>JAQSUU010000348.1:0-1346762 GCA_038087645.1 Saccharum hybrid cultivar R570 | reverse complement strand
GAATATCATATTAGCTGCGTGAACTAATCTGAATGAATAGAAAAGCTCTTGCTATCATCAGTAGCTACTAGTTAGCAAGGTAAGAAATTCTGCAGCTGAGCAACATGTCATTCCTATAAGCTGATGAGAACAAAAACTGAACTGCTTTGTTATGGGAAATCCTTACTAAATAGAATTATTTTTGTTGTACATTTTTGAAAAAGGCACAACAACAAAATAAGGAGTAAACACATACATCAGGGTGAAAATATGAAAAGGCAATGGCACATGCAATTCACCTTAGTAGCTTGCCGAATGGAGACACCTGAAGCCTAGAAGCACAGCACCTTAGTCGATCTAGCAAACAAGAAAATCGTGCATTCATCTTTTCGTCCACTAGGGACAACTGCATTGAAGAAAAAAATATAGAAAAATTACGATGGAATTTCCATGCATGCTATTGAGAAGAGATTAAAGAATTTGGTATACTAGTCTTGTCAGAGCTAAATAAATGAAAAACAATAAAAAAAAATAGGCCAACCTACTAGGGTAGCTTAGGAGGTTTTAAATTAAGAACTAAAAATTTCACCTCGACAGGAATCAAACTTGGTGCTCTAAGCATACGTCCATATCCTCAACCAAGAGTGTAGGTTCCTTACTTGTACCTTGGACAATTTAAAACTTCTAATCAGTTCAAAAGTTTACTTATCAGCAACCTGATTTCAAGTTCATTTCCTGATGTGAAAATCATGTCCAAGATCAGGTGTGCAATAGCATGTGCGGTGGCGGTGTGCATGCATAGCCATGATGATATGGTTGTCTTCATCGACCTATAATCTAAAACAAATAAATCTTAGACAACATCTAATTTGCTATATCAAGATAAGAATACTTTGGCACGATTGCAGTGATGCTGTCCTATAGCATGGAAAGTTCAGTTCAGTAACTTACTGAGCAGCGGTGAGAGTCTGTATCTGACATTTGTGTTATTACTTTTATTTTTTGCGGGGAATTTGTTATTAGGGTGCAGGGGTGACACAAGCATATTCAATGCATCTCAAGAACATGAACAGATTCAGTGTGTTCTGAAACGTTATAGGACTCTTGGCAGTAGCTTCAACAATATTTCGGCTGGCAAAAATATCAGCGAAAAGAGCTTATAAAGATTTGCTAAATTGGGTTTTGACATGAAGGCAACGACTATTATTATGAAAACAAAAATTGAAATGCAAACCAGAATTTACTGGGGAAATTTGACGGGAAACATTTAGGCATAACGAGAGTAGGGGCCAAGGGGCAGTAGCACCTTGAAGTTCAAGAACTATTCCTACATGATCACTTGGAATAGATGAATTTGCATCGACCGAGAAATGTTTTTTCTTCTTGTCTTTCGTAGTAGCAGACCAAACCACAACTGTTTGACAAAATATCTTCCATGGTCACATCAGACTCCAAAGGGAGTGATCTACAAAATTGAAAAAAAAAATGTAACCTACAAGGAAACATTCAGGTGTGTTAATTTGTCTCAAGTACAAGATTGGTAACAGAGAGGCACATGCAGTTGGATCATAAATTAGACATATTTGCAAATGTACTCTCCAGCAGCAGAAAGCATATAAATCATGAGCAGACCTGACTTTCTGATGTCTTTTTGGCTAATTCTGATCAGACATAGCAAGCTTGAAACTGAAAAGATGGATTGAACTATGATGCCAATGAAACTTCTTTGTAATGTACTCCCTCCGTCCAAAAAAGAGTATCTCTTAGGGTTCTGTGCAAGTCAAACTTTCTTAAGTTTGACTAGATTTACAGAAAATATTAGCAACATTTGTATCTCCAAATAAGTTTATTCTAAAAGCATATTCAATGATTAATCTAATGATATTTATTATGCATTATAAATATTAATAATTTCTTATATATCTTTGGTCAAAGTTAAAAATGTTTTGACTTCTCGGGAAGTGAGAATGACACTCTTTGTGGGACAGAGGGGGTACTGTATAACAGTAAAGGATTGTGGGGTGATTTTGCATATACAAACCACTAAACCAGTCTTATTTACAGGATGGAAGGTACAAGTTGAGATTGCCATGGTTGTAGAACCAAAACCTACTGTGGGTACGCAGAGAATACTTAAGAGGCTAGATGATGTACAGTTCGAAGAGCCCTTTGGAGGAGCTCAAAACAAGTAGGTTATTCAAATGAAACAGTAGCTTTCTGTTAAGTTACAAGATCAAGCAAAGCAACGGAAATTGGTGAGGAGTAGGAAAAAGAGCAATCACCTTGCATTACTAATAGTCTGATTCAAGCAACGTTCTGTCATGTTAATTATGAGAATTCAGTGGAGCTTACCTAGAGAACAAATGGCAGTTTGAAAATATTCAGTGTTAGATTCTATCTCAGTGTAATCAAAACATAAATAAGTTCAAGTACTGTGGAGTACATACCAATATATGCTACATTATGCTCCATTAGTCAAACCATGTCAACAGAAGAGCAGAATATTGTACTATGTACGAAGAACAAAGCTGTCCTATGTTGAGCCAAAGAAAAAAAAGAACATCAGGATTGAGAACTATGAAATAGTTTCTGAGTTGAAAACTTAAGGATGCATATTATATTCTGCAGCAGTACCTCAAGGCAATAGGCAAGTAGTTCAAGAAAATTCTACAAGTTGAGAAGTGTTCTCTTATACTAGTGGCTAAACTCATGTATCTGCAGAAATAGTATATTAGGGCAAGTACAAAAGCAGAAAGCACCGAGAATGCAGGTTTTACAAGTTAAGAAGCGCTATGAATCTGTTAGACTTACACAACAGGGCACTTGAAGTGAGAAAATTCTATCTATAAATAGTTGCATCAAAGATTAGCGAGAGAAAAGTGGACACTGGACAGTAACCGAATAGCAAGGGGCAGTGAATTTAAATTCCAAGTAGCACATGACAGTGCGTACTAGAGTTAAAATGACTAACTAATGTTCTTTTACAACATATGAGATACATGTTAGAGTGCACAGTGGATTCGGACCGGCTTGCTATACACATGAGTGGTGCAAAACTAGGTCCAGGTCCCCGATAAACAATCAAGGCTTCAGGATTAACATATTGGGTGAGGGCTGCCCCACCTTATTGTTGTGCTCCCCGACCATCAATTTCTGATTTAGGACTAAACCTACCAACACATACCAATATCTTCACATTAGATCCTGTCTCTGTGTAATCAAAACATGAATGAGTTCAAGTACCGTGGAATACATACCAATATACACTACATTATGCTCCATTAGTCAACCATGTTGACAGAAGAGCAGAATATACTTTACCATCAATGAAGAACATATCCATCCTATGTTGAGCCAAACAATGCAACATCAGACATCAGAAATATAAAGTTGTTTCTGAATTGAAAATGTAAGGATGCTAATTATGTTCTGCAGAAATACTTCAAGGCAACATGCAAGTAGTTCAAGAAAGCTCTGCAAGTTGGGAAGATGTTCTAAACTCATTTTTTAAGGGAGTATTTTCTTGCAATCAAGACAATTATATTTACACCTTTGGATCACTACGGTATCTGCAGAACATGTAAATTAGGAATGTAAATACCAAAGCAGAAAGTACTGAGAATGCAGCTTGTTTCTGCAGGTTTTACAAGAAGCACTTGATACTCACTCAACAGGGTACTGTGACAAAATTTCTATCTATCAATAGTTGGATCAACTCTAATACTAGATTGAACTACTCAGAGATTAGCAAGAGAAAATGTCACAGTAACCGAATAGCAAGGGGCAGAATGTGAATTTAAATTCTAAATGACACAGGAGAATGCATGGTAGAGTTAAAATTTGCTAACATGTTTTATTTACAACGTCGGAGATACATGTTGAGATGCTTGTGGCAGACAACAGAAAATCGTCCATGATATAGAAAGATTCCTTCAAGGCTATAAGAATATACAATTCAAAGAAGAGTTATGCAGAGAGAGAAAAATAGGAATACTATTAGTACTGTTGGCTAAAGTGGCACAATATATAATTTTTATTCTGTAAACAGTGTTTTCCACAAAATCATGTGCTGTGCAGAGAGTATATACACTGTTTATGAGTTAGTATATACAGTTGCGTGGTTATGTGTAACTAACTGAGTATACGCCAACCACCAATGCTTAACAAACATTTTTCACATTAGATATGGTACTCAAATGTGGAGAGAGAAACAAACATGAGCTCAAATGTGGGCAGAGCAAAACTCATAAACAGTGTATATACTAACCAATTTGTGTAAAGCTTGGAAGGCACTTGTAGAGAGAAGATGTTGGCGCTTGACAACAACAGGAGTACGAAGCGATAGAGAAGGAATCTTATGAGGTTTGAAGAATGTACATTGGGAACAAGAGACCTGTAGAGTAGTAAAGACAAGTGGATTACTTGAAGTAGTGACTGGGTGAAACTGAAACAAACAGAAGGAGAATGACTAGGACTGTTAAGAAGAGCTGTACACATGAGCTGGTGCCAAACCAGGCCCAGGTCCACCAGAGCCCATAAACAACCAAGGCCTCGGGATTAACTCAACCGGAAAGACTAACCTATTGGGTGAGGGCAGCCCCACCTTATTGTTGTGCTCCCAGACCATCAATTTCTGATCTAGGACAAAACCTAATAATACTTATTGGGATGTTCATGCCTAACAACACAGAATCGTCCATAGATATAGAAAGATTCCTAAAAGGCTACATGAATGTACAATACCAAGAAGAGCTGTGCACAGAAGGAGGAAAGGGAATGTTATTAGTACTGCCACTAAAGTGGCACAAAATATAATTATTTTTATCTTTATCAATGGGGGTTTCCACAAATCATGTGTTGGGCAAATAGGATGCTCAACAGAAAAAACAAACATAGCATGAATCTGCTTTTAAACATATTTATTGGTGTTGTAGATCATCAATGTGGAGAACAAAAGAACATGGGCATGAATCTGAGTAATACTGTATGTAATGAGAAGTGTTAAGCATTGCTGGCTGGCTTATATTCATATGATCATGTAACTGCTACTCTTCTAGCACATACAACTAAGATACTCAAAAAAATATGGTCATAAACCAATGAAACACATTATAAAGACAACATGTACGTTCCAACAATATAAAGGTGATAAGGCTTTCCAGCTGACATGACAAAAATCTATGCACATTGAGGTATGATCATTGTAATGGAAACCCAAACCCTTAAGTATCAGTGACAAATAGTTAGAAGAAAACAATGGTAACTTCAATTTTAGAGCACATATGTATCTGTGTGTGAACAGCTAATATGCCAACTCTGAAATATTAGAAAGGGAAAAGTAGCACAAATAACAAGGACAAAGGAGCAGAGCTGATAAACAATCTAGGATTAAACTCGTAAACAGTGTATATACTTACGAATTTATGTATGGCGTGGAAGGCACGTGCAGAGAGAAGATGTTGGTACTTGACAGCAGCAGAAGTACGAAGCGATAGAGAGAGAGTCTTATATGAGGTTAGAAGATTGTACATTTGGAACAAGACCTGTAGAGTAGGTAAGCACACAAGTGGATCACTTGAAGCAGTGGCATGATCATTGTAATGGAAACCCAAATCCTTGACTGACAGTGACAAATAGTTCAAAGAAAACAATGGTAACCTCAATTAAAGTGAGCACATATCTGTCTGTGAACAGCTAACATGGTAACTCTGAATTATAAAAAAAAAAGGAAGGGAAAACAATGGTAACTTCAATTTTAAACTATGCATGCTCAATCATGGCATGATCATTTTAATGGAAACCCAAACCTGTAAGTAACATTTAGAAGAAAACAATGGTAACTTCAATTTTAAACTTCAGAAAAGGGAAAAGTAGCCAAAAAAAATACAGAACATGGATCAGCGCTGATAAACGAATAACTAGGATTAAACTCATAAAAAACAATGTATATACTAACCAATTTATGTACGGCGTGGAAGGCACTTGCAGAGAGAAGATGTTGGCAGTTGAATCCTACGAGGTTAGAAGAATGTACATTTGGAACAAGAGACCTATAGAGTAGGTAAACAACACAAGTGGATTACTTGAAGCAGTGGTTGTGTCGAAACAAACAGGAAGAGATTGACTAGGACTGTTAAGAGGTCAGGAAAATTAGAGCAAGTGAACTTAGTAGTACGCAGGAATAGAAACAGGAAAGTTGATGTTACCTTGATTAGTCAAGCTTGACTATCGGAATGGTTCCTATCAGGTTGCGGCACTGCCTTTTTAGGTCCTCACTGCCATACCTGACTTCTAATAGCTTCAGTGAAGTTGGGAGGCCGGCCTTGGGTAGCGCCCGGATGGATGGACAGTTGTAGATGCGTAATTCTTGCAAGGAATTAGGGAGGCCGTCCTTGGGTAGTGCGCGGATTGCTGAGCAGCAGTAGATAGTCAAATTTTGAAGGGAATTAGGGAGGCCGTCCTTGTGCAGCACGCGGATGGATTGACAGAACTCGATCCGTAATGTCTTGAGGCTTGTCAATCTATGCAGCCCCGCCGGGAGGCTCTGCAGCTTCTCGCAACTAGAGAATCCGAGGTGTTGTAGGGAGGTTAGGAGTTGCAGGGCCTCGCCCTGCTCGTCCGTGAAGCGCTCCATCTCATCGGAACTAAGGGATAACTTGGTGAGGGAGGAAGAGAGGTGGCTGCAGATGGGTGCAGCAAGGGCTCCTGCGACGTCATCCGTCACCAGCGACGATAGGGAGGAAAGGATTGAGTCAGGACAAATGGAGAAGAAATTGGTGGTTTTTAGTACGGTTAATTCCTGGAGGCAGCCGTGAGTCGGGACCTGCAGCCCCGAGCTCAAGCCTCTTACATCCCCGCCGCAGTTGAATATCTGCAGAGTAGCTAGGGATGCGAGTTTTGAGAGGGGCGGCAGTGTCTCCAGCTCCACGCCTTCAAGGCTGAGGGATTGCAGGGAGGATGGGAAGGGGAAACTAGAAGAGGACGAAGCTAGGCAATTAGAAATCCACAAGGTACGGAGAGAGCACAGAGTTTGGAGGCAGAGCCTTCGTAGCTCTGGGCAGGATGCAATCGACAACCCATGTAGTTGGGGAGGTAAGAGCAGCAACCCCTCCTCCGCTGCTTCTATTTCCTCCTCTTCTCTACTCCTACTAGAGAAAGATGCCGTCGCTTCCTCCTGCTGTTGCTCCGCCACACCTAACCCTGTTATCTTGTCACATCCCCGAATTGTCAAAACTGAGAGCTTCGGCATGTAAGATAGAACTTGTGTTAATTCCTTCCCATTAGGACCACGAGGCAAACTAATTTTCATACTCTCAGCTGCAAACCGGTAGCCGGCGTGTCTCGCAGATTTAAAGTCCATCCAGAATTCCTTTACTTCCCTTAGGTTATCAAAGTCCAAGCACCTCCAGAACGACACACTACTATCCAGAGTGACCCTTCCAGTAATTTCCAAGCCTAATGATGTAGATTTAAAATAATGCTTTCCATATCTCAACTCAAAGCCTAAACCAACTCCTGATATCTTAACAGAGCATGGAGTGCTTCTCCAAGGAACAGGAGGCAAGGACAACATCTTTGGGCAATCTTGGATCACGAGCTCTCGTAGATTTGGAGGCCATGTTTTTCGATCTTGTTGGCTGTCTGAAAATGCCAACTCAACGAGTTCAGGGCAATGTTTAATGATAAGAACTTCCAAATGGGATAAGAATTGACCACCGCTACCAACAATAGCAACCCATCTTTCCAGCCTTTTTAAATCAGCAAGCTCTATTCTTTTCAAATTCATCAAGTGTTGGCCAGGGCTATTACTCAGTTTTTTTTCATCGCCCATATTAATTAGCTGCAAATCACCACCTATAGGTGGAAATGTTTCCCAGTCCACGCCATCTAGACAAAGAGATTCTAGATTTTGAACAGACAAATTCAGACCTAGCCAAGAAGGACAAGCACCACCTCCATGCCCAGTAATGCCTAGTTTTTTAAGATTGACATGCGGCTTGAGACCTTCAAGAACTTGTTCTTCACGTGCAGGATCCTTGTTAGACCGTTTTGCATTCCAATTTAATATTAACTCGTTCAGGTTTTTCTTGTGCATTAACTTTGCTTCATCTGCTCCTTCCCTTCCTTCAACATTTTCAAGATTATCAATGCTCAACGATCCGCAAAGGTCAAACAGATGTCCTATCTGGCTCAATTCAAATCCGTGGCTTTCTCTTCCAACCACAAATCTTCTTATCTCTTGTAATGACTTCAGTTTTCCCACCTCCGAAATCTCTGAGTGCACTCCACCAGGAAAATGACGAAGTTTTACAAGCTTAGTCATATATCTTTCTAAATTGTGGTTGTCTTGGCATCCTTGTAGGTCTAGGACCCTCATGTGATAAAATCTTGAAACAATGTCGGAGGCTACCAGTTTATTTCTTTCTCCATACAACCAATTGTCATCCACCCGAAGATACCGAAGATGGATAAGTTCTGAAAAGTTGTGCAATAAATCTTCCATGCTATAGAATCCTCCAGATATCAAAATAACACGAAGGGATTTTGCTTTACTAAACAAACCATGCAGAGTCTTTGCAAAGCTACCTTGCCATTTTCCAAATAACATCAATGAGTGCAGGTTCTCAACTCTTAATCTTTCTCCGAGTATACTAAAATCTTTTTTACAAGTATCAAAAGCCTTTCTATCATTGACACTTGAGTCATCTATGTTGATGGACAAGTGGCGGATCGATGGAAGGATTTGTATGGATCTCACATTTGAACTATATAGGCTAAGGCATTCTTCTGCTGAAACCTTTAGCCCTAATTCGTGCATTAGATCATGAATAACATAATAAGTGCGCCCATTATCATCATCATCTTCTTCCTTTTTGAAAAATCCATGATTAATCAGCTCTACCAAATTGCTTAGTCCTATATCTTCAATTTTTTTATTTTCACCACGAGAATGCAAAACATCTAGTCCGATCCAGAAGTGAATTATCTCTTCTTCACTGAATTTGTAATCTTCTGGAAACAATGAGCAATAGGTAAAACATTGTTGCAGATGAAAAGGGAGATAGTCAAAGCTAAGCTTTAGTGCTGGCATAATGTCATGGTCTCCACTCTGTGATTCCCATTCTCTACTTTCTAAAACTCTAGTCCAATGAACCAAATCAAGGTGGTTTCTCAGCAATCTTCCAACAGTTTTTGCAGCAAGAGGTGAGCCCTTTAGTTTTTTAATGATCTCATCTCCAATACCAAGTAGTTCACTATGACCCTCTGGTGGTTGCTTGTTTCCAAACACATATGCAAAGAATAACTCCTTAAATGCTTTCTCGTCTATACCTTTCAGGTCTATCCAATGATCGGTTGTTTTGACCATTTGTGCTAATGCAGGAAACCGAGTTGTGACTAGAATAACACTGCCTTTTGTTTGTGCTTTCTTAAAGGGTACTAGGAACCTATTCCACTCATCCTCATTGCTACAACTCCACATATCATCCAAGACAAGCAAAAACCTTTTAGATTTTAATCCTTCTTCAATCCGGTTTTCTGGACTAGCATTTCCTTCCTTTTTTATTTTATCTGCAATATCTTGCAGCAATCTTGACACACTGAAATTGATGGATACACAGACCCACAATTTTACTTCAAAACAATCATGTAGTTTCTTATATATGTGTTGTGTGAAAGTCGTCTTCCCTATGCCTCCTGGACCAACAATTGGGAGTACCGCTAGGTCGTCCATATGACGGTATTTTCCCTTAGTAATTTCATGGATAAGTGTACTTGTGACATCCTTTCTACCATAAAATTCAGGCTCTATAGACTCTGAGGTAGTTATTGGACGACCTGTAGCCATGTACTGGCCATTATTGTTTAGGTTGGCTGCCAGCAATTCTAGATTAAGAATTGTGGATACCTTGGCACATAGAGGCTTTAACTGCTCTATAATATCCTTCATCTTTCGAGACATCTCAACCCTATCAAACTTTAACTTTGGTGTTTGCAGGACACGCTCTATCTTTGGTGCCTTATTGTTGGCTCGGGCACAACAGAGGAATCGACGCCCAAAGGTTGCAGCATTGGAGTTTGCAGCATTTTGGGCGGATGAAACTGATGAGCAGCATGGAAGTGGAAGGTGTTTACCAACAATGTGGATGGTGCTACGGGCAGCGGAGGTGATCCTACCTATGCAGCAGTTAACCAGTTGATCGGTTCCACTTCCACATGGACATGGCCAGCAAACTCCTTTCCTTGGATCTTGTTCCTCTTCCTCTTCATCAGAAGCTTTGACGTCAGTACATGGCCAGCGTCCACCACACAGGGGGACTCTTGTGCTTGTTGTATCTTCATCTGGCTCGTCGTGGCTAGCTTTAGCAAAGCAGGCGGAGCACTTGGAGAAGCCAAGCATCTTTGTAATGGCTCTAGCGGCATGGCGAGCATTAAGGGCGTGGTTGCGAAGGCAACCCCCGTCATGCTCCTCCGCCGCGTTGTAGGTGCCTTCGAGCTCGTCCTGGATGCGGAAGTAGTCGACCTCATCCAGCGCGTCGTCAGCCCTGTACGCCAAGTCCCGTAGCTTGTGCAGCAGCTCGGACAACGCCGAATTCTTGATCCTCGGGCCGTGGCCGTAGTGGCCACGAGCGTTGTTGAGCATGCCCTCTGCATACAGCAGCTCCATCCTGAGAGCCTCGATGTTGCCACCCAGCTCGGTGCTGGCCGCCCACGCCTCCAGCACCCCGCCCGAGACGGGGCCCAACGCCTTGCCGATCATCCATCGCGCTGCCTCGATGCCGAGCTCCATGGACGGCAAGGTAACGGCGACCTCCCGTGGCAAGCGTGGTTCCCAAATCTGAAAGAGCAAGGAAAATCAGAACCTTTGTGTTAATTTCAGTTCCGAAGGACGAGCGAGACTGGAACAAGTCGGATCTGGGAGTGGGAGGAGGATGCGTATGTACACGAACCAGATGAAGCTAGCAAACTTGTGCAGATGAACCAGACTGAGCGGTGGGCAGTAGCAAAGGTCGATCAAAGGCAATGTAAAACCGGAAGCAGCTTGCGAGGAAGACGCTCAAATTAAAGAATTGATTGCAAACGCGGAGGAGATATGCTGGAAGCTACACTGGCGGACTGGCCTCATGATGGCCTGTCTCTTCGCCTCTTCCTGATGGTGCCAACAGCCCACGAGGCCACGACAGCCGGAAGGTCGCACAGTTTGATGGCGCCACAGCGACGGGCCACCCACCCCCGTTCACCTGTCTCTAACAACATTTACGAGCACTTCAATCAGTAGCGTCTTGATAACAACTGACAGGCACAGCCTGGTTTGACAATTGGGCTTGGTTTAGATTGCAAATTTTTTCAACTCTAGTTACGGTAGTATTTTCGTTTATTTGGCAATTAGTGTCCAATCATAGACTAATTATGCTCAAAAGATTCGTCTCGTGATTTACTACCAAACTGTGTAATTAGTTATTTTTTACCAACATTTAATGCTCCATGCATGCGTCCAAAAATTAATGTGACGGAGAGAGTGAAAAAACTTAGAATTTGGAAGGTATCTAAACAAGGCCTTGATACGGTTTAGTTTTGGTTCACTGTTCCCACTGGAACATCCTATGAGTTTTTTTTATGAACTTATATAGTCCTCCATCCCAAAATAACTGCATAAAGAAGTTATACTTTTTAAATTAGAAAATAATACCAATATTTATTTCTACTATAAAAATATATTCCATGATCAATTATATATTATAAATGTTAGTACTTTTTGCATCAACTAAAAAAGTTGACTTCTCGTGACATCGATGACACTTATTTTTCTAGACGGAGAGAGTATTTCTTACAATTCTAGAATAGTAATAACAAATCAAAACATGTCGAGTTTAACCATGTTTATATAAAAGACTTATCCATATTTATAGTATGAAATAAATATCATTATGATCCTTTAGTGAATATATTTTCATTGTGTACTTATTATTTATTGTCATAATAATAATACTCTTTTCTATAAATTTGATTAAATTTAATTCTAGACAGCTTAACTAAGTATAAAAATAGAATCGTGTCGTTAAGATGGAGGAGGATGGTATTAAGGGAGGAGCAGCATTACATAAAGGTTCTCAACGAAGGATCGGCCTGAAACAGCGGTGAAACAAAATATGTCCAGAAGCTTGGTAACCACACAGGTGATGTTCCTGTACGTCGAACGTCCGACCATGTATTGGGAAAACGTGTCGAAAGAACACGATGACTCATCGAGGATCTCATACGTGCAATCGGATTCTGATAGTACGGCCTTCGCTCTTCGGTGTCTTGATCAGTCAATATTTCAAATAATTAATTAGAGTAGAATATGAAAGACGAAAAAGGACAAACAAAAAATAAATAACAAATGCTATAAAATATATAGCCCCGATTGTCACGTTGCCGGTTGCATGATTTCTCACGTTCATGTATGGTTAAAGACTTAGGGCACCCACGATGCGACGAAAAAGTTAGCCTTAAGCAATTAATGCTTGTACTATGTAACACCATAGCCACTGTGAAAGAACACCAAGCAAAAATTTCTCAAGATGCACCATAAGCTTAGAGTGCACCATAAGAAATAAACAAGGCCTTGTTTAGATCCCCAAATTAGGGATCCCTGAATCACTGTAGCAGCATTGTGCTGCACTGTAGCATTTTTGTTTTTATTTGGTAATAATTGTTCAAACATTGATTAATTAGACTCAAAACGTTCGTCTCGCAAAGTACAACAAAACTGTGCAATTAGTTTTTGATTTCATCTACATTTAGTACTCCATGCATGTGCCGGCATTTTGATGTGACGGAGAATCTTCTTTTTACATAGTGGAATTTTAGGGTGAATTTGAAGAACTAAACATGGCCCAAGTACTTTTCTCTCTGTCCTTGATCGCACGCTCCCTCACTGCCAACTAACCGCAAAAGTACAAAGTCCTGTTTCCTTCAGAGCCATATGCAGGCCCCGTTTAGTTGCAAAAATTTTTGGGAAAAAATTCTTGTAACATTTTTCGTTGTTATTTGGCAAAATTTATTTATCCATGGACTAACTAGGCTCAAAAGATTCGTCTCGACATTTACAGACAAACTGTGCAATTAGTTAATTTTTTTACTCATATTTAATGCTCTATGCATACGTCCAAAGATTTGATGTGACAGTTACTATATAAAAAATTTTGGCACTTTTTGGCCATCTAAACGAGGCCGCATTGTAGAAGTGGTCATAGCTATTGCCAATTGAAGTAGGCCCCACCTTTACTGCCAACTGAGTCACAAACATTGCCCCTGAGCACCAGATATTTTGGACTATTCCAATCATAGTCCAAGCTTCGTGGCCACTTGCTTGGACACGTAGAAAGAGAGCTCCCGTAAGTCCGTAACGTCCAGAGCTGCAGGCATGCATGACATGCACTACGCTAATAAGGCACAACATGGGTGGCTTATTTGGCACTGCAAGGGTGGCTGGGTGAAACACTATTTCTAGACCGTATTTACAGTGGATTTCACTATAAGGACAGTTCAAAACCAGCCGCCCTTATAGTGCCCCTACTGTAAGGGCGGCTGGTGTTTCGAGCCGCCCTTACAGGGGCACTGTAAGGGCGGCTGAATCTAGAACCGCCCCCTACAGTGAATTTTCAGCAAAAAAATAAAAATTGCAATAATCAAATCTGACCACATCACAGCATACATATATAAACATATATATAATCAAATTCATAGCACAACATATATAATATCAAATCTGATCACATCCCAGCACAAACATCAAATTCAAGTTCCATCATTAAATTTACAAATTCAAAAGTTCCAAGTCCATCAAATCCACAAAGTCCATTACATCCACAAGTCCATTCAAAAGTTAAGGTTCCACGAGTCCATCATTGAACCCGGCAATTCCATTACATCCACAAGTCAATCCAAAAGTTAAGTTCGACGAGTCCATCAAATTATAATCAACGGCCTAGACGCAACCTGTCAAGCTCACGAAGGTGTTGGTACAAAGGGTTCCTACCCAAGTTAGATGTGACGTCATGGAATGCCCCTTTATAGTACACAATCTGGTCCATTATGAAGTTACATACGTCATCGACGATCCCTATGAGTTCATCATCCTTGTAGACATCCCTTGTCACGTGTTGCTCTTCTTCCCACTACAAGAGAATAAGTTTAGGTCTAGTATTGCAAAACACAAGCTAAATTTAGGTCTAGTGTATACAAGAGATTGCAAAGCTAAGTTTTTATACTATGTTTATACAAGAGATTGCAAAGCTATGTTTTTATACTAAGTTTACACAAGAGATCGCAAACCTATGTTTTTATACTACGACCTAAGAAATTCAAACTTACCAAATCTATGTGTCTCCTGTAGGCACCTGTGTTACTCATGAAAGCACATACGTAATATCCACAATGTAGACTCCCGATCCTTTGCTTGGGGAACTGTGTGTTTTAATTTGCATATGGAAATGTTAAGTAATACAAGTGAAAACCATGTAATTTAGTGCCAAACTAAGTTGCACTTACCGAACATAGAGTTTTGACACACAACTTGTGCTTTCTTGTTGGATCATGCCTTCTTTTTTTCTCTGACATAGTGTCTGAATGCCCTGTTCGGATGATTATAGCAAATGCAACTTGTTAGTATGCAAAAGTCAACATTAAAGTGAAACATAGAAGGTAATGAGGATTATTGATATGCATATGTGTAGAGAATCGATATGAAGTCTTTATATGTGTGAGGGTCAAAATATGCAGAATCACAGACCCATGCCATGCTCCTATTGACCTCGAGGCATATGAGTATCCAGTGGTTGCTGCATGAATTTAATCATAGAATAAACGGATAAGTTGCTTTGCGTCAAACAATGATATACCAAACAATGTTTAAGTATAGAGTTAAACTTACTCAAAGTTGAATGGTATCCATATCTTAGTGTTGTGTTGGAGATGCTTAAAAGATGTGGCAAGGTATGCCGCAACCTGAAGGGACTCTTCCCTTATTATCCTTGCCCGGATCTGCTCTTTCTCCTCAACTGTCTTTCCAGCAGCTAGCTTTGGGTGGTCCAGTTTCCATATACTCGGGTAATTAAATTTTGTTTGTGCTATAGGTTGAGGGTCTACATACCCGACTCTCGTGTTGGGCATTTGTTTCACAAGGTGTGCCTGCATTCTACAAATCATGACGTGAGTTAGTTACAACAAAATCCAACTAAGTTACATTCATATCATATCAAGAGGGCAAGTTACATTCATATAAAAACCCTCATCATTGGCTTAAGGCAATTGCTCATAATATAAAAACTCTCATCATTGGCATAAGGCAAGTGCTCAGTATATAAAAACCCTCATCATTGGCATAAGGCAATTGCTCAGTATGTAAAAAACATCATCACAGGCAACATTCCCAGCAACCCCACAGTAGCCAACATTCCTAGCAACCCCACAGCAGGCAACATTCCCATAGTAGAGTAGTAGTATTAGTAGTAAAGGAGTAGTATAGAAGAGTAGTAGAGTAGTGCAAAGTAGTAGAGTAGAGAGTAGAGACAGTAGTAGAGTAGGAGTATAGAAGTAGTAGTAGTAGTAGGACTAGTAGTAGTAATAGTAGAGTGCTCAGATAAAAAACTTTTACAAATAAAAAATCCCACTGTTATTATGCTCAGTTAAGTTAACAAGTTCAAGCTAATAGGTTCAGTTAAGCATCAGTTTAGCAAAGTTCAGTTCAGTTTCGCTCAAATTCAAATGGCACCAAAAATTGGACAGCAGCATCAATAGTAGTTGTAGTAGCATAGTAGTAGATCAAAATGACAGTAGTAAAGTAGTAAGAGTAGTAGTACAGTAGTGTAGAGTGGAGCAGCAGTATAGTAGAGTAGTAGTAGAGTAGTAGAGTACAGTAGTAGAGTAGAGAGAGTACAGTAGTGTAGGAGAGAGGATAAGAGAGGGCAGGGGAGATGAGAGATAGAAGAAGAGAGGAAAGGAGAGGAGAGGACAGATAGTAGTAGTAGTAGTGGAGTAGTATGAGAGTAGAGTAGTGGACAGTGTAGTAGTAGTGTAGAGTGGAGCAGCAGTATAGTAGAGTAGTAGTAGAGTAGTAGAGTACATTAGTAGAGTAGAGAGAGTACAGTAGTAGTATAGTAGTAGAGTACAGTAGTGGTGGTGGTAGTAGTAGTAGTGTAGGAGAGAGGATAAGAGAGGACATGGGAGATGAGAGATAGAAGGAGAAGAGAGGAAAGGAGAGGAGAGGACAGGTAGTAGTAGTAGTGGAGTAGTATGAGAGTAGAGTAGTGGACAGTAGTAGTTCAACATAAGTTTAGAGTACAGAGTTGTGAAAAAATGAGCTAATAATCAACATCATTGCAAAGTGCCTTAGGTCTCAATATGAACTGTGAAAAAGCATGAGCTAATAATCAACATCATTGCAAAGTGCCTTAAATCTCAAGTAATATTACAAGTTGTCATCAAAGCTACTGTGGGGGTGCACTGATTAGTACCAAGCAAAAATTGCAGTCAACAATTTTACCAAAGCGCGGCTGCCGCACCTAAGGGTGCTCCTCCTGCGCCTACAAGTGTGTAAAAATCGAAATAGCCATCATCATGGACCTAAGGCACTTAGCTCTGTATGTAAAAATTGAGATATCCATCATCATATCCAAGAAGCACAATAACATCATTGTCCTAAGGCACTTTGCTCAGTGTTAAAATATCAAAATATCCATAATCATGTACTTAGAGTATTTCATCATCGGCAACAAAACAAAGAAGTGCATAGGAGAGGGAAGAGTTGGCAAAAAAAAGAAACAGCAGCTATTTACCAAAACATAGAGGACAAGATGTCAAAAAAGTTCAGCATTGCATATGCCACTGCCTCAGCACTTATATTATAAAGGTTTAAAAGTACATCATTGCATATGCCACTGCCTCACCACTTATATTATAAAGGTTTAAAAGTAGAGAGTAGAGACAGTAGTAGAGTAGGAGTACAAAAGTAGTAGTAGTAGGACTAGTAGTAGAAATACTAGAGTGCTCAGATACAAAACTTTCACAAATCAAAAATCCCACTGTCATTATGCTCAGATAAGAGTAGGACACTAGACAGTAGACTGTAGACAGTAAACAGTAGGTCATATGGACAGTGGCAACAAATTCATCAGTTACTCCAAGTTCAGTTCAGTGCTCAAATTCAAAAGTGGGGTGCAAGTCAGCTACTGATCAATTAGAAGGTTTCTGAATACTAGATAGCACAAAACTTATGAGATAAAAACAAGAGAAAGCACCATTCTAGTCTAGGAATATGAGATACTTGTATGTTTTAGTCATGGAATTTATTAGGACATACAAACAAGTACCATAGCACTTCTTCTCTAGAAGATTTACATTCTCATTTTTTAGCATTTCAAAGCTGAAAAAACAAAAGCAGCATTTGTCAGTTACAATTACCTATGCCATTGGCTGCCATGTATACCATTCAGCTGTGCGAGATTGTGTAATGGGAAAAAAACAACAGAACTTCCCTATATACTGAATGGCAATTTTGAACATAAGCAAAAGATTGCTAAATTACTTCCCTACAAATGCAAGTGGCCTTGCTGTCCCATTGGGCATTACGGGTATGTCGTAGTCTCTGGCAGCATATGATGCATGCAAACAATAGAAAATACATCATGATCGCTACTACTCAAACACTCAGGTGACCAAACTCCAAATTATTGCTTACGCTCATAAACAAGGATTAAACATTGTGAAAAACTAAATCGCAGCCAAGAATCAGGCGATACATATCCAGCTATGGTCACAATCAACGAGCAAGAATCTGACAACACAGATCCAGGAACCTGGGAGGATCAGAGCACTGAAAAACAGGAACCAAGAACAGCCCCAAAAGAACACGCTTGGAGAACGCATAGATCAAACTGATAGGTTAGACAAAACACATGAGACAATTATCATCCCAATTCATCTCAATTTAGTGTACTCAGACCTAAATCAAAGATTCCAATAAAGGCAGCATGGCATGTGCTCAGATTTGCGTTTATGCATCATAGGTAGTGGCATTAGCATGTACTCAGATTTGGGTTAAGGCATCATAGGCAATGGCGAGGTGAAGCTCATCATGAACAAAAATTCATCCCAATAACTTCATGAACATCATCACAAGACACTGCAAGCACAAGACGGGGATGGAGAAGGGGGAGGGGAAGCTCAAACCCTAGTGTGGTGAGGACGGTGGTGCGGGGAGGAGGGAGGGGCGGGCGGCGGCGGCGGCGGTGCGCAGGGATCTGGCTGCAGCACAACTGTCGATGAAGGAGAGAACGCCGGTGGCGGGGATGACAGCCCGAGCGCACGAGCGGGTTGGGGGCGCCGCCGAGAGGTCGCCACAACACGTGCGGGCGTCGAGTTTGGTGACCCTCACCGTGGCGGCCCTGCGTGGTGTCCTTCACGGTCCGCCGACGTCCTCCGTCGGCTCAAACCCTAACCACGGCGCGCAGCACGTGGGGAGACAGGGCGGTGGCGGCAGGGTCGGGAGAGGGAGGAGGTGGCAGTGGAGGGGTCAGTGAGGGGTGGAGGCGGCGCAGGTGGGGCCAGGGAGGGGAGGCGGCGGCTCCGGAGGTGGAGGAGGCCGCGCCGGAGGGAAGGAGAGGCGGCGCCAAATGTGTTGATTTCGCCCAATGACTTAGCCGCTCGGGCACTCCCTCCTTATATTTGGCCCGTGGCTCAGTAAGGGCGGTTGAGTTTATCAGCCGCCCTTACAGTTGTTTTTTTTTGAAAAAATCAAATCTATTTAGATAAAAATAGGTTTATATAATTTAAAATTCCAAAAATATTTATATAAAATTTTTTAATCATTCCAAATATTTATGTGATTTTTTATACATACAAATGCATAGTTTCTTCTTTAAAAGAATAAAAACTTTTAATTTTGAAACTTTGAAAATAAATTTAGGAGACAAAATGACCTTAAATGTAGATGTCTAATGCAGAAATGACTTATGTATCAAATGTAGATCTTGATGAGTTGTACAATCTTGGTATTCAAAAGTTTTTCTTGGGGCATTTAGTGCCTCATTTGACCAAATTTGACCAAGGCAAATCTTGGATTTTAAGAAATGTGACTAGTGTTTACTAAAATTTTATCAAATGTAGAAATGACTTATGTATCAAATGTAGATCTTGATGAGTTGCACAATCTTGATATTCAAAACTTTTTCATTTGAGGTCATTTGGTGGCTCAATTGACCAAGTTTGACCAAGTCAAATCTTGGATTTAAAAAAATAACATTTTGACTGCAGTTTTTGAAGCCCTAAAATGTTTCAGCTAGAAAAGTCATGAATACCAAGTTTGCTAAACTCATCAAGATCTACATAAGTTGTTTTGGTCAACTTTTTATTTGACAAATTTTGAACGGTTCAAATTTTGAATTTTCAAATTTTGGCAGCTGAAAACTAGTTTTCGAAACCCTAGATGGCCTCAACTCGAAATGTTATGAATACCAAGATTGGTCCACTCATCAACATCTACATTTGATACATAGGCCATTTTTGTATTTGACAAAGCGTTCACAAAGTGTAGTTCTAAATCAACAAGTCTCACATATAGTTTCATAAAGTTTGTGTGAGATTCAAGATTTTGTGACTAGTGTTTACTAACACTTTCTCAAACAAAAAAATGACCTATGTATCAAATGTAGATCTTGATGACTTGTACAATCTTGGTAGTCAAAAGTTTTTCATTTGGGGCCATTTAGTGCCTCATTTGACCAAGTTTGACGAAGTCAAATCTTGGATTTTAAGAAATGTGACTAGTGTTTACTAACACTTTGTCAAATGCAGAAATGACTTATGTATCAAATGTAGATCTTGATGAGTTGTACAATCTTGGTATTCAAAATTTTTTCATTTGAGGTCATTTGGTGGCTCAATTGACCAAGTTTGACCAAGTCAAATCTTGGATTTAAAAAAATGACACTTTGACTGCAGTTTTTGAAGCCCTAAAATGTTTCAGCTAGAAAAGTCATGAATACCAAGTTTGCTAAACTCATCAAGATCTACAAAAGTTGTTTTGGTCAACTTTTTATTTGACAAATTTTGAACGGTTCAAATTTTGAATTTTCAAATTTTGGCAGCTGAAAACTAGTTTTCGAAACCCTAGATGGCCTCAACTCGAAATGTCATGAATACCAAGATTGGTCCACTCATCAACATCTACATTTGATACATAGGCCATTTTTGCATTTGACAAAGCGTTCGCAAAGTGTAGTTCTAAATCCACAAGTCTCACATATAGTTTCATAAAGTTTGTGTGAGATTCAAAATTTTGTGACTAGTGTTTACTAACATTTTCTCAAATGAAAAAATGACCTAAGTTTCAAATGTAGATCTTGATGGGTTGTACAATCTTGGTATTCAAAAGTTTTTCATTTGGGGCCATTTAGTGCCTCATTTGACCAAGTTTGATCAAGTGTAGTTCTAAATCCAAAAGTCTCACATATAGTGGCTCATTTGACCAAGTTTGACGCACATACATAAATGTAGTCTCACACACTTACATAAATGTAGTCTCACATACATACATAAATGTAGTCTCACATACATACATAAATGTAGTCTCACGAACATTACACACACTTAAACTAATTATTAGTCCCCGCCTCTGCCGTAACAGTTTTCCACTTCACACCTTTTCGTTCCCATGGCAGTATGTCTTTGGGTTGGTTTTTTTCCATGACACCAATCTTCTTAATAAAGTCTGTGAATAGCGGCATCTGATCGCACTTATTGTAGGCTTCAGCATCGTCGACGCCATCAACTCTGATAATGTGTTGTTTCCCAGGGATAACCACATGCTTAGGTTTCTTCTTTGGGGGGATGATACTGAGCGGGTCGGTCATATAGAAAACTTGTGTAACACGTGAAGCGAGCACCCAAGGATCATCGCGGTAGCCTATGTTCTGGAGGTCCATGACCCTCAATCCAATGTCATTGAATTCATATTGCTTGATCCAGCGACATCGAAATAGGGCCACATTTAGTTCCTCACTTCCATAGTCAAGTTCCCATATCTCTTTAATTATGTCAAAGTAGTCGGCCTTTCGCCCATCTTTGTCAATAGCCACTACTCGAACACCACTGTTTTGGTTGACAGATTTACTATCCTTTGTGTAGGTATAGTATGTGTACCCATTGATCTCATAAGCATTCCAATATGTCACCTGTCTCGATGGCCCCGCCGCCAACTTACTGATGGTAATAGAATCTATGGTTTCTCCAGGTGGTATGTTCAAGTCCTTCAACCATGAAGTTAGGCGTTGCTTGTGTCGTTTCATGACCCAATCATCTGTACAACCATTTCTCTCTGACATAATGATATCCATGTGTTCATCAATGTATGGTTCCATCATTTTTGTGCTCTGCAAGACAGCGTAGTGTGCCCGACTCACTTCTGTGTATTCACTGTCGATGAACATTTTTCTACCATTTGTGCCCTTCCCAGCTAGCCTACCCTTGTAGCGAGAAATGGGAATACCAATCCCTCTCTGTACTTTTAGGACTCTTGACAGCACTCGATGACTTCTTCGCTACTGTAGCCTTCTATCATGGAGCCCTCTGGGTATGCACGATTATGCACGTATCGGCTTAGAACCGACATGAATCGCTCGTAGGACCACATTTCATGCAAGTAGCAAGGGCCCAACGCCTGTATCTGATGAACCATGTGAATCATGAGATGTACCATTGTGTCGAAGAAAGCAGGAGGTAAACACATCTCTAGTTGGGTCTGGGTCTCCACCACAAAATCATGTAGGTCACTCAACTCTTTCTTTCTAATCTTCTTCTGTCAGATCTTTGACCAGAAGTAGCACATGCAGGTGATAGCCATCTTCAAGAACTCTGGCTTGATAGCCCTGATTGCGATTGGTAGGAACATCGTCAGCATCATATGACAATCGTGAGCCTTACAGTGTGGAAATGATAGGTCCTTCATCGACACTAGCTTCTTCGGGTTTGCCGAAAACCCAGTTGGGACTTTGATCCCCTTCACAGAAGTACACAAAGCTTTCCTCTCTAGTAGGTCTAGGTTGAAGCTAGCCGCAGGCAGAGTGTATTTTCCAGTCTTCTCAAGTATCACGTGAAGATCTGGCATCACGTTCAGCTGCTCCATGTCCCTCCGTGCTTTCAGACCATCCTTTGACTTGCCTGTGTCCATCAAGGTAGCGATGAGACTCTCAAAGATATTCTTCTGCACGTGCATAGCATCAATGGCATGGGGGACCTCCAATTGTGGCCAATACTCAAGATACTGAAAGAAGATTGACTATTTCTTAAAAGGTACACCTTCGATAGGAGGTGTGCTTCTATCTCTGGTCGTTCCATCCATTTTCTTCTTTCCATAGATGACGCGTATGTTTTTCACCATTTGGTACACATATTGTCCATCATGATGTCTCTTCGGAGGTCGGTCTTCATCCTCTGGGATGTTGCCAAAGTACTTTAAGTATAGTTTGCTGCGGTACTTGTGACCTTCCTTTAAGAAGCGATGATTCCTGATGTAAATAACCTTCTTGGATCCATCTAGGTACACCCATTTAGTATCATCCAGACAGACTAAGCATCCTGTCTTGCCTTTGAACTGTCCAGACAAGGCATACAGTGCGGGGTGATTGTTGATAGTCACAAATATTATTGCTCTTAATGTGAAGGCCTCATTTCGGAATGCATCGTACATCAGCTCCCTAGACCTCCATAGTTTCTCGAATTCTTCCATCACAGGCTCGAGGAACACGTCCATATCAAAGCCTAGTTGTTGAGGGCCAGAAACAAGAACGGTGAGGAAAAGGTACTTTCTTTTCTAACACAAATACGTCGGGATGTTGTACATGGTCAAGATCACTGGCCAAGTGCTGTGGTCGCTCATCCTCTCATTGAAGGGATTCATTCCATCGATGCTCAAGGCGAACCGTACATTCCTGGGGTCCGAGCTAAACAGCGGGTTGTTCTTATCGAAGTCCTGCCACTGACTACCATCGGCCGGGTGTGCAATCACATCATCATCGACCTTGCGCTCATCGTCCCACCATGTCATGAGCGCGGCTTCCTTAGGGTTCAGGAAGATACGCCTCAAGCGGTCGGTCACTGGCAGGTACCACATCTCCAAGGCAGGAATTTTTCTCTTCTTTGCATCATTGCCTAATGGGGTGTCCTCTGGAGGTTGAGATTCTTGTACCGCCTTTTTGGAACCCTTCTTATTCCTCTTGTTCCCGGTGGAGGCTTCTCCACCACTGTAAAGGTCATTGTCCTTGTACCGACTGGCCCCACACTGAGGACATTTGTCCAGACTTCCGAATGTTTCACCACGAAAAAGGATACAATGGTTGGGGCATGCATGGATCTTTTCAATACCCATTGTTAATGGACTTACAACCTTCTTTGCTTGGTATGTGTTGGATGGAACTAAGTTTGGCAGTGGCAGCACCGATGACAGAAGACGCAACAGATCATTGAAACTGCAGTCCGACCAGCCGTACTTAGCCTTCAGGATGAGTAGCTCAAGCACAAAACGGAGCAGTGTCCAGTGTGTTGGACAACCCTTCTCAACACCATACACAGTCTCCTTCGACGCTGTTTTCACCCTCTCTAGATTTTCTAGACCCTTCTTCTGTTGTAGTATTTCTGGTCCAAGGGCCCGAAGCATTTCCTCTAAGTTGTCAAACTTTTCTGCATCCCCCTCATGTGCTACACCATCATTATTGTTGACACCACCAACATCACCATCATTGTTGTCGACACCACCGGCATCATCACCAAGTGCTTGTTCATTGGCTGACTCCTGTCGTTGCATTTGTGCTTCAAGCACGGCTGAGCATTGGGACAAGTATTGTAGGGCTTCGGCATCTTCTTCTTCATGATCATCGTTGTCGTCAACAACCATGACTTCACCATGATGAGTCCATACCATGTAGTCCGGAACAAATCCTCGCCTAATCAGATGCGATCTGATGATTTCCACATCATAAAATGTAATGTGGTTCTTGCAATCTTTGCAGGGACAAATAATTGAACCGTTAGTCCCTGGCAACGTCTTTGCATGATTCACTGCGACTATAATAAAATTGTCCACCTCATCACGATAGGCTTGCGAGTGCCTATACGAACCATACATCCAAGAAGTCCTGTCCTCCATCTTAAAAAAAATAAAGAAATAAAGTAATTACTTGAGAATAATTATAAAAAAATATAATTAGCCGCATACATAAATATTTACAAAAATAATATATATATTAGCAACATAGATGAAATAACTAGGGTGCAATCTACACTAAATCTACTCTAAATACAATTATTAGCAAGAATTGATAACAACAATTATTAGCAACAATTATTAGATACCATTATTAGCAACAATTATTATTAGCAACAATTATTAGCAACAATTACTAGTTTACCAACAACTTTTCATGCCAACCCCATTCCAATTTCATGAAACAAAAACTATAAAATAAAAAAAGAAAAGGAAACCCTAGATCTAAAGAGCAAGCTTTTCTCTCCATACATGAAACTCTAATTAATCTCCACTAAAATCAAGCTAGATCAACTAATTGAGGGTGCAAGGTTCATGTCTCCACCTAATCTACACTAAAAGCTTCAAAGCTAAGCTCCAATTTGGTCCACACAAAGCTCAGGCTCCATGGAAGAGAGAGAAAACAAAACATTAAATTGCTCACTAACCGACCAATAAAACTTGGATTAAAGGATTTGAATAGCATTTTCTTACCTTAAACAAGCTCCCCCACCAAAGAATTTGAGATCAAAACCTCCCCCTTAGTAGAGTAATTTTTGGGAGGTGCCCAAGGCCTCCCAAGCCTTTTTTACGAGTGGAAGAGAGTGGCTCGGGGAGGAAGAAAGGAGGGCAGCCACTTATACCTACAGGCCACTGTAAGGGCGGCTGAATAACTGGCTGCCCTTACAGTGACCCCCACTGTAAGGGCGGTTGAGATTACCAGCCGCCCTTACAGTGACCACTGTAAGGGCGGCCGGTAAGCTAGGGCCCGCCCGAACCACTGTAAGGGTGGCTCGAAAAGCCAGCCGCCCCTACAGTGGAGGGGGCGCTCCCATTGTGCTTTTTTCACGTAGTGATACTGAGGCCAGTTGCAAACTTCCAATGCATTGTTTCTATAGTATTGATATTGATATTGATGACGTGCCATGTAAGTATAAAATATTTTTAGATAATAAAAAAGTTTCAACCTCTACCATCCTTGGTACAAAGTTGAATGTCAACCATAACACCAAGCCTAAGGCTCAAGTTCTCACAACCAAGCGAGGTGAAAGGATCAAGATGCCCAAGAGGGGGGGTGAATTGGGCTTTTCTAAAAATTAATTGCAAGAATTAAATCCTATAAGCCGGAATTCACCCCTAGTGCCTACTTGTGTTCCTAGAGAGTCTACCGATAAAAAGTTTTGCACCCTAGTTTCCAATCCTAGTCTAACATGGCAATTCTAGGAATGTAAATCAAGCAATGAAAGTAAATACGAGAAAGTAATTGCTTGAATGTAAAGGGCAAAGAACACGGCGATGTTTTTCCGAGGTATCGGAGAGTCGCCACTCCCCACTAGTCCTCGTTGGAGCACCCGCGCAAGGGTGTAACTCCCCCTTGATCCACACAAGGATCAAGTGCTCTCTACGGGTTGATTCTTTGACACTCCGTCGCGGTGAATCACCCAAAACCGCTCACATGATGAGTTGGGTCATCCACAAGCTCCGCCGGATGATCACCAAACTCCCAATCACCACCAAGCCGTCTAGGTGATGGCGATCACCAAGAGTAACAAGCTAGAACTCTCACTTGACCACAACGAGCCCAAATGAGAAGGTGGATGCACACTTGCTACTCTCTAATCACTAGTGAGGAACTCTCAAGTTTTGATTCTCAAATCTCTATCCTCACTAGAGCTCTTGCACTCCCTTGCACTCTAAAGGGTTTTCTCAGCTGATCAAATAAGCAAGAGACCTCTAAAAGAGGTGCTGGGGATGTATTTATACACCCCTCAAACAAAACGAACCGTTACGTTCTGACACGGGCTGACCGGACGCGCCGGTCGAAGTGACCGGACGCGCCGGTCGCTCGTAACGGTCGAAAACCGATTTTTCAACTGAATGACCAGACGTGCCGGTCAAGGGTGACCGGACGCGTCCAATCGTGCAAGGAGCTTACTGTAAACGCACCGGACGCGAGGCCGCGTCCGATCGGTGATGACCGGACGCGTCCGGTCGTCTCTGGACCTTACTAGACTGTGACCGGACGCGCCGATCACACCCAGGTCGCGTCCGATCGGGTGTTTTCCTCAAGTGACACGTGTTGGCATCTGACCACCGCGTCCGGTCCTCGCGAGGACCGCGTCCGGTCGTCAGAGCCAAACCCTAGTCGCGGTTTTGTACTGACCGGACGCGTCCGGTCATGCCGAAGACCGCGTCCGGTCAGGGGAAAACAGCCCGAAACTTTCCGAAACGCGTCGCAACTTGAACCAAGTTGCTTCCAACTGAACTTTGAGCTATTCTAGGGTTGCCTAGCGCCAACAACTTAACAAGTGTGCACCACACCTAAACATAGGACTCGCCTAGGTCAAGCTACCCGTTCATGCCCCCCTTTATAGTACGGCCAAAAGAGAAAAACGAAGATCCTAACGACTATTCTGAATGTATCTCAACACCTCGACATCCGGAACTAACCGTCCTTAATCTTGATGTCACTCTTTTGAAAACCGAAACGATTTCCATCAAGGGACATGAATACCATGGTGCCCAAAGCAGTTATGACCTCCATGACCTAACTTACCAAAGTTTCTGCAAAACACACGTTAGTCATGGTAATAAAGTGTTGTCATCAATTGCCGAAACCAAACCTTGGGGCCTAGATGCTTTCAATCTCCCCCTTTTTGGTGATTGATGACAACACTAAGATTCAAAAGATTTGAGTGGAGGTTTTCGAGCATGCTTGGTTCACATAAGCAAAAGGCAATAAGCACAAGGGGTAGGAAATGCTTATGTGCCCCAAGCCAAAAGAGTGTACTCATAAGATAAGACAAAAAAGCGTTAGTACACATAAAGATATAGCTCATAAGAAATCAGAGTAAGGCACGGAAGCACAACCTTAGAGCTATAACTAAAACGGTGACATTAATTAACATTGACGAGATAACACATTAAGACTCAAAGTTTATCACACGACGACATTTCACACGAATGCAATGACTGAAAAGTAAACATGATGCATGAATGTAGCACACAAAGAACGAAAACCCTCTATCAAAACTCCCCCTGAAACTACTCTCTCTCCCCCTTTGGCATCAAGCGCCAAAAACTAATCTAAGGATCTGACGGGGGAACAGATGGAGTCGTGTCGGGTGCCGAGGTGCGCGGAGTAATCACGAAGTGTAGTGAATCACCCTCGGAGTCTGAGCTATCTGGCTGACCCTCTGAAGAAGCACGTGGCTGCGAAGCGGTCTGGGTCTGAGCAGGAACAGGTACTGACTGAGTAGCAACAAGAGGATCCGTCTGAGTGACCTGAGCCTGTAGTGAGCCAATAGCAGGGGGATCTGTCGAGGCAATTGACGAAGGGATAGTCTCGGTAGTCCCGGTCCCTGTCACTGGAGGAATAGCTGCCTCGGGAGCTGACAACCCTGAAGATGTAACAAATGTAGTAGTGTGCGAGGGTGTCGGCTGACCAGTCAACTCGCTGTAGGTAGCACTGAAATCACCGAGAGGTGTGCCTGTCAGGAGGTGCGGGCAAGGCTGGTCTAACGGTGTAAACCCCGTATGAATAGGAGTGAAGCTCGGGGACTGGAAAGACTGGGGAACCTGCTGCTGTGGAGATGTGAACTGGAAGCTCGGCTGTCCCTGACTCCACGGTCCACTGGACTGTAAGGCATGAGTCATGACAGAAGCAGGCGGAGGAACCCCGACATTGACAAGGTGGCACAGGAGATCCAAGTACTGCTGCTGACTAGCTGCGCTCTGACGCTGAATCTCGTATTGCTATCGCTGCATCTCAACCTGCTGCCTCTGAATCTCAAGCTGCTGACGCTGAAACTCGTCCTAGCGTGCCTGCATCTACGCAAGTGCTGCAGCTGTATCCTGTGCCTGTCGCTGAATCTGCTGCTGCTGCTGCTCCTGTGCCTAGGTCAACCTCTCAAGTATAGCCACCATGGCTGTCTCTGAGCGGGAGGCTGAGCCAGAGCCACCGGCCTCGTGGTCGTGAGACCGAGGAGACCGGTACCTGGGGATGGGCTGGTAATCCTCATCAGTGCTGTCAGAAGTCGCATCCTCAGGTATATCAGCAGTCTGAGCGTCAAGGTCCGCAAGCTTTGCCTCAGCAAGCTCGTCAACTCTGGCATCCTGCTCAGCTGCTGTCTCAGGGACCTCAGGTCGCTCACGCTGTCCTGGCACTGGGGCCTGATCTCTGGTGACTGAGGCCCAAAGCTGACGGATATCATACTCAGGGAAGGCAGTGGTAGTGTCTGATATCTCCGCCCTGATCTCTGGTGGCATCTGAATAGAAGATCTAATAATAAAGCAGATCCAGTGTGCATAGGGCAGCTGACGATTACCCTTGAAGCCCTCAGCAATGGTGTCCTCCATCTCACTAAGAATGAGATCCCAAATATCAAACTGTGTCTGTGAGAGGAGGTGGTGAACAACCCAAAGCTGCATCCGCGTCAGTCCCTCTCTGTAGCCGAGTCTGGGAAGAAGTGTGCGTCTGACTATGGCATCCAGAACTCTGGCAAGTGGTGTCAGGCTGGCAGGCGTACGACGAGACCCTTCGCCAAAAGGCTCGCGAAAGCAGGGTCGAACCAGGTCTGTAGGTGGCACTGCTCCGCCGTGAGGGCGTCTGGGTGGAGGAGTCTGACCATAACACAACTGATGGATCCTCGTGTCAGAAGCTGGGAGTCTGAGGATCTCTCGCGCTCTGGAGCTGTAAAGTCTGTGATCGCGGCCTCGGAATGCAAAGTGAATAAACTCATGGGCAGGATCAATCCAAAGTGATGCATAAAACTCTCTGACCCATGTGCCGCAGTATGCACCTGTCCGTCCAAGAAGATCTGACAAGCCAGGCATATAGGACAGGTGCGGACGAAGCTGCTCTCCCACAACATCAACCAGTGCCTCAAGCTGACATACCCTCTGTGGTCTGAAAGCAATACCACTGTCAACTAGAGCCCTGTAGAAGTCCTCCTGAAGTGGGGTATAGAAACCCTCTGAAGCTCTGTGATCTCTGACAGGTGGAAACCAACGGCTGACCTCCACGAACCTCAAACCCTGCACCTGATGTGTTGTACCACCCCTCAGGTCAAAGTGCTCGACCGGGGGTGACCCTCTAGCTCTGGGAGGAGGACGTGCTCCACGACGCTGGCCCTCTGGCCTAGGAGTCACCTGAGTGCGAGCACGTGTGGAGCGGCGAAGTGGTGGAGACTGAGCTGGCTGCTCCTCTGTATCCTCTGTAGCCTCTGGAGCGTCTGGAGCCTCTGTAGCCTCTATAGGCTCTGTAGGTAGATCAACTGACATCTGCTCTGTAGCCCCAGTGTCCTCTGTACCCTCAGTGGCCTCAGTGCCGAGCTGTCGACCTTCAAGATGAAAGCGACGCTCGCCTATGCGTATGCCACTGCTTCTGCCACCTCTCTCTGCCTGCTCTGCTGCATCTGCCACGGCCTGAGCAATCTCTGCCTCTGTAAGTGTCTTCTTCTTCTTTCTGGCCATTATCTTGATGCGCTGCTTTCCACGCGCAATCTCAGTACGACGAGGAGGACTGTCGTCCCCGTCACCAGGAGCACCACCGGCGTTCTTGCAACGCACCATGCTGACAAACTGACTGAGAACCTCTGAAAGATGGTGAACTGTCACTCGAGAGGCTTGGCCTCAATCCGTATCCACAGGCTTGGCCTCGGATTTAGCAAACAGATCTCACCCTGACACACCGATTGACTCGCTGCAACGACGGAATAGAGAGGTCTACTATAAGCACATATATATAACTAAAAGGTACGAAACCCTAGAGATAGCAAGCATGTGAGATACGAAGTGAATCGTGACGCGAAGCTACCTCGGATCGACGAGACGACGGTGACAAGATGAGATGACCTAGGTCGCGAGATTTCCTGAATTCGACGAACGAGCTCTGAAAGGACCGAGTCGAGATAATCAACGGAGAGTTACGGTCAAGGTTAGCCCTAACAATGAAATTGAAAAGACTTGAACGAAAAGACGAACGAGTCGATACCTCGAGCGAGGGTTAGGGCAAACCCTAGGCTAGGGTTAGGGTAAAACCCTAGGGATGGCTCGGCCGAAGGTGGAAATCGAGGAGCTCGGGTGGTGGCTTGGCACGGGGGAGTTGGTGACTGCGACAGGGGAGGTTCACAGCAAAGAAGGTGGCTTGCCGGCGGCGGGAAAAGGCGGCGGCGCGGCTGAAGGCGGTGGTGGCGCGCGGCTGCGAGCACGGGCGGTAGAGAGCGCGCGCACGGGCAGGAAGGCGAGGAGGCGCGTGGCCGGGAGCACGGACGAGGTCGCCGGCGGTGAGGAAAGCGGCGAGGAACGCGGCGAGCTCGGCGAGTCGGTGAATCGGCGGCTAGGGTTCACGGTGGCGGCGGAAAGAGCGTACGGTGAAAGAACACGGCCGAACGCGAACGGTTTTATGAAGGACTTAGATCCGCTCGACGTGCGATGACCGGACGCGGTGGTCGTTATGACCGGACGCGGTGGTGCAGCGTCCGGTCACACTCCAGTAAGCTCCTAGAGTGACCGGACGCGTCCGGTGAGGACTGACCGGACGCGGTCGGAGTCCGGTCGATGGGAGCTTGGGAATTTATCGCGGATGACCGGACGCGGTGGTGGTAACCAGGACCGGACGCGGTGGTCAACACAGGCGCGTCCGGTCACTAGGTCTGGAGTTGGTCTTCTGGATGACCGGACGCGTTGGTGGACGCCGGGACCGGACGCGGTGGTGAAGCATCACTGCGTCTGGTGCAGCGTCCAGTCCAGCGTCCGGTCGCTGTTCTTCGCCCTTCTTCGTTCCAAACTCCGACGCGACTTCTCCCAATCAAGTTCCAATTCAAAGAGACACAAATAAACACCAATTGGAACCTGATATGAGTGACCTCACTCAAACCCTCAAATTTTCAAAATAGTTTGCCTTAGGCTAGTATTATTTTTAAGAAAATAGACAATAAACACCCGAGGAGCAACGAATGGCCATGCAATAGAGTTTTTGGACCTTTAGGAGCGTCAAAATGCTCTCTCTATCCATGGACGAACACAGCGGTTGCTCAAAGCTAAACCGAAAAGAAACGACAAACGAACAACCATGCATATGCAATGCAATACAAGAAAGTAAAGCTAGGTTGCTTGTCAAGTTTGATCCACGGTTAGGCTTCTTCACTCCTCCAAAGGAGGGTTATCGTAACCGTGTTAGCCAAGCCCTAGATGCATTGCGATAAAATAAACATGACATATAATACAATGTAATGCAAGGGACAACACACGCTTATTTTTTAAAGTTGCTTGAATCAAGCACATTAAGTTCACTTCTTAACCTACAAAAGGTAGCCTCATCCAAAGGTTTAGTGAAGATATCCGCTAATTGATTTTCACTTCTTACACCTTCTAGTGATATGTCATTTTTAGCAACGTGATCTCTTAGAAAGTGATGGCGGATATCTATGTGCTTGGTGCGAGAGTGTTGTACCGGATTGTTAGCAATTTTAACGGCACTTTCATTGTCACATAAAAGTGGCACCTTTTCAAGAACAATTCCATAGTCTAGGAGGGTTTGTTTCATATATAAGATTTGTGCACAACAAGCCCCCGCGGCAATGTATTCCGCCTCGGCGGTGGACAAAGCCACACTATTTTGCTTTTTAGATGACCAAGATACTAAGGATCTCCCAAGCAAATGGCACCCTCCGGATGTGCTTTTTCTATCAATTTTGCAACCGACATAATCCGAACGGAATAGCCAACTAGTTGGAATCTAGCTCCTTTGGGATACCAAAGACCAATTCTTGGGGTGTTCTTAAGATATCTTAGGATTCTTTTTACGTCACTTAAGTGAGGTTCTTTAGGACACGCTTGAAAGCGAGCGCACATGCACACACTAAACATGATATCGGGCCTAGATGCGGTAAGGTACAACAAGCTACCAATCATAGAACGGTAGAGAGTTTGATCAACCGGTTTACCTCCCTCATCTAGGTCGAGATGTCCATTTGATGGCATTGGTGTCTTGATTGGTTTGCATTCTTCCATTTTGAATCTTTTGAGAAGATCCTTGGTATACTTTTCTTGAGAGATGAAAATCCCTTCTCTCATTTGCTTGACTTGAAAACCAAGGAAGAATGTGAGCTCACCAATCATTGACATCTCGAACTCCTTCGACATCAATTCACCAAATTCCTTGCAATAATCTTCATTTGTAGACCCGAATATGATATCATCAACATACACTTGATAAATGAAGATCTCCCCATTAAGCTTCTTGGTGAATAGTGTGGTGTCGACCTTCCCAATGGTGAAGCCCTTCTCAATGAGGAAGTCTCGGAGGCGCTCATACCACGCTCTAGGGGCTTGCTTGAGCCCATATAGCGCCTTGGACAACCTATAAACATGATTAGGATATCTAGGGTCTTCAAACCCGGGAGGTTGATTAACATAGACTAGTTCATTTATAAAGCCATTTAAGAATGCACTTTTCACATCCATTTGATATAGTTTCATATCATGATGTGTTGCATATGCAAGGAGGATACGAATGGCTTCAAGTCTTGCAACGGGTGCAAAGGTCTCTCCAAAATCAAGGCCTTCAACTTGAGAGAACCCCTTTGCAACTAGTCTTGCCTTGTTCCTCACTACTATGCCTTGGTCATCTTGCTTGTTTCGGAACACCCACTTGGTTCCAATGACTCTTGCACCTTTAGGATGCTCTTCAAGTGTCCATACTTGATTGTGGGTGAAGTTGTTCAATTCTTCATGCATGGCATTCACCCAATCCGGATCTTGAAGAGCTTCTTCTACATTCTTAGGTTCAACACATGAGACAAAAGAGTGATGTTCAACAAAAGAAGCAAGCTTTTGAGATCGAGTCATCACTCCCTTAGTAGGACTCCCTATGATGAGTTCTTGTGGATGTGCTTGAAGTAGAGGTGAGTTTCTTCTATCAACCACTTGAGGAGGTGGAAGGGGAGCATCAACATCTTGAGCTTGTGCCTCGGCTTGTTCATGAGAGACATAAGTATCTTCATTTTCAACTCTCTCATTCTTGTCATCATCTTGAGGCACACGTGACGAAGATGGTGGATCAACAATTTGTACATCGTCTTCATCATCTTTTGGCTTGATGTCTCCCACCGGCATATTCTTCATTGCCTCCCTCAAGGGTTCATCACCTACATCATCACAATTCTCAATTGCTCTTTGGGAGCCGTTAGATTCATCAAATTCCACATCATATGTTTCTTCAACCAAACCGGTGGCATGGTTAAATACTCGATATGCTTTGGACTTTGATGAGTAACCAACAAGAAAACCAATGTCACAACGTCTTTGAAACTTCCCTAGGTGTTGACGCTTCTTGTAGATGTAGCATTTGCAACCAAACACCCGGAAGAAAGAGACGTCTGGCTTCTTCCCATTAAGCAACTCATAGGGGGTCTTGCCAAGAAACTTTTGTAGGAAGAGGCGATTTGAAGCATAGCATGCGGTGTTGATTGCCTCGGCCCAAAACTTTTCCGGAGTGTTGTACTCATCTAGCATTGTTCTTGCAAGGGTGATCAAAGTCCGGTTCTTTCTCTCAACTACATCATTTTGTTGAGGAGTGTAGGTTGAAGAAACTTCATGCTTGATTCCAATTTCATCACAATAAGCTTCAATGTTGGTGTTGTCAAACTCTTTGCCATTATCACTTCTAATCTTCTTTATCTTGACTTCAAATTCATTTTGAGCTCTCTTTGCAAACTTCTTGAAGCAATTTGCCACTTCGGATTTGTCATGAAGGAAGAAAGTCCATGTGTACCTTGAGTAGTCATCCACTATCACAAGACAATAGAGATTACCACCCAAGCTCTTGTATGTTGTAGGCCCAAACAAATCCATGTGTAGAAGTTCTAGCACTCTTGAAGTTGACATGAAAGCTTTGGTTGGATGAGTGTTTGCAACTTGTTTGCCCGCTTGACATGCACTACAAGGTTTGTCCTTTTCAAACTTCACATCCTTCAATCCTCTCACTAGTTCTTTCTTCAATAGCTTGTTGAGAGTGTTCATTCCAACATGAGCAAGCCTCCTATGCCAAAGCCAACCAAGTGAGGTCTTGGTGAACAAACATGTCATCAAATTTGCATCTTCGGAGGTGAAGTCAACAAGATAAAGATTGTTGTATCTAAAGCCTTTGAATATCACTTGCTTGTCATCTATCTTTGAAACTTCAACTTCATTTGGTGTGAACAAGCAGTGGAAGCCAAGATCACAAAGTTGCCCGACGGATAATAAGTTGAAACTCAATGAAGCAACATAGAGCACATTTGAGAGTGAGTGATCATTTGATATTGCAATCTTGCCTATACCTTTGACTTTGCTCTTTGAATTATCCCCAAATGTGATCTTCTCTTGACATATCCCATTCTCTTCAATGGAGGTGAACATACGAGGATCACCGGTCATATGTTGAGTGCAACCACTATCAATAACCCAATGAGATCCACCGGTCTTGTAGTTCACCTACACACAAGAGATCAAGCTTTTTGTTTAGGGACCCAAACTTGAGAGGGGCCCTTGACTTTCTCAACTAGTGACTTGGCAACCCATATTTTCTTTGGCCTATTCTTGTTTGGGGGACCCAAGAACATGACTTTCATCTTTCCATTTGAATCTTTTCTTAGCATGTAATGAGCATTGAAGGCAAAGGGTCTAGCATGCTTGGGCAAGGGTTGTGGTGGTGGAGTTTTGCATTCATGAGCAAAGTGACCTTCTTGACCACACTCAACACATCTCTTTGGCTTGGGCTTTGACTTGCTTTGTTGTTGTTGAGCTTTTGCCTTCTTCTCTTGATTTGCCAAGTACCCAATACCACTTCTATCCATCTTCATTACGGTGTTCATGAGAAGCTCACTTTGCAAATATTGACCTCTTGTAAACTTGCTTAGACCGGTCTTGAGATGCTCTTTCTCTTGCTTGAGCTTTTTGTTCTCTTCAATGAGTGACTCATTTGTTGTTTGCTTCTCAAGAGCCATCAAACCTTTAAGCTTCTTGTTCTCATTTGCAAGCTTCTCATTCTCACACTTGATCTTGGCATAATCATCATAGTTGCTTGACTCAACCACACTCTTGCCTTTGCTACTAGAACCTTGCTCAATGCTTTCAATGATCAAGTCATCACACGATGTAGCTATATCACACTTAACAACATTGTTAGTAGCATCATGTGTCTCAAGAGCAAGTTCATTAGCAACCACAAGACTATCATAGTCAATTTTTAATGTGGTGTATTTGTCTTTTAGAGATCTATGTCTAGTGATGAGCTCATTATGCTTCTTCTCAAGCTTATCATGTTGATCTTTAAGCTCTTTATTAGAGGTTTTGAGCTCCTTGAGATGAGAAGACATAACTTCATTTTGATCTCTAAGCTCACCACTAGTCTTTTGAGCATTTTCAAGCTTTGATGAGAGTGATTCATTTTCATTTTGAAGTTCATCATTTTCATTTCTTGTCCTTCTTATGATTTTAGTGTATTTGTTCAACAATTTTACAAGTTCATCATAAGAAGGTGCATCAAATTCATCATCACTATCACTATCATCATCATCATCACTATCATGGTTTTGTACCTTTCGTTCACCCTTGGCCATAAGGCATAGGTGAGTAGTGGACGATGATGGTGAAGGAGGCGGTGAAGGTGGTGATGAAGATGTCGGTGAAGATGATGGCCCCATCACAAAAGCGGCAACCTTCTCTTTCTCATCATTGCTCTCATCTTCGGAGGACTCACAAGATGATTCAATGTCGGTGAGCCAATCACCAACAATGTATGCCTTTCCTCCCTTCTTCTTCTTGTAGAACTCCTTCTTCTTGCCATCCTTCTTCTTGTATGGCTTGTTCTTCTTCTTCTCATCTTCTTCATCACTTGAATCATTTTTCTTGCCCTGGTTCTTGTTCTTGTACTTGTCTTTTGGTGGTCTAGGGCATTGATGAGCTAAGTGGCCAAGTTCACCACAATTGTAGCAATCCATCTCCGAGATGGGCTTTCTCTTGCTACTTGTGAAGAATTTCTTTTTCTTGCCATCGAACTTGATGCCACTCTTGTTGAGCTTCTTTAGCATCTTGGTGGTCTTTTTCACCATGAGTGCAAGTGATTCATCATCGACATCACTTTCACTTGAGCTTTCTTGCACCATCATGGCTTGGCCCTTCTTCTTCTTCTTGTCATGGCTAGCTTTGAAGGCCAAGTCTTTCTTCTTGGAAGATGATGAGCCCTCTTCCGGAGTGATGTGCATGTACATCTCATGAGCATTGATCTTCCCCAATACTTGTGTCGGAGTTGCGGTGGAGAGATCGCTTTGGTGAAGCACGGTGACAATGTGACCATACTTCTCAATGGGAAGAACACTCAAGATCTTCCTTGCAACATCCGATTGGCTCATTTGAGTGAGCCCAAGAGCATTGAGGTCCTCTACAAGAACATTCAAGCGAGTGTACATGTCATTAGCACTTTCTTTGGGAAGCATCTCAAAAGAATTAATTTTCTTTAAAGCAATGTGATAGCGTTCCTCACGCTCACTCTTAGTTCCCTCATGGAGAGCACAAAGATTTTGCCACAATTCATGAGCGTTCTTTGCATTACGCACACGATTGAAGATATCTTTGCCTAAGCCCCGGTAGAGTGCATTTTTGGCCTTTGCATTCCACCGGTCGTACTTCTCCTCGTCACCAATGGGGTTTGCGGGATCCTTGATAGCGGGAAGCCCTTGGGTTGCGGCTCTAAGACACCCAACATCTATGGCTTCGAGATACGCCTCCATGCGGATTTTCCAATATGGAAAATCATCCCCCTCAAAGGTGGGAGGTGGTCCTTCCCCGTTAGACATCTTGCTCTAGGCGGTAAAGCCTAAATTAGGAGCAACACGGCTCCGATACCAATTGAAAGGATCAAGATGCCCAAGAGGGGGGTGAATTGGGCTTTTCTAAAAATTAATTGCAAGAATTAAATCCTATAAGCCGGAATTCACCCCTAGTGCCTACTTGTGTTCCTAGAGAGTCTACCGATAAAAAGTTTTGCACCCTAGTTTCCAATCCTAGTCTAACATGGCAATTCTAGGAATGTAAATCAAGCAATGAAAGTAAATACGAGAAAGTAATTGCTTGAATGTAAAGGGCAAAGAACACGGTGATGTTTTTCCGAGGTATCGGAGAGTCGCCACTCCCCACTAGTCCTCGTTGGAGCACCCGCGCAAGGGTGTAACTCCCCCTTGATCCGCGCAAGGATCAAGTGCTCTCTACGGGTTGATTCTTCGACACTCCGTCGCGGTGAATCACCCAAAACCGCTCACAAGATGAGTTGGGTCATCCACAAGCTCCGCCGGATGATCACCAAACTCCCAATCACCACCAAGCCGTCTAGGTGATGGCGATCACCAAGAGTAACAAGCTAGAACTCTCACTTGACCACAACGAGCCCAAATGAGAAGGTGGATGCACACTTGCTACTCTCTAATCACTAGTGAGGAACTCTCAAGTTTTGATTCTCAAATCTCTATCCTCACTAGATCTCTTGCACTCCCTTGCACTCTAAAGGGTTTTCTCAGCTGATCAAATGAGCAAGAGACCTCTAAAAGAGGTGCTGGGGATGTATTTATACACCCCTCAAACAAAACGAACCGTTACGTTCTGACACGGGCTGACCAGACGCGCCGGTCGAAGTGACCGGACACGCCGGTCGAAGTGACCGGACGCGCCGGTCGCTCGTAACGGTCGAAAACCGATTTTTCAACTGAATGACCAGACGCGCCGGTCAGGGGTGACCGGACGCGTCCGATCGTGCAAGGAGCTTACTGTAAACGCACCGGACGCGAGGCCGCGTCCGATCGGTGATGACCGGACGCGTCCGGTCGTCTCTGGACCTTACTGGACTGTGACCGAACGCGCCGATCACACCTAGGTCGCGTCCGATCGGGTGTTTTCCTCAAGTGACACGTGTCGGCATCTGACCACCGCGTCCGGTCCTCGCGAGGACCGCGTCCGGTCATCAGAGCCAAACCCTAGTCGCGGTTTTGTACTGACCGGACGCGTCCGGTCATGCTGAAGACCGCGTCCGGTCAGGGGAAAACAGCCCGAAACTTTCCGAAACGCGTCGCAACTTGAACCAAGTTGCTTCCAACTGAACTTTGAGCTATTCTAGGGTTGCCTAGCGCCAACTTTAACAAGTGTGCACCACACCTAAACATAGGACTCGCCTAGGTCAAGCTACCCGTTCATGCCCCCCTTTATAGTACGGCCAAAAGAGAAAAACGAAGATCCTAACGACTATTCCGAATGTATCTCAACACCTCGACATCCGGAACTAACCGTGCTTAATCTTGACGTCACTCTTTTGAAAACCGAAACGATTTCCATCAAGGAACATGAATACCATGGTGCCCAAAGCAGTTATGACCTCCATGACCTAACTTACCAAAGTTTCTGCAAAACACACGTTAGTCATGGTAATAAAGCGTTGTCATCAATTGCCGAAACCAAACCTTGGGGCCTAGATGCTTTCACGAGGAATAAAAAAACACAGAGTTTAAGCCCATCTAGAGTGAGCGATCAACGACTAGAAAGGAACTAAAAGCTATATATGCTTCAATTCTATTCTAGAAGCGCCAGCCAAACTTTGCAAAGACTGTCGAAACTTCAATTTCGTTCCAAGCAATAATGTGTGTCCCTTGGGTATAGCAATCTACATAAAGGATTCAAATGTCTTGATCCATTTGAAGGCCGTGTGTATATCTCACGTGATGTCTTCCATGAACATGTTTTTCCCTTTTGCCCTACTCCATCCAAATGCTGGGTTCCATGCCGAACTATCCCTTCTTTCGGATGTCTTACTCAATCCTAATGCTAATTTTGGGGACGCAAATTTACTAGATCAATGTGTTACTAACTCCACGCCTACTAATTGTGCCACCAGTTCTGGAGGTTGTGTGGTTTGATGCAGGAACACAACTGAATTTGTCTAGTGAAAATTTGGGGCAAAATGATCGTGACTTCATGTGTCTCCTGTCTGGTGGCATTCTCGGCATGGGACATGAGCTGATTCGCCTGGCGACCGCGATTCTCCTACGCAGGCATCGTCTTTGGGATCGGTGCTCGGTACGCCTCCGTCCTCGCGCGTGTCGGGCGGATCGTCTGTGGCTGCCTCATCTCTGTCTTCGTCTGGCGCGCCCACGGTGATGGCATGGATGGATCCGAGCATGGGGACAGGTCACTATTTCCTCCTAGGAGAATCTATCGCCCGGATCCTCTACGGCAGATGTATCTGCTTCTACGCCTGCGGCAACCACATCTTCTTTGGCTCCTGCCCATCATTCGATGACTCAGTTGCAACATGGTATTCACAAGCTTAAAGTCTATACTGATGGTACTGTTTGGTGGGGTCTACTAGTTGCGTCTGTTGCAGGAGAACTAGCTTTGGTGGATGAGGCGCTTCATGATCAGAGATGGGTCGTGGCCATGGATAGTGAACATAAAGCCTTATTACAGAATAAGACCTGGCATTCGTTCCTCCTTCGAAGGGTAAGAATATCATCGATTACAGGTGGGTTTATTACAAGATTAAGAAGAAGGCAGATGGTTCAGTAGACAGGTATAAGGCTTGCCGCATTGTGAAGGGATGCAAGCAACGCTACGGGATAGACTATCACTACTACAAAAATGATTTTGCGAGGCAGGGCCCTATGATTTTCTGAGGTAGGCACAGAGTTTAGGTGCCTCCTAAAATATACAACGATTTTTGGAGGCAGACATACCATTTTCTGAGGCACTAAAAACCATTAACAGAGGCAGGCCTCTTTAAGAGGTCCGCCTGGAAAAAAGGGTGAGGCCCAAGAGAACCAAAAAAACCCGATAACCATGTTCGCACATAAATACTTTCAATACTCATTCTCTCCCAACCGGCTTCCTCTCCCTCTCCTCTCCCAATCGGCTCCCTCTCCCTCTCCTCTCCCAACTGGCTCCCTCTCCCTACCTCAACCGGCTCCCTCTCCCTCTGCACAGTGGATCCATGGCGGTGCAGAGCTCGCTCACCCAGCCTTGTGCACTCTTTTTTACGAGTAAAGAGACAACTTTAATAACTAGACAGGCGCAATATTACAATTGACATTGAGGGGATTCCAAGCACGTGCAGGTGCTCACCCCAGCCAAGCCATAGATTGTTTATATTGTCTAGCGCTAATCTAGCTAAAACATTTGCTACTTGGTAACTATCTCTCTTCAATTGGGAAATTTTCCAGCTATTGAGCATTTGAGCGAGCCCCTTTGTCTCTACAATGATCGTGCTAAGCTCTAACATGTCTTCAGCTGCATTCTAACAAGATGGATCTGTTAGGTTTGATCTCCCACCGGTTAGGCCCAACGGCCTATTGGGCCTTGTTCTCGCGCCCTGATCGGGGGCGCCCAACCTTAGATGGTTGGTGGGCCCCGTCATACTGCGCTATAAATAAAGGTGGGGGCCAGCAGGCTCTCGACACGAGGTTCACCTGAGCCACCACTCCCCACCGATATTCCCCATCCCGATCCGAGAGGGGCGCAGCTAGTGACGGGAAGCCGCCACCATCTCCACTGCGTCACCACTTCACTGCATCGACTCCTCTCTCCACCGAACGTCGCTGTCGGCGCACAGATGACATCGGCGAACGAGACCCCGGCCAGTGCTTCCGCCACTCCGACTGCTCCGACCACTACGGCCTTCAATGGTCTGCGACTTCATACTCCACCTATCCCTTTCCTCTCTTTTATGTCTCTGTAGTTCATGTATTAGGATTTATGTATATACTGTGAATCATGAACTTGTATTCCTACTATGATGTACCCGATCTAATGAACATGAGTACTAAGAATCTCAACAATGGTACCGAAGCCACGGTTTACTGGGAAGAAACCTAGATCGGGGTAAACCGATTTCAGATCGGGGAAAAGAAACAAAGAAATGAACCACTCGATTTTGAATCGGGCAAAGAAAAGTTCATCTGAACCCTAACCCTAACAGGGTAACATAATAAAGAGCAGTCGAAGGATGGGACCTACGCGGCCCACTCACCGTCGGCATCACCGCTGTCATGTGGCACGGTCGCCGAGACGAGCGTGTGCGCGAATATCGAGAATAGGGCACCACAGCGAAGCCGCTCGATGGCGGCGCGCTCTCCCACCGGGGAACGTGCGCGCCGGCGAGAGGGCCCGCTGCGGCACCGATCTTCTTCCCCAAGTCCGATCGCCATGGCTGGCTATGCTGCTGCTGCTATCTTCGGTCAGTGCGACACATGAGAGAGAATGGAAGAAGAGTGAATGGTTAGGGTTTGGGACAGCACTGACCCGTGGCTGGTTTTAATCCCGCGATGGAAACAGACAGCCGTCCGATGAAGACTGACGGCCGAGATTGGTCAATAGCAACTTAGGCCAGAAATGGCCCAGGCGGGATGGGAAATCCCGGCCCAGGCCCAGATTGCAGCCTAGGACGCGGGAGCGCCTCGTGCACGAGTGAGCTGCAGGCCTTTTACCGCTACGGAATGGGCCACGTGATGCAAACAAAAAAAGGAGCAAGCCGAACCAACCGCTGGGCCGGAGAGAAGGCATGCGCTTGCGCAGCGCGCGCGCGTGGGCCGCGTGCGTGAGATGGGCCTTCGGGCCAAAATTGAAGAAGATGAATTTTTTTTATTTTTTGCAGAAGTAGTTTTTGACATAATTTTAATCAATTTGAATAGAATTTGATGCATTTTTTCATGTGCAACTTTTACCCAACGATATTTTGCTCAGAAAATAGTGAATTTTTAGTGCTTCTAGAAAATAATAATATGAAAGATTATTAATGTTTCCGCTGTGCATGATAATTATTGTTCTTTTTTATTAAATTTGAACCAACGGGATAATTTAATTTTAAGAGAAGTGATGAATTTCTGATAATTTTGATGAGATTATGATGTTGTTATTTTCTGACCAACATTGTTAATAACAATATTATAATTTTTAATCCATGAGAAATTATGTATTAATTTTACTTCTGCCCAATGGTGATGTAAAATGTTTGCATAGATGAATTGTATGTTTTAATTTGACCAACGTTGAGTTAAAGCATGTGATTTTATGTATAAATGTTTCTCACTTACTCTGGTGTGGTTTCAGAGGCAAATGCATTGTGAATATTGCCAGCATCCCGACACTCAATGGGAGCAACCACCGTGTATGGCGGGAGAAGTATGAACTGGAGCTTGCATTGGGAGAGGTCGATTTTGCCATCACCTCACCGTGTCCTACTGAGCCAAATGATCCGGTGAGAGGTGAAAATGAATCTGACGCTGATTTTGCTGCTCGAAAGCGTGATCATACTGAGATAAGAATGAAATATGACCTTGAACATAGGCAATTGACTCTCTCCAACCGCAAGTGTCTGTTGGTGGCCAAGGCCACCATAGAAGAACAGATAAGGGGCTTAATCCCTGAATGTGCTACTGTCATAGAATATCTTGAGAAAATCAAGAGTCAATTTACTGGGTCTATCAAGGCCACAACAAGTTCACTGATTAAGAAGCTTGTGAATGAGAAATTCACTGGTGGTAGAATAAGAGAGCACATTTTGAAGATGAACACTACGACATCTAAGCTAAAGGAAATGAATTTGAAGGAAGATGATTTCTTGATTCATTTGATTTTTGCTTCTTTGCGAAAAGAATATGACACCTTCATTGTGAACTACAGTATGTAGCCTGAAAGATGAGGCATAGAAAGGCTCATCTCAATGTGTGCTCAAGAAGAGGAGAGGATAAAATCCTCACGGGGTGAATCCGCTCATCTTGTGAAGGATAACAAAAGAAAGAACTTTAATGGCAAGAATTCTAAACCAGAAGAAAAACCTAAATAGGATAAGGAAAAGGCCTCTTCCTCCAATTCACAGGAAAGAAACCCCAGGATTCTGAGAATCAGCAGTACAACTCCTATGGTGGAGCTGAAAAAGATCAATGCAAGCACTGCTTCAAGAAGGGACACTACAAGAGGGATTTCCTAGACTTCCTGAAATCTCTGTTAAAAAGAGGTGATGAATTTATTATATTTGTAGATGAATCCCTGTATTTATGTTATGCTAAATTCACTTGGTGGGTTGATTCAGGAGCAACTACTCATGTTGCAAATTCTTTGGGCTAAGTGGGACGAGAATCTTGCGAAGAGGAGAAAGAACAATTAAAGTTGCAAATGGAGTGCAAGCCAATGTTAAAGCCATTGGAGATTTTTCTTTAGAATTGAATAATGGTTCTGTACTTAGACTTAAAGAAGTACTTTATGTTCCCTCTTTGCATAGAAATTTGATAAATGTTTCGAAACTTGATGATGATGGAATTGATTGCCATTTTGGTGATGGCAAGTGTAAGATATTGGTTAATAATAAATATGTTGGTCTTACCTTCCGACAAGACAAGCTTTATTTATTATCTCTTGCTGAGAATGCGAACAATGTATGCGATAAGAATATGAATGATTCCCTATCTGTGAATGTAACTAAAAAGCGAAAGAGAATTAATAATGTCTCTTTGAAATTATGATATTATCGCTTGGGCCATATTTTGAGGGGGGAATAGAACGATTGGTTAAGGAATCAATTCTCCCACACTTAGAATTTTTAGATTTAGAACAATGTGTTGATTGTATCAAAGGAAAGTATGTCAAGAAAATTAAGAAAGATGTCAAACGAAGCACAGAAATTTTATAAATAATCCACACAGACATATGTGGTCCATTTCCTATGAAAAGTGTGGATGGTTATGATTCGTTTATAACATTCACAGATGACTACTCTCATTATGGCTATATTTATCCAATTAAAGAAAGATCGGAAGCATCGGATAAATTCAAAATATTTAAAGCTGAGGTTAAAAATCAGCACAATAAGAAAATCACGTTAGTACGATCAGACCGAGGTGAAGAGTACTATAGGCGATATACCCTATATGGCCAAATTCCTAGACCATTTGCAAAGTTCCTACAGGAAAATGGTATAGTCGCTCAGTACTCCACACTGGGGGAGCCTCAGTAGAATAGAGTGGCTGAAAGACGTAACCGTACCTTAATGGATATGGTAAGAAGCATGATAAGTTACTCCACATTACCGATTAGTTTATGGATAGAGGTACTGAAAACCGTCATTCACATACTTAATCGAGTACTAAGCAAATCGATGCCTAAAACACCGTATGAATTGTGGACATGAAGTGAACCCTCAATTAACCATTTGTGTGTGTGGGGCTGTTCGGCTGAGACAAAAGTTTTCAACCCGAACATAGAAAAGTTAGACTCCAAGACAGTCAGCTGTAATTTTATTAGCTATCTAGAAAGTTCGAAAGGATATCGCTTTTATTGTCCTGACAGACATACGAAGATTGTAGAAATAAGACACACTGTGTTTTTGGAGGATAACATGATCAAGGGGAGTATGGTAGCACGAGAAATCAGCCTACAAGAGAAGCGGGTACATGTACCCACTCCGATGGTTGAAGAACCATTCTTCACGTTACCTGCTGTTGTTGCGCTGACAGTGCAAGACACTGTAGTGCCAACACCTGTTGCAAGTTCTCCCGTGGTGACAATGAATGAACATGAGGAACCTGTCCTTGAGGAACCAACAGAACCAAATGCCGTACATGAGGAAGAACAACAGCAACCTAATGTGGAACAAGTGCCAGAGGCACCTAGAAGGTCTCAAAGAATAAGAAGATCGGCTATTACTGATGACTATAAAGTTTATAAAATAGAAGAATTTCAGATGGGAGATGATCCCACCTCATTTGAAGAAGCCATGAGAAGCGACCACTCATCAAAGTGGCTTAAGACCATGGAAGATGAAATGAAATCAATGAGTGACAATAAAGTTTGGGACTTAGAAAATATCCCTAAAGGAGCCAAAACAATAGGTTGTAAATAGATCTACAAAACAAAATATGACTTTCAAGGGAATGTAGAAAGATTTGAAGCACAACTTGTGGCGAAAGGCTTTACACAAAGAGAAGTGATTGATTACAATAAGACGTTTTCTTCAGTCTCATGTAAAGATTCCTTCAGAATTATAATGGCACTTATAGCTCACTATGATTTGGAGTTACATCAAATGGATGTAAGGACGACATTCCTTAATGAGAATTTGGAAGAAAAATGTTTATATGGCACAACCAAAAGGTTTTGTCGTAGAAGAAAAAGAAAATATGGGATGCCGCCTAAAGAAATCAATCTACGGATTTGAAGTTTGATAGAACGATAAAAGATTTTGCATTTAAGGAAAATGTTGAGGACAATTGCGTTTACGCAGAGTTCAAGAATGGAAAATACATATTCCTAATTTTGTATGTGGATGATATGTTGCTTGCTAGTAGTGATATCAATCTACTAATGGAAATGAAGAAATTCTTGTCCTCAAACTTTGATGTGAAGAGATTTACCGAGACAGAAGAAATGGGGTCTAGGATTATCACAAAAGACATACATAGAAAAGGTCCTGAAGAAATTTAGTATGCGTGCGTGCAGTCCTTCACCTGCTCTTATAGTGAAGGGTGATAGATTTAGGGAACATCAGTGTCCCAAGAACCAATATGAAATTGACCGAATGAAAGCGGTACCGTATGTTGCAGCTGTTGGAAGTTTACAATATACTCAAGTGTGTACACGCCTTGACTTAGCTTTTGTTACCGGGTTACTTGACAGATATCAAAAGCATCCAGGAATTAAACATTAGAAATTAGTGAAGAAAGTCCTACGTTATTTGTAGGGTACGAAAGACCTCATGTTAACATATAGAAGATCTGATTCCCTGCAGATAGAGGGGTATTCAGATTCCGATTATGTGGGAGAAGAAAGAAAATCCACATCGGGATATATATTTACTCTCACAGGAGGGGTTATATCGTGGAAAAGCTCCAAACAAACTGTAACTACATCCTCGACGATGTATGCCGAGTTTGTAGCATGCTATGAGGCAACGGGACAGATGAATTGGCTAAAGAAATTCGTACCTGGATTAAAAGTAATTGATAGTATAAATGAACCTATGAGGTTGTATTATGATAACAACCCAGCGGTACAGTATGCTCACAACAATAGGTCAAGTGATGCTGCCAAACACATTAACATAAAATACTATGTTGTGAAAGATAAAGTTCGGGATCATATAATAAATCTTGAGCATACAAGTACAGATAAAATGCTCACGGATCCGCTCACAAAGGGCTTACCACCCAACGTGTTCAGAGAACACGTAGCCGGCATGGGTTTAAGGGAAAGCCTATGATTCCCGAACATATGAAGGGTCTAGAAGAGAATTTCATTCCAATACGGAGAGGGGCGTTGTGGCTGTTAGTCTAACAGCACTAATTGCTGTGACGATGAGACAACTCTATGCACTAATCTGTAAAGGAATAGGATAGAAGCAAGAAAAAAATATGAATTGAAAGTTTTGAGTATGAAATTAAAGAACGAAGAAAATGATGAGAGACCAAAGGGGAGAATGTTAGGTTTGATCCTCCATCAGGTAGGCCCAACGGCCTTTTAGGCCTTGTTCTCGCGCCCTAATCGAGGGCGCCCAACTCTACATGGTTGGTGGGCCCCTGTCACATTGCGCTATAAATAAAGGTGGGGGCCGGCAGGCTCTCGACACGAGGTTCACCTGAGCCGCCACTCCCCACCGATATTCCCCATCCCGATCCGAGAGGGGCGCAGCCAGTGACGGGAAGCCGCCACCATCTCCACTGCGTCACCACTTCACTGCACCGACTCCTCTCTCCACCGAACGTCGCTGCCAGCGCGCAGATGGCATCGGCGAACGAGACCCCGGCCAGTGCTTCCACCACTCCGACTGCTCCGATCACTACGGCCTTCGATGGTCTACGACTTCATACTCCACCTATCCCTTTCCTCCCTTTTATGTCTCTATAGTTCATGTATTAGGATTTATGTATATACTGTAAATCATGAACTTGTATTCCTACTATGATGTACCCGATCTAATGAACATGAGTACTACGAATCTCAACAGGATCAAATAATGTTTCCGATCGAAATGGCTTAGGATAATTCTTTGCACATTTTCCATCTCTCATACAGACACTGTATGGATTGGCTGAACCCACACGGACCATGCAACCTAAATTCTTCGATCAAAGAGAATCCCAATGGATCAGTGTTAAGGTTAGGAAATTCAGCAGGACGGTTCACGATTTGCATTAGGCTGCCAAACCAGGATGTGTGAATGTGGTAGCCCGTGCTTCCGGATATCACGTGCCATCCTCAATCTATGCACCAAAGGAATTGTTCTCATCTAACATACTAATCAAAGAGGACACTATCTCAGGATTGGCCTGAGCCTGACCATAAGCATCGTCAGAGAAAATATTAAGCCTATTCTGGACCTTATTATCTGTATCATCACCAGTCCTGATAAACTAGCTCCAGTTGCCACTTATCTTGCATCCATTTAAACATTGTTCGTGTTTGTCCAATTAAAACTTATTCTTGCATCCATTTATCTTTTAAGAATCCGAGTTCAGGTCAAACCCCATCAAACTATGGATCCCTTCTATCTCTTCTTCCCGTTTCCTCAAACCAGTGCTTCTTAGTCCAACGGTTATTGCTATTCAACCAGCTCGTAGCAAAGCTAGCTACTAAAAGACAAGAGCCTCTATCTGGCCTTTAACTCCTTAACAGCCGTCCCTGTAGTCAGATCTACCGGTTGGCTCATTTGTTTGAACCTCTTGTACAATATTACTTGGTCTTTTGTTCGATGTTTTTCATTGGGTTTAGAATACACATCTGAAAACCATATGGTCTTGTTATAAAGTAATAGGTGGAATCTGCATCCATGTTAAACTAATGTAAATTACATTAGTATTCCAACATGACATTTAATATTTTTGAAGCCATGATATCTATTGGGTGATATGAATGATATATTATTTTTGAGTACATTGATTTCGCCCACCTGATCAGTAAAAATTGTGAACCCTTTAGAAAATTAGAAACCCATACTTTTAGACATATACAAACGTGATGGCAGTAGGTCCAAATTATTTATAAATTTATCTGCAAAGTCTCCTCCATTGTCCTTTCGATAAGTCTATTACTGCACGATTACATGGCTAGACTATAGTGGTGTACCACTTGTTCTACTGTGATGTACAAAACATTTTACTTTCCTGCACATCTACACTACAGAATTTATACTAGCATCACATGTAGATCGTGATGATGTTTAGTTTGAGGTACACTATGTATTCATCATTACAACAACATTTACTACAGTGGTTGGACATTGTCATTCTATGATAATATGAGACTTCCTGAAAGATGATTTATTTGCTTCCTCCAGGAGTACAGCTTGGTAGCTTGTAAAACCTGTAGTTTTCATTGATTATGTTGGATCATTATTCATTATACTTGTTTTCCATGAAACCAGAACCTGTAGTTGAAGCTCAAGGAGATCAGAGATATTTCTGAAAAGGATGTCATGATGATCTGCAACCAGTTTTGAAAGCAGGACACGAAAATTGAGGAAATATATTTGGACCTTCTTGAGACTCATTGCTTGGTCACAGACCTCAGCAACAGGAGGCAGAAATCATGACACATGCCTTATGAATTTGGAACAGGAAATATGCAAGATTTTCATGGTAAAATTTTGGAGAGGTTCTCCTACCCCAATTGCAATAGGCTGGAATTAGTTGGAAGTAGGATAGTTCCATAGAAGTTATTAAAATTTCCATCATGTTATTATTCTGCACTTGAAAGGGTGGAATGATCATTGCTGTGAGAGGAATACGTGGGCATGGGCAATTGTAGAGGACATATTTCAGATTATATTTAAGAATATGTGATGGCGGATTAAGTATTTCCTTAGACCTTTTCTTGTTCTGTTTGTTGTTGATTTGCTTGGGGATGAATACCGAAATGTTCTACCAGCTGCGATTCAATGCTGGAATATTGCAATCAAACAGACTTTAACCACCAAGAAAGAAACAGACAGTACGACTGAACATCCTTAAACTTTTTTTTTCCTGAGGAAACATCCTTAAACCTGTACAGTGGACAACGTATCAACCAAACCAGTCATGGCTAGAACAGTCAGCAATATTCAAGGAACACACAGCCAAACCAAGGGAGCTTCAGATTCTCAGGGCCATGGAGTTGCTGGCGTGGCGTCACTTTGCTGCTGGCTGCACGGTCTTCTTCTCCTTGGTTGGCGGCTCTGGAGAAGATGATCGCACAATCAGCTATTTGATAAACAAAGTTCATAATTACTGCTCAGGTGAGGTGAATGGAGTGGGGGGAAAAAGCAGTGGGTTACTTGAGATGAGGGCCTTGGGGCGGTCCTTGAAGAGGATCTTGTGCCGGATGATGCCGATCACCTCCAGCTCCACCTCCGGTGGCTCCTGTTCCCCACAACCAGCATTCGCCTTCTTCTTCCGGAGCACCAGCAGGGGCTTCTTGAGCGTCACCTTCGTCCCGGCGAGCTCGTGGTACCCCACAGTGAAGGTGTACCCTGCCTGCTATCATCTCAATCGCATCAAGAATCAACACCTTCAAGGAAGCCAGATGCAAGGAGAGGAGCGGCGAATCAGTACGAGCTGCCTTGCCTTGGAAGAGGCGGACGCTGGGGAAGGGGCGGAGCAGAGGCGGCCGATGTGGAGCCCCCGGATGTCGCCGGCGAAGGAGGCCTGCGGCTGCACCACGCCCTGCAGCTCCACGACGGCCCACTCCGGGCACGACGGCTCGCCGCACCCGCACTGCACCCGGATCTGCATCGCCGCGCCTCTGCTTCGCTTCGCTTCGATTCCCTTCCCTTCGCCGGCCGAGCAGAGGTCAGGAGAGCAATTGGATGCGATACGCAGGCAAACGAGGGGAGGGGATGGATCCTTTTTCACGTTTCGCAGATTGGCGCCAAAGTGCCGCTCGCTTTCCCGCCATTTTCCCCCTTGGGTGCTTCGCGCCAACGCCGGATGAGACCAATGGGAAATTTCTCTGACAACAACCCACTGTGTATATTCCATATATACACATTTGGTGATAATATGCAACCACAATATCTTGTGGTGTGATGACTTATGACAAAAACTACTTCCCTGAAAAATTTGTACAGGAAATGTTTTGGATTCATCTTATGAAAGATGTTTTTCTCTTATACTAGTTCAGTGCAAGTCTAATCCAATTTGTTAATACGACATCAACATCAGACGAAACTGTTCTCCACAATATATATACACTAATAAAACAGAAACTCTGTAGTCCTAACACCACATTCACCGAAATATACACAGTGCCTGCAAAGTGGCGCATGCCATTTGGCCCAGATGTCTCTTGTTAATTGCTATCACTAAAGCTGATGCAAAGATCACTTATGAATTGCGACTGTGAACGACAAATTCTTTACTTTTGCCTCTTTCAGTTTTCCTTTGTCCGAGGTCAGCAACTAATCATACTAGAACATGAACAATCTCTCGTATACCAGAAAAAAAAAGGGTTGCCATAATACATTCTGAAACATGTCGCTCTGACAAAATTGTCTGGAGATTGGAGCGTATGGGACATTCATACAGGAGAACTGTCATACGTATTTGAGCATGCTTTCAGCTTTGGGGATGGCTTATTGAACTGGTATCGTCCCTGCTAGGATCTTACAGGGGGCAAGCCTTTTCTGGATGTTCCAATCTTCATTGGTTCACGGCAGGCAAGCGAAGGAGATTTCTTCTGAAGATGATCGTGATCTTGGCAAAATGACTTGACAAAATTTTCTGCCAACCAGATTACTAACAAATTAAAGTTGTAGAAACTTGATCGATATTTGGAACATAATACTGGCATGAGAGCAGGACACTCACCTCATATCCAAGTCACGACTGTCTATAATCGAGCCGTGCACAACAGCAGAGCAAATGCATGCGGCAACTCTGATGAACAAGATGATAGCAATTTGAAGGAGCATTTGGTTCAGAGCTGCTCAAGATGGTTGCTTGTGCAGATGAATAACAACTTCTGATCAGCAGGTAGATCGTAGGGTGAGTAGGGACCAAGGGTGCATACAGAGAATGCCGCCAATTCATCTAGGATAAGAAAGAATCGCCACCCAGGAACAGTTGAAGACTTGGAACAGAGGAATAAAATTATATAGGCTCTGTGAGCCCACACGTCTTCCGCTGAGATGCCCCGCAAAACTAAAGGAACATAAAGAAGTATATCATATTAGCTGCTTGAATATATACTAGTAATTAGAATGAATACGAAAGTTCATCTGCAGCTACTGGGGGACAGGGGATGAGAAACCGTCATGTGTGGTTGTCTCCATAACCCTACATATAATCTAAAACAAATAGACATATTTGCAAATGTACAGTTCAGCAGTTGAAATCATATAAATCATCAGCAGACATGACTTTTTGGTATCCTTTTGTCTAATTCTGATCAGACATAGGAAGCTTGATACTGAAAAGAGCAGTCTAATTCGAGCAATGACCCAGAGAACAAATCCCAGTTCAAAAATATTCGACATTAGCTCCTATCTCTGTCTAATCAAAACATGAATGAGTTCAAGTACTGTGGAATACATACCAATATATGCTACATTATGCTCCATTAGTCAACCATGTTGACAGAAGAGCAGAATATACTTTACCATCAACGAAGAACATATCCATCCTATGTTGAGCCAAAAAATGCAACATCAGACATCACTACATCAGAACTATAAGTAGTTTCCGAACTGAAAATGTAAGGATGCAAATTATGTTCTGCAGCAATACCTCATGGCAAAAGGCAAGTAATTAAAGAAAGCTCTACGAGCTGAGAATATATTCTAAACTTACTTTTAGGGAATATTTTCTTGAAATCAGGACAATGACATTTACATCCAGTCGATGCAGCCACCTTGGGATCACTACGGTATCTGCAGAACAAGTAAATTAGGAATGTAAGTATCGAAGCAGAAGTCCCCGTATGAGTGAGGATCATGTTGAGGACCACCCTTTCCCTTTAAGACTTTAATACAATGAAACGCAGCTCTCCTGCGTTTTCAAAAAAAAAAAGTATCGAAGCAGAAAGTACTGAGAATGCAGCTTGTTTCTGCAGGTTTACAAGTGAAGAAGCGCTATAGAACTGCTACACTCAACAGGGCACTGTCTCAAAATTTCTGCCTATCAATACTTGCATCAACTCTAGTACTAGATTGAACTACTCAAAGATTAACAAGAGAAAAGCACACACCACACAGTAACCGAATAGCAAGGAGCAGAATGTGAATTTAAACTCTCAATGACACAGGTGAATGCATGGTAGAGTTAGAATGTACTAACCAGTCTTATTTACAACGTCAGAGACACATAGAGATTTGAGATGCTCGTCCCAGACAACACAAAATCCACGATATAGAGAGATTCCTACAAGGCTACAAGAATGTACAATTCGAAGAAGAGTTATGCCGATAAAGAGAAACAGGAATATTATTAGTACTGTCGGCTAAAGTATCACGATATATAATTATTTTTACTTTGTAAACAGTGTTTTCCACAAAATCATGTACAGTGCATATAGGATATTCATTGGGTAAATAAATATAGAATGAATCTTATTTACAATCATATATATTGTTGGTCTAGATCATCAAGCATTGAGAGAAAAAACGTGTGCATGAGTTCGATTAATACCATATCTAATGTCAGAAATGTTTTTTAAGATTGGTGGTTGACATATACTTAGTTATACATAATAACTGCTATTCTGCTAGTTCATGCAGCTAAGATACTCATAAGAAAAGTGACGAGTCTATGAGACACATTATAAAGACAACAAGTAATTTCTCACTTACAGAAACATGACAAGGTTGTCACTATGATGCTCATATCAGCTCTGATCCTTTACCAGTCAGTACCAGGAATATAGCATGCCCTACTTGGACCAGTTACAAGGTTGAGGAGAAATGCAATTGAGAAGATAAAGTAAACTATGCACATTCAGTCATGGCGTGATCATTTAATGGAAACCCAAATCTGTAAGTAGCAGTGACAAACAGTTAGAAGAAAAGAATGGTACTTCTATTTTAAATATCAGAAAAGGTAAAAGTAGCACAAAAATAAACAGAACAAGGAGCAGAGCTGATAAACGAACAGCTAGGATTAAACTCCTAAATAAACAATCTATACACTAACCAGTTTATGTACAGAGCATGCTGCCAATTCATGTAGGATAAGAAGGAATCCAGCCACCCAGGAACAGTTGAAGACTTGGAACAGAGGAATAAAATTATGTAGGTTCTGTGTCCTGTGCCAACACGTGTCTTCCGATGAGATGACCCGCAAAACTGAAGGAACATAAAAAAATCATATTAACTCCATGAATTATATTCTCAAATTAATCAGAACAATACGAAAGTTCATCTGCAGCTAGTGGGGGACAGGGGATGAGAGACCGTCATGGGTGGTTGTCTCCATAGAGCTTATACAGTCAAAAACAAATAGACATATTTGCAAATGTACAGTTCAGCAGCTGAAAGCATATAAATCATCAGAAGGCATGACGTTTTGCGGTATAATTTTGGCTAATTCTGATCTGACATTGCAAACTTGGAACTGAAAAAGAGCAATCACCTTGCATTACTAATAGTCTAATTCGAGCAATGTTTTGTCATGTTAATTCTGAGAATCGTATGCTTACCTAGAGAACAAATTCCAGTTCAAAAATTTTCAACATTAACCCCTATCTCTGTAATCATATCAAGAATGAGTTCAAGTACCGTGGAATACATACCAATATATGCTAAATTATGCCCCATTAGTCAACCATGTTGACATATGAGCAGAATATATCCATCCTATGTTGAGCCAAAAAAATGCAACATCAGAGTTCAGAACTATAAAGTAGTTTCTGAATTGAAAATGTAAGGCTGCAAATTATGATCTGCAGCAATACCTCAAGGAAACAAGCAAGTAGTTCAAGAAAGCTCTATGAGTTCAGAAGATTCCAAACTTATTTTTTAAGGGAATATTTTATTGAAATCAAGACAATTACATTTACGTCCAGTCAATACATCCACCTTGGGATCACTAGAGTATCTGCAGAACAAGTAAATTAGAAATGTAAGCACCCAAGCAGAAAGTACTGAGAATGCTTGTTTCTGCATGTTTTACAAGTTAAGAAATGCTAAGGAGAATGCATCAACTCTAGTACTAGATTGAACTACTCGAAGATTAACAATAGAAGAGTGCACAATAACTGAATAGAAAAGGCAGAATGCGAACTTATATTCTAAATGACAGGAGAATGCATGGTAGAGCTTCTATTTACTAACCAGTTTTATTTACAGCATCGGAGATACATGTTGAGATGCTTGTGGCAGACAACACAAAATCGTCTATGATATAGAGAGATTCCTACAAGGCTACAAGAATGTACAATTCAAAGAATGTACAAGAAAGAGAAACTGGGATGTTATTAGTAATATTGGCTAAAGTGGCATGATATATAATTATTTTTATTTTGTCAAAAGTGTTTTCCACAAAATCATGTATTATGCAGATACAATGTCCATTGGGGAAATAAGCAGAGCATGAATCTGATTTAAAATCATATCTATTGTTGGTTTAGACCATCAAACGTGGAGGGAAAAAACATGAGCATCAATTTGACTAATACCATATCTGATGTGAAAAATATTGGTTAAGCATTGGTGGTTGCCTTATTGTCAGTTAGTTACACATTATCAAGAAAGTTCTACACCGCTAGCTCATACAGCTAGATACTCAAAAACAAAAGGTGATAAATCTATGAGACACATTATAAAGACAACAAGCAATTTCACACTTACAAAAACGTGATAAGGTTGACACTATGATGCTCATACCAGCTTGTATCAGGAATACAGCATGCTCTACTTGGACCTGTTACAAGATGGAGGAGAAATGCTGTTGATAACATAAAGTAAAGTATGCACATTCAGTGATGGCACGATCATTGTAATGGAAACCCAAACCTGTAAGTAGCAATAACAAACAGTTAGAAGAACATAATTGTAACTTGAATTTTAAATATCAGAAAAGGGAAAAGTAGCACAAATAACCAGAACAAGGGGCAGAGCTGGTAAAAGATTAAACTCCTAAACAGTGCATATACTAACCAATTTATGTACGGCATGGAAGGCACTTGCAAAGAAAAGATGTTTTGTGCTTGACAGCAACAGGAGTGCGAAGCGATACAGAGCCAATTCTATGAGGTTAGAAGAATCAACAATGTACATTTGGAACAAGAGGCCTGCAGAGTAGGTAAACACAATAGTTGAAGCGGTGACCGTGTTGAAACAAACAGAAGGAGAATGACTAGGACTATTAAGAGGTTAGGAAAATTAGACTAATACCATATCTATGTGAAAAATGTTTTCTAAGCATTGGTGGTTGGTTTATTGTTAGTTAGTTACACATTATCAAACAACTGCTGCTCTGCTAGCTCATAAAGCTACTCATAAAAAAAAGGTGATAAATCTATGAGACACATTATAAAGATAACAAGCATTTTCACACTTACTGAAACGTGATAAGGTTGACACTACGATACTCATATCAGCTCGTATCAGGAATACAGCATGCTCTACTTGGACCAGTTAGAAGGTGGAGGAGAAATGCAGTTGATAACATAAACTAAAGTATGCACATTCAGTCATGGCATGATCATCGTAATGGAAACCCAAACCTGTAAGTAGCAGTAACAAACAGTTAGAAGAAAATAACTGTGACTTCAATTTTAAGTATCAGAAAAGGGGAAAGTAGCACGAACAACCAGAACAAGGAGGAGAGGTGATAAACGAATAACTAGGATTAAACTCGTAAATAGTTTATATACTAACCAATTTATGTACGGCATGGAAGGCACTTGCAGAGAGAAGGTGTTGGTGCTTGACAACAACAGGAGTACGAAGCAATAGAGAGCAAATTCTATGAGGTTGGAAGACTCAAGAATGCACATTTGGAACAAGAGACCTGCAGAGTAGGTAAACACAAGTGGATTAGTTGAAGCATTGACTGTGTTGAAACAAACAGAGCAAGTGAACTTAGTAGTAGGCAGGAGTAGAAACAGGAAAGTTGATGTTACCTTGATTAGTCATACTCTGACTATTGGGATACTTCCTATCAGGCTGCGGCACTGCCTTTTTAGCTCCCTGCTGTTGCGATAATTGCTGACATCTATTAGCTTCAGTGAAGTTGGGAGACCGGCCTTGGGTAGCGCCCGGATGGATGGACAGCAGATGATGTGTAATTCTTGTAAGGAATTTGGGAGGCCGTCGTCGGGTAGTGAGTGGATTGCTGAGCAGCTTTCGATAGTCAAATTTTGAAGGGAATCAGGGAGGCCGTCCTCGGGGAGTGAGCAGATTGCTGAGCAGTCTCTGATAGTCAGATTTTGAAGGGAATTAGGGAGGCCATCCTCGGGCAGCAAGTGGATGGAATGACAGCCGTAGATCCCTAATGTCTTGAGGCTTGTCAATCTGTGCAGCCCCGCCGGGAGGCTCTGCAGCTTCTCGCAATAAGCGAATTGGAGGTGTTGTAGGGAGGTTAGGAGCTGCAGGGCCTCATCCTGCTCGACCGTGAAGCGCTCCATCTCATCGGAACTAAGGGATAACTTGGTGAGGGAGGAAGAGAGGAGGCTGCAGATGGGAAGGGCTCCTGCGACGTCGTCCGTCTTCAGCGACGATAGGGAGGAAAGGATTGAGTCTGGACAAATGGAGAAGAAATTGGTGGTATGTAGGACGGTTAATTCCCGAAGACAACCGTGAGCCAGGACATGCAGCCCCGAGCCTCTTACATCCCCGCTGCTGCAGTTGAATATATACAGAATAGCTAGGGATCCGAGGTTTGAGAGGGGCGGCAGCGTCTCCATGTCATAAAGGTGGAGGGATTGCAGGGAGGATGGGAAGGAGAAACTAGAAGAGGACGAAGCTAGACGATTAGAAATCGACAAGGTACGGAGAGAGCACAGAGTTTGGAGGCGGAGCCTTCGTAGCTCTGGGCAGGATGCAATCGACAACTCATGTAGTTGGGGAGGCAAGAGCAGCAACCCCTCCTCTGCTGCTTCTATTTCCTCCTCTTCTCTACTCCTACTAGAGGAAGATGTCGTCGCTTCCTCTTGCTGTTGCTTCACCACACCTAACCCTGTTATCTTGTCACATCCCTGAATTGTCAAAACTGAGAGCTTCGGCATGTAAGATAAAACTTGTGTTAATTCCTTCCCACTAGGAGCACAAGGCGAACTAATTTTCATACTCTCATCTACAAACTGGTAGCCGGCGTGCGAGTCCATCCAAAATTCCTTTACTTCCCTTAGGTTATCAAAGTCCAAGCACCTCCAGAATGACGCACTACTGTCCAGAGTGACTCTTCCAGTAATTTCCAAGCCTAATGGTGTAGATCCAAAAATATGCTTTCCGTATTTCAACTCAAAGCCTAAACCAACTCCTGATATCTTAACAGAGCACGGAGTGCTTCTCCAAGGAACAGGAGGCAAGGACAACATCTTTGGGCAATCTTGGATCACGAGCTCTCGTAGATTTGGAGGCCATGCTTTTCGATCTTGTTGGCTATCTGAAAATGCCAACTCAATGAGTTCAGGGCAATGTTTAATGATAAGTACTTCCAAATGGGATAAGAATTGACCACTACTACCAACAATAACAACCCATCTTTCCAGCCTTTTTAAATCAGCAAGCTCTATTCTTTTCAAATTCATGAAGTGTTGGCCAGGGCTATTACTCAGTTTTTTTTCATCGCCCATATTAACTAGCTGCAACTCACCACCTATAGGTGGAAATATTTCCCAGTCCACGCTATCTAGACCAAGAGATTCCAGATTTTGAACCGACAGGTTCAGACCTAGCCAAGAAGGACAAGTACCACCTCCATGCCCTATAATGCTTAGTTTCCGAAGATTGCTATGCGGCTTGAGACCTTCAAGAACTTGTTCTTCACACTGAGGATCCTTGTTAGATCGTCTTGCATTCCAATTCAATATTAACTCGTTCAAGTTTTTCTTGTGCATTAACTTTGCTTCATCTGCTCCTTCCCTTCCTTCAACATTTTCAAGATTATCAATGTGCAACGATCCGCAAAGCTCTAGCAGACGTCCTATCTGGCTCAATTCAAATCCGTGGCTTTCTCTTCCAACCTCAAATCTTTTTAGCTCTTGTAATGACTTCAGTTTCCCCACCTCCGAAATCCATGAGTGCACTCCACCATGAAAATGACGAAGTTTTACAAGCTTAGTCATATTTATTTTTAAATTGTGGCTGTTTTGGCATCCTTGCAGGTCTAGGACCCTCATGTGATAAAATCTTGAAACAATGTTGGAGGCTATCAGTTTATTTCTTTCTCCATACAACCAATTGTCATGCACCCGAAGATACCGAAGATGGATAAGTTCTGAAAAGTTGTGCAATAAATCTTCCATGCTATAGAATCCTCCAGATATCAAAATAACACGAAGGGATTTTGCTTTACTAAACAAACCATGCAGAATCTTTGCAAAGCTACCTTGGCATTTTCCAAATAACATCAATGAGTGCAGGTTCTCAACTCTTAATCTTTCTCCGAGTATACTAAAATCTTCTTTACAAGTATCAAAAGCCTTTCTATCATTGACACTTGAGTCATCTATGTTGATGGACAAGTGGCGGATCGATGGAAGGATTTGTATGGATCTCACATTTGAACTATATAGGCTAAGGCATTCATCTGCTGAAACCTTTAGCCCTAATTCGTGCATTAGATCATGAATAACATAATAAGTGCGCCCATTATCATCATCATCTTCTTCCTTTTTAAAAAATCCATGATTAATCAGCTCTACCAAATAGCTTAGTCCTATATCTTCAATTTTTTTATTTTCACCACGAGAATGCAAAACATCTAGTCCGATCCAGAAGTGAATTATCTCTTCTTCACTGAATTTGTAATCTTCTGGAAACAATGAGCAATAGGTAAAACATTGTTGCAAATGAAAAGGTAGATAGTCAAAGCTAAGCTTCAGTGCTGGCATAATGTCATGGTCTCCACTCTGTGATTCCCATTCTCTACTTTCTAAAACTCTAGTCCAATGAACCAAATCAAGGTGGTTTCTCAGCAATCTTCCAACAGTTTTTGCAGCAAGAGGTGAGCCCTTTAGTTTTTTAATGATCTCATCTCCAATACCAAGTAGTTCACTATGACCCTTTGGTGGTTGCTTGTTTCCAAACACATATGCAAAGAATAACTCCTTAAATGCTTTCTCGTCTATACCTTTCAGGTCTATCCAATGATCGGTTGTTTTGACCATTTGTGCTAATGCAGGAAACCGAGTTGTGACTAGAATAACATTGCCTTTTGTTTGTGCTTTCTTAAAGGGTACTAGGAACCTATTCCACTCATCCTCATTGCTACAGCTCCACATATCATCCAAGACAAGCAAAAACCTTTTAGATTTTAATCCTTCTTCAATCCGGTTTTCTGGACTAGCATTTCCTTCCTTTTTTATTTTATCTGCAATATCTTGCAGCAATCTTGACACACTGAAATTGACGGATACACAGACCCACAATTTTACCTCAAAATGATCATGTAGTTTCTTATATATGTGTTGTGTGAAAGTCGTCTTCCCTATGCCTCCTGGACCAACAATTGGGAGTACCGCTAGGTCGTCCATATGACGGTATTTTCTCTCGGTAATTTCATGGATAAGCGTACTTGTGACGTCCTTCCTACCATAAAATTCAGGCTCTATAGACTCTGAGGTAGTTATTGGCCGACCCGTAGCCATGTACTGGCCATTATTGTTGTTTAGGTTGGCTGCCAACAACTCTAGATTAAGAATTGTGGATACCTTGGCACATAGAGGCTTTAATTGCTCTATAATATCCTTCATCTTTCGAGATATCTCAACCCTATCAAACTTCAACTCTGGTGTTTGTAAGACGCGCTCTCTCTGTGGCGCCTTATTGGTTTGGGCACAACAGAGGAATCGACGCCCAGTGGATGTAGCATTGGAGTTTGTAGCACTTTGGGCAGATGAAACTGATGAGTAGCATGGAAGTGGAAGGTGTTTACCAACAGTGTGGATGGTGCTACAGGCAGCGGAGGTGATCTTGCCCATGCAGCTGTTGTTAAACAATTGATCAGTTCCACAAGGACATGGCCAGCAAACTCCTCCTTTCCTTGGATCTTCTTCTTCCTCATCATCATCAGAAGTTTTGACGCCAGTACATGGCCAATGTCCACCACACGGGAGGACTCTTGTGCTTGTTGTATCTTCATGTGGCTCGTCGTGGGTAGCCTTAGCAAAGCAGGCGGAGCACTTGGAGAAGCCAAGCATCTTTGCAATGGCTCTGGCGACGTGGCGAGCATTGAGGGCGTGGTTGCGAAGGCAACCTCCCTCATGCTCCTCCGCCGCATGGTAGGTGCCTTCGAGCTCGTCCTGGATGCGGAAGTAATCGACCTCATCCAGGGCGTCGTCGGCCCTGTACGCCAAGTCCCGTAGCTTGTGCAGCAGCTCGGACAGCGCCGGATTCTTGATCCCTGGGCCGTGGCCGTGGTGGCCACGGGCGTTGTTGAGCATGCCCTCTGCGTACAGCAGCTCCATCCTGAGAGCCTCGATGTTGTCACCCAGCTCGGTGCTGGCCGCCCACGCCTCCAGCACCCCGCCCGAGACCGGGCCCAACGCCTTGCCGATCATCCATCGCGCCGCCTCCACGCCCAGCTCCATGGAGGCCGAGGCAACGGCGTAGGCACGAAGTCCAACACTGGAACAGATCGAAGGGAAAGATTAAGTGTTCGTGTTAGTTTCAACTTTGAAAGACGACACTGTAAGACATCAACAGTTCGGAGAGGATGGATGGATGCGCAGATTACTAACCAGATGAAGTAAAGGTTCTTCAACCCAACAGGCAGCAGCAACGATGAAGGCAATGCAAACTTGAAGCTGGCGAGAGAGATGCTCAAAACCACTGCTTAACAGAGAGATGTGACGTGAGCAAATGGGCAATGGCACAAACCACTATCAATACCGTGCCGGATAGAATCTGAGAAGCTTGATGAGCACAACAAACTTTAGCGAGTGCGCCATTGTCTTTTACTTTACTTTTAGGAAAGCAAAAGGGATATTTGATGCCCGGTTCCACTGGCACATGAGGTTGTTGGTACTAACTTAGTAGCATAAACATACTTAACGTGTATACATAATCTTAATCTTCCACCTATACATGATCACTAGACTTGCTACAAACGTAGCATGCAGTCGCCCTTCTTAAAGTAGTCATATTCTTTGTTTGAACTATTGCTCGTTTTTCTTGTCTGCATTGTAGATATTTTGAGGATTTTTCTTTTGCGACACATGGGCGTCGGAACTTCTCTCAAACATTTTGTCACAAAGTCTTTTGCTCTCGTCTTCTCTTCAATATCTAAAGGGCCAATGAGATCATTAATATCCCACTCTTGTTTCATATGGTTTAGAAAAGTAACAAAATCCATCCAAAAAGATGGTAACTTGGCATTAATGCCTCATACCACTAAGGCTCTGTTTAGTTTTCAAAAAGACCCAAAAATTTTTGCACAGTACCCGTTACATCGAATCTTTGATGCATGCATGGAGCATTAAATGTAAGTAAAAAATAATTAATTACACGGTTTGTCTGTAAATGTCGAGATGAATCTTTTAAGCCTAGTTAGTCCATGGTTGAACAAATTTTGCTAAATAATAATGAAAGTGCTACAAGAATTTTTTTCAAAAAAATTTAGGATCTAAACAAGGCCTAAGCATGATTTGTCTGTGTGGACAGGTGAACAAGCCCATCTTGACGAGTTCGCTTTAGGGCCCTCGAAAACCTAGGACTGGCACTGTTCAAATTATGCACTCCGAAAGCATGAATACAATATGCACATCCGATGTATGCATAGTTAAAAAAACTAAATCAACAATCATGAACAAATATATAATGCTGGTTGGCTTTCCTTCCTCTTTATGTGGTCCAGTAGGCCTTTGAAGACAGCAAAAAAGCAAAAATACATGGTTGATGCACTGTCACATCACCTCTTATAGATTTTGCCATCAAACACGTTTGGCTTAAGCGTAGAAGCAAAGCCAGTGACCGAGAAATACCTATCATGTTTTTTCATTCTAAGATATTTAGACAAGTTACGACATATTTTACTGTATATATATAAAGATATTTGTCACAATAATTATATGCATGTGTACTCTACTTCCGAATACAAATATGCTAAGCATATTGATCAAAAGAATAAATAAAAGCAACACAAGTTGCAAGCAGGCACCCAAATGTGGGACTAGTGTCGAAGGCAAACACTTGCACTAGTCAACATATTGGGCTATTCGACATAGATGATCATCCTCCATGCAGTGCAGAGAAAGAGAAACTATGTAGTCATTCTCGTTCGCCTGGTACTGGAACTTCGTCGAGAAGTCGTAGTCGCTAAACAGGGAGCAGTAGCACGATGAAGGTGCGATGCACTCCACAATACCTGATTGCCCGTCACCCATGTAGGTTCGCAATGGACGTCGGTTCAATGCGTGCTCTCCCAGGATGCTTGTGTACGTGCGCATGTGCTCTAAGATGCTCAAAAGCACTGCTTAACAGAGAGATGTGATGTGAGCAATGGACAATGGCACAAGACAATATCAATACCGTGCCGGATAGAATCTCAGAAGCTTGATGAGCACAACAAACTTTAGCGAGTGCGGCATTGTCTTTCACTTTACTTTCAGGAAAGCAAAAGGATTTGGCATCTGATGCCCGATTCCACTGGAACATGAGGTTGTTGAGAAACTAACTTAGCATAAACATACTTAACGTGTATACATAATCTTAATCTTCCACTTATACATGATCACTAGACTTGCTACAAACGTAGCATGCAGTTGCCCTTCTTAAAGTAGTCATATTCTTTGTTTGAGCTATTGCTTGTTTTTCTTCTTGTCTGCATTATAGATATTTTGAGGATTTTTCTTTTGTGGCACATGGGCGTCAGAACTTCTCTCAAACATTTTGTCACAAAGTCTTTTGCTCTCGCCTTCTCTTCAATATCCAAAGAACCAATGAGATCAGTAATGCCCAACTCTTGTTTTTTAAGGTTTAGAAAAGTAGGGACTTGCTATATTTCAGGTGCCTGAAATATAGCATGTTTTAAGCTGAGATTCAGCTTGATGGAGGAAAAAAATCAAGCAATAGATGGATAGGATATCGCCTGAAGAGAAGCTAGAACTCAGGTATCTGACCATTAGGAAAAGTGGCAAAAGTAACAAAATCAATCAAAACAGGTGGTAGCTTAGCTGGAATACTTCCGAAGATGCACAACTCATTAGCTGATCAGATTTCCATGATATGAAGATAGTATGGGACAATTTGATGGGCATAGACTTTTTCAAATGTGACTAGATTTCAGTCAACGTAGTACAAAGCTATAGTCACATGTGAAAAATTGAAAATAGATTTTGAAATTGCACTCAAAGCAACGCGGGGCAAGCTGCGAGTGGCAGGCGCGCACTGGATCGTTGCCAGCGTGTACCGTATTCTTATGGTAATTTTCCTTCTAGGGCAACCCGCACGACTCGACCGAACCGCGAGCAACCCCTACCCCACCTCCCCCCGGCTCTTTATCCATTCCCATCCCATCCCGTGACCCCACGCCCACTCTCTCGCTTCACTTGCCCACTTCCCCTCCCTGCTCCTCCGTTGCTGTGCTGCGTGCCTTTCTCCAGACCGCCGCGTCCGCGTGCCAAGTCGCTGTCGCCCCTCCCTCCCTCCACGACCTCCATGCGACCCCACCGAAGACGAGGACGGCGGCGGCGGCTCCGACGAGGTAGTTCGGTCCTGTGGATCTAAGCTCTCCTCCTCCTCCTCTGGATCTGAGCCATCCTCCTCCTCTGGATCCAAGGGATGCGGTGGCGGCTAAGGTTTTGACGAGCTCTGGGGTCCTTCCCTCCTCCCTCCGGCGAGCTCGGAGGTGATGAGCCAGGATTGGAGCAGCCTGTACCTCGAACCCATCTCCTTGTTGTTTTTCGTACGTCTTTTTGCCATTTTCTCGGGGTTGCAATAGGTTTTTTTGATGTTGCAACAGATGATTTTCGAATATTGCAATAGGATTTTTGGGTTGTTGCAGTACATATTTTTCATGTTTCATTGTTCATTTTTGAGATGTTGCAGCTGTAAGTGCATTCGCCCCCGATGTGGGTTTTGGACAATTAATAACAATCAAATTAGGGACTAACATGTCTATCTAAGTGAATACGCAGGTGTTAGTTCGATGAAAGAATTTGAATGGTCACATTTGGTGATGTTAGCACCCTCAATTCCATTGATTGGAAAGTGTTCCGTCTCAAGTGGATCGATTAGATTTTATTTTCTTGGCTTGAGTTATAGGAAATGCCACACTATTAAGAGGGATACAAATTAGGCTATCTAGATGGGAATTTGTGCTCAATATGTGTTTGTTTAAACGTTTGAGAGACATCTTTGCACTCACGGACACTTAGAGAAGTGTTTTATGCCTGGGAGAACCGGTAGTACCAGTGAACAACCGGTAGTACCGGTAGGCATAAATCCCGCCGGTGACAGTGCTTTAGTTCTGTGAGTTTTTTGTTCTAGCGGTAGTACCGGTGGTTGACCGGTAGTACCGATCTTGACCGGTGGTGCCGGTGAAAGTCCGGTAGTACCGGTAAGTCTCTTTCCCGTAAAACTTGTCTTCGCTGAAAACTGTATTACCGGTAGTACCGGTCATTGACCGGTGATACCGGTAGTACCGGTAGGCTATTTTCTCGCAAAATCTCTAGTAGGTTGACTGTAACGGTCGAAACCCTTGGGACCGGTAGTACCGGTGGGTACTCACCGGTAGTACCGGTACCGCTTCAAAGATAAGAGTATAAATAGCTCTCCCCTTCATTTCTAACCGTTACCCACGCCATTTACTCCCACCTACCTTCAGACAAACAGCTCTCAAGCATTGACTCACCCTCTCTCTCTTCCTCTTTGCTCTCAAATCCAATCCCTTGCAAGATCTGAGTAGAGAGAAGAGATTTAAGAGTGGAAAACTTCGATTCGCATCTTGAGCACTTGGTTCCCCTCTTAGTTGGCTTGGTTTGTGTTTGTTACTTTTGGGTTCTTGGAACCCTAGCCGGCTAGGCGTTCTTCGTGGTTGCCTGTGTTGTTCTACTTGTGAGGGCACCCCGAAGTGTTTGTATTACCCTTATATTCTTAGTGGAAATCTCGGGCCAACCTTTGTGGTTGCTTGAGGGAGGCAAGGAGGTGGAATAGACTCCGACCTTAGTGGTCACCTCAACAACGAGGACGTAGGAACTCCTTTGTGGGGTTGCCGAACCTCGGGTTAAATCGTGTGTCCTGCGTGTTTGTTGTTGTTGCTTGTGATTACTTGAGATATTACTTGTTCTTTGTGTTCTCCCTTTTTCCCTATCTCTTTCATAGGTTGTGGGTGCTCGATCTACTATTTGGTGAAGGAACAAGAAAAGAGAGTTCATTAATTTCATCAACATCATCTTCGATGGTGGGGTAAAACTCAGATCTGAAATCACAACTGTCAAATCTCTGATTTCATAGTTTCAGTAGGGTACCGGTAGTACCAGTGGTTTGCGTCGGTAGTACCGGTGATCCCTCACTGGTAGTACCGGTCTAAACCAACCGGTAGTACCAGTAGGTATTTAACTTCCGCGTTGAGTTTTGTTTTGAGTTTCAGGTTTTTAGATCTGCCTATTCACCCCCCCTCTAGGCCTATTAGATCCTTTCAATTGGTATCAGAGCAAGGTCACTCGTGATTAGCGCTTCACCGCATGAGGAGAAACCATGGCCACCTTTGATGATGACGCCTTAAACAAGCTAGTTGAGTTGCTTGCCGGGAAACTCAGTGGCAGGCTTCTAGAGCAACAAAAAGAGCAAATGAACAAGATGCAAGATGAGATGAACAAGTTGAAGGAAGCCGTGAGCAAGAAGGTTGAAGATGTGGCAAGTGGTGGTGATGGAGATGGTGAGCATGAAGCAATCAAGACACCTAAAGGGTTTGCTCGTGTTCCATATGAGTACTCTTCATATAGCAAATCCAATACACACTTGCCAACCATCAATCCCGGGAAATCACCTCAATTTGATGGAGTTAGATACACCGATTGGGCTCATAGAATGAAGACACATCTTATTGCCGCAAGATGTTGGGAGATTGTGGAAGTGGGTGTTAAAGCTTTAGAAGAAGATGGTGAGTTGACAACCGAAGATTACCTTGACATACAACAAAATGTTACAACTGCCTCCTTGATTCTATCATGCCTCAATCAAGAAGATTACAACAAGGTCAATGGCATGGAAAGTGCAAAGCAAATTTGGGATACTTTGAAGGTATCATTTGAAGGTGATAAAAGTGTGAGAAAGGGAAACATTGAGCTACTTCAAAGCAAAATTGAGAACTTTGGGATGATTGAAGGTGAAACTACCCAAGCTATGTTTGATAGATTCATGACCTTGATCAATATAATAAGAGCTCTTGGTGACACATATTGGGATGACAACTCGGCAGATAGAAAGTTGTGTAGAGTGTATAGACAAAAGAACAACATTCTTGCTTCGGTCATCATGGAAAGACCCAACTATGACACAATGACACCACAAGAAATGCTTGCCAAGTTAAAACACCATGAGTGCTTAGAAGATGAAGCAAAAGAAGCATCAAGTCAAAAGAAGAATATCGCTCTCAAGGCATCTCATTGTAGAAACAAGAAGAAAGATATACATGATCCATCAAGTGATGAAGAACAAGAAGAAGATTCTGATGAGGAAGAAGCACTATTAGTTTCAAACTATAGAAAGTACTTGAAAAAGAAGAAGGAAAGGAAGAGAAGTGGAGGCAAGCCATACAAGAAAAGGTTTTGCTATGGTTGTGGAGAAATTGGTCACTTCATTGCTGATTGTCCAAAAGAGAAGAAGAAGCACAAGCACAACAAAGATGATGACAAGAAGCATAAGAGCAAGAAGAGAGGTGAAGCACATCTTGGTGAAGAATGGGAATCGAACGATGAAAGTGATGATTCAAATGACAAAGACAAGGAGAAGAAGAAGGGTGTAGCAACGATTGCTATTCAAGAGACTTCCTCCTCTCCACCCAAGCTCATCATCGACCATTCCTCGTCACCATCACTATTCGCCGACTTATCTTCATCACCTAGGCTCTTCGGAAATCGCACCGACAACGACTACTACACTCCAACTTGCCTTATGGGAAAGGGGGAGAAGGTACCACACAACTCTCCGACTCATTCTAGTAATGAATGTAGTAGTTGTGATGAGAATGATGATGAACTTGCAAACAACATGATAAAGAAATTTGGCAAATCGGCTAGCTCTCAAATAATAAAGCTAATTCATAAGCTAGAAAAGCGGGAAGCATGCATCGAGTCACAAGGAGAATTGCTCCTAGCAGAAAGGGAGAAGAACCTTGAACTTGAAGCATGCCTTTCCAAGGAAAAGGAGGAAGTTGAGAAGTTAAACATAGAATTGTCCTTAGCCAAAGATTCATATGAACGTTTGACTAAGGAACATTCTTTGCTTAATGACTCTTTAGCTAGTCTAAAGAATGAACATAGTTTGGTTCAAGAAAGCCTCACAAGCTTCAAAGACAAATATCATACTCTTGAACTAAACTATGACACTCTTTGGAATAGCACTTCCATCCATCCTAAGGAATCCGGTGATTCCAATGCTTCAACGAGTGAAGGATGTAAAAGATGTTATAATCATGATATAAGTGCTTGTGCTACTAACCTTGTTGAGCTAGAAAAGAAAGATAAGGAGATTCAAAGATTGAACATGGTTATCAAGAATGGTTGCAAGGAGAAGCAATCAACAACCATGTACAAGTCATCAAGGCACCCCCTCATCAAGGATGGACTTGGCTATAATAGGTATGATGGTAAAGCAAATGGAAGGAACATGATCAATGGAGTGCCTTGTGTGAGATTCAACAAGGGTGTGGCACTAGATGATCTTATCAACAAGGTCAACAATGTTGCCACCTCTCCAAGCACACTTGTCAAGAACAAGACCAACAACAAAAAGAAGCAAGTGCATACCCCCAAGCAACAAGTGCCCATTTCACGAAGCTATGTTAGTGATTATATGTGTTGTTGGGGCAAGGATGGCAAGATTGTTGTGAAGTATGTTGGTGCACTCAAGAAGAGGCAAATCATGAGGAGTGTTTGGGCGCCCAAGACCTATGTGACTAACCCCTTAGGACCCAATCCTATTTGGGTACCTAAAACCAAGGCTTAACTTGTTTTTGTAGGAATACTCCTCTGGTGGAACAAGTTGGGTGCTAGATAGTGGATGCACTAATCATATGACCAGAGAGAAGAAGATGTTCACCTCCTTTCAACCAAATCAAAGTACAAGTGAACGCATTGTGTTTGGTGACAATGGTAAAGGAGATGTCCTTGGTTTGGGTAAAATTGCTATCTCAAATGATAATTCTATTTCAAATGTATTACTTGTGGAAGGGTTAGGATACAATTTGTTGTCCGTTTCACAACTTTGTGAGATGGGCTATAATTGTCTCTTTAACGATGTGGGTGTGGAAGTCTCTAAAAGGAAGGATTCCTCTATTGTCTTCACGGGTCGTTTGAAAGGCAAACTTTATCTAGTTGATTTCACATCTAGTAAAGTGAAGCCCGAGACTTGTTTAGTGGCAAAATCTAGCATGGGTTGGCTATGGCATCGCCGACTAGCCCATGTTAGAATGAGGAACTTGGCCGACCTTCAAAGAGGTGAACACATCCTTGGACTAACAAATGTCTCTTTTGAGAAAGATAGGATTTGCAGCGCATGTCAAGCGGGCAAACAAGTTGGAGCTAAGCATCCCGTCAAAAATGTCGTGTCAACAACGAGACCACTTGAGCTACTTCACATGGACTTATTTGGTCCCAATGCTTACATAAGCATTGGAGGTAACAAATATGGTTTCGTTATTGTTGATGATTATTCTCTCTTCACTTGGGTGTTCTTTTTGCAAGATAAAAGTGAGACCCAAGTAATCTTCAAGAAGTTTGCAAGAAGAGCTCAAAATGAATTTGAAGTGAAGATCAAGAAAGTGAGAAGTGACAATGGGACGGAGTTTAGGAACACCAACATTGAAGAGTTCCTTAATGAAGAGGGAATCAAGCATGAGTTTTTGGTTCCTTATACTCCTCAACAAAATGGTGTTGTGGAGAGAAAGAACCAAACGCTCATAGAAGCCGCAAGAGCAATGTTGGATGAATACAAGACTCCGGACAAGTATTGGGTGGAAGCGGTCAACACGGCATGTCATGCAATCAACCGCTTGTACCTTCATAAGATCATGAAAAAGACCGCCTATGAGCTCCTTACCGGTAACAAACCTAAGGTGCATTACTTTCAAGTTTTTGGATGCAAGTGTTTCATACTTAACAAGAAATCCAAAAGCTCAAAGTTTGCACCAAAGGTTGATGAAGGTTTCTTGCTTGGTTATGGTACTAACGAACATGGCTATCGTGTTTTCAACAAGACCACCGGTCAAGTTGAAATAGCGATTGACGTGAAATTTGATGAAACTGACGGCTCTCAAAAGGAGCAAGTCAATGTTGACATTATAGGTAAAGAAGAGTCATCTTCTCAAGTGATCAAGAAGCTTGCTACCGGTGAAGTAAAGCCCGTTGAAGATGATGATGAATATGCACAAGAGCAAACCATTCATGATCCGTTTGTGCATCATGGGTCAATAAATGTCCATGATGATGGTTCTACATCATGAAGTGGACATGATTCAAGTGTTCAAGTCATTCAAAATTCAACACAAGTCGAAGATAGCAACCAAGTTGATGATCAAAATAGAAGTGAAGACAACTTCACACAAGATCTTGGTCTTGATCATTCAATCAATCAAGACAAGGATGATGAAGATGAGGGTCCAATCTAAAGAAGAACTCAAGTGCCTCACCCAAGAGTACATCATACCATTCAACGAGACTATCCCGTTGACAACATCTTGGGAAGCATTCAAAGAGGAGTTATCACAAGGTCAAGGCTTGCAAGCTTTTGTGAACACTTCTCATTTGTGTCTCCAAAAGAGCCTAAAAAGGTTGAAGAAGCCATTGATGATGAAGATTGGATGATAGCAATGCAAGAAGAGTTGAACAACTTCACTCGCAATGAAGTTTGGACATTGGTAGAAAGACCTAAACAAAATGTGATTGGAACCAAATGGGTCTTTCGCAACAAGCAAGATGAGCATGGTGTGGTCACAAGAAACAAAGCACGGTTGGTAGCTCAAGGATTCACTCAAATTGAAGGTTTGGATTTTGGGGAAACTTATGCACCGGTGGCAAGGCTCGAGTCAATTTGGATTTTACTTGCCTATGCCGTCCATCATGACTTCAAGCTATATCAAATGGATGTGAAGAGTGCATTCCTCAACGGCCCCCTCTCCGAAGTGGTATATGTAGAGCAACCACCGGGTTTTGAAGATCCAAAGCATCCCGACCACGTCTATAAGCTCAACAAAGCACTCTATAGGCTTAAGCAAGCCCCTAGAGCTTGGTATGATTGTCTTAAGGACTTCCTACTCAAACAAGGGTTTGAGATAGGCAAGACCGATCTAACTTTATTTACTCGCAAAGTCAATAATGATATCTTTATTTGCCAAATATATGTCGATGACATAATATTTGGTAGTACTAATGTGGCTTTTTGTGAGGAGTTTAGTAGGATTATGACGAATAGGTTCGAGATGTCTATGATGGGAGAGTTGAAGTTCTTTCTTGGTTTTCAAATCAAGCAACTCAAGGAAGGGACCTTTATTTGTCAAACGAAGTATACTCATGACATGTTGAGAAAGTTTGACATGGAGAAAGCAAAACCCATCAAGACACCAATGCCAACCAATGGGCATCTTGACCTCGACAAGGATGGAAAGGCCGTCGATCAAAAGGTATATCGTTCCATGATTGGATCCTTACTTTACATTTGTGCATCTAGGCCCGATATTATGCTTAGTGTGTGCATGTGTGCAAGATTTCAAGCTAATCCGAAAGAATGTCACTTAGTGGCTGTTAAGAGAATTTTGAGATATTTAGTGCACATTCCTAATCTTGGCTTGTGGTATCATAAGGGCTCCACTTTTGATTTACTTGGCTATTCCGATTCGGATTATGCCGGTTGCAGGGTAAATCAAAAGAGCACTACCGGGACTTGCCAATTTCTTGGTAGGTCTTTGGTGTCGTGGATCTCTAAAAAGCAAAATAGTGTTGCCTTGTCAACTGCCGAAGCTGAGTATGTGACGGCCGGTGCATGCTGTGCCCAACTACTTTGGATGAAGCAGACCCTTAAAGACTTTGGTTGTGAGCTACCCAAGATTCCCCTCTTGTGTGACAATGAGAGTGCCATTAAATTGGCAAACAATCCCATAAACCATTCTCGCACAAAGCACATAGACATCCGGCATCATTTCTTGAGAGACCATGAAGCCAAAGGAGATATCGCTTTACATCATGTGAGCACCAAAAAGCAACTAGCCGATATCTTCACAAAGCCTTTAGATAAGTCAAGATTTTGTGCTTTCAGGAGTGAACTAAATATCATTGATTCTCATAATGTGGCTTGATTTTTTGGACATATTTTGTTTGATTCTAGCTAGGCGAAAATTCTTTGAAAATGTTGAGTGAGATTTCAACATCTATTTTCACTTCTCAAGCATGTTCATAGTTTTGTGATGTTTTTATGAAATCTGGACATGCTTGAGTTGGTTCTAGTTCATCATGTATGTTCACCATCTCTCACTTACCTTTTGCTGTGTTGGAACCACCGGTAGTACCGACGGGTGACCGGTAGTACCGGTCTCTGACCGGTAGTACCGACCAACTACCGGTACCACCGGTAGTTCATTTCCTCGCATCGTCTGTCTGCGGCTGTCGACCTGACCGGTAGTACCGGTGCCTTTCCACCGGTAGTACCGGTAGTGTCAGTTTCGCCGGGTATAAATAGGGGCTGTGACCTTTTCACCTCTCATCTTCCTCCCCGTGCCCGTTCCTTCCCAACCGACGGCGCCGCCCCTTCCCTCCCCCCACTCGATCTCCCTCCTCCCTCCACCACTCTTGCAGATCTTTGAGGAGTTATTTCCCCTTGTCGTGGGGATCACGTGGAGGTGCTTGGGGGTTGCCAAAACTTCTTCCTTTGCTTGGATTCAGTCTCCATTCATCATCAAGCATGCAAAGGAAGAACCCCAAGAGGACCGCTTGTCCCAGTGGAGGTGATGGTGGTAGTGCTTCCTGGCTTGTCCGTGGAAGGACTGCTGCTCGCCCTAGCGGCCGTGGAGGTGGTGGTGGCGGCATTGGCATTGAAGATGAGGATGAGCCCCAGGGCGTGCCTGCTCCTCTCTCGAGTATGGGACGTCCCAATCCTCCGCGTCGTCATAGTGAGCAAGTTCAGGGTCAGCGTCCGGCAGGTGAGAATCCACAGCTTGCCGCTATGCAGATTGAGGGTCGCTCTATTGACCCTAACATTGTAGCTCAGTCTCCTATCCAAATCAGGCTTGCCACTGCCAACCGGATGCTTTTATTTCATCAGAATGCCAATCCTCGGATGTCCGGTCCTCAAAATCAAGGTGGTTACCAACCCTCTCTTCCTGTTGATTATTCTAAGAGAGCGGGTGATTTGCGGGTGCAGCGCAGTGAAAATCCTTATCATTTTATCCGCAATCCCAGTGTGGATCTTCGTTTTTGGAGCCGCATGTACTCAGATTATTATTACAAGGTTCTTTTCAAGAGTGGGCAGCGTGGGTCTTCTCCGCCGATCTTCCAGCATAAGTGGGTGCAGCGCGCCTCTCTTGATAACTTGAACAATCCTAATATCCACTGTTTGGTTGCCGATCTTGATGCTTGTCGTTTGCTTCCTCTTATGACTTTCCAGCATAATTGGAATGATGAAATCATTTGTCAGTTTTATGCAACCTTGTGGATTGACTCTCAGAACCTAGTGCTGCATTGGCTCACCCAAGGCATCCATTACAGATGTGATTATTGGACTTTTTCACGCCTTCTTGGGTTTACTGCTGAGGACAGAGCTGCTCCAAGTCTCTTTGACATTTTTCCGGATTCTGTCTCTCATGATGACTTAGAGGCTGCTTAGGTATACAAGCCTGGTATGACTGTTGACTTCACTACCACACATCTGAAGCCTTACTTTTATGTCCTCAACAATCTCATTCGCCTCACCTTGGACCCGAAGATTGGAGATTCTATTCATATTATGCTTGATGCTCCTAAGGTCCTTTGCCGTTTTGGTACTGGTGGTGATCGTTTTTCCATCACTAACTTTATGTGGCGCAAGATTGAGCAGGCTGCCAATGACCCCCACAAGTCTCTGCCATATGCTCCGTATCTCATGTATATCATTGAGCAGGTGGTGGGTCGTTCATTCCATCACAATGCAGTGCACAAGTCCTACTCCGTGCGTCATTTGGGCCCCAAGGGTATTGGTGGTGGTTCCGCTCCTTCTCCCACTCGTGGTTCGGCCACTCGTACTTCCTCCCGCGGTGCTTACCGTGGTGGTGCCACTACTGCTCCTACTCGCTCCTCCTTGGAGCGTCGTCGGCGTGGTGGAGGTGTCATCAAGTATGCATTGGGGAAGCTTTGGGAGGCCTTCTGTTACAAGGCCGAGAAGGATGATTGTCGCCTGAGGCGTATTGAGCAGAACCTATAGATTGATCCACCTGAGAGTCCTCTCCGTGAGTTTCGGGATCCCTTTGTCGAATACAATGAGTTGTATGGTGCTCCCATCTCTGGACTTAGTGAGGAGGTTGGCCCGTCCGATGACCCTCGTGGTAAGAAGACGGTTCCCGCCTCGCCGGGTTTGGTTGACTACTCGACCGACGACGACGATGACGGTGACGACAGTGACGACGACCGTGACTTCTCGGAGCCTTATTAGATTTCGCTACCTTGGTCGTTTCTGTGCCTACCCTTTTTGGCATTTGATGCCAAAGGGGGAGTGTTAGGCTTATTTTCTTTGTAATAGGTAGTTAATGGTCGTGTAATAATTCCAAACCTTGTGGTGAACCATGTATGGTGGACTAAGAACTATGTGTGTGATGATGGATGATTGTAGGCTAATCATTTATGCTTATTTGATATATCATGTTATGTTTGCCTAGATGTAATATTCTGATGATGTTTGTTGGCTTAGATTGGCTATGTTGTTTTAAGTCATTTTCTTTCTACCTTAGCCTTTCGTGTTTTTGTGTGATAAGTTATGTCTCTTGCATCATGATATCTTTCTTGTCACACACACTTAGGCACCCCACGAATTGCAAAATTTAGGGGGAGCTTCTCTTATGTATGTATATTGATTATGATCAATGTTGAAATTCAAGTTCAATGCATACACTTAGGGGGAGCCTCTCGTAAAGTTTGGAATTCAAAAATCTTCAATTCTTTAAATCTTATGTAAGCCTAAGTTAGTTGTCATCAATTACCAAAAAGGGAGAGTTTGTAAATGCATTCGCCCCCGATGTGAGTTTTGGATAATTAATGACAATCAAATTAGGGACTAACATGTCTATCTAAGTGAATATGCAGGTGTTAGTTCGATGAAAGAATTTGAATGGTCACATTTGGTGATGTTAGCACCCTCAATTCCATTGATTGGAAAGTGTTCCGTCTCAAGTGGATCGATTAGATTTTATTTTCTTGGCTTGAGTTATAGGAAACGCCGCACTATCAAGAGGGATACAAATTAGGCTATCTAGATGGGAATTTGTGCTCAATATGTGTTTGTTTAAGCGTTTGAGAGACATCTTTGCACTCACGGACACTTAGAGAAGTATTTTATGCCTGGGAGAACAGGTAGTACCGGTGAACAACCGGTAGTACCGGTAGGCATAAATCCCGCCGGTGATAGTGCTTTAGTTCTGTGAGTTTTTTGTTCTAGCGGTAGTACCGGTGGTTGACCGGTAGTACCGATCTTGACCGGTGGTGCCGGTGAAAGTCCAGTAGTACCGGTAAGTCTCTTTCCCGCAAAACTTGTCTTCGCTGAAAACTGTATTACCGGTAGTACCGGTCGTTGACCGGTGATACCAGTGAAAGACCGGTAGCACCGGTAGGCTATTTTCTCATAAAATCTCCAGTAGGTTGACTGTAACGGTCGAAACCCTTGGGACCGGTAGTACCGGTGGGTACTCACCAGTAGTACCGGTACCGCTTCAAAGATAAGAGTATAAATAACTCTCCCCTTCATTTCTAACCGTTACCCACGCCATTTACTCCCACCTACCTTTAGACAAACAGCTCTCAAGCATTGACTCACCCTCTCTCTCTTCCTCTTTGCTCTCAAATCCAATCCCTTGCAAGATCTGAGTAGAGAGAAGAGATTTAAGAGTGGAAAACTTCGATTCGCATCTTGAGCACTTGGTTCCCCTCTTAGTTGGCTTGGTTTGTGTTTGTTACTCTTGGGTTCTTGGAACCCTAGCCGGCTAGGCGTTCTTCGTGGTTGCCCGTGTTGTTCTACTTGTGAGGGCACCCCGAAGTGTTTGTATTACCCTTGTATTCTTAGTGGAAATCTCGGGCCAACCTTTGTGGTTGCTTGAGGGAGGCAAGGAGGTGGAATAGACTCCGACCTTAGTGGTCACCTCAATAACGAGGACGTAGGAACTCCTTTGTGGGGTTGCCGAACCTCGGGTTAAATCGTGTGTCATGCGTGTTTGTTGTTGTTGCTTGTGATTACTTGAGATATTACTTGTTCTTTGTTTTCTCCCTTTTTCCCTATCTCTTTCATAGGTTGTGGGTGCTCGATCTACTATTTGGTGAAGGAACAAGAAAAGAGAGTTCATTAATTTCATCAACATCATCTTCGGTGGTGGGGTAAAACTCAGATCTGAAATCACAACTCGCAAATCTCTGATTTCATAGTTTCAGTAGGGTACCGGTAGTAACGGTGGTTTGCGTCGGTAGTACCGGTGATCCCTCACCGGTAGTACCGGTCCAAACCAACCGGTAGTACCGGTAGGTATTTAACTTCCGCGTTGAGTTTTGTTTTGAGTTTCAGGTTTTTAGATATGCCTATTCACCCCCCTTTAGGCCTATTAGATCCTTTCAGCAGCACATATTTTTCGATGTTGCAGTACATATTTTCCGATGTTGCAGTACATGTTTTCCGATGTTGCATTACTTATTTTTCCAGTGTTGTAGTACATGTTTTTGTGTTGTTTAGCGCATAATTTTCGATGTTGCAGTACATGTTTTGTGATATTGTGGTATATATTTTTACGATGTTGCGGTATTCATATTCCGATGTTGTACTACATAGTTTCTCCATATGTTTTTTGTGAGGCTGCACTCGAAGTGTTTTCGTGCTTTTGGGACAGGCGCGCGCGGTGAGGGAATGGGGTGATGCGGGGGTCAAGCGGTTTTGGGAAGCAGAGAGTGACGTTCCGTTCTATTCCCGCGGGGGTCGAGCAGGGTAGAGAAGGGAGCAGTGTTTCCGTTTGTGTTCTATCCCGCGTGGGCTGGGGCGGACGGGTTTGTTTTTTTTTTTTTTGAACAAGTGCAGGCAGGTTTGGGACGGCGCGATGCAAAGGGCTCGGTGTCCGGACACGTCTCACACGTCGGATGTCCAGGCGCTAGCAGTTCCGCTATTCTTAGGTACGACACCAGGGGCTTTGAACCTTAGTGGATAGCGTCGCAATGCCTCTTGGAGTGCTGGGAGTGATTGGGTTCCACTTCCACCGGTGGGTGGCTAACAAATTTGCAATTAACATTGAAAAGGCAAATGCCACATGTCGTAGCTACATTACTCCTGAGCTGATTTGTCAAACTTACAACCAAAATGTGAGAAAAAATACACACCGGCGATGAAACTCCCAAACCGAAATGCAGTGATCATATACAAATTGCAGTACAGTTGTTGCACTTCCACATAAATGAAGAGAATCTAAACACAGCCATCCAATTGGGATCAGCACAGCACTGTTCATGTCTTCCTCAATTAACTGCAGTTTCTGATCAAACTCAGACGTTACAGATAACAGCACTGTTCAATTAACTGACTCAATGCTAACGCTCTGCTGACACAGATTACCAAGAGAATACAAGCTGACAGCCTCGTGTCTACAGGTCACACACAACAGAACCTTAGCCTTCAAGCATCTCAACTGAACTGCAGACGGACATACATGTTACAAACCTAGGAACGTAGATAGCTGTCACGTATACCATGTAAACAATCACTGAACACCTACAGCTTTGTCTACCAACAACACACTCCTTGAGACATCAGCCTACCCATCTTGCTGAACAAGCTAGCAACGATGCAGCGATTATGTGAGCATCACAAGCTACTGTCCTGAGTAGGACATTGAGTATTGTTGGAACTCTGAGCCCGAGCTCGACTCAAAGATGTGGCGCGGAAGGGAAAACTCAGCCTCGGAATCTAAGAATTCAGTGCCACTGCCTCGCTGCCTCTTTTGCTGCCCTTTCATGGTTTGGACTAGCGGCAGGAGAGCCATTCTGGCAGTTGGAATCAGGGGTTAGTGGCTCATGGCGGGAAAGAGAATCACCATGACAGGTGCTCTTGATTGCTTCAGTTCGATCTCCAGTGTCCCTATTGGAAGCGCCTACTTGAGTTGGAGACTCGGATGTCGGTGCAGGGGTCGAGGGCTCAGTCCGCTCGGAGTCTGGGAATTGATCACTTGATACTGTGACGGAAGCACCTCCAGCTGGAGTTTCAGATTTCACACCTGTTAAGCGCTGCTGCTCTTCGATGATCTTCTGGAGGTACTTTCCCTGAGCCTCAATTCGCAACTGCAGCTGCCTTTGTACCTAAAAACATGTGAAATCAGACCATCTCAGCATTCTAAGTCCACTGATCTAATATGTAAGTATCTAATTGTTCAACCAATTAACTTTGCAAATTTGGTAACACGAAAAAGATTATACACGAAAAAGATTATAAATTAAAATGTGAACAGTAAGTGTATTGCACACTTGCAGCTACTAATAATAGAATAGAACCATTGAGGTCACAAATATTAAGAACAAATTGATTTTGTTCACTAGCAAATAAGATGATGAAAACGATTTTACTATTTTAGCAGCACAAAAACAAGACCAGCTATAAATAAACAAAGAATGTATGAGAAAACAACATTGGATGCACAATTCATTTAGTGCAAGATTTGCCTATCTTAGAAGAGGATAGCTACAAACAAATTTCTAGTACAAACATTTAGGGTGTGTTTGGTTACCCAGCTCCCACCATCCCTGCATGCGCTCAGTCGTATAAGCTTCAAGAGAAGGCTGTTTGGATTCTTGTTTCCCCTGTTCCAACTCTGCTACACTCATGCAGTATACGGTGGGATCCTGGCTCTGGGGAGCAGCCCAAATCGAGCTTCACTGGCCAGCCAAGCCCGGTGGATGCAGGGATGGGGTGCAAGGTCTACGTGTCAGTCTCACAGGTCATACAAGTTGCATCTGCTCATATAGGTAACCAAACAGCTTCCTGGAGTTTTTTTTGCATCCGCTCATGCAACCTGACCAAACACCATCTTTTTCTGAAATACAGTTCCACTTAGTGTGCATCCACTCATCCGGATATACGACGCAAACCCCATTTGGCAACCAAACACACCCTTAGTAACAAGAGAGGCTCAGTTGCAGTACGCAACTAAGGGCCTACCGCCTACCCCCAAGTGAACATTTCAGAAGGTACCACAAATATGTTTAATAAATAAATTCCTTTAGAAGAAATATCTGTATCCTTGTATGTGTCTCAGATCTACATATTATGAAGACAACAAAAGCTAATGGGTAGAACATCCAGGAAAGACTTACTTCTAACTGTTCGTGCAGCCGCTTTTGGACCTCCATCTGCAGCTTGAGGGCTTCAGATATCGGCAATCCACTGTGAACAAAAACTTATATGATGGAAGGTCTTACGTAAAAAAAGATATCTAGTCTAGTATAAAAGAAATAAAAGGGACTAAAATGGAAAAACTATTTTCATTAGAAGAAATAAAAAATGTTATTGTTCAGTTTTGAAGTTATTTTGACCTCTGTATTTCCTGTCTAACAGTTATGCCGGATAGAATCTGAGAAGCTTGATGAGCACAACAAACTTTAGCTAGTGCGCCATTGTCTTTTACTTTACTTTTAGGAAAGCAAAAGGGACATTTGATGCCCGGTTCCACTGGCACATGAGGTTGTTGAAACTAACTTAGCATAAACATACTTAACGTGTATACATAATCTTAATCTTCCACCTATACATGATCACTAGACTTGCTACAAACGTAGCATGCAGTTGCCCTTCTTAAAGTAGTCATATTCTTTGTTTGAACTATTGCTCGTTTTTCTTCTTGTCTGCATTGTAGATATTTTGAGGATTTTTTTCTTTTGCAACACATGGGCGTCAACTTCTCTCAAACATTTTGTCACAAAGTCTTTTGCTCTCGCCTTCTCTTCAATATCTAAAGAGCCAATGAGATCAGTAATGTCCCACTCTTGTTTCATATGGTTTAGAAAAGTAGCAAAATCCATCCAAAAAGATGGTTAACTTGTTATTGCCTCATACCACTAAGCATGATTTGTCTGCTGTGTGGACGGGTGAACAAGCCCATCTTGATGAGTTCGCCTTAGGGCCCTCGAAAACGTAGAACTGGCACTGTTCAAATGTATGCACTCCGAAAGCATGAATCCAATATGCACCTCCGATGTATGCATAGTTAAAAAAATTAAATCAACAATCATGAACAAATATATAATGCTAGTTGGCTTTCCTTCCTCTTTATGTGGTCCAGTAGGCCTTTGAAGACAGCAAAAATACATGGTTGACGCACTGTCACATCACCTCTTATAGTTTTTGCCATCAAACACGTTTGGCTTAAGCATAGAAGCAAAGCCAGTGACCGAGAAATACCTATCATGTTTTTTCATTCTAAGATATTTAGACAATGCAAGTTACGACATATTTTACTATATAAATATAAAGATGTTTGTCACAATAATTATATGCACGTGTGCTCTACTTGCGAATACAAATGCCCTGTTCGCTTGGCTGAAAAGTCATGGCTGAAAGTACTGTTCGCTGATTTGTTGTGAGAGAAAAACACTGTTCTTTGGCTGAAAAAGTACGGCTTATAAGACAAGCGAATAGGGCAAATGCTAAGCATATTGATCAAAAGAATAAATAAAGCAACACAAGTTGCAAGCAGGTACCCAAATGTGGGACTAGTGCCGAAGGCAAACACTTGCATTAGTGAACATAGTGGGCTATTCGACATAGATGATCATCCTCCTTCCTCCATGCAGTGCAGAGAAAGAGAAACTATGTAGTCATTCTCGTTCGCCTGGTACTGGAACTTCGTCGAGAGGTCATAGTCGCTAAACAGGGAGCAGTAGCACGATGCTTGTGTACGTGCGCATGTGCTCTAAGATGCTCAAAAGCACTGCTTAACAGAGAGATGTGATGTGAGCAATGGGCAATGGCACAAGACAATATCAATACCGTGCCGGATAGAATCTCAGAAGCTTGATGAGCACAACAAACTTCAGCGAGTGCGCCATTGTCTTTTACTTTACTTTCAGGAAAGCAAAAGGATTTGGCATCTGATGCCCGGTTCCACTGGCACATGAGGTTGTTGAGAAACTAACTTAGCATAAACATATTTAACGTGTATACATAATCTTAATCTTTCACCTATACATGATCACTAGACTTGCTACAAATGTAGCATGCAGTTGCCCTTCTTAAAGTAGTCATATTCTTTGTTTGAGCTATTGCTTGTTTTTCTTCTTGTCTGCATTATAGATATTTTGAGGATTTTTCTTTTGCAACACATGGGCGTCAGAACTTCTCTCAAACATTTTTTCATAAAGTCTTTTGCTCCCGCCTTCTCTTCAATATCCAAAGAACCAATGAGAGATTAGTAATGTCCAACTCTTGTTTCGTATGGTTTAGAAAAGTAGGGACTTGCTATATTTCAGATGCCTGAAATATAGCATGTTTTAAGCTGAGATTCAGCTTGATGGAGGAAAAAAACCAAACAAGAGATGGATATAGGATATCGCCTAAAGAGAAGCAAGAACTCAGGTATCTGACCATTAGGAAAAGCGAGAAACGTAACAAAATCCATCAAAACAGGTGGTAGCATAGCCGGAATACTTCCGAAGATGCACAACTCATTAGCTGATCAGATTTCCATGATAAGAAGATAGTATGGGACAATTTGATGGGCATAAACTTTTTCAAATGTGACTAGATTTCAGTCAACGTAGTACAAAGCTATAGTCACATGTGAAAACTTGAAAATGGGTTTTGAAATTGCACTCAAAGCAATGCAGGGCAAGCTGCGAGTGGGCAGGCACGCACGCACTGGATTGTTGCCAGCGTGTACCCTATTCTAACGGTAATGTTCCTTCTAGGACGTCCGTCCGTCTGGACGGACCTCCACAACTCAACCGAGCCGCGAGCGTCCCCCCTCCCCGGCTCCTTATCCGTTCCCATCCTGTCCCGTGACCCTGCGCTTTGCTCACCCGCTTCCTCTCCTCGCTCCTTTGTTGTCGTGCCGCGTGCCATTCTCCGGACTGCCGCGCCCGTGCGCCAGGTCGCTGCCGCTCCTCCCTCCCTCTCTCCATGACCTCCATGTGACCCCACCGGAGACGAGGACGGTGGTGGCCGCTCTGATGAGGTAGGTCGGTCCTCTGGATCTAAGCCTTCCTCCTCCTCCTCCTCTAGATCTGAGCCATCCTTCTCCTTCTCCTCCTCCTCCTCTGGATCCGAGGGACGCGGTGGTGGCTAGGGTTCCAACGAGCTATAAGGTCCTTCCCTCCTCCCTCTAGCGAGCTTGGAGGTGATGGATCACGGCTGGAGCAGCCTGTACCTCGAACCCATCTCCTTACTGTTTTTCATACGTCTTTTTGCTGTTTTTCGAGGTTGCAATGGGTTTTTTTTATGTTGCAACATATGATTTTTGAATGTTGCAATAGGATTTTTGGGTTGTTGCAGTACATATTTTCTATGTTTCATGGTTCATTTTTTTAGATGTTGCGGTACATATTTTTCGATGTTGCAGCACATATTTTTTGACATTGCATCACATATTTTTTTTGATGTTGCAACACGTATTTTTTCGATGTTGCAGTACATATTTTCCGATGTTGCATTACTTGTTTTTCCAATGTTGCAGTACATGTTTTTGTGATGTTGCAGCATATAATTTTTGATGTTGTAGTACATGTTTTACGATGTTGCAGTACATATTTTTGCGATGCTGCAGTATTCATATTCCGATGTTACACTACATAGTTTCTCTATATGTTTTTTGCAATGTTGCACTCGAATTGTTTTTCGTGCTCTTGGGATAGGCGGGCGCCGGGGGGTGGGGGGTGGGGAGGGGGCGGGGGTGAGCGGTTTTGGAAAGCGGGGAGCGGCGTTCCGTTATATTCCTGTTACGAGGGTCGAGCAGGGTAGAGAAGGGAGCGTCGTTTCCGTTCACGTTCTATCCAGCGTGGGGCTAGGGCGTGCGGGTTTTTTTTTTGAACAAGGGCGGGCAGGTTTGGGACAGCGCGGTGCGAAGGGCCCGGCACGTCTCGTGCGCCGGACATCCGGGCGCCAATAGTTCCACTATTCTTAGGCACGACACCAGGGTTTAATCCTTAGCGGGTAGCGTCACAATGCCTCTTGGAGTGCTTGGGTTCCACTTCCACCGGTGGGTGGCTAACAAATTTGCAATTAATATTGGAAAGGCAAATGCCTCATGTCGTAGCTACATTACTCCTGAGCTGATTTGTCAGAGTTACAACCAAAATGTGAGAAAAAATACACACCGGCGATCAAACTCCCAAACCGAAATGCAATGATCATATACAAATTGCAGTACAGTTGTTGCACTTCAACATAAAGGAAGAGAATCTAAACACAGGCATCCAATTGGGATCAGCACAGCACTGTTCATGTCTTCCTCAATTAACTGCAGTTTCTGATCAAACTCAGACGTTACAGATAACAGCACTGTTCAATTAACTGACTTAATGCTAACGCTCTGCTGACACAGATTACCAAGAGAATACAAGCTGACAGCCTCGTGTCTACAGGTCACACACAACAGAGCCTTAGCCTTCAAGCATCTCAACTGAACTGCAGACGGATACATGTTACAAACCTAGGAACGTAAATAGCTGTCACGTATACCATGTAAACAATCACTGAACACCTACAGCTTTGTCTACCAACAACACTCTTTGAGACATCAGCCTACACATCGTGCTGAACAAGCTAGCAACGATGCTGCGAATATGTGAGCATCACAAGCTACTGTCCTGAGTAGGACATTGAGTATTGTTGGAACTCTGAGCCCGAGCTCGACTCAAAGATGTGGCGTGGAAGGGAAAACTCAGCCTCAGAATCTAAGAATTCAGTGCCACTGCCTCGCTGCCTCTTTGCTGCCCTTTCATGGTTTGGACTAGCGGCAGGAGAGCCATTCTGGCAGTTGGAATCAGGGGTTAGTGGCTCATGGCGGGAAAGAGAATCACCATGACAGGTGCTCTTGGTTGCTTCAGTTCGATCTCCAGTGTCCCTATTGGAAGCGCCTACTTGAGTTGGAGACTCAGATGTCGGTGCAGGGGTTGAGGGCTCAGTCCGCTCAGAGTCTGGGAATTGATCACTTGATACTGTGACAGAAGCACCTCCAGCTGGAGTTTCAGATTTCACACCTGTTAAGCGCTGCTGCTCTTCGATGATCTTCTGGAGGTACTTTCCCTGAGCCTCAATTCGCAACTGCAGCTGCCTTTGTACCTAAAACAAGAGTGAAATCAGACCATCTCAGCATTCTAAGTCCATTGATCTAATATCTAAGTATCTAATTGTTCAACCAATTAACTTTGCAAATTTGGTGACACAAATAAGATTATAAATTAAAATGTGAACAGTATGTGTATTGCAGACTTGCAGCTACTAATAATAGAATAGAACCATTGAGGTCACAAATATTACGAACAAATTGATTTTGTTCACTAGCAAATAAGATGATGAAAACGATTTTACTATTTTAGCAGCACAAAAACAAGACCAGTTATAAATAAACAAAGAATGTATGAGAAAACAACATTGGATGCACAATTCATTTAGTGCAGGATTTGCCTATCTTAGATACTGTGGAAGAGGATAGCTACAGATAAATTTCTAGTGCAAACATTTAGGGTGTGTTTGGTTACCCAGCTCCCACCATCCCTGCATGCGCTCAGCCAAGCTTCAAGAGAAGGCTGTTTGGATTCATGTTTCCACTGTTCCAACTCCGCTCCACTCATGCAATATATGGTGGGATGCTGGCTCTGGGGAGCAGCCCAAATCAAGCTTCACTGGCCAGCCAAGCCCGGTGGATGCAGGGATGGGGTGCGGGGTCTACGCGTCAGTCTCACAGGTCATACAAGTTGCATCCGCTCATATAGGTAACCAAACAGCTTCCTAGATTTTTTTTTGCATCCACTCATGCAACCTGACCAAACACCATCTTTTTCTGAAATCCGGTTCCACTTAGCGTGCATCCACTCATCCGGATATACGACGCAAGCCCCATTTGGCAACCAAACACACCCTTAGTAACAAGAGAGGCTCAGTTGCAGTACCGCCTATCCCTCAGTGAACATTTCAGAAGGTACCACAAATATGTTCAATAAATAAATTCCTTTAGAAGAAATATCTGTATCCTTGTATGTGTCTCATATCTACACATTATGAAGACAACAAAAGCTAAAGGGTAGAACATCCAGGAAAGACTTACTTCTAACTGTTCGTGTAGCCGCTTTTGGACCTCCATCTGCAGCTTGAGGGCTTCAGATATCGGCAATCCACTGTGAATAAAAACTTATATGATGGAAGGTCCTTACGTAAAAAGATATCTAATCTAGTATAAAAGAAATAAAAGGGACTAAAATGGAAAAACTATTTTCATTAGAAGAAATAAAAAATGTTATTGTTCAGTTTTGAAGTTATTTTGACCTTTCTGTATTTCCTGTCTAACAGTTATGCACCTTACGATATTAAAGGTCAAAACTAATGAGCAGATGGAATGAACATTTTTTTGTGAAGCGGTGAAAGTAACATCTGGATGCAATAAAGTAGTCAATTTCATTTTTGCCGAAATCACTCTAAAATAGGAGCGCTACAATTTCAATAAGTTCACACCAAACTTTACAGTTTCAGCATTATTGTTCTAACAGTAACTAATCACATAAATGTTGGAGTATATGTTTAGTATATGTTTAGGCCCATGAGGCTAAGGCCCATGTGGCCCATGTATGGAAACTATATAGCTACCCTTCTAGGGTTAGCCAAGTAATGGAAAATCACTTCCTCTAACTTGGTATCAGCAGCCTAGGGTTAGGTCTTCTCCTTTCCCCTGCCTCCCAGCCGCCGCCCCTTCCCTGGTGGCGCCGCTGCCGGCCCAGCCACCATGGCCGGCGGTCCTCCCCCTCCTCCTTCCCTCTATTCCTATTTCCCCTCTCATTCCTCTCCATCTTGGGCCCAAGTTCTGGCCGGCGCCTCCACTGTCTCCTCTCCAGGCGCCGCTGCCCCTTCCCCGCCACCCAGGACTGGCGCGCCTCCTCTGGCCGCGCCCCACCTCCTCCCCGCCGGCCACCCTCTGGCCGCCGGCCATCCCCTGGCCGCCGACCACCCTCTGCCCGCAGGCGGGCTTCCTCTGGCCGCCGGCCATCCCACAACCGGCACAGGACCCGCTCGCCCCCCCTCTCCTTCACCTGATGCGGTTGCTGCTGCTGCTCACGGCGCCGCAGCTGCCCGTGCCCTGGCCACTTCTTCCGATCTGGGCACGGTGGGGGACGGCACCGAGGACGTCGCGCCTGCGGGGGTGGTCCAGCCAGGGGTTGTCCAGCCGCTCCTCGACCCTGGCGACCCCGCTGGTGCCGGTGCCAGCACCACTGCTCCTGCTGTTGACCTTCTCGGTCTCGGTGGTCCTCATCTTCTGCGCGCCCTGGGGCCGGACTCCACTCTCGCCGCCGCCCTTGTGGCTGCCCGTGCTGCTGCCGCGGAAGGCCAGGCTCGTGTGCGTGCGGCGGCACTCGTGTGGGAGCGCGAGCGCGACGCGGCCGACGCTCTGGCTCGCCAGATCGCCGAGGCGGAGCAGCTCCTCGCTCCCCCCGCCTCCCGGGACGTCGGTGCCACCTCCTCTGCCTCGCCCGAGCGTCCCATCCCACACACCACCGTCCTCTGGCATGACCCGGCTGACCCGCTCGTGGCCCAGCTCCACTACCAGGCCGGGGGGTCCAGAACATTCGTCTTCTCGTCCCGGTCGTCCTCGAGCCGGAGTCGCCCTTCTACGCCCGCTGGAGAGATCTGGTGGTTCTCACACTTCGCCGCTACGCCCTCGACGACCACGTCCTCGTCGACGCCTCGGTCGCCGTCCAGACGCCGTCGTGGCTCCGTCTCGACAGCATCATTCTCTCCTGGATCTTGGGGACGATCTCTCTGGACCTCCACGACCTCGTCCGCACCTCCCCTGACGCGCGTCGGGCGTGGCTTGCCCTTGAGGGCCAGTTCCTGGGCAACGCCGAGGCCCGGGCACTGCGTCTCGACACGAGCTTCCGCACCTTCGTCCAGGGTGACCTCTCCGTCGGTGAGTTCTGCCGTCGGATGAAGGCCATGGCTGACTCGCTGGGGGATCTCGGGTGGCCCGTGGAGGATCGCATCTTGGTCCTCAACGTCCTCCGGGGCCTCAGCGACCGCTACGCCCACCTCAGGACGTGGATCACCCGTCAGAGGCCCTTCCCCACCTTCCTGGAGGTCCGTGACGATCTTGTCATGGAGGAGCTCACGCAGGGCCTCCAGCCGGGTTCCACTGCTTCCCCGGGGGCCTACTCAACGGCTCTGGCTGCTACTCCGCCGCGCCCGTCTACTCCACGGCCGTCTGCTCCACCGCCGTCGTCTCTCCTGGGTCCCCCTCCCTCCGGGCCGAGCGGAGGTGGGGGGGTCGTGGCGGCCGTCGTCGCCGCGGAGGGGGTCGCGGGGGCGGCCGGGGTGCACCTACCCAGGCCTCGGCACCTGGTGGACCACAGGGGGGGCACCATGGCCCTCTTTCCAGAACCCGTGGTCTGGGCGCATCTCCATGTGGCCCTACCACGCCACCGGGACCGACTCGCGTCCACCGGTGGCCATGCTCACCGGAGCTCCTCCTGCTGGTCCTCCACTCGGCTTCTTCCCTGCTACGCTGCCTGCTACGCCGTGGGTTCCTCCCTCCGGACCTTCCGGGCCTCCACCGGGGGTCACTGGCTGGGACCAGGCGGCTCTGGCTCGCTCGTTCGGCACCATGGGCCTGACACCTCCGGTCGGACCCGAGTGGATCGCTAATTCGGGGGCCACCTACCACACTACTCCTGACCCCGGTATACTTTCGTCGATTCACTCTCCCTCTTCCTCTCTTCCTTCGTCCATTATGGTCGCAAATGGTTCGTGTATTCCTGTCTCGTCTGTGGGTACCGCCAGTGCTCATGGCTCCTTTCGTCTCCCTGATGTTCTTGTGGCTCCCTCTATGGTTCATAATCTTCTTTCTATTCGACGTTTTATAGCTGACAATTCTTGTTCTGTGGAATTTGACTCTTCTGGTCTTACTGTAAAGGATTTGGCTTCCCGGTGTCCTCTGCTCCGATGTGACAGCACCGGGCCCCTTTACACCCTTCGTTTCCCGGCGGCTCCTTCGTCTTCTTCGCCGCCCGTTTTGTCAGCTGCCTTCGTCGCTTCTACTTCCTCTACTACCTGGCACCGGCGCCTCGGCCATCCTGGACGTGATGCCCTGATACAGCTCAGTCGTAGCTCTGGTCTTCCATGTACTCGAGCTCATGATGAGCAACTGTGTCATGCGTGCCAATTGGGCCGACATGTTCGTCTTCCTTTTTCTAGTTCTACTTCCCATGCGGCCCGTATTTTTGATCTTGTACATTGCGACCTATGGACATCTCCTATTATGAGTATTTCTGGTTATAAGTACTATCTTGTGGTTGTTGATGATTTTTCGCATTATTCATGGACTTTTCCTCTTTGTGCGAAGTCCGATACGTTTACCACGCTCCTTCACTTCTTCACTTGGGTGTCTACACAGTTAGGCCTCACCATCAAGGCTGTCCAGTGTGACAATGGTCGCGAGTTTGATAATTCCACCTCCCGAGATTTCTTCCTCTCTCACGGTGTTCAGCTCCGCATGTCTTGTCCATACACTTCTTCGCAGAATGGCAAGGCTGAGCGGATGATTCGCACCACCAATGACACCGTGCGTACCCTTATGTTTCAGGCCACTCTCCCCGCTCGCTTCTGGGCTGAGGGCCTGCACACCGCCACCTACCTCCTTAACCGCCTTCCTTCTGCGGCCTGTCCCGCTCCCACTCCTCACCACGCCCTCTTCGGTAACTCACCTCGGTACGATCACCTCCGCGTGTTTGGGTGTGCGTGTTACCCCAACACCGCTGCCACTTCTTCTCACAAGCTGGACCCTCGCTCCACGCTCTCTGTCTTCCTCGGGTACTCTCCGGATCACAAGGGGTACCGGTGCTTTGACCTTACCTCCCGACGGGTTCTCATCTCTCGCCATGTGGTGTTCGATGAGTCCGTCTTTCCCTTTTCCAGCACTACCACCCCTCCGGTACCTGACCCACCCTCCCTGTTTCCCACTGACCCGGTGGTCCAGCCACCTTTTTCGTGGTCTCCTGCAGGTACCGCTTCGCCGCGCCCTGGGCCGGCCCCCGGTCCAGGATCCCCAGCGGGCCCGGGCCCGTCGTCCTCGGGCGCGGCCCCGTCCTCTCCGGTTGGTGCAGACCCGGGGCCTTCGCCCCCCGCTTCTGCCCTGGGGGGGTCGTGTCGGTCGCCGACGCCGGATCCCATCCCGGCACCTGCCCCGGCACCTCCGTTGAGGTTCGCCACGCCGGTACGGGTGTACCAGCGCAGGCCGCGGCCGCCGCCGCTCGCGCTTCCTTCTCCACCGGGGACACCGACACCACCGACGCAGTCCCCGCCGACTCGTGCTACCCCGCCGGTCTACCACCCGCCGCTGCTTCACCGACACCCGCGGCATGTTCACCCGATGGTGACTAGACACGCGACTGGCACACTGCCACCCCGTGTCTTCGAGGCTTTGACCGGCGACGCGGTGGTCTCTCCGGTACCCTCTTCCGTCCGTGACGCCCTGTTGGACCCTCACTGGCGCCGCGCGATGGAAGAGGAGTACGCCGCGCTACTCGCCAACCAGACGTGGGAGTTGGTGCCCCGACCGCCGAACGCCAATGTCGTCACCGGCAAGTGGATTTGGACTCACAAGCGCCGGGCTGACGGCTCCCTCGAGCGCTACAAGGCTCGATGGGTCCTCCGGGGTTTCACTCAGCGCCCTGGCGTCGACTACGATGAGACATTCAGCCCGGTGGTCAAGCCGGCCACCGTCCGTACCGTGCTATCGCTGGCACTTGCCCGATCTTGGCCCGTCCACCAGCTGGACATCAAGAACGCCTTCCTCCACGGCCTTCTCACTGAGACGGTGTACTGCAGTCAGCCAGCGGGGTTCGTCGACACCACCCGTCCTGACATGGTCTGCCGGCTCAACAGGTCCCTTTACGGCCTCAAGCAGGCACCTCGGGCGTGGAACCACCGGTTCGCCGCTTTCTTGCTGACCCTGGGGTTCATGGAGGCCAAGTCTGATACGTCCCTGTTCGTCTACCACTATGGAGCCGACACTGCATACTTACTGCTCTATGTTGATGACATTGTCCTCACCGCCTCCAGTGAGCTGCTTCTTCGCCGGATCATCACCGCTCTCCAGCAGGAGTTCACGATGAAGGATCTGGGTGAGCTCCACCACTTCCTCGGTGTCACTGTTGAGCACCGTCCTACCGGGCTCCTACTTCACCAGCGACAGTACACTCGGGACATCCTGGAGCGGGCTGGGATGACTGACTGTAACCCCTGCTCCACTCTGGTCGACACTCAGAGCAAGCTGTCTGAGGCTGAGGGACCACCGGTGGCCGATCCCACTGCGCACAGGAGTCTCGCCGGGGCCCTTCAGTACCTCACCTTCACTAGGCCGGACATCACCTATGCAGTTCAGCAGGTCTGTCTCCATATGCATGACCCCCAGGAGCCTCACCTCACGGCTCTCAAGCGCCTCCTCCGCTACCTCCGGGGCACGCTCGACTACGGCCTCCTCCTCCACCGGGACTCCTCCACCGACCTCACCGTCTACACCGACGCTGACTGGGCCGGGTGCCCAGATACTCGTCGCTCCACCTCCGGCTACGCCGTCTTCCTGGGCGGCAACCTGGTGTCTTGGTCGTCCAAGCACCAGCCGGTGGTCTCCCGGTCCAGCGCCGAGGCGGAGTACCGCGTCGTTGCCAATAGCGTGGCGGAGGCCGCCTGGCTCAGACAGCTGCTTGCGGAGTTGCACACTCCGCCCTCCCGGAGCACACTGATCTACTGCGACAACGTCAGTGCGGTCTACCTCTCCACCAACCCCATCCAGCATCAGCGGACGAAGCATGTGGAGATCAACCTACACTTTGTCCGTGATCGGGTGGCCATGGGCGAGGTGCGGGTCCTTCATGTTCCGACGACCTCCCAATTCGCGGACATCTTCACCAAAGGCCTCCCGTCCTCGACCTTCGCCGAGTTTCGCTCCAGCCTCAACATCACCGGTGGCTAGTTGCGTCTGTGGGGGGGTTGTGTGTTCTTTCTTGTTCAGCCTTGAACTCCGCTGCGACGGTAGTTCAGACTGCGAGGGGGTGTTGGAGTATATGTTTAGGCCCATGAGGCTAAGGCCCATGTGGCCCATGTATGGAAACTATATAGCTACCCTTCTAGGGTTAGCCAAGTAATGGAAAATCACTTCCTCTAACTATAAAGTCAAGTGCATTCATTATAGTACATGTATTTTTCTTAGTAAATTGTAAAATCTAGCATAGATTATCATACTTCCATCTTATGACATGCCACAAGGCCAGTAAAATTCCACTAAAAATGACTCATAAGGAAATAAGTAACTAGATTTTGAATTATGTCCTTCAGTAAAATTAAAAGGAATTAGAATTGCGTTCATACGAGGATCCCTCAAGTCCGGCAAGCAAATCCCCTGGGTCTTTGTTATCGGCCTTGTTGCCTATGAGATACAAATTAGGAAGAACTAAAACAATAATGTAGTATCACACATATGGTGATGAATTTAGACACCTACCATCAGTTGAAGCATCAGGAATATACTTTGCTAGCCTGTATTTCTGAAACATGAACGGAGGAGTTAAAGAGGTAAACAGCGAAAGTGACAAATAACAACTATTAAAAGGCAAGTATCACACTGAAAAAATATACCTGCAAGTGACTTTTTACATGGTATATTGTTAATCCTTGTACACCCATAATTCTTAGAACTCCTTTTGGAGTTGCTCCTGTTTTATTTGATCAACTAAGTGTTAGCAGAAGCAGAAAATTACATGTCCACATAATACAAGTAAAATTCAAAGGGCCATAAGCCCAGATAAGTAGAACAATAACACACATAAAAACAAGTAGGTTTTCCTTGGCATCAAAATTCCTACCAAACTAAGTTGCAAATTTTGCTTCTTTATGGATAGGTCAATTAATTCCATTCTTGAAAAATAGCCTTTATGACTAAGAGTTTGACAAGAATTGGACCCAAAAAGAATATTTGAAATTGATGAACCAAAACTTCAAGCAGATTGCATCCCTATGAAAAATATAACAAATTCAACACCAAGTAATAGGAAGGCTCCAATGCTAGTTCTTGTAGCTAACTTCAAAGTGGGTTCTCAGTGGGCAACTCATAAATCCCCAGGCTAAGACACCTTAGATTGGTAGCTTTTGCAACTCATCCATATTTGTATTTAAGTCCAGAGTCGTGTACATATCTTATTCCCCCACAGAGCAATCATATTTTCAATAATACACCCTCAGTTCTTTTTCTTTTTTACATGTCACATTAGCTGTCCTAAGTCAAACATTATTATCTTTGACCATCTATTTCAAAAAAATCCTTATATTTTCACAACATATGAATTACACATTATGAAAGTATTTCTCATAGGGAATCTAAAAACATAAATCTTATGTCATGAACCTACATAAATTCTTTTGAAATCAATGGTGAAAGATACAAATGTTTGACTTAGGACAAACCTACCTAATACGACATGTAAAAAAAACAGAGGGAGTATTAAAAAGGAAAGTTTGTTTGATAGAATATGATTTCATGACATCTAGAGAAAGAGAGAAAAGTATAATTATACAAGAATAAAATCCTGCTTAAATGTTCAGTAAAATCAAACTAAAGAACTGGATGCAGAAGAGCAGTAGTACGAGCACATACTATCAGGACCACCAAGTTGAGTAACAGCCTCAACAAATCTTTCATGCAGTTCATTTGTCCAGCGTAAGCGTTGCCTCGCAGCCATGTTGGTATTGTTATTTGCTCCATTACTGGCACCCATGTTGGCTCCAGGTAATTCCATTTGTTGCTGGTGTGTGCCTGTGTTGGAATTTGGGCCAAAACTAGATTCTGGTTTTGGTGAGTACATTGCTCATACCCTCTGCAGGGAGAAGAAACAGAGCGACATGAAGAGCCAAATGTTAGATAATATTTAAAGAAAAGGGTCACTTTCATTTATGGTGACAAAAAACGATTCTTTCCAGTGCTATAAAGTTATGCGCAACAGCACAAGTAAAGAAAACATATAGGAGATGGCACAAAAGTATTGCTTTTGTATCCATCTTGTGAGAGAGATGAAAGGTTCAAGAGATGTATCATGCATGGCATATGCTCCTCATTAAGACATGGCAATCAGAAGTAGGAGTAACAGAGATACAACTTTCATGTGGAGCAAAGTAATTGAGAGGAGACTGATCCCGCCCTAAAAGGAAAAACATAAATACGCAGGTACAGCCGAAATCTACAACAACAACAACAACAACCAAGCCTGTTAGTCCCAAGCAAGTTGGGGTAGGCTAGAGTTGAAACCCAACAAGCACCCTCAGTTACGGTTCAGGCACGTCGATAGCTGTTTTCCAAGCACTCCTATTCAGACACAGATCTCTAGGTATATCCCATTCTCTCAAATCTCTTTTTATTGCCTCCTCCTATGTCAACTTCGGTCTTCCTCCGCCTCTCCTCACATTATTATCTTGACTTAGAACTCCACAATGCACAGATCTCTAGGTATATCCCATTCTCTCAAATCTCTTTTTATTGCCTCCTCCTATGTCAACTTCGGTCTTCCTCTGCCTCTCCTCACATTATTATCTTGACTTAGAACTCCACAATGCACTGGTGCCTCTGAAGGTCTCCTTTGGACATGGCCAAACCACCTCAACCGATGTTGGACAAGCTTTTCTTCGATAGGTGCTACCCCTAGACGATCACGAATATCATCATTCCGCACTTCTTGTGTGACCACAAATCCAGCGCAACATACGCATTTCTGCAACACTCAGTTGTTGAACATGTCGTTTCTTCGTAGGCCAACATTCTGCTCCATAGTTGTGCTTTTCTTCGATAGGTACAGCCGAAATCTATTCTCATAAAAAAAAAGTACAGCCGATATCTAACAGTAGATTAGTCAGACACTCTAGCAGTGACCGTCAATTGCTACTATTCTCCATTTACAGTTATACAGGTACGCTAGTACCAAAGAGAGGACAAGAAATTGTTTTTTTTTAAAAAAAAAGAGGGGCACTAAATGATTCCTTCAGCTGAAGTCCCCAATTTTTTAAGAAAGAAAAGCATAATTAAATTGGGAATCAAACTTTAACCTCAATTTTGGGGTCGATGTCAAGTCCTATGGTGTGGCGTGAAATGAGATCGACCAATCGCTCTTGCGAGTGCTGAAAAAAGGGAGAATAGGGAACTAAGCTAATCGGGCCGTGTTTGGATGTTGGGATAGCCTAGGTTACCAGTGACCATGCAGAAACCGTACGAAAGCTAACGGAATCGAGACAGAGAGAGACAAAGATTTCGATTTGGTGGGGAAACAACAAAACCAACCAGCGACCTGGCACACGAAGCAAGGGAATCCGTGGAATACTGTATGAGCGAGGCAAGGTCGCTGGCTTACCGGCGAGAGAAGGACGCAATCCAAGCAGAGACGGGCGGATCTCCAGCTGTCCGTCCCCTCCACGCCGCGCCAGCGCAGAGGGCGGGGCAACGGCGACGCCTCCCGACGAGGGAGGACGGGCCTTGAGGGGGGCGGCCTGGCTCGACGCGGGCCCCGTCGCCGGCGGTGGCGCGCCGCCTGCTGACGTTGAGGCGCTGACGGTAATGGGGAACGGAGTTGGGGGAGGAAGAAAGGAAGGCGAGAGAGGGGGAACAAGTGGAGACGGGAAATGGGTTTGTTGGCGAATATATCCCACCTGACCATCGCTTTGGTTTATAGTACTAAGCAACGAAGACGGCGTCACTATGGTGACACTGTTTGTACATAGATTAGACCAAACAAACAAAAAAGTCCACCATGGCAGTAACATTCACACACCCAAAGCCTACTTTAGGGTTGGGCCAAAAAGATTATTCTTACTACTATTATAATTTTGACGAAATTTCGATTTTGGTTTGAAGGCGAGGATGTTTCTTCAATGGAAACGGGTGCTTCGCGGCACTTTTTGTTTCGATGTTTATAGCACACACAAGAGAAAAGATCATTGTTTGTGGCAAAAAGGAGCAAACATAAATCCACACACTTAAAATAAGGTTGTGGAATTAATTCGGACCACAAAAATGGCGAAATAAAACAACTTTTATTTGAGTTTGTGAGGAAAAAACAACAGTATTATCAACAATGAGGCTTTATTAGATCCATTCATTCATTCAGAGGTGGAGTGCAGAGGATAAGGGGGTGTTTAGATTGGACTGCTAAAGTTTAGCTGACTAATTTTAATCTCATTTAGTCGCTTTTTACCTAAACATTATGACTAAATGGCCATTTAGCCAATTAGTCACCGAGGGGTTGCTAAATGGGACTAAAGCCCAGACTGTCTTATCTTTTAGTCGCTTTGGATCCAAACACCGTGACTAAAAAGAACTAAATGACCTCTTTTATTCTTTTTTAGTCCACCAGACAAAACAGGGGTGGCTGAAATTTAGCAGCTGGTTTAGCTGGCTAAATTTTAACAGCTTCGATCTAAATAGGCCCTAACTTTGGTAGCTGATATAATGTGTTTTTACGTTGGTGCTTTTTATATACGGGAGTCAAAAGTTAGCGTGCTTTGTCCGTCATTGCATGGATGCTTAACTTGTTTTGTAAAATTTAGTTACCAAGTACGTATCTCCTTATAGATATGGGCATAGCATTGTACCGCATTACAGATTGGGGGGGGGGGGGGGGGGGGGAAGACGCTAGACCCATTCCTATTCCTCATTTATAAAAGTCTAACATAAATTGTTTGATTCATCGTTACCACGCTTTACCATACTTTACTAGATTTTCTATGGCAGTTGTTTGATCGATTCCTCACCGCGGTTTCATCACGTCTTATATTTTTAGATTGGTAAATCATATGTTATAGAGTCAAAACCTTGCCAGATTTTGCCTAAAGATATGGCAAGCAGTTTGTTTGCTGCACTATGACACAAAACTTGGCCAAAGTTTGTCTAAGGTATCAGGTGTATCTAACAATTTGTCCACCACACTTTTAGCAAAATTTAGTGAGAGATTTGATCATGTGTGGTGATCATCCAAATACATCCTACTGGTTGTCTGCTTGAACAGCATAGGAGAAAACAAAGAAAATAATAGTGATACAAAATTTATAAATTCTGGGTACGCTTGGATGCTGGTAGCCTACTACAACAAACTAAGATGTAGTATATGCAAATGAGCGATAATGTAAAGAAACACTAGTAGCAGTAGTACATTACAACTATCGACGCCCACAAAGCAAAATCATTAGCCGTCTACGAACCTGGACTCTTGTTATTAGTAGAGGCCTCCGTGAACCTAGACGTCATTAACCCAACCATATGGCATCAACTGCAGCGTAGTAATGCCCAGGCGACGACAAGTACAGCTCTCAGTTTCTGCCCAACGGCGTGGACACTGCCGCTCGGCCTGTACGCCACGTAGGACTAGAACAAAGCTAGTAGTTGTGTGTGACATGTCCAGCTGGCGAATGCTTAGGCTATCCGCACTCGTCCACCTCTATTTTCATCTTTAAAAAGGAATATTCTATCTTAGTCATCAAAATTCTCTACTCTATACTCATTTCTCTCGCACCCATATTATCTATATCCCATACTCTATACCCACTATTCCATATTTTATTCCTCTCCCTCTCTCTTTCTCTCTCCCAATAACTTTCTCTCTCGCAGCTACAGTGTTTACCGTGGCCTCCTGCGTGCGCTGGGTTTAGCGGGTTCCTGTGCAGCCGGTACCATACCGGAGGCTTTGCAGGTGAGCGGTGCAAGAGCACAGTATGCTATCGCTGGCGTACCAGTCCCTTTACAGGTCAGCGGTGCGGTCAGTCTTATTTGCCCAAATGCGTAACGGTCCAAGCCTGTTGCTAAACTTGCTAGTACTACAAGGTAAGACTGTGTCTGCACCTCAGTTTGTTCCAGAATTACATGTGCGTCCAAGCACACGCCTTTTCTCAGAATTACCATCCTTTGGAAACTATCACATCTGCTGTCAGTGCCAGGCCTTGATTTCATCTTGAGATAGTAAATTATTCTCAATACAGTGTACTACTAGTTGGAACCGACCTGGGGTTGTCGATAATAACTTATACTTGTTTTCTCCCCAGAAGTTTGCACCTTATCCTACCAAATTTTGAACACATACATGAAGTATTAAATATAGATTAAAAAAATAACTAATTGTATAGATTGTGACTACTTTATGAGACGAATGTTTTAAGCCTAATCAGTCTATGATTTGATAATAAAGTGCTATAGTAATATATGTGCTAATGACAGATTAATTAGACTTAATAAATTCCTCTCGCGGTTTACTGACGGATTCTGTAATTTGTTTTTTTATTAGTATCCGAACACCTCATGCGACACCTTCATTTAACACTCAATGTGACACCCCAAAACTTTACACCTGAAACTAAACGAGGCCTATTGTATTTGCACTTTGGTTTTGGATGCTTGTATTGCAGGCATCTTCAGGACGATGCTGCGAATATTCGCTTTTCAGTCCTTTGGACAAGTCCATGTGAGCCATGTTCTTTTCCCCTTGGAACCCTTGTTTGTGCTGGAGCCGGTTAATTGGCCATGCCAAATTGGGGTTGATGTTAAGATTACGACAGTGACATCCCAGGAAAGTGACATGTACTACTTGTGAACGAAAACGAACTGATCCTATATATTCCTACTGTTTTGAGTTCAGTGGTGGCATATGGCATGATCCTGCAAATTTATGCTGGGAAATGAAATTTGGAGCAAATTAAACGTTGATTAATCAATCATCAAAATTGTTTGGATGAAAAATCATCCGACAATGGGCCAGGGATTTTCGACAACTTAGGAAAATTGTGCAAATGCAGAGTTGAAGGCTTCACTTCATTAACAACTTCAAATTATTAGAGGCATGAAAACTAGCTGCTGGAGCTCTGTTTCAAACGTCGCTGTTATGTACCAGTGATCTGGCATAAGCATTCTCAAGCTATCCCATCATGTCAATTGACTTTGAAAGCTATTGTGACAGTTTCTCTGAAAATTTTCAACATGGAAAAATTCTAGATTTCATTATTTTAAGCCTCATGCGGAGAACCTGTAATTTGGTTTATCCATTAAAAAGATGTTATATTTCTTATTGAATTGGCGTATCTTGTGCTGAATAAGTAGTTCAAAAGAAGAAAAGAAAATACACTTCAAAGTTTCAATAACTAAGTTCGTTAAGAAAGAAAGGGTGCACAAGCAGTTTTCTATGCAACTAGCAATTTGTGGATTACAGAGTCAGTATGAATCTTTCAGAGCTAAATAAGTTAAATTGCAGGAAGTGTTGGGAAGCCTGCATGGACAATTGAGACAAATACGAAGCTTTAAACATCTGCGATTAACATGTCCCAACATGAATCATTGTGGGGTGGGGGGGGGGGGGGACGACGCTATGAGTGAGGAGAGCGGCGAGTCGAGTGATCCCGACGACCAAGCCGGCCGTTGGGTAGCCGGAGAGTCCACCTCTACAGTCACCAGCCTCGCCGTGGCCGCGGGAGTCGTGTCCCCGGGGGAACCCGTTTGTCTTGACGGCCGGGTGGGCGACGCCGGTGCTCTTCGTGTGTCTTCGGGGGACCTCGGTGGCCTCGCCAACCGCCGGGTGGGCGACGTTGAGATACGTCATGCGGGGCGCCTGGGGAGATGGCAGAGGCGTTTGACACTTGCGCCATCTCTCCGACGAGCCCTGCAGCCAAACGCTGAGGCCGTTGTGAAGGAAACAGACGAAGTTCGCCGGAGAAAAGCTAAGGCTGGTCGGGAAGCAGTCCGTGCGGCGGTGGAGGAAGTAGTCGAAGCAACTGTCCGTCCAAAACCGGTTCATGGAGTCTGCGACGTCCGGCCGCCGGAGGCTAATGCGCTCCACTCAAAATTCTGGGCAAGGCCGGGGGAGGAAGCCAATGCTGAAGAAGAGAGTGATGTCGACGTCTCGTCGCCGGGGTTCGTCGACGAGGGCAACAGCGACATCGACATCCCGACGCCGGAGTTCATCGACGGTGCGGAGGCGGCAGGTTTCACGGTCGACGACCTTCTCAGGGCAGAAGAAGCCCTTGCCTCAGGTAAATCTTCGGCTGAACGCCGATTTGCTCTGAAGTTGGTGTCCGACCTTGCACGACATAAGTTCACCGGTCATCCATGGCAAGGACCATTACCGGCTCCAAGAGTTTCCCCTCCAAGAACTCTTGGAGACTTTGTTGCCAAGGCGATCTACCAAAGACGCAAATCCTCTTCCCCGTGTAGCTCTAGGTTACCAGTGAGTTCACCGCGCGAGATCACCAGCGAGATCAATGGTGGGTTCATCGGTGGGGAGGAAGAAGTCGTTTCAAATTTATTTGAACCAGACAGTAGTTGGAGTTTGAATCGGTCTGCTGGGCAACATCCATGCAGCGATCCACTTTTCCCATGCAGCGATCCACTTTTCCCGTCCGTGACAGCCGCCCTTCCTGTGGCGAGCGTTTGTGACAAGGGAACGTCGATCCAATGTTTACGGAAAGTTGGAGAAAAAATAGAAGTTGGGCCCGGGTTTTTGTTTAGACCCACCAAGGGTTTGTGCGCCCTATTTTCTCGTACTGTTACTCAGACCAAGCTACGCAGCCACCGCCGCCGAAAACCTCCACACGCGTTGCGTTCGTACGCCGACGTCGTTCGGCACGGTCCGATGGTGTACCAGGGCATTGGCAGTGGCGCGGGACGCGGTGGAGGTCCTCCGCCGGGATACTTCCCCGGTTTCAACCCTGGATACGCGCCGGGGTTTGGCGGCCGTGGTGGGACTCGCGGGCGCGGTGGTTTTCCACCGCGTGGAAGAGGACGCCGTGGCCGTGGTCGTGGGCATGGTGGTTTCGACGCGAGCTACAACTACCGTGGCCGGAACCAGGGTGGCCATCAAGGCTATGGAAGTGGTGGCTGGAACGACGGAGAAGGCGACGATCGAGGTTGGGGAGATGGGCGCCAGCAGTTCGGTCACCAGGATGGATGGCCGACCTATCATGGCGGCTTCCCGGGGCGGTCTGGACCGCCGGGCAACCCGCCACAGGACACCGTGCCTGGCGGGCACTTCGGCGATGGGCAACTTGCCGGCGGGTCTGGCTCTTTCAACTTCGTCGCCGGGGGTGTCCAACCGGCAGACAACACCGGCCATGCTGGGTTCGACCAGCAGGTGGTGCAGTCGGGGGTAACCAAGGCTGTTGCCGCAGCTTCGGCCACCCAGCAGGCCGGCCGAGCGTTGGTCGGAGTCGTGGGCACAGCGGGTGCCACTGGACAGCACACGCAGCAGGCCGGGCAACAGCCTGGACGCGGTGTTGGGCAAGTGGCCAAACATCAACAGGATGACAAGCACGACACGCAGCTCCAGAAGCCGGCCAAGAACACAGCCAGCAATCCGAAGCAGCAAGCTGGGCAGCCGGCAAACCAGGCTCCGTCGGCTACTCAAGACCAGACAACGAAACAGGAGAACACAAAGGTGATCTTTGCCCAGCCTAACCCCGATTTAGATGTTCCTGGATCTTCCAAGAGAGATGAAAAACAAAAGAAAAAAATAAAAAGCCTTTTTGTTATCGCTGTCACACAAAGGGGCATGTTAATACTGAGTGCATTGCAGAACTGTTTTGTGAAGTTTGTCATGGTGACCATGTGAAAAAGGCATGCCCAAATCTTAAAAACTTGCATCTTACTGCTATTCCTTGTGGTTATGCGGTGGAAGGTTTGTGATTTTATTTTATACCTGTGACGGATACTCCAAAAGCTCCCTCGGTCGATACTTCTGCTGTGGTATGTGTGCTGGAGGGTTCCTTATCCGCTGATCAGTTAGCGGTGGAACTTGACAGGCTTCTACCAGGAAACAGTTGGGTTATCGATCTTAAGGGCACAAATGCTTTCACTACCATTTTTCCTTCAGCCGAAGTGCTGAATCACATGGTGAATTGGGGTCCGATGGACACTAAAAGTGTGCCTGTGAAGATACAGTTTGAAAGAGCAATTGATAGTGAGGTGTACAAGCATGAAATCCCTAAAGTTTGGGTTCAATTCCGGGGTCTACCTTCTGAGCTCAGAGATTCCCTATTATCTGGGCAGTGGGTTCTATCCTGGGAGTTACTAGAGCTGTCGATACTAGCTTTACAAAAAAATTTGGCAGGTCTAGATTGAAGGTAGCTGTGCTGAATCCCGATATTATTCCTTCCTTTGTGGATGTTGTAATTTGGGATTTTGTTTATGAGCTACAATTCAAAGTTGAAAAGGATAAAATCGATGGTGAGCCATTTGTTATTGACATGGACTCTACCATGGAGGAAGATAAAGATCCGGAAGAAAGTGAAGATCCGGAAAATATGGATCATGATGGTGACAAAGATGGGGGTAATAAGACAGAAAGCAAAGAAAACAATTTAAGTAGTGAATCAGTGCCTCCAAAAGAAGCTCCCAACAAAAGTTGTGTTGGTGGGGTTAATACTACACATGCTAAAAATGGTCAAGTTGAGGTGGTGACTGCAGGAAATTCCACTAAGCCTGTGGTCCTACTAGCTCCAACTGGGATTAACTCTGATGGCTCTGCACTTTGGAAGGCGAGCATCCTGCAAAACAAAAATGATTTAGGAACTATCTTAAAAGAGAAGGTGTTAGGCAAGGGAATGATGTCACCAAGCCGATCCAGCAAGAGGACAGCGACCACCTCTGCACAAGATTCGCTGGAGAAGGCAAAGGTAGCAAAAGCAAGGAAAAATCTGGATCACTCTCCTCCCAAAGGTAATGACACACAACCTTTTTCTTTTAATTCTGTTGATAATTCCTTGCTTTTACAATCAGCCAGTGCGTTAGGTGTGTCTTTTGGATCTAATGAACGTGAAGTGTCTAGTTCTTTACAAAAATTTAAAGACATAGAGAGTGCAAGGTTGGCTGTTGATAGTTTGCCTGTTATTACTTGTTTAGATGCAGATGATTTATCCTCTGTCTGTTCATTAGATGACAGGATAGACTTAGAGGCTCTAAATTTTATCTGTTCCGAGATATCCGAAGTGTTAGGTGATGGGGGTTGTGATTCTAAATGTTCACATACCCCCGTATCACAGTCTAAGAAAAGTGCTTCTAAGAGTGGAAAAAAGTTGAATAAGTCTAGTACAAAATGAAAGGTATTTTTTGGAATTGTAATGGTTTTGCGGATACAAAAAAATATAGGTTCCTATCTGATTTAACAAGGGAGAAGAATTTATACTTTATTGCTTTATCAGAGACAGGGAGAGATGATTTCCCGCAATCGACATTGAATAATATCTGTGCTGATAGAAATTTTCTTTGGCATTGCAAAGCCCCTAGGGGTCGATCTGGTGGCATGCTTTTAGGTATAAATCTTCAAACCTTTGACATAGGTCAGATAGAGGAGGGGGATTTTTTATACATTTCAAGCTACGTCACATAGAGGATGATTTTCAGTTTAACTTATTCTCGGTCTATGGCCCAGCTCAGAATGACCAAAAGTCTCTTTTCTTGTTTTATGGGTAGCGACTTCAACATTATTCGTAGGCCAATTGAGAAGAATAGCAACAATTACAGTGATCGGTGGCCGTTCCTGTTCAATGTGTTATAGACTCATTAAACTTGAGAGAGCTTGAGTTAACTGGTTGAAATTTCACTTGGGCAAATCATCTACAGAATCAAACTTTTGAGAAGCTAGATAGAATCTTAGTTTGCACCGAGTTCGAATCCCATTACCCACTTTCGATTGTCCACGCTTTGAGTAGAGAAATTTTGGATCATACACCTATATTATGTAATACAAATAACTCATCTCAAACGTACCAACATCAGTTCAAATTTGAATTGGGTTGGCTGCTTAGAGATGGGTTTTGTGACACAGTGAGGAAAGTGTGGAATAGTGTTGCAGATATCGGGACACCTTTGGAAAGGTGGCAAAATAAGATTAGAAGGCTTCGTCAGTACCTCAGAGGCTGGGCAAAAAACTTAAGTGGTCATTATAAGAAAGAAAAAAGCGAATCCTAAATAAACTAGATGCGTTAGACAAAAAAGTTGAAGTTCTAATGTTGATTGAAGCAGAATTAAATCTAAAGTATGTGCTAAATGATAGGCTAGCTGATTTGTTAAGAGAGGAAGAGCTAAAGTGGCACCAGAGGGCAAAGGTAAAACATCTCCTGGAGGGGGACGCTAATACTAAGTATTTTCACTTGCTGGCTAACGGGAGACACAGGAAAACTTGTATCTTCCGGTTGAAAAAATGGAAACACTATAATAGAGGGTGATGCTCAATTAAAAGAGCATATTACCAACTATTATAAAGACCTATTCGGCCCACAGGACAACATTGGGATGATGCTGGACGAACATTTAGTCCAAGATATCCCACAAGTCTTGGAAGAAGAAAATGAGTTACTAACCGGTGAATTCTCGGAGGCTGAGGTTCGGGCAGCTATCTTCCAAATGGAACATAATAAAGCGCTAGGTCCAGATGGCTTTCCACCAGAGTTTTATCAAGTGTTCTGGGATTTAATTAAACCAGACCTGATGGCTCTGTTTAAGGAATTCCAGGGGGGTTTTACTGTTGCATCGCCTTAACTTTGGTAATATTATTTTGCTTCCCAAAAAACGAGAGGCAAGAACTATCCAACAATACAAACCCATCTGTTTGTTGAATGTTTCCTTCAAAATCTTTACCAAAGTGGCGACAAACAGGTTAACCACTATTGCTCATAATTTAATTAAACCAACACAAACGACATTTTTACCAGGAAGAAATATAATGGAGGGTGCAGTAATTCTCCACGAGACAATTCATGAACTACATACAAAGAAAATGGATGGGGTTATTTTTAAAACAGACTTCAAAAAGGCTTATGATAAAGTAAATTGGAACTTCCTACAGCAGACACTGAGAATGAAAGGTTTCTCTGAAAAATGGTGTTCCTGGGTGAAACTTTTCACACAACGAGGAAATGTAAATATTAAGATCAATGACCAGCTAGGCCCTTACTTCCAAACTAAAAAAGGCTTAAGGCAAGGCGATCCATTGTCACCAATACTATTTAATATAGTTGTCGATATGCTAGCCGTTTTAATTGCTAGAGCCAAGGAAGTGGGTCTGATAGACGGAGTGGTACCTCATCTCGTTCAAGATGGTCTTTCAATTTTGCAATACGCGGATGATACTGTGATATTTTAGGCCATGATGTTGAAAAGGCGGTTAACTTAAAATTAATTTTAAGCACCTTTGAACAACTATCTGGGCTGAAAATCAATTATCACAAAAGTGAAATCTTTTGCTTTGGTAGGGCAAAAGATCACGAAGCATTTTATTCACAACTATTCGGATGCGAGATGGGAAAGTTTCCCTTTCGCTATCTGGGTCTGCCCATACACACCAGGAAACTAAGTAATAAGGACTGGGTGGAAATTGAGAAAAGAATTGAGAGTAAACTTAGTGGTTGGAAGGGTAAGATGCTCTCAGTAGGAGGGCGTCTAGTTCTCATTAACTCAGTGCTTTCTAGCCTACCGATGTTTATGCTATCCTTCTTTGAACTACCGAAGGGAGTTTTAGAAAAGATTGACTGCTTTAGATCTAGATTTTACTGGCAAAGTGACCAACATAAGAGAAAATACAGACCGGCTAAGTGGGAGCTTTTGTGCCAACCCAAAGACCAAGGTGGTTTAGGGATACAAAACTTGGAAATACAAAATAAATGCCTCTTGAGTAAATGACTGTTTAAGTTGTTAAATGAAGAAGGGGTTTGGCAATAGCTTTTGAGAAATAAATACCTAAAAAATAAATCACCGGGTAGTTGCATGAAAAAACCAATAGACTCTTATTTCTGGAAGGGTCTGATGAAAGTTAAAGATGTTGTCTTGAGTTTTGGCACTTTCAAGGTGTCTGATGGGTCTCAAACACGTTTTTGGTTAGACACATGGATAGGTAATAAACCTCTGAAAGATAAATTCCCAGCGTTGTTTAACATAGTAAGGCGGAAACAACACTCTGTGACAAATGTCCTCTCAATAGTTCCTCTCAATATTTCCTTCAGGAGAAATTTAGGAGACATGAATTTGAGGGACTGGCATAGAATAGTAGCCTCTTTACATGATTTGAACTTACACGGGAAAGGAATACTTTTGTTTGGTCACTAAATGCTTCAGGCATTTTTATGGTAAAGTCGTTGTATGCTGCGCTAATTAACAACGGGATAAAGGTGTCACAAGATATTTGGCAAGTAAAAATTCCATCAAGAATTCAGATTTTCTTGTGGTATCTAAAGAGGAGTGTGATTTTGACGAAGGACAACTTGTCCAGGCGTAATTAGAATGGTGATAAAAGTTGTGCATTTTGCCATTATCCAGAGACTATCCAACATCTCTTCTTTGATTGTTACTATGCTAAATTCTTATGGCGCGCGGTTCACCTTATGTTTGGGATCAATGCCCCTTTGAGTATGGAAGATCTTTTCGTTACATGGTCAAAGATGGGCAGTAAGCCTCAAAATGCTTTATTATTAACTGCAGCATCAACCTTATGCTGGACGATCTGGTTAACAAGGAACGAGGTGGTTTTTGACAAATGTAGACCAAAGTTTTTTTTCAGGTACTATTCAGGGGAACTTATTGGCTGTGACAATGGGCTAAGTTGCAGCGGCATGAGGTGTTACGAGATCAACTTCTACGTACAGGGCAGCGTTTGGAGACATCCGCCCTTCAGTTCTTTAGTTCCAATGGGTGGCTTTCAAATAATTTTCTTGGCTAGCGAGTGTCAGGAACTTTTGCCTTACTTTTCCTCTTTTAGCCGGATTCTGGCGGTTAAACTTTTTTTCTGTGCTGTGGTCTTTGACCGTGAGACTGTAATAATTGGCCTGATTCTACCCTTTGTAGATGAAGCCGGATAGGTACTATCCATTATCTAAAAAAACATGAATCATTGTGCATACATGGATTAACACAAACGACAGTAGGACACGAGTCAATATTTCAAGTGTGCTAAGGATGCTAGAATCATAATCCCATGACAAACACAGCACATCCTGCAACCTGGAGAAAGTCAGCTACCACAAGACTGGACCACCATTTCCCTTGTCACCACCATATTGCACATCACTACCAAAGACAGCCATCACCACCCTCAGAATTTGCTGTCACCGTTCAAGAGGACCTCCGCTTGAGCTCAGGCGACTTCTGGAGGAGCAGTGGCGGACCTTCCATGCCTGATGGAGAAGGTCTGCCTCCTGGACTGTGCGAGTCGATGGAGCTCACAGAAAGCAGGTTGAACACCGAGGAGCTCAATGTGTCCGTGGGGCCACACATGACACCTCCAGGGGATATCTCGGGGAGATCAGGGTCAGAGATACTGAAGCCACTTGAAGCGAACTGTTCGGTGACTATCTTGCATGCGCTCGCTAGGATACTGTCTTTGCATGGAAGCTTAACTTGTTTGGTAAAAATTTAGTTACCAAGTATTGTCTCCTTATAGATATGGGCATGTGGCGTAGCATTGTACCACATTACATATTTGTACAATAGGGGAAAAAAACCGCTAGACCCATTCCTACCTATCATTTATAAAAATCTAAACTTAAATTGTTTGATTCATCATTTACCATACTTTACTAGATTTTCTATGGCAGTTGTTTGATCGATTCTTTACTGCAGTTTCACCACGTTATATATTTTCAGACTGCAAAATCATATGTTACAGACTCAAAACCTTGCCAAATTTTGCCTAAGATATGGCAATGAATTTGTTCGCCGCACTATGACACAAAACTTGGTCAAAGTTTGTCTAAGGTGTTAGGTGTATCTAACAATTTGTCCACCGCACTTTTAGCAAAATTTGGTAAGAGATTTGACCATGTTTGGTAGTCATTCAGATACATCCTACTAGTTGTCTACTTGAACATGATAGGAGAAACCAATGAAAATATAGCAATACAAATACATAAATTCTGGACACGCTTGTATGCTAGTAGCCTACTACAACAAATAGATGATGTATACAATGCAAATGATTGATAATGTAAAGAAACACTAGTACTGGTAGTACATTACAGCTATCGACGCCCCCAAAGCAAAATCATGAGCCGTCTACGAACCTGGACTCTTGTTATTAGTAGAGGCCTCCATGAACCTAGACGTCATTAACCAAACCATATGCAGCGTAATGCCCAGGCGACGACAAGTACAGCTCTCAGTTTCTGCCCAACGGCGTGGACACCGCCGCTCGGCCTGCACGCCACGTAGGACTAGAACAAAGCTAGCTGTGTGTGAAGTGTCCAGCTGGCGAATGCTTATTTGCCCAAATGCGTAACGGTCCAAGCCTGTTGCTAAACTTGCTAGTACTACAAGGCAAGGCTGTGTCTGCACCTCAGTTTGTTCCAGAATTACATGTGCGTCCAAGCACACGCCTTTTCTCAGAATTACCATCCTTGTTGGGACTATCACATCTGCTGTCAATGCCAGGCCTTGATTTCATCTTGAGATAGTAAACTATTCTTAATACAGTGTACTACTAGTTGGAACCGAGCTGGTCGTTGTCGACAGTAACCCAAGGCTTATTGTATTTGCATTTTGCTCTGGTTTTGGATTGTTGTATTGGGAGCATCTTCAGGACGATGCTGCGAATATTCGCTTTTCAGTCCTTTGGACAAGTCACTGATGTGAGCCATGTTCTTTTCCCCTTGGAACCCTTGTTGTGTGCTGGAGACGGTTAATTGGCCATGGCAAGTTGGGGTTAATGCTAAGATTACGACAGTGACATCCCACAAAAGTGACATGTACTACTTGTGGATGTACTGATCCTACCGTTTTGAGTTCAATGGTGGTGTGGTATGATCCTGCAAATTTATGCTGGGAAATGAAATTTGGAGCAAATTGAATGTTGATTAATCAATCATCGACATTGTTTGGATGAAAATTCATCCGACAGTGGGCCAGGGATATTCGACAACTTATGAAAATTGCCAAAAATGCAGAGTTGAAGAGTTCACTTGATTAACCACTTCAAAACATTAGAGGCATTAGAACTAGCTGCTGGATTTTCGTTTCATACGTCGCTGTTATGTACCAGTGATCTGGCATAAGCATTCTCAAGCTATCCCATCATGTCAATTGACTTCGACAGTCATTGCGACATATTTTTTTTTGAAAATGTTCGACATGGAAAAATTCTAAATTTCATTATTTTACGCTTAATGCGGAGAACCTATAATTTGGTTTATCGATTAAAAAGATGTTATTTTTCTTATGGAATTGGCATATCTCATGCTGAATAAGTAGTTCAACCTTTCAAAAGAAGAAAAGAAAATACAGTTCAAAGTTTAAATAACTAAGATCATTCAGAAAGAGAGGATGTGCAAGCAGTTTGCTATGTTGCAACTAGCAATTTGCGGATTACAAAGTCAGTATGAATCTTTCTGAGCTAAATAGTCTTTAAGTTAAATTGCAGTAATTGTTGGGAAGCCTGCATGGACAATTGAGACAAATACCAAGCTTGAAACATCTGCTGTTAACATGTCCCAACATGAATCATTGTGCATACATGGATTAACACAAACGACAGTAGGACACGAGTCAATATTTCAAGTGTGCTAAGGATGCTAGAATCATAATCCCATGACAAACACAGCACATGCTGCTATCTGAAGAAAGTCAGCTACCACAAGACTGGACCACCATTTCCCTTGTCACCACCATATTGCACATCACTACCAAAGACAGCCATCACCACCCTCAGAATTTGCTGTCACAGTTCAAGAGGACCTCCGCTTGAGCTCAGGCGACTTCTGGAGGAGCAGTGGAGGACCTTCCATGCCTGATGGAGAAGGTTTGCCTCCTGGACGGTGCGAGTCGATGGAACTGACAGAAAGCTGGTTGAACACTGAGGAGCTCAACGTGTCTGTGGGGCCACACATTACCCCTCCAGGGGATATCTCAGGGAGATCAGGATCGGAGATACTGAAGCCACTTGAAGCGAACTGTTCAGTGACCATCTTGCATGCGCTCGCTAGGATACTGTCGATGTACTTCTGAAGCGCTTCCATTCTGATCTGCACACGCTTTTGGACCTGGTAATAGTAAAAGCAGCCAAGAATTGTAATGAGCAGGCCTTGTATGCAGCTGTTCAAGTTGACACTGCAAATTTCTTCACAAACACTGCAAGAATTGGGTTCAGATATGCTCCATTAGAGAGCAGATATCCTGAAGGTCCTGTTATCACAATGTTTCAGTTAAGATCAGCCCCTAAACTAATCATTTGTTTCCTGAGATTTTGTTTTTACTTTTATTAAGAAATCATTTAATCATCACACTTTTTGCAAACCTGAAAGCACCCTTTAATAATACTACTTTCAAGCAAGAACACACAGATTATGGAAAATTTCGCTGGTGGATTCATAATTCCTTCGGAAGAATTGACTCATATTCCATTAATGGGACTGTCCTTTCAACTAGAACCCAAATGCAGCTCTCTAGTTAAGTGAATATCTGGATAAGTGAAACCTAAGGATTCTCCATCATTCAAATATAAAGGATATATTAACAAATTCCATTCCAAGCTTCACTTCTCAACTCAATGAATGTGTCAAAAGCAAAACTATTGCAGAAAATACAAGAGTTGGCATTTTCTTGCTTTACACAATTCAGGAAACTAACTTAAGAGCATAATAGAACAAATAATCAGAATTACCTCCACTTGTTCATGCAGTCTTCGTTGCACTTCCATCTGCACTCTCAGTGCTTCTTTAACTTCTTGGCTTCTGCAGCAAGTAATCATGACATTAACTCTTTCGAATAGCACAACCACAGTAAATAGTCTAAGAGTATTCAATCTGCCGAAAACGAAGAAGAATAAACTAATATGCTGGACAAGGAATATCTGATGAACCATACTCTTTCATCTCCTGGGCAGGAACTCTAGGGGACACACTCATTCCACTTTGAGCATCTAGAAGATAGGATGCTGCAGTTTGGGGAAAGGTAAGTGCAAAACAAAGGTCAGAAATTAGTACAAGAACCAAAAGAACTCTTTCACTCCTTTCAAATTTTAGACTAAGAAAAATGGATAACTTGAGCATATGTCATACAGGTCACATACATACATGGGTTTTCACTAGATATTCCTCTATTTTATTTCGTTAGTGATGATTGATAATACTAAACCATGCAGTATCATACAATTAGACCTTATGAGATAAAAACTGCTCTTTTAAAAAGAAAAATCCCTGCAGACAGGCCATGCTAAAGATTTGTCAAAGACACAATAACTGCAGAGGAAAGGTGGTACGCAATGACAACACCGTTTAATTAATCGTGGTGTTTGTGGTGTGTGTTGTAACTGGGTTCTTGTCCCATTTTCTTCTTAATATAATGAAGTGCAGCTCTCCTGCGTTTTCAAGAAAAAGACAACACCGTTTAATTTAGTAATAATATAAACAAACACTGCGGTGCCAAAAAAACAAACATATGGTTTTAAATTTGTTCCTTTTTTTAAAATCATTATTGCATATACGCGGATGCAATTGGAGGCCTCCATCTCCATCTGGACATGATTATGCATGTCGGCAGTGTGGTGATCCTATCAGAAGCATGACTGTAGACTGAATTTATAAACCGTTAACATGAGCTGCTCTCCTTTTTTCCCCCAATTTATAGCCAAGGCCTCTTAAATTAGAAGGGATATGGCCACATGGAAGATCTCAAAACATTCAAATCCATAATAGTAATCCACAGTTTTCTGCTACAATACATGTGAAAATTTGTGAGCAAATAAGCATGCAGACATGCAGTCAATCCTCAGACAGATAACTGAGGAAGGACACCTTTGGTGTTTAGCAGGAGCTGGGGTTCGGTGCAACTTGAGGTTGCCGCCACTTAAGGTCATTTAGCTAGCTTTGCTCAGGTTTATCTTTTGTCCCCGCGGAGTATGCAACCTGAAGTTTGTTTGGTGTCTGGGGTTATTGTAAATATTTAAATTCTTCTTAATGCAATGGTATGCAGTTCTCCTGCATTTTTGAGAAAGAAAAAATATTCACCAACTAACCGTAACATGCTTCTTCCTATACAGATTCTTCTAGTGAAAGGTGGTCAGGTGCTCCTTAAAAAAAGTTCGAATATTAAAACACAGAAGGGCGAACATTATTCCAAGTGGATGGATTATGAAAGGGCTAAATTTATCATATTGATGGGTCACAAATAATCCAGATCTAACTGCTGCTACATCTGTAGTCGGTTTACTATGCCTGCAGCCCTGTACTACCCCTTGGGTCTCAAGGTTCGCTAGCACATCATCAGCCCCTCCAGCTACACATGCAAGCGCTGCATGGTTTGTTACTCTATCGCACGAAAACGGGGATGCCTGGCACCCGCATTCACTTAACTGAGTGTTGGAATGTGTGTGTATTAGGCCCATGAGGCTAGGTCCATGTGGCCCATGTATGGTTACCTATATAGCTACCCTTCTAGGGTTAGCCCAAATCAATAGAATCTCATTCCCTAACATGGTATCAGCAGCCTAGGGTTAGTTTTCTCCCACCTCACCTCTCCTCCCAGCCGCCGCCGCCGCCGGTGGTCTTCCTGCCGCCAGCGCCATGGCCGGCGCCCCACCCCCTACTCCCTCCTTCAGCTCCTTCCCTCCCCTCTCCTCATCTTCCTGGGCCCAGGTGGTGGCCTCTCCACCCGCCGCCCCTCCTGCTGCCCGTCCTCCAGGAGACGCCCCTGCTCCAAGCGCCGATCTCCTTCCGCCAGGGGCCGCCGTCCTCCCTCCAGGCGCGGCCGCCGCCCTGGGCGCTGGGGCCGCCCGCACCCTGGCTGCCACCCCCGGCCTTGGCGCGGAGGGCGTCGCGGCTGCGGTGGGCCTCCTTCAGCCGCTGCCTGACGGCGCGCCCCCTGCTGCAGGGTTTCAGCCGCCACTGCCTGGGGACCTCCCTCTACCGCATGCCGGCGCCCCTGCTGCTGCTGTCGGCCTCCAGCCGGCCCCACCTGGAGGTCTCCCTCTCCTGCACGCCGCCGGCGCCCCTGCTGCTGCTGTCGGCCTCCAGCCGGCTCCCACTGGAGGTCTCCCTCTCCTGCACGCCGCTGCTGGGGGCCTGCGCCCACATGCTCCTCCGCCGGGTCCGGACTCCGCCCTCGCCGCAGCTCTCGTCGCTGCCCGGGCTGCCGCCGCGGAGGGGCAGGCTCGTGTGCGCGTGGCTGCCCTCGTGTGTGAGCGTGAGCGCGACGCTGCCGACGCCCTGGCCCGCCAGATCGCCGAGGCGGAGCAGCTCCTCGCCTCTCCCGCCTCCCAGGACGCTGGGGCCACCTCCGCCTCGTCGGGACGCCGCGTGTCCCACACCGCCGTCCTTTGGCACGACCCGGCTGACCCGCTCGTGACTCAGCTGCACTACCAGGCCGGGGGGTCCAGAACATTCGCCTCCTCGTTCCGGTCGTCCTCGAGCAGGAGTCGCCCTCCTACGCCCGCTGGCGGGATCTGGTGCTTCTCACTCTCCGCCGCTACGCCCTCGACGACCACGTCCTTGTTGACGCCTCGGTCGCCGTCCAGACACCGTCGTGGCTCCGTCTCGACAGCATCATCCTCTCCTGGATCCTGGGGACGATCTCCCTGGACCTCCACGACCTCATCCGCACCTCCCCTGACGCGCGCCGGGCGTGACTTGCCCTTGAGGGACAGCTCCTGGGCAACGCCGAGGCCCGGGCTCTGCGTCTCGACGCGAGCTTCCGCACCTTCGTCCAGGGTGACCTCTCCGTTGGCGAGTTCTGTCGTCGGATGAAGGGCATGGCAGACTCCCTTGGCGACCTCGGCTGGCCCGTGGAGGATCGCATCTTGGTCCTCAACGTCCTCCGCGGGCTCAGTGACCGCTACGCCCACCTCAGGACGTGGATCACCCGTCAGCGGCCCTTCCCCACCTTCCTGGAGGTTCGTGACGACCTTGTCATGGAGGAGCTCAGGGCATCCAGCCAGGGTCCGCCACTTCTCCGGGGTCCTCGTCTTCTTCGACGGCTCTGGCTGCTACTCCGCCGCGTCCGTCTGCTCCACCACGGTCGTCCGCTCCACCGCCGCTGTCTCTCCTGGGTCCCCCCCTCCGGGCCGAGCGAGGGTTGGGGGGTCGTGGCGGTTGTCGTCGCCGTGGTGGGGGTCGCGGGGGCGGCCGGGGTGGTGTCACCCAGGCTCCGGCACGGGCTGGACTGCAGGGGGGCACCAGGGCCTTCGTTCCACAACCCGTGGTCAGGGTGCATCTCGATGTGGCCCTACCACGCTCCCGGTGGTGAGCCTCGCCCACCGGTGGCCATGTTCACTGGCGCTCCACCTCTTGGCGTCTCCACTGCGCCTCCGTGGGCTATACCCACCGGCACCCCTCCTGGGCTTGCCGGCTGGGACCAGGCGGCCTTGGCTCGCTCGTTCAGCGCCATGGGCCTGACACCTCCTGTCGGACCGGAGTGGATCGCCGACTATGGTGCCACCTACCACACCACCCCTGACCCTGGTATACTCTCGTCTGTCCATTCTCCCTCTTCTTCTCTCCCTTCGTCCATTATGGTCGCAAATGGTTTGTGTCTTCCTGTCACGTCTGTGGGTACCGCCGGTGCTCATGGCTTCTTTCGTCTTCCTGATGTTCTTGTTGCTCCTTTCTATTCGTCGTTTTACAGCTGACAATTCTTGTTCTGTGGAGTCTTCTGGTCTTACTGTAGAGGATTTGGCTTCCCGGCGACCTCTGCTCCGATGTGACGGCTCCGAGCCCCTTTACACTCTTCGCTTCCCGGCGGCTACTTCCTCTACTTCGCCGTCCGTTTTGTCAGCTGCTTTCACCGCCTCTACTTCTCTACCACTTGACACCGGCGCCTCAGCCATCCTGGATGTGATGCCCTGATGCAGCTCAGTCGTAGCTCCGATCTTCCATGTACTCGAGCTCATGATGAGCATTTGTGTCATGCGTGCCAATTGGGCCGACATGTTCGTCTTCCTTTTCATAGTTCTACTTCACATGCGGCCCGCATTTTTGATCTTGTACATTGCGACCTATGGACATCTCCTGTTATCAGTATTTCTGGTTACAAGTACAATCTTGTGGTGCTCGATGATTTTTCGCATTATTCGTGGACTTTTCCCCTGCGTGCGAAGTCTGACACGTTCCCCACGCTCCTTCACTTCTTCACTTGGGTGTCCACACAGTTCGGCCTCACCATCAAGGCCGTTCAGTGTGACAATGGTTGTGAGTTTGATAACTCCACCTCCCGTGCCTTCTTTCTCTCTCACGGTGTTCAGTTGCGCATGTCTTGCCCATATACCTCTTCCCAAAATGGCAAGGCTGAACGGATGATTCGCACCACCAACGACACCGTGCGCACCCTTCTGTTTCAGGCCTCTCTTCCTGCTCGCTTCTGGGCTGAGGGCTTGCACACCTCCACCTACCTCCTCAACCGTCTTCCTTCCGCTGCCTGTCCCGCTCCTACGCCACATCACGCCCTCTTCGGTACCCCTCCTCGGTACGATCACCTTCGTGTCTTTGGGTGTGCGTGTTACCCCAACACCATTGCCACTTCTTCCCACAAGCTGGACCCCTGCTCCACTCTCTGTGTCTTCCTCGGGTACTCCCCGGATCACAAGGGGTACCGGTGCTTTGACCTTACCTCCCGACGGGTCCTCATCTCTCGCCATGTGGTGTTCGATGAGTCCATCTTTCCCTTCTCCAGCACACACACCACCACTCCTGTCCCTAACCCCTCCTTCCTCTTTTCCGCTGACACGGTGGTCCAGCCACCTTTTCTGTGGTCTCCTGCAGGTATGCTTCGCCGCGCTCCTTGCCGGGCACCTGTCCTGGCTCTCCGGCGGGTCCAGGCCCGTCGTCCTCTGGCGCGGCCCCGACCTCTCCGTTTGGCGCAGACCCGGGGACCTCGTCCCCCGATACTACCCCGAGGGGATCGTGCCAGTCACCGTCACCTGGTCCTGCCCCGGCACCTCCTTCGCGGTTCACCGCGCCGGTACGGGTGTACCAGCGCAGGCCGCGGCCGCCGCCACTCGCGGTCCCTTCTCCGTCGGGGACACCGACACCACCGCCGCAGTCCCCGCCGGCCCGTGACGCACCGCCGGTCTACCACTCGCCGCTTCTTCACCGACACCCGCGGCATGTTCACCCGATGGTGACACGGCATGCGGCTGGCACACTGCCACCCCGGGCCCTTGCGGCATCGACCGGCGACGCGCTGGTCTCCCCGGTACCCTCTTCCGTCTGCGACGCCCTGTTGGATCCTCACTGGCGCCGCGCGATGGAAGAGGAGTACGCCGCGCTTCTCGCCAACCAGACGTGGGAGTTGGTGCCCCGGCCACCGGGCTCCAACGTCGTCAACGGCAAGTGGATCTGGACCCACAAACGTCGGGCTGATGGCACTCTCGAGCGCTACAAGGCTCGATGGGTTCTCCGGGATTTCACTCAGCGCCCTGGAGTCGACTATGATGAGACCTTCAACCCGGTGGTCAAGCCGGCCACCGTCCGCACTGTGCTCTCGTTGGCGCTTGCTCGGTCATGGCCCGTTCATCAGCTGGACGTCAAGAATGCTTTTCTGCACGGCCTTCTCACCGAGACAGTGTACTACAGTCAGCCGGCGGGGTTCGTTGATTCCTCCCGTCCTGACATGGTCTGCCGGCTCAACAGGTCTCTCTATAGCCTCAAGCAGGCACCCCGGATGTGGAACCATCGGTTTGCTGCTTTCTTGCTGACACTGGGGTTTGTGGAGGCCAAGTCTAATACATCTCTGTTTATCTATCACCATGGAGCTGACACTGCGTACTTGCTGCTCTATGTTGATGACATTGTCCTCACAGCCTCCAGTGAGCCCCTTCTCCGCCGGATCATTGCCGCTCTTCAGCAGGAGTTTGCTACGAAGGATCTGGGTGTGCTCCACCATTTCCTCGGGGTCACTGTTGAGCCTCATCCTGCCGGGTTACTTCTTCACCAGCGGCAGTATACTCGGGATATCCTGGAGCGGGCTGGGATGACTGACTGCAACCCCTGCTCCACTCCGGTTGATACTCAGGGCAAGCGGTCAGAGGCTGAGGGCCCCCCAGTGTCTGATCCCACTGCATACAGGAGTCTTGCTGGTGCCCTTCAGTACCTCACCTTCACCCGGCCGGACATCACTTATGCAGTTCAGCAGGTCTGTCTTCACATGCATGATCCCCGGGAGCCTCACCTCACGGCTCTCAAGCGCCTCCTCCGCTACCTCCGGGGCACGCTTGACTATGGCCTCCTACTCCACCGGTCCTCCTCCGCCGACCTTGTCGTCTACACTGACGCTGACTGGGCGGGGTGTCCGGACACTCGGCGCTCCACCTCCGGCTACGCTGTCTTCTTGGGCGGCAACCTGGTGTCCTGGTCGTCTAAGCACTAGCCTGCGGTCTCCCGGTCCAGTGCCGAGGCGGAGTACCGCGCTGTCGCTAACGGCGTAGCTGAGGCCTCCTGGCTCCGGCAGCTTCTCGCTGAGCTGCACACTCCGCCCTCCCGGAGCACACTGATCTACTGCGACAATATCAGTGCGGTCTACCTCTCCACCAATCCCATCCAACACCAGCGGACGAAACATGTGGAGATCGACCTACACTTTGTCCGTGATCGGGTAGCCATAGGCGAGGTGCGGGTCTTCATGTTCCAACTACCTCCCAGTTCGCGGACATCTTCACCAAAGGCCTCCCGTCCTCGACCTTCACTGAGTTTCGCTCTAGCCTCAACATCACCAGTGGCTAGTTGCGTCTGTGGGGGGTTGTGTGTGTTCTTTCTTGTTCAGCCTAAAACTCCGCTGCGTCAGTAGTTCAGACTGCGGGGGGGTGTTGGAATGTGTGTGTATTAGACCCATGAGGCTAGGCCCATGTGGCCCATGTATGGTTACCTATATAGCTACCCTTCTAGGGTTAGCCCAAATCAATAGAATCTCATTCCCTAACACTGAGGTCAAGCCGTCAAGTGCTAAATCCATGCCTTAAACCTGATTTGCACTGGGGAAAATGAATTGAAATCACAAATGAGAACATAATCTTAGAGGCCTTGGCAAAGAATGACAATATGCATCAACATTGTATCATTTTTAGTAGCACATGTGTGTAACCTCCTGGGAGGTGTATATGAGGCAAGTTCAGTTTTTGTTTGATAGGGCATTTTGAACGCATATAACTAAATCGGTTTACAAATTATAGTATCAATACATCCTTATCAACTAACAAATGTCCGTGCCATGAGATCATGACATTTTACTAGGGAAGGACCACCTGAACACCTCTCTCTTCTAACTCCCATGATGCAGCAATTCAGCGGCAGAGCTGGTGAATTGCCACGTCTACACCACCATCTAAGCTCCTAGACCATTCGTACTAGGTCATGTTCTAGTTTGAGGTTACCCATGATTTTTTTAAAAAAATTAATGAAAAAGTAACAATCATGATTCAAGAATGAAACATGTCAACTTGCACTAGTTTGTGGTAATTGAGGCAACTTTTTTAAACGAGACATGATAATTCAATTTCTATACTTGCAAAAAAACTGCAAGTGGAAATATAGAGAACCTATGTTCATTGCAATTTGCAAGCATCTATGTGGCAAGCATTGTTGGCCAGTACTGCTACTTTCAGTGCCTTCATACTGATACTGCACGCATAACCACTGGCCTCGTGCTCATCTGACCCGTCAGCCTGCACACAAGCAGCGCCCCAATGCCGGCCACACGGGCCTGTCGTCGGCCATGAATCAATTTGGCCGCATGCAACTGGACTATGTTGTCGTGTTTGGGGGACTGCAGGAGCTACCAAGCTAGGGTTTGGCGGTCTGGAATGAGGGGCAGAGGCAGGGAGCCAGAGGAGATGCGATAGACACACAGGCGGCACTACATCCAATAGATTTGATGGATCAGGAGGGGGGCCACGGAGGTTTGTGGCTGCCTAGGCCTGCCATGGGTGGATGACTAGGGCCGGCCCATAGCAGTGCGGGATTAGGCCACAGGATTTTTAAAGTCCACGGCCCCAGTGGCCCTAGGCTTAAATCCGCCCTGCAGCAATTTCAGCAGTTCCATTCTGCCCAGGTATCCCCATTAACCATAAGAACAAACTACTCTGACCCTCTTGTAGTCTTCCTCATTAGACTCATTCTGCATGTCAGGTTTGGAGGCTGTTGATTCACAATAGATGCCTATTTTATAATTAGGAAAAAATAACATTTTCCTTTACAAACTTACTATCGTTTTTTTTCTCGAACACTTACCATCGGTTTTCATCTGCCATAAAAAGACTACATACAATATGTACTCACACAAATGATATATCAATTCATAATCATGAAAAAAATGATGAAGTTAACATAGAAAGACCATTAATTAATTAATTAATCAGAATAATAATAAACATGCATACAGGGTGTCACAAAGAAAATGAACTTTGAATATTAATTGAAGAAAATAAAAAAAAAATCAGCACATTGATTAATATAACTTACTTACCATCTTTTGATTGCTCTGACCCCTCTTTACCAGATTGTTTCCCTAATCTGTATTTCTGGTCACATGGGAAACTTTTAGAACCAATTATTTTTAAGAGTTTTGAGGAACATGCAAACACACGCCAAAGTACCTGAAGATGGCTCTTTAAGTGGAAAAGAGTAAGACCCTTAACACCCATTGTCCTCAAGATAGTTTTTGGTGTTGCTTCTGCATAATTATTTATTCATTAAAAATAATTTCAAAACAAATGAAACTATAATTTAAAATAGTATACTCTCCTACATTAGTGATAACAAGTAACTAATGGCATACTACTAATTGGAGCGACAATTCGATATCCAAATGGATTTGGTGACAGTGGTGACTACTCTGCCCCAGTTCACAAAAAAAATCATGGTGGAACTTCAAAATCATACAAAGAAACATATGCTACCTTAGCTTTGAATGTTTACCATCTATAGCTAGATTTACTGGCCAATGATGCCAGAAATGAATCCACGGAGAAATTAACAAAAAATAAATAAAAATGCTTGGAGCCTGAAATTTGAACAAGAAAAAACCGTATAGTATAGAGCTACAAATATGTAAGAGCCAAGCTTGCGTATGCTAATAAGAACCTCAGGGAAAACATTACCAACTTTTTGCTAGGCCCAACGGATCAACTTCCAGCGACCAGCATTATGTTAAAAAATCCACACTAACCAACCTCATAGCATTGTCCTCAACAATCAAACTTCATCAATACAGGCCATCCAAATACAAAGACCGAACGTGATCAACGAAAGGACCCATCAGCAGAAATCCATGCCATATATGTCAGCATGGTCCACAGCAAGAAAGCAGGTAAAATTCATTCATGCACGCCCGCAATACCATCTTGCCTCGGGCACGCTAGATCTGACCGCAAATGCACAGTGCACTTGTCCAAACGACTTGCGCTTAGCTCGAACCTAAATTCCAGGATTTCTACGCTAATGATCAGAACTTTCCAATAATTTCAGCGCAAGCATCCCCAATCCTGTGCATTCCCCGCTCCCGAACCTCGCGCGCGCCACGAAATCTCGCCTGCCCAAGACCAAGGAGGACACCAAATGGATGCACTAACCAACAAGCACGCATTGCTCTCCACTCCAATGCCAAAACAAAGGAGCGAGATTGGAGAGCAAGGGAGGAGAGGAGTGGCTCACTCTCGGGTCCGCCGAGCTGGGCCACGGCGTCGACGAAACGCTCGTGGAGGTCGGCCGTCCACCGCAGCCTGGGCTTGGGGTCCGCCGTCAGTACAAGGCTCGGCCCGCCGGGTCCGGAGCGCGGCGCCCCATCGCCGGGAGCGGGGGCGTCAGGGCGGTGGTGGATCAGGCCAGGCGGGAACATATCTTCCTCCTGCGGCTGCCGCTGCCGCCCTCCGCAAGGACGGCGAGAGGACAGAGAGAGGGGCCTTCTCCTTCCCCCAAAAGCGAAGGATCCAATCCGAGGAAAAGTTCCTCGGCTTTCTCTCTCCCCTTTCTTGCTGGTTCTTGCTTCTGCCGCTTTCCACTGGCAGCGATTCCTCTCTCAGCTTCTTCAGCCCTGCTCTCTCTCTCTCTTTCTTGAAATGTGTTAGCACTCAGCTCTGGAGTCTGCTGAAGCTGCAAAGCTCGCATTACATTATTGCCGTAATGATATTTGTTAGTGCAGAGTAATGTCCTTTTCTGACACCGTCGATGGAAAATTACACCTGACTTAATAAATACTGTATCTGGTTAGTCAGAAGAGCCATCATCGTCTCAGAGACATATAACAACCCACCTTTTAAAAATATGGTTTCTTAATCTCGATTGATTGGAGTAGAATGAAATCCGGAGTTGTTGGTGACTGCACAATCATTGGAGCATGGAAATTTCATCGCCCTTTTGCCTTTTTGTACTTGCGCTTCTCACTCCTCTCACTCTCACTCATCGCTCTCCTGTCTGTTTGGTGCGGCCAAATTGGCAATTGGGCTGGAATAGTAATTAATTAATCAGATCTTGCTTGCAGAAAATATAAAAAAGATAAGAGGGCGGCGGCACATGTGAGGCCTCAGCCTGAACAGAGACTGATGGGTGCCTCCTCTACAATTGTTTAGGCTTTTTCTTTCTTCTCTTCTGCTGTGTTTGCAAAATGTTGTCTTGCACATGTTCATGTCTAGATCCAGACGTCATCACCTTTCTGGAGAAACTATTATTAAGGGAGACAAGTTGCTTATATTGCTAGTACTTCGGTGTTCGGTCAATTGGTTACAATGTTGGGCCGGATCTAATTTCTGCAAGGGCTAGAAAGAGCCCGATGTTGGCCCAACATGGTTCGTTATCAATCAAAAGCCTAAAACTCAATAATTATCTAGATAATGTTTCTCTTCTGAATGGAACATTGAAATGTAACTTTTTGTTTGTGAAATGGAAAGTAAGTTGCAATTTCATAAATAGATATTATTGGTTTATAATTCTTAAAATAAGCTAAACTCGAATCCTTGGCTTCCTCTCACTCGATTTTATTTACCCAATCCAAGGATGCCACATGATTTTCTTCTACAACTCCGGCAAGGTTAGGATTTGGAGGTTCGAATGCTTACTTGAATTCAATAGGCTTAGATGGACTATTAGTGGAGAAGGTCAGTCTGGCAATGGTGGCGGGCATGAGGGCAGTGATGGCGCCGCCGAGCGAGCAGTGTGGGAAGGTGATTGGACAGGGCAAGGCCAGGGCATGGCAGAGATAGCCTGGTGACATCCACTGGGTTAGCGTGGCAACAGTAGAGGCGACAGGGCGCCAGCCAAGCGGGAGGCGGTAGTGGCGGTGGAGCTTGACCAGAGATGACAAAGACAACGGGGAGGAGGCACATATTTGATGGATTTTAGGGTCAGGTAATGGTGGAGGATGGTGGATCCAACAGCGGGAGAGTAGGAAGCCGCTAGAGCCGGGCGGGGAGGCGGAGGTGAGTGGCACTATGCGGGACTACGAGCAGAGGAAGACGAAAAGGAGAAGAATATATAAGATGGAGAGAGGGAGATTCGATCTAGCCCTCCATTTTAGAACTAGGGAACAAAAATTTGAGTGACCGATGCTCTCCAAACACTTAATTATTATATCTAGACGAACTCAATTCATAATATCCTATTTCACTACTATAGAAACTAGAGTTTAATAAGAAACACTACATGCAATACTATTATACGTGGAATCTAACGTGGGTTCATGGAACATAAAGACCCAGTTTTGCACTAGTGTACTACTGCCTTTTAGCTCTTGTTTTTGTAAGTAAAACACCCTTCCCAAACACCCAACTTCTTGTAGGCCTTTATTGGAAGCACTTATATTCAACCTATTTTTTTTGCAATTTGTCCCTTTTTCTGAAGAAAATTTACGTTTAGACCCTAGGCGACGTAAACTCAACTTTGGACCCTGGGGGTCGACACCATAATTCAAAGCGTCGATGTTACACGTCTCGACGTCGTGACTCACGACGTCGAGCTTCGGGGCCCTGTTCGACGTGGCGGATCATCTGGCAGATAGCTCGATGCCGAAGATCACGGCGTCGAGCCTGGATTCAAAACCCACGACCGACTTTCCCTATCTGAGGGCTGTTTCATTTGTTCGTCCTCCCTCTTGGGTTCTTTCTCTCTCCTCAATCTGCCCAATCTCTTTGAATCGACTATTTGCACCTTAAAAACTGTAATTTGATCCATAGATCTTCTAGAGCAAGGTATACTCTCTCCCCTCTTTATTTTTTACGCATTGATTTGATCTATTTTAGGTGTATTTTTGTATTCGTAGGTACATCATTACTAGGTTTTTAAAGAGATTATTAATACTTGTAATATGCAACCGTAGGATGCCAAGGCATGGAAAAAGTAGCAAATCAAGGTAACCTCAGCGCCTCTTTCGATATTATTCATTCATTGTTGTGCATCAAATGGTAAACCCTCGGTTTATGGTTTAAAGTTTTTGGCTTTCTGTTATTACAATGAAATTGGTTCAATTGTAGTTATGACCGGATGACCAAAAATCCCTACGACCCAAAGCCTCTCCCTAGCAATGTTCCAAGACCCATGTGCTTTTGTGGTGATCCTTGCAAGGTAGATATTTCTAAAGATGAGGAAACATATAGACAGAGGTATTGGATGTGTTCTAATTTTGCATGGAAGCCTACATAGCGTTCGTGCCACAGTACATTTATTGTGAGAATTTGTTATTGTGTAATAATTATTTTCTGTCATTTGAAGTATTGCATATGTATTTGTTTTGTAATAATTGCATTTGTTGTAGACCCCTCCACCGCTCTGTGATTTTGAGCAGTGGATCGACACTGAGATCAAGGAGTCGGACAAGCGGCTTCTACAAGGCGTGAAGGAGTGGGATGCGGAGCGTCTGGAGATATTGGAGAAGAGAAGCAGAGAGGAGGCAACAGAAAAGGAGCAAAGGAAGAGGAGGAAAGGATGCGTGTTGCTGCGTACAAGGAGGAGAGGAAGAAGAAGCTTGAGCGTGTGCACTGAGCGAAGGCAACGATGGAGGAGAATCCCGATGCCCAGAGAAAGGGAAAGTGGTCTCGTTACACTCAGTAGTCTGTATGATTTGCCAGTTCTATGGTTTATTCATGAATAATGTTGTCTAGTCTTGGACTATGCAATGTGTTGTCATATAATGCACTTTAATTATGAGCGTATCTAGCGCATGTTCTGCGTTATTTAGTTTGTCGTCATGTACTTTAAATGTTATTGTGTTGTTTAATGTGTCCTATTATTGGACATTTCATAGTGTTGTTTGTTTTATTAATTGTGGTCATTGTCGGAGGTAGTGAAACGAGTTCACTTTAGAGCAAATAAAACGTAACGAAGTAGTGGATTACATAATTCACCCCACACAGCACATGAAATAGCATGTGAGAACATATACTAAACTAGGGTACAGAGGTCCTGGACTAAACCTAACATGCCTTAGGTAATTAAAGCGAACAACAACCATATGAAATGGCATGTGAGAACATGTACCAAACAATTCATTCGACTAACCCTAACATGCCTTAGATAATTAAATCAAACAACAAACACATGGATGTGGCTCGTTAATAAGATTGGTTTGTCCTAGTAATGTGGCCACATAGCAAATTGTGTTGCACCTTCTCCATAGTATCCTCCCATTGTTGTTGGTGGTGGTGGCGGGGGTGCCAGCGGAGGGCCCTTGTTCTTGTGATTAGGGTAGGTGCAATATGGATCATTGCAGAGTGCATCCTGTGAACCAGCACCACTGTTGGTGTCGTCCTACTCATCGTCCATGTAACCGCTGCTAACTTCCCTTTCTAGATCGAAGATACGGTCCTAGATTCATCTGCAAAGCCTGTGTACGATACGATTGGACTACACATGTTCTAATGAATTTACATTTAATCTGTGTACTACATTTATGTCTTTTTGGCAGTGTAGTACAATGAATGATTCACGAAAAAAATTTGCAAGAGTTTCCCTTGTTTCAGGAGCATCCATAGTTACAAACAGAGACATCATAATATAATCCAAACATTTAATCGTTCAAATAGCACAACACAACCACATCGAACATCACAACCAACATAACATGTCCTGCATAGTCCAAATAGTTGACAATGTCCATAGAGTCCCAAATAGTTATAGGAAAGTAACTACATACTGTCCAAATCTCCAGACATGCAAAATAAGCAAAGTCCAAATAGCCCAAATAGTTGTGGCATCGAATCTAAGTTGGTAGCATAGTCTTAACCTACAAGTAGTCATCACTATCTTCTAGTATTACCCTTACCCCTGTGGTCAAGAGCGCCGGTGCCTGGAGTGTACTTGCAAGGCGGATGACGTCGCCTCGTTCCTGCAACCTGCGTAGGCTGAGTCAAAGGAGCGTCCTAGAGCTGAGACTCGGCAAGCTCATCATAACCATGCTCCTCGCCCTTCTCGTCGTCTTCCTCGTCGTCATCGTCTCCGTGGCCTTGGAAAAGTGTCCACAGTCGCGCGGGACAAGCTCTGTCCTCCAAAACCTGTAGACATCATTTAAATTATGTGTGCACATAAGTCATTATATTTTGTTAGGATTGTAGCATTTAACTCCGTTCAACTAAAGAACACATGTACTGAAAATATACCTCCGTGAGAAGAAGTACCGAGGCCTACAGGTGTATCCCAGTGTCATGCGTGTGGCCCGTGTACGTCCATCGCAGCGCTAGTACCACAACCACAACAAGCTGCAACACGTCGTAGCCTACGTGCTCTGTCAAGCAAAGATGCAATTAGTAAGCTGTTGAGTGCATGCAGATAAGTCGTGTACAGTTGCATCCTGCAAGAAAAGCTGGAGGTAGTAGAAGCAAAGCAGCAGAGCAGTAGTAGCAAATTATGGAACTGGACGTGGTAAGCAATCCGCAGCATGGTATTAGCCTTATTCTCCTACCACGTGTCCCCTGCCTCGCTCGCTCTCCCCGCTCCTCTCTACTCCCTTCCTCACGAACCCGCACCAGAAAGCCAGTCACGCCCATGCTAGGGAGCAGCCGCGTCGAGGTCACTGAAAGGTCTTGATGGCTAGAGAGGGGTGAATAGCCTAATAAAATTTTCTACAAAATGTGCTAGACAAGTTGATTAGTAAAAACAATTAGCAAGATGCAAGTTTTGCCTAGCCTAAGAGGGGTTTGCAAGCCACCTATCCAATTGGCAATTCTAGTTTTGATTCACTCAACCACACAAGTTTAAACCGCAAGAGTGACAACTAAGACAAACTACTCTACTCAAGCTAACAAGGCAACTAGGCGAAACAAAGACTACAACAAGATAGTAACAAAAGTAATGCAAGAGTAGGTCTAGAAAATATTTCACCGAGGGGCGATGAATAAAGCCAACCAATTGATATATCTAAATGATGATCCAATCAAGTAGCCAATCACCGAGATAAACCAATCACAATCACGAATTGATGACAAATGATTTATCCCGAGGTTCACGTGCTTGTCGGCACGCTAGTCCCCGTTGTGTCCCCTTACACCACGTGGTTCAGTGGCTAATCGGTCTAACACACTGAGCCTCTCAAAAGATGCCACAAGAACCTATCAGTGGCTAAGAGTTGCAATGACACGAGCAATCCACTAGAGTTGGAATTCGGCACTCCGTCGGGGAACCACAACAACCCCTCACAACAAGCTCACCGGAGCCAGCCACGAACAATCACCAACACGTGCCGGACCTCCACCGTTACTCCAAGCCATCTAGGTGGCGGTAACCACCAAGTGTAACAAGAATTCCCGTAGCAAAACAATCCCTCAAGTGCCTCTAGATGCAAAGCAATGAATGATGCACTTGAATCGCTCGATCTCACTCAAGAATTGCAATCGAATGCAAGGAGATGAGTGGGGAGAGGGGTGAGGGCATTGGCTTAGCTCAAGATGCTCACAAGAATGTCAAAGTGCCAAGAGAAACTCCAAAGAGCCGACCAACAAGTATATATAGAGGTACCCCTTCAAAAAGGGCCGTTGGGCAAATTACGGGGGCACCGGACGCTCCGACGCTCATGCATTGGACGCACCCAGCAGCATCCAGTGCTCCTATAGTCGCCACGTGTCCCTTCTCATTCAAATATCAACAGTCAATCCAGTAGCCACCGGACGCGTCAGATGTGTGCACTCAGCGTCTGATGCTCAGAGTCCAATGCGATCCAGTAAGGGTCCAGAGCCAGTTTTCTCTCATCGGACATGTCCAATGGTGGGTCAATGGACGCCACAGCGTTCGGTGCACACGAGGGTTCGAAGAAGCTGCTGATGTCACCGCGACACCTGATGCTAAACAGTGCACAGCCAGCGTTCGGTGCGAAACCCTCAGACGCGCCGGTGCACCATGCTACACAGCGCCACCAGCTCAGTAGGCACCTGACGCTGGCACCAGCGTCTAGTGCAGCTCTGGGCAGCGTCCGGTGCTACAGAAAACAACACTTTCATCTCTATTTCTTCACCTCCGGTGCAGTGGAAAATAGGCGTTTCACTTCTTAAAAAACGCCGAATCCCGCCGAGCTTGCGAGGCGGGAGGGAGATAGGAACCCAAACCCCTCTCTACCGCTCAAACTCCACTGCCTTCGCATATGTGCTAACATCACCAAGTGTACATCACCACGTACATGTGTGTTAGCATTTTCACAATCATTTTTAAGGCGTTAAGTTAGCTCACCACTAGATCTAAATGCATATGCAAATGAATCTTCATCTAGTGGCACTTAAGTGATCAATAGCTCCAAAAATTCCCCTCTTTATAGTACGGCTACGTATCCTAAGCCATCCACATCCTCTATGGTGTCTTGGATGCAAATGAAAATCCCTACATGATACCTTTGCCTTGAGTATCCACTTGTTGCACCTTGTTCCAACTCCATCATCAAGGTAAGCACTTCATCATCACATTACTTGATCACCATGCTTCACCATGTCTCGTGCCAATCATCATTGCTACACACATTCTTATGCATATGATTAGCACTTAGACATTGTCACTAATTACCAACACCAAACATAGGACTTTCAGTCACCACCCTGCTATGCTAGTGGCTGAGGGTGCCTCCCCCTAACATAGCCGGTGGCCGAGATGGTCCGTTCTAAGCCGCCACGCGCCCTATAGTGCTCCGCCCTTGCTGGGAACCAGCCTCCATCTTCGACCTCGGTCGCACATGAACTACGCTGCTAGATCAAGGTGTCCCTACCCAGTACCCACCGGTCTGCTCTTGTATCACTGCAGCCTGCACCGACTGCGGCTGGATGCAGTCCCGAAGCCACCATTTGTCACCACTGCGGCCACGGCCACCATCATCTCTGACACCATAGTCGGCGTCAACCTGGAGGCTGCACACAAGTGTTTGATGATATACCTATGCCTTTTTCTCTCTTCTCTTTGCTCTTATATAAAATGCAAGTAAACATATGTGTTAATCTATACTAGGCTCTGAATATTGATAGATTGAATTCACATTGGTGTAGAATTTTAATCAGACTAAGAGTATCTTCTCATACATGGTTCTAAAAAATTAAGAAGGATGTGCACAAATTAAGAAGGATGTGCACTGTAGCTGGAAATAGTTTACAATAAACTGTAAAAACAACATGGAGACAATCATGATAAGCAGGATAGCGAGATTATGTTACAAATGATGTCTTAGAATTTTGGTTATAAATCGGTTTTTTATCAGTGTTCTATATTCAATAAGGATTATAACATCTCCCACATTTTGTGTTCCTGATAAGCTATCTGCATATTTGTAATACCCCGGTGTTACGCAAGCATTAGCATTACAAATCATAAGCATAACATGTCATTTCATTCATAATCACATGTGGATTAGAGTGCACCTTTAGTGAAAGCAAATTTTAGTGAACAAGTGTTGCATAATATGTTTATAATGATTTCACAATAATTGTGCTAGTTAGATTAAAAAAGCTTGTGTAGCTATAATTTTTAGATCACCTAGAATTAATTAGTACAATTTTTGGAGCAACTTAATAACCAAAGTTTTGTCAAAAATTTGCTTTTAAAAATATTTTTAGAAATTGGTCAAAAACCCTCCCTATTTAGCTTTTATTCTCTAATTCAAAATCTGTGGGGATTTTGGAGTTGGCCCCTTAATAAAAGTTGTAGAAAATTAAATTCTAAGCAACTTTAATTTTTGGACCATTTTCAGAAAAAGTCATCTTCTTGCTCAAATTTGAATTTTAAAACTATAGATTGAATTTATTTGAAAATTCTCTGGAAAATAAAAATGAAAAAACGGTTTCTTGCATTAACGGGCCGCCGCCTCCCTTCTCGGCCTGTTCGCGATGTGGCCCGGCCCAGCTCCGCGCGCCGCGTCCGCCTCGCCCGCGCGCGCGCCCACGCCACACCCCGGCCGCGGCAGCTCGCCCCGTGGCCGGCATGCGCCGCTCGCCGGCGACACCTGGCCGTCGGTGGCCCCCGCCAGCACGTGACTCGCCCTTCAAGTCGCCCGTGCTCCCGCTTCCGTTCGGCCCTCTCCAATTTCTCCACCGCGCGGTCATCTTCTCCGCCCGCACCAAGCACGCGCCCGAGCTCACCGCGCCACCGCCACCTTCGCCGGCCAAATTGGCCGCCGGTGATCCACCACCACCCTTCTTCTCATGCACATCGCTCCGCCTCCATCTCCGACACGCCATGCTCGCCTTGGATTCACCGTTTGAGCTAGGTGGGTGTGGTTGTCGCCGTTTCGCCACCATCAGTCATTGCGCCATCGCGCACGACCTCACCGTGGGAAGGGCTTTTCCGCTGCTCCTCGCTCTTCGCTCAAAGCCTAGACAAGTTCGCCTTCTCCGTGCGGACCTGGTGCACACCTCCACGCGCCCGGGCATGGCCGGCAACGGCCGACGGCCGGCTGCCGCATGGCCGTGACGCCACGGTCACCGGCGACCCCGTCCTTCTCCCCCCTGCCTCGCGAGCAATGTTTTCTTAAACGCTAAATGGTAAACAGTCGATTACCCTTCGTTTAGCGTTTAGACCGTTTAAACGGTGTTTAAACGGAGTTAAACGGCCTAAACGGTTTTGTACAATAACAATAAAATATACATATTTATGTAGGTAAAAATAAAATTTGCTAGAACCCATACATATTTACACATGTAAAAATCAAATATTCTACCAAATAATCTTGTTGGAAGAAATCTAAATCCCACAACACTTCATATAATTACAATGCTAATTGGTTTTATGTTGATTGTGATAGACATAGTCCTTAATTCACTTAATTATGGATTAAATGGTTGCGTAGCTCATTTAATCACGTTTAATCTGATTTTGTTTAGACCGTTTAGACGGGATTGAACGGTTTAAACGGGTTTAAACGGCCTAACCGTTTAATTCACCGTTTAGGGCCTAAACAATATGACCGACTTCTGTTTACCGTTTAAACGAACTAAACGGCCGTTTAGACGAACAGTGCTCGCGAGCGAACTCTGGGCCGTAGACCCAGCCGGGCCGTCCCCTTTTTCCCTCCTACGTGCGCACACCTCCAGGCCAAAAACGGATCAGGCCGGATGCTTTCACTGGGATCGTCCCGATATCAAAAAGAGAAATTGTTTTCGTTTTTCTTTTATTAATTGGGAATAAAAATGCTTTAGGAAATGTTTGTGTGAGTATTTTAGCTCCAAAAATTGTGAAATAAAATTTTATAGACTTTTTAGGACTAGATCTGCAATCTAAAATTGTTGCATATCAAAGTTGCAATACTTTTCTGTAGGGTTTTTATTTAATCATTGAAATTGCTGTTTTCTTGATAAATATGTAATAAATTATAGAAAACTCAGAAAAAGATGGTTCCAATTTTGTTAATCTTTTTGTGAAATGTACTTTCTAGGAAAAATATGTACCATGCATGTTCTGTGGAAAAATTTTTATGTGTAGTACAATTGCTTATTATTGTTAGAGATTGTTATTTTTGGTAGAGAGGAAAATATGAATAAAACATGCATATGATAATTTTTCTATAGGGGTTATTTAGTGAGAAGATTGTAGGAAAAATGCTAAATCTGTTGTTTGATACTTTTCATAGTATAAAGTATTTTTATGCTCATTTTTAGGCCCTAGATTGTTATTTTTGTGTAGGCAGTTCTAGTACTCCAAATGCAATGAAATTTTTGTGGCATGCTAAAGTAGATGATAGTAATACATTATAATTTTATTAGATTTTTCTATGCTATAAAAATAAGTGTTGCTATTCAAACATGGTGTCAACTAGGGTTTAAATTAACATTTTTAATGCAAGAATAGTTGATAAATTTTTGGTTGGTGTATCTTTGAAGCATCTTAGGGTGCTGGAGTGACTTTGCATGGTGAAGAATGTTTGTAGTAGTTTATGAGTACATGTTATTGGATGATGTAGACTACCTTGTGGAAGAGTTGTATTCCCACTTGATCCAAATAAAGTAAACCTGTGCATCTACATCTCATTCATCATCATCATCCCATGTCATCTCTGTAATGCACCTAGGCATGAGCACTTATACATCTGCATCATACAGGATCGCAGGAAGTGACTCCGGTAGCAGTTCCCGAGGAGCCGGAAGAGCAGTCCGAGGTGCAAGAGCAGGAGGTGCCCGAAGCCGACGAGGAGGTCGGTGAGGATCTTCCAGAGTGCCCAGACCACCGTCCGAGCTCTTTCGAAAGAGGCAAGCCCCAGAGCATTTCTCTCCCGGTTTGCAAATGTTTTTATTAAATGCTTTACTTAATTGGTGCATTACGTTTAGGAGTTGTTGCAACCGTTGCTGCATCATACCTTGTTTACCCTCGCTCTACCATATCCTTGTTACCCTGGTATTCACAGTCAAGAAATGCTTAGCTTGCTTAGACCGGTAGAAGTCGGGTGATTGCCTGTCACCTGCGAGCTATAGGTGGTTACCTAGATCTGTTTGAAAAAGTATGTCTTATGGGAATAATTAAGTGTCGAATTGAAATTGAGACCGGACAGAGACTTACAGGGTTTCAGACTGTAGTTTTTTCCGTCTGTGTCGATTAAGGATCGACCGTTGTTGGGCCTCGAGTCATGTTGAACGCATGCCTCACATTTAGCTGGCCGAATAATGTACCTTTCGACCGCGAAGCTGGGAGATTATTCGGGCCGAGTGGATTGCTCGCAACGCACTGTACCAGAGCACTAGTGGCAGGATACGGGGGCGCGATGATAAGGCCAAAGAGCAGTCGGGCGGCCTCCGGGTACATGTGGTTCCTGGCAAACTCGCGACTTTACCTGAATAGTTGACTCGGTGACCAATACCTCACTTTAGCGGGTGAGTGAGGTTTGTGTGAGGATTAAATTACCAGCTGGTTGATAATCGATTCGAATCGCCATCGTTCACTGGATAGTGAACAATTGACTTGAGTTACTTCATCGTAGTAATATTGATGGAACACTTGGACAGTTATGTGGAATATGACATGATGAAGGTTGTTAATGATCATTGGTTATCCTTATCTGTTTCATTACATGTTACTCTAGTACAAGTGCAAATGTAGCTGATAGGGTAATAAAGATTTAACTTGATGCAAAGCTTTTGGAAAGGATTCTTTAATATTAAACATGCCTTTTTGCAAATGAGTCAGCTACCCCACGTAAAGCCTAGCATGATCCTTGGTGTCATTTATTTTCGGTTATGTCGGGTAAGTCTAGCTGAGTACCTTCTCGTACTCAGGGTTTTGTTCCCACTTGTTGCAGATAGGCAGATGTATATACGGCTACTGTATCAACTGCCTTTATCCTGCAATGGGCGAAGCTTAGGACCACGGGCAGTGGTCATTCACTACGTCTTGTCTGATGCTTTTGTTGGAGATGATCATGAGCTGGCACCTTATTTCAAACGCTGTGTGCGTGTGTGTGGTTTGAACTAAATGCTTTCGCTACTTTTATTTGAACTCGGTTTGTAATAACTATGTTTAAACTCCGATGTATTTGTGACGCGAACTTTTATGTAACTTGTGATGGTGACCGCTAAACTTATTACGATCTTGGCTGTTACGTAAGTTGGTTTGAAATCCGTCGTGATTTCACGGACTACCGGGTTATACGGGCTTAAGTTTGCTAAATCTTCTGCTTGATGGATGATTTTCTTACTTAATTTCGTATAATTGGTCGGTTCTGTTACAATATTGTCATGTAGCATAGTAATTTATTTTGTAAACACAATAATTTATCATACATTTAAGGAAAAAATTCAGTATTAAACATAAACTACATGCAGATAATTGCTCTTCACATTTACCTAAAACCATAGTGGAGTGATAGAGAGAAATGGTTTGTTCAAAAAATCTATCCCTAAACATAGACAACAGTAATTCATAGTTTTATTTTATTGTGCTTGACATTACTTCCAATAACGATTTTGATCACTAGAGATCTTGCACGATCTAGAAACTTGAAGAATGCTTGCAAACCAAAACACTTATGTATAAGGTTCACATCTTCCTGAATGTCAAACACTATGTCTCTCCAAGACTTATAAGCAAGTTTCTAAAACGTTACCTGCGTTACTGAAGGAAACATGTCAGTCTACTTTGTGTAGTAATTAGAAATCAGCAGTAACTAGAAATCAGCATTTTTCTTTCTCCTAGAAGTGGCATATCATGTTTCCTAGCTGCATGTTGACTGTATGATTTGTCTTGACTGGTCTGCTATTTTTCCTGTTCATAAAGATGGAGGGAAGACGGAGAAGCTAAAAGAGGGAAAGAAGAAAGAGAAAAACAAAAAATTCAGCCCTTGTAGCTGTTAAAAGGGTATGTGTTTGTCACCCTGTATGGTTTGAGCCATAATTTAGAGTGCTTGCTATTGTTTAATTAATTAACATCTATATCAGGAATAGTTGCCTTGGACACTTCCTTCAATTTCAAATCTTGCTATATATCAGACCTGCTGTTTATGGCTTTGTGTAACTTGAAAATGCAATGCTTCTGTCTCTACAATATATCATGGCAACATTACAACATCACAACAGGAAGTGAAGGCAGCAGTAAGATATCAAAAACTATAGATTAACATGTCAAGCCACCATTTTATGCTAGATGTCATGCTTGAGCAGTGAGATATTAAGTACAAAACCACTAGCTCGGCAACAACTTAAGCATAAAACAACAAGAGGACTAGTGTCGACTTACTCCAAGAAAGTTGTTTAGTGTCTGGTTGTCCACGCCTGTCCTTGGAAACCGTTCGATGTCAAGCATAGATTGCTTCAGCGCGTTGCCCTGCAAAATAAAACAAATATTAATTCGCTATTTGTTCTTTATGGTTATTATAGTGACTGTAGTATAGGAAAGTTTAAAGATCATGTACCACTCGGTCCAAGACATGTGCTGCCTTAACAAGTGTCCCTTGTCATGTCACAAGGTCGTAGGACGTGTCCTCATCCTCAGAAGATTCAAGGTCGGCGTAGTCGGCTTGGGTCCATTAAGTCTTCAACCTTGTCCGTGTGACACCATGGTACCAAGATAGATATGCGCGGAAGTTGTAGTTGGTATGTGGCTGCTCATTTTCGTACAGGTTGTCATGAAGCTAATCCAACAGTTCTATGTGCTCATGGTGTAGCGTCTCAAACTCAACCGTCTTCTTCTGCTTTTGATGATCAATCCTGAAAGTGTTCATTGCTTGTCATATACAATTTTTGGAAAAAATATCATGTACTGCCACTTGAGAACTAGATGAAATAGAAAAAACCATAGGGAAGCACAAAGCTAGGAAGAAAGAGGAGCAGAAAGTCAGGAGGAAGCTCACAGGCAGCTACTCAGTGAGCTACTCAGTAATGGCGGCCCCACATGACCGAAGGTAGTACAAATAAAATTGCACCATCATAAAAAATTTCCTCAAAAGCTGATCAGTGCATGGCTACTGTCAGGAAGGCATCAGAAAAAGAAAAGCATCGTCAATCTCTCTTCTCCAAAATTAAGATTGTTTATTCAGAATAAACCAATGATCACCTTTTGTGCTTGTATTGCAGCAGAATAGTATATCAAAAGCAAACAGGGAAAACATGCCCCTGTTCGGCTGCTCTTATCAGCACGGCTTATCAGCTGTGGTACAGTGTTTTTCTCTCACAACAAAACAGCCACAGCCGGCTTATAAGCCAAAAAACAGCCTGCCGAACATGGTACATGCAAACCACTCATTAGAAACACAGTACATGGCTGATAATCACGTGAAGCAATTGAGGCACCTACGTCGGAAGATAACAGAGGGAAATTAATACTTTTTGCAAACAGGTAACTACAATATGCTCAGTTCAAAAATATAAAAATAAAAGGGCAACGAGCCCCAACAGAGGCCATAGTTGATTGCATTACATCATTACTAATTAATAATAACAAAGAATTCAACGGATCTCAAAACCTACTAAACGATAAAAGATTCCGCTAATGTTAAAAAACAGAGCCGTTAACTTAGCTGTCTCCCAAGAATTAAAAAGTGCAACAAATGCGATGTAGTAAAAATAGAACATGCACGTTAACAAAGACAAACTGCAATAGCTTTGTCAGAACAAATGTGCCTGTAGCTTGCGGAGTCTTGGATGGTTCTATTAATCACACCAGGGACGCAACTGCTTGAGCCTGACCTGTGTGTAGTCTGTAGGTCTTGGAGGTGTGCGTGGAGGTGAGGGTAAGCGGGTGTGTATCTGTCATGTCTAGGTTTGTGTTGGTGTTCTAGAACCGGGGGTGTCTAGAGATAGGACAAGTGAACGATGCTGTGCATTGGAGCTTCCGATGGCTGTGCAAGGCGGACATAAGATGTATACTGGTTCGGGCCGAATGTCCCTACATCCAGTGCTCGCTGCTGCTCGTGTTGCCCTGCACCGGGGTGCTTGTAGTAGGGGGATACAAGCTGGTCAAGAGAGGGATGACTCCCAAGTCTCCGTGAGTGGGTGCGTTTGAGTGTTTTTGGGTGTGTGCTTAGTACATTGCCATTCCTGGGCGTTGTTTTTTCGTCGTCTCCCCTCTGTTGAAGGTCCCTCCCTCCCCTTTTATAGTATGCAAAGGGAGGAGTTGGGTTACAATATCCGAATGTACGAAAATAGAAAGAAAAGGCCCTAAGGTGCTCCCTATTGCTAGCTTTCCTCTCTGTTCGTGCGTTCGCACAGTTGTTGTTGTGGTGGCAGCGTGCCATGGCTGTAGATGATGTGGCGAAGCCATATCCTAACATGGTGTCATGATGAAGAAGATTTCGTGGCCCTAAAGCTGTGCCGGCGAAAAGTGGGGGGCCTGGACGGTCGTTGCTCCTTGCCCCGTTGAGGCGGACATGATAGGGTGCGGCGTAGCGTAGCTTCTTCCTGTTACTGCCATGGGGGGCGAGAAAGATCCATGGAAGCCTTGATCAGATCATGAATCAGGCGTTACAAGTTTCCAGGTGATCCTGTATGACGCGACGAGCTCCTGTTCCTGAATAGGAAAAGGTAGGGGCCCGTGCATACCTGAGGCAGCGTGGTATAGTGGGGGGTCGAGCGAAGCAGTAGCCATGCAAAGGGGTCGAGCACCTCGATGACATCACAGGGCTTAGGCGGCTGAATGACATCACGGGGGTCGGACGAGACGGAGGGAGGTCGGACGAAGCAAAGCAGTGCTGGGGGGCTCGGGCGCTTGTCCTTTGACTTTGGTTTTGAGTAGAGTAAGGCCTGGGCCGGCTGTAATGGGCCATGGGCCGTAATATTTGCCTTGGTGGATGGTTTTGCGGTGAAATGGGGTACCCCGTTTTACTGGTACCCGACAGTTTGTGTACTCACATGTGTTCAGAACTTCAGACACTACAGCAGTACCAACATGAGGCATAAAACAAAGTAGCATGAGATTGACATGTTATTTTCATATCTTACCAAATTCTACTCATTTCTCCTTTGGATATAAGACTATGGCCCATTGCAGAGTAGTTGAAATTTAATGGGTTCCTATGTGGATTAAATAGGAACATCAAAATAGAGGGTTATATTGACTCACTATCACATGAAGTGTAGTTTCATCTCAACTGCGCTCTCGATGAGTTACTGGTCTGGTCCCAACAATTTGGTGTCTCAGATAAATAAAGCTAATTGGAGACTAGTTATAAAGTACCATGAGTGGTCTCCACAGAAATTCTTCCAAGGAAGTGCAAAATGAACTTTTGGTTATAGTGTGGTCAAACACACTGAAGATTTTTTCCATGTAACCTGATTCCTTTGCTCCACTGGGTCAGCTAAACAGATTGGGAATCAGAATGGGTAGCCATGTAATCGTATTTAGTTTCAGCTGGCTGTTAGACATACTAAGACATGCACAAACTAAAGCTTCAGATCCCATGAAAAGCGCTAGAAATGGGCACAAAAAGCATTAAACATCTCCACTCCAAAAAATGAATAGAAACAAAGTTTTCAATTCATCTAGACTGCCTATATTAAATAAAGTGATGACACCATTGAATTCAACTGCTCATCATCTCTGACTAGAAAAACAGAAGTGGCACAATATTCAGATCATAACGCTTGAGTCATTTAATCACTAAAGCACATTTTGCAAAACATGCAAACCAGACTCATTAAAAACACAGTACACAGTAGAGTACTGAGTTCAACATTTACTCTCCCTCCCTCTCCCAGCAATTAACAGCAGAGACCATGCCTTTAGACCTGAGTAACAAACTCTACCTAAACTTTATTAGGCAAGAAATTCACGTTTAGATCGTGTTCGGTGTATCGATAACGACAAACTTTTCAGTTTTTATTTAGGTCCAGGTAGCTTGTGCCTAGACCTGGCATGTTGTTTCTCTTTGTTGGCTCAATTTACATGCTTTATTTACACTCGAAGAGCAGCAGGTGGTTGATGATGTAGCGAGGGTTTCAGGCTCCTACTAAGAGGTACACTAAGATAATCTTAAGCTTCATAGTTGTGTTCCAAAGCTGCAGAAGGTAGACACAACCACCTATGGAAGCACTCTGTGTACTTCGATGACACACCTCACAGAGGTGGTGGTACAGGAATGCCAACACACCGGAAGCCTAGCTGTAACCCCCTGCGGTGTCCCAGTCAGTGAGGCTGGGGAGGTACATCCATGATGTGGTGTCCCCCGTCACATCAGGGAAGAGAACACACCCAAACAGGTGCAAGATCCAAGCCCTGCAGTAGTAGGTAATTGTCTCCTGGTTTGCATCGACCGGACACTGAGCAAAGTTCTGGCTGAGCCAGGGAATAGATACCCCTATGGTGTGGTAACCCATGGCCTCCGGAGGAAGTGGTCTCCCGGGGAAGGCCTCCACTCTATCCCTCCAACCATCGGACCTGTAGTGCCCGATAACTGGACGGCCTCTAACACTCACACCAAGGAACTTCTCAGTGTCCTTAAGCGTAACAGTCATCTCTCCATAAGGTAGGTGGAAGCTATGAGTTTCTAGCCTCCACTTACATAAGCAATGAGCGAGCACTATTGTTAGGATGTCATCAAGGACAAATAAAATGGATCTGGGAAAGGGTGTACCTATCAACCAAAGTTGTGATCGCCGCGGGGTTGATTGGAGGCAACCCACGGTGAACCTGATACGATACGTCATCTAGGCCAACCCTATGTAGCAGAGGTGTGTACCTATCGTCATACCACATCTCCTCGAACTTGTCATGGGTTCGAGGATGCAGTGGGGGTAGTTCCTGTAACCATTAGAGTTATTTAATTTAATGCATGAGTAACAAAATAAATAAAAGGTCGGAACAAAAAATTCTAGTTAGTACTGCCCCTCTGTGGTGAGTCGTCGTCGGTGCTTCTCCTCGTTGGTACAGATCCAGGAGGTGGAACAACTCTATCCTATAATAAAAGAGCAAGCATTAGTCAATAAGTAAGAAGATAGCAAAACAAATAAAGTACCATGCATTTTCAATTAAACAAAGCGGTGACTGCATATATAATTAAACAAATAAGTAGCATGCATATATAACTATTTACCAACTTGAGTAGGTACAATGTAAAATGCACCTGACTAAGTGGCCAATGGCATGTATGTGAGTAGGTACAAAGAAAGGGGGTTGCTCTCCCTCACCTCGTTCTACCGGAAACCTGGTCCATGACTATCTTGTGCCTCATCCTCTTTCTGGTTCCACGTTTGTCCCAACATGTACCTGGATCCGCAATGTACCTCGGTCCAGTGTATTCTGGCCACTACCCCTCGTCCAGGTAAGGCTAAAAACGGGGCGACCAAGTAAGCACAAGGCTATCAACACTGAACTCCCACGATATCTTGGTCTCGTAGTCAAAGTTGCAATGCTGAGCTGCTGTAATACAATGAGAATATGGAGAGTGGTACTGCCTTGGTCTCCCACATCTGCATGAAAAATCACTAAGGAGCACAATATAACTCCTTGATAGCTGGACCTCACCTTCTAACATTGTACCACCCCTTCCCATGACATGGTACTTGCCTATGTTGTGGTCAAAACACTCGATGTCATGTGTGCCAGCCCTTTCCTTTGCTTCTCAAGGTGCTTCTTAGGTTTAGGTGCCCATTTCTAATTATTACTCTGTAGTTCCCTTGCTTGTCGTTAAACCATGCAACTAGCCTATAAAAGGTGAATGATACAATGGCATTCACAGGCATGGCATGTATACCCTTGAGCACACTATTAAATGACTTAGCCATGTTGCTAGTCTGAAACTCTACCTCCATCCACTATCATCGTAGGCTCTTGTCCATTTCTCAGGTTCTCTCATCAATCCTCTTAGCCACTGCCAACCTTCTGCGTTTGTTGCCCTTTTTAACTGCTCCAACTTCTCGAAGAACGGCACCTCAAGCATGCGAGCAACCTCTTCGAATAGAGGAAAGTTGTCCTTCGTACCATCCTTCTAAAGTAAATTCTCGGCAAGGTGCCGAGTGCACCAACAGTGGTGCAAAGGTGCATACCCTGGAAGCTGCTCCTATATAGCACTAAGTATGCCCTGGTGTCTATCAGATATGACACCAACCTCCCTATCAAGGCCAATGACATGTCTACGAACAAGCCGCAAGAACCATCCCCAGCTGTCTTTGTTCTCCCTCTCCACCAAAGCAAAAGCCAAAGGAACCAATGCGTTGTCTGCGTCACAAGAAATGGCTACCAAAAGTGTGCCCATGTACTTGCCAAGAAGAAAAGTACCATCAATGGATAACACTGGTCGACAGTGCCTGAAGGCCTCGACGCACTGGGGAAAGCACCAAAATACACGAAAGAATATCTGCCTCCTGTCGTTCCATTCATTCGGCTTCGGGATATACTCGTAATGCATGCCTAGATTTGCTGCTTTCATTGCATTGAACATTGCAGGCAACTGCTCGTACCCCTCCTCCCAGTCCCCATATATCATCTTCCAGGCATGTTGCTTTGCCCTCATGCTTTCCCATACTTTATGTCATACTTAAATATCTCCTTAGTCATCTCCATAATTGTCCTGACCTTCAAGTTGGGCTGACCCTTCAATGTTGTGTACAACTTTCTAGCAATGAGGGTAGAGGTCAACTGTCGATGCTTCTGTTTTAGATCTGTCTAGGCACAATTGTGTGGACCTACAATTTTAGTGATCTTGAACTTACCTGCGGCCTTCTGCTTTCGAGCATAGACCCTCCAATTGCAATCTACCATCTCGCACACCACCATGTAACGGCGCTCCACATAGGAGTGCATCACCTTGAATGGTCTTTTACGTCTCACAGAATATTCCTGTAACCACCTTCTTAAGGTGGGCAAGTACTTGAAGACCATGCCCTTCTGAATTTCCACACTGTCACTGGCCTCAGGAGCCTCTAGCAGCTTTGTCATCTCTTCCTTCTGCATAAGAATGTTGAGAATGACCGAGGTCACTGAACTCATGAACTAGTGGATCACGATCAGGACACAAATGTCTGATGAGCTCCATTTCTTGTTCGCTCAAAGGTGAAACTAGGCGGTCGTCATCAGAATCAATGGCTCTTGCTGTGCCATAAGGCTCCTCATCATCTCAATGTTAACATCCACATTGTTAGATGCTATAAACGCTGGGTCCACATTGGTTGATGGAGGCATAGGAGGACAACCATCATTACCAACATTGTCTCCTACAATCAAAGCACATATATGGATAGAACTGAGACAAAGGAATGGAATGAAGGAAGAATAAGGAAAAGCAAAGTGTTACTACGCCACTTACTTGGATAATTCTGGGTCAAAGGGATCTCCTGAGGGCCAGCAACAACATCATCGACACATATTCCAACCTCATTCAGGCGGATTGAGCATCGGGCATGACAACCACAACTTCCACATCCACCTCGTGGTCGGGTAACGGAGAGGGTGCCAGATTCCTATTAGGGGGAGAATACCCGTGAGGGGTGGGATCATTGGACAACTTCTATACAACCAAATCCAAACATTGAAACTCATTCTTCATGATAGTTTTGACATAATGTCCCATTGAGCCTCTAATGCAATTGGGACCAACCACCTAAAATTTATCCCTGACCTGCCGTGGTGAAGTACCCCCTCAACTAAGATGGCATCTTCATTTGAATTGCATTTAAGCTCATCATGAGCACTACCCATCAACTCAGAAAACAACGGTCGGTCATCAAATGTCACAAGCACCCTTTGCATTCCAACAAAACTGACATTCCCAAGCTGATCTTCCTCCACACTTCCTCCATGATACAAGGTCACTACGTTGTCCATCTAGTTGGTATGCACAACAACCAAGTTATTATGGGTATATTATTATAAGATACCTAACATCATCTAACTACATTTGCTCACTAAATTAACTATCTACCTAAACTAATAAGTATCTAACTGCCTGATTCTCTCTATCTCTAACTAAACTAGCAAACTAAGTAACTAACTACCTAATTATGTCTCTACGAATCTAATCTAACTTAAAAAGCTGCATAACTACATTTGTAAGTCTATAATATAACTAAATAAATAAGTATCTATCAACCTACCTATGTAATTAAATTTCCTAACTAAAATTGCTAAATATTCTAAATAAATTATTAACTACATTACCTAAAGTACATTAACTAATTTAACTTAAAAAACCCTTACCATGCTACACGTCGGCACCAGTGCCGGAGGGGCTAGGGCAGCCATGTGGAAGGCAGTGGGGGCGCGGGGGCTGGAGGTCCGCTGGCCGGCAGGACCTCCAGCGAACGGTGGCGGGATGCCCTCGCCGCCGGACAGCACGGAGGAGGAGGGGAAGGGGAGACGAGGGCGGTCGAGACGGGGGCACAGTGGCGGTGGAGTCGACAGAGGCCGCGGTGTGGAGGACACAGGCAGGGACGGGCAGGGGGGCCCTGTGGTCGGGATGAGGGCATGGGCAGGGGTGCGGTCGGTGGCGATGAAGATGGAGGGAAAGGAAGAGAAGTGGGGCAATGCTGGCTTGAGCCGCGTATAGTTTATACCTCACGCCATGATATGTGGCATCGAGCTATGTGCCACACAAGTGCCCCGTCAGCGTCCACACAAATTAGAGCCACAAAGCTCGACGCCGTGAGTCACGGCGTCGAGACGTGTAACCTCAACGCCTTGAATTATGGCGTCGACTGCCAGGGTCCAAAGTTGAGTTTACGTCATGCAGGGATCTAAATGTGAATTTTCTTCAGAAAAAGGGCCAAATTGCAAAAAAAAAATTGGGTATATTCAACATGAAACTAATATAAGCTGATGAAAAGACACCTCCCATGTTTTTTCGAGGGCATCTCTCTCTTGCTTTGACCCCTCCTCACCTCCATGTGTTGCGACTTTTTATTTGTTCTCCCCCATCCCGCACACACCTTCACCTATGTCGCATGCCGTTCCTTCCTCTACCTCGCATTTTCATGCTCGGGACCTAGGCTCAGCCATGGTAATCCGCCTGGCAATACGTCATCAATGCCAAAGTGTTCGCCACCCCCCACCAGTGAGATTCGTCGTTGTAGTGTCATACAAAACAACTCTTGTTTGGTTCTCCTTTTAATGTAGTCAGCAGAGAAGGGGAGAAGCGGTAGTGTTAGACAAAACAACTCTTGTCCGGACACCCGCATGCTACACTGCGTTTTGCGCTCCACGAGGGGCCTCCGCCGGTGCCGGGAGAGACGATGCAGTAGATGGTGAGGAGAAAAGATGCAATATCTGATCTACTTTTGAAACATTCAAATACGATAGTTGCAACATACATCTAAAGGCAGTTGAAACACTTAAAACATACTTCTGAAACACTTGAAAAACACCTGAAAAACACTTAAAAATCATTGCAACCATGCACAAACATCTAAACAAAACACATGCAACATATGTGTGAAACATATACAACATCCAGATAAACACACTTGCAACATGCGTCCGGAAAACACAGATGAAATGTACCTCTGAAACCTTGTACGCTTACAACATGCCTCTAAAACAGTTGCAATATATGCAACTTGTGTAACATCCCCTGATCTATTTTTACAACATCCATATTGAAACAAATGCAATATACATTTGAAACGCCTAAAACACTTGAAACATACATATGCAACATAGGGGTAGATAGAGAGCTTGGCGCGGGGAGCGCCATGGCCGCTAGGGTGGAGGAAGCATGGTCGCCGGGGTGAGAGAGGACGCCGCTGGGGGTGGGGAGGGCATCTCGCTCGGGTGGGAGAGCGCCGCTAACTCCCCTACAACACCACCATGCCACCTCCAAAGGATCTCGCTCGTGCTCCATGGATCTCACCGGTGTGGAGGAGAGGGCTGCCAGATATGCGGACATTGGGGGCTCCTGGTGGAGGAAGACGCCGGGGTAAGGGAGGACACCGGGGTGGGGTAGGGGCACCGCTGGGGTGGGTAAGAGTGCCGCTGGCCAGGGAGGCAGCCACGACCATGCGTTGGGGTAGGGGAGGGCGCGCGCTGGGGTGGGTGACGGCGCTGCTACCGGCTATGGAGGGAGTAGGCGGCGCACGCGATAGAGGGGGTGAGAGGCGAGCGAGCCAGAGAGGTGAGCAAGCCAGCAGATGATGATAAGCGTAGTGGAGGATTTTTTTAATAGCGAGTAAATGAATAGAGGAGCCGCGTCTGACGCCCTGGACGTCTAGTAAGTAGCATTGGACGTCTAGTAAGTAGCATTATCGCGCGCGGGGGTGTGGGGTGGGGTGAGGGGATGAGAGTCCGCGACACAATCCATTAGCGCTCGGAGGTGGGTGGTATCCATGTTGTACAGCCCGTATCTGATCTCACAGCTATAGGTTACCTACCTAGCCCAAGGTAGGTAGCGTCATCGGTTAGAGCAGGTAATAATTACGCATAACATACACAAAGGCATGCATATTCGAGCTTTTGCAGCAGTTTGCTGCTGTGTTGTTGTTAAACGAATGGCACGATGACCACGACGACACCAGTGACCGGCCCTGTTTGCTTGTTTTATGAGCCGTACTTTTTCAGCAAATAAACAATGTTTTTCTCTTACAGCAAATCAGCGAACAGTACTTTCAGCCTTGGCTTTTCAGCGAAGCGAACATGGCCGCATGTACAGGCTGGACTAGCTGACAGGACACAGCCACACAGGTCCAACAGCAAACCAAACCATGCTCACAATTCAGCGTCACACAGCAGGAGGCTCTAGTCTATCTAATACTCCTAGCACACTACACGTCTACATGCTTAACAGTTAACACACGACGGGCGGCCGAGTGTGACCATCACCGTTAGCTCAGCTGTTTCGAGCTACTAGCAAGCTAATTACTTGATATTGATCGACGGTGGAGCGAGCAAGAGGACTGCTGCTCTTTTAGATGCTCATGGCAGCACGCGGCTCCCTGCATGCTGCCGAGCCCGCCGCATGCCTTGTGGAGATCTACCTCCCCTTGCAGGGCACCATCAGGCTTGCTGCCGCTGATCCCGTCGACGCCGGCGTCGTCGGGAGCACTGGCTTTTCTGCGGACTTGCTGGACACACACCGGCTTGTACTTGCCTGCAGCGCAGGAACTGCTGCCTTCCTCTTGTGCGTGCGGCCTTATCTTTTTTGATATATCTATATAAAGGGAAGATTTAATTAGTTTACAATTAATATATCTGAGTTGATATAAAATTGTAATCTCACTCCCGGCTTAAAAAGCACACAGGCTAAAAAAACAAAAGGATATCCTTACACATTAACACTAATGACAATCAATCCTAAGACTAGATCACCACCCATGTGCTTGGGAGAAAAACAATGTCACGCATCAAGTGTTGCGATGCCGCTGCAATCAAAGCAGGCAGAGAACTTCTGGTGCGGAGCCAATGAATAACCAAATGTACCACATGCAAGAGAGAATAAATATGTTTTTTTTCAAATACCAAATCATTTCTACGTAACCAAGGCAGCCAACATGTAGCTGCCGCCCCCAGCAGAAGTAAAGGTTTTAAATCCCTCCTATACCCACGAAGCCAACTCCCGAACATGTGAGAAATACTAGGAGGTTAAACAAAGTTTAAAGCAGCATGTATACAGCCCTAAATCACACGTGCAAAATGACATTCAGAGAAAAGGTGTTTAATTGTCTCGTTTTCATGGCAAAAGCAACACTTTTCACTGTCTTGCCAATTACGTTTGGCTAAGCTATCTTTTGTTATATTCACTCCCATTCGAAGGTACCAAAGAGAAAATTTTATCTTCAGTGGAGCCTTTTATCTTCCAAATGACCTTGTTTAAATTGGGAACCTCTAGGTAAATCAAAGCCGAATATTGTGATTTCATCGTAAAATGGCCCTTTGGTCCAAGTTCCAGTGAAACTCATCTTGTTATTGTGTCAACGTAGAATTAACAATGCTAGGAAGAAGCTCATTCTAGGCTGCTAATTTAGGCCCAATTAGATCATGTTTTGTCATGGCCTTGATCAGGGTGTCCGGCTAGGGTGGCACAGCTAGGGCTAGTGGGCGGCAAGGGAGCAGCGATGGCTGCTGGCGGCGTGTGGCAAGGAGGTGGTGGCGTGGGCGTGGACACGAGGGAAGGGGCGGCGGCGCTGGGAGTAAGAGAGAGAGAGGAGATATTTATTTGAAGAGCAAGCCTCTATTGTCTTCTTCAGTTGAAAAAGTTGCAATGCCCCTATATTTATAGTCCCTAACGGACTTGCATACCAAGCAATCTATCAAGGGGTCCTTATAGATTTGGATTCTCCTTTCTTAAAACAAAACTCTCTTCTTTCCTAACAAATCTCAACTCCTTTTTGCTAAACAAATCTCTATCTATTTTTCCTAAATATCTCTATTTTCCAAATCATCTAGAATCTAGTGTGACATAGAGGTGGAAGGTCGCCGCCCCCTATGCCACACCCTCTCTTGGTGCGCGCGCGCCCTGCGGCCTCAGCCGCCACTGGGTCACAGGCTCCTGTCAGCCTATTTGGCCCACTATTAGGGGCCTCCTTTGGGATCGTGGCATCTTCCCCATCTCCGCTTGGCTCATCCCTGAGCCAAATCATTAGCCATTCGTCGAGACCTTGTGGTGGTGGAGCTGATTGTGGACTCACTCAATGTGGACGAGCAGGTCGCCATGGAGAACTCCTATGGATAGGAGGTTGCGGCGGTCGCCATTGACGATGAATTCGAAGCAGTATTGGACGTAGCCGTGAAGCCAGTAGTGGTGAGTGTTTATGGCTGCCTGGGGGTGAAGCTCTTGCTGTGCTCACATGAGTGCTACAATGGAGATGACAGCGTCGAGGTGGAAGTTCTCCTTGGCCTGTGGAGGTTGCTCAAAACCTCATACCTTGTTGTTTGCGTTGGGGATGATAAAGCTAGGGAAGTTGCAGCAGATGGCGGAAGGCACTTGTATAGCTAGCATGGTCATCAAATAGAGCATCTCACCAAACATGAAGTTGACACCATTGAGGTACTATGGCGAGATCGAGTGGAGGCGGTCGATGGCATTGATGTCGATGGCAACATCATTGACGGTCATGCAGCGGCAACCCATGTTGTCGAAGAAGGTCACCGTTGCCTTCAGTGGAGTGTCCAACTTCCATATGCGTGTGAGCAAGATGCTTGATGGCAAGCTGTAGGTCTATGTCGCCGACATCGTGAGGGTATGGAACCCCATCGCTAGATGGTTGAGGTTATGGGCATGACAGCCACTGATGAGTGAGTCGATGAGCGTGTGAAGTAGTGGCGAAGATGCTGGTATGTAGAGGTGCTTGTCAAAGATGTAGTCGGAGTCTATCGTCTATGCCTGGGCTGCGTTGTTGTTGATGGCACCGAGAAGATGTCGCATGGTCCCGCCTCGTGCAAGGTTGCCTGGCGGAGTGTGGCAAAGATAGGTGCCCCCGTGTTGAAGATGGCAAGGTGGGAGGGATGCCGAGGTCGCTTTGCTTGGCTAAGGAGGCAGTGTGTCGGTGCCGGCGGTGGAGGGTACTGTGGCCGTTGTGTGGTCGATCTAGGTGTCGTCGTCGCTGGAGTCAGGGAAGGGAGTCGTGGTGGTGCAGCCGCCCATGTGGCCAGCTCAGTTGCCGCTGCCCATGCGGTCGCCTCAGGTGCCACTGCCCATGCGGCTGTCGCTAGTGGTGTCACCCAAGTGGTCATCACTGCTGCGGCTGCCCATGCGATCGACGCAGGGGTCGCCACCTATGTGGCTAGTTCTAGTGCTAGCGTTGGTGTTGAAGGAGCTGATGTTGATGCAGGCGATGCTAGTAGGACGAGGTGATGCGGTGATACTTGGTGGTACGGGATGCTGGTGAAGGTGACCGTCCATTTGTCTCACTGGAATTGCATTTGTAAAGATGTGAAATTCCAAATGGCGTTGCTGACATCTGCCAGCCATGGGGTCCCCAAGATGACGTTGATGTCATCGCCGATGGGGAGGAGGAAGGCATCAATTTGGAACATCTCACCATTGATGTGTAGTGGGACGGTGAAGCAGGCTCCTCGGTATGCGAGTTCTATGCTGCTCCCCACGAGCACAGTGGTGTTGATGCAACGCTCAGTGAGGTCGATGATGCGGGCGGTGCTGGAGTCGATGATGTTGTGGGTGGCGTCAGAGTCGACGAAGATCTAAATGCCCTAGCCAAGGTTGGCTCCCTCCAAGAGCAAGGTGCGTCCTCTCGTACCCCTGAGTTCGTGGCACCTATGAGCATCATCAAGTGATGCTCATTGTCGGTGTAGTCATTGTTGTTGTCGCTGTCAATGATGATCCGCGATGATGGCCATGGAGTTTGTCGGTGTTTTGGGGATCGACCAGTAAATTTAGCACCACGCTGCTCAAGGGAGTCGATGGTGGCACTCGAGACACAAGGAATTATACTAGTTCAGGACAAAGGCCTATGTCCAGTGTTGTAGATACACGAGTTCGTGTTCCTCGGTTTAAGTGCTCCAAAAGCTTACAATGGGGGGTTTGTAAGTTAGGGTTCTACAGAGAGAGAGGTTTCAAGGTAGGAGAATTTGACTGTTCCGAATGAAGGTCTGGTTCCCCTTATATAGTCTTGGGGGCTGGGTAACAATTGAGAGGTCAAGGGTTCTCCTGACCTGAGTGGTCAAGAGCCCTAGGGGAGGGAGAAGTTGGTGAGCTTGGTCAGTGGGCCCTCCCTGTCTTGTCCTTGCTTCTATTGACATGTCCGAGCATGGTCGCTAGGTTCTTGCTCCTCACGTCAAGGCATGGCGCGTCATGGTGGCACTGTGCCGATCATGGGGTGTTGTGGCGGCACTGTACTGGTAGTAGCTGTTCACCAGCTGCCCTGCGTGGTGTGGGCGTCCGGAGTGAGTCATGGCTATCCCTCCGCCTTCCTAGGGAGGTGTCATGGTGCTAGTATATGGAGAGGGCGGCTGTCCTTTATCGGTTGCCTGCTCCCTTGGTCATGGCATTGTTGCCTGACCCCTGTGGTCGGGTCAGGGACCTTGGATCCAGCTAGTTTGGTGAGAGTTGACTCCCGGTTGTGAATCCCATACTCGTAGTGGGTATGGCCGTACACCTGTTTGTTGAGTTAGGATAGGGTTTGGGTGATGCTAAGCCACGCGTTGTGATGTAGCCGAGCCCTAGGGTAGTCTTGTCCATTAGAAGGGCGTGGCCCGAGGGGTGACCCTCTGCCCCAGGACCCTGTGGTCTAAAGGATGGTCATCCTTCTCTCTACTCGAAGTGTGCATTGGCATGCATGTTCTATCCGGGCAGGTGCATTTAATTCCTCACCTACCTCCCATCCTTCCCGAGCGGTCAGGGCCAGAGGTGGTCGAGGTGATTGCACAGTGCATGGTTGTGAGATGGGGATGGTCGAGGTGGGCCATGAATGGCTCGGGGGAAGAGTGGTCATGGTGGGCCGTGGTTTGGCGGGCTGCAGCCAGCTGAGCCGCCCTGGGTAATTTTCTAGGCATGCCTTGGGGTACCCTGGTTATGTGCCCCCGATAGTGTTGTAGTAGTGGTGTCGATGATGCTCCTCGGTGGCTCTATAGATGGGAAAGCTGTGGTGAACAACTTGCTTTGCCACAACATCCACAAGCTCAGGAGGTGTGGTAGTGGTAGGTGCCTCCTGCTTGTGCTTGAGGAACACGCGGCCAGCATCCTCCATGACACACTTGGTATCCTCCTCGAGCTCCTTGGCTATGGCCACATGTGCATTAGGACAGCGTTGGCGCTCAATGTCGACAAGGCAGATGTCGAGCTTGGTGAGGTGCGTGTTGATCTCATTGAAGTAGTTGCTCTTGTTGATAGAGAAGATGCCCATCATCTTCTTCATCTCTTCGGTTATGGTGGCAGTGGAGGTGGCCATATGATTGATTAGGATAGCTAGCTACGATGGTGTGGCTAGGGCCGGTGGGTGGCGAGGGAGCAGCAGTGGCTACTGGCGTCATGCGGCAGGAAGGAGGCGGCATGGACACGGGCGTGAGGGAAGGGGCGGCGGTGCTAGGAGCAAGAGAGAAAGAGGGGAGATTTGTTTAAAGAGCAAGGCTTCATTTCCTTCTTAAGTTGTAATAGTTACAATGCCCTTTATTTATAGTCCCTAGCGGACTGCACCCCAAGCAATCTATCAAGGAGTCCTTATAGATTTGGATTCTCCTTCCCCAAAACCAAACTCTCCTCTTTCCTAACAATTCTCAACTCCTTTTTCCCAAATAAATCTCTATCAAATTTTCCTAAATATCTCTATTTCCTAAATCCTCTAGAAATCGAGGTGACATAGAGGTGGAGGGCCACTGCCCCCCTATGTCATGCCCCCTCCTAGTGCACGCGCGCCCTATGGGCTCAGCTGCCGCTAGGCGTGGCTCCTGCCAACCCATTTGGCCCGCTATGAGGGGCCTCCTTTGGGAGCATGACACGTCTCCATGAAATGTTTATAGGAGATGAAGTAAATACCTCACCTACAGTGTTTTGCTTGCATCTAGTGATGTTGTATAAGCAAGGATATTGTTCACTCAAAGGTGAGTTCCCTAGCCACTTGTCCACCCAAAATCACACTTGCGACCCATCTTTGATTGTGAACGATCCAAAACATAGAAAATCTTGTTTCACTTTCATGAGAGCAGCCCAAAATGTGAGTCCCCACTTTTCTAGTAAGCTTGAGATGAAGTTTTAGAGCCTAAATACTTGTTTCGGATTAATTGCTGCCAAGTCCCATCTATCATCGGTAATTTGAAAAGCCATTTACTCAGAAGTGCACTATTTAATATCAAGATCATGAATTCCTAACCCCCTTGATCCTTCGGCTACCAAAGTATGCTCCACTTGGCAAGGTGATACTTTCTCTTTTGGTTTTCTCTTTGCCAAAAAGATCTAGAACAAAAGTAGCCTAGTTTCTTCAGCATCCCTCGTGGAATGGCAAAGAAAGACATCATGTACAAAGGCAAACTACTCAACATTGAGTTAATCAGTGTTACGCATCCCCTATTGACATATGTTTCCCTTTCCAGCTACTTAGCCTCCTCTCAAAACGTTCTTCTACCATCTTCCCGTCCCCATTCCTCAACTTTCTAAAAATGGATTGGTATCCCTAAATAAGTCATAGGAAAATCTCTGGATTTACATACAAAAATCTCAGTACATTGGGCCTCTATGTCTCGGGCCTCCCCAAAATACTTTGCTTTTATGGAAATTTAAGCTTGCTCAAAAGCTTAAAGTAAAAGCTTCACGTTTTGGGCATTCTCTAGATCAAGTTCCATAAAGAGAACTATATCATCAACATATTGCAGGATTGATAAAGCACCGTTCACTAGATGTGGCACCACTCTCGTTAATTGTTTATGGAATGGCGATGACAATGACGAAGACAACAACATCGGTTCGGCGTACCATCCGGCGGCAATGGATGAGATATCAACGTCGGTCTGGTTTACGATCTGGCGTTGATGTAGTTACCAGCATAGCCGGTCGCCATTCGATCCGGTGGTGTCGTTGATGCTGGTATCACCGTCGATCTGGCGTACTATGCGGAGGTGAAGCCCTCTCCATCACCACTGTACTTGCAGTGGTGTTGCTGCTACCATCACCATCGGTCGATTCCATATCACCAACGATTTGTACAGGCCATCAGTGATTCTACATTTTCCAGAATCAATTGTAATAATAATAGAAATATTATTTCAATTACACTAGACCCAGGTCGTATACATATACACAATGTCATAACATATACATCACTGCTAAGACACAGTTCCATAAAACACATCCAATCACAAGAATGACATGTTTGAGAACACAATAAAGAAAAGAAACTGGCATTACAAGGTGAAGAACATTAGCACCTACATTACATATGACAATATGGTCTCCATCTAGATTCATGACTATGTCCACAATGAAACTGCCAAGGTATTCTTGCAACCCAAGTGTGGTCGCTCAACACCGTTGTACTTGACCATAGTTTCTGCAACACAAGAAACATAGTTAAGACAGACCTGTGTGACAAGCTCATCACGAGAGTGACATATAAATATATAATGATCAAAGCTAACACTAATATAATATTTGACCTAATGTATACAAGTAGCAGCTAGCTAGCTTGTCTTGTTCAGCGTGACAAATGTTGGATTTGGTCTCGTGGTATCCTTAGAGAGTCAGAAGCAGTGAGAGTGCATTCCTCTAAGAAGATGTCAAAAAGGACATAATGGTAGCTGCATTCACAGTGTCCCCATCAAAAATAGCTAGGCTAAACCATTAAACATGCAATGTACTACAAAATGAGGCATTTGCAACAAACTTACATGTCATTTTGTAGGCTACAAGTATAGAGGATATCTAACTTGTTAAACAACAGGAACTTTGTCAATTCATCTAACAACAATCACTGGCTGGGTTTAAGAAGCCCATCTCAACCTGCATGTGAGTATCCTCAACCTATAGAACAATCAAATGTGTAGTTAGACACATTCACCTCAGTGCATTTACATATACTAACAAAACTGACATGGTGGATCCACAACCTTATATGCCTGTGAAAGGTCCTAATATGGCTAGAGGGGGTGAATAGCCTATTAAAAATCTACAAACTTACTGGAGCAAATGGGTTAGTATAACAAATGGCGAAAAGCAATTTGCTCTAGCTCTACAAGGGTTGCAAGCCACCTATTCAAACAATTCTAGTCACTATGATCTCTAAGCACACAATTGCTATGTTGCTACTATCTAAGTTAGTGTGCTCACGATGAGCTAGCTAAATGAACCACACTAACAGGTCCTTACAAGCTCTCAAGACTAGTTACACTAAAGAGCTTGGCAACTACTTTGCAAGAATGTAAATGAGAGGACTAGATGATTATACCACCGTGTAGAGGATGAACCAATCACAAGATATGAAGACCAATCATCGGGAGAAATCCAATCATACACAAGATGAATACAAGATTTTTCTCCTGAGGTTCACGTGCTTGCCGATACGCTAGTCCCTGTTGTGTCGACCAACACTTGGTGGTTTGGCGGCTAAGAGGTGTTGCACAAACCTCATCCAACACTTAGACACCGCTAGAACCTACCCACAAATGAGGTAGCTCAATGACACGAGCAATGTACTAGAGTTACCTTTGGCGCTCCACCGGGGAAGGCAAAAGAACCCCTCACAATCACCGGGAGGTGGCCAAGAACAATCACCAACTCTTTCCACAACTCCTCCGCTGCTCCAAGCCGTCTAGGTGGCGGCAACCACCAAGATAAACAAGAAATCCGCAGCCACAACGATCCCCAAGTGCCACTAGATGCAATCACTCAAGCAAATGCACTTGGAATCACTCAATCTCAATTTAGATTCGCAATCAAGCAAGAGAGATGAGTGGGCGGGAGTTTGCTCAGCTCACAAGGATGTCAAAAATGTCAAATTACCAAGAGTGATGCCTTGGAGCTGGCCATCACGTATTTGTAGAGGCCCTCAAAGAATAGAGTCGTTAGGCTCTTCACTGTGCCTGCCTCGGGGTGACCGGACGCGCCGGTCGGAACAACTAGACGCAGCCCCAACGTCTGGTCACTTGCGCCAACCCCACGGATGGGTGCCATGTGTCCTTATTCAAATCTCAGCCACTAGATTTTCAACGGTTACTAAACAATCACCCTCATGTTTAAGTCATGATTGGACTCGTGCTAAAACCGACCTGACACAGCAAGCTCCGAGTCAGGTCAACTCCAGAGGCGATTTTTCAGCGCGAAAGCTCGACCGGACACGTCAGGTCAACGCTGACCTGACGCGTCCCAGCATCCGGTCACCTCACTGTTGCTACGCGCCTACAAGACAGGGTGATGTCAGCATGCGTCAGTGGTCATCGGATGCGGGCCCTGCGCGTCAGATCCGCTGTGTCCGTGGGCCTTCAAAAGGTGACCAAACGCGCCGGTCAAAGACCAGGCAACGCCCAGTGTGAAGTCCTCGCCCTCGGCCCTACGCGAGCCGCCGAAAACAACTGATCGGACGCAGGGTCCAGCGTCAGGTCAACCTGACGCCAGCATTCGGTCGGTGCACCTTTGCCTCCTTTTTAATTTCTAAGTCCACGACTGCTTCACCCTTGCTTCCAAGTTGCTAACCACAAAGTGTAGAACTTATGTGCACGTGTGTTAGCATTTTTCAAAGCATTTTACACTAGGTCCTAATGCATATGCTCAAATGAATTCACCTAGTGGCACTTGATAACTGTTTTAACCGAGAATTTTCCCTCTTAATAGTACGGCTATCGATCCTTAATGTGATCACACCCTCTATGGTGTCTTGATCACCAAAACCAAAACCAAAACCCTATGCAATACCTTTGCCTTGATCTCCATCGGGTTTTGTTTTTCTCTTTCTTCTTTTCCAAGTTAGAGCACTTGATCTTCACTTTTGGTCTCCTCTATCACCATGACCATCATCTAGCTCCAGCGCTTGGCATGGGACTTATCATTTCATGTCTACACACTTAGCACAATGATTAGTCCCTAGGTTTCATCAATTATCCAAAACCAAACTAGGGCTTTCAGCATGCCAAGGGTGAACTTTTGAAGGTGGCTTGCTTGTGGTAAAAGTAGAGCTAGAGCAAATTGCTATTTCACCATCTTATTGTCTAACAAGTTGCTCTAGTCAATTTGTAGAATTTTTATTAGGCTATTCACCCCCTCTAGCCATTTAGGACCTTTCAGCTGGCGACCATAATGCATATCTTAGTCGGTTCGGTGTTCCATGTGATGGAGGAATGACACCCCACTAGCACCGCTGCATCGATGGTTGAACCATTGGTGCTATAAGTTTCATCTGCCGGTTTGATTCCTTTCCAGGCCTCGTTATCGATCCGACCAACGGTGGAAGCATCTCGTCGTCGCTTCTATACTCTATGGTAGTGAAAGTGGTGACACGGCGATTGCTCAATCTATAGTAGTGAGGCAGAGAGAGAGATTTGTTTAAAGAGCAAGGCTCTATTTCCTTCTTGAGTTGAAATAGTTACAATGCCGCTATATTTTTAGTCCCAATTGGACTTGCACACCAAGAAATCTATCAAGGAGTTCTTATAGATTTGGACTCCCCTTTCCTAAAACAAAACTCTCTCCATTCCTAAACAAAATCTCCACCTATTATTCCTATATTTTGCCTAAATATCTTTATTCTCCTAAATCATCTCTAGAACTCGGGATGACGTGGAGTGGAGGGCCGCTGACCCCCCTTGTCGCGCCTCCTCCAGGAGCGCGTGTGTGCCCCATGGCCTTGGCTGCCACCGGGTCACGGACTCCCGCCGGCCCCCTAGGCCCGCTATGGCAGCCTCCATTCGGGAGCGTGACACAGGCATTGTAATCCACCCACCTCTAGAAATAACATTTTCACAGGTGTCCTTTTGACCCTCTGTTATTAGTGATAACACAGACTATCATCCAGAGGTGGGAGCTTGGTTTGCCTCTAGAAAGCATTTTTGGTCGCCTTTGGACAGTTAGAATGTAGTAAAGCTTAATTACAATTAATTCTTAAGAGAAAATCAACAAAAAGCAAGGTTCACTAATATTTTCATTGGTTGTATTCTAAAATACTGTCGCTAAGTTTCTAACCAATGGATCAATATTAAATGACTAATATTTCTCACACCCATCATCTTATTGTTGTTCTTCTTCGGCCCACACAATGGCCCATCACCACTCACCCAAACCCCCATTCCCACACCATCCTTTATTCACTAACTCTCTCTATATATATTTGGAAATTTTTCCTCAACCCTATCTAACCTAGTCCCCTCTTCCCCTCCCTACCAACGGCGGCGGCGCCGCCACCACTCGTACTCTCTATCTCTGCCCACACCATTGCCTCTATGCACTCCACCTCTGTTGTTTGATCGGCTATATCTCGTGATACCATCCAAACAACGCCCATAGAAAGAAATCCATAAACTTCATCCTTTCTAGGGTGCTGTAGACAAGATAGAAGACTCGCCACAATCTCGATCTATATATCCTAGTCATGTTGCACAAATCCGTCAAAATTGCCCATTGAAAGAGATCCATAAACTCCATTCCTAAGGAGCACAGTCAAGATGGAGGACGCCCCTGCTACAAAGAAGAAGAGACTTCAAGGTCCACGTCATAAAGAATCTACTCCCAAAGGAAATGAAGACGATGTTGACCATATAAGCTGCCTCCCCAATGGCATCCTAGGTGAAATTATCTCCCTCCTTCCTACCATGGATGGTGTGCGTACAAAGTGTCTATCCTCCAAGTGGAGCCGCCTTTGGCTCTCTGCCCCTCTTAATTTTGACTATTGTGATCTCCAAGATCCCAATGATGATAAAGACCTTGTGAGCATCATTTCCAGCATTTTTTATGCTCACCCTGGACCTGCCCGACGTTTTTGCATCCCTGCACACTATCTCTGCACTAACATTGACAATGTTGTTACTTGGCTTCAGTCCCCCACCCTTAATGGGCTACAAGAGCTTGTGTTCCACATCCCAGAAGTTGACTTTACATTGTCATTATATCCCCCACCACCAGCATCCATCTTTCGCTTCTCATCCACACTCCGTATTGTCTCCTTTGGTGGATGCCGCCTCCCAGATATCATGGCCAATCAGCTCCAATTCCCCAACCTCAAGCAGCTTACACTGTTTGATGCTATTATCTCCGAGGAGACCCTGCATGCCATGCTTGATAGTTGCCCTGCACTCGAGAACTTGCTGATGAAATACAATGAAGCTTTTCGCTGTGTTCAGATCAATTCCCGATCCCTTAAGAGCATAGGTGTTCATACCAATTCTTTTCGACAAGGTCCCACTCTAGAGGAGCTCATTATTGAGGATGCCCCATTCCTTGAGAGGCTTATCAGTTTTGAGCGGTATAGTAGGTTGCACATATCAGTGATCTCAGCACCAAAGCTGGAAACTCTGGGCTGCATTTTTGAGAATAGTAACCAGACAATGCTCACTCTTGGATCTACGACTTTTCTGGTAACTAGAACCCTCTCTGAAGTGACATTGTTCACACTTACATGTTACAATTGCGTATTCCAAGTCATTGTGAATTATGGTCAATTTTAGGCACAGAAATTCTGGACACATTTGAGCACCCTGCACCCACATTGATCTTCATTCAGAGAAATTTGTTTTATAACTTGTTATGATTCCCTAACATAATGTTTTATTTAACCAAGGGAATACGATTGGTTGACATGGGAGCAATGGTGCCGATGCATACTATCAAGGTCTTATCTATGTTCCCTTTGTCTCTCTGTCTGGATGATTGTTCTCAATTTCATTAGATGTTTTCCATGCCTGGAGAAGCTGTACATCCAGCTGGTAATGTTTCTTACTTCAGTATATAGTTCACACATACAAAGTTAATTTGGTCTCCATAATGTTGTGGCCATCCTTGTTCTGATTTCTTGGTCCGAACTAATATTTCATACTCATTTTAACTTCCAGCTGTCTCGTGCACAAGGGCACACGAACCGGTGGTGCCATAAACACAGGAATCTAATCAAATACCTTGTCCTTTGCTTGAAAACAATAGTGATCACAAATTATCGGGGTGTAATAGAACAATCAGAATTTGTGACATTCTTTGTGGAGAATGCAAGAATGCTTGAGTCTATGAGGTTTGTGGTCCCAAGCTGTTTTTATCGTGACAAGAACTGGATAAGAAGGCAGCATAGACAGCTCAAGCTGGACAAGAGCTCTTCCAGAGGTGCTACATTTACTTTCACAGACAATCAATGCCACCACAATATGATACATGCTTTGCGGGCCGGTGATCTGTCAGCAGCTGATCCGTTTGACTGTAACTGCTGAATCTGGCATTCATATGAAAAATTGTTGTACCTTAAAGAATCTTGGTTGTTACTTTGCTTAAAACTGTATTGCATTCCTTTTCAGAAACACCCCTTGTAATCCCCTTCGCATAAATAATGCTTCAAACTTGTTGTGTTTTCAATGTCAATACTGTAACTACATTCAGTTAGTCTGAAATTGGAACTAATTTTGTTATGAAGAAATAGTGTGCATGCCTTGCAATGTTATAATTAAGTGATGATCTTTGCTATAGTTGAGTATTATTTTATTTGTTCAGTTAGTCTGTTATATGCATATTGTGTCGTACATTCTCTGTGATGCAATTGGCATGGAGGTGGTACCAGGCTGGTATCAATATGTATCTTAGTGTGTTACTAGCCTTTGCATGTCATGTGGTTTTACTGGAATTGACATCTTTTAATTTGGAAGTGTGTGTTTACATATCATTTTTAGTCTCTACGTACATTTAGCTACCACTTTTAAAGTTCGTTCCAAGTGATCAATTCTTAGCAACTCCATGTGTATGGAAATCTGATGAACTTCCATGTATATGTGTTTGAATTGATACTACACATTTCTTGGTAAGAAGTGTTGATATGCCCTTCGCTTGCTTTGGTTTGATTATTTTCCTTTCTTTATTTTCTTTCTTTAGTTAAATGTGTACTTTGGTCCTTATTCCTTCTAATCCAACCAACACCTCTTGTTTTCTGAAAAAAAGAAATCGCCGCTCCGTCAAAGCCATGGAAATTGCAATTAATTAGTTTGACCTCAACAATGCTCTTTCCTAGAAAAATAACTAATACATACTCTAAAGCCACCAGACTGCGCCTTCTCTCTTGAGGAAGAAAACTAGAAGAGAGTGCCGACCGCTGGTGCTAACATAAACTTAGGAGCAGTGTCATGGTTCTTGCCAAAAAGTAGCTTGGTGTGGACAAATTCAGCATCCTGCCATCCACCAACGCATGGAGGTTCCGAAATGTGTGATTGATTCATCATGATAATGCTAAAGAGGGCATTGGTTACCTGCTGTTGCTTCTGAAATTATTATGAGACATGAGTTTGGATTTGCTAAATGGTGGGATAAAGTGATAGATAAGAGCAAGGCTAATAATATAGCCTACTGCTGACTGTATGGATCCTTGTGGCCAATCTCTCAGCCCACAGTTAGCTATTCAGTATTAATATATGGTCTTCTTTTTTCTCTTACAAAATTTTTTTGTTCTTGTGCATGCTCCTTCTCTCTTCTCTTCTCTTTCCTCCACTTCAGCATTTTAGCCCACCTATAGCATGATATTATACTTGTTCTAAGATGAGATGTGTGGGGCATTCGGACATGTGGTGCTGGTGTGTCCGTTTGAGTGGAGGATGATAAATGAGGAAATAAGAAGGCCAATGGAAATCTTGGGTCAAAATTTAAGGAGCAGCAGCTGAAAACGTGTCCAAATGTGGTATGCACCAGAGTAGACTGAATAGAGACGGAATTGGCATCCAGCCACCAGTACAAATATATGCTTGGTTTTAAGGCAACGACGGAGCATTGTGTTGACCACAGGAGCTCAAGCCTGTGTGGCGGGCTGCCGGCCACTTGGATGCATGCCCATCAAAACTGACTTCCGTGCTCAGTTGAGTGAGTTCATTCCCTTCCTCACCTGTCTTGCTTCCGCCATTGCTAGCTTTGGCTGACCATGTCACCTCAACATCAGCATTTTAGGTCCCTGATTTCTTCATATGCTACAGTGCGACCCCAAAGAAGGAGAGAACTTAAGCTGCTTTCATTGCCTGATTATTTCTCCTCCTGTTTTAATACTCCTCAGTTCAGTTGTTACCATTCAGGTCATCTCCGACTAGTCTCATCTCCAGGGACCTGCGAACGAGCACTATCAGCACTTGTTGGTTGCAATTCATCATATTCCACCAGCAGCCATGGCGGCCGTGACAACAACGCTATCGGGAACAAGGAAAAGAGCAAGAGGAGGAAGAGGAAGCAAACAGCCAAACAAGGTGTGCTGTCTCGACCATCAGAGGAGGAATTGTCGACTGAGATGGTGAATAATCTGTACCAGAGTGGTGACCCCCTTGGGCGAAAGGAGCTGGGCCAACGCGTGGTCCAATGGCTGAAGCAGGGCATGCACCTAATGGCCTCTAAATTCGCTTCCTCAGATCAGTCAGTGACACAAGATAATGATCCACTGTGGTTTGATGGACATATGGGGTTTGTGATGCAGGCACAGGCATACCTTTCTGCCACTCCCATGCCCAAGGGACAGGAAGCTCTGTGCCTCAAGGCCTCTACGCACTACCCCACGCTCTTCGACAACTTTCAGAGAGAGCTTCGTGATGTCCTGCTCCAGCAACAAGAAGAGGGCCTTGTTACCGACTGGCGCTCTACGCGTTCGTGGATGCTTCTAAAAGAAATAGCTAGATCAACTGAGCATCGGACAGCCGCACGCAGATCTGCAACTCCTGTTATGCACAGTACACTTGGCATAAGCCTGGACAGGACAAGGCTGATGCAGAGTAAAATAGATGAGTTTGTTCAGAAGATGACCGGCCTTCTTCAACTAGAACGAGATGTAGAACTGGAAGTAACCCAGACCACCCAGGATGAGTTGAGTGCCAGTTCAATGATGGATGGGAAGTCAAAAAAGCCAGTGGAGTATTTGGTAACTCATGGTCAGGCCCAAGAGGAGTGTGACACCATCTGCAATTTGAAAGTTGTCAGCAGTTCAATGGGTATGTTTTTTTACTCAGTTTTAATTTTTAGTGACACCATTTGAAAGTTCTGTACCTTTATACATGGTTGTTAAGAGTCTTAAATGACATTTGGTCAATGAACAATGATTCATGTTTCCATTGGTGCAGGATTAACTGGTCAACATCTAGTCTTATTTAGAGTCGAGGGAAGGCACAAACTTCCTCCAACTAGACTCTCTCCTGGAGACAAGGTTTGTGTGAGAACGTGCAACAGCCAGGGCGAGGTTGCCACTACTTCTTGCAAGGAAGCCTTTGTCCATAATCTCGGTGAGGATGGATGCAGCATCACAGTGGCATTGAAATCACGACGCGGTGATCCTACCTTCTCCAAGTTTCTTGGGAAAATTGCGCGTATTGATCGCATACAGGCTCTAACAGATGCAGTTACATACGAGGTAATGCAATTTTAGACACGCTTCTATATTGCCTTTGATCGGTAAATCTCTTTACTTTGAATAGTCAGCAAACCGTTTTTTGTTGTTTGTCACAAATAATTCATATGATAGAGGCACCAAATTGATCATCTATTTTGAAGTCAGCTTTTGGCACTGTTTCATGGATATTTATTGTTGACATTAAAAGTTAATATGAGTGTAGACCCTTAACTACCATCCAAGTTTTTGGGTGCCAATTTCTTCTTATTTTGAAAACGGCCTTGTTCCTTCTAGGTTGGTCAAGTTTCTTTTTCTTAAAAAAATATTGTTGGAATAAAGTAACATTGAGTAGATTCGTCAATATCAAATTGATTGATCTGTAGCTAAGGTTCCTACACTCAATGCTGGAATGGATATCTATTGGAAATATTTTGCATTTTATGTTAAGCATAATTCAATTCAGGTTAAGTAGATGTGGCATTATTTCCAATACTTTCATGTTCGAAACAAAATACTTTTTTGCGGGGCTTTGCTATTGTACTCCAAAATGATTGTAAACTTTTCATTTAGTTAGATACCTATTACCTCCTAATATTTGTTTATTTAATTTTTGATTTTGTAGAATATGATAAATGACTGTAAACATTTTAATCATTTTGCTCATAAGCCAATTTTCCAACTTTTTAAAAGCCAACTCAATAGCTGAACTGTTTGTTTCAACTTCTCACTTTTGGTTGGCAGAAGCCAGAAAAAAAACTAAAACAAACAGGCCCTAAGGTAACTGGAGTACCATAGCATTGCCTCTTTTTACATAAAAAGAATTATAACATATAACTATGTATATATTCTTGTTTCAGTGTCATATATATTGCCGGTCTTCCTAGATGAAAAGGCCTCAGCCCTGTCTCATTCATCAAAAACAAGACTAGTTCAGTTTACAGTGCATTTGAGTATGTAGCAGCACATACACTCCCCCTAATTGGTAACCCACAGCAAAACTAGAAGAGAAAATGCCACTCAACACTAAAAAGCACAGATAACATCCAGATCATGAAGATTTGCACTCATCGTCCCAACCAGAACTCCGTAATACAATAGTTACAGAAACTAACAGCACCAAAAAAACTGCCATCTGTTAGAACACTCTGGTATTCCTTTCTTTCTTTTGTTACTATTATTCTCAGGGTTTGCTCTGTTATTTGGCTGTTCCTGTGTCACTGGTAGTCATATGTGGAGTGTATGCTGGTGAAGAACACACCTATTTATGCTCAATGTTTGACCACGATTATCTGTTTGAGACATCTAGCTATTTTTTGTTCTAATTTCTTTGTAGAACTTCAATACTATTTAATTAAGGAAATTTGTCTCTGATAAATCACACCGAGAGTCATATGTTTTAAATGATCTGAATTTTGAAAGATTATTTATCGAGATGTTCAACCCATTCACCTATGAATATGCTCTGCAGCGCAATTGTGAAGCACTGATGGTTCTTCAGAAGAGAGGGTTACAGAAAAGAAATGCATCCATTGGAGTAGTAGCCACTCTGTTTGGAGACAAGGAAGATGTGAAGCTGGAGGGAAATAATCTGATGGATTGTGGTGGATCAGAAGTACCTGATGATGGTTTGTTGGAGAGGCACAGCTACAGCTTTGATGCCTCTCAGTCAAGGGCTCTTGCACTGGCCTTGAACAAGGAGAGGCCTGTCCTAGTTATCCAAGGGCCTCCTGGAACAGGCAAGACTAGTTTACTTAGCTATCTTATTGCATGTGTTGTCCGTCGGGGTGAACGTGTTCTCGTAACAGCTCCAAGCAACGCGGCGATTGATAACATAGTGGAGAGTTTATCAAGAAGTGGACTGAACATCGTACGAGTTGGAAATCCTTCTAGGATATCTCCATCTGTCACTTCAATGTCCTTGGGAGACATTGTTACCAAGAGGCTTGAAAAATTCACCCAAGAGTTTGAGAGGAAAAAATATGCCTTGAGAAAGGACTTGAAGCGTTGCATACAGGACGACGATTCTTTAGCTTCAGGTATTCGTCAACGATTGAAAAAGCTCGGCAAGGACTATAAGAATGAGGAGAAGGAAGCAATCAGGGAGGTTCTGTCAAATGCTGAGGTGGTGCTATCAACTAATACAGGGGCAGCTGACCCACTTATCAGGGGAATTGGTTGCTTTGACCTGGTAATTATAGATGAAGCTGGACAAGCAACTGAGCCCTCATGTTGGATCCCTATATTACAGGGAAAGCGTTGCATTCTTGCTGGTGATCACCGTCAGCTAGCACCAGTAGTATTATCAAGAGAGGCTATGGAAGGTGGGCTAGGAATTGTTGGAGTATATGTAGGCCCATGAGGCTAAGGCCCATGTGGCCCATGTATGGAACCTATTTAGCTACCCTTCTAGGGTTAGCCCTTGCAATAGAGAATGGCATATTCCAACATGGTATCCAGCCTAGGTTAGCTTCTCTTTCCCCTCCCCTGCCGCCCAGCCGCCGCCACCTCCCTGTGGCCGCCGCCGGCTAGCCGGTGAGCCATGGCTGGCCGTCCACCTCCCCCTCCCTCCCTCTATTCTCACTTCCCACCCCTCTCCTCTTCTTCCTCCACCTGGGCCCAGGTGCTCACCGGCGCCACTTCCCCTGCTCCTGGCGCCGCCGCACTTCTTCCTGGCGGGGCCGCTGCTGCGGGTCTTCTTCCCGGCGCGGCTGCCACCGCCGGCCTCTTCCCCAGCGCCGCCGGACTCCCTGGCTCCCTCCCTGGTGCCTCCCTTCCCGCCGCCCCTGGCTCCCTGGCGCTCCTCCCTGGAGCGGGCCTGCAGGGTGCTGGCCTGGAGGGCGCTGGTCCCAGTGCCGGCCGCCCCTTTTCTCTCCCTGCCGCAGCGCTGTCCAGCCCACAGCCACAGCTGCGCCAGCCCATCCTTCCTCCTCCTGCCGCCACCCGGGCAACCCGCACCTGCCCAGGTGCTCTCCTCTGCGGCGGTTGAGGACCCGGGTGCCACTGATGGGGCCGATGGGGACCCTCAGCCCCAACTCCCGGCCACTGATGGTGCCCAACCTGCTGTCCAGCAGCCCCCCATCCACCTTACCGGCGCCGGGCTGGACGCCGGCAACCTCTCTCCTGCCGGTGCCCAGGCCTTCCCGGCCCCGCCACCTCTCCTTTCCCAGATCTACGCCGGACGTGACGCTTCGTCTCTCGCCGCTGCCCTCGCCGCCGCGCGTGCCTCTGCCGCGGAGGGGCAGGCTCGGGTGCGGGCGGCCGCCCTCGTGTGGGAGCACGAGCGCGAAGCGGCCGATGCCCTGGCTCGCCAGATCGCCGAGGCGGAGCGGCTCCTCTCATCCCCCGTCGGCCAGGACGTTGGGGCCCACTCCTCTGCCTCGCCGGGTCGCCGCGTGTCTCACACCGCCGTCCTCTGGCACGACCCGGCCGACCCGCTCGTGGCTCAGCTGCACTACCAGGCGGGGGGGGGGGGGTCCAGAACATTCGCCTGCTCGTTCCGGTCGTCCTCGAGCCGGAGTCCCCCTCGTACGCCCGCTGGCGGGACCTGGTCCTCCTCACCCTTCGCCGCTACGCCCTCGACGACCACGTCCTCGTCGACACCCTGGTTGCCGTCCAGACGCCGTCGTGGCTTCGTCTCGACAGCATCGTTCTCTCCTGGATCTTGGGGACGATCTCTCTGGACCTCCACGACCTCGTCCGCACCTCTCCGGATGCGCGCCGGGCTTGGCTCGCCCTCGAGGGCCAGTTCCTGGGCAACGCGGAGGCCCGGGCACTGCGTCTCGACGCGAGCTTCCGCACCTTCGTCCAGGGTGACCTCTCCGTCGGCGAGTTCTGCCGTCGGATGAAGGGCATGGCTGACTCCCTTGGGGATCTCGGGTGGCCCGTCGAGGATCGCATCTTGGTCCTCAACGTCCTCCGGGGGCTCAGTGACCGCTACGCCCACCTCCGGACGTGGATCACCCGCCAGAGGCCTTTTCCCACCTTCTTGGAGGTCCGTGACGATCTCGTCATGGAGGAGCTCACTCAGGGCCTCCAGCCGGGCTCTACCACTTCCTCGTCCTCCTCGACGGCCCTGGCTGCTACTCCGCCGCGTCCTACTGCTCCACCGCGGTCGTCGGCTCCGCCATCGTCGTCTCTCCTGGGTCCTCCTCCCTCCGGGCCGAGCGGAGGTGGGGGGGGCCGTGGCTCTCGTCGTCGCCGTGGGGGGGCCGCGGGGGTGGCCGGGGTGCTCAACCCCACGCTCCTGCACCGTCTGGCACACACGGGGGGGCACCGTGGCCTTCGTTCCAGAACCCGTGGTCCGGTCGCATCTCTATGTGGCCCTACCACGCCCCCGGAGCCGATACTCGCCCACCGATGGCCATGCTCACCGGGGCTCCTCCAGCCGGTCCTTCGCCTGGTGTTTTCCCTGCTACGTCGTGGGTTCCACCTTTCGGGACTCCACCGGGGGTCGCCGGCTGGGATCAGGCGGCCCTGGCTCGCTCGTTCAGCACCATGAGCCTGACACCTCCGGCCGGTCCCGAGTGGATCGCTGATTCGGGGGCCACCTACCACACTACTCCTGACCCCGGTATACTTTCGTCGATTCACTCTCCTTCTTCCTCTCTTCCTTCGTCCATTATGGTCGCTAATGGTTCTTGTATTCCTGTCTCGTCTGTGGGTACCGCCGGTGCTCATGGCTCCTTTCGTCTTCCTGATGTTCTTGTTGCTCCTTCTATGGTTCATAATCTTCTTTCTATTCGACGTTTTACAGCTGACAATTCTTGTTCTGTGGAATTTGACTCTTCTGGTCTTACTGTAAAGGATTTGGCTTCCCGGCGTCCTCTGCTCCGATGTGACAGCACCGGGCCCCTTTACACACTTCGCTTCCCGGCGGCTCCTTCATCTTCTTCGCCGCCCGTTTTGTCAGCTGCCTTCGTCGCTTCCTCTTCCTCCACCACCTGGCACCGGCGCCTCGGCCATCCTGGACGTGATGCCCTGATACAGCTCAGTCGTAGCTCTGGTCTTCCATGTACTCGAGCTCCTGATGAGCACTTGTGTCATGCGTGCCAATTGGGCCGACATGTTCGTCTTCCTTTTTCTAGTTCTACTTCCCATGCGGCCCGTGTTTTTGATCTTGTACATTGCGACCTTTGGACATCTCCTATTATGAGCATTTCTGGTTATAAGTACTACCTTGTGGTTGTTGATGATTTTTCGCATTATTCGTGGACTTTTCCTCTTCGTGCGAAGTCTGATACGTTTACCACGCTCCTCCACTTCTTTACTTGGGTGTCCACTCAGTTCGGCCTCACCATCAAGGCCGTCCAGTGTGACAATGGTCGCGAGTTTGATAACTCCACCGCCCGAGATTTCTTCCTCTCTCACGGTGTTCAGCTCCGCATGTCTTGCCCATACACCTCCTCGCAGAATGGCAAGGCCGAGCGGATGATTCGCACCACAAACGACACCGTGCGCACCCTCCTGTTTCAGGCCTCTCTTCCTGCTCGCTTCTGGGCTGAGGGCCTGCATACTTCCACCTACCTTCTTAACCGCCTTCCTTCCGCTGCCTGTCCCGCTCCCACTCCTCACCACGCCCTCTTTGGTACCCCGCCTCGGTATGATCACCTTCGCGTGTTCGGGTGTGCTTGTTACCCCAACACTGCAGCCACTTCTTCTCACAAGCTGGACCCTCGCTCCACGCTCTGTGTCTTCCTCGGGTACTCCCCTGACCACAAGGGGTATCGGTGCTTCGACCTTACCTCCCGACGTGTTCTCATCTCGCGCCATGTGGTCTTCGATGAGTCCGTCTTTCCCTTTTCCAGCACCACTACACCTCCGGTCACTGACCCACCCGATCTGTTTCCCACTGACCCGGTGGTTCAGCCACCTTCTTTGTGGTCTCCTGCAGGTACCGCCTCGCCGCGTTCTGAGCCGGCCACCAGTCCCGGCTCCCCTGCGAGTCCGGGCCCCTCGTCCTCCGGCGCGGCCCCGTCTTCTCCAGTTGGTGCAGACCCGGGGCCTTCGTCCCCCGCTTTTGCCCCGGGGGGGTCGTGCCGGTTGCCGACGCCGGATCCTGTCTCGGCACCTGCCCCGGCGGCTCCGTCGAGGTTTGCCGCGCCGGTACGGGTATACCAGCGCAGGCCGCGGCCCCCGCCGCCCGTGGTCCCGGTCCCTTCTCCGCCGGGAACACCGACACCACCGCCACTGTCTCCGCCGGCCCGTGGTGTCCCGCCGGTCTACCACCCGCCGCTACTTCACCGACACCCGCGGCATGTTCACCCGATGGTGACACGGCACGCGGCTGGCACCCTGCCGCCTCGTGCCCTCGAGGCTTCGACCGGCGACGCGGTGGTCTCTCCGGTACCCTCCTCCGTCCGCGACGCCCTGCTGGACCCTCACTGGCACCGCGCGATGGAAGAGGAGTACGCCGCACTACTCGCCAACCAGACGTGGGAGTTGGTGCCCCGGCCGCCGGGCGCCAATGTCGTCACCGGCAAGTGGATTTGGACTCACAAGCGCCGAGCGGACGGCTCTCTCGAGCGCTACAAAGCTCGATGGGTCCTCCGGGGTTTCACTCAGCGCCCCGGCGTCGACTACGATGAGACCTTCAGCCCGGTGGTCAAGCCGGCCACCGTCCGTACCGTACTATCACTGGCACTTGCTCGGTCTTGGCCCGTCCACCAGCTGGACGTCAAGAACGCCTTCCTCCACGGCCTTCTTACCGAGACGGTGTACTGCAGTCAGCCGGCGGGGTTTGTCGACAATACCCGCCCTGACATGGTCTGCCGGCTCAACAGGTCACTCTATGGCCTCAAGCAGGCACCTCGGGCGTGGAACCACCGGTTTGCTGCTTTCTTGCTGACCCGGGGGTTCATGGAGGCCAAGTCGGATACGTCCCTGTTCGTCTACCACCATGGGGCCGACACTGCATACTTGTTACTCTATGTTGATGACATTGTCCTCACTGCCTCCAGCGAGCATCTTCTCCGCCGGATCATAGCAGCTCTCCAGCAGGAGTTTGCGATGAAGGACCTGGGTGAGCTCCATCACTTTCTCGGTGTCACTGTTGAGCACCGTCCTGCTGGGCTCCTTCTTCACCAGAGGCAGTACACTCGGGATATCCTGGAGCGGGCTGGGATGTCTGATTGCAAGCCCTGCTCCACTCCGGTCGACATTCAGGGCAAGCTGTTTGAGGCTGAGGGACCTCCGGTGGACGACCCCACTGCGTACAGGAGTCTTGCCGGGGCCCTTCAGTACCTCACCTTCACCCGGCCGGACATCACCTATGCAGTTCAGCAGGTCTGCCTCCACATGCATGATCCCCGGGAGCCTCACCTCACGGCTCTCAAGCGTCTCCTCCGCTACCTCCGGGGCACCCTCGACTACGGCCTCCTCCTCCACCGGGCCTCCTCCACCGACCTCGTTGTCTACACCGACGCTGACTGGGCCGGGTGCCCGGATACTCGCCGCTCCACCTCCGGCTACGCCGTCTTCCTGGGCGGCAACCTGGTGTCTTGGTCGTCCAAGCGCCAGCCGGTGGTTTCCCGGTCCAGTGCCGAGGCGGAGTACCGCGCCGTGGCCAACGGCGTGGCGGAGGCCGCGTGGCTCCGGCAGCTGCTTGCTGAGTTGCACACTCCACCCTCCAGGAGCACACTGATCTACTGCGACAACGTCAGTGCGGTCTACCTCTCCACCAACCCCATCCAGCACCAGCGGACGAAGCATGTCGAGATCGACCTCCACTTTGTCCGTGATCGGGTGGCCATGGGCGAGGTGCGGGTCCTTCATGTCCCGACGACCTCCCAGTTCGCGGACATCTTCACCAAAGGCCTCCCGTCCTCGACCTTCGCCGAGTTTCGCTCCAGCCTCAACATCACCAGTGGCTAGTTGCGTCTGTGGGGGGGTTGTGTGTGTTCTTTCTTGTTTGTTTCAGCCTCGAACTCCGCTGCGACGGTAGTTCAGACTGCGGGGGGGTGTTGGAGTATATGTAGGCCCATGAGGCTAAGGCCCATGTGGCCCATGTATGGAACCTATTTAGCTACCCTTCTAGGGTTAGCCCTTGCAATAGAGAATGGCATATTCCAACAGGAATGTCTTTGTTAGAAAGGGCTTCATCACTACATGATGGACTGCTCACTACGACATTAACCACACAATACCGAATGCATGAATCTATAGCTAGTTGGGCATCAAAGGAGATGTATGATGGATTGCTCCAATCGTTTCCATCTGTTGCTTGTCGACTTCTTGTCGATTATCCATTTGTCAAGGTACCAATGCTCTATCCATATATTTCTATAAAGCTAAAATAATTTACCAAGGTGTAGCTTGTCACTTTTAGTCGATAAAACAAATAGGAAGCATGTTTATCCTGTCAAGGCTACACTTGTCACTGTAGATTTTTGTACCACCCTATGCTACATGTTTACTTGCCACCTCGATAAGAAACAGTGCAGCCATGAATTCTGTGTTCCTTTTGAATGCTAATAATGTCATTACAAACAAATTTGCCTATGATCTATATTGCGTAAAAAATTCCATATCTCTTGCACATAAACATAGTTGTAGAATGAAGTGTTGCTTCCAGTCCTGTATGGTAAATTATAGCGCCACAGTTTTATTTCTACAGGGATTTAGTGCAGTTGATTATCTGGTCAAAAGTAGTTTGTCTTATTTAATAGATCAATGAATATTCCACTGTTGTTTGCTAATATTGTGTGCTACAAAGTTTTTAGAGAACATGCCTTGGCATGTATTTCTTTAAGAATTTTCGCAAAAAAATGTATTTCTTCAAAAAGTAGAGTGGTACAACAATGACCAGACAAACATAACTAGAGAGCTAAAACGACAAATATGGAAGCTACAGTCCAGTACTCGTACAACAACTACAATACATCCAAGAACAAGACCAGTCTTCCACAAAAACAGAAAATGGATTCATTAGCATAGAAGGAGCACAGTTACGGTGGACCACAAGGTATAACCTGGACAGAGTTAGGATAAGCACAAGCCAATCAGCAACCCAGAAACTCCAAAGTGTGCAGCATCCTCCTGACTTTTTTTTTTGGATAATGGAACAAAGTTCCAACCTCTACCATCCGCAAATGATACACAGCTAATTGTCAGAATACAAGGCAAAGCCATAAGGCTCACACAAATGCAAAAAACAAAGTTCAGCCCAAACTAGTGGGTGCACCAAACAAGAAACAAAACTAAGCCGCGAGGCGACCACTCCAACACCATCCCACTAAACAAGCCATCTAGACAAGCGACACATGCCCCTTGAACGCATCTGGGCTCCAATTTTAGTTTTGAAGTTTTGGTGGTTAGTGAACACAAGTGCTTGTGACAATAATGTGTGTTTGGCAGCGGTTACATTCACAATGAACTCACTTGTTGGCCACATGGTTTTCTTGGTCCTGAGAATGTTGTGTATGGATGATAGTTATGGAGCAAAGGATATTCACAGAGACTAAAGACTCTAGGTCAAGTGCAAGTTTGGTGCTTGGAGGCACTTGACTTAGAGTGTATAGAGCTTTGTTTTCCTTTGGCCGCTGATCCAAGACACGCAACTCGATGGGAGTTTGAGTTGAGATAATTTGGATATGCACAAGTGTTATTCTCTCAGCAAGTCAGAGCATAAGTGGCCCAATTGGATGGGTTTTAAGTCAAGGATCTCAAAAAAGTTGAATTCGATAAGATTAGACTCAAAACGAGCTTAAAATATGCACTAGAGAATGTACAAATGATTGGGATCAGCCCAACTGATCATTTGGTGGCACTATGAATATACAGTTCAGTTTGAGACTTGGCCCCAATATAGAGTGTGCATGATATTATCAGTTGGTGACTTTGTGACACCCCAAGGATCAACCTGTGAGGCCCTAACTTGACTATGTGTCAAGTGGCCAAATTACTATTATGCACCATGTGATATGATTGAACTTTGTTTTGCCTGGCGGATCATCCGATGATGGTGTGCCTTGATTGTTTATTGAGTTGGCCAAGTCACTAGACAACATCGTATGGTCTAGTGGTGACTTCGTGATACCCAAAGGTTCATCCAGTGAAGCATATTCTCATTTATTCCCTTTTGATCATTAGAAAACTAGGATGTATAGGATCATTGTATGGTGCGACCACGTGTTACCCGATGAATCATTCGGTGATGTCTGTGCTTGGAAAGTTTCTGCAATGGCTATCTAAGGCTTCACACCCTGCATTTGTTCCTTTCCTAGCTAATTTGAAGCTGCTATTTCACTCCAGCTGTCTATTGAGAGGGTTTATGAAGTGTGGGAGAGCTAAGCCTAGATTGTGTCTTGTGAGAGTGTGCTTTGTATGCATCCAATATTCTAGGCTTCGATTTCATCAAGCTGCTGTTGATGACATTATTCATAGTGTTCGACAACAGCTACACAGTGCGGTGGAGGACTGGGTGATTTGAAACCAACCATTCCATAGTGGAGAATGGGTATTCACAAGTGGAGACTTGAGACTTCATGACTCAAGGGAGAAAAACCTGAGTCTTATGCCTCTTTGGTGCTCCAACGTAGATTAGGGTGTCGTGGCAATAACCCGATATAATGGGAAAGAAATTTGGTTATCACTTTTGCCTCTTCTATGTTCTTGCATTACTTTAGTGCCTTAGCCTTGTGCTTTGCTTCTTGTTGAGTGACAACTAGATTAACTAGCTAGAGTGTGCTTAGTGATACAATTTACTTTCTGCACCTAAGGTTTTTCTTGTTGAGTGACAACTAGATCTCGTAGGCTGCATCCATCATTGCCAAAACTCTTGGTCGATTTTCTTAGCATGTTCCTTTAGTTTTCTCATTGTCGTTTCTTGTTAAAGACATGTGTAGCGTGATGGCTATAAGGACACTTTAGTGTGATCGTTTTAGCCTTAGGTGTCACTGTGCAAGTGGGTGAAATAGTTTATGCACAGGCTAAGGTTGACATTGCTTTAGATTTTTAGAGTCCAGTTCACTTGCCTCTTGGCCCATTCGGTCTTTACACCCATCAAACATGTTGAGACCCATGGTGACAACCCCAGAGAGCAAGAACTTTGGAGATATTGTCGTTGCCTATCCATAATCTGAACCAAGTTTTCACTCAAGGTCAAAGTCTAACTAGGCAAGTAGGAAGGCACCTCGACTAAGGAAGAGACCTACATTGTTAGTGCTTTCCTGCTAACCACTAGTAAGGTAAAATGCTAGGCGAGACATTTGATCAGGACTTCCCACTCCACCCAAAACAACGAGGGGGGAGCAAGGCCGTAGTTGTATAGCATCATGTGCACACCGTCATCAAGTGTTGTTGTGCACAGCCTAGCCTCCAGCCTATTGCACATGTACATCATCACGTTGCCCACAACTACATAGATTTGCTGTCGATGTGCCACTCGTGCTACCATCACCCCCGGAGCTGCTGCAAACCTTCCTATGTGCAGTTACAGGAGCCACCAACATGCTGCCAGTGACTCCACATGCTAAATTGATGAGTAAGGGGAGTATATAGAATCCATCCACTCGTGGCATGGATCTACCCTTCCCTCATGAAGATTTGGCCTCCACCATGAGGGTAACTCGCAGTATCGCTAGCTCTCTGCCCTCGGGTGGCACTAGTGTGCAGCCACTATCAAGCTAGGAAATGAAGAATCTGGCTACTCATGGCATGGTTTTGTATTCCCCATTTGCAGATCAAGCACTCCATGACACTCCATGCCACTACTATTGTCAACATGTCATGGTGATCCACGCCACTAGTCTCATCAACAACACGCCAAACAACTAGAATGGAAAAGGAGGAAGGCGGAGGAGAGGGAAGGAAGGAGACTTCATATGGACACTATTTAGTGCACACTAGGTGTTGGTAGTGGTGGTGGTGGTGGGCGGGAGGCAGCCCTCACCCGTTGAGACATGATGGATGGTTGGATGCCGTCTATTTCACCCCCAAGTCCTCTTGTGCACGATGACACAAGAGTACATGTTGTTTCCCCATTATACTAAAAGTTACTGCTTCCCATTGGTTTTATTGGGGTTGACATTACATTGCCTCATCAAAACCCAGTCATCGGTTTCTGATTTATTACATACAACATTTGTATTTCTTGTTTTTTCCAATCTAAGCAATAAAATAACACTGCAACAAGTGAAATAATAAATCATGGTTTGACAAATATGTTGATTTCTAATCAGGACGACCAAATCTATGGAGCCTCCCGAGTTATTGCTTAGAGTTCAATGAGAAATTTCAACAGCTATACTTCTTGTTCCGTTGGAGTTCATGGCTTTATATATTTTTCCAAAAACCATTGCATTTTTTCTCTAGTAGTCCCTTAAATTCTTGAGTCAAATTTCCAACCTAAGTGGTGATAAGTTACTTCTAATTTATTTCAGGCCACCTGGATGACTCAGTGTGCCTTGCTTTTACTTGATACTCGAAAGGCACATGGAAGTCTAAATATTGACTGTGAGGAGAGTTTAGACCCAGCTGGTACTGGTTCATTTTACAACAATGGTGAGGCAGATATAGTTGCACAGCATGTTCTCAATCTTATACAATGTGGTATGTTCCTGCTTTCTTTAATCATGCTACTATGATCTTATATGCTGAACTTGGCATGCATCTTTCTGTCTTTTTATGTCATTCTTGTTTACTTATCTGAAGTGGTTAACCCTATGAGGGAACAACATAGTCCTAGATGAGAGGAAACAACATATAGTCCTAGATGAAGCCTCAATCTCCCTCCCTCTAGCTTTGTTGAAGTACAATCAATTCACACTAGATAGGAAATTGGAGGGGACCAATGATTTTGGAAGCTAAAAATAAATTTTAACACACCTTCAACACAAATTGCACCATATATTGGATACAACACTATACCTTTACTAAAACTTCACTCATTCAAAAATCATAACTCTAGTTTACCTTAGGGGCCATTTGGATCCTTTCATTTGGAGGAATTGAAATCTACTTAATAAATTAGACTATTTGGCTTGGAATTTGACATTCCACCACTTTCCAAAGTTCACATATAGGCCTATCTCAAAGTTCACATATACGCTCTTCAATTCGCTCTTCTACGGTAGAAATGCAACACATAAGTATCTCTCTCATATAGCCAACAATAATATACAAATATAATCCATATACAACCATATTAGCTTAATTAATATGTGTCTAAATTATGATTATTAAAATAAATTCAATTCCAAGGATCCAAACGGGGCCTTAAGTTTTTTATGAATAAACTACATAAAATTTGTGAAGTGGCGCAACTGGAATCATGTCAATCTGATTTAGAACTCAAGACACAAAATAAACAAGCTCATTGTGCTAGATGGTGACGATAATTATTGAAGCCCTAATTAATTTCATGATTAACCAAAATCTATAAACGATTAACCAATGAAGCTTCTGATCAATAACATAATGCCCTAGCACAGTTCTAGATAGATCAAAACCAGTCTAAACTTGAGAACAAGAAATCAATCTAAAATCAAAAGCTAGGCATGTAAAACAGATAACAAAGTTAAGAAATAGGAGTACCAACACATCAACATGAGAGAATTGATCTTTATTATTACTTTAATAATATATTCATAATTCACAAGATGCAACACACAAGCATCCATATATAAGGACTTCTGTTGAATCTAAGCCATAAGTAACTGTCATGTTTTTCTGTCAAAAAACATATAAGCCTCTATTTGATCTGGTTTCATTTTATTTTTTGGCCAAACACGCATGAACCCACTAACTCCTAGTACCATTGGATTGCATGTGTTACACGTTCTTGCATCACCCAGGCCCACATGCCTACTAGCTCCTTAAGCCCTTTCTATGTTCAACTAATGCACCAGCATCATGAGGCCAGTCTAGGCCGGCGACTACCTGTAGAACCAGCTATACCGTCCAAGCCCTCCAATATATCGAGACTAGTCATCACAAATCAAGGTGAAACCATGAGCTCTGGTCTGTTTGCATCATGTAGACCCGAGCCACCCTCATACACACACCCATTCTAAATATCTAAAGGTCATACCGATGTGCTATAATACTGTCGGTAGTCCAAATTACCATCCGCCAAAGGTGAGTCACACGCTCGTGCATTGACAAGCCTTCATGCGCACTATCCTCTAGCCTGAACGTCTCACATGACATCCTTGACTAATATGACCTATGTTCCTCCTTAAACTTTTCTTGCTTCTCAACACACTAAAAGCCAGAAAAGTGTATCTTATTTTTCTTTATCGCTTTTTAATTTGTTTCCTCAAAAACCAACTTTTCATCTTTTCAAAAGCCAACTCAATAGCTGAGTTGTTTGTTTCAGCTTCTAGACTCCTAGATCTAGTCCTAAAACCTCAGTTCCTCCTAAATATAGTTTTAGTCCTGTCATCAAACATGTCCAATCTCAAGTAAACAAGCACGCAACCATCTATGAGCACAAGTCCATGGCTTGACTCAAGTCAATCCACACAATACCTCACATGAGAGTGTCATGCAGCAATACCAAAACCATTACACTACCACAAGTCTCTCCAACCAGCTTGCTATCACAAGTATATCTAAGTAACACATGCATATTACATATACCGAAAATTTCAATCACTTTGCAATACCAATTTCATCCTAAACCAATTTTCATCACATGATATCACAGTTCATTATCTTTGCATATGCATTATGGCCCGGTAGGAATTGTCTACTGTGTACTAGTGTCACCCTATTGGTTCTGTGAATGTTGAAGCTAATAACACATTGAACTAATTTGTGAAGGAGTCTCTCCAACTTCGATTGTTGTTCAGTCCCCTTACATTGCACAAGTACAACTGTTACGGGGAAGACTAGAAGAATATCCAGTGGCTTCCGATGTTGAGGTTTCAACAATAGACACCTTCCAGGGTCGGGAAGCAGATGCAGTTGTCATATCCATGGTAAGCTCTTTTTCTGGTGCTTTCTATTTTTGTAATAAGGTGACAAACATAATATGAAGTTGACGTACACACCAAGCACTATGTTAATGGGTCACTTCTTGAAATACTAAAAATGTTTTCATCCCTCACTTGTGTTAGGTTCGGTCAAACTCCTTGGGAGCAGTAGGGTTCCTTGGTGATAGAAGGCGCATGAATGTAGCTATTACAAGGGCAAGGTCACATGTTGCAGTGGTGTGCGATACTTCTACTATTTGTAACAATGCTTTCCTGGCCAAGCTCCTTCGCCATATCCGGCAACATGGTCAGGTCAGACATGTGGAGCCCGGTTACTTGGATGGGGGCTTTGATCCACCAGCCTTACCCTCCTTAGGTTAGTTATGACTTGCCATGAAATGTGACGTACTAAATGTTGAGTTCCATAACATCACTGAAAAAATTCCTTCTATGCCATCAAAATCTACACAAATTCCTTCTATGACATCAAAAATTATGTGAGATAGTTTTTGGGTTGAACCTTAATCGTGCTCGGCCGGTGTCCGTAGTCACTGCGCGTGCACACCACGTCGCGGTGTCGTGCTGCCTCTGCCACCTGTCTGCCGCGTCTGGTCGTGTCGTCGGGCTGCGCCACTGCGGCCTTGCCGCCCTGCCCCCTTCGGTCGCACTCAAGTGGAAGCCGAGGTTTCGCTCGTCCTCGCGCCCCTCTGCTCGCCCTCTCCCTCGACTTTCCCCTTTCCCTTGCTCGCTACTACCGCCCGCGCGCTGCTCCACTGCCGTCGGTTGCGTCACGCCAAGGCCGAGCTGTCCATCGTGGCTTTCCCCCCTACGGCCTGCTCCCTCTAAGCCCCTTGGGGTTGCCTCGTCTGCTTAATGCGGCCTCGGGCCATGGGGGCCAAGCCTTGCTGAGCCATCATCGACTGCCTTGCTACTGAGAGCAGAGTATGCCGACGAGAGCCTCCCGTTCCGCTTCCCAAATTCACCCAGCTCGAGGCTTTTCGGTTCGATTCCTCCCGCAGGCAGGTAGCTTAGAGATTTAGCTAGCCGGCCAACCCCTACCGTGGTCGTGTCGTGCCCTGCCCGGGGTGGGCTTAGAGTTTCCGCGGCCGCCGGGCAGCTCGCCGTTAAGGTGCGGCGTAATTGGGGTAATCCTCGATTGATCATTTTCGATTCGATTGTTGGTAGCGCTGAGTAGCCCTTAACCTCCTCTTTTCGGTGCTCGTCTTGGTTTGGGCAGGGGCCTCACCGGCATCAGCTAGCGCCACCTTGCCGCGCTGGAGCGCCGTCGCACCGATCGGGTGCACGTGGCCAGCTCGGCTCGAACTTCCTCCGGCTCGACCGCCACCATAGTACAGACTGCGGTAAGTGCTGGATGCTTCCCCGCCACCGCACTCCCTCCGTTAACGCGTAGGTCCGCCGGTGCTATTGCGCTGCCACGCGGTTCAGCCCGGCGTCGGAGGTGGGCCTCAGTAGTGCATCACGGCGTTTCCTTCCGCTCCGCGTCACCCCGAGCTGGCCCGAAGGTCCCTATCAGCTCGTTATGCGGACCGCTTAGGCACTTAGTTGGCCGGTTCGATCGCTCGGTGCCGGCCATGGCCGCGCCGGCGAGCGCGGTGGCGCCAAGGATCCCTCGGTTTGTGAAGATGGGATGGTCCGGGGGCCTTCTCGCAAAGTGTGTCTCTGTAGGAACAGTGCGCTAGTGTTTCGTGTGATAATCTGCGAAGCTGAGGGCTTTTCTGCTTAAGGCGCGGGTGCGTGCGCGGGCTCCCCGCCGCGGGCCGCTTGCTGGGCCGGCCTGTTACACGCGCGGCTGCTCCCGGGGGGACCAATTTGGTTGCTGGGCCGCTTTGTTGGCCTCGGCCTTTTCTCTTTCTAAAGAGTTTTCTCAAATTAGTTTCTAGGGTAAATTTGTAAGTTAAAAATAGAATTGTGTAGAAGTCCAAAAATGGTGAAACCAATTTTGTTAGGTTCGTAAAATCACGATCTACCTAAAGGTGCAATTGGTTCGCGTAGTTATGATATTTTTAGGTTTGCTCTAGTTATCTTGAGACGCTTAATGTTATTAAAACATGAAATCGTAGGATTGGTTGGGAGATGATGGCGATAGTGTGGACTCTAAAAATTTTACAGTAGGTTCCTAATATCATCAGGTGCTCACTGTAATCTTGGTAGCCGCTGAATGATTAAATTGCTAAGGTAGCTAATGAGTCTTAGTTGAATATATAGTAATTCAATGAAATAAATAAAGTAACCACTTGGGCTTCATAACTAAAATGTTTGTCGGGACATGGCGCGTTGCTGGTAACAAGGATACATGGTTTAGTATGCTAGCCTTATGTCAGTTCGTTAGCTAGAGAGACGTACTCGTATCTTAAGTATTTCAGTCACCGTTGATTATTTACGTCTTTGCATTGCATCCACGAATGTCATAATAGGAGCGTTGATGGATTGCGGAGTCATCTGGAGCAACAGAAAAGATGGCGCCTTGAGGATCGTGTCATCATGATGGAATGCTAACTTTTGGTTAAATCTTTACCCAGGCAAGCCCCGGTGCATAACCCCTATTATTCCGCACTCTAATTTATGCTTGTGCATTAAGTTTAAAGGAGTTGAATGAAACCCACTTGCATATAAATATCCTGATCTCATGAGTCTTACTAGCATGTCAGGATCGTGTAGATTGCTATGCTACAGGACTCCGGTAGAAGTCGAGTGATTTCCTGTCACTCGCGAGAGATAGGAATTATAATATTATTACTATTATCATGTTACTATCACATGGAATATAAATGTATATGGATAATTGGAGATCGGGCGGAACGGGTTGGATGGATTTGGACCTGGTTGGGCAACAGAGCGGGGCTCTAGTTGCATTTGTTTCGCCTGTGTCAATTAAGGACCGTTCGTTGCATGGACCCTGGTCAAGTCACAGATTTATTGTCCCGAGCATATACTTGCTTATGGGAGCGGAAAGACTTGTTTCTCTCCTGTCATGGGTTCCGGCTCTTTCTGGATCGGCTTTTTAGGTGGTTATATATATTGGGTGGAGGAGGTCTAAGCACCATACTGAGGCCGGGCCTGCAGTGTTGGGGGCTTAGAGTCTGAGCTTGGACGGGGACCTAGACCCCTTGACAGGAGTGAAACGGGTTGGTCTTGCTTGTGCCTGGGGTATAAGCAAGGCGTGTGTCTTCGGGACACCCAACTGGGCATATTGATTCGTGAATCGCCGTTTCTACGTGATGGTACGGCTTGACTACGCTCTGGCATCGTAGTAAGAACTGGCGGTTGAAAGATGAAGAAATTGTTTCTGTTTGCTCAACCCTGCTTGGTTATAGACTAGGTGCTTACATAGAATGTTGGATAAGAAATAAAATACGGCTATTAAAAATAAGAAATTAAGGACACACCCTTAGCGCTGCTTCTTGCAAACAAGAAACCCACAAGCCAGAAAGCCTTGCATAATCCTTGGAGTCTTTTCTTTCCTCCTGACGGGTAAGTCTTGCGGAGTACAATTGAGTACTCAGGGTTTGTTCTACCCTGTTACAGGTGGCAGGTGCTGATAAGTTGGCACTTATGTGTGGAAACCTCCTGGTGGGCTCAGCAAGGATTTTCTTTGCGATGCGGAGTAGAGTTTTTTTTTCTGAAACTCTCACCAAAAGTTTTACGAGGAAAATACTATTAACTTGTTATCATTTCATGCATCTAAACGTTTTTCATGTTAATGTTTAACTTGTCATTAAATGGTTTAATTTCCGCTAAACGCTGTTAATGTTTTATATTCCGTGGTCATAACTACTTAATGAATTACTCTGATGTTGTACTAAAAGTGATGTAAGAAATGGTAAGGATGCTGTAAGCTTTACTCTCTCATTTGTGATCCTGATGTAAAAATGTGGATCTTCGAGTTCTCCCTTGCGGTGTACTCGATGGAATCGCGTAATTTAGTGTTCTCCCCGGAGTACTTAGTGTCTAATTGAAGACGAGTACTCTTGGGAGGGCATTAGATTAGGCGATTCTGCCACCAAGGCCTCCCTGGACGGGGCCATGGCTGGTGGCTGCCCCTCCGCTCCGATCCGATAGGCTGCGGCAGCGATCGCGGGGAGAGGAACAACGAACAAGTCGGTTCCGTTAATGGACACACGGGTGGCCCAACCTCCTCCCTGGTCGAACATGGAAAATCATCACGTCCAGCAACCTCGTCCATGCGCTGCCCTTCTCTATGGCTCTATGCTCCAGTGTCCAGAATTCTGATCAAATACGCGGTCCAGTCCTCCGCTAGGGTGCACACATGCATCAGGCGGGGCGCTAAAAGCAACTCCTTCGGGGTAACAGGACTTGCCCGAGCTCGTCGGCCTTGCTTGCGTTGGGTTGGGCAAAAGGGTTTCTCAGGAACATGGGGTCATCGATCGGCACGTCCATGCGCTCGTTCAAGGCCGTCTCGCTGCTGTCCAGCCCACCGAATAGGAAGCCGAGCGCTCCATGATATACCGGGGGTGTGGCCAGTGTCTGGACGTCCGGACGGACCGCGCAGCCCCCGTCTGCCTTCACCCTACCCACAAATATGCTCTGCCCTCATTTCAGCACCCACCGGTCCTTCTCCTGACCCCCTCCTCTCTCTCTCTCCGACTCTCCACGCGGGCAACACACGGGAGTCGGGATAAGCATCTGAGGATGAGCACGCCTCCAAACGCGCCCCAACCTGCAGCACCCCCCATCCATCGGCCCCCGGCACGCCGCGTGCCCCTTCCGCAGGCCCCCGGCTCACCATCAGGCCAAACAATATAAAACACTTGCGACATGAATGTAACACAAAACTAAAAACAAATGAAACATTTGGAACACATTCTTGCAACATGTATGTGAAGCACATGAAACATAAAAAAATTCTTGTAACTTACAATATGAAACCACTTGCTGCAACATAAGACTGAAACAACTAAAATATTTAGAACATACTGTTGCAACATATGCAACATCTAGATCAAAAACGATTGCAACATACGTCTAGAAAAGATGAAATATTTTGAACAAATGCTACAACATGCCTCTAAAATACTTGCAACATATGCAATATGTGCAACATCCTTCAATCTACTTTTACAACAATAAGATGAAACAATTGCAATATACATTTGAAACGCCTGAAACACTTGAAACATACATATGTAACATAAGGGCGGGAAAGCTAGGCCGGTCCCGGCGTTGGAGTCGGAGCCGGCGGCGAGCCACCGCACGTGAGCACCACTAGCACCGCCCGTGCTCGTGGGTGCCCTTGGCTCGGCTCGGGAAGACCTGAGGCGCCATGGCACATGTGCCTTAGTGGCCATGGTGGGGTAAGCGGCGTGCACGACAGCGATGGAAGATAGACAGACGGATGGCGAGAAAGCGAGCGACACAGGTGTTTGGGACGGGCACGCGCACGCGGCACGGCCGACGATGGGCGCGCGGGGCGGTGGGGCAAGCGTGACAGCCGACGAGCGCATGGTGGGTGAAGGGGCGCGGACGAATGAGTGGCCACGCTGCTGCGTTGGGCACCGAGCGGATAAGGATGAGCGAGTGGGGATTCATTTTTCTATTTCTAAGAGAGATGGACAGATGAAGCCCGCTCCTACGTAGTCACAGATGGATGACCCTGGCTTATCATTATCGTATACCGGGTGCAGACGACCGCATCCCCACCGCACGGGCTAATGGTTGACGGATTTACACTTATATTACGACCCAAAGGAACACACGCTCTACCACTGCATCACCTCTTACGGGTAGGGCCACCATCCGCGGATAGCTTCCCATCCCGTCTCTATTCCCGCGAACGCTTATGGTGGAGCTTTCCTTCCTATCCCATTCCCCTAACGCTTATGGTGGAGCTTTCCTTCCTATCCCATCCCTGCCGGGGATTTATCTCTACATAGAACCAGTCCTGTTAAAAATATAATATTTGGAGAGAAATAGCAGACTTGTTTAATTAGATCCACTAGTACTAATTTTTAGTGCTAATAGATCCAAACAGACTCTAAATGGGCTATCCATGAGTTTCCAGCGTGAAAATAGACAAAATTAATGTTACGGGCCAGGCTTAGGCCGAGAAAAGTTTTACTAGGCAGCGAATCTCTGTTTAGGCCCTAGTATAATAAGGGTGAAAGCCCAAAAAAACAGAATATTTAACCCATTGCCACTTTTAGGAGGAGAGTGGTAACAGATTTGCCACCTACGTGAGAGAAGTGGATGTGAGAGGGATTAATTGACCGTGGCTGAGAGTGGCAAATAGTTAAATGTCCCAAAAACAGAATATTTAACCTAGACAAGTCGTTGGATCTGGGTAGAATTAATCCTTTGGGCCTGTGCCATATACTAAAACAGAACTAGCTGCTTTAGCTAGCACTAGCAGTTAGGTAGATCTGTGGTTGTCAAGTGAAGGATATGGAGATAGGGCTCCTGACTGTGTACGTGTCCGACACCCAACGGAACGCGCCTTGCACCACCTTGGCACCCTTATTACTGTGCCTCCGCCACACCATCACTTTGAAGCTCTGCTCCTGGTTTACCTTGGTGAACACCAGTTCGCTTGGAAACACGCCCACAGCTACATCGTCGTCAAACATGTCGACCGCCGCGTAGTAAACCGACGAAACCTCCTCCCCAACGTTCTTCACCGTACGCTCAACTACCACTGGCGTGCTCCAATTCCACGTCGGCTGGACGACGACCGACACCGACGGGTAAGTCAGCATGCTCTCCGGGATCACCGTGACGGCCGAGCAGTCGACCGGCCGCCGCGCGACGAGGGAGACGTTCTGGCTACTGTACAGACCGCAGAGGAAGCCGACGTAGTCGCTGGGCGCGATGTCGTACACCAGGCCAGGGTCGGCCGCCTTCTCCGGGTTGACGTGGCCGGCACCGGTGGCGAACAAGTCCGACGCCACGCGCTGCTCGTTGCGGATGGCGTTGCCGGCACGGTCGGTGACGTCGGCGGTGGTCATGATCGCCGACCTGATCGCTGCCGCCGACCAATCAGGGCGCTTGCTCTTGACGAAGGCTGCGATGCCGCTGAGATGCGGCGTCGACATGGACGTGCCGGAGATGATGTTGAAGGTCGGTGCCCGCGGTCCGGGGAGAGCAGTAGATGCCGTCGTCGGCGGACCGACCTGGAGCTGGGATGGCCATGCGGCGAGCACGTTCACGCCGGGCCCCGTGATGTCGGGCTTCAGAATCCCGGGGTTCTGGAGGCTCGGCCCGCGAGAGGAGAAGAAGGCCATGGACGGAGCCGGCGACGTGCCGAGGATCGTGCCCCCGAAGAGGATCTTCGCCGTGGGGCTCGCCGTGGACTGGACGTAGGACATGATAGCCGAGGCGGCGGCGTAGTCGACGTGCGACGCCGGGATCACGTGCGCGTCGGCGAGCGTGCTGTAGCCTTGCGGAAACCCGTTCATCAGTACCATGCCGGCGCCGCCGGCGCTTCGAACCACGGCGCCCTTCAGGATCCTCGAGATGTTGCCGTCCGGTCCGCTTCCGTACTCGCAGAGCACGATCTTGCCCCGGACGTCCACGCCGTCCAGCGAGCCGTTGCCGCAGAGCTCGGCGTACGGCCTCCCGCTGGCGCCGGCGTAGACCAGCGGGTGGAAGGCGGAGGCCGAGACGTCTGGCTGGTACACCGACTCGCCGTGGAAGGAGACGCCGTTCCCCAGGTGAACCGTGGAGCGGATGGAGCGGTCCATGGTGCTCGCGGCGACGGTGAGCATCCAGGGCGCCTCGTTCGTGACGGAGCTGGCGTTGGGGCCACGGTTGCCGGCTGCCAGGGCGACGAAGACTCCCTTCTCGACGGCGCCGAACGTGCCCACGGCGATGGTGTCGCGGTAGAACGGCTTGGACACTCCGCCGATGGACATGGAGATGACGTCGCAGCCGTCGCCCACGGCGGCGTCCAGGCCGGCGAGTATGTCGGAGCTGAGGCAGCTGGTTGCGTTGCAGACCTTGTACATGGCGACGTGCGCGCGGGGCGCCATCCCGGCGGCGACCCCCACGGCCTGGCCAAGAACCTGAGAGCCCTGCACGACGGCTCCGGTGGCCGTGCTAGCGGTGTGCGTGCCGTGGCCGGCGTCATCGACCGGCGACGAGGAGTTGCTGCCGGCGGTGGGGACGGACATGAAGGAGCGAGCTCCGATGAGCTTCTTGTTGCACACGGGGACACCGAAGTCGCAGCGCCCCTTCCACTTCGCCGGCGGCGGCGGCATGCCGTCGTCGTCGAAGGAGGGGTGGGTCGGGGAGATGCCTGTGTCGAGCAAGCAGACGATGACCCCAGCGCCGCGTTCGGAGCCACCGTGACCGTGAGACGCCGGCCTGCCGCCTCGCCGGGCGTCCAGGCCGAGGAACAGAGGAGTGTGCGTCGTGAGCAGCTCGTACATCTCCTCCGGGACCGCCGCGACGAACCCGGGCATCGCGGACAGCGCGTCGAGCTCCTCCCGCGTCAGCCGGGCCGCGAAGCCGCTCGCGACGTGGTGGTACGCGTGGACGAGCCGGCCGTCCTCGGGCAGGAACGACCTGTACCATGCCTCCCCGTCGCCGGCAGTCTGCTGGTTCTCCTCCGGCTCCGGGGGCTGCACGTGCACGATGAATGTGGTGAGCGTGTCGCCGCCGGCGACCGCAACGGCCGCGAGGAGAAGGAACGGGACTAGGCAAAGCAAGGAGAGCTTGGAACTCCCCATTGCCGCCCGCGTCTCTGTCTTCTTTGCCGTGAGGAACCGTCGATCCAATTTAAAATCTACTCCCTCCATCCCAAATTATAAGTCATTTCAAGAATATTAGAGAGTTAAAGCATCTCAAGTTTGATTAAATTTATATGATAAGATAATAATATTTATGATACCAATTAAGTATCATTAGATTCTTCATTAATTATATTTTCATAGTATATTTATTTGATGTTATAAATTTTTGTAATTTTCTCAATAATTTTAGTCAAACTTAAGATGCTTTAACTCTCCAAGAATCTTACTCTCCAAGAATCTTAGAATACCTTATAATTTAGAATAGAGGGAGTAGTTTAGTAGTGTCAGTTTTATTTGCAGCTGCTTCTACTACAGTCTACAATGGTGGCTTCGACATTGTCATTGTCTCGTTGAATTGACCAGCATTATCCTGAGATTCCGTGCTCGCACAGTCGCACTGGAGCCGGGTCGGTCAGCCGGAGCTTAGCGATCATGAGATGAATGATAACGAGACAGAGAACGAAACCGGAGTGTGTGGATGCTAGGAACCGATGCAGCCAAATGAATGAGAGGGTGAGGTGAAAGAGAGAGATTAAAGAACAGCCACGGATCAAATATCCAGAGCACAAAGAAGGAGAATGGTGCCTCATGGTCATGGGATAACACAACACAGAGAAAACAGAGGAGAGGTCATATATGTAGGCCCCACGCGTGTTGATTAATGATTAGGGAGAGCGTGGGTCCGACCACTTGCACGCTGAAGAGGACAGGTACAGGCTAGCAGGCGGTCCCGGTTTTGGACTCGTACTCCGCCGGGCTCTGTTTAGTTAAAAAAAATTTGCAGAATTTTTCAAGATTTTCTGTCACATTAAATCTTTAGACGCATACATGAAATATTAAATATAGATAAAAAATAAAACTAATTACACAGTTGATACGAAATGGACGAGACGAATCTTTTAAGCCTAGTTAGACCATGATTGGACACTAATTGCCAAATAACAACGAAATTTGCTACAATATCATTTTGCAAAAAATTTTGCATCTAAACCGGCCCTCAGTCATTGTGAAGTTTTCGACACCTTGAACAATCACACACGCCTTGAACAAACGTAAGCACTGATGCACTAGCTAGTAGGTGTTTCGGACTTTGAGCAGTAAGTATTCGTTTATTGCATTGAATTGAACTCAACTTACGAGATTTAGGTTTTGTTTGGTACGGCATTGCTTCACTATTCACTGGTGGAATAATTTTTTTTACTTTGGCTCCACGAGTAGCTCCACGGGTAGAGTTGAATCTATTTTTTAAAAAAATTGATAAAACAGATTGTTAAATTAGATCTAGGATAGCAGTATTTTCAGCTCCATCTAGTATCTATCCCTCGTGAGACTATATAATAAGAAGTTCCACTTGAGGCCCGTTCACTTCCCAAAATATTTTCTCTGTCACCCGTCACATTAAATCTTTAGACGTATGCATGAAGCATTAAATGTAGGTAAAAAAATAACTAATTGTATAGTTTATCTGTAAAGTTCGAGATGAATCTTTTAAGCCTAATTAATTCATGGTCGGATAAATTTTGCCAAATAACAACGAAAGTGCTACAAGAATATTTCCCCTAAATATTTCGGAAGTTAACACAGCCTGAGTAGCTATTCTATTTAACCCATTTAGCAAAAATGGCTCTAACAACTTTTAAAACTGCTGAAGAAGCAAATGCCAAACAACAGGATGAGAGGAATCCAACATTCTATAAGCATAGAGTGAGGTGCTTGACAGCTTGACACCTTCAGTTGGGACAGTAGCGTTTATGTTTTTTTTCTTGTGCTCGCACGCTCCGCCGTACTAAAAAAAGCACCCACCTTCTTCAATACAAATTGACACATTCTCATGCTTGTTCATTAAAAGAATAGAGGTGACACGTTGAAGACGGAATAGATCTCATAGATCCAACACATTAGAGCATCTCCAATAGATTGGAAAAATTGACTTGGTAAAAGTAAAGATTTAGCAAGTTGCAAAAACTTTTGACAAGTCAAATTTTCTTGTGTCTCCAATAGTTTGGTAAATTGGGCTTGGTAAATTAGAAAAGTAGGCCCACTTGAGTAGCAGACCAACTAATTTTGGAGGCTGTCGCACGTTGCCGCTCGGCTCGACGTTTGGCCTGGCCTGCCGTCGCCGTCCCTGATCTCAACCTCCGCCGGCGATCTCCCAGCAGACGAGGCTACTGCTTCTGGACCAGGCGCCCATCTGCTGCCGATCTTTAGGTGATTGATTCATCCTCCGACGTCCCTCATCTCATCCTTTGTCTCCATCTCTCTTCCCACCGGCCTCCTGTTGATCCAGATTATACATACTGTGTTTCAGATGTGAGTCACGAAACATGCCTAGAAAGAGATCCCTTCTTCGAAGACAGTTGGGTGAGGAATCATCCGACGATGATGACCAATTTGAGATAGTAGCGGCTGCTGCAATTGTGAACACCTTTGCCAATGCCAAAAAGAAACATGGTGGCTCTGTCAGAGGTCGTAGATTTCTTCACCGTGATAGAGAAGGCGGGCATGAGAGGATGTTTCAAGATTATTTGGCGGTGAATCCTACATATGGCCCCGAAATATTTCGTCGAAGGTAGATGTTCTTTCACTTTGGATTGATTTGTTGTACGTGGTTAAAACTTATTCTAGTTGTTGAACTGTAGTTTTGTTTTTTTCCCAGGTACAGGATGTCTAGGGAGCTTTTCTTACGCATAATGAAAGCCGTAGAAGCACACGATGATTACTTTGTGCAGAAAAGGAACGCGGCCAATGTACTTGGTTTGTCTTGCTTCCAAAAAATCACTGCCGCAAATGCGTATGATGACTTATGGGGTTCCTGCTGACGCTACAGATGAGTACGTTCGCATCGGCGAAAGTACAGCACAGAGAGCTTACGGAGGTTTGTTGATGCAATTGATGAAATATTTGGAGAAGAATATCTCAGATATCCCAATGAGGCAGACACAGCACGCTTACTTGCAATGGGTGAGCAAAAAGGCTTTCCAGGAATGCTAGGGTCCATAGATTGTATGCATTGGGCGTGGAAGAACTGTCCATATGAGAAACAAGGTCAGTACAAGGGTCATGTGGAGAAGGCCACTATCATTTTGGAGGCTGTTGCTTCGAACGACCTTTGGATATGGCACACTTTCTTTGGAATGCCAGGGTCTCATAATGATATCAATGTTCTTCATAGATCTCCTTTGTTTGATAATTTGGCAGAAGGTAGAGCTCCAGAAGTCAATTTTACTGTTAATGGCCATGATTACACAATGGGGTATTATCTTGCAGATGGCATATACCCCACATGGGCAACATTAGTCAAGTCCATCACTGCTCCTATGGGGAACAAGAGGCAATATTTTGCCAAAGCACAAGAAGCAGCCAGGAAGATGGTCGAGAGAGCTTTTGGGGTCCTTCAATCTAGGTATGCCATTGTTCGAGGGCCAGGTCGCATGTGGGATATAGAGACATTATCAAAGATCATGAGAGGTTGTGTGATCATGCACAACATGATTGTGGAAGATGAAGGATTCGTTGTCGACCCTAACGAGCGTTTTGATTACGGTGGTGAAAATGTCGAACCCGAACATGGAAAGCCTACTCGTTCACTTGAGGAATACATTGAGGCTCACAGAAAGATCAGAGACAACGCCACCCATGTGCAACTAAAAGAAGACCTCATCGAGCATCTATGGAACCGTCATCCAGATTTATATTAGCTAATTTTCATCTTATTTTATTCTACTATCAAATAGTATTGGTTTTGATTAAATATTGTTACGTTATCTTGAGTATTAGAAGACCATTAGCTAATTTTCATCTTATTTTATTGAGTAGTGCTTATCAGTCCAACGAATGATCAGTGATGTTATCGAACTCATCAGTTGTCGGATTTTAAATAGTGAATGTGCACATCAGTTGTCGGATTTTAAATAGTGAATGTGCATCAGTTGACGATCAGAAGTGCTTATCAGTCCAACGAATGTGCACATCAGTTGACGATCAAAAGTGCAGGTGCATCAGTTGTCGGATTTTGTACAGTACACATCTGTCAAAGCTTGATTCAGTGAATACCCTACTGCAAGTTACAGCACACCTCGCAAGAATGTAGTGCTTAAGATAACAATAACTTAAATTAATATAACTTCAACTCAAGTAACAAGAACTTAACTTAAGATGACTAGTACTCAAATAAGATGAACTGCTAAAGATAACTAGTACTCAAATAAGATGAACTGCTTAAGATAACTAGTACTCAAATAAGATGAACTAAACTTAACATAATTTGAACTCGGATAACAGCAACTAAATTTAATTGGCAAGCTCCTTCTCCATAATCTTCTTCTGCATTTTCTCAATCCATAAACGCTGCATAGGGTTGAGGGAGGACATGTCAGCCAACATAATTTCTTTTTCCTCTTTGAGTAGCTTGGCTTCTGCCTTCTTTTCTTCATTTGCCACCCGCTTCTTCTCTAGCTCTAGTGCAGCCTTCTCTAGCTCTAGTGAAGCCATGAACCTCTCCTCCTTGGCCTTCTCCTTTTCCTTGTCCAAAACCTCCTTCTTTGCCATCATTTTGTCCAAAGCTTCCATGCAAGCCTCGCCGCCACCACCACGCCTAAGGTTTTCTTTTGCCTTCTTTATCCCTTCTGGCCTTTTCTTTGGTGTGGTTTCTTCAGCATGAACTTCTTCTTCCTCCCTCGGCCTCTTTTCCTTGGTGGAAGTCTCCTTTTTTTTTCTTGGCAGCTTGTTTCTCTTTCTCAAGCTCAGCAAGCTCTATCATCTTGGCTTTCCACTTGTCTTCTCCCTTCAATATCTTCCAACAGTGCTCAAGACCAAAACTTTTCTTCTCTTTGTCCAATTCAACATACAATTTTTTGGCTTCAACAACCTGTACAGAAAAACAAAGTTCAAATAAATAAAAAAATTACAATACCTTGTCAATAACAAATAATCATAGTTCAAGTAAATAATCTAAATTAACATACCTTGTCATCAATAGTTGTACCACTTTGCTTCCTACGTAGAATGGCCTCATAGCATGAACAAAACTTGTTAACTTGCAACTGAATTGCCAACCACCTATGCATAATCGAGCTCTCTGTCCTCACAGTGGAAGCCTCAGTATGTTCTTCAAAGTAGGCATGAACTCTTCCCCAAAAGGTTGATTTGGATTGATTGGCACCATTAATGGGATCTTTGCTAACATTCAACCATCCCGAGCATACAATTTCATCCTCCTTATAATCAAAATTCTTTTTCCTGTGGCCCTTAGAGCTGCGGGTAGCTGGTACTTCCTCAAGAGTTTGAGTGGCTTGAGTAGCTACAAAATCCAAGTCGTCCAAACCAGCAACAGCTCCAAGATCTCCACGCAACAAAATGTCTGACAAGAAGTTTCCATCTCCTTGCATCTCCATAGCTGTACAGAAAATATTACAAAGAATACTTCGATGTTGAAAAAAAACAAAATAATACGTTGCTGAAATATAAACAATACTACGATGATTCATCTATGGCATACTCATGATTCATCTATGGCATGTGACAGCACCCTTCTTCCTCTACCTATACCTGAATCCCTAGCTATCAGAAACAAAACCGAGCACACAACAGGGACTGCCAACAGATCAATGAAAACCGAGCACGCAACAGGGACTGCCAACAGATCAGGGAAATTCAACCTTGCTACAATAATCAAATCGATGATTGGAGGGACTGCCAAGGGATCAGGGAAATCCATACCTACCGGACAAGAGGATGGAGGCGATGAAGAAGACCGGGCGATGAAAGGATGAGAGGATGGACGCGATGAAGACCGGAAGAGAGTTGGAGTCCTCTCGATCCTCCCGTGACGAAGAAGACCGGCCTCTCGATCTTCTCGTACCGGGCGATGGTGGAACACCTGCGCTCCGAGGAGTCCGATCGACGCAAGGAGCTTTTATCGTCAGGGTCGCGCGGGAGAACTGGCGGGGATCTTTCACTTCGTGCGCGGGAGAACTGGCGGCGGCTGCAAAAGGAAAACCTACGACCGATAGCAAGCGAGTTCGACCGCGGATGTTTCCGCGCGCCGTTCCCTGCGTTCCCAAGTTGGAATAATTTACCAAGCCATATACCAAATTGTTGGAGCAAGATTTTTCTTCTTTTCCCAAAAAAACAAGGATAGCAAGTCATTTTTCCAAACTATTGGAGATGCTCTTAGCACATCCTTTTTAAACCCATGCTTTTATCTTATGTTAATAGAAATGTTCTAAGTTTAGGTGTAGGGTTGTAACTATGGTTTGCTCCCCTAGTTAAAAATATGTGCCGAATAAAGTTTCAGCATACATACTAATTAGGGCATAAAATTATATTGAATATGGTTATGAGGTTTGTCCTGCCATATATTTAGGTTGCTACGTTTTAGAATTATTAGATACGAATCCCATATACTTGGGCATATTTATTGTGGTTGCATCATACATACTAATTAGAGATCGCAGCATCCATGCCAATTAGGATTACAACATGCATATTGATTAGGGTTGTAACAGGGGCACTAATGAGGGTTCTAGGACAATCTCTACCGCATGCTCAGGTTGCTACTTTATAGAATTCTCAAACATGGATATTGTATACTCATGCATAGTTGTTAAGGTTGCAGCGTCCATATTCATTAGAGGTCACAAAACCCATAAGGATTAGGGTTATTGTGAGCATATTGATTAGGGGCCTCAATAGGCGTACTGCTTAAGGTTGTTGGGTTTGCCCTATCATCTTCCAAGTTGGTACCTTTTAGAATCAAATACGGGTTATATATACTCTTGCAGATTGATTAGAGTTGCATCATTCATATTGATTAGGTGTCATAGCACCTATACCAATTAGGGTTGCAGTAGACGTACTAGTTAGGATTGCATCAGGCATATTGATTAGGGTCATGACATGGGTTGTGACTTTGGTTCCCCCAATTCCCACTTTTCAATTTGTTGTGATTTAGGGTTGCTTCAGGGATTAGAACTATTGTTTGCAATCCTCCTGAGTTTGCAATATGTTTATCCACCTCCTCAATTTTGCACCACAGGCTAGGGAGAGAGAGTGGGTGTGAGAGCTTTGAGAGGTCCATGGGTGTGGTGTGAGTGCCACATTGACCTATGGGTGGGTCCAAGCCGAGGGAGAGCTAGACAACGCAATTTCCTATATGTTCACGCTCTAATGGGTTGTGTGTCGAGTGTTGATAAATTGTCCATTGGTATTTGTTTAGGATGAACTAGCTAAGTGCTGGTAGATCAGTGATACTAGACGGAGCGTGTCATGACACAGGAGAGCTAGAAATGTGCAATTTTACTTGACTAGTTTCCAAAACATGAACTTTGATGATGCTTATGCTAAACAAAGATGCAAAGCTGGGTCATGACACAACACCTACTGTCCAAGGTCTAGGCCATAGTTCGTTGCTTCAACACTCATTTAGAGATCAATTTGATTAAATTAGGTGTGAGTTTAGAGATTGTCGTGCCAGGCAATCATCTGTCCAACCAAAATTTAGTTGACTCCCCATTGCCAAATGATGTTTCAACAGCAATATTGAAGAGGGCAGTGCATTTTGTGGCCCTGAATTAGCAATTCCGCCAAATGTTGTGATACATTAGTTTTTTATCCAACTTATGCAAACTATGAATTCAAACAGCTACCAATCTAGCTTTTATAATCTATCTTTTAGCAACCTAGCTTTTATAAGCCAGTTTACATGATCAAAAAAATATCCAAACAAGCATATAGATATACTCCTACGTAGATATATAGATATAGAACAAAGATAGGCGCATTGGAAATACATAGGAAGTATACACCTAAGCCAAGTAAACTTTCTTTTCATCACACTATAAAAGAGCGAGTTTTTTTAGGCTTCTTCTATAATAACCGTTCGATCTAGACGCCGTGCTATATGAGCCCTCAGTCATCTGTGATCTTACATGTAAGATGTAAGACTCCTCCTAACCGTTCGATCGATGTAAGGCTCCTCCTAATTGTTCGATCCAAATCAGGATTCAATCTTACGTACGTTACAATCCCACCCACGTACATCTACAATCCTACCTGTTTTTGCTTTACATGACCAAGATTCAATCTCATGTACGTCTCACGTATGTCTACACTCCCAACTATAACATTCCTAATCTTGACTGAAGTTATATATATTCTCGACGTTTATTTTAGGTACAGAGTCAAGTATGACTTCTATACGTTGACCTACACCATCTTTTTTTCTCTTGGACTCCTGAAGGGGCATGTATATATGCATGTCTTCCAATTGTCAAACCAACGGATCGTGACAAATGCAAACTCCAGTGATTTATTTAAACTTCGTACTCACCCTCTGATAAATACAGACTCTAGTGCTTTATTTAAACTTTCTACTCACCCTGTGATCGGTTTGGTTCCCTTGCCAAAGAACCGCACTTTTGATTTGACAATGGTGATTAGGACTTGACCATGGGTGGTTTTCTTGCTGCTCGCGCGCCGCTGTCGTCCGCTGTTGGTGGCGCACAGCCCTGGGTTTCCGACGACGCTCATGCCGTAGGCCGAAATCACCAGCACTGGAACAGGCCAACAAGATGGTTGTCAGACATGTTCGGAGAACCAAAGAAGAAACACAGAGGAAAACAAGTAATTGAGCTCGTTTCGTCCGTCGACAGATCATCACAACATAGAATGCAAGACGACAATGATAATCTTTTCTTCACAAGATATTAATTCTTCTAAACTTTTCTCTGGGATTAGTCTTCACAGCACAACAGAATCGAGAGTGGTAGAAACAGGTGCCCCTAGCTTGGGCACGCGTCCTCCTGGGTGCCGTGGACATTGGCGCCTTGACGACGCGGGGTGCGTGGTCTGTCAAGGTGTTGGCGGACGCCACGCTCGATGCCGTCATGACTATGCAGAGTGCGCTCGCTGCCATCATGCCAACTTCTTCTGCATAAGGGCACCAGCAGTGTATAGGAGCACCATTGGTTCTATACAGAAGCATGCTTACTTTGTTCAAAATATCATAGTGTATAGGAACGGCATCATCATTGAGGTGTGGGCCCACAGCAAGAAAAAAGAATGCTACATTCCTCAAGATAGTTGCAATGTCTGAGAGGGAGTAGACAAGATTGGGAGAGATAATAATATATTTTATTTGATGGGAGCAGGTTCGATCTCTAGGAGCTGGTTCTTTTTTTCGCGAATATGCACGAGTGTGCGCATCTTTGTATTAGGAAGATAGAAGTTTGAAAATTACAAGAGTGGCCGTGCCCGGCCCGACCGGATCCATGAAGAGTTACATTTTGAAAATAACAACCCTGGGATCCAATAGGATCAACCTAGAACACTCGTTCACCGCAACCTCCCCCTACAAATTGGGAAGATCGCGTCGAGCGCCTCAGCGTCAGCATCCGAAATGTCGGCCTCAAAGGACTCGTATGAGTGCTTAGCCGCAGAGGAGGGCGGTGCTGAAGGTTTCAGGAACCCCATCTTCCTCATGAGGAGCACTTCGCCGCGTTTGGACGTCGGGATGTGGTCCATCCACTGAGCGGCAATCCCCGGCTCCTCTTGGGCGGGGTCCACCTGGGCGCCGCCATTTGCCTAGGGGAGAATTGATGAGGGGTGGTGGCCTCGCCACCCGGACCACCTCAATGAACCTAGCCAGCCGCCGGGCCACCTCCCCGGGAGAAGGGGAAGGCGACTCGTCCTCCAACAGCGTCGTGGTGCCTGCCAAAGGTGCCGAAGGCGCACCCGGCACCGGTGACGCCGGAGGGTCCGCCGTGCACTGGGGAGCTATTGTAGGGCCCCCCAACGAAGCTTGAGCCACCGGTGCATCCCCCGGAGAAGGCGGGAACACCTCCGAAGGCGCCGCAGCGGACGCTGGTGCGCCCCGCACGGGAGACGAGGGAGGCGACTCCGTCGTGCCCTGAGGAGCCATCGACGTAGGTTCCCACAGCGAGGTCTGGCCCTCCGGAGACTGGCAGCCCGGAGCCGGTGCGGCCGCTGACCAGGTGATGAGCACGACAGTGAGCTCATCCATCATCGGGTCGACTAAGACGGGTAGATCCAGGGGATTAGAGCGCGCACCGAGCGCTTCCACTAGAGGGTCAGGCCCGAGGACGAAGCGCGGGGCAGTAGAAGCAAAGGCGTCGCCGGCGGTGGATGCCTTGGTGATTTCCGCCGACGGCGTACCACCGCGGCACCGACGTCTTCTCCGGCGACGACGCGTGGCATGGGAGCCCCGCGTGGCCCCCATCGCGGTCCCCCCGCGGATGGCATACCACCGGGGGGCATTGGCTAGGAGGATGGTCAACGGTCGGCGCATGCATGGCGAAGTCGGCCTCTGCCATCCGTCGTCACCTTGGACCGGCCACAGTCCCTTGCGACGTGGCCGAGGCCTCGGCAGCGCAGACACCGCCTAGGCACCCAACAAGTCGCGATGCGATGCGAGAGGGAGAGGCGTTGAAACATCTGGTGCGAAACTGCGGGGGGATCATCTGAGGTCGCCCATGGTGACCGGAGCCGTGGTGAGGCTCAACCGACGCCGAAGCAGGTCCCGCCTCCTGACGTGGCAGAATCTCCCTCCATCCATCGTCGTTGGGGGCAGAGACCCGCCGTCGCGATCTAAGGCGTTGTCGGACGGGTGCCCGGCCCTTGACAGGGCGGGTAGGCAGGCCGTGCACCAGCCGAGGGCGCGGACGGCTATGCCTCCTACGCCGCCGTGCCGGCCACTGCCCTGCAACCGCACCGCCCCGGCGCCCCCGAGCAGTCGGACGGGTCTGGACGAAGGTGGGGAACACGGTGGCCGCCCTCGCCGGGCGAAGAACTGCCTCCAGGTAAGTTGGGGGCCGTTCACCGTCTGAGTCGTCGTCGTCATCGTCCGCCCAACGGCGGTGCTTTGGGCGTCCCCCCAAGGAAGGGTAGAACGGGTTCGCGGACGGTGATAACGTGGAGCCCGTTGTCGGGGGGCGCGTCGACGGCACCCGAGCCTGCGGGGGCGTGCCCACGCCGGGGATGGCAGCGGCGGCGTCCGTGGCCTCATCTTCATCCTCGTCAACCGGGACGTCCTCAACGACAACCGACTCGTCCACCGCTGTCGCGGTCAGCAGACGGCGTGGCAGCGGAGCTGCGGTGCAGCCCACCGAAGGTCCAGGTGGTGGGGAGGCGGTCCGGGGCGGAAGGGCTCCGGCGGCCAGCAGTGGCGCGGCCATCACGGGGTCCGGAGTGGGAGGCCGCGTAGTCCCCGGCGTTGGGAGGGAGGAAGAGGTGGAGGGCGTCGAGGAGAGGGCGGTGGCCGACGTCGCCAGCAGTGCCGGTAGTGGCAGAGCAGATCGGGCGCCGCCGCCTAGGGTTTGGGCGGTGGCCGGCCCATCAACACGCCTGGCCCTGAGAGCGCCCTCAGGCGGCGCGTGGGTGAGGTGGGTCACCGGATTCGGGCCTGGCGGCGCCCCGCCGGTTGGAATCGCCGCCGCCGCCGGAGAAGCCGCTCCAGGCGACCAAGGGGCCAGGGCCGGATCGGGAGCGGAGGCCTCGGGAGCGGGACCAGGGGGCCCAGTGAGGGGAGAAGAGGGGGTGGGGGAGAGGGAGTGGGTGGGGGTGGGGGTGGCGGCGGGGAAGGGGAGTCGCCAGGGCGAGCGTCGAGTCGCCTCGCCCACTCTGCCTCCAGTTTGCCCCTTCCTGTAGGAGCTGGTTCTTTGTTTTGGAGTATAGGAGCGACCTGCGCAATGTATAGGACCGGGTCATCCTGTTACAGAACCGGGGCAAATGAGCACACTGCGACGCTCTAAGGTGTTGTTTAACCTATATAATCTTTTGTCTTAGATAGATGGAAAATTTATTAGGTGATCCGACTAATGTACAAAAGGGTACACGGTACTGTAGATTAAATTTTATTATGCTATTTATGGGTTACAAGGGCACAAGAGGGTACATGGTGTTATAGATTAAATTGCATTATGTTATTTATATATAGGACTGGCAAACATGCTGGTGCGTTATAACGGGAGAGAATGAAAACTTGTATCTCTACTTAGTTACTAAAGATATGTATATTTTACATTTAATCCATCGGCAATAAAGCAATTATTACATTAGAACATTGACCGTCTATAAAAGTGCAATTTAGAATAATGCCAGCCAAATTAGCAAATTCTTTATGTCGTGCAAAATAAGTAGAAATATATAAATATTTTTAATTATCCATGAAAGATTGGAAAAGTTTGGTGGAAAAGAGGAATCCTTACAAGCAGTCTGCGTCGCCGCGTTTGCTTCACCGTCGTTGCCGGCGGCGGCAGCTACCTCGCCGGTGTCCGCCACCTCCTCCCCACCCCTCCTCCTTCTCCGCTTGCTTCCTCACCCCAATAGGTCATCGTGGATGCCTCCCCGCCTGGTCGCCACAGCCTCCCGCGGAGCCACATCTGTTGGCGACGCAACCCCCCATTGCCGCTTTCCAGTTAGATTGGACAATAAACCACCCAAGATTTCTGTTCATGGTTTAATTAATTAGACAATTAGCTAATCTAGGTTATAATAAGAATAATTTTTATTCGTAGTCAAATGACATCAATAATTTAGTAGTAGATATATTTGATTATTAAGGATTAGGGAAGGGGAAGGATCCAAGGACCCATAATATCATGTTTATTATTTTTTTATGTTTATAACCCATAATATTGTGTTTATTAATTTTTAATGTTTATAAAAAAATCATGAGAGAATCGGAAAAACAAAAATGACATGCAAAATAATAAGGGAAAGGGCATGAAACGGACTTGATAGTCCACAAAAGAAAAAAAAGAGAAAAAGAAGAAGAAAAAACAAAAAAGGAAATCAGGAAAAGAGGTGGAATGAAAATGAAAAACGGATCGGATATAGTAACCGGAGATAGTCTAAAAAAAAGGAAAAAGGCCGAAGAGATGACAAGGAAAAAAACTGAATTTACTATATATATAGTAATTGTAACGGGTATGGACTTTTTTTTTTACACAGGAGTATGGACTTTTTGGTTAAGCATAGACCATACATAACCCAATACGTTTTGGAATCGGACTTTGTATCGCGCTAGACAAGAGCTATTCTAATTCGTATGAGCATAAGTTATATATATAAGTCCGGATGGAAAAACTCTTTATTGTCCGGCGACTACGGGTAGTTGGGAGGAGGTGGACGAAAAAAAATAGATGGATAAAAAAAATAACCAGAAATTTTACCTTTTTATACCTTTTTATTATTAGGTATAGATACAAGAGCATAACTTTATCATAGTATGATTACCATGCCTTAATTGGTTACTTCAGGATATCATGGTGGCGCGAGTAAGAAGGAAATATTGGAGCATGTTGCAATGTCTCGTGCCAACAAAGAGAAAACACAGGCTAAAAACCCAAGAGCGTCCACGTAACTGTGCAAAGTTCGCCCTGTTCACTTGAACTGCTTATCAGCTATGCTACAACGTCTTTCTCTCACAATAAAACACCATCAGCTGACTTATCAGCCGCAGAAACCATCAGCCAAACAACACTGTGGACTTCAGAGGTCGAGATTTTCAAGATGTAACGTACAAATTCAAGTGTATCAATATAAAAAAATCATGGTATGACTATGAATTCTCGGCCCAATACTTACGTATTCATACATTTAAGCATTAGTTATTTTGTTTGAGTATGCTACAGGGCAACCTGAACTTGCGCTATCTGGTTTTACCCCTCACCCTTCAGTTGAGATGCAAACAATAGTCGATGCCACAGATACAGAAACGGTTATTGCAGAGCAGCTCAATGAACAAGCTACTGATGAGTTCTTCCAAATTCATGGCCAAACTCCAACAGAAAGGGCAATGCAGATTCTTAATAGGATTCAGATGGTGCGACGACATACAAAGATACTGCTTGCGGTCACTACCGAAGGCCACAGCTCACAGCAACACCAGCAACACTTGCATCAGGATGAACAGCAACAGAAACAGCGACAAGAGCACAACAGGGAGCCTCGGGGAGATGGATGCCACAATCATGAGGATTCAGCCCAAGCTCAAAGGCAAAACCGTCGACTTGGGCACAGCTCAGCTCACCAAGGTCAACATGTGCACCAGTTTTCCCACCACATGGGTCTGGAAGGAGCCACGATATCTACACCAAGCCCATTTATTCCTCCCCTGCCCACCACCACCAGCCATCATAATACTCAGGGGATTCTAGGCCCTCACCCACCTCCCATTTATACATATACCAACCCAATGGTTGCTACCACAAGTGAAGCTAAAGCCCTTCAGCTGCTGAACAAAGTTGCAGACGAGGAAGCTGATGGCCATGACCATGGTTTCCACACTACTGAGCATGATATTCCTACTGTCCATCCAGCTTCAGTCCATCCAGCTTCAGCCAGGGGACTCCCTGCTACTTATTCCACCCAAGCACCAGCTTCACCTATTCCTCCTATTCATAATCATCCTACTCCTGCTACCGGCAGCCATCCCACCAGTACTCCTCTACTCCCTCCTCGCCATGGACGAGATACATCTGGACGCAATTCCACCCCTCCGCCGTCTCTTCACCATTCCTTCGTCGGTTCATGGGAGCCTCGCGCCTACCTACCCTACAGGCCGCCTCCGCTCCGCCTCAGATCCAGATCCCCGCCGCGCAACCTGCATCCCCCCAACGCCGCAGAACCAGTACCTACTCCTACGTCGAGGTCCACCCCAGCCACCCACCAATGGAGGGGACTTCACTCCCTCTTCGACGTAGCCGACGCGATCTGGCACCTTGGGAAGAAGACGGAGGTTCCGACACTACCTCAGACGGCACCTCCCGCCAACGCCGCCGCGCCGACTCGAATCCGCAGCAATCAAGCCACCGAGTCCGCACTCGACGCAGTGGCTGGGACCAACCGCCGCATCCAGCTCACCTGGAAGCTCTCGGCAGCCCTCCTGGGGGGTGGCTTCCAGCTGGTGGCCAAGATCCTGGACGACGACATCAGAGCCCGACCATGGCAAATCTGTTATGCCGTTCTCTTGGCGACAGTGACCTCGACCCTCTGGCACTCCAACTGCAACCGGCTGGAGACGGCCATCCAGAGCGCACTCAGGAGGACTGCATCCCTCACTCTCGGGGGGATGGCTGTGGGTGATAATGTTCATCATAATATCACCCACGTCCCGCCCACTCATCTAGGTACGAATCCTGGTGGCGGAACTGATCCAGGGAGGAACGATCCTCACGAACATGGTCATCGACTTCTGCTGCATTCTACTAACAAGGCTCTGGCGCCAGCCTACAAGGCGCCATAGGCGCCATGACGACCCTGTCGTGGAATTGCCAGGGCTCAGGCGGGAGCCTTAGCAATTCCAAGATGACACACCTCGCCCGCCTGCTTACCTCTACTAAGTGTCAGGTATGCTTCATCTCTGAAACCCGCTCCTCCTCTATTTCTCGCACTGCTTTAATCCATAGATTTAATGCCTCGGATGCTTTTGTAGTGCCTGCTGAGGGTCAATCTGGTGGGCTCTGGCTCATCTGGAAGGACAACATCAGCTTATCAGTAGTAGATCGCTCCAAGCACTTTATCTTTGCTTTGTGTAATAACCATCTAGATAATAGGCAGTTTGGTCTCATCTGTGTCTACGGTGATCCTCATCACCGTGACACCCACCTCATCTGGGAGCAGGTCACAAATTTTGTTGTTCATAACAGTGGCTTGCCTATGCTATGTACTGGTGACATGAATGAACTTATGTATGCTTATGAAAAATCGGGTCCTGGTAGGCCTGATTTAAGAAGAATGGATGTTTTCTGTAATTATGTTAAGCAATGTGGTTTTGTTGATCTAGGTTACAGTGGACCAGCTTATACCTGGTCCAACAAAAGGCGTGATTCTGTTCCCACTTTTGAGCGTCTTGATCGCTCCTTTGCTAATGCTGAATGGTGCAATGCTTATCCCAATACCACTGTTTATCATTTGCCTATGCTCCGTAGTGATCATGCACCCATTCTTACTATGTTAAATTCTTCAAGGCAACATACTAATAGACCTTTTCGATTTGAGAACTGGTGGCTGTTTGAACAGGATTATGAGCAAACTGCTAAAGCTAGCTGGCTTCGATCAGCTAATAGAACTTTCCACCAGAAAACTAAATACCTTGCAGGTGATCTCAAACGATGGAGGAAAAGGAAACCAAAATTATCAGATGAGTTGCAGGTTATTGAGGACCGAATCCTCCAGGAGCAACTCAAACCGCCCAGTCAACAGGATTTCGCCTTATAGAACCAACTTGGTCAACAGCATCAGCAACTCCTCATTAAAGATGAGCAATTTCATCTCCAAAGGGCAAAAAAGGACTGGGCTAAATTAGGGGATAGGAATACTTCTTATTTTCATCAGGTCATTGCTAAAAGAAATAGAAAGAATAGAATTACCTATCTGCTCAATCCTGATGGTACTGAATCAACTACCCAAGAACAACTCTCTAATACTCTAAATGACTACTTTCAGAACATTTTTTCCACTAATACGCCTAATAACCAAAATGTTCATCAGACTTCCAGATTCCTTTTGTGTGCAGGGAACACAGCCAACACAAGTACCGGCAATCACCATCATCTACAAGCACAGGAGGACAGCACCTCAATTCAACAGCCCTTGTCCATCAGCACTACCTCCAAACCAACCATCCTAGAATTGCACAACATCATCAAAGAAATCAGAAGTAACGCGTTGCCCGGACCAGATGGACTTAATGCAGCGTTCTACAAATCAGCGTGGTCATGGGTTTCAGGGGATGTCCACAAACTGGTAACTGATTTCTATAACTCAGCTTTTATGACCCCTGAAATTAATCAAACCTTCCTAGTCTTGATTCCGAAAAAAAATCAACCTACCTCACCTCAAGATTTCAGACCTATAAGCCTTTGCAATGTAGCGTACAAAATTATTGCCAAATCCATAGCTAATAGGCTTAAACCACATTTACCTGATTTTATTGATCATGCACAGGCAGCTTTTGTTCAAAATAGACATATTTCCTCCAATATTATTATCACTCAAGAGATTATCCACTCTTTTCAATTAAGGACATGGAAGAATCAAAGTTTCCTTCTAAAAATTGATCTGGCAAAAGCTTTTGACAGGATAAATTGGAACTTCATAACTGCTGCTCTCACTCGTTTACACCTCCATCCTCACTTTATCAATCTTATTTATGCCTGTATTTCTACCCCCACGTTTTCTGTGTTGGTTAATGGTGAGCCTTCCAATCAAATCAGGCCTCAACGTGGAATTCGTCAAGGTTGCCCCCTATCTCCTTACCTCTTTGTTGTAGCTATTAATGAATTATCTATTATGCTACAACAGGAAATGCACAACTCCAATCTTACTGGTATCAGTCTAGGACCTGATTGCCCTCCCATCCACTCTCTCCTATTTGCTGATGACCTCATTCTTTGTGGACAGGCTACGATCCAGGAAGCAACTACCATAAAAGCCATTTTACAGAGATTTTGCGACGCATCAGGTCAGACACCAAACCTGCAAAAATCTGCTATTCTCTTCAGCAAAAATGTAAGTGCTACTACAGCCTCCACTATTAAGCAAATTTTCCCAGTGGCTGACCTCCAACCTCATACCAAGCACTTAGGCTACCCAATCATTTTTAGTCATAGAGACAGAAACAAGGCTTATAATTTCATTTTCGCAAAATTCCAATCTAAATTAACAACAGTAAGAGCCAACAAGCTCAATCATGCAGGTAGGCTCACTTACATTCAATCGGTGCTATCCTCTATTCCCATCTACTATATGTCCACTGTTATATTTTTCAAAGAATTTGTGCATAAAATTAACACTATCATCAGAAGATTCTGGTGGACTGGTATACAGGATGAGAATCCCACGTCCCCAATTGCTTATAGATCTTGGGATGACATATGCCAAAGCAAAGAAAACGGTGGCCTGGGAATCAGAGATTTAGGGACAGTAAATAAGAGTCTTATTCTCAATGCAGCCTTCAATATTTCCACTAATAAAAACCCTTTGCTTACTGCTATCCTCAAATCCAAATACTATCCTAACTCCTCCTTTTGGACAGCTACAAATACAGGTACCCGGTCCATTTTCTGGTCCTCTATTATGCAGGTCAAACAAGAGCTCCACAACAACGTCATTCTCCAGCTCCACGCAGGAAACACCTCCATTTGGTCTACCCCATGGTGCTCGCTATGGGAATCTATTCACGATCACCTCAAAAGCCCGGTCACCGTGTCCCCACTTCCATCCAAAGCCTCTGATCTTTGGATTCAAAATTCTCATGAATGGAACTTGCAACTTCTTAATGACACCTTTGATGTCGATGCAGTACAGGCTATCACTTCAATTCCTATTGTGCCCTCTGAACATCAGGACATTCTCAGATGGAAAAATGCTACGAAAGGCGACTGCACTACTAAGGAAATATACAAGACCCTATCATCAGCCAATGCACTTCAACTTCCATCAAATGGATCCAGAAGCATCCTGCCCTCAGCAAATCAGATACTATGCCGGGCATGGAAAAGCAAAAATCTCCCACCCTTGATCAAAACATTTACATGGAGGCTCATTCGAAGAGCATTAGCCACGGCGGAACGGGCATCCAGGTACTCAGTACACATAGACAAACATTGTGATACATGTGGACAGATGGAAAACGACTACCATCTTTTCTTTCAATGTTCGCTTTCAAATGAGGTATGGTCTTCCTTCCAGCCCAATTTAAATACTACCAACCTTCCTATAGAAAATGATGGTATTCAACTTGCTTTGTCTACTGTTATCCCTACTTCCACCACTGACACCACTTTTCACAAGATCCTGTTTACTCTCTGGTATATTTGGAAAGCCAGGAACGACTTCCATTTCAACAGGAGGCGCTGGACAACAGCACAGATCCACCATGCCGCAACAGCATACATGGAATCTCACAAGATCGCCTTCCAGGATGATAATTTGCAGCAAGCTTCACTACACACGTCAGCGACATCTCCACACACTTCGCGACAGTCACCACAGCTGTTTACGCAGCACGACCATCAATGTACACCCTCAGTCCCTACAGGAATGCCCAATGAACAGGAACCAACCCCCTCCATACTGACGGACAGGTACTTCGTGACTGCACCGGCATTGCTACCAGGACCAAGGTGTTATATTGACGCGTCTACAGCACCTGACCAACCGACCAGGAGCACCAGACCGGCTGGGCTGGGAATTTTCATTGTCAATGTGCAGGTCAGGCCTACTCAAACCATCTACATCCGGGCAAAGTTACCTGCATGCTCTTCAGTCCTCATGGCAGAGGCGGCCTCCTTAGCTCTTGCAGCTACTGCTGCTGATCGGCTAAGCCTAACCAATATGTGGTTCCTGTCCGACTCTCAAAGTCTGGTGCAATTTCTCAATCAAACAGAGCACTCCAACCCCCCTGATTGGAGGATCAAGCCATTTACTCAAACATTCTCCAATTATGCAACAATCAGCAACTACAAAGTCCTCAAGATTCACAGGCATATGAACGCAACGGCGGATGCATTGGCAAGACAAGCTGTGTTATCCTGTAACTTAGAGCGTCAGGTCTCTTGCTCTTACCAGCATCATACGTCTCAATGTCCTCTCCAGCAAGCTCTACAAGCTGTAGACTTGAACTTTGTAAACAACTTCGCAGCTACATGCTGCTGATAAGCAATTTGTTTCTTCTCAAAAAAAAAATCTGTCTCATTTTTAGTAATTGTGGATTCAATAATACCTCGGATGAATTAACAAATACAATAGGTATATTGTTATTTATCTAGAACCACTGACTTACTTAAATAGTAGTCTTTTTTTCTCTCTAGATAGGATGTATTCCCTCCGTCCATAAAAATATACAATTCTTGCTTTTCAAAAAGTCAAACAGTTTGAACTTTGACTAAATTTATATAAAAAATACTAATATTTATAATACAAAATAAGTATCATTAGATTAGTTATAGAATATATTTTTATAATAAATTTATTTGGAGATAAAAATATTAATATTATTTACTATAAACTTGGTCAAACTTGAGTCAGGTTGACTGGCACGTTTCCCATAATTACAAGTTTTGTTGGACGGAGGTAGTAGTCTAACACAACCGGAAACACGTGCGTGCCACAGGAAAATTTTTATATTTTAATCATTTTTATTTAATATTTTAATAATAATCGTTTTAAAAAATTCAGATCTAACCTTTTTTATCATGCTAGTGAGGCTGGCCTGACTAAATAACACTGTCGTGCCATATGCGTTGGCACGACAAGATGTGCCACGTTAGACGACATTTCTGATGTGAAAAACGTTGTCACACCACTCTCGTTGGCGTGACAGTATCGTTGTGTCGCGCCACCGGGTGCGGCGTGACAAGACTAAAACTTTGAAAAATCATAACTCTTTAATATGACGTCGGATGAATATGAAATTTATATGAAAATTGTAGCTCTCGACGAGATCTACAACCTTCTAGTTTTGAGTTTTTTCATTTGAGAAAGTTAAGATACTCAAAAAATTAATATAAAATTTTAGGACAACAATAATCGCGTACCAGTGCTTGTCGTATTAAAAAAATAATATCTTTTTTTATATTGTCAAATGAAGAAACGTTTTACATCAAGGTTGTAGCTGTCAATTAGATCTACAACTTTGTAGTTTCCAATTTTTACATTTAAGGTCGTTAAAATGCACAAAAAAAAATAATATAAAATTTCAGTAGCTTAATAATCATGCACTAGGTCTTATCGCTTTCCTAAAATTATATTTTTTTTCATGTTTGGTGTCAAATGAAGATACTTTTTATACTAAAGTTATATCTAACTATGAGATAAACAACTTTTAATTTTGAGATCTTTCATTTGAGATACTTAAGATACCCAAAAAAATAATACAAAAATTAATAGCATATTAATCATGTTTCACAGCTTATCTTTTTAGAAAAATCATATATTTCTTATTTGATGTCGCATAAAAATACTTTTTAAATAAAACTTGTAGATCTCATTACGAGCTACAACTTTGATATAAAATGTATCTACATTTGACATCATACAAAAACAATATTTTTTTCTAATGTGACAAACGCTAGTACGATTATTAAGTTGCTAAAATTTTATATTATTTTTTCGTGCATCTTAATGACCTCAAATATAAAAACTAAAAACTATAAAGTTGTAGATCTAATTAAGAACTACAACTTTGATATAAAATGTATTTTCATTTGACAACTTACAAAAAAGATATTATTTTTCTAATGCGACAAGTATTTGTACACGATTATTATGGTCCTGAAATTTTATATTAATTTTTTGAGCATTTTAACATCCTCAAATGAAAAAACTTAAAACTAGAAAATTGTAGATCTTATCGAGGGCTACAATTTTGATATAAAGTTTATCTTCATCTAACTTCGTATTAAAGAGTTATGATTTTTTAAATTTTCAGTCTTGTTACGTCACTCTCGATGGCGCGACAGAAAAATACTGTCACACCGGTGGGAATGGCGCGACGAGGTTTTCCACGTTAAAAACGCCATCTAATGTGGCAGATGTTGTCGCGCCAATACATGTGGCACGACAACGTTATTTGGTCACGCCAGCGGGACTGACGCGACCAAAAGGGTCGCAAAATTTTTTTGGAAGCGATTATTGTTAAAATATTAAATAAAAAAGATTAAAAAATAAAAAAATTCCCATGGAGCCGTGCATGGTCACTGGTAAAAAAAAAAGGCAAGTAAACTTTATAGATTCCATTTTAGAGACAAAGCTCTACACCTAAATATAAATATAAGCTTGTGAGAGAAATCGGCATTTTTTTTTTTCAAAAGAAAGGAAGAAAAGCCACCATTGGGCTTCCTCATCCGTCCCATCCAACAGCAAACCCTAACCTCTCAATCGCCGCCGCACGCCGCCGGCGCCAACCGCCAATGGTACAGCTCCATCCTTTTACTGCGATGGAAATGCAGCTGTGCTGACCAATCTGGACCGTTTTTTTTTGCAGATGGCGAGGGACCGCCGCGGCCCGGGTGGACGGGGGAGGTTCGGCGGCGGGCCGCCGGGCGACGAGCGGCCGGTCCGTCACGGCGTCCGCGTCGAGGAGGATCCGTACTTCCCACTCCCGCGTCGGGGGTCGGGCTGGGGAGTGGCGCCGCCGTCGCGGCACCTGTGGGTGGGCGGCCTGGCGCCCAGCGTCACGGCGTCCGACCTGTCGGAGCTGTTCCTCCGGTGCGGCGACGTCGAGGATGTCGCCCGCCAGCCAGGCCGGAACTTCGCGTTCGTGAGCTTCCTGCGGGAGGGGGACGCCGTGGCCGCGGTGCGGGAGCTCCAGGGGGCTCGCCTGGCTGGGGCGCATGTTAGGATCGAGTTTTCCAAGGGGGTTAGTGTTGAACATCCTCTGTTCATTATATATTTATTTAATTTGACTCCAAGCAATTATCAGTGCGGTGCTCTTCTCTTATCTTGTGTACAAAACCTTAGTGTTTCAAGACAGGCTGAATCACAACAGTTAAATTTAGGGTTCACAGCACTGCCCCAGTGTCAAATCGGTTCAAAACAGGTATGCCCGGAAATGTGCAGGAACAGAGTTTTAGGCTGTTTCATGGGCCTGGCTAATGAAGAATCTCAATGTTGTTCACCTGTGTGAAATTCTACCAGTGCAGGATTTATTTAGTCAGCACCATTGGTCACAGGTTTCACTGAATCTGAACAATTACACCCACAGTGTCTCAGCATTTGTGACCCTTAGTTGTCAGATGTCCTGCAAAGGGCAAACGATAGCCATCTCGGAGGAACATAGCTAGGATTATTGCCATGTATCTTCCTCTTGCCATTGCACTCTGAATCATCAATACTAGAAAGTACCTGCTTGAGTGTGATAAATATGTTGCTGCTGTCTCATGTCAATAGTTCACCAATAGCTATGAGGGACTGAGTAATTTTTTGTCCATTTATTTAGGGCAACTCTTGTCTCTTAGTAATAACCTCTAACAGACGGTTCTTAGAAGGTCATATGTGGGGCGTCCTTATATTTAATCAAAGATCAAATGTGCATCCTCATGGCTTGAAAAATCCTGTGTTCAATTGATGATGACATCTTCAGCTGTTTCATATATAGTGCATCTTGTGATGCTGAATAATCAGGGAAACTGTTAATGCATGTGAAAACCACAAGGACACTCTTTTGGGGGGCAAAAGTGATGAAATATGTTATCCCTTATGAAGCATCAGAGAGAGACTGCTGCAAATCCAATGCATCAATATCATCGATATGTCACACTAAATTTCCTCAGCACTAAGCAACCCTTTCTCAACTCTTTGCCCTATGGAGCTTCCTTACACCTTTTTATTTGTGATGTGAAAGATGCCAGAAATATAATGTGCGGCTTGAAATTAAGTTCCATGGAACCAATATGTAGCTTGTTTTATACTAGGCTAAATATGGAATGAATATTAAAACTTTAAGGTACATTGCAGGGACCTCTGTTACACTTAATCCATGCAGGCCTGGTCAATCTAATTAAATGCAGCAGTGCAGCACACTGTTGCTTTATATGAACCCCCTATTAGTTTTATCTGTTTGACGTTGTGTTTGCTTTCTGGACAAACGGGCAACTACCTGTAAGTTTAATGTTGTCAAAGTAAATGTCCAAAAGGATAAAGCATCATCATTCATATGTAGACATATATTTTTCTCTTTTACCTCTAAAGCCTTTTATGTAATGTCAGACTTTTTGGTACTGCTAATCGCACCAACTCTACTTCTGATTGTCTTGGATTCAAGTGTACTAAAGTATTGGTGAACAATAGGAACAGCAGAAATCTCTTGACTTCTGAGTTAAGATGATTGATCTAAGCACATGTGTCAGACGTCTACATCATTGACTATTCATGGATCCAGTTGTGTTCTACTACCTCTGTCCCAAAAAGAATGCAATTCTAGATCTAATCAAAGTCTATTTTGAGTTTGACTAAGTTTATAGAAAATTGTATCAACATCTATGATTCCAAATAGGTGCACTACGAAAATATATTCCATGATGAATCTAATGATACATATTTATATCATAAATATTATTATCCTTTTTGTATAATTTTAGTCAAACTGAAGATGGTTTGACTTAGTACTGCAGCTAGAATTGCATTATTTTCAGGATGGAAGGAGTAGAACTTAGCTGGATAAGCATTAAACAGTTGCCCTTATGCCTCTTGGGTTAATTGTTATTAGCTGGCATGCCATGTTATCAGTCATTTTGGACGTATAATCACAAAAATGGGTGACTGATTGAATTTCCATGCATAATATTTTGACTAATAGAAATATTGCCATATCCATCTGGTACGTTGATTGATTGCTGAGGGACTGATGTTACTGGACTCACCTACTTCATGATGTGTTAACTCATGATGCTATGACAAGTTGAACGCAAATACGTACATGAACGCCTTCAAAAAGGAACATACATGAATACTTTTTAAAACTACACCAATCCAGCTATTTTGACCTGTTAATTCAAAGGAATCATCAAGAACAATAGAGGAATGCTTGTGATGACTTGCGCCATTTTAGGTACTTGAAATTAAAGAGCACAACTAAGAAACGTCAAAACACAATTAAGTAGACAAGTATGGTAGTAATTTGTGATAAGAGGAGCACCTTTCGCCAAACTTTACGAATGGACAGTCAGAGTTGGTATGGTAGGAAACCTGGTGGAGTAAAGAAACGACTGAATATCCTTCTCTTTTCTCTATGCAGCACATGGCAATATATTGCACAATGATAAAAACTGATAGGGAAGTAATATTTTTTTTTCAAAACTACTGATATGGTTGTATGGCTACATATATCTTGAAGCAATACAAAGAGTAAAGGATAGTTGATTCATATTGAGCCAAGTACAACTCATACATTTCTTCAGTAACACCATATTTTGAACCGACGTAGGTCAAGAAAATTAGCTATACTTGGACGGGAAATCGAGAACTATAACTGGTTGTCATGGCTTGCAACCATATCGTGTCATTGTATCTGGTTTCCTACTTAAACATTCATTACTTGACCAGACAAATTCCTTCTATATCAGCATCCACATCCGATACGTGTTCAGAACTACGGATGCAGACATGAAAGTTTCCAGAAGCATTGGTATATGCAGGCTTTAGCTGTTTATAACAAGAATTGACACAGGCAAGGCACTGTAGCCCTTGTTCGAAATATGGTATGCCAAAAAATGACAGTGACAAATCCTCAAATGGCTGGCCACTAAGCATTATCTCAGAAAATTGTATAGCATTTGGGTTACATCATGGAAAAAATGGAACTATTGCAAACTTGAAAACTTTGTTGCAAAAAGTGTCTGCAAATGTTGTGAGGACCAGATGTTTTGGTAGCCTCAATATTCAACCTTTTCAGCATCCGATGTTCGGTGTTCGCAATATTTGTGAACTCCTTTGCAACAAAATTTCTGAGTTCGCAACACTTAGCCCATCTTTGCTGGATATGTCTCCGTGCTTCTTTGGCTTGGTGTAGAATGCTGTGAAACTGGAAATTTGACTATTTCTCTCAGTGTTCAATGAGTGTCTAGTCAAGCTCGTAATTTTGTTGGACTTCTGTCTTCATAACCTTAAAAGACGAGACAACTAAGTTTCCGTTATATGTGGCTCACCAAGTTTAATGTAACTCATTATGTACTGAACGTCGGAACCTTGAATTGGTTGCCTATACTATTATAAAGACTAGATGCAACATATTCCTTCATTCTTTTGCTACTGTTCTCCCCCTAATATAGGAAACAATGACATGTAGGACAGAATATTTGTGGTCATTGGGTTATTGGGTTGGGGCTTTCTTCCCCTGATCATGTTAGCTTGAGGAATTTATGTTCTCTATGACAACCTCGGTATCTAGAGTACTTTGGAGTTTAAGAATAAGAATACTGTTGTAGCCAGTGGAGTTATCTCCACTGCCATGGAGGTGTACCTTATCGCTAGTTTGCCTTGTTTAAATTCATCTTTCTATGATCAGGGCTAAACAACATTCAGTTTAATTTGTCTATTATGCTTTGATCTTGTATGTCTGGATTTCCCATTATCCTACTTTTACACTGTTGCACGCATCAAGTGGTACCGGGTTACCTGAACTATTTGAATTTTCAGGATAAGGCTCCAAGTAGCTCAATGGATGACAGATATACACAACATGCTGATGAGCGGCATTCTATTGAACATGGGAGAAAACGGCATCTGAGTCCTGAAAACACAATAGATAAATATAAAAGAAATAGGTCAACAGAACCTAGCGAGGTGTTATGGATAGGCTTTCCTCCTGGTTTAAAGGTAGATGAGGCTCATCTGTGGGAAGCCTTTTCTCCTTTTGGGAAGGTTCTCAGGGTAACAACATTCCCTGGCCGAACATATGCATTTGTCCAGTACACTAGTGTTGCAGCAGCCTGCAGAGCAAAAGAAGCACTTCAGGGAAAGCTTTTCAATAATCCACGAGTAAGCATATGCTTTTCTCGAAATGAAGGTGCTGCGCCAGAAGTTGGGAAACGATCATTTGTTGCCCCATATTCCCCCCAACCTAGTGCTCGGCCTGTCATCAGAGACCATGATTTTGAGGACTTTCCTAGGGCTAGGCCTTTTGATAGCCCTCCAAGAGATTTTCGCATGTCAACACCACATTTTGGCCCTAATAGGTTGTCAAGAGATGCTGATGATGTTGGCTTCAGCAAGGGTAATTATTTTGAACAGGACGCTGGAATAGAGCTTGGCCATGCGTCTAATATTGAGCCTTTTAGAACACGGGAGCTGGGTCAAGAAAGAAGGCTGCCTGAGGAATTGTATGAGCCCCATAGACAAAGCCCTACTGCTAGGAGTGATGCGCCATGGAAGCCATGGAACAACATTCCTTTTGACAGACCTCAGAGACCGTTACCAATGGAAGCTTCTTGGGATGTTGAAGACAATTCATATCTTATTTCAAGGAAGCTGAAGGGTGCTCAAGTGCATGATTCTGAACTTCCTGAATATCCTTTCTCAGAATTTGATCGAGGAAAAGTTTACCCTGAGTACCAAAGGAGGCCCCATCATGATCTTTCAGAAGATGGTTTACACTCTAGAACCTCTTCATTTACTGATATGCATGATAGACATCATGTTCATCCTTTAAAGAATATAACTCCACTTACAAATAAACATGAACCATGGCGTTCTCAAGAGAGTTTCGATAGGCATTTAGGGAAAATGGATAGATCTACTCCTGACCATCATGAACCTGCTCTTAAGGATGAATGGAAATGGAATGGTACAATAGCAAAGGGAGGCACACCGATCTGCCGAGCTCGATGCTTCCCTGTTGGGAAGGTCCTTAACTTCATGCTGTAAGTTTCCATTCTTATATTCCTATATTTTTTGTGTTCTGTCGTAGCTACAGTTTACAACACAGCATCTACAGCAGGGAAGATTAGCATGCACTTAAGATTCTGTTCACAAGTGACTCTTAGTTTTTGTAGTCGAGCCATTATATCTATACTTCATTACTGCATGCTTTTGTAGTCGAGCCATTATATCTATACTTCATTACTGCCCTTGGATATCTGTTCTCTATATTTACATCATTCCATATTTGAGCATCTTTTGTTCGAACATTGAGTGTTGATGTTCTTTTTGTTAATTTTGTACTTTTCAGGCCTGAGTTTCTGGATTGCACTGCTAGGACAAGTCTAGATATGCTTTCTAAGCACTACTATCAAGCTGCTGGCAGCTGGGTTGTATTTTTTGTCCCAGAAAATGATGCGGACATGACAGCTTATAATGATTTCATGAGTTACCTAGGTGATAAGCAGCGTGCAGCAGTCTGTAAGCTTGGAGAGAGGAGCACCTTGTTTCTTGTTCCACCTTCAGATTTCTCAGAGCAAGTACTGAGAGTGCCTGGAAATGTCAGCATATCTGGAGTCATTCTGAAATTTCAGCAGTCAAATCCAGATTACAGCTCGCCGAATCGCAAATCATTGGAGAGAGCTCACCAATCTTCTGCAAGTAATTTCAACACTGATGTAAGCAATTGTGAAGATCTGCATGCACTGAGAAGGCTCAATCCTCCAGATATCAGCACATTCCCACAGGGTCCAGATTATGTCCGCTCATCAGGTGTAAGCTATACCCCAGCAAGTGCAGATTTTATTCCACCCTATAAGCCAGAGAGTGCTCCTCCATATGTTATCTCTCAATTACCGCAAGAAAGGCCACCAGCGGACCTCCCTATGGGTATTGCACAAGGCCACCAGCAACTCCCAAACAGGTTGCTCTCAGGATGGTCCAATAACCTGGATGATCCAAATCCATGTTCTGGTAACTTCAGTTTGGAGCAGGATGCAATCTCTCGTGCGCTAAATAACAGGACACAGGATCCGTACACATTTGCTTCTGGAGTAGTACCAACTGGGACAGCTTCAGGGTATGCACCAGGTGAAGCATCCAACAGCATGTCCTGGCCTTCCATGCAACCCAACTCACAGCAGGTAGCTAGATCTGATCAACCTACTATTCCAGTATCACTGCCACCTGATCAACTTGCACAGCTGGCTGCCCTTCTTGCACAACAAAACCAACCTAGAAAAGTTGGTTTGCCTGTGGACAGCTCAAACAATCAATCTGGATTCATACAGAATTCCAATCCTCATGGACATGCTACAATGATGCCAGGCAACTCTGGCTCCATCCCTGTCCAAAACTCACTGCCACCTGTTCCACCGTCTATGCAACAGTTACATGCCCATGTGCCAGTGCCACCAATAGGCTCGCTACCTGCAAATCCACTCAATGCGCTTCCGACCAGTGCTCCTATACTTTGTAACACCACTTTGCCTATGCCACCCATTCATGCTTTGGTCAACCCAGCTCATTCTTCCATGCCAATGAGACTGTTCGTTCCTCCACTTCCTGAAGGTCCTCCACCCTTTCAGCAGCAAACATCAAGTGCTCCCACGGTGCAGCCTTTAGCTACTTCTGGCCAGCAGCAATCTAGCCAACAACTACCTGCTCAGGACCTTGATGGAGATCCTCAAAAGCGCCTTCAAGCAACACTGCAATTGGCAGCAACCCTGCTTAAGCAGATACAAAATCAGTCAAATCCTGGTGGCCAGAAATAGATGTAAGGTAATTGTTTCTCAGAAATCTATTTCAAAATTTTCTTTTCATTTGCTTGCAGAATATGTATTGATTTCCCATTTGTGAATGGGCCTGTAGTCTAGTGATTGCGGGGCCTTATTAGCACCCCAGTGGCCTGAGTCCGATTCCTAGTGGGAGTGAATTTCTGGGCTATTTTTTTTAATTAAAAAAAAACACCCCTTGCCTGCTGATGTTCCAGTGACGCAGTTGCAGAGATATGTGGCTGCTCCTGGACAGATGTTCCAGGGTGTTTGCTCGGTCCTACAGCAAGAAAGACTCTTCTTCGCTTAGTACCCAGGGATGGTCTTTGCCAAGGGCCAAGTTTTATTTCTATTGCTTATGCTAGCATATTAGAGCAGTGTATTTGCTGCAGGATCTGTGCATTACTTAGTCAAAACTCTTTAAGTTTGCTCTGCCTGGTAGAAAATGTATTTGCTGTCTGGTAGAAAATGTATTTTTCTTTGGGATCCTGTTATTATTTAACATAGAGATAGAGCCATAGAGGGAAACTTCGAGTTTTTGAAGATGTGATCTGATCTGATCTGATCCTGAAGACAAAGAGATGCATTATCTTTGCACCTCTTCCTATCAGTTATCAGTGAATCACATACCTTCAAAGCAGATGGTGGCACGCTGTATATCCAGTGAAAATAGATGTAACTTTCATCCTATGTCAACATCTAGGTATGCGAGTGGGTAGCTGATTGGCCCAGCTGTGTGCCAGCCGAAGCCCAGGTGCATATCCCTAGTTGAAGTCCACAGTAACATGTTTGTGGATGTTGGAATGAATGGACTAGATTGATTAGGCTAACCCTAGAAGGGTAGCTATATAGTGTAGCATACATGGGCCTCATGGGCCTAGCCACATGGGCCTCAAACATATACTCCAACACCCCCCCGTAGTCTGAACTACTGACGCAGCGGAGTCAGACTGTACATCAGGAAAAGAAAATACATACGAGCCCCCCCCACAGACGCAACTAGCCATTGGTGATGTTGAGGCTGGAGCGGAAGGCGGTGAAGGTCGACGATGGGAGGCCCTTGGTGAAGATGTCTGCGAACTGGGACGTAGTAGGTACATGTAGGACTCGCACCTCGCCGATGGCAACCCGATCACGGACGAAGTGAAGGTCGATCTCCACATGCTTGGTCCGCTGGTGCTGCACGGGGTTGGTGGAGAGGTAGACTACACTGACGTTGTCGCAGTAGACAAACGTGCTCCGGAGAAGAGGGTTATGGAGCTCGGCCAGGAGCTATCGGAGCCAAGAGGCCTCCGCCACGCCATTGGCCACGGCGCGGTACTCCGCCTCGGCACTGGAGCGGGAGGCCACCTGCTGACGCTTGGACGACCAGGACACCAGGTTGCCGCCTAAGAAGACAGCGTAGCCGGAGGTGGAGCGCCGAGTGTCCGGACATCCGGCCCAGTCAGCGTCAGTGTAGACAACCATCTCGGTGGAGGAGGATCGCCGGTGAAGGAGCAGGCCGTAGCCCACAGTGCCTCGGAGGTAGCGGAGAAGGCGCTTGAGGGCAGTGAGGTGGGGCTCCCGCGGATCATGCATATGAAGGCACAGCTGCTGAACTGCATAAGTGATGTCCGGTCGAGTGAAGGTGAGGGAGAGCACCGTGCGGACTGTAGCCGGCTTCACCACTGGACTGAAGGTCTCATCATAGTCAACACCAGGCCGCTGAGTGAAACCCCTGAGAACCCAACAAGCCTTGTACCTCTCGAGAGTGCCATCAGCCCGGCGCTTGTGTGTCCAGATCCACTTGCCAGTGACGACGTTGGAGCCTGGTGGACGTGGCACCAGATCCCAGGTCCGGTTGGTGAGGAGAGCCGCATAATCCTCTTCCATCGCGTGGCGCCAGTGAGGGTCCAACAAGGCCTCGCGGACGGAAGAGGGTACTGGAGAGATCTGCGAGTCACCGGGCATCGCCGCAAGAGCCCGGGGCTGCAGGGTCCCAGCCGCGTGTCGTGTCACCATAGGATGAACATGATGCGGGTGGCGGTGAAGGAGCGGCGGGTGATACACCGGGGTCTCGACGTGAGCGGTTTGAGGCCGCGGCGATGGCTCTGGTGTCCCCGGCGGAGAGGAAGACGGCTCCGGTGGTGACTCTGGCGAAGGAGGGGCCACCGGCGGAGGCGAAGGTGCCGGCGCAGTCCGGGCCCGGCGCTGGTACACAAGGACCGGCCGGGCGAAGCGCGCAGTCGGAGCCGGAGGCGACGGCCTGGGACCCCATCAGTCGGAATGACAGGGGCCGGCCCGGAAGGGTCCCCGTCCATGCTCGAACGAGGAGCAGGGTCGGGGGAGTCACCGGCCGACGGCGAGCTGGGGCACGGGGCCGTAGGACTTGCAGGAAACAACGACAAAGGTGGCTCGACTACCGCATCAGTGGGAAACAAAGAGGAGAGGTCAAGCCCGGAGGTGGAAGGGGTGGTGGTGGTGGAAAAGGGGAAGACAGACTCATCGAACGCCACATGGCGTGAGATGAGGACCGGACGAGAGGTGAGGTCGTAGCAGCGGTACCCCTTATGGTCCGGGGAGTACCCAAGGAAGACACAGAGAGTGGTTCGGGGAGCTAGCTTGTGCGGAGTAGTGGCCGTGGTGTTAGGGTAACACGCACACCCGAAGACTCGAAGGTGGTCATACCTCGGAGGGGTACCGAAAAGAGCGTGGTGCGGCGTGGGAGCCGGGCAAGCAGCGGAAGAAAGGCGGTTAAGGAGATAGGTGGAGGTGTGCAGGCTCTCTGCCCAGAAACGAGCGGGGAGTGAGGCCTGGAGTAAGAGGGTACGCATGATGTCATTGGTTGTGCGAATCATGCGCTCAGCCTTGCCGTTCTGAGAGGAGGTGTACGGGCAAGACATGCGCAACTGGACACCGCGAGAGAGGAAGAAGGTCCGGGATGTGGAGTTATCGAACTCACGGCCATTGTCGCACTGGACGGCCTTGATGGTGAGGCCGAACTGAGTGGAAACCCAAGCGAAAAAATGGTGAAGCGCGGAGAATGTCTCAGACTTGGCACGTAAGGGAAAAGTCCACGAATAGTGAGAAAAATCATCAACCACCACAAGATAGTACTTATAGCCAGAAATGCTGAGTACATGAGACGTCCATAGGTCGCAATGTACAAGATAAAAAATGCGAGCCACATGTGAAGAAGAACTAGAAAAAGAAAGACGAACATGACGGCCCATTTGGCACGCGTGACACAAATGCTCATCATGAGCTCGAGTACAACATCACGTCCAGGATGGCCGAGGCGCCGGTACCAAGCAGTAGAAGAGGTGGTGGCGTAGGCAGCTGACAAAAGCGAAGACGGCGAGGCAGACGCCGGAAAACGGAGAGTGTAAAGGGGCCCCGTACTGTCACATCGGAGCAGAGGACGCCGGGTAGCCAAATCCTTCACAGTAAGACCAGAAGAGTCAAACTCCACAGAACACGAGTTGTCAACTGTAAAACGACGAATAGAAAGAAGGTTGTGAACCATAGAGGGTGCAACAAGAACATCGGGAAGACGAAAGGACCCATGAGCACCAGCGGTACCCACAGAGGTGACATGAAGACATGAACCATTTGCGACCATAATGGACGAGGGGAGAGAAGTAGGAGAATGGACAGAAGAAAGTATACTAGGGTCAGGGGTGGTGTGGTAGGTGGCATCCGAGTCGGCAATCCACTCAGGTCCGACAGGAGGTGTCAAGCCCATGGTGCTGAACGACCGTGCCAAGGCCGCCCGGTCCCAGTCGCCAAGCCCGGGCGGGGTGCCGGTGGGAGTAGCCCACGAAGGTGTAGTGGAGACGCCGGGAGGTGGAGCACCAGTAAACATGGCCACCGGTGGGCGAGTCTCACCCCCTGGAGCGTGGTAGGGCCACATAGAAATGCGCCCTGATCACGGTTTGTGGAAGGAAGGCCATGGTGTCCCCCCGGTGGGCCAGCTGGCGGGATGACACCACCACGACCTCCCCCACGGCCCCCACGGCCCCCACCGCATCGGCGACATGTTGGAATGAATGGACTAGATTGATTAGGCTAACCCTAGAAGGGTAGCTATATAGTGTAGCATACATGGGCCTCATGGGTCTAGCCACATGGGCCTCAAACATATACTCCAACAGTGGAGTTGCTTTGGAAGTTGTATAGAATGGTTCCAATATACTAGGAAAGATAGTTGCATTAATTCTTTATTCTTATGCCTTTTATCATTTGGTCTGTATAACCTAATTGCAAGCTAACGAGCCCTTGATTCTCGCCATTTATTTAAAACAGGGAAACTGATTGCACTTTTCAGCAATTCACAATCATCACGATTTGAATCACATCTTATGGCAGGTATTGGTAATGTCTAGCTGCAAGGATCATCATATGGTGCCATCCTTTTTTGTTCTGATCTGAGGAGCTTGAAACTGATGACTACATACTTCTGTGGTTTATACCATCACCTCCTGTGATGTGAATGTTTAGGATGAGCGGTTTCCTTGTAAACTACTCCCTCCATTCCAAACCATAAGACATTTTGGCTCTATTTATATACATAGTTTTTGCTATGCATTTAGATATACACTATGTTATAGATACATAGTAAAATCGATGTATTTAGAAAAGTTAAAACATCTTTTAATTTGGAATGGAGGGAGTCTGCATTGTTGTTTGCCTGGTATAGATGGTGGAGCCTAATTGATTGTCTTGTTTCCAGAGGGTATGATGGTATGGCTAACATTAGTAACAATAGCAATGCAGTTTACTGTGGATGTTCATCCCAAGTTTGCAATTTTTGCCACCTTATCATCAGGTGTTGCGTAATTCGTTGTTTACTTGTGCCCCTGTATTCCTAGGGATTCTTATGATGGTGTTCATTGCTACATGAAACCTAGAGAGCCTTATGACCCCCTGACGTGCCATCTGAGTATCAGACGGCAAAATGAGGCATCTACTCGGATGTTTGCTTGGAATTGTCCGACAGTTGTACATTTTGCTACATGCATTGGGGGAAGCTGTTGTCACACGTTATGGATAGGTATAGGGATATGTGTTCTAAAGGTAGTGAAGCCTCTTGTTACCTTTGACATTGCTTTAGCTGTTTAGCATGTTAGCAACGGGGTAAAGTATAGCTTGGCGTGACTCGTGATGTGTAATCTTTGGTCATTCGAAACTGACTGCCGCCATGAACTTCTTTTAGTTCATGACTGTCTGTCTTGTTATGCTGAGATGCTTCAGATTCAGAGCAGCTCCTTTCTCTTCCCCAGTTCTTAATCCTCGCTGAGCTTTCACCTTTGTGTGGGTGCACTACATGATAGCGGCACTTGTTTCAGTGCATCAGCTTTATGCTGCTCTCTGCCATGGATGGCCGGCTTGTCTGCTAAAGAGCATGCCTGTGCTATGCCAAGCGGCTGTTGTTTTACTCCCCAGACCCCAGTCACTGCTTGCTAATGCTACTACTGCTCCTAGAAAGTTGTCATGGCATGGAGATTTGGGTAGAGTATGTATGATGATGGCACTGCCCTGCATTTTAAAATGCAGAAGATTTATTCCTCTGGTCTCGCTCGTAGTTGTATGACACGGATAAAGAATGATGGCCTTTTTCTGTGCTACGTATTACCTGGTGCTTAGTTCCTTGTTTATTGCAGACCTAGATTTGCATCTCCCTTTTTCTTTTTTCTTTTTTTTTTACAAAGGGGCTTTGTTGGGTGAAGATGAGGCAGTGGTGTACGGATGATTCAGGTGGTGTGCCCTGTGATGGCTGCGGGCTGCCTGCTCTATTCTTTATGTTCTGTCTTGTGATGGAGGGAGCTTTATTTCGAGTGTTGTGTTGGAGCCTGGAGGGGGATTTATTTGAGCTTTATTTCAATTTGGATTTGGACCGTGGTAACCCCGTGTCTGGACGTGTTTTGAACTAGGATGTTGCAGCAAGATCCATCGGGTGCTCTTGAGGCACGGCGCCTTGTCATGAGCCCTGCCCGCCACACGAAATCTTGCCATCCGTTGGCAGAGAATGGGCTTTTCCAAGGCCTTGCCAAGCTTTGATTTCTCCACAAACTTCTATTACGGTGATGATGTGATGTTTGATTTGCAACCACTTCAAAATTTAAATATGCCCCTTCCCCTTCCTTGTATACAAGGACATTTCTCGCCCCTTTGGTCGGTGGTGCAGTTGTCGGCTGCGTCGACCCGTGTACCAAACCTCCAAGATCACAAGACGTGTGCTCAAATAGGCGTTATTATTATTTTTGATGAAAATCCAATAGGCGTTATTAACCGTGACACCTCTGTGAAGCCATCGCAGTTGTCGGCTGCGTCGACCCGTGCACGAAACCTCCAAGTTCACAAGACGTGTGCTCCAATAGGCGTTATTTTTTTTTTATGAAAAATCCAATAGGCGTTATTAACCGTGACACCTCTGTGAAGCCATCGATTTTTGCTGGTTTTGCCTGCTATAGCCAGCGATTTCTCACACCATCTCCTCTTATCTTAGGATAAGTATATCCCAGCTCAACAACCAAGCAGCATGGACGATGGCCTTGGATCCTCCATGCAAAGTGACCGCAGTAAGTACCTTTTGCGTTTTCATTGCATCGTGATTGATCAGTCAACGAACAAAAGAGAGACATGGTCTTATGCTTTTTCACAGTTTAATGGCACCATGCTTGGTTCCACACATGAAGGCCTGCTTTGTTAGAGGCCCAAAACATTTGCCTGTAAAATTGATAACTTTTGCTTGGCTAGGCAAATATAGATAATTTCTATTTGATTGGAGAGCTTGTGCCTCACAATGCTAATGAGCGAATGTGGTGTATGATTAACATATGTACTTCTATAGGTTGACTCACAAAAAATGCATGCCTTAGATTAGTATTATTTTTGTAGTTTATAAGATAGAACAAAAATGTATTTTAAATGAAAATACTTGCATATGGTCAACATAAAAGTCTCCATATGTTTAATTAAAGACTAAAAAGAAGACTACAAAATTAGTAATAAGTTTAATCTTTCAAAAAGTAGCAACAAGTTTTGGCATGTAAATATTGTTGATTAGCTTACCTTTCATAATTTTTTGATTAGCCGAGGCACCATTTGCATTGGAGCTAGGCGCTCAGGTTGTTACCTACGCAGAGAGGAAAAAGAACAACAACAATATTTCTAAGTTACAACAAAACACGAGTAGACCATTCATGCTTTGCCTAGCATTCCCGCATAATACATCCTGACTGGAGGAAAATGAAATATATAATTTTTGCTTTCATTCTAGGGGATTATTTGACTGTCATTCTAGGGGATTATATCATGATTACAAACGAGGTCCGAAGCCTTAGACTTGTGAAAGTGAACAGTTATCACCTCAATCTCTCTCCAAACCCAACAAACCCTTACAGGATCTATCACCCTGTTCGGCTGAGCTTATCAGCCGTGGAACAGTGTTTTTCTCTCACAGCAAAACAGCCACAGCCGGCTTATAAGCCGCAGAAACAGCTTGCCGAACAGGGTGTATATTTTCGAAAGACTTACAGGGATCTATATTAGAACAAAGACATAATGCTAGTAAGATAAAATGGGTGCCTTCTTTGCTGAGATCAGTACGTGCAAATGACACAAGCATTAAGTTGTACGCTTGGTTCACTAAACATTCACGGCCAACCATTGAAAACATTGGTTACCATTTAATAGTAACAAATGATATGGCGACACCATTTTTCTTCTCGGAGGCTTCACCCACTGATCTAGAAAAAAGATGACCCAACGACTTGAGAAACTGACTGAGATCAATGAATTGAATCCACCCACGTAACATACACATCTCCTTTATTTTCAAACTGAAACCCACCTACTAATTTCTAACCAAATAAATACCACTAGTTCTATCACCTTTTGGGTTAGTAGTACTAATCCACGCTAGCTTTTTGTAACCGGTTGCAACTAATCCAACAACTGCTGACGCTACTGCTGTTCCTAGGCATCAATGCGGCAATGCCCCATACTTATGTTGTCTCCTTCCTCTCACACGCTCACACCAGTACAATATCCTATGAAGCTCAGCTCGATCTTGCCATGGAAAAATACTCCTACAGTAGTAAATAAAGAGTGAAAAAAAACAAAAGATGAAAGAAAACAAAAGGCCTCAACTGAACATTTTGGGCGCTGTGCCGCTGCTCTGACTGAATGACTGACCGCTGGCCAGTCAGTCTCTCACTGGCCGTTGCGGTGTGATGAGTGGCTGCGATCGGCTTGGGTGGCTTGGCGCCAACCAACGGCTCAGATGGGACGCTCCGTATGGTAGTATGAAAGGCAGTCAAGGCATGCCACCAAAAGGTTTTTAAATTGCTGTTCCCGTGCCCCCCAAAGGGGAAAAGGCCAGCACACGAGTGGGACCACGGTGAATGTGTAGCAGCAGCTCACTTGCTTGCTTGCCAGTAACATTCTGCATTCTGCAAGCAAAGGTCTCTCTTTGCATGCAGATCCTAGAAATGTTCAGAATTACCGCAGGGCTGTGTTTGAAAGATATATTTAATATACTTAATGAAATTGTACAACATTCTAAGTATCTGGTTTCAGAAAACAACACTCTGGCGATGACCATGATTATGTTGTTTGTTGAAACATCGATAGCGCAAACACTGAATAGAGGACATGGAAAATCTCGACAACAGATAATCTTGATTTTGTGTATAAGTCATGACAAAGAATAAGTTTTCGAAAGAAGACACATTTGGCCAGGCAGAATAATTGATGTTGTTTCAAATAAATATTGGTATTTTTATATAAAAACTTGGTCAAATTCAAAACGGTTTGACTTGATGCCATATTAGAATTGTATCTTTGTTTTTAGGATGGAGGAAACATGTTGCAGGCGTTTTATTGTTTTATTGGATGGATGGAAACCGACAGATGTGAGTTAACCCTAGGTTAACTTTAACCCTATATTTTAAAATATGGTCTGATGCAATACACTCCAATTCCAATCCAGTAATGAATCAGCATTTGTCCATTTGTTCTCATGGGAGAGTGGGTCCAAAATCCAAATGGCAAAATGGCAAGGGCTACATTGCAATTGCAAACCCTGCTCACCTCACCCCACCCCCACTGCTGAGGAGACAGAGAGAGAGAAAGATACAGGGATTGGAGAGAGAAAGAAATGCGTCGTCTCGCTTGCGGCTTGCCCACGCCCAGCTAGCAGCTCCTTGTACAAAGCCAAGCCCACAAGGCAGCCAGAGCTCGGGGTAGCGTTTACATTACACCTTCCTCTGACAGGCAAGGCCAGAGATGGGAGAGAGAGAGAAGCAGCAGCGGCTGAGTGGAGCAAGAAAGAAAGTCATGGCGGCGTAGGCTGGCAGCTGAGTGGGAAAGGGAGGAGGAGCAATGGTGGGGGGCTGCGTCAGCGGCGGCGGCGACGGCGCCGCCGAAGGGACGCTCGCGAGGTGGCGGAGGGCGGCGGCCAAGCGGATCGGCCTCTCATGCGCCTCCTTCTTCTCCTACGCCGCCTCTCCCTCCCCGCCTTCTTCCAAGACTGTATGTGCCTCTCTTATTCACCCTCTCTCTCTCTCTTCCATCTTGCTTCCTAGGATTTTAGGTGCTTTGGGGCAGCTGTTCGTGGCGAAAAGGGTCCAAGAAACAGCTCATTTTTACAGCATTGTTCGGTCTCATCAGACTTGCTGTACGTTTTCGGGGGTCTCCTCTGTTTTATCTCCATGAAAACCAGATTCTATGTCCATCTGTGCAAGTCCCTGGTTGATTGCAGTGGCATTATAACAAAGATTCAGGGCACCATTTTATTGTATCGAGTTATTTTTGATTTTCCACCCGCTAAATCAATGCATCTGTTCATGTCCTGTTCTGGCTTGCTCTTTTTCCTCTGTCCCTTTCACCCCTTTTCTCAACTGCATTTTGGTTTTTTGCGCCCCTCCGTTTCTTAGTCTAGGTGTGTGGTTGTTGCAGCGTGCTTACATCGAAAGCACAAGTTCCTTTGTCTCTTTTAAATTTCATCTCATCCCAACAGAAAGACTGCTCCAAATCTATCCCGTCGGCACAGTGTAGACCCATTATGAACAGTACTACCCGTTGTTATTCACAGTAAAGACCCGTTATGTACAGTCACCCGACCCGTTACCTTCGCCCGTGCGAAGCATGGGCCCCCCTAGTTTGGTTGGTCTTGGCGTGTGTGTTTTACTGCACACAAACTGTAAATACTAAGCAGTGATTGGATTTGGATTTTAACAAGAACCACCCCTATTGTCTTTATTCTCTCGTAGGTGTTCCTTAGTAGCAAGTATTACCGGGGGTTTGGTTTGCCCTGTTAAAGTTTAATGGGTACCGTAACACTTTCGTTTTATTTGGTAATTAGTGTCTAAATTATGGACTAATTAGGTTTAATAGATTCGTCTCGTAAATTATTCTTAATCTATGTCGACCTGCATGTAATTAGTCTATATATATAGTACTCCATACATATGCCGTAACATTTGATGTGATGTGTGTTAAAAAAAACAGAGGCAATCAAACGGGGCCTTAGTAGTACTGGTTTGTATTTCTTCGTACTCCTCATCCATTAATGAGAACCAGTGCAATAATTTGGTGCTACCTTGTACCAGAGCCTGTTTAGTTGGCACGTCTACCCAAAAAGCAAACCCAAAAAGTGCTACAGTACCTGTCACATCAAATCTTACGGCACATGCATGGAGTACTAAATGTAGACGAAAGAAAAACTAATTACACAGTTTGTCTGTAAATGTCGAGACGAATCTTTTGAGTCTAGTTAGTCTATGATTGGATAAATTTTACCAAATAACAACGAAAAGTGCTACAGTAGCCGAACCTAAACTTTTTCACCATCTAAACAGGCCCCCAGTACCCTGAGAGAAATATGAGCACAAATTCAAAGCTTTGTCCACTATGTAGGAGTACCATGTTAACGGCCATTTATTTCCCTCAAAATATGACTTCTGATCCGGGCATCTAATATAAAGTTGAAAACTCTGCGCATGTTATTTTATATTTTCCCCAATGCTATCTTGTTTTAGTTATTGATGAGAGGTTCTGCATTCTCTTGGGTATTGGGCCCCTTTCCCCCATTTCAGGATTGCTAGTGGTTGCAAGTTGCTCTACATATGGCAAATATTTTCATGACAGTAGTTTGTGTTCCCTTAAATTTACCCTTTTTTCCCTTTAGAATTTGGGCATCTTTTATTTCTCGCTTTACCTCCCTTGGAACTGTAGATTGACCTGTTATGCGGTAAATTAACTGTTAGCACTTGTCAGTTAGTAGTGCAGATGTTTCAGGCTTTCAGCACTGTAAGGAATGACCATATGGTAGGTTGATGTGTGAATTTCCTTATGAGCCCACATGTGTCCCAGATATCATTGATAGAAAAAATAGTATATGGAAGTACACAAATATAAGGCCCTGTTCGGCAGGCTGTTTTTTTGGCTTATAAGCCGGCTGTGGCTGATTTGCTGTGAGAGAAAAACATTGTTCCACGGCTGATAAGCCGTGCTGATAAGCTCAGCCGAACAGGGGGTAAGACATTAAGACAGGACAACTTCGCCTTTCTTTCTTTCTTTCTTTCTTTCTTTCTTTCTTTCTTATTTCTACATTTTCCTCGTGAAGCGTATTTATTGTTCTTTGCCATCTGAACAGTATCTTGAATGCAGCTGTATTGCAGTGTACAAATGTATCCTACATTCCTACTCCATAAACACATTGTGTGTTGATATGCAGATCTCATGCTCGGCACTGAATGCTCCTGCAGACAGCACTGATGGAGAGCAGCAAAAGATGGAGGAACCCACCAGCACCAGAGTGGCTGACAAGGTACCAGCTATATGTCCACTTACATCTCCCTTTTCTATTTTCTTTCAAAATGTACGATATTTATTTGGACCACAACACTGTTCTTATTAGACAATCTCAATAATGGAGCTTTTTTATTACAAAAAAAAAAGAAACTTTCTCTAACAAACGAAATCATGAAGATATCAGTAGCATCCTTACCTAAGAATGACTAAGATAGAAAGAGAAAAAACAGATGATTAGATAACAAGAGACAAATTGGTTAGTTATGGTAGCTGTGACAAACTAAAAGGCAAATTTGTGGTAAGTGGCGACTAGAATATCTCGATATTGTGCTCTTCACTCTAATCCCTCTCTAGAATGCTCAGGAGTGAAGCTTGTTCCCTCCATGACAAACTATTTTTTGAAAGGAAAGTAATTATGAGGTGATTATGTTGATGATTAAAACTTTTGAAACAGATCAAATATGTTAATAGTCTTTCAGATATTGGTGAACTATACATCTGGCGTTTCTGTTTTCACTCAACGGCTTTCTATCTTGAGTAGTTTGAAAGGAGACTTTGTTTTTTTTTTTCTCGAACACGCAAGAGAGTTGTGTACCATTTTACTAAGAAAGAAGAGAGTACACAAGAGGGACAAAGTCCCCCCAAAAGAACACCCCCCAAACTCATGATGACACAGCCACCACAAACAGGAGAAAACCAGAAACAAATGGCCCATTTCAACAGCAGGTGACCAACTAACTACCAAGACCAGGAGTATTATCCCCCAGCAAATGACCTGACCAGCAGCTCCTGGAGCGCCTTTGCTCTAGCAGAGCACCACAAGATGCATTCACCTGCAACAGCCTGCACCGGAGCCGTGACTCTTGGACTTGCACTATTAAAGACACAATCATTCCGATGTTTTCAGAATCGCGAAGACACAAAGAATGATAAGTGAATTGAGCCAGCTTGAAAACTTGCTAGTGGAAGACTGTTGCAACTGCAAGTATAAAAAAGGGCTGCATATATTTATTTAGTGCACACAATTAGTCTCATGACCGTCCACACTGATATCTCAAGACTGTTGCAACTGCAAATATAAAAAAGGGCTGCATATATTCATTTAGTACACACAATTAGTCTCATGACCGTCCACACTGATGTCTCACATCCAAAGTGGCTCGTATAATCATGTTTTCCTTTTCAATAATTTGGTAATACGGTGTTGTGGTACTTTTTAGCTACTCTTCATGGACACGTATGTGGTCTCAGAGATGTGATAATGCTTGTCTCCCTAATGGCACATAAAAGTAAGAGCAGTCACTTATGAGCACCTTATCATGGTAGCCAGTGACCAACAGGGAATATCTTGATATTACTCATTTCTCCAAAAGAAAACTAATGCCTTTTGAAATCATTTTATAATCACTATTATTAAGACAATCAAGTAGAGCTTTTGAGATTTTCAACTAATATTTATGAGAAGTTATAATGCAAGATCAGAAAAGATGTTTGCCAATATTCTTTTATGTTTGTGCAATGTACATCTGTTTGCTAACTTAGGTTGCAGTGGCATTACACAATTTATATTAAAGCAAAATTTTGACCCAAACAAATTCTCCTACAACGAGATACATCCGAGTTAACAAGCCATTTAGAGTTTGGCAAAGTCTTTTTTCCTTTTTCTTGATGAGCAGTCCTATGTGTTCCACATATGCCAGCTTGCAATGCGTGCAATAATTGCGTTGTATTGTCCTGTCAGCATCTCTATCGATGTCTCTGATGAGGATTTAAGTCTGGTTAGTTTTGGAGACTATGGAAGTAGGTCTTAGGGGGTTAAATAATGATTAAGTGAAGCAAGAACAATCAAGGATTTTTCTCCAGATGAGGACCTTACTATTTTAAATTGATTGTAAAAATTTCGCACTTATTTAATTATGCTGTTCATGCATATGGAGTTTACTTTCTAATTATGCAATATTTTGTGATTTTAAATTTCAGAATCTATGTGCAATATGTTTGGAACTCCTCAGCACCAGCAGCAGTGATGTTAACAATGGTGAGATGCCAGCAATCTTTACAGCGCAATGCTCCCACTCTTTCCACTTCCTATGCATCGCCTCCAACATCCGGCATGGCAATGTCAGCTGCCCTATCTGCCGTGCACAATGGTCTGAGCTGCCACGTGACTTGAAGGTTCCACCATTGCTGCACAACCAGTCGGATCCAATTCTTCGCATCCTGGATGACAATATTGCATCATCCCGTGTTAACAGAAGGTCCTCCATCCGTGCTGCCCGCTACAACGACGATGACCCAGTAGAGCCTTTCACTTTGACTGAGCATGTGGATCCATGTCTTCGCTTCGTCCTCATCCCGGCTCCAGTGGCAGCTCACCATCATGTTCTCGGGCATTACCCCTGTGGACACATGTTGCCACTACAACAGCACTGCCAGTACAGCGGCTCCTCCATGCTTTCACCACCGCAGATTGCTTCACCAAGTGGACAAAGGCGCGCTTACCTCTCTGTCAGTCTTGCTCCACAGCCAGCCATTGACTTGGTCCTGGTTGCCAGCCCTAATGGACCACATCTGAGGCTCTTGAAGCAGGCAATGGCGCTTGTTGTCTTCTCCATGAGGGCAATTGACCGGTTAGCCATTGTCACGAATGCCACCACTGCAACACGTGCTTTCCCCTTGCGCCGGATGACATCCCATGGAAAAAGAATGGCGCTGCAGGTCATTGAACACCTTTGCTGTGTTGGTGGGACTGATCCAGTAGGGGCTTTACACAAGGGCCTGAAGATATTGGAGGACCGGGCGCATCGTAACCCAAGCAACTGCATCCTTCACTTGTCTGATCATCCAGTCCGCAACTGTCTTGGGGTGGATATGAACCACTCCAACATCCCAGTCCACCAGTTCCATGTCGGGCTTGGTTTCGGGGTGCAGACTGGATTTATCATGCATGAGTTTGAGGAGCTCCTCGCTCGGTTGCTTGGCGGTGTGATAGGTGACACCCAGCTGAGGATAGGGGAGCATGGGGGAATGGTTAGGCTTGGAGAGCTGAGGGGTGGTGAGGAGCGAAGGATCCCGCTCGACCTTGCGGCAGATTGTGGCTTCATACTTGTTGGTTACAGTTACCTGGAGGGTGGAAGAGAGGACCAGCTGAGGACAGGCGAAATCGCTGTTGGGTTCGAAGAGAAAGGCAACAACCGGTACTGTGGAATGAGAGAGATGAGGCTGAGCATTGGCAGTGAGAGGAGGAGCTGCTGCGCTGAGAGGCGGGACTACCATGACCCATTCATGGCACGGCGATGGGCGAAGCATTTCAATGTGTACAGGGCCTGAGTAAAACAGCTTGATGATCAGCTGCGAAATATGATTCTTGTTGGTTTCTTTTTTGCATTCCTGCAAGCATCTAGGGGTGGTGTCTGTTTTTGGCTTCTTTTGGTGTGGATCTGAATCCCTGTAAAATGTCTTTTTTTTGTCATGAAATGTGTGGGTTGTTTGACAAATTCGGCTTGTGTTGTGTGAATCAGAACGTGAACAGATCATATTGGAAAAAAAAGAAGGAAAACTCGCAACATTTGATTGAGCTTGCCAATTATGAATGCAAGGAAGTTCAAGAGTTATTTTTTGAAGTAATGCCATTGTGTCACATTGTTGAATTAGCATGTGTTCTTTCTCCAATTGTGCTCATTAAATTTTACTAGCAAAGGACAAGAACTTACCACCAAAGTCAGGCTGCCTCCTATCATTTCTGTGAAGTATTTTGCCACTACGTTTTGCTCGTGCCACTCAGTTACTGGGCTTTGTTTTGTTTATTTATTCCTTTTTTAAGGGTTCTGGTTTCAAACTATCAGGTTAGGAAAACTGCGTTCAATTGGGAGGCAGATCTGGTAACACGAGAATAACTTAAGAACATAACCACTATAACTTTAATTCGAACTACAGCACAGCACGTCCACTCAAATTCTATCAAAAGGTGAGGTCTGTCTTCTGTTGAGGATGTTCTCCTGCAATGAAATGACATCCCTCATGCACGCTTAGTTTCAAAAATAGTTCTCACTCAATTCTAAATTATAAGATGTTTTGACTTTTATAGATGCTTTTGCTATGCATTTAGATATACGCTATATCTGATACATAGTAAAAGCAGTTGTATCTAAAAAAAAGCCAAAACGTCTTGTAATTGAAACTAAGGGAGAACATGTTAAGAACTCCCATGAATTTCTCTCCTTTCACAAATATCTTTGTGTAATTTTGTTTTTATTATTTTCTCAATATACTCCATTTTATTTGGGTTCCAATCAGATGAAAAAGTTACAGGATAACTTCGTCCACATAATCCTTCGTCACAACACAAAAATGAAAATACGTTAGTCACATGGTATCCTGTGATACACTACAACAATGACGTTCAGTTCAAGCTGGCAGAAGACTGATCAGCATCGAAGTTACACCGAACGTCTATAAAATGTATCAGTGTAAACAAATCCGAAAGTGAATCTACAATGCAAACCATTCTATATGATGGTAGTCTAAGTCAGCATCAGTTACGTGTTTCGAAGCCAAATATCCGGAAAACACCTGCAAAAGCAACATATGGTAAGAGCCTATCAATTCTTTTTATCATTATACCACCAGAGCTTTATGAACTAGAATACCTTAAAGCAAGATAATCCTCTATAATTAACTAGGCAGATGATACACCTCCACCCAAATTATTCCATAGTTCGTTCAACCATTCTTGTTTTTTAGGCAGTTTTGTCGAAAACCAGATAGTTCAATGGAAAATCATTCAACAACTGATTGATCAGATAAAAGCAACACAACAGCAGCTGAGAAAGGTCCAAAAGCTAAACTGAACCAGACATTCAGTTTTCTTTGGCTGCTGTAGCGATGGACTCATGTTAATGAAATCAGTTATATCTTCAATTGTTGCCAGTAAATAACAACATGAGTAGACCACTAGACCAAACTAGTGAGTGAATTGCAGCAACCATAGACATTCAGTTTTTCTTTGGCTGCTGTAGCGATGGACTCATGTTAATGAAATCAGTTATATCTTCAATTGTTGCCAGTAAATAACAGCATGAGTAGACCACTAGACCAAACTAGTGGGTGAATTGCAGCAACTATACCTTCATCAGCCATGTGCTTGTTCTTGTCGTCTCCTGCATAGGCCAGGAGATTGTACTTAGGATTCCATTCAACGCTATTCATAGCTGCTTTACATGGAATCTGATGAATTGATCGTCCAGTCTCAACATTGGCCTGATGGAAGCATAATAAAACGTAAAATAACAGTACTTTTAACAGCATTTAGTCTTGAATAAAAAGGAAAGTATACTATGCGTGTGTGTGACGACTCTGTTGGAGTATATGTAGGCCCATGAGGCTAAGGCCCATGTGGCCCATGTATGGAACTATATAGCTACCCTTCTAGGGTTAGCCAAGTAATGGAAAATTATTCCTCTAGCATGGTAATCAGAGCATAGGGTTTTTTCTTTTCCCCTGCTTCCAGCCGCCGCCCCTCTCCTGGAGGCGCCGCCGCCGGTCCAGCCACCATGGCCGGCGGCCCTCCCCCTCCCCCCTCCCTCTACTCCTTCTTCCCCTCTTCTCCCTCTCCTTCCTGGGCCCAGATCTTGGCCGGCGCCCCTGGGATTTCCGCTCCAGGCCCGCACCTTCCTCCCGCCGGTCACCCACTGCCCGCTGGCCATCTCCCACCCGCCGGCCAGGACCTGGCCGCCGGCCACCCTCTTCCCGCCGGCCATCCCCTGGCCGCCGGCCACCAACCACCCGCCGGCCATCCCCTGGCCGCCGGCCACCATCCCCTTCCTCCTGGTGCCGCCCGCCCTTCCCTCCCCCATGTGCCAGGCACCACCCGCCCCCCTCTGGCTGCTGCACGCCACCTCCAGCAGTGCCCCCTCCCTTCCTCCCCTGCGGCTGCTGCTGCTGCTCAGGGCACTGCGGCAGCCCATGCCTTGGCCACCTCCTCTGACCTAGGCACCGTGGGGGACGGCACCGAAGACGTCGCGCCTGCGGGGGTGGTCCAGCCCGAAGCTGTCCAGCCGCTCCTCCGTCCTACAGCTGATCCGGGGGACCCCGCTGGTGCCGGTGCCGGTGCCTCTGTTGATCTTCTTCTTGGTGGCCCTCATCTTCCACGCGCCCCGGGGACGGACTCCACTCTCGCTGCCGCCCTTGTGGCTGCCCGTGCTGCTGCGGCAAAAGGCCAGGCTCGTGTACGCGCGGCGGCTCTCGTGTGGGAGCGCGAGCGCAACGCGGCCGACGCTCTGGCTCGCCAGATCGCCGAGGCGGAGCAGCTTCTCGTTCCGCCCGCCTCCCGGGACATTGGTGCCACCTCCTCTGCCTCGCCGGGGCGTCCTATCTCCCACACCACCGTCATCTGGCATGACCCTGCTGATCCCCTCGTGGCCCAGCTCCACTACCAGGCCGGGGGGGTCCAGAACATTCGACTTCTCGTCCCGGTCGTCCTCGAGCCGGAGTCTCCTTCCTACGCCCGTTGGCGGGATCTGGTGGTTCTCACCCTTCGCCGCTACGCCCTCGACGACCACGTCCTCCTCGACGCCCCGGTCACTGTCCAGACGTCGTCGTGGTTCCGACTCGACAGCATCGTCCTCTCCTGGATCCTGGGGACGATCTCCCTGGACCTCCACGACCTCGTCCGCACCTCCCCTGACGCGCGCCGGGCGTGGCTGGCCCTTGAGGGTCAGTTCCTGGGCAACGCTGAGGCCCGGGCTCTCCGCCTCGACGCGAGCTTCCGCACCTTCGTCCAGGGTGACCTCTCCGTCGGTGAGTTCTGCCGTCGGATGAAGGCCATGGCTGACTCGCTGGGGGATCTCGGGTGGCCCGTGGAGGATCGGATCTTGGTCCTCAACGTCCTCCGGGGGCTCAGCGACCGCTACGCCCACCTCCGGACGTGGATCACCCGCCAGCGGCCCTTCCCCACCTTCCTGGAGGTCCGTGACGATCTCGTCATGGAGGAGCTTACGCAGGGCCTCCAGCCAGGTTCCACGGCGTCGCCGGGGGCCTCCTCGACAGCTCTCGCTGCTACTTCGCCGCGCCCGTCTGCTCCACCACCGTCGTCTCTTCTGGGTCCCCCTCCCTCCGGGCCGAGCGGAGGTGGGGGGGGTCGGGGCGGCCGTCGTCGCCGCGGCGGGGGTCACGGAGGGGGCCGGGGTGCACCTCCACAGGCCCCGGCACCCGGTGGACCACAGGGGGGGGCACCATGGCCCTCCTTCCAGCACCCGTGGTCTGGGCGCATCTCCATGTGGCCCTACCACGCCACCGGGACCGCCTCGCGTCCACCGATGGCCATGCTCACCGGCACCTCTCCCGCTGGTCCTCCACTCAGCGCCGTCCCTGCTCCGCCGCCTGCCGCTTGGGTTCCTCCCTTCGGACCTTCCGGGCCTCCACCGGGGGTCTCTGGATGGGACCAGGCGGCCCTGGCTCGCTCGTTCGGTACCATGAGCCTGACACCTCCGGTCGGGCCCGAGTGGATCGCCGATTCGGGGGCCACCTACCACACTACTCCTGACCCCGGTATTCTTTCGTCGATTCACTCTCCCTCTTCCTCTCTTCCTTCGTCCATTATGGTCGCAAATGGCTCTTGTATTCCAGTCTCATCTGTGGGTACCGCCGGTGCTCATGGCTCCTTTCGCCTTCCTGATGTTCTTGTTGCCCCCTCTATGGTTCATAACCTTCTTTCTATTCGTCGTTTTACAGCTGACAATTCTTGTTCTGTGGAATTTGACTCTTCTGGTCTTACTGTAAAGGATTTGGCTACTCGGCGTCCTCTGCTCCGATGTGACAGCACCGGGCCCCTTTACACCCTTCGCTTCCCGGCGGCGCATTCGTCTTCTTCGCCGTCCCTTTTGTCAGCTGCCTTCGCCGCTTCTACTTCCTCTACTACTTGGCACCGGCGCCTCGGCCATCCTGGACGTGATGCCCTGATACAGCTCAGTCGTAGCTCTGGTCTTCCATGTACTCGAGCTCATGATGAGCAACTGTGTCATGCGTGCCAATTGGGCCGACATGTTCGTCTTCCTTTTTCTAGTTCTTCTTCTCATGCGGCCCGCATTTTTGATCTTGTACATTGCGACCTATGGACATCTCCTGTTATCAGTATTTCTGGTTATAAGTACTATCTTGTGGTTGTTGATGATTTTTCGCATTATTCGTGGACTTTTCCTCTTCGTGCGAAGTCTGATACGTTTACCACGCTCCTTCACTTCTTTACTTGGGTGTCTACTCAGTTCGGTCTCACCATCAAGGCCGTCCAGTGTGACAATGGTCGCGAGTTTGATAACTCCACCGCCCGAGATTTCTTCCTCTCTCACGGTGTTCAGCTCCGCATGTCTTGCCCATACACCTCCTCGCAGAATGGCAAGGCCGAGCGGATGATTCGCACCACAAACGACACCGTGCGCACTCTCCTGTTTCAGGCCTCTCTTCCTGCTCGCTTCTGGGCTGAGGGCCTGCACACCTCCACCTACCTTCTTAACCGCCTTCCTTCCGCTGCCTGTACCGCTCCCACTCCTCACCACGCCCTCTTTGGTACCCCGCCTCGGTATGATCACCTTCGCGTGTTTGGGTGTGCTTGTTACCCCAACACTGCTGCCACTTCTTCTCACAAGCTGGACCCTCGCTCCACGCTCTGTGTCTTCCTCGGGTACTCCCCTGATCACAAGGGGTACCGGTGCTTCGACCTTACCTCCCGACGTGTTCTCATCTCGCGCCATGTGGTCTTCGATGAGTCCGTCTTTCCCTTTTCCAGCACCACTACACCTCCGGTCACTGACCCACCCGATCTATTTCCCACTGACCCGGTGGTCCAGCCACCTTCTTTGTGGTCCCCTGCAGGTACCGCCTCGACGCGCTCTGAGCCGGCCACCGGTCCCGGCTCCCCTGCGAGTCCGGGCCCCTCGTCCTCCGGTGCGGCCCCGCCTTCTCCAGTTGGTGCAGACCCGGGGCCTTCGTCCCCCGCTTCTGCCCCGGGGGGGTCGTGCCGGTTGCCGACGCCGGACCCTGTCTCGGCACCTGCCCCGGCGGCTCCGTCGAGGTTTGCCGCGCCGGTACGGGTATACCAGCGCAGGCCGCGGCCACCGCCGCTCGTGGTCCCGGTCCCTTCTCCGCCGGGAACACCGACACCACCGCCACTGTCTCCGCCGGCCCGTGGCGTTCCGCCGGTCTACCACCCGCCGCTACTTCACCGACACCCGCGGCATGTTCACCCGATGGTGACACGGCACGCGGCTGGCACCTTGCCGCCTCGTGCCCTCGAGGCTTCGACCGGCGACGCGGTGGTCTCTCCGGTACCCTCCTCCGTCCGCGACGCCCTGTTGGACCCTCACTGGCGCCGCGCGATGGAAGAGGAGTACGCCGCACTACTCGCCAACCAGACGTGGGAGTTGGTGCCCCGGCCGCCGGGCGCCAATGTCGTCACCGGCAAGTGGATTTGGACTCACAAGCGCCGAGCGGACGGCTCTCTCGAGCGCTACAAGGCTCGATGGGTCCTCCGGGGTTTCACTCAGCGCCCCGGCGTCGACTACGATGAGACCTTCAGCCCGGTGGTCAAGCCGGCCACCGTCCGTACCGTACTATCACTGGCACTTGCTCGGTCTTGGCCCGTCCACCAGCTGGACGTCAAGAACGCCTTCCTCCACGGCCTTCTTACCGAGACGGTGTACTGCAGTCAGCCGGCGGGGTTCGTCGACAACACCCGCCCTGACATGGTCTGCCGGCTCAACAGGTCACTCTATGGCCTCAAGCAGGCACCTCGGGCGTGGAACCACCGGTTTGCTGCTTTCTTGCTGACCCTGGGGTTCATGGAGGCCAAGTCTGATACGTCCCTGTTTGTCTACCACCATGGGGCCGACACTGCATACTTGTTACTCTATGTTGATGACATTGTCCTCACCGCCTCCAGCGAGCCTCTTCTCCGCCGGATCATTGCCGCTCTCCAGCAGGAGTTTGCGATGAAGGACCTGGGTGAGCTCCATCACTTTCTCGGTGTCACTGTTGAGCACCGTCCTGCTGGGCTCCTTCTTCACCAGAGACAGTACACTCGGGATATCCTGGAGCGGGCTGGGATGTCTGATTGCAAGCCCTGCTCCACCCCGGTCGACATTCAGGGCAAGCTGTCTGAGGCTGAGGGACCACCGGTGGCCGACCCTACTGCGTACAGGAGTCTTGCCGGGGCTCTTCAGTACCTCACCTTCACCCGGCCGGACATCACCTATGCAGTTCAGCAGGTCTGCCTCCACATGCATGATCCCCGGGAGCCTCACCTCACGGCTCTCAAGCGTCTCCTCCGCTACCTCCGGGGCACACTCGACTACGGCCTCCTCCTCCACCGGGCCTCCTCCACCGACCTCGTTGTCTACACCGACGCTGACTGGGCCGGGTGCCCGGATACTCGCCGCTCCACCTCCGGCTACGCCGTCTTCCTGGGCGGCAACCTGGTGTCTTGGTCGTCCAAGCGCCAGCCGGTGGTCTCCCGGTCCAGTGCCGAGGCGGAGTACCGCGCCGTGGCTAACGGCGTGGCGGAGGCCGCCTGGCTCCGGCAGCTGCTTGCTGAGTTGCACACTCCGCCCTCCAGGAGCACACTGATCTACTGCGACAACGTCAGTGCGGTCTACCTCTCCACCAACCCCATCCAGCACCAGCGGACGAAGCATGTCGAGATCGACCTCCACTTTGTCCGTGATCGGGTGGCCATGGGCGAGGTGCGGGTCCTTCATGTCCCGACGACCTCCCAGTTCGCGGACATCTTCACCAAAGGCCTCCCGTCCTCGACCTTCGCCGAGTTTCGCTCCAGCCTCAACATCACCAGTGGCTAGTTGCGTCTGTGGGGGGTTGTGTGTGTTCTTTCTTGTTTCAGCCTCGAACTCCGCTGCGACGGTAGTTCAGACTGCGGGGGGGTGTTGGAGTATATGTAGGCCCATGAGGCTAAGGCCCATGTGGCCCATGTATGGAACTATATAGCTACCCTTCTAGGGTTAGCCAAGTAATGGAAAATTATTCCTCTAGCAGACTCACAATGTCAATGAAAGGATCTTCACTGGCATATGCAATGAATTCTCCAGTATGATTGAAGCTAACTGTTCTTACAGGTGACCTATGAGAAAAAGTAATAAAAATAAAGATATAAATCTTTGTAAGCTTATTGAAATTGGAAGGAGGATTACTTGATCAGCTTATCAAGGTTTTTCTTTGAATGAATGCTTATCACCATTTCTTCATTCAACCCCACTCTAACAGCCTAATCCCGGTAAAAAAATGCATTTTCATCAAACTAAGTGAATTCAATGTCAAAATAACTCCATTGCTACACTTTTCCATCATTTCTCATAAAAGGGCACATCGATTGCTGAAAGCCCTCTGGGTCTGCAGAAGGTAATTTCTAGGCAGCCTAACCGTTGCTTATTTTGCAAAGAGGCTGATTGGAAACCAGGAGAAGTGGAGAGACTCGCTCACCAGCAAATACGGATATAAGGGCTACAAGTCCAGGGCTAAAATAACTTTAACCCTTGGTCAATTTTCTCCAATTCCCTGAGACAAGGTTCTGTCGAAGAAGTTAGCCAAGGGCATTGAACCACCAGCTGCACATCAACCTGAATTGATGATAGCAACCACTAATTGGCTCAATGAAATATGTTAGGGGCTTAACGGACATGGCACTACATATGGTAGCAGAAACCAATTGAAATAGTTGATGTTGAACTGTGATTGAGGGGCGTTAGGACTTTGTATGACATGATCACATGGATGACACTAAACAAAAATAGCATGTGGAGGAGAGTTAAAACCTGGTGGCTTTAAGGCAAGTTCATGTTTTCCCACAACTTATACATGTTTTAATATAAAAGAGGGATATAAGTGAAGCAAATCCCATAGCTTCTTCTGCCTACACTTAAATAACATATTCAGACTGAACAGAACATTTTTTTGTAAAAGATTACACTCTTTAGTCTAAAATGTCATGAGACTATGGTGAAAAGCGAGGGGAAACATCAAGTGTAATGCCCAAATCAATAAGCACTCCCCCTCCCCCCCAACCTCAAACCTTTAAATATAGTCTTCCAGCAAAGGAACAATAATGACAACTGAGAACTCATGTTCATAGGAATATAAAGCCATTCAAAACTATTGCCATCTACCAATGTTACATAGTAAAGTTAAGCTAAAGGAACATACTCAAGTTTTGTGAAGGTTCTAATGCATAACAACTCTTTGACATTCCAAAGACTGACAAGTGAATCAGCACTTCCAACAGCAAAATACCTAGCATCATAACAATTTGTAACTGTCATCAGCAAAACAACTATAGTTTCTCTCAAAATCAGAGTAACAGGAAACCAGACAACTGACTACTATATCCAGAAGACGACTACAAAATGTATGATGCTTACTTGCATATTGTTGTGGACCAAAACAAGTGCTTTCTGAATTAAGTAGCCTGGCATCATCACAAAGAAGGCTAATTGGAAAATACCATTACCATACGATATGAGGCTGCCATATGGGCCCAGGCCCACACATCGGGCGATTTTCTCCACCTCAATCTATTGGATGGTATATTGAGCCTCACAGTTTGCAGGTCACTATCTCGCGTAGACAACAATCTAGGACCACTGGCAAACTAATTTGCTCCTCTATGTAAATTCTAAATTCAGTAGTTGTAAGGACAGAACAGGTAATCATATCTTCTAAAAACTCACTTACAGGTAGGTAATGTCCTAGTTAATCACTCACCCAAAGGTTGCTAGTTAACAATTTCTTCTTTACCTAGAGATGAAGCTAGGATGTAAAATTTCAACAATTCTTATTATTCTGGTCTTTCAAAAAGAAAAAGAATATTGGTATTCTAATAGCGAGAACATAGGTGAATAGGTTGTGCCAATATTAATTGGAACTGAAGTCATTAACCATGCAAGCATAAGTGTCAAACATTTATAGAGTTCACTCTTACATCTTAAGTCAAATAGCAGACCAGATAACCCAGTTGAAGTAGTATAAATTCACAAATCCAAGGGATCCAGAGAAGTACCAGGGGGTGAGAAATAAATAAAGAACCTTTAATAGAAAATAGAAAATACCTATCAACTGGATCCATTGCAATGCAATAACACCCTGCTGTATGAGCATTCAGTTTGCAGGGCTTTAAAAACTCAAGATCCTTAACCACCTCAACGTGTCCTGCATGAACAACAGACCATGTGGAAACATTAACTGATACAATATGGTAGCACCAAAATCTGCCAAAATGTAAATACCGCGTTTATTTATTCAGTATTATTAATGTGAGCTTGGAAAACTTTGATCCTACCTAACCCAGTAGTAATGAAGAATAGATCTCCAGCTTTATTCCAAGCAATCTCATTCACCTGAGGAACAAAACAATATCGCAATTCACAAACATTAAACACCGAAAGCAACATTTTTCCTTAAGCACACACAATGTGTATCATTACATTGAGGGAGAGGCCAAAATGGCCAAGCAGCACCCCACTCCCACCCCCACGCCCCCACACACCCACCCACCCACCCACACAATCAGGACCAAACAAGGGGTAAAAGACGAGAAAATCAGAGAAGTAAACAAGGACAGCTAATATCTGTTCTAGATGAAACCCTCTACCAATCTACCAATAGGAACAACCCTTTCGCATGTGCAATGCACCAAAACCATGCGTCCTCATTGACCTGTTGTAAGACATTGTGGACATTTGGTTTTGCTCCTTAGAGAAGATAAAAGCATTACGATGCTTCCAAATTATGCAACAACTGACCCAAGGAAAACACACCAAAGAAAGTAAAGGAAAAAAAATCGAACTGCAATAAATTGAAAACACAAAGGTACATAAATCAGCAATACATAGATTAAAATAAAGTATACGTTCAATTATTTGGTAAATTCAATTCATACAGCAGTACCCATTTACTCATAGAAAACATTCATACATCAAATTTTGTCTCAGACAAGCATACATGGACAGTGCTGCTCATTTTATTTCTACCGACATGTATATGTGCATGCTAATCCAAAGAACAGTTGGATCAAACAAAGAATTGTTAGAAAATGTTTCATATAGCCAAGCTTCAATTCATAATTACCTCATAAGTAGACTTGTGTTTCTTAGCAACTTTAAGTGTCCTAACATCCAATATAGTCAGCTCATCCTCCTACAAACCATTACAAAAGCTGTTATTGTAGACATAAATATAAAATTTGATAAAATTAGAGTTTCAGTAATTTGTAAACAATCATATAGAGAACAGTTTTTATGAATCATGCATTCATTGCAATAACCTTATATGATTCTCTCTCTCCGCCCCCCAAAATGCCTGATTTTGATAAATTATTCGCACTGCTTTTTCAAGGCCAAGAATATTTATGTATAATAACCATACAGAGAAAAACATGTCACGGCTCCATCTAATTGATTAATTAATATGTTTATATGTACATCTTTAGGTGCATAATTCCATTCTATATTGCAATGATACTGGTACAGGATTCAGCAATGCAAAACTGTAGGACTTCCAAAAAAGAAACACCAAAATAGCAATATGGCTGCAATTTTTCAAGGTACTTGCTGAGAAAGGTATAAGCCAAAAGAAAGTGACCTATCTTTTTTACCGTAAATAAACCTAAGCACATTAATATAGGTCAGTTTTCTTATAAATGTATCCATTCTTAGCGTGAATAGAGAAAAGTCAGGCAGTACGAACCTTGTTTCCAACAGCTATCTGAGTACCATCATGTTTATATGTGATGTTGATGTTTTCTCCGCTAAGTTCAACAACTTGACATTTTCCACCTGAAAAAAACACAAAGAAGCATTGATGAGAAGAAAGATAAAAACATTATAACTTGATTGACAGAAAAACTACCACCAAGACAGAACAAAAAATACAACATATATCATCCAAAAGCCAGATGTCACATACGACAAAATAGCTTCCAGATAAAGTTATTACATAAGAGATCTTTCCGCATCAAATTTGTTGTAAATGTGGGATAATGTAGGAAAGAACAAAGGGCCTGTTTGGATCATATCAGATTCCAGGATCAAACTTGTAGAAGCTAGGATGGTCCCCAAACACCCACCAACTCAAAAGCCAGCTTCCACAATCTCAAAAGCTGAATGAACTTGGCTTCTACCAGCTTATGGAAATTTGGATGGATCCAAACTCAGCCGAAGTCAAAAATGTATTCCATAGATTTAAAAAGGTATAATGATAAATGCATTATGAAATGCTAAACAAAAACTGTGCATTCTAGACATCTAGTATCATCAAGGAAAAAGTGTGCTACTTACTTCGAGCATCCCAAAGACGAATAGACTTGTCAGCAGCTGCAGTAGCAACTGTATCAGGATGATTTGGATCCCAGCAAAGCTGATCTACACTATCCGTGTGGCCTTTCAGTTCAATATCTTTAACCTTAGACTGTAACAAAATTAGCCAAAGTTCCAATTTAAAACTTTCAATGGTATAGAGTAAGATGAAATTACACTCCCTGCTACCAAATACAAAAGCATAGAAAGAGCTATTATTAAGAATCGAGGAAATACTCTAGCTAAAAGTTTATTCAAAACTCTATAGCTTACTCTTAAGATTCCATCTGTTCAGAATAAAACCACTTTTTATGCTACAAATTATGGTAAAAGTTTTTTTGTAATTATGGTAAAAGCTTCGTTGCACTTTAAGAACATTATATGTTGAGTTACACCAATCATTAATGAACTGAACAGATAATTCTATTGTACACAAGCTATGGAAACAGGAAATTACTGTAAAGCATTGTTTTCAAGTCGTCCGATTAATCGCGATTAATCGTCCTGGTCGGTCTCAGGTGACCGATCAGGGGTAGTGTCGACCTGTACAAGTCGTCCGATTAATCGCGATTAATTGTGATTAATCGTCCTGGTCGGTCCCAGGTCGACCAGGTCTGACCAGACGATTTGAAAACATTGCTGTAAAGTACCTGCGACAAAAAGCCAAAGCTAGAAATTAAAATGGTGCAAATGTGAAGCATTTACCTCTCTTTGGCATATCACACAAACTAATGCTTTCTTAAGTTCAAGGTCATAACTTGTTATCTATGTTCTTTTAGATAGGAAATATACCAATTATGCAGAATTTTAAAATTGACCAAAATGACTCTTATCATAATAAAAAAACATAGGGAGGGGGGATTTGAGAAGGTGACAACAAAAAGCATATCCCATTCTGTAAAAGTAAATTTGGTAACAATGACAGAAGGAGAGGAAGTTACATGGCCATGTGGATCGATGCTCCAGACACGTGCGGTATGATCAATCGATCCTGAAGCAAGCTTTGTGCCTAGGCAGTTCCATGCTACAGAGTGCACCTAATGATAAAAACTATCAGAATGGTGAACACAGTGATAAGATTACCAAAGAAATGAATAACAAAAGGCAAAAACAAGAACCCACAAATCAAGCTAAACTTTGTACTGCCAAGTACTAGGGTAGAGTGGTTTTGCTTTGAAGATCACTATGAGGAGTTGATGACAATTAAGCAATACATTCAACATAATGTAAGAAACAAAGAAAAAAAAATCCTCAACATGCCTTATATTCCTTCTGAAAGGAAGATTATCCCTTCTTATTTTTCCTCATTGCAACTTTACAACCCTAGAAAGCACTAGAAGTCATCATTAGTGACAATCTTCTTTCTTAGTAATGTGTAAACCAGTTTTCAGCACTGACAAAAGACAACAAACATAAACAGGTGAAAAACTAACAATAAAGAAATACTCCAACATGTAATAAGATAAGGTCAAATTTCTTTTTAGAACCAAAGGGCAACTGCTCTTGCTCCCCCTGCAAGGAAAAGGCACCACAGCTCCTTTGCTGCAACAGAGGACAACTAAATTCCTTTGCAACTAACTGTGGCTGCAGCAGTATTTTCCTTTTCATCAAGCTCTAACATTATGACTGCTTACAGGTTCCATATATAAGGAGAAGAAACAGCTAAATCTCCACTCCAATTCGCTTGCAGCTTCGAATCGAAAGCAAGAAAGGGCCACGATCCCGTCTATATGCTCAGGAACCAAAACCGGAAGGCCCAAAGATTGCTACTTCGGTACTTCCACACCCAGTTTCCTCATTCTGCATCTAAGGCCGGAATTTTAGGACGTCGCCCTAAGAACTGCAGCCCTATGGCTTGGAACTTCGAAACCTTTCTTCTGGCGAGATTCTGGGTTTTAGGGGCTCAAGAAGAAATTATGATGGGATATTGCGGAGGCGTTGAGAGGTGTTACCTTCTTCTTGTGGCCGTAGTATTCCCTGGACACCAGGTCCCTTAGGTTCGCCCCAGGAGTCGAGCCGCCGCCGCCGGCGGCGCCACCGCTGCCCTTCCTCTCCTCTTCTCTGTTCTCCATGCGCTCGCCCCCTCTGCCCGTTCTGTCCCGCAGATCTTACGGTCGGACCAGGTGGCAGGGAGTCACCCGCCGACCACCTGCGCGCTGCAACGAGCGTGGCCCACGCGCAGCCCACGTACGCGAGCGAGCACGGCCCACCTGCGCGGGCGCTGCGAGCCACAGGAGCGTGCCAGCGTTTTCAGAGGGAAAAAGTTCACGTAAGGCTGGGCGTTCGGGTTACCTGATTTTTTCGGTCGGATAATTCGGATAATTTAAAATTCGGATAATGAAAACTGCTACTCAATTTTTGCCAAAAAAATAGTATTCGTAAATTCGGGTACCCGATAATTCGGGTTCGGGTTCGGATATTACCCGATATACCCAAATTTATGGAAAATAACAAACTACACTAAATTTCAGTAGCGATCTATACATAATTTTAACAGCAATTTGTATAGAATTTCAATAGCAATTTGCAGAGAATAATATATTATAGTCACTCGTTCAGATAGAGAGAATTATATTCTAATAAAGTGACAAGTGAAAGTGTTCAACTAACAACATATGATAAATAGAAAGACAAAAATAAATCTTTGGGTAGTTCGGGTAGTTTGGGTACCGGGGGATATTACCCAAATTACCCAAACTAATTTCGGGTAATCAAAATCGGTATCCGAATTTGAGATCGGGTATCTCGGGTTCGGGTAATTCGGGTCCGGGTTTGGATAATTCGGGTATAGGTAATGGGTATCAGGTATTTTGCCCGGGCTTAAGTCCACGTGCCTCCCAACTTTCACGAATGTCCGCTTTTTCTCCCTAAGTTTCAAAACCGAGCAAAACATCTCCCTTAACTTTTAAACCCGTTCATCTTACCTCTCTCGTCTTGTTGTAAGCAGTTTTAAAGTCGGTTTTGTCTTTTTCTTTTTTATTTATTTTGGCTGAATCTTTAAAAAATTATAGTAAATCATAGAAAAATCATAAAATAAAAAATCTAATTTTGTTGGACTCCACATGAGTAGATCTATACAGTGAACATATAATATGGTATGATTTAGTACAAAGTTTTTACTGTGTCTTTAGATCTATGCTTTTATAGAATTATTAATCTTGTTTATTTCATTTTCTATTTTCATAATTTCTTTTTAGTTTCCTTTCTTTTCTTCTATTTATAATTTTATGTTTCACTTTTTTATTTACAGATACACGTGATGTTTATGTAGTATACATTTAATGTTCTATGATATATTTTTTGATGTTCGCGAGTAAAAATATGATGTTCTACTATGTATTTTGTAATGTTCGGTAGCATTTTTTCTTCTTTTTATTTGAATATATAATTAATTACTTCACTAATTTTATGTTTTATTTTTTTACTTTTTATATTTTACGATATATTTCATGATATATATGATGTTCATATAGTATACATATGATGTTCTACGTTATTTTCTATGATATTTGTGTAGTGTTAATGTGATGTTCGTGTAGTGTTAATATGATGTTCTACGATATATTTGTGATGTTTGGTAACATTTGTCTTCTTTTTATTTGACTATAATTAATTACTTCACTAATTTTATTTTTTTTTATTTTTTTAATTTCATGATATATGTGATATTCACATAGTATACATATGATATTTTACGCTATTTTCTGCAATGTTCGTGTAGTGTTAATGTGATGTTCAACGATTATCTTCAGGTACAGGTTCATCATGAGATAAATGTTTGTTAAAAAGTTTATCGAAATGTATCTATGTAGAGTCTTGTTTTGAAGAGTTATTGCAAGGAACACAATACAATCAGATTTTAATTATTGGTTTAGAAGATATGACTTTTTTTACTTAAAAAACATAGGATATGTACTGATGTTAGCTATTTTGAAATCTACTGCATGGCTGTTAACTTGGCTATGTGCGGCGCTGGCCTGAATGAAAATACGGCCCAAATACAAGAGAAACGGCCCAATTTTAAAAAGTAATTGGGGGGAGGGGGGAGGTTTGCTGCCACTCGGGTTGGCACCTAGGACCCTCACCTAGCACATTATATATATATATATATATATATATATATATATATATATATATATATATATATATATATATATATATATATATATATACGCGCTATTCTACATCCTAGGTGTAGAATACTATTCTACACCAAGCTATTATACTGAACAAAATTCAGTATTGTTCAGTACTCACGTTTCAGTATTATTCAGTATTTTTGTGATGCTAGGTGTAGTATTGAGTAATACTGAACGTTGTTCAGTAGTACTCAGTATTTTTTCTACTCAGTTTTGACTTGCGGTGTAGAATAATATTCTACACTTAAGGTGTAGAATATATATATATATATATATATATATATATATATATATATATATATATATATATATATATATATATATATATATATATATAAGCCAGCTGTAAGGTAATTGTTCTAGGGAGAGTATACTCTATAGCTAGCTACAAAATAACTTATTTTATAGCCACCTCTATTTACGAAAATTTTATATACTGATTTACGACAATGTCAGTATATATTTACAATAGTTGAATTACTATAACACATGGGGATATTTATTATAATGTTATAGTAAATCACATAGTAAGGAGTTACTATAATATCGTAAATCAGCATAGCAATTATCGTAACTCAAAGTGGCTACAAAATAAGTTATTTTGTAGCCAGCTGTAAGGTAATTGTTCTATATATATATTCCTTTTCATTTTTATTTTCCTTTCTCTTTTCTGTGTCTCTTTATTAATCTTCTACTTTTTTGAGGGGCTTTATTATTCTTCTATGATACATACCATGTTCACGTACACGTAGTATTTTCTACTATGCATGTCCACAGCAAGGCTAGTTTTCTCTTTTTATTTTTTCTTTTCCTTTTCTTATATTTTCTTTTATTTGTTTTTATTTTCTAATTATTATTTTCTGTGTTTCATGTTTTCATGTTATCTCTTTTCTACTCAATTTTTGTGGGATATACAGGGAGCACATGGTACGTCCCATGGTTGGATCTGACAGCCTACACTCACGTCTAAAACCCGAATGAGTTTCTTCTTTTTTCTTTTCTTTCTATTTTTCTATTTCTTTTTTCCTTCCTTTTCTTTACTGTCTATTGATAGTTTTTCTTATTTTTCATTTTTTATTTTATGCTAATTAATAATTTTAAAATGTTTGACTTTTAAGTTTTTTTATATTCCACGAGATATATATAATGTGCACATAGTATGTATGTGATGTTCGTGGAGTATACATGTGATGTTCTATAACGTATTTTGAGATGTTCAAGTAATATATATGGAATGTTCTATAATTATCTTGTGATATGTTCTATAGTATATTTTAGATTGTTTAGTTAGTATCACGTGATGCTGTTTTAATTTTTCTCAAGATTTTTCTTCTTTGTTTACTTTGATTTAATTAAGTAGTTTATTTTTAATTTAATTTTTGCTTTTAATTTAAAAATTTTCTACGTTCCACAAGATACATATGATGTTCACGTAGTATATATATTATGTTCTATGATGTATCTTATGATGTTCACTAACTATACAACTGTTATTTTATGATATGTTTTGGGATGTTTAGTAGTATAAATGGGATATTCTACTGATATGTTTGAGTATTCACATAGTATCTATGATATGTTCCATAATATATTTTAGGTTGTTCAAATTGTATCCATGTGATGATTTTTTAATTTTTCTTAATTTGGTGGGTTTTTTTCATTTTTATTATTTTTTGTGTTCCCTTATGTCGGTACCTACAAACTAGGGGTACCCACAATCAACGATTAAGACAAACAAAACAGTGGACGAGATACCTCGATTGCGTTCCGACTCGCACGAGGCCGGCTCGACGGGACGCCTCGACTACGTTCCGACTCCAACTCGTACGAGGCACTCTCGACGGGACGCCTCGACCGCGTCCCGACTCGTATGAGGCCCGTTCGATAGGGCATCTCGACTATCGGTGACCCTCCGATTCGCACGACCCCGGGTCGGATCACTCGACCCATCTTATTCACCTGCTCTGAGGCAAAAGTCAGAGCATTTAATGCGACTACCTACTACCTCCTACCGTCATGGCTACAGTTGTGACCGACGTGGAAACAATGCCGGTGTCAGGTCTCAATTTTTACTACCCATCCCGGGATGGGAGGTGAAAACCTGTCACTATGCACACCATACCGCACACTATTTTGCCACTGATCACCCTCGAGGGAAGATACGACAAGGTCCGTACTCCACGATCTCGGGGATTCGGCCTTATCCGCCCGTCGTTGACCCATCCTCGACCCGGCCTCGACCTAGCCTCGACCCACCGCCGGTTAGCAAGGAAGAAAGGCCGACGTGGCACAGGACCCAGGGTCTTTTCACCATCTCGTCCCCGACGTCACCATGGTGTCCAGGGATGGCCGGCCATTCCTGGGGCACGTTGCTACAGCCACCTCTACAGGGATTGACAAAACTTCACCTCAAGGCACCCCGGTGTCCCGGCCTCCTCTTACCCTATAAAAGGACAGGCCAGGGCTCTACAAGGGGCGAGGAAGGCAACAACGAACCAACCAACAAACAAGCAAAGACACACCACCCATTGATCAACATCTCAAGCAATCACCCTTGTACTCTGACTTTTCCTTTGAGACTTGGGTTCGGTTCCCTCTCTCACAGCTTGTAACCCCTACGCAAGTACTTAGGTGCAAGGAAATATAATACTCCCTCCCCGCTGGACGTAGGGACTTCTTTTGCCCGAACCAGGATAAATCCCCGTGTATTCTCCTTGCATCACCATCCAGATTAGGGACACGCAGCACTCACTCATTGGCTTAGGAACCCCACAGGACCAAACGCCGACAATTGGTGCGCCAGGTAGGGGCGCTGCGTGCCAACGTCGTTTTCCCGCCATTTTTCTGGATGGCTAACCCCGAATGCCCACTCCCGTTGGCCACGGTGATCTGGTTTGGGAGTTTGGAGTTCATGTCGCTTGGCCACGGCTACGACATGGTCCTCCTCCCGCCCAGGCACCCGACCGACGAGGACCACGAGCTCTCCCAGCCCGGGGGAGCGCTACGCCGGTACCGTCACTCTCGTCATGCATGAGCCGCCAGACGACGACGAGCCCGGTGCAACCACCGTCATCGCCTCACGGAGGACGATGGGATTCCCCGATCTGGTGCCTCTCAGCCAGACGCCAACACGGATTTCCTCACTGAGGATCTGTGTAGGATGAGCTTGACTGAGGGTAAGATGCCGACAGGGAGTTCCACCGCTCTACCGCCCGGTGTGACGCCACCACCACCCGGTCCGACTACACCGGCACAAGAAACGACGCCTTCATCAGCATTTCCGTTTGGGCTAGACTCGGTTGCCCGGGCGTATGCTTCCTCTGTAAGCACCAGCATGAGTGCTTATGAGGAACTCCCCGGACACCATCTACGCTCCACTCTCAACCTTGTTGCATCCACGCCGGCTTCCGAGTACCTGGACTCTATGGAGACCCCAGAAATGGAGCCCCGTGCGACTGCTTCTCGACGTTATGACCCCAGAGACAGACGACCTCACATGCACCCATCATACTACTACTTCGGTGCTCTTGACTCTGACTCTGCCGATGACACCTATGACCCGACCCGCAAGTGCTTCCACATCGATGGACTTAGCACATCGGATTCGGAGGACGAGGCACTCGTTGAAGGAAGGAACACGCCACCTCAGGTCGAGCTCCCTATCGAGCGGGATGAGGCTCAATTCCTTGCGGATCAAGGAATGCAGCTCGAGCAAATCCGTGAGTTGCAGGATAGGCTTGACGAGGAACGAGAAAACCTGCGTCTGCTACAGCGAACCCTCGAGCAAGAGCGCGCGGCACGCGCACGTGGTGGAGGAGCTTGAGAAAGAGCTCGCGACGTCAATCGTCGCATCATCGAGGATCGAGCGGTCGACCCTCGGTTTTCGGTCGAGCCAGCTAGAACGTGGTCGCCGCCGCCATGCTCCTTCGTAACATGCCCGAGCCATCGAACCCTGACGCTCGTCAAGCCCGAGATGAAATCCGAGGACTCCTCGAGACCGCTGCCATGCAGCAGGCTGAGAGTTCTGCCTCGAGGCGACATGGGCCTACCTCGGAGCAGCCTGTCGAGCCCTCTCGACAGGAGAGAGAGGCCTCGGTTCATCCCGAGCACACCCAACGGAACAGGGCGGCCCCCTGTCCCTGAGCACATCGCCGACGACTGTGAACCTCGAGATACCCGTGGCAACATTGTCAAGCGCCACACATGCAAACACGGTGACGGTGTGGCCCGAGGCTACCACGTGCACAGAGGCGGGCGCTACGACAGCTCAGAAGATCGAAGCCCTTCACCTGAGCCACCGGGTCCCCGGGTCTTTAGCAAGGCCATTCGTGAAACAATACTCCCGGCTCGGTTTCGCCCCCCCATGACTCTTACCAAGTACAACAGCGAGACCAAACTTGAACTTTGGCTCACTGACTTCCGCTTGGCATGTCAGTTGGGTGGGGCCACCGACGACCAGGTCATCATCCGGTAACTCCCCCTGTTCCTATCGGACACCGCTCGAGCCTGGCTCGAGGATCTCCCACCTTGACAAATCCACGACTGGGATGGCCTTGTGAGAGTGTTCGAGGGGAACTTCAAGGGAACCTACATACGCCCCGGCAACTCATGGGACCTCCGAAGCTTCAAGCAGAAGCCGGGTGAATCCCTCCAGGATTACATCTGGCGTTTCTCCAAGCAACGCACCAAGCTCCCCAACATCACCGACTCCGACATAATCATGGCCTTTCTCTCTGGTACCACCTGCAAAGAGTTGGTCCGAGAGCTGGGCCGTAACACCCCCATCACTACCAACGGTTTGATGGACATCATCACCAACTTCGCCACCGGCGAGGGGGCGGTTGGTGCCATCTTTGGTGGTGATCAGGACAAGGGGAAGCACAAGGTGGACGATCCCGCAAGCTCCAGCCGGGGCTCAAAAAGGAACAACAGGAAGAAGAAGAAGAACCAGCAGGGCAAGCTCGAGGCCTCGACCGACGACCTTGCTGCTGCTGCTAATCGCAAGAAACCTCGAGGGCCCCCCGGCGGGGGCATCTTTGACAAAATGCTCAAAGAATCATGTCCCTACCACAAGGGGCCCACGAACCATAATCTCGAGGACTGCCACATGCTCCGAAGATATTTTGAAGGCATAGGCATCAAGAAGGACGACAAGAAGGAAGATCCCAAGGGTGATGACAAGGACGAGGGGTTCCCCGAGATCCATGACTACTTCATGATATATGGAGGACCCTTGACACGCCTCTCGGTGCGCCAGCGCAAGTGAGAACATCGAGAGGTCTTCTCCGTGCAGCCGGTGACCCCCTCTTCCTTGATTGGTCCGAGGTAGCCATCACTTTCGACCGTGATGATCACCCAGACTACGTCCCCAACCCCGAGGTCTACCCGCTTGTTGTCGATCCCATTATCGCCAACACACGCCTCACCAATGTGCTCATGGATGGCGGTAGCAGCCTTAACATCATCTATGCTCAGACCCTCGACCTCCTAGGGATCGAGAGGACGCGCCTCCAACCCAGCGTCGGGGGCTTCCATGGAGTCATGCCAGGAAAGCGAGCAGAGCCCGTCGGCCGAGTCGACCTGCCTGTCTGTTTTGGCACTCCCACCAACTTCAGAAAGGAAACTCTCACTTTCGAAGTGGTCAGATTCCGTGGAACGTACCATGCCATCCTTGGGCGCCCATGTTATGCCCGGTTCATGGCGGTCCCGAACTACACCTACCTCAAGCTCAAGATGCCAGGCCCCAACGGTGTCATAACTGTCGGGCCCTCATACGAGCACGCCTACGAGTGCGACGTCGAGTGCGTCGAGCACGGAGAAGCCGTCTTGGAGTCGGCGACCTTAGCGGCAGACCTCGATGGTCTGGCCAACGAGATCTTCGACCCCAAGCGCCACGCTGGCAGCTTCGAGCCCGCAGAAGACGTCAAGCTCGTGCCCCTCGACCCCGCCGACCCAAAGGGAAAGGCGCTGAGCATCAACGCCACCCTCGATCCCAAATAGGAAACAATGCTCGTCGACTTTCTCCGTGCAAATGTCGACATCTTTGCGTGGAGTCCCTCGGATATGCCGGGCATACCCAGGGAAGTAACGCTTGCACCGCTTCAACGAGGAGAAGCGCAAGGTCATCGGTGAAGAGATACACAAACTGCTGGAGGCCGGATTCATCAAGGAGGTTCATCATCCCGAGTGGCTAGCTAATCCTGTATTAGTTAAAAAAAGAGTGGGAAGTGGAGGATGTGTGTAGACTACACTAGTTTAAATAAAGCATGTCCAAAAGTTCCTTTTCCTTTGCCACGCATTGATCAAATCGTTGATTCCACTGCGGGATGTGAAACTCTTTCGTTCTTAGATGCATATCCCGGCTACCACCAGATCAAAATGAAGGAGTCCGACCAGCTCGCGACTTCGTTCATCACCCCATTCGGCATGTATTGCTACATTACTATGCCCTTCGGTCTCTGGAACGCAGGGGCTACGTACCAGCGATGCATGCAACACGTTTTTGGGGAACACATCGGACCAACCGTCGAGGCTTACGTCGATGATATCATTGTTAAAACCAAAAAGGTCGATAATTTGATAAACGACCTCGACGTTGCGTTCAAGTGCCTCCGGGCAAAGAACATCAAGCTCAACCCTGAGAAATGCGCTTTCGGCGTTCCTCGAGGCATGCTTCTAGGGTTCATCGTTTCCGAGTGTGGCATCGAGGCCAACCCGGAAAAGATCACCGCAATAACCAAGATGGGCCCTATCCGAGATCTGAAGGGCGTACAGAGGGTCACGGGCTGCCTAGCAGCCCTCAGTCGCTTCATTTCGTGCCTCGGTGAAAAAGCACTCCCACTGTATCATCTCCTAAAGAAATCGGAACACTTCTCGTGGACCCTCGAGGCCGAGTAAGCTCTTGCAAAGCTCAAAGCTACACTCTCTAACTCACCGATCCTCATCCCTCCGACCCCAGGGGAACCGCTCCTACTTTATGTCACCGCGACGACACAAGTAGTCAGCGCGGTCTTGGTTGTCGAGAGGGCAGAGGAAGGACATACCTTGCTCGTCTAGAGACCGGTAGACTTCATTAGCGAGGTGCTCTTAGAAACCAAGGTTCGCTACCCGTAGATTCAAAAGCTGTTGTACACCATCGTCTTAACGCGACGCAAACTCTATCACTATTTCGAGGGCCACCCAGTGACTGTGGTTTCTTCTTTCCCTCTGGGAGAGATAGCCCAGAACCGGGAAGCCTCGGGTAGGATAGCCAAGTGGGCGATCGAGCTCATGGGCGAGACCCTCTCTTATGCGCCGCGCAAGGCCATCAAATCCCAAGTACTAGCAGATTTCCTGGCGGAGTGGACCAACACTCAACTTCCTCCGGTTCAGCTCCAGGCTGAGCTTTGGACCATGTACTTCGATGGGTCACTAATGAAAACAGGGGTAGGCACGGGTTTGCTCTTCATCTCACCCCTCAGAGTCCACATGCGCTATATCATCCGGCTTCATTTTCCTGCCTCCAACAACGTCGCCGAATACGAGGCACTCATTACAGGCTTGTGAATCACCGTCAAACTAGGGGTCCGACACCTCGATGTTCGAGGTGACTCTCAGCTCATAATCGACCAGGTCATGAAGAGCTCGAGCTGCCATGATCCCAAGATAGAGGCCTACTGTTAAGAGGTACGGCGCCTTGAGGACAAGTTTCACGGCCTCGAGTTCAACCACAACGCACGCAGGTACAATGAGGCTGCCGATGAACTCGCAAAAATCACGTCCAGTCAAACTACGGTTCCACCAGACGTTTTCGCGAGAGATCTCCGCCAACCGTCCGTTAACATCGGGATGGACGGAGGGGTCGACGGGTCATCACTCGACCCCCCGCCTGAGGTAGAAGCCCCCTCGACCGGGGCTGAGGCCATGCAGGTGGAAGGCTCGACCCCACCATCCAACCCCAAGCCTGACTGGCGTATTCCGTACCTCGACCATCTCATTCGATGGGACCTCCCCTCGGATAAGATCGAGGCTCAACGGATCGCTCACCGGGCCAAGTCCTTTGTGATATTTGGCGACAGTAGGGAGCTGTATCACCGCAGCCCTACTGGCATTCTCCAACGCTGTATCACAGATGAAGAAGGCAGAAACCTGCTCAATGATCTACATTCGGGGGCTTGTGGTCATCACGCAGCGCCTCGAACCCTCGTCGGAAATGCTTTCCGACAAGGTTTCTATTGGCCGACCGCAGTCTTCGACGCTGTCAAGCTAGTACGCTCCTGCAAAGGCTACCAATACTATGCGAGACAAACCCATCTCCCGGCTCACGCCCTGCAGACTATCCCCATCACGTGGCCGTTCGCTGTTTGGGGGCTCGACCTAGTCGGACCCCTGAAAAGGACAATTGGGGGCTTCACCCACTTGCTCGTCGCCATTGACAAATTTTCCAAGTGGATCGAGGCCTGTCCTATCACCAGCCTCAGGTCTGAGCAAGCTGTGCTCTTTTTTACCGACATCATCCACCGCTTTGGGGTTCCCAACTGCATCATCACGGACAATGGCACCCAGTTCACTGGCAAAAAAATTTTAGATTTCTGCGACAACCACCACATCCGTGTGCTCTGGTCGGCCATAGCTCATCCAAAAAGAAATGGCCAAGTAGAACGTGCCAACGGCATGGTCCTACAAGGCCTGAAACCCAGAATCTTTGACAAGCTAAACAAACACGGCAAGAAATGGGCTGTCGAGCTTCCCTCGATCCTGTGGAGCCTAAGAACAACGCTGAGTCGAGCCATGGGGTTCACTCCGTTCTTCTTAGTCTACGGATCCGAGGCTATGCTCCCAACTGATGTAGAATACGGATCCCCGAGGTTGAAGGCCTACAACGAAAAAATAACGATGCCACAAGAGAGGACGCCCTCGACCAGCTCAAGGAAGCCCGCGATGTGGCTCTGTTGCATTCTGCCAGGTGCTACGGCGAAGCCAGAACAGAGTTGATCAAGTTCTTACACAGAGCCTCCGATGCTACCACGACACACACGTCCGCAGGCGCGACCTCAACGTGGTGACCTGGTGCTACGGCAAAGCCAGAACACCAAGGGACGACACAAGCTCACGCCGCCGTGGGAAGGGCCATACATCATCGCAGAAGTGTTGAAGCCCAGCACCTACAAGCTATCGAACGAAAAGGGCGAAATCTTCACCAACGCTTGGAACATTGAACAGCTACGTCGCTTTTCCCTTAAAAAGCCTCGAGGCTTTGTAAATTCTTTTCAATCTCATCAATAAAGAATACAGCAGTGTTCAAAGCTTTGTTTTCATAACAACCAGGAAGGATGGACTCTATTTTCTCAGAATTGACCCTCCCTCGGGGGTTGCAAGGGGGGAACCCCCTGTCCCCGAAAAAACTCATACTCTTTTTCAAAAAAGAGAACTGTCACTTAAGTCGACAACACCGCGAGAACACTCTAAGGCTCAAAGGACCGTTGAGCCATGAGATCACTTACGCCTCCGAGGCTACGGTACCTCCACTCACCCCTCACGCCTAGGGGTGCGGCAGCGCGCTAAGTAGACCTAGTAACGGTTCATAACTTTGAAAAAGAGTACATCCCCGGTCGCTTCAAATCAAGTTCTTACACGATCTACAAGGCCGCAAACGCACCCTAAAGCTCGAGGGCAGTCGAGCCGTGAGATCACTTATGCCTCCAAGGCTATGGTACCTCCACTTGCTCCCTTATGCCAAGGGGCGCGACCACGCACTAAGTAAATCATACGAGAACGTGATTCAAGCGATAAAGGGAAGAAAAAACTCGAACAAAACTTAATGATCAGTACAAGTTTACATTCGAGCGTTCCAAGGCCTCCGAGGCCACCACGACCAAAGTTACAGACACTAACTTATTACATGGGCCTCCATGCCCAGATTTGGCTCACAGGCCCTCGTCGTCGGCAGGAGGAACCACCTCGACCTCAAAGAGCTTGGCCAGGTGACTTCCAGGCTCCTCAGTGGCTTCGATCAGGCCCAGGCAGGCGGTTTCATTCTCCTCGTCCGTCCGATCCGGATCCGTGATGAAGCCATCAGCGACGAGCTCCATGTCATACACAAATCCAGACCGAACGACAGCCAGAGCCGTCTTCACGCTGTGATGCAGTCCGCCTCGTACCCTCTCGCGAACGAGGCGGCCCAGCGCCACCATTCGGCGAACGAAGGAGTTCCTCGGGGCGTCCTCCTCAGTGTCGGCGTCAGGCTCGACCCCTAGGCCGTCGCATACGGAGGAGATGGCGCCCTGAAGCAACTGAGTCCGCTGGGTCTCGGCCTCGAAAAGGTTTTGGAACGAGGTGGCCGTCGCCTGAGCTGCCTGCTGCTCCTTCTCCAACTCTGGAACACAAGCATCAAGTTAGCACAAGCCTAGGACCTCGACACCAAGGCCACTGTACGACAAAAGCTTACCCTCAGAATGGGTCTGCCAACCCACGACCTCGTCGTGCAGCTCCCCGCACGTCTTCTCAGATGCTCGGAGAGCCTCGTCCCTGTCGTGGAGCGCCGCCCTCAGCATCTCGACCTCCTGGTCGGCGCCTGAGAGAGCCTCGTCCCTCTCTCGGACCGCCCCCGACAACGTCACAACCTCGCTCTCCAAGGTTCTGACACGGGCGGACGCCACCCCGACTTGGGTGTTGAAGGCATCGCGCTGGCCACCAACCAAGGCGATGTCCTCCTCGAGCTCCTTCACACGCGCCAGCAGTGGCGTGAGGTCCTCGCGGGCTTTGGCGGCCTCCTCCTGGGCCCTTGCCACGTCTTCACGCACCATAGCCTCGGCCGCCTGGGCCTGTGCCGCCTCCTCCTTGACCGCCGCGTAGGTGACGCAAAGCTCGGCCGTCTCGGTGCTCTGTTGGGAGAGCCGCTTGTTGGCCTCCTCGACCAGAGCCCGTTGACGGGCGAGCGCCGCCCACACACCGCACTCATGACGAATGAAGAGCGATTTGCAGCGGGAACGCTCCTTGAGCTCCTGACCATGGTTAAAACCCAAAAATTAGAACCAAGGAAAGGGATAAAGCGCAAACGAAAAACAAAAATACCGAATCCAGCTTACCTCGAAGGTCTCCGACGTGCCCCGTGCCAGGGTATACAAAACCACACGCAGGGATTGCATTGTGTGCTTCCAGAGTCCCTCGAGGTACTCCAGTGGTGCACCTCATCCTTGTCGTCGAGCGCGAAGATGGGCTCCGCGCTAGGGTTGGACGCGTCCCAAAATTCGAGGGTCGACCTCCCCCAGCGCGGAAGCTCCTCCTCTGCCCGCACGAGTGCCAGCCCGACAAAGTCTGGCCACCCGGCCGACGCCTCAGCCTGGTCACCCTCCGACGCCACAGAAGTACCGGCCCGATCTGCAGCCTCGACCACCTTGACGTCCGCCACCTGCTTCCCCTTGTCGACAGGGGAGTCGTCGAGGGTGAGGTCGATCAGGGCCAGGGTCGACCCTTGCGGCGGGGCTGGCACCTCGACCACCGGCGCCACCACCGGGACGATGGGCGGTGGCGTGTCTGCCCCTCTCTCCACCTCGAGCGCCGGCTCCGCCGGCCAGTCCTGCTGCGGCTGCGGCTCCTCCGGCTGCGCCGCCTCCTGTCCCGCCTCCGGCGGGGCCTCCACCACCTCCTGTCCTTCTTCAACATTCGCCCGCCCCGCGTCGCGGATGGATGCTTCGGCCTCGGCGGCCTCGACGGACGCCTGGGCGGTCGATGTCGACCCAGGCTCCGGCCCACCAATGCTGGGCATCTCGAGCCCGGCACCGCTGGGCACCACCGCTTCCGTCGGCCCCGACCCCTGCGCGGCGGGGTCAGAGCCGGTAACCTCCTAGGTGCCCGCCCCCGCCTGGGCAGCCACCTCCCGCTGCTTTAGTTGCTCTATTGCAGCTTAGAGTCTCGCGACCTAGGCGACGTCGTCGGCCGCCGTCCGCATTATTACGGCGGCGCCCGACCGGAGCGCCTTCATAGGGGTTAGACCCGCGAGCTCCGCCTTGCGCTTGTGCCTGAGGAACAAATAAACACGTCAGAATAAAAAACGGGATCACCGATCACAAAAAATAGGGCAGAAAAGCTTACCTAGATATGGGAACCAAGGGCCTAGGCCTCCGCGGGCCAGAGTGTTGGGAGTATGCCCTAGAGGTTATCATAGAGATGATTGTATTGCCTTGTATCCATGACATATTATGAGTCCATGAATATCCATTAAAGACAACTTGTATCGATTAGCAATTATGTGAATTGTTTGTGAAACTCTTTTACTTGTATGGTTATTCTAGAATGGTCCCTGATCGGAGTTCATGTTAGGACGCACATGAATATTAGATCAGCACATTATTAGTTGATGACTATGTTTCACAAGTCATAGACATAAAGATGTCAAACTAATAATGTGGGCACATGTGTGACATGTAGGCTGGACTGACCCAACGTGAGATGTTGTTATTGTCTCGATTCACATCATGTACGTTATGTCTTTAGACCTGAGATTGTTGTATGTACTCAAGATGTGAAATGACCTACTTAGAGACTATCAAATGCTACTCCGTAACTAGGTAGTTATAAAGGTGGTCTTCGGGTTTGTCAAGAAACATGCTGTGAGACATAGACAATCAAGATGGAATTTGCCCCTCTCTATGTGAGAGAGATATTGATGGAACACTCTAATGATTGGATCAACAAATGCATGGCCGTGCTTAGGTTAAGTGTTAACCTATGAGTTGGATCAAATATCGTGTGGCAAAAGGAATAACATGTATATGGTTTGTGGTGGTTCGTCTGATATGATCTTTGCGTACATATAGGAGTTGACACGTCTTGCTAGAGACCGCTATCAACTAATGGCCGAGTAGGAGTACTCGGGCCACGTCTATGTGTGCATGAACCCATAGGGTCGCACGCTTAAGGGGCTGTAAGCCCAAATTCAGGTTGAACCCGAATTTGACTAGGCTTAGGGTTTTCTAATTGGGCCTCCTACTTGGGGCTGGTTAGAGGTGCCTATATAAGAGAGGGAGGGGGTGCGGCCAGGGAGATCAAGCCAATTGAGCAGCCGCCGTCAACCCCCCACGCTCACGCCTACTGCTGCTCGTGGACCTAGAGTCCGGAGGCGCAACGCTTCCTCCCTGTACGTGTGGGATACCTTGGAGGTGCTGCATCTGGAGCACAAGGACGAACCGCACGAGAGAGACGATCCGCAAGCGGAGGGTGGACGTGACGGATGACCACGCAACTGCACGGCACTGCTATGACGCGTTCGACTACATCGAGTCGCTTTCGCTGCACCTGCGCGTCTAGTGGTAATTCCGTAACCTGTAACTAGCAGTAGATCCTGGTTCATGAGGTCGAAATTTTGATTTTATGGCTAGCGTAGCACCCTCATAACCCTTCAGTGGTATCAGTGCCGTAGCTACTTCGTTATAGGTTCGATTGTATGCATATGGAGATATGCACGGTTGTAGATGAGTCTCTGATCATGGTTCGTGATCTTGCTGTGTTGGTCTTGTAACGATCTACTCGTACCGGTCGGAATTCCGCCATCCGAGTTAAGTGATACATGTAAACCCAGCCATGGCGAGATGGAGATCAATCAGATTGATTGAATCGAACCTAGCTCAAGAGCTAAGCACATATGATGCGCGGTAGCGGTAGATTGGATCGACTGCCGGGCGTCGGGGTGCAGGAAAAGTGCTGTTCGGTAAAACAGCCATAACTTTTGCATCCAACCTCGGATTGAGATGCATTTTATATGAAAATTAATCTACAGAAAATTTTGAAGAGAGAGAAAACCGCCAAAGGCGGTGTCACTGAATTTAGATTTTTGAAAAACAGCCCGGAAAATGATGTTCTAGACGTTTTAAATTTAGACGTCGGAATCGATTAACTCTATTTTGCAGGAATTCATGACTGGTATAGCCCTTATGTGTATGTGATGCATGTATGTAATTAATTCATGGCTTGCATGTCATGAGTATGACAATATGGCTAGAGCCACATAGATATTGTCAACTTGATGTAATGGCCTGCGTGCCAAACAGTGATGATCCTATCCGCGACTGTGTAATATTACTTCATTGCCTTGCGTTAGTGATAGATAGTCTTGGTGGATTCATCACTGATGGACGGCGTACATGGATCATGGAGATGGAGATCATCATGATGTACAGATTAATGGTGATGGAGATCCCCAAAGTGACAATGGGCTATACCAAGTCATATATGTGATAATGTTGTTCTTATTATTATGTTCTACTTTCACGTGATAATGTTTTTGTCTACATATGCGATAGTGAAGTAGAACGATCCCTCAGCAATGTTTAAGTTATATGCTTCCCCAAACCTTGCACTGTCATGAGTCTTGTACAATCGGTGGTAGGTCTATGAAATTAGGGTGCCACTAGTTTTTCTTGACTAGGTAGGTTCGTATCGGATACTTACTGCAGAAGGGTTGGTTACTTGAACAAGGTCATCCTAACGGTTAGGGACCTTGGAGCATAAGGAGTTGGGCACCATAGCATAGAGATGCTACCCAACAACAAGAGTCATATGTGATATGATTAGCAAAGAGTTGCTTACCGATCTACCATGTCTTCTAGCGGTGATGCTAAAGCTCACTAGTAGACTTGTTAGTTGTGGGTCTTGAATCACTAAGTTTCAATTGAGGGATATTGATTTTAGTGGGAGTAGATTCTATTAAGATTTTAATATGATTTACTCTGTCTTGGATACTTTGTCTTAGTATTTTGCATTACTTTTGTTGTAGATAAATGGCGCCTAGCAATCAACCATTTACTTTGCGTTCAATTCTTGAGAAAGATAAGTTGAATGAAACAAACTATGCGGATTGGATCCGCAACCTGAGAATTGATCTCAGGGCTGAGAAAAAGGAAGAAATTCTAGACAACCCATTACCTGAAGCACCTGCTGACAATGCACCCGCTGTTGAGAAAAATGCTTACAAAAGGGCATGTGATGCTGATCTTGAAGTGAGTTGCCTTATGCTTGCATGTATGAAACCAGATCTGCAAATGCAGTTTGACAACAACCATGCAACACACGATATGATTGTGGCGCTGAATGATATGTTCTAGACTCAAGCTAGGACTGAAAGGTTCAATGTCTCTAAGGAGTTTGTTGAAACCAAGCTTGCAGAGGGTGCACCTGTCGGGCCACACGTGATCAAAATGGTTGGTCACACTCAGAGGTTGGAGAAGCTGGGCTTCCCAATTGGTCCAGAGTTGGCTACTGATTTCATTCTCACGTCTTTTCCACCTAGCTATGAGAACTTCATCTCGAACTACCATATGCATGGGGCAGAGAAGGGCTTGAATGAATTGTGTGGCATGCTTAAGACAGCTGAGGCTAATATTAAGAAAGGTGCTGGCACTAGCCATGTGATGGCGGTCCAAAACAAGCCTAACTTTAAGAAGAAGGGCTTGCTTGGAGGAAGCAAAAGGGCAAGGGCAAGGCCAAAGGTGAGACCTCTAAGCCAAACCCACCTGCGCCCAAGGCTGGACCATCTGCTAATGAAGAGTGCTTTCATTGTAAGGGTAAAGGTCACTGGAAGAGGAACTGCAAGCTGTATTTGGAGTCCTTAAAGAAGGATGGTGGTAAAGGTACTACCGTTGCTCATACACTTGTTGTTTATATTACAGACATATTCCTCGCTAACTCTTATATTAATTCTTGGGTATTTGATACCGGATCGGTTGCTCATATTTGCAATACGATGCAGGGAATGATAAGAAGTAGAAGCATGGGAAAAGGAGAAGTTGATTTCCACATGGGCAATAATGCAAGAGTTGCTGCGTTGAACGTCGGGATAATACAACTCCACCTGCCGTTAGGATTTATTTTAGAATTAAATAATTGTTATTATGTTCCTAGTATAAGTCAAAACATTGTGTCACCATCATGTTTGATGAAGGATGGTTATTCATTTGTGAGTAAAGACAATGGTTGTGTAATCTCCAAGGATGATATGTTTGTGGCTTTTGCATCCATTGTGAATGGAATATTTATTTTAAATCTTGATGATGCACCTGTCTGTAATGTTAATGCTAAAAGGCCTTAGCTTAATGAGTTAAGTCCTACTTATATGTGGCATTGTCGTTTAGGTCATATAAGTGAGAATCGCATGAAGAGGCTCCATTCGGATGGGCTTCTAACTTCGTTTGATTTTGAATCATACGAGACGTGTGAGGCTTGCTTAATGGGAAAGATGACCAAGGCGCCTTTCACAGGTTTTCCTGAGAGGGCGACAGACTTGTTGGAACTTGTACATACTGATGTATGTGGACCAATGAGCACGATAGCTAGAGGCGGATTTCAATACTTCATTACCTTCAGTGATGATTTTAGTAGATATGGCTATGTCTACTTAATGAAACATAAGTCTGAAACTTTTGAAAAGTTCAAAGAATTTCAGAATGAAGTAGAGAATCAACGTGGTAAGAAAATTAAGGCCTTGCGATCTGATCGTGGAAGCGAATATTTGAGCCATGAGTTTAGCAATCATCTGAAGAGTTGCGGAATTATTCCACAGCTTACGCCACCTAGAATGCCTCAGAGAAACGACATGTCCGAGCGACGTAACCGAACTTTGTTGGACATGGTTCGGTCTATGATGAGTGTTGACGGTTCTTAAGTATCAATTATAACCATCAAATAAATATAGAAAAGGACCTATATGCAAGCAACACCTAGAATTAGGGTTTGATCTAACAGAATTCCACGAGTTTTGCTGTTTATCTATTTCTGCAGGGGGTTATCAGGAAATACGGAAGAAAGGCCCACATGTCGGATTAATGACGGGATATTAACCGAACACGTAATTATCTTACATCTAGAAGATTCCAGAAGCCATGGGAACGAACGGGAGCCGTAACGGGGCCGGACACAGGGCGCCCGCCCTGTGCCCTAGGGCGCCCGCCCTGCCCCCGGGACCAATCAGGTCGAGTCTCGCGGATTATGCTCCACCGCCTTTGAGGATCAAGGAAAACCGTAGGATGAAGGTCGGTTTGATCCGACGGTCCAGATTCATCCAAAAGGGCTATATAAGCAAGGCCCCTGACCCCTGGTGGAGAAGACCCCAATTCATTATTCAGTTGCATATCTCTAGTTAGGGTTTAGAGAGAGAGGTTCCCTCTAGGGTTCCCACCTCTTAGGGCTTAGCATCCAATGTGAAAGTAGAATTAGTTCTACTAGATGGAGAGAGATAGAGTGGAGGTGTAGATCGGAGGAAGCCGGCCTGTCGGTGTCTACTCCGAGGTTGTACCTGCGGGAGCAAGTTCTTCTAACCCGAGGCTTGTTCTCAGGATTCTTCAGTATTTCGACTTCTAAATTCTAGTAAGTTCTTTGTTTTATTGTTCTTTGGTTTATGAGTTTACTTTGATCTCTTCGCGTAGAGTTTAGAGTAATCATCTCTAGCGTAAACGTGGTGTTTAAGCTAGGATACTCATAGATATCCCCTCGTCTAGCCGGACCGTGGTAGTAGCGAGGAACGTGACAATTCCGAGTTACCTTTGTATTCCATATCCCGTTAGCAGGATCGATAGGATTTATAGGTGCGGGTTGAACATCCTTTGTGGTGTCTAGATTCCATAAACCTCCCCAATAGAACAGTAGATCATCCTTACCAAGGTTAGAAGAAGAGTGCGGTTGCAGTCTTCTCTATACATCACTCACATCGAATCATAGTGGTTGTAGCCTAAAGGTTAGTAGTAATAGATTTGGTTAGTCAGATGCACTCTTTCTCCTAAAGGTAAAAATATAAATACGATACCCAGGATAACATCTCGGGTGAAGTGCTCACCGATATCCGTGCGCTTGCGGATCCTATTTCCTAATTGCGTTACCAAATATCAACAAGCATTTCTGGCGCCGTTGCCGGGGAGAAAGACGGTTTGCTGAGATAACCTTGAGTCTTACTACTAGCTTGTATTCATACTTTTTATTTTCTTATCTTTTTCATTCTTTCTTTTTCTTTTTACCAAAAATGGAAAACCAAGGTTCTATATCTATCTTTGATGCCGCAACACCTTCAGCAACTGACCTTTTACCATGGGAGTCATCACAGCCTATCCAAACATCCCAGTATAAGTTAAGTTCAAGGTTGATTGCGATGATTCAAAATTTATCTTTTTCAGGAAAGGAAGACGAAAACCCTTACCTTCATATTAGAGATTTTGAGCAGACATGCGATTGTCTTCGCATTGATGGCATCTCTGATAAGACTTTACGTTGGAAGCTTTTTCCTTTTTCTTTAAGAGGAGAAGCTAGACGATGGTATAGTCAGAAGGTAAGTCAACAGCAAGGTGAATGGGGAGTTTTAAGAGCCAACTTTTGTCTAGATTTTTATTCCCTTGACCGTACTGGTGACCTTAGACTCGAAGTCCTATCTTTTAAACAAAAAGATAATGAAACTTTGGGGAAATCCTGAAAATGTTTTTCTGATCTTTTAGAATCTAGTCCAAAACTTTTGCTTGAAGACACTGTTCTTTTATTTCACTTTTTTCGAGGTCTTCAGAAAGATAATAAACAAATGCTGCATACTATGGCTAGAGGTTCTTTCTTTCGTATCCCTACTGATGAAGCTAAGGGGATCTTGAATAGAATCCTAGAAGCTGAGATGGATAATGCCCTCCATGATAAAACCTACGAAGCCGAAGTAGACACTCTGCCAAATTTTTCATCTACTTTAGCTATCCCAGGTTCTGAGCCACAAAAGGAAGAAATTCTACCATCTGATTTCATGCTAGACATAGAATCCGATCTCTTTGCCGATTTTGGAAACATTTCAAACTACCATTCTATAGACCGACCCCAAAATGGCCAATTTAGCATTTGTTTACCAAGTGAACGTCAATTGAGAGAGCTTATCTCGGTTATGAGTAGCGAATGGTTAGAGGAGTCAGAGCTTTCCTCTGAAGTAATCCGAGTGGACACACCCTCTATAACTATACGCTGTGCTTATAATTCTGATCAATTTAACGCTCTCTATAATCCTGTTGTGGGGATCAATATTATGTTCGAAGCTTTTGCACTTAATTTATTTGGGAAACTTGTTTTAACCCCCACAACAAAGGTCATAAAGGAATCTTCGGGACGATTAGTCCTCAGTCTTGGAATTATTAATGTCCTACCCTTTATGGTAGAAGGCTCCATGGTTCATTTGAACTTTTATATCTTTGATATATGGGGTTTCGACCTACTGATTGGACAACCTTTTAGAAGACTCCTTTATGAAGGTCAAACTGGAAAGCTCCACATTTTCTTGGGAAAGGATTTTAAACTTCCAATTACAATAACTCACTCCTTGAATAATAAGACCGAGCCATATTTTTTGCCTGATCCTATGGAGGAGGTAAAGGCTGCATCTCTAGAACTTTTAGATGATCCAGACTTAGAAGAGGAAGCCCCCTTCTTCACTGAAGAAGAGGCCGAACCTTCTGAACCTGAACCCTTAGATGAGTTTGCAGAAACACCCAGACCTCCTATAGAGCTTAAAACTTTACCACCCGGTCTTACCTATGCTTTCCTAAACAATAATCCAGAGTTTCCTGTGATCGTTAGTAATAAACTCACTCAGGAGCAAACTCTACGATTAATGACCATTCTTGAAAAACACCACTCTGTTTTCGGCTACTCACTTCAAGATCTCACAGGAATCAGTCCTATGATTTGTACCCATCGTATTCCGACAGATCCTTCTGTTACACCCTCTCGAGAGCCTAACGTAGACTTAACAACGCGATGAGAGAGGTAGTTAAAAAAGAAGTTATAAAGTTGCTGCATGCAGGGATTATATATCCTGTGCCGCATAGTGAGTGGGTAAGCCCTGTTCAAGTTGTGCCTAAAAAGGGAGGCATGACTGTTGTTACTAATGATAAGAATGAGCTAATTCCGCAACGCACCGTCACTGGGTGGCGGATGTGCATAGACTATAGAAAACTTAATAAAGCCACGAAAAAGGATCATTTTCCTTTGCCTTTTATAGATGAGATGCTTGAGCGGTTAGCAAAACACTCGTTTTTCTGTTTTCTAGATGGATATTCAGGGTATCACCAGATCCCTATCCATCCTGATGATCAAAGCAAAACCACTTTTACATGCCCATATGGAACGTATGCTTATCGTAGAATGTCTTTTGGGTTATGTAATGCACCAGCTTCTTTTCAAAGATGTATGATGTCTATATTTTCTGATATGATTGAAGAGATTATGGAAGTTTTCATGGATGATTTCTCAGTTTATGGAAAAACTTTTGATAGTTGTCTTGAGAACTTAGATAAGGTTTTGCAAAGATGTGAAGAAAAGCACTTAATCCTTAATTGGGAAAAATGTCATTTTATGGTTAGAGAAGGAATAGTGCTAGGACACCTAGTGTCTGAAAGAGGTATTGAGGTAGATAGAGCTAAAATTGAAGTAATTGAACAACTACCTCCACCTGTGAATATAAAAGGAATTCGAAGTTTTCTTGGCCATGCTGGTTTTTATCGTAGATTTATAAAAGACTTTTCATTTATTGCGAGACCACTTACTCTTTTGCTAGCCAAGGATGCTCCTTTCGAATTTGATGATGCATGTCTAAATTCTTTCAATTTATTAAAGCAAGCACTCATCTCTGCACCAATCATTCAACCCCCTGATTGGTCGTTGCCTTTTGAAATTATGTGTGATGCTAGTGATTATGCTGTGGGGGCAGTTTTGGGACAAACTAAAGATAAAAAGCATCATGCAATTGCTTATGCAAGTAAAACTTTGACAGGAGCTCAACTTAATTATGCAACCACTGAAAAAGAGCTTCTGGCTGTTGTTTTTGCCATTGATAAATTTAGATCTTATTTAGTTGGAGCTAAGATAATTGTTTACACTGATCATGCTGCACTAAAATATTTGCTCACTAAGAAAGATGCTAAACCTCACTTAATCAGATGGATTTTATTACTCCAAGAATTTGACTTAGAAATAAAAGATAAAAAGGGAGTAGAAAATTCTGTTGCTGATCACTTGTCTAGAATGTACTTTAAGAATTCACAGGAACCCCCCATTAATGACTCACTCCGGGACGACATGCTTTACGGGATTAACAGATCTGACCCCTGGTATGCAGATATTGTTAATTTTATGGTTTCAGGTTATGTACCACCCGGAGCAAACAAGAAGAAGCTTATTCAGGAAAGTCGTTCACATATATGGGATGAGCCATATCTCTTCCGAGTATGCGCTGATGGCCTACTTAGAAGATGTGTGACCACTGAGGAAGGATTGAAGATCATCGACAGATGTCACTCATCACCATACGGAGGTCACTATGGAGCATTCCGTACACATTCAAAGATCTGGCAATGTGGATTCTACTGGCCTACGATGTACGATGACACGAAGCAATATATCAGAAGATGTGGGCCATGTCAAAGGCACGGAAACATAAATACAAGGGATGCCATGCCACTCACCAACAACCTTCAGATTGAACTCTTTGATGTCTGGGGAATAGACTACATGGGTCCATTTCCCCCATCTAAGAAGTGTGAGTTCATCTTGGTGGTGGTTGATTACGTCTCCAAGTGGGTAGAGGCACTACCTTGCAAGCATGCCGACAATATCAGTTCGAAGAGGATGTTTGAGGAAATCATATTTCCAAGATTTGGAGTCCCCAGGATAGTGATAAGTGATGGAGGATCACACTTCATTGACAAGCGCTTCGAGCACTATCTATCAAGACATGGAATCCGTCACAACGTCGCTACTCCCTATCATCCTCAGACAAGTGGCCAAGCAGAGACTTCTAACAAGCAAATCAAGAACATTCTTCAGAAGACGGTGAACGATATGGGAACGGCATGGAAGGACAAGTTACCCGATGCACTCTGGGCTTACCGAACAGCATACAAGACCCCAATTGGAATGTCTCCATACCAATTGGTATACGGAAAGACCTGTCACCTACCTGTTGAACTTGAGTTCAAGGCACACTGGGCCATAAAAAGATGGAATATGGACCTAGATATCGCCGGAAAACATAGAAGAATGCAATTATCGGAGTTAGAAGAATGGCGGGAGAAAGCATATCACAATTCAAAGATCTACAAAGAAAGAGTCAAGAGATGGCATGACAAGAGGATCAAGAAGAAGGAGTTCTCACCCGGAGATAAGGTATTACTTTTTAATTCCAGGGTGAAGCTTTTCGGGCATGGAAAGCTCCGGAGCAAATGGGAAGGACCATTCAAGGTAATTCATTCATCATCCCACGGAGCTATCACACTTCAAAATGACAAAGGTACGTTATTCAAGGTAAATGGTCAACGTCTTAAATTATTTTTAGAGCCCAATAAAGAATTAGAAGAAATAGACGTGATCAATTTTTACCTTCCAATTAAAAATTAAAGCCCGACGCTAACAAGAGGATCGATGAGTTAGAGCATAGTCTTAGGAGGCGTGAGCGTCGCTGAGCTATCTAGATTAGATCTTGGGGCTATATATGTCTTAGTTATTATTAGATTTGATTAGGTTCGCTTATAATCAGTTTAGATCTATTATATTCGGTTATTATTATTATTCGGTTGTAATAAATGCCTCAAGATTAATAAAGATTATTATTAGTATGTCTTGTGTGTCTCTACTTTACTTTTGTGCAAGAAAGCAGAAAACAAGTATGGGGGAGATTCCCTGACATGTCACACACACTTCGATCACACCACTCCATGAACCAAGTACACACTCTGCACACTTTTATTACACACTTATACACTCACCTTAGTTTGTGCAGAATTTTATCTCTCTAAACATGATAAATTAAAAGGATAAAAATGCTTATAATCATGATCAATCTCACTCTGTGATATTTCCTGGAAACCTGCAATTATTAAAATTATTTCAAAACCCTGTGTTGCTAAAAGTCATTGTGGAATAAGAGATGGTAAGGGTATGAGTACCTTATTCTTAGTATCTTTATTGCTTGGAGAATTTGTTTTAAAAATCTCAAAATTATAGCTACCATCCTCAAGTTTTATATGCCTGCTAAACATGAAAATATTAATTAAAGCTATCTGCTTTGTATTGAGTTTGTTCAAAACAAGTTAGACCCTTGTTGAGAGATTTATCATACTCCTAAGATCAAGACATTTTTATTCAGAAAGATTCACTCTTCCGAAGTATTATTGCGTTAGAGGCATGGGCTATGCAAAATTATGAATATATCGAGGAAATAAAAAGGAGCAAGTGCTCGATAACCTCGTGGAAAAAATGGACAAGTGTCCGGCAGTAGAATTAGGGGTACCTCGGTATCCACCCAAAATAAAAAAAATGAGATATGATAAAAATATGATGGAAAGAAAATGATAGCCCATGGTCCCTCTAATAAGCAATATGCCAGTAAGAGTGACAAGTTTTTAATTTTCAAAGTCTTTGATCTAAAGAGTATGGTATTCTTCTCCTCGGATCCGGTTTTGACCATACAATAAATGCAAGGTATGTATGCTTAAAGAATTATTTTTGCAAAATCAAAACAGCCTCAGAGAGAAATATAAAAGATAATGAGTGACTCTGAGAGCACCTATGAGGATAAAGGTATGCTAAGTTTTTCTTTTCAAAAATATGTAAAAACTCCAAGTGATAGGGATTAAGAAGAAGAAAGGCTCTTTACTCTGACCATATATTTCCTTGACTATAAGTGCACAGTGGATTTTTACAACACCCTGCAGGTATGAAAGAATGTTTCAACCCCAGATGTTTTATTAACCAACCTTTTCTCGAGGACGAGTAAAAGCCTAAGTATGGGGGTGTTTGTTGACGGTTCTTAAGTATCAATTATGACCATCAAATAAATAAAGAAAAGGACCTATATGCAAGCAACACCTAGAATTAGGGTTTGATCTAACAGAATTCCACGAGTTTTGCTGTTTATCTATTTCTGCAGGGGGTTATCAGGAAATACGGAAGAAAGACCCACATGTTAGATTAATGACGGGATATTAACCGAACACGTAATTATCTTACATCTAGAAGATTCCAGAAGCCATGGGAACGAACGGGAGCCGTAACGGGGCCGGACACAGGGCGCCCGCCCTGTGCCCTAGGGCGCCCGCCCTGCCCCCGGGACCAATCAGGTCGAGTCTCGCGGATTATGCTCCACCGCCTTTGAGGATCAAGGAAAACCGTAGGATGAAGGTCGGTTTGATCCGACGGTCCAGATTCATCCAAAAGGGCTATATAAGCAAGGCCCCTGACCCCTGGTGGAGAAGACCCCAATTCATTATTCAGTTGCATATCTCTAGTTAGGGTTTAGAGAGAGAGGTTCCCTCTAGGGTTCCCACCTCTTAGGGCTTAGCATCCAATGTGAAAGTAGAATTAGTTCTACTAGATGGAGAGAGATAGAGTGGAGGTGTAGATCGGAGGAAGCCGGCCTGTCGGTGTCTACTCCGAGGTTGTACCTGCGGGAGCAAGTTCTTCTAACCCGAGGCTTGTTCTCAGGATTCTTCAGTATTTCGACTTCTAAATTCTAGTAAGTTCTTTGTTTTATTGTTCTTTGGTTTATGAGTTTACTTTGATCTCTTCGCGTAGAGTTTAGAGTAATCATCTCTAGCGTAAACGTGGTGTTTAAGCTAGGATACTCATAGATATCCCCTCGTCTAGCCGGACCGTGGTAGTAGCGAGGAACGTGACAATTCCGAGTTACCTTTGTATTCCATATCCCGTTAGCAGGATCGATAGGATTTATAGGTGCGGGTTGAACATCCTTTGTGGTGTCTAGATTCCGTAAACCTCCCCAATAGAACAGTAGATCATCCTTACCAAGGTTAGAAGAAGAGTGCGGTTGCAGTCTTCTCTATACATCACTCACATCGAATCATAGTGGTTGTAGCCTAAAGGTTAGTAGTAATAGATTTGGTTAGTCAGATGCACTCTTTCTCCTAAAGGTAAAAATATAAATACGATACCCAGGATAACATCTCGGGTGAAGTGCTCACCGATATCCGTGCGCTTGCGGATCCTATTTCCTAATTGCGTTACCAAATATCAACAATGAGCCAGTCGGACCTTCCTTTATCGTTTTGGGGATACGCTCTAGAAACAGCAGCTTTCACATTGAATAGGGTACCGTCTAAGTCCGTAGTTAAGACACCATATGAGATGTGGACTGGTAAGAGTCCTAGTTTGTCTTTTTTTGAAATTTTGGGGCTGTGAAGTTTATGTCAAACGACTTATATCAGATAAACTAACACCCAAGTCGGACAAGTGTTTTTTCATGGGATATCCGAAGGAAACTTTAGGGTATTATTTCTACAACCGATCAGAGGGCAAAGTGTTTGTTGCTCGAAACAGTGTTTTCTTAGAGAAAGAGTTTCTCAAAAGAGAGAAAAGTGGACAAAAGGTGTATCTTGAAGAAGTTCAGGATGAGCCAATAGGGAATGATTCTATGAGTGATGCTAATGTAGCAGAACAAGTTGACATACATATGGCAATAGAGACACCGCCACAACCACGAAGGTCAGCTAGAATCCGTGCGTTACATGGCGATTTGTTATTGTTAGACGATGACAAACCTATGACATACGCGGAAGCAATGATGGACCCAGATTCCGAGAAATGGCAAAGTGTCATGAGATCCGAGATAGATTCCATGAGTGAAAATCAAGTTTGGAACTTGGTTGACCAGCCTGATGGGGTTAAACCTATCGAGTGCAAATGGATCTATAAAAAGAAAAAGGATATAGATGGAAATGTTCATGTCTATAAAGCTCGACTTGTCGCAAAGGGTTTTCGGCAAGTTCAAGGAATTGACTATGATGAGACTTTCTCGTCGGTAGCAATGCTTAAATCTATCTGGATCATTCTAGCAATAGCTGCTTGTTTCGATTATGAGATTTGGCAGATGGATGTTAAAACAACCTTTCTAAATGGAAATTTAGAAGAGGACGTGTATATGATACAGCCTGAAGGTTTTGTTGATCCTAACAATGCTGGAAAAATATGCAAGCTTAAGAAATCTATTTATGGGTTAAAACAAGCATCTTGGAGTTAGAATATTCGTTTTGATGAGGCAGTCAAAGGGTTTGTCTTCCGTCAGAATGATGAAGAACCTTGTGTTTACAAGAAGGAAAGTGGGAGAACCGTAGTATTTCTAATCTTGTATGTGGATGACATACTGTTGATTGGAAATGACATTCCTATGTTGCAATCTGTAAAGACTTCACTGAATAATACTTTTTCTATGAAGGATTTAGGAGAAGCAACATACATTTTGGGGATAAAAATCTATAGAGATAGATCAAAGAGGCTTATAGGTTTAAGCCAAGATACGTACATTGACAAGGTGTTGAACCGGTTCAACATGGAGCAGTCCAAGAAAGGGTTCTTGCCTATGTCACATGGTATGCGCTTCAGCGAGAAACAGTGTCCTTCGACAGCTGAAGAGCAGGAGCGCATGAGTAAGGTTCCATATGCCTCGGCTATTGGTTCTATCATGTATGCCATGATATGTACTCGCCTAGATGTCTCATATGCTCTGAGTGTTGCGAGCAGGTACCAAGCTAATCCAGGTGAGAGTCACTGGACACTTGTGTAAGGTCCTAGATGGCTAGAGGGGGGGTGAATAGCCTATAAAAAATTCTACAAATACCACTAAGCAAACTTGTTAGAATAACAAACGGCGTAAAGCGAGTTTTGCTTAGCCAAAGGTTGTGATGCAAGCCTCCTATCCACAAGTCTAGTAGATTATGATCTCTAGTTCACACAAATGCTATGTCACTAATTTTACACTAGAGAGCTAGCTAATAACACTACTAGCAAAGCTACCACTAGAGCTACACAAGATAATCTAGTAAATGTAAATGCAAGAGAGAGGATTGTGATTCTTATACCGACGCTGGAGTGAAGATGTTGCCAATCAACAAGATGATATACAATCAATCAATATTGACAACAACACAATATGAAGACCAATCACCGGGAGACAAGAGACACAATATTTTTGTTCACCCGGTGTTCACTTGTGCACCGACAAGCTACGTCACCGGTTGTGTCGACCAACACTTAGATGGTTTCCCGGTGTGACTCTCAAGCCACTTGCTCCTCAAGGCACGCCCCGCAAGGCACCGCAAGACACCTCTCTCAAGTGAGGTAACTCAATGACACACGCATTCCACTAGAGTTGCTTTTGGCGTCCCGCCGAGGAAAGCACAAGAACCTCTCACAATCAACCGGAGGTGGCCAAGAACAATCACTTTCTCTTGCCAACGCCTCCAACAATCTCCAAGCCGGATAGGAGCGGTACTCTCCAAGAGTAACAAGAAATCCACCGGCTAAACCACCCACAAGTGCCACTAGATGCCCTCAAGCTATGCAATGCACTTTGGGATCACTCAATCTCACTTTTGATTTGCAATCAAGCAAGAGAGATGAGTGGGAGGAGAAGCTTTAGCTCAAAGGATGCACAAGAGTGTTAGAAATGCCAAGCCACCTCCCCAAGGGCCGGCCAACGAGTATTTATAAGCATCCCATACAAATAGAGCCGTTGCCACTCCACTGAGCGTTTTTCAGGACGACCGGACGCGCCGGTCGAAACTGACCGGACACGCTTCACCGTGTCTGGTCGCCCTGTGACGTCCATGTGTCCCTCGAATTCAAACGCGGCTGCCAGATCTTCAACGGTCACTGCGCACCAACGGTCAAACGTGACGACTGGACGCGTAGCTCAAACGACCGGACGCGCCGATCGCACAGCACCGTGTGCCCGCGACGCATCGACCGGACGTGCTCCACGCAGCGACCGGACGCGACAGAGCCAGCGTCCGATCGGACTCCAGTAAGCACCCTTCACGACCGGACGCGTCCGATCGCGTGTGACCGGACGCGCCGCGTGTCCGCTCAGCCCTTCGCCATGCACTGTTCCTCTGGGTGCCTGTTGATATTTGGTAACGCAATTAGGAAATAGGATCCGCAAGCGCACGGATATCGGTGAGCACTTCACCCAAGATGTTATCCTGGGTATCGTATTTATATTTTTACCTTTAGGAGAAAGAGTGCATCTGACTAACCAAATCTATTACTACTAACCTTTAGGCTACAACCACTATGATTCGATGTGAGTGATGTATAGAGAAGACTACAACCGCACTCTTCTTCTAACCTTGGTAAGGATGATCTACTGTTCTATTGGGGAGGTTTACGGAATCTAGACACCACAAAGGATGTTCAACCCGCACCTATAAACCCTATCGATCCTGCTAACGAGATATGGAATACAAAGGTAACTCGGAATTGTCACGTTCCTCGCTACTACCACGGTCCGGCTAGACGAGGGGATATCTATGAGTATCCTAGCTTAAACACCACGTTTACGCTAGAGATGATTACTCTAAACTCTACGCGAAGAGATCAAAGTAAACTCATAAACCAAAGAACAATAAAACAAAGAACTTACTAGAATTTAGAAGTCGAAATACTGAAGAATCCTGAGAACAAGCCTCGGGTTAGAAGAACTTGCTCCCGCAGGTACAACCTCGGAGTAGACACCGACAGGCCGGCTTCCTCCGATCTACACCTCCACTCTATCTCTCTCAATCTAGTAGAACTAATTCTACTTTCACATTGGATGCTAAGCCCTAAGAGGTGGGAACCCTAGAGGGAACCTCTCTCTCTAAACCCTAACTAGAGATATGCAACTGAATAATGAATTGGGGTCTTCTCCACCAGGGGTCAGGGGCCTTGCTTATATAGCCCTTTTGGATGAATCTGGACCGTCGGATCAAACCGACCTTCATCCTACGGTTTTCCTTGATCCTCAAAGGCGGTGGAGCATAATCCGCGAGACTCGACCTGATTGGTCCCGGGGGCAGGGCGGGCGCCCTAGGGCATAGGGCGGGCGCCCTGTGTCCTAGCCCGTTACGGCTCCCGTTCGTTCCCGTGGCTTCTGGAATCTTCTAGATGTAAGATAATTACGTGTTCGGTTAATATCCCGTCATTAATCCGACATGTGGGCCTTTCTTCCGTATTTCCTGATAACCCCCTGCAGAAATAGATAAACAGCAAAACTCATAGAATTCTGTTAGATCAAACCCTAATTCTAGGTGTTGCTTGCATATAGGTCCTTTTCTTTATTTATTTGATGGTTATAATTGATACTTAAGAACCGTCAACAAACACCCCCATACTTAGGCTTTTACTCGTCCTCGAGAAAAGGTTGGTTAATAAAACATCTGGGGTTGAAACATTCTTTCATACCTGCAGGGTGTTGTAAAAATCCACTGTGCACTTATAGTCAGGGAAATATATGGTCGGAGTAAAGAGCCTTTCTTCTTCTTAATCCCTATCACTTGGAGTTTTTACATATTTTTGAAAAGAAAAACTTAGCATACCTTTATCCTCATAGGTGCTCTCAGAGTCACTCATTATCTTTTATATTTCTCTCTGAGGCTGTTTTGATTTTGCAAAAATAATTCTTTAAGCATACATACCTTGCATTTATTGTATGGTCAAAACCGGATCCGAGGAGAAGAATGCCATACTCTTAGATCAAAGATTTTGAAAATTAAAAACTTGTCACTCTTACTGGCATATTGCTTATTAGAGGGACCATGGGCTATCATTTTCTTTTCATCATATTTTTATCATATCTCATTTTCTTTTTTTTTCATTTTGGGTGGATACCGAGGTACCCCTAATTCTACTGCCGGACACTTGTCCATTTTTTTCCACGAGGTTATCGAGCACTTGCTCCTTTTTATTTCCTCGATATATTCATAATTTTGCATAGCCCATGCCTCTAACGCAATAATACTTCGGAAGAGTGAATCTTTCTGAATAAAAATGTCTTGATCTTAGGAGTATGATAAATCTCTCAACAAGGGTCTAACTTGTTTTGAACAAACTCAATACAAAGCAGATAGCTTTAATTAATATTTTCATGTTTAGCAGGCATATAAAACTTGAGGATGGTAGCTATAATTTTGAGATTTTTAAAACAAATTCTCCAAGCAATAAAGATACTAAGAATAAGGTACTCATACCCTTACCATCTCTTATTCCACAATGACTTTTAGCAACACAGGGTTTTGAAATAATTTTAATAATTGCAGGTTTCCAGGAAATATCACAGAGTGAGATTGATCATGATTATAAGCATTTTTATCCTTTTAATTTATCATGTTTAGAGAGATAAAATTCTGCACAAACTAAGGTGAGTGTATAAGTGTGTAATAAAAGTGTGCAGAGTGTGTACCTGGTTCATGGAGTGGTGCGATCGAAGTGTGTGTGACATGTCAGGAAATCTCCCCCATACTTGTTTTCTGCTTTCTTGCACAAAAGTAAAGTAGAGACACACAAGACATACTAATAATAATCTTTATTAATCTTGAGGCATTTATTATAACCGAATAATAATAATAACCGAATATAATAGATCTAAACTGATTATAAGCGATCCTAATCGAATCTAATAATAACTAAGACATATATAGCCCCAAGATCTAATCTAGATAGCTCAGCGACGCTCACGCCTCCTAAGACTATGCTCTAACTCATCGATCCTCTTGTTGGCGTCGGCAAGGTCATCCCGTAGCTTTAGGATCGTAGTGTTATGGTTGAAGGTCCTCCGATCCATAGAGATATTGGAGTTCTGAATTTCTATAATGCTGTTCTTGATCACCCGTAGCTCCTCATCCACATCTGCAATGGTCCTGCGGCGCTTGGGAGGTGTCTCGAAAGCATTAAGAGCATGCTTGGGTGCTTCCTTCGGAGGAACGAAGCGGACCTTAGCTGCCCTAACACCCTCGAAGTAAGGTCTCTCCTCCGTGGTATAGCGGACACTAGAGATCTCGCCGCTCCGGTTGGTCTTCACTCCGATGATCCGCTCATTGGGTTTTGGCGGCAGGATCTTTGTTCCGGCTGGTACCTTGATGATCTCCTTCCCCTTCGACGATGATGGCGAGCCTTCGAGCAATAGGGGCTGCGTAGGTGCGGTAAGAACTGGGCGAGCAAAGTAGGATTGGGCAGAGCTGCGTTGACGTGGTGGCATGGCTTCTAGCTGTCGCTCTGTGCTGGCCGGGACGAGAGCGTAGGCGTCGGGATCCTCCTTGGGCTTCTTGTTGAGGTCGTAGGGGACGACTTCCCAATCGACGTGGAACTTCTCGGCCATTGGAGCAGCTAGGAACTAAGCAAGATCTAATTTGAGGAAGGAGAGAAGGCTTGAATGAATTGGTGCTAAAAGCTGACGTTGGGGATCTGTTTATATAGGGGGTAAAAACTACTCTCGTGCATGGTCGGGACTCTTCCCGCCGTCATGTTTGTGAAACAAACCGAGGACGGAATTTTCCAGATAGCAACGGGCGAGGTTATCGCGTGGGAGAAGTCTGGGGCCGAGGGGAGATAGGGGCAGGGCGCCCGCCCTCATCCTCAGGGCGCCCGCCCTGTGTCCGGCTCCTCTACAAGCCTGCTTTCTCGAGCGTGTTTCTCACCGTGTTTTTATCCCGAAAAATATATACTTGGCCCAAAAACGTCAAATTAAAAGCGTCGGGCTTTAATTTTTAATTGGAAGGTAAAAATTGATCACGTCTATTTCTTCTAATTCTTTATTGGGCTCTAAAAATAATTTAAGACGTTGACCATTTACCTTGAATAACGTACCTTCGTCATTTTGAAGTGTGATAGCTCCGTGGGATGATGAATGAATTACCTTGAATGGTCCTTCCCATTTGGTCTGGAGCTTTCCATGCCCGAAAAGCTTCACCCTGGAATTAAAAAGTAATACCTTATCTCCGGGTGAGAACTCCTTCTTCTTGATCCTCTTATCATGCCATCTCTTGACTCTTTCTTTGTAGATCTTTGAATTGTGATATGCTTTCTCCCGCCATTCTTCTAACTCCGATAATTGCATTCTTCTATGTTTTCCGGCGATATCTAGGTCCATATTCCATCTTTTTATGGCCCAGTGTGCCTTGAACTCAAGTTCAACAGGTAGGTGACAGGTCTTTCCGTATACCAATTGGTATGGAGACATTCCAATTGGGGTCTTGTATGCTGTCCGGTAAGCCCAGAGTGCATCGGGTAACTTGTCCTTCCATGCCGTTCCCATCTCGTTCACCGTCTTCTGAAGAATGTTCTTGATTTGCTTGTTGGAAGTCTCTGCTTGGCCACTTGTCTGAGGATGATAGGGAGTAGCGACATTGTGACGGATTCCATGTCTTGATAGATAGTGCTCGAAGCGCTTGTCAATGAAGTGAGATCCTCCATCACTTATCACTATCCTGGGGACTCCAAATCTTGGAAATATGATTTCCTCAAACATCCTCTTCGAACTGATATTGTCGGCATGTTTGCAAGGTAGTGCCTCTACCCACTTGGAGACGTAATCAACCGCCACCAAGATGAACTCACACTTCTTAGATGGGGGAAATGGACCCATGTAGTCTATTCCCCAGACATCAAAGAGTTCAATCTGAAGGTTGTTGGTGAGTGGCATGGCATCCCTTGTATTTATGTTTCCGTGCCTTTGACATGGCCCACATCTTCTGATATATTGCTTCGTGTCATCGTACATCGTAGGCCAGTAGAATCCACATTGCCAGATCTTTGAATGTGTACGGAATGCTCCATAGTGACCTCCGTATGGTGATGAGTGACATCTGTCGATGATCTTCAATCCTTCCTCAGTGGTCACACATCTTCTAAGTAGGCCATCAGCGCATACTCGGAAGAGATATGGCTCATCCCATATATGTGAACGACTTTCCTGAATAAGCTTCTTCTTGTTTGCTCCGGGTGGTACATAACCTGAAACCATAAAATTAACAATATCTGCATACCAGGGGTCAGATCTGTTAATCCCGTAAAGCATGTCGTCCCGGAGTGAGTCATTAATGGGGGGTTCCTGTGAATTCTTAAAGTACATTCTAGACAAGTGATCAGCAACAGAATTTTCTACTCCCTTTTTATCTTTTATTTCTAAGTCAAATTCTTGGAGTAATAAAATCCATCTGATTAAGCGAGGTTTAGCATCTTTCTTAGTGAGCAATTATTTTAGTGCAGCATGATCAGTGTAAACAATTATCTTAGCTCCAACTAAATAAGATCTAAATTTATCAATGGCAAAAACAACAGCCAGAAGCTCTTTTTCAGTGGTTGCATAATTAAGTTGAGCTCCTGTCAAAGTTTTACTTGCATAAGCAATTGCATGATGCTTTTTATCTTTAGTTTGTCCCAAAACTGCCCCCACAGCATAATCACTAGCATCACACATAATTTCAAAAGGCAACGACCAATCAGGGGGTTGAATGATTGGTGCAGAGATGAGTGCTTGCTTTAATAAATTGAAAGAATTTAGACATGCATCATCAAATTCGAAAGGAGCATCCTTGGCTAGCAAAAGAGTAAGTGGTCTCGCAATAAATGAAAAGTCTTTTATAAATCTGCGATAAAAACCAGCATGGCCAAGAAAACTTCGAATTCCTTTTATATTCACAGGTGGAGGTAGTTGTTCAATTACTTCAATTTTAGCTCTATCTACCTCAATACCTCTTTCAGACACTAGGTGTCCTAGCACTATTCCTTCTCTAACCATAAAATGACATTTTTCCCAATTAAGGATTAAGTGCTTTTCTTCACATCTTTGCAAAACCTTATCTAAGTTCTCAAGACAACTATCAAAAGTTTTTCCATAAACTGAGAAATCATCCATGAAAACTTCCATAATCTCTTCAATCATATCAGAAAATATAGACATCATACATCTTTGAAAAGAAGCTGGTGCATTACATAACCCAAAAGACATTCTACGATAAGCATACGTTCCGTATGGACAGGTAAAAGTGGTTTTGCTTTGATCATCAGGATGGATCGGGATCTGGTGGTACCCTGAATATCCATCTAAGAAACAGAAGAACGAATGGTTCGCTAACCGCTCTAACATCTCATCTATAAAAGGTAAAGGAAAGTGATCATTTTTCGTGGCTTTATTCAGTTTTCTATAGTCAATGCACATCCGCCACCCAGTGACGGTGCGTTGCAGAATTAGCTCATTCTTATCATTAGTAACAACAGTCATGCCTCCCTTTTTAGGCACAACTTGAACAGGGCTTACCCACTCACTATGCGGCACAGGATATATAATCCCTGCATGCAGCAACTTTATAACTTCTTTTTTAACTACCTCTCTCATCGCGTTGTTAAGTCTACGTTGAGGCTCTCGAGAGGGTGTAACAGAAGGATCTGTCGGAATACGATGGGTACAAATCATAGGACTGATTCCTGTGAGATCTTGAAGTGAGTAGCCAAAAACAGAGTGGTGTTTTTCAAGAATGGTCATTAATCGCAGAGTTTGCTCCTGAGTGAGTTTATTACTAACGATCACAGGAAACTCTGGATTATTGTTTAGGAAAGCATAGGTAAGACCGGGTGGTAAAGTTTTGAGTTCTATGGGGGGTCTAGGTGTTTCTGCAAACTCATCTAAGGGTTCAGGTTCAGAAGGTTCGGCCTCTTCTTCAGTGAAGAAGGGGGCTTCCTCTTCTAAGTCTGGATCATCTAAAAGTTCTAAAGATGCAGCCTTTACCTCCTCCATAGGATTAGGCAAAAGATATGGCTCGGTCTTATTATTTAAGGAGTGAGTTATTGTAATTGGAAGTTTAAAGTCCTTTCCCAAGGAAATGTGGAGCTTTCCAGTTTGACCTTCATAAAGGAGTCTTCTAAAAGGTTGTCCAATCAGTAGGTCGAAACCCCATATATCAAAGATATAAAAGTTCAAATGAACCATGGAGCCTTCTACCATAAAGGGTAGGATATTAATAATTCCAAGACTGGGGACTAATCGTCCCGAAGATTCCTTTATGACCTTTGTTGTGGGGGTTAAAACAAGTTTCCCAAATAAATTAAGTGCAAAAGCTTCAGACATAATATTGATCCCCACAACAGGATTATAGAGAGCATCAAATTGATCAGAATCATAAGCACAGCGTATAGTGATAGGAGGTGTATCCAAATGGATCACTTCAGAGGAAAGCTCTGACTCCTCCAACCATTCGCTACTCATAACCGAGATAAGCTCTCTCAATTGACGTTCACTTGGTAAACAAATGCTAAATTGGCCGTTTTGGGGTCGGTCTATAGAATGGTAGTTTGAAATGTTTCCAAAATCGGCAAAGAGATCGGATTCTATGTCTAGCATGAAATCAGATGGTAGAATTTCTTCCTTTTGTGGCTCAGAACCTGGGATAGCTAAAGTAGATGAAAAATTTGGCAGAGTGTCTACTTCGGCTTCGTAGGTTTTATCATGGAGGGCATTATCCATCTCAGCTTCTAGGATTCTATTCAAGATCCCCTTAGCTTCATCAGTAGGGATACGAAAGAAAGAACCTCTAGCCATAGTATGCAGCATTTGTTTATTATCTTTCTGAAGACCTCGAAAAAAGTGAAATAAAAGAACAGTGTCTTCAAGCAAAAGTTTTGGACCAGATTCTAAAAGATCAGAAAAACGTTTCCAGGATTTCCCCAAAGTTTCATTATCTTTTTGTTTAAAAGATAGGACTTCGAGTCTAAGGTCACCAGTACGGTCAAGGGAATAAAAATCTAGACAAAAGTTGGCTCTTAAAACTCCCCATTCACCTTGCTGTTGACTTACCTTCTGACTATACCATCGTCTAGCTTCTCCTCTTAAAGAAAAAGGAAAAAGCTTCCAACGTAAAGTCTTATCAGAGATGCCATCAATGCGAAGACAATCGCATGTCTGCTCAAAATCTCTAATATGAAGGTAAGGGTTTTCGTCTTCCTTTCCCGAAAAAGATAAATTTTGAATCATCGCAATCAACCTTGAACTTAACTTATACTAGGATGTTTGGATAGGCTGTGATGACTCCCATGGTAAAAGGTCAGTTGCTGAAGGTGTTGCGGCATCAAAGATAGATATAGAACCTTGGTTTTCCATTAGGTAAGAATAAAGAAAAGATAAGGAATAAAAAGATAAAGAAAGATAAAAGTATAGGTACAAGCTAGTAGTAAGATTCAAGGTTATCTCAGCAAACCGTCTTTCGCCCCGGCAACGGCGCCAGAAATGCTTGTTGATATTTGGTAACGCAATTAGGAAATAGGATCCGCAAGCGCACGGATATCGGTGAGCACTTCACCCGAGATGTTATCCTGGGTATCGTATTTATATTTTTACCTTTAGGAGAAAGAGTGCATCTGACTAACCAAATCTATTACTACTAACCTTTAGGCTACAACCACTATGATTCGATGTGAGTGATGTATAGAGAAGACTACAACCGCACTCTTCTTCTAACCTTGGTAAGGATGATCTACTGTTCTGTTGGGGAGGTTTACGGAATCTAGACACCACAAAGGATGTTCAACCCGCACCTATAAACCCTATCGATCCTGCTAACGGGATATGGAATACAAAGGTAACTCGGAATTGTCACGTTCCTCGCTACTACCACGGTCCGGCTAGACGAGGGGATATCTATGAGTATCCTAGCTTAAACACCACGTTTACGCTAGAGATGATTACTCTAAACTCTACGCGAAGAGATCAAAGTAAACTCATAAACCAAAGAACAATAAAACAAAGAACTTACTAGAATTTAGAAGTCGAAATACTGAAGAATCCTGAGAACAAGCCTCGGGTTAGAAGAACTTGCTGCCGCAGGTACAACCTCGGAGTAGACACCGACAGGCCGGCTTCCTCCGATCTACACCTCCACTCTATCTCTCTCAATCTAGTAGAACTAATTCTACTTTCACATTGGATGCTAAGCCCTAAGAGGTGGGAACCCTAGAGGGAACCTCTCTCTCTAAACCCTAACTAGAGATATGCAACTGAATAATGAATTGGGGTCTTCTCCACCAGGGGTCAGGGGCCTTGCTTATATAGCCCTTTTGGATGAATCTGGACCGTCGGATCAAACCGACCTTCATCCTACGGTTTTCCTTGATCCTCAAAGGCGGTGGAGCATAATCCATGAGACTCGACCTGATTGGTCCCGGGGGCAGGGCGGGCGCCCTAGGGCACAGGGCGGGCGCCCTGTGTCCTAGCCCGTTACGGCTCCCGTTCGTTCCCGTGGCTTCTGGAATCTTCTAGATGTAAGATAATTACGTGTTCGGTTAATATCCCGTCATTAATCCGACATGTGGGCCTTTCTTCCGTATTTCCTTATAACCCCCTGTAGAAATAGATAAACAGCAAAACTCGTGGAATTCTGTTAGATCAAACCCTAATTCTAGGTGTTGCTTGCATATAGGTCCTTTTCTTTATTTATTTGATGGTTATAATTGGTACTTAAGAACCGTCAACAGTGCCCGACCGGACGCTCTGGTCCCGCGAGTGACCGGACGCGCCGGCTGCAAACCCTAACCCGCGCGCCTGACTGCTGCGCTGTACTGACCGGACGCGTCCGGTCAAACCGTGACCGCGTCTGGTGTAGCGTCCGATCACCCTGGTGATCTCCGTTCGCCTCCGTTTCTTTTCCGACTTCCGGCGTAGTGGAAAATAGGCATTTCATTTCATTTCCGACTTCCGGAGAGAGGAACCCAAACCCCTCTCTACCCGCAAGCCACAGCGCGACCAACACCACCTTTACAAATGTGCCAACACCATCAAGTGTACATCTCCATGTGCTTGTGTGTTAGCTTTTTCTCAATCATTTTCAAAGGTTTTCCAGTTAGCTCACTAGGCCCTACATGTAATGCACTTCATGAATTCACCTAGTGGCACCCGTGCGTCGAATAACCGATAAGACTTCCCCTCTTAATAGTTCGGCTATCGACCCTAAACTACTCACGCCCTCTATGGTGTCTTGAGTGCAAAATAAAATGGCCCTATGGTTATACCTTTGCCTTGAGCCCATTTTGTTTCTCCAAATGATATGATCCACTTCATATCATCACATGACCATCTCGATCTATCGACCTTGACTTCACTTGCCCTTCACCGTTGCATCGGTCCGTCGGCGCCAAGTCTTGCTCAAGCTTCACCATCGCATGGTCCTTCGCTTTGAAGCCTCGACTTGCCCTTCACCTTCACAACCGGTCCATCGAGCCAAGCCTCATCTTGGTCTTCACCATTTTGGTCATATGAGTCAATGTCATGTCTCATATTCAATGACCACCTTTATCTAAATCATCCACTTAGATACAAAGGTTAGTCCTAGGTTTCATCAATTAGCCAAAACCAAACTAGGGACTTTCAATCTTTTCAAAAACATCCTTAAATACTTGAGAAGGACTAAGGATGTGTTCCTAGTCTATGGAGGTGAGGAGGAGCTTGTTGTAAATGGTTACATCGATGCTAGCTTCCAAACTAACACGGATGATTCACAATCTCAATCAGGTTTTGTGTTCACAATAAATGGTGGTGCTGTAAGTTGGAAAAGTTCCAAGCAGGAGACGGTGACCGATTCTACAGCAGAAGCCGAGTACATTGCAGCCTCTAGAGCTGCAAAGGAAGGTGTTTGGATGAGGAGGTTCCTCATTGAGCTTGGTGTGTTTCCTGATGCGTCTAGCCCATTGAATCTACATTGTGATAATAATGGGGCGATAGCGCAGGCTAAGGAGCCAAGGAATCACTAGAAGAACAAACATGTACTGCGGAAATTTCATCTCATTCGAGAGTTTATTAGACGAGATGAGATCAAGATGTGCAAGATACACATAGATTTCAATGTTGTAGATCCTTTGACAAAGGCTCTTCCACAGCCTAAGCATGAGGCGCACGTGAGAGCTATGGGTATTAGATATCTTGGAGATTAACTCTAGTGCAAGTGGGAGATTGTTGGGAGTATGCCCTAGAGGTTATCATAGAGATGATTGTATTGCCTTGTATCCATGACATATTATGAGTCCATGAATATCCATTAAAGACAACTTGTATCGATTAGCAATTATATGAATTGTTTGTGAAACTCTTTTACTTGTATGGTTATTCTAGAATGGTCCCTGATCAGAGTTCATGTTAGGACGCACATGAATATTAGATCAGCACATTATTAGTTGATGACTATGTTTCACAAGTCATAGACATAAAGATGTCAAACTAATAATGTGGGCACATGTGTGACATGTAGGCTGGACTGACCCAACATTAGATGTTGTTATTGTCTCGATTCACATCATGTACGTTATGTCCTTAGACCTGAGATTGTTGTATGTACTCAAGATGTGAAATGACCTACTTAGAGACTATCAAACGCTACTCCGTAACTGGGCAGTTATAAAGGTGGTCTTCGGGTTTGTCAAGAAACATGCTGTGAGACATAGACAATCAAGATGGAATTTGCCCCTCTCTATGTGAGAGAGATATTGATGGAACACTCTAATGATTGGATCAACAAATGCATGGCCATGCTTAGGTTAAGTGTTAACCTATGAGTTGGACCAAATATCGTGTGGCAAAAGGAATAACATGTATATGGTTTGTGGTGGTTCATCTGATATGATCTTTGTGTACACATAGGAGTTGACACGTCTTGCTAGAGACCGCTATCAACTAATGGCCGAGTAGGAATACTTGGGCCACGTCTATGTGTGCATGAACCCATAGGGACGCACGCTTAAGGGGCTAGAAGCCCAAATTCAGGTTGGATCCGAATTTGACTAGGCTTAGGGTTTTCTAATGCCTCTAACTTGGGGCTGGTTAGAGGCGCCTATATAAGAGAGATAGGGGGTGCGGCCAGGGAGATCAAGCCAATTGAGCAGCCGCCATCAACCCTCCACGCTCACGCCTACTGCTCCTCGCGGACCTAGCAGTCCGGAGGCGCAACGCTTCCTCCCTGTACGTGTGGGATACCTTGGAGGTGCTGCATCTGGAGCACAAGGATGAACCGCACGAGAGGGATGATCCGCAAGTGGAGGGTGGACGTGACGGACGACCACGCAACTGCACGGCATTGCTATGACGCGTTCGACTACATCGAGTCGCTTCCGCTGCACCTGCGCGTCTAGTGGTAATTCCGTAACCTATAACTAGCAGTAGATCCTGGTTCATGAGGTCAAAATTTTGATTTTATGGCTAGTGTAGCACCCTCATAACCCTTCACAGAGACACCCGACGGCGCTTGCGACGGCCCTACCGTCGAGCCTCCTGCTGGCCGGGCGCTCCTCGGAGCCCTAGTCGGCGGAGCATCCTGGGTCCTCTGCGCCACCGAGGCTAGCTGGCCTCGGGTCCTCACGCCCGTCGACGGTGCCCCAGATGCCGACGCCAATGCCGCTGCCCCAGTCGCCGTCTGAGCCCATGGTGCTTGGACTCGTGGGGGCGACGCCATCGATCCTTCTTGCGGGGCCCCAGACGAGGCGACTCCTCCCACTGAGGGACTTGCTATGGCTCCTATCTCTCCTGGCTCCCCCTCGACGGGCGCCGAGGCCGCCCTCGATGCCTGGGAGGTCAACCCCCCAATGGGCTCCAAGACGGGGCGCACATCGGGGAGGTCCGCCAGACAAGTCATGGCGTCGTACCGCGACAAGGCGTCGTCATCGTCGCCATCATCATCGTTCTCCCCCGAGACTGTCTCGGAGGGAGACTCCTCGAGTGGGAGCCCGTCGAGGCTCTGCTGGCGTCGACGCTTTTTCAGCGCCTCCTGCTCCTGGGCCTTGCGGACTTGACGCTTCTTGGCGGCATCCTTCTCCTCTTTCTGTTGGGCCACCAAGAGGCGTCGAGCCTCTCGAGCAACCCGATCTTCCGGAAGCGGCAGTCGCGTTTCCTTAACCGCCGATAGATCCTGTACACAGACCTCGACTAAGTCAGTGGGAAGAATCCGGAAGCGAAAAATCTCAAGAACACCAACAACAACACTCACCAGAGGCTCAAAACCTTGAGTGGGGCGCATCGAGACCCTGTCGACGTCCTCTGTAACAGAACCGCCCAATTATACGAGATTAAGTAAGAAAATCATCCAACAGACGGACAATTTACCAAACTTAAGCCCGTATAACCCGGTAGTCCGTGAAATCTCGACGGATTTCAAACCATTTCACATCACAGCCAAGATCGTAATAAGTTTAGCGATTACCTTCATAAGTTACATAGTAGTTCGCGGCACAAAGTACATCGGAGTTTAAACATAGTTATTACAAACCAGTTTCGAATAAAGTAGCGGAAGCATTAGTTCAAAGCGCACTCACACACACACAACTTTCCAAAATAAAGTGCCAGCTCGCGATCATCTCCCACAAAAGCATCAGGCGAGGAGTAGTGAGTGACCATTGCCCATGGTCCTAGGCTTCGCCCATCGCAGGGTAGAGACAGTTGATACAATAACCATAGTACATCTGTCCATCTGCAACAATTGGGAACAAAGCCCTGAGTACGAGAAGGTACTCAGCTAGACTTACCCGACAGAACCAATACAAAATGACTCCAAGGATCATGATAGGTTTTTTGGTGGGGTAGCTGACTCGTTTGCAAGAAAGCATTTTTAGCTTATCAATTCTTTTACAAAAGCATGTAATATTTTAATTCTTTATTCCCCTGTCAACTATGTTTGCACTTATGCTAAGTAACCATGTAATTAAGCAAGCAAGGATTACCATTGATAATTAACAATAATTACCATGTCATTTTCCACATAACTATCCAAGTGTTTCATCAATATTACTACGATGAAGTAACTCAAGTCAAGTGTTCACTATCCAGTGAACGATGGCGATTCGAATCGATTATTGACCAGCTGGTAATTTATTCCTCACACAAACCTCACTCACCCGCTAAAGTGAGGTATTGGTCACCGAGTCAACCATTCAGGTAAAGTCGCGAGCTTGCCAGGAACCACATGTACCCGGGGGCCGCCCGACTGCTCTTTGGCCTTATCATCGCGCCCCCGTTTCCTGCCACTACTGCTCCGGTACAGTGCGTTGCGGGCAATCCACTCGGCCCGAATAATCTCCCGGCTTCGCGGTCGAAAGGTACTTTATTCGGCCAGCTAAATGTGAGGCATGCGCTCAACATGACCCGAGGCCCGACATCGGACGGTCCTTAACCGACACAGACGGAAGACACTACAGTCCAAAACCCTGCAAGCTTCCGCCCGGTCTCAATTTCATTTCCACAGTTAGTTATTCTCACATGACATTCTTTCACATAAAACCAGGTAATCCCCTATAGCTCGCGGATGACAGGCAATCACCCGACTTCTACCGGTCTAAGCAAGCTAAGCAATTATTGACCGTGGACACCAGGGTGACAAGGATCGGGTAAAACAAGGTGGAACAAGGTATAATGCAGCAACGTTTGCAAACAACTCCTAAACTTAATGCATCAGATTAAGTAAAATTAATAAATAATTATTTGCAAACCGGGGGAGAAATGCTCCGGGGCTTGCCTCGCTCGAAGGAGCTGGGACGATGGTCAGGGCACTCCGGAAGCTCTTCACCGGACTCCTCTTCTGCTTCTGCTGGCTCCGGCTCCGTCACCTCGGGCTGTTCCTCTGCGTCCTCGGGAACAACTGTCGGAACCACTTCCTGCGATCCTGTATGATGCAGAAATATGAGTGCAACATGCATAGATGTATTGCAGAGGTGACATGAGATGATGATGATGCGGAATGCATGCGATGTAATGAATATGTTACGTTATCGGAGTATGTGGAACTTATGACTCTTCTACAAGGTAGTCTACGTCATCCAAGAACATGTACTCGAAAACTACCACCACTAATTTCTACCATGCAAGAGTACTTGAACAACTAAGATGCTTCAAAGATACACCAAAGTATATTTTTCTAACTATCTTTGCATTAAGAATGAATAGAAACCCTAATTAGCCCTATGGTTGAACAGCAACACATATTTTAGTAGCTCAGAAAAATCTTAGAAAATTACAGTGGATTACTAATATCAAGAATAGCTTGACACCAGATTTTTACTGCATTTGAATAACTACAACTGCCTATACAAAAATAACAAACTAAGGCCAAAATTGGATATTTAAAATACTTTACATTATGAAAAGTATCAAACAACAGATTTAGAAATTTTCCTAATATCTATTCCCTAAACAAACACTATAGAAAAATTATCACTTGCATGTTTTATTCAAATTTATTTAAATAACAAAATTAACAAATATTGGTAATAGAAAGCATTTGAACTACACCTACATATTTTTATACAGAACACCCAAGATATAAAATTTCCCTAGCAAGTACATGACACAAAAAGATTAATAAATTTGGAATCATATTTTTCTGACTTTTCTAGGATTTATTAAGCATTTAACAATAAAATAGCCATTTCACTAGTTAATTAAAAACTCTACAGAAAAGTATCTCAAATTTGACATGCAATAATTTTATATCATAGATCTGGTCCCAAAGAGTCCATAGAAATTTATTTCACCATTTTTGGAGCTCAAATGAGCAAGTTATGAATTTTCTAAAGCATTTATATATTTTCTGAAAATCAATTTCGAAAATCCTTTTTAAATTCCAGCCGCTGGACTGCTAGGTGCACCCGGCGACCTGCACACGCGCGCGCAAAGAGAGACAGACAGGCGGGCCCGCGGGTCAACCGGGCCCCACGCGTCAGCCGCTCCGAGCCAAGGGAGGGCGCTGACCGCGCGGATCTCGACGACGGCGAGGTCGCCGGCGACGAGGTCACCACCGTCGTGATCACCAAGACGAGGCGGTCTTGTTGAGACAAACGGCATGACCGGAGGGGCTCGAAATCGAGCTTGCCCACGGTCATGGCGGCTCGGCGGCGCTGCTCACCGGCGGGAGCGCCTCTCCGGCCACAGGGCGGCACGGAAGACGGTGTCCGAGCACCGGGAGGATGAGGCGAATGGAATGCTTGCTCGAGTGAGAGAAAAGAGGGAGCGGAGGGGAGGTTTCCACGGAGCGGAGAACCACGGTGAGCTCGGCCGGAACTCCGGCGAGCAATTGGTGCGGCTGTGGGGCTTACCGCGGGTGATTGAGGTGAGCACGGGTTGCGCCAGAGAGAGAGGAAGCTCGGGGCGAGGTGGAGCGGCTTGCGGTGATCGAAGGTCGTCGGAACGCGCGTGTCCGGCGAGCGCGCGCGGTGGCGGAGGCGGAACCGCTGCAGCTGCGCGGGGTGAAGGAGCAAGGCGACTGAGCGGAGGGAGGAAGGGTGAGGCGCTGCGGGGGGGTTAAGGAGCGAGCGCGCGCGCTGGTGGGGGCGACCGAGCGCCACCCGGCCGGTGCTGCCGGCATGCGGCCGCCACGCGGCGAGCACGCCCTGCCGGAGCGCCAGCGCGCGTGGGCGCGGGCGGGAAGGAGGGAGAAGGGGCCGGCTGGGCCGGGCCGAGGCGGGGGTGATGCGCGCGCGAGCGCGGGAGCGGCGCGGGCCGGATCTGGCCGTGGGCCCAACAGGAGGCGGCGGCCTGCTAAGGAAAAACCGGATTTTTGATTTTCCAAATTCAAATTTAAATGCATTTCAAACTTCAAACTCCATTTTAAACAAGAAGATATTTTATGGAATTGGCCCAAAAATAAAAGTTGCTCAAAATTAAATTCTCTACAACTTTGATTAAGGGGCCAACTGAAAATTCTTGATAGATTTTGAATGGCAGAATAAAAGCTAAAATAAGGGAAAATTTTGAATATTTTTCATAATTATTTTTGAACAAGTTTTGACAAAATTTGTGTCATCTAGCTGCTCCAAAATTTGAACTAGGGTTCCAAGTGATGTAGAATTTATAGTTGCAAGATTTTTGGTACAATGTGATTATCATATTAATATAATTCATCACATAGTTATTTTCAAGCTTTTGTTTAAATCAAATTATAAATTATCACACATGATCATGATGTTATGAATGCGGTGCAATATGATTGCTATGCAAAAATGCATTGCGTAACACCGGAGTGTTACAGCCTTTCCCCCTTATAAAAATCTCGTCCCGAGATTTGGGTTACGAACCATTTATTATAAAAATCTTCGTATGCACTCTTTAAGTATTCACCCGTTTCCCAAGAAGCATCCCCTTCATCGTGATGACTCCATTGTATCTTATATGTTTTCACCACACTGTTTCGAGTAGCCCTTTCCTTGGTATCCAATACTCGAACTGGCTGCTCACGATACACCAGATCTGACTTGAGTTTTATGCCTCGAGGTTCAATCCTTTCCTCTGGAACGCGCAAACATTTCTTGAGATGTGATACATGAAAAACTGGGAATATAGCACCCATTGACTCTGGTAACTCCAATTTGTAAGCCACAGGACCCTTTCGTTCCAGGATTTTGTAAGGTCCCACAAATCTGGCGGCCAGCTTTCTGCGCACACCAAACCGTTTCTTTTTCATTGGCGTAACTTTTAGATAAACATAGTCACCAACTTTGAACACAAGCGGTCTCCTTCTCTTATCTGCATAACTTTTCTGACGTGACTGAGCTGCTCTCATATTCTGCTGGATGATATGAACTTTCCTTTCGGCTTCCTCCACGAAGTCAATACCATAATACCTTCTTTCTCCTGGCTCAATCCAGTTTAACGGTGTTCAACACTTTCGGCCATACAGAGCCTCAAAAGGTGCCATCTTGATACTCTCTTGATAGCTGTTATTGTATGCGAACTCTGCTAACGGTAACCATGACTCCCATGAACCTCTGGAAGACAACACACAAGCTCTTAACATATCCTCTAGAACAGCATTAACTCTTTCAGTCTAACCATCTGTTTGAGGATGATAGGCAGTGCTACGAATCAGACTAGTCCCTAAACCTTTGTGCAAATGCTCCCAAAAGTGAGCAGTGAACTGTGACCCTCTGTCAGACACTATAGTCTTTGGTATGCCATGCAATCTCACAATCTCTGTAATATACTTCTCAGCATATTGAGGTGGTCTATATTCCGTTTTGACAGGCAAAAAGTGGGCTGTCTTAGTAAGACGATCCACAATTACCCAAATAGAATCGTGACCCTTTTGAGTAGTGGGTAGACCCGTGATAAAATCCATACTTATATCATCCCACTTCCAACTCGGCACTGACAAAGGTTGTAACATTCCGGCAGGCTTCATGTGAATTGCTTTCACTCTACAACATGTGTCGCATCTGGCTACATACGCTGCTATTTCCTTCTTCATCTTGGTCCACCAATAACGAGGTCTTAGTTCTTGATACATTTTACCGCTGCCAGGATGAATAGACAACTTAGAGAGATGAGCTTCATCCATAATTTTATTCTTAAGCTCTCTATCCTTTGGAACAACAAGACGGTTGTCGAACCACAACACATCTTGCTCATCCACCCTGAAGTGTTTCGAGGGTTCTTCTTGAATCTTCTTTTTGATGTGGAATATTCCTTTGTCTGCTTTCTGACCTTCTATAATCTTACTCTCTAAGGAACAACTGACCTGAATACTATGTAGCACGGCAGGGTGCATTAGATCGAAACCATCTTCCAGTAAGGGTTGCATATTCAGACAATGCGACTTTCTGCTTAAAGCATCAGCTACCACATTGGCTTTCCCAGGGTGATACTGTACATTCAAGTTGTAGTCTTTGATTAGTTCTAACCATCTTCGTTGTCTCATGTTCAATTCTGGTTGGGTGAAAATGTACTTGAGACTCTTATGATCGGTGAAAATGTTGCACACATTACCCAGTAAATAGTGTCTCCAAATCTTTAAGGCATGCACTACAGCGGCAAGCTCAAGATCATGTGTCGGATAATTGATTTCATGTTTTCTCAACTGCCGGGAGGCATAAGCAATGACTCTTCTTTCTTGCATCAGCACACACCCTAATCCTGTTTTTGATGCGTCACAGAACACATCAAAAGGTTTCTCGATGTCGGGCTGTGCAAGAACTGGAGCAGTGGTCAACAGTTTCCGCAAGGTATGGAAAGCTGTCTCACACTCCTCTGTCCACACAAACTTGTGATCTTTCTGTAACAGACTTGTCATTGGCTTGGCAATCTTCGAGAAGTCTGGGATAAAGCGGCGATAGTAACCAGCTAATCCTAGGAAACTCCTGACTTCTGACACTGTGGTTGGAGTCTTCCAATCCATAACCTCTTGCACTTTACTCGGATCTACAGAAACTCCATTCTCAGATAGAATATGACCGAGGAAAGGAACTTTCTTCAACCAAAATTCACATTTGCTGAACTTAGCATATAACTTATGATCTCTCAGCCTGGTCAAGACAATTCTCAGATGCTCTTCATGATCTTTCTCATTTTCAGAGTATACTAGAATGTCATCAATGAAGACAACTACAAACTTATCCAACTCTGGCATGAAAACCGTATTCATCAGATACATAAAATATGCAGGAGCATTTGTTAGTCCAAATGACATAACAAGATACTCGTACAACCCGTATCTGGTAGAAAAGGCGGTTTTCGGAACATCTTGTGGTCTAATCTTTATCTGATGATACCCAGACCTTAAGTCTATCTTGGAGAACACTCTAGCCTTAGCTAACTGATCAAACAGAACGTCGATATGAGGCAAGGGGTATTTATTCTTGATGGTTACAGCATTAAGAGGTCGATAATCCACACACATCCTTAGAGTACCTTCTTTCTTTTTCTTCACGAACAAGGCAGGACATCCCCATTCAGACTTACTTGGGCGGATAAACCCCTTCTTTAATAACTCTTCTAACTGTTTCTTCAACTCAGCTAACTCATCCGGAGGCATCCGATAAGGTCTCCTCGAAATCGGAGCTGTCCTGGGGATCAGCTCGATTCCAAACTCAACATCTCTGTCTGGAGGAAGGCCAGGTAACTCGTCTGGAAACACATCCGGGAACTCACACACTACTGGGATCTGATGGATAGGAGCAACTTCCATGGCATAGGTCACACTCACAAGATCTGTTCTTTTAGGCAATGGTACCTGGAAAGTACCCTCTGCCTGGGGATCTTTAAGGGTAAGCATCCGACTGCTTGTATCTATGACTGCTTCCCAGTCTTTCATCCAGTTCATTCCTATTATTACATCCAAAACTAGTCCAGGCATAACTACCAGGTTCACTCGAAACTTTCGACTACCTAACTCAAGGGTTGCCCCTCTAACCATCTTATTGGTTAACACATCAGCTCCTGCTGAACTTATGCGATAACCATAACTCAATTCTGTGCATAGTTGTTCATGCTTCCGTGCAAATGCTTGACTCATAAAAGAATGCGAGGATCCAGAATCAAAAAGAACAACTGCAGGGTGATGGTTCACAAGAAACTTACCAGCAGTTACAGGCTCTCCCTCAGGAACTTCATCAATGGTGGTGTGGTGCACACGAGCATTGTAAGTCGGTTGCTTCTTTTTAGGCGGATAAGGGCAGAACTTTAAAAAGTGGCCTGGCTGACCACAGTTGTAGCAGGGCCCTTTCACTGTACCAGCAGACCCTATAGCTCCCTTGGAGTTGCTCTGTTCTGCAGCTGCGTTGGTCTTTGTTGGCGGCACTGCCATCTTGTACGGTTTCTGTGGTCCCTTGTAGTTCTGGGTTTTATGCTGCGGCGGCCTGAACCTTGCACCAGGTGCGGACGGATGATAAGATGAACGATTTGCAGTGACAACTCTGGACTGGGATGGTCCTGACTCAAACACTCTCTTGCGATTCTTGGATGCGGTGTAGGCATTATTGTTCTTTTCTTGCTTCAAACAATCACTGATAAAGTCGTTTAATCTGTTGCGGGTATTGGTACCCACATGCTTCATCATCTTCGGACTTAACCCTCTCTTGAAGCTAGCAATCTTCTTTGCATCTGTGTCAACCATGTCTGGAGCATAGCGGCACAAGTTATTAAAGGCATGCAGATACTAGGTCACCGTCTTGGTACCCTGATTCAAGGCTAAGAACTCTCCAAGCTTCATCTCAACCAACCCTGGGGGAATATAAACTCCTTTAAAAGCTTCAGTGAAATCCCTCCAAGTAATCTGGGCATTGGGAGGAAAAGTGGTGCGGTGATGCTTCCACCACATTCCTGCTGGTCCTTGTAACTGATGTGCAGCATACTCTGTTTTCAGAACTTCTGTCAGCCTCAACACACGGAACTTATCTTCCATAGTGTTGATCCATTCTTCGGCATCGAGTGGCTCTGCTGCTTCCTTGAAAATAGGTGGCCTAGTATCCATGAAATCCTTGAAACTGCTGTACTGGTTCACTCCATGGCCACCACCTTGGTTATTTCCTCTTTGAACATTTTCAGTGATGGTACGCAGAAAATCTTCCATATTCCTCTGTGACTGTTCAGTATTGCGTTGACTCCCAAGAAACTATGTGAAGAACATCTCTGCAGTGAGCGGCGGAGGAGGGGGCAAATGTGGCTCTGGCCGTGGTTCCTGGTGGTTGACGTTGTTTGCACCACTTCCACCAGCTCCTGCACCGTTGCCACCAGTCTCAGCGGCTTCATACGTAGCACGACGAGTGTTGGCCATCTGCATATTTCAGCAACAAGCAATCAATTGAGTGAAGTTGTAGAATTGTGTCCGAATGAACAATCATGCCATACTGAATTCATTGGAGAGAACAAGTCATTCAAGAAAACAGGGGCGCAATAATTTCATTCCAATTAAACAACAGCACCAATTAAGTTACTTCAAAAGCAACATCGCGTTCCATACAACCACGTTGCCAGCATACACACACTGGACTTTTATGCGTTCGGGTATCGCATACACAACCAAACTCCAAAGATCGTCAGTCTCAAGGTCGAACAGGATACAACATGATACATGGAAACCAAAAGAAGGCCATCGCGTCAAGCCTAGCTACTAACGCAGGACACTATCCTACTCCTCGGGGCCGTCGTCGATGTCGGAGGCGTCGCCATCGCTACCTTCAGCAGCAGCGTCGTCGTCGATGTCCATCTGAGCGGTGTTCGGAGGAGCATACGGGCCCATCCCGTTGTAGAGGGCATGGAACTCTTCATGCAAGTTGGCATTGTACTCTTCTAACTCCTCGACCCTCTGCCTCAGAAGGTCCCTCTCGTTCCAAGCTTCATTCCTTTCTTGTACTAGCTGTTCCATCAGGCGGTCTGCATTTCTATTGGCCTGAGTCAACCTCTGTACCTGCTGCATGGAACTCTCGCCTCTCTCGAGAGCTCGGTCCCGCTGCAAGCTCATGTCAGCCAACTGCTCCTGCAAGCTAGCTATGGCACGTGCTTGCTTCTTCTTCTGTTTTCTTGCTTCAAGCCGATCATCACCGCGTAGGCCAGTCAAAGTCCAATAGGTATTCTCCAGACCTTGATATGCTCTGATGGCTGCATACATGGCACTCATGGTGTGGTTGTCGCTAGCCCGTCCTTCACTAGGGCCTCTAACTAGGGCACTTCCTTGCGGCTGTACCCAAATGGCATCGCGAGGATCATCTCTCGGGAAAGTACCGGCCAAAGCTGCTGCCAACTCATTGGGAAATCTGCTCATGATGTCTCGGATGACGCAAAAAGCTGCGCCCTCTGCACCCTCGACTGGAGTGCATCCCTCGAACTCCAAATGCCAACCATCCCATTCTGGCGCATCACCAAGAGCAGGGACGGTGATCTCTACAACAGCAAGTCCATCTTCAGCTAACTGGCTCTCGCTCCAAGAGTAAACTGGCTCTTGTCCCTCCGGGTACCCCACATCATGGAGCACTCTCCAAAGCAAGGTGGGCATGCCAAACTCGCTTAGAAAAGTGTCCGTGTTGCGGTGCTCCCGCGGGGCCAGCTGACGACGGGGTGCTCTTCCGCCAGTGGACTTACGGGCAGTCTGCTTCGTGCGGGCCATCTGTAGCATAAGTTTTAGTTACCCGGTGAGAACATATTTTAGTTGAGGTCACTTTTATCAAAATGGGATAATCCTTTTATAAGGGGAGGAATGCATGTCATGAATGGAATGCACAGACAACATGATGCATGCACGAGTCTTACGTTCTCACAAACTTATGAAATAAAGCATCTAACGGTGAATTCGGTGGCGTACAAACGATCTCTCATATACGTAACTAATTCGGTCTACACGATACGCTGTTATGTAACTGCAGAAAATTCATTTCAGCCCATTCCCCATGAATGCATGAAAGCAGTAAATCTACCTACACGCTTTACACGGATCCCCAGATGCGTGTACAACGGTAGCAACTACCCAACACATCGTCCTATTGACGGCATCGCCTCAACGGACGGAACACCCACACATGCGACACTTTCATAAGAACATGTGTAAAACATGTAATTATCCAAGTATCATATAAGCACTTTCCCTAGATCGGCGGTGTATCCGATCATGCTCTCACAGCTCACACTTACCGAAGCGTAGAGGTAACTGATCCATACATTACTACTCAATTAAGTGGCACTCATACAATAGCACGCCGTATGAGCAACGAAAAAGAAATATGGTGCATAACCCCAAGTTAGTACTTAAATAGCCACCTAGAGTCCTTAACTGGGCATACAGGATATGACCACTGGCACACTTTTAGTTTAAAAATCACACCTCTTTAAACAGAGTTTTGTTTAAATACACTTATGAACAGTAATTACGCTAAACCATGCTCCGATGCCAGCTGTAACAGAACCGCCCAATTATACGAGATTAAGTAAGAAAATCATCCAACAGACGGACAATTTACCAAACTTAAGCCCGTATAACCCGGTAGTCCGTGAAATCTCGACGGATTTCAAACCATTTCACATCACAGCTAAGATCGTAATAAGTTTAGCGATTACCTTCATAAGTTACATAGTAGTTCGCGGCACAAAGTACATCGGAGTTTAAACATAGTTATTACAAACCAGTTTCGAATAAAGTAGTGGAAGCATTAGTTCAAAGCGCACTCACACACACACAACTTTCCAAAATAAAGTGCCAGCTCGCGATCATCTCCCACAAAAGCATCAGGCGAGGAGTAGTGAGTGACCATTGCCCATGGTCCTAGGCTTCGCCCATCGCAGGGTAGAGACAGTTGATACAATAACCATAGTACATCTGTCCATCTGCAACAATTGGGAACAAAGCCCTGAGTACGAGAAGGTACTCAGCTAGACTTACCCGACAGAACCAAAACAAAATGACTCCAAGGATCATGATAGGCTTTTTGGTGGGGTAGCTGACTCGTTTGCAAGAAAGCATTTTTAGCTTATCAATTCTTTTACAAAAGCATGTAATATTTTAATTCTTTATTCCCCTGTCAACTATGTTTGCACTTATGCTAAGTAACCATGTAATTAAGCAAGCAAGGATTACCATTGATAATTAACAATAATTACCATGTCATTTTCCACATAACTATCCAAGTGTTTCATCAATATTACTATGATGAAGTAACTCAAGTCAAGTGTTCACTATCTACTGAACGATGGCGATTCGAATCGATTATTGACCAGCTGGTAATTTATTCCTCACACAAACCTCACTCACCCGCTAAAGTGAGGTATTGGTCACCGAGTCAACCATTCAGGTAAAGTCGCGAGCTTGCCAGGAACCACATGTACCCGGGGGCCGCCCGACTGCTCTTTGACCTTATCATCGCGCCCCCGTTTCCTACCACTACTGCTCCGATACAGTGCGTTGCGGGCAATCCACTCGGCCCGAATAATCTCCCGGCTTCACGGTCGAAAGGTACTTTATTCGGCCAGCTAAATGTGAGGCATGCGTTCAACATGACCCGAGGCCCGACATCGGACGGTCCTTAACCGACACAGACGGAAGACACTACAGTCCAAAACCCTGCAAGCTTCCGCCCGGTCTCAATTTCATTTCCACACTTAGTTATTCTCACATGACATTCTTTCACATAAAACCAGGTAATCCCCTATAGCTCGCGGATGACAGGCAATCACCCGACTTCTACCGGTCTAAGCAAGCTAAGCAATTATTGACCGTGGACACCAGGGTGACAAGGATCGGGTAAAACAAGGTGGAACAAGGTATAATGCAGCAACGTTTGCAAACAACTCCTAAACTTAATGCATCAGATTAAGTAAAATTAATAAATAATTATTTGCAAACCGGGGGAGAAATGCTCCGGGGCTTGCCTCGCTCGAAGGAGCTGGGACGATGGTCAGGGCACTCCGGAAGCTCTTCACCGGACTCCTCTTCTGCTTCTGCTGGCTCCGGCTCCGTCACCTCGGGCTGTTCCTCTGCGTCCTCAGGAACAACTGTCGGAACCACTTCCTGCGATCCTGTATGATGCAGAAATATGAGTGCAACATGCATAGATGTATTGCAAAGGTGACATGAGATGATGATGATGCGGAATGCATGCGATGTAATGAATATGTTACGTTATCGGAGTATGTGGAACTTATGACTCTTCTACAAGGTAGTCTACGTCATCCAAGAACATGTACTCGAAAACTACCACCACTAATTTCTACCATGCAAGAGTACTTGAACAACTAAGATGCTTCAAAGATACACCAAAGTATATTTTTCTAACTATCTTTGCATTAAGAATGAATAGAAACCCTAATTAGCCCTATGGTTGAACAGCAACACATATTTTAGTAGCTCAGAAAAATCTTAGAAAATTACAGTGGATTACTAATATCAAGAATAGCTTGACACCAGATTTTTACTGCATTTGAATAACTACAACTGCCTATACAAAAATAACAAACTAAGGCCAAAATTGGATATTTAAAATACTTTACATTATGAAAAGTATCAAACAACAGATTTAGAAATTTTCCTAATATCTATTCCCTAAACAAACACTATAGAAAAATTATCACTTGCATGTTTTATTCAAATTTATTTAAATAACAAAATTAACAAATATTGGTAATAGAAAGCATTTGAACTACACCTACATATTTTTATACAGAACACCCAAGATATAAAATTTCCCTAGCAAGTACATGACACAAAAAGATTAATAAATTTGGAATCATATTTTTCTGACTTTTCGAGGATTTATTAAGCATTTAACAATAAAATAGCCATTTCACTAGTTAATTAAAAACTCTACAGAAAAGTATCTCAAATTTGACATGCAATAATTTTATATCATAGATCTGGTCCCAAAGAGTCCATAGAAATTTATTTCACCATTTTTGGAGCTCAAATGAGCAAGTTATGAATTTTCTAAAGCATTTATACATTTTCTGAAAATCAATTTCGAAAATCCTTTTTAAATTCCAGCCGCTGGACTGCTAGGTGCACCCGGCGACCTGCACACGCGCGCGCAAAGAGAGACAGACAGGCGGGCCCGCGGGTCAACCGGGCCCCACGCGTCAGCCGCTCCGAGCCAAGGGAGGGCGCTGACCGCGCGGATCTCGACGACGGCGAGGTCGCCGGCGACGAGGTCACCACCGTCGTGATCACCAAGACGAGGCGGTCTTGTTGAGACAAACGGCATGACCGGAGGGGCTCGAAATCGAGCTTGCCCACGGTCATGGCGGCTCGGCGGCGCTGCTCACCGGCGGGAGCGCCTCTCCGGCCACAGGGCGGCACGGAAGACGGTGTCCGAGCACCGGGAGGATGAGGCGAATGGAATGCTTGCTCGAGTGAGAGAAAAGAGGGAGCGGAGGGGAGGTTTCCACGGAGCGGAGAACCACGGTGAGCTCGGCCGGAACTCCGGCGAGCAATTGGTGCGGCTGTGGGGCTTACCGCGGGTGATTGAGGTGAGCACGGGTTGCGCCAGAGAGAGAGGAAGCTCGGGGCGAGGTGGAGCGGCTTGCGGTGATCGAAGGTCGTCGGAACGCGCGTGTCCGGCGAGCGCGCGCGGTGGCGGAGGCGGAACCGCTGCAGCTGCGCGGGGTGAAGGAGCAAGGCGACTGAGCGGAGGGAGGAAGGGCGAGGCGCTGCGGGGGGGGTTAAGGAGCGAGCGCGCGCGCTGGTGGGGGCGACCGAGCGCCACCCGGCCGGTGCTGCCGGCATGCGGCCGCCACGCGGCGAGCACGCCCTGCCGGGGCGCCAGCGCGCGTGGGCGCGGGCGGGAAGGAGGGAGAAGGGGCCGGCTGGGCCGGGCCGAGGCGGGGGTGACGCGCGTGCGAGCGCGGGAGCGGCGCGGGCCGGATCTGGCCGTGGGCCGAACAGGAGGCGGCGGCCTGCTAAGGAAAAACCGGATTTTTGATTTTCCAAATTCAAATTTAAATGCATTTCAAACTTCAAACTCCATTTTGAACAAGAAGAAGATATTTTATGGAATTGGCCCAAAAATAAAAGTTGCTCAAAATTAAATTCTCTACAACTTTGATTAAGGGGCCAACTGAAAATTCTTGATAGATTTTGAATGGCAGAATAAAAGCTAAAATAAGGGAAAATTTTGAATATTTTTCATAATTATTTTTGAACAAGTTTTGACAAAATTTGTGTCATCTAGCTGCTCCAAAATTTGAACTAGGGTTCCAAGTGATGTAGAATTTATAGTTGCAAGATTTTTGGTACAATGTGATTATCATATTAATATAATTCATCACATAGTTATTTTCAAGCTTTTGTTTAAATCAAATTATAAATTATCACACATGATCATGATGTTATGAATGCGGTGCAATATGATTGCTATGCAAAAATACATTGCGTAACACCGGAGTGTTACATCCTCCTGCTTGAAACTCCCAACCATCCGTTGCGCGCGTCGAGCAACCTCATCGAGGGGGAGGGACTCGTGCGACATCCTGCTCCCCTCCAACGGCGCCTCTGACGTCATTTGGTCAAGCCGGAGCTGACGCTACGTCAGCGGCATCACTCTCTGGTGATGAAACGCCGCGGCCACCATCCCCGCCGTCAGTCCGCGCAGGCGGAGCCTCCACAGCACGTCGAGCAGCGGCTCCAGCTTCGGCTTCTCGTCTTCTACGATGCCGTACCCCCAGTTCTCCTCTCGAGCGACCAGCACCCGGCCGGAGTACCTCGGTAGCTGGTTGCCATCGTTGCGGAGGTAGAACCAGCCGTCGTGCCAGCCGCTGTTCGAGGAGATCAACTGTGCCAGGATATACTGGTCGCCTCGACCAGACCGGACTTGGAGGACGTAGCTCCCCGCCTTCTTGGCAAAAAGCTCCGCCCTGAAGAGATGGAGCCACAGATTCCACTGCAGCTCCATCCCCAGGTACCCCTCGCAGACCGCCGCAAAAATAGCGGCCTACGAGATGGCGTTGGGGGCGAGGTGGTGCAGCTCCACCTTGTAGTAGTGGAGGAGCACTCGCATGAAGGGGCTGACCGGCACGCCGAACCCCCTCTCGTGGAAGCATATGAAGCTCACCACGTAGCCTTCTGGGGGCACCGGTTCCCGGTGGTCAGACGGCGGTGCTCTCCACTCCGGCTAGGTCCGGCTCGTCTTCGGTCGCAAAAGCCCGTCGTGGACCAGCTGTTCCAGCCTCCTCACCGTTACCGAGGAGTTGGCCCAAGCGTCGGCAGGGAGGAGCTGGCTCTTGCCTGCCATTGTCGTCGAAAAACTACACGGGCGAGAAAAAGCGACGGCGGCACTGAACGGCGGCTGAAGGGTGTAAGATGACGAAGAGGGCGATGTAGGGCAGGGAAGGCGAGAATGCAAAGGGCCTGTAAGGGAAAACGGAACCCCGGGTCTTGCTCTTATACCCCGATGGAAGTCCAACGGGCGCGCGAAAAGGTAGGAGTAGTTTTTGCATTCAATGACCTTACCTAACCGCTCCCTCAAAACCCACAGATATGGGCACATGGCCGCTATACACGCCGTAACCGTTGCACCACGCCGCCCACTACCATGCCGATCTCGCTTCCCCTCCTAAAAAGACGCGCCCGAAACGGGTAGGAGAGGGATCCGCGGACAGATATTCCCAGACGCCTGGGTGACGGGCTCCGAGCCCGGTATGAATCTCAAGGGATCGAAAGCTGGCCCTCGACCAGGGTTCGACAGCTGCCCTCGAGTGACAGAGTCAGGGATGACTAGGGATGCGCCCATACAAGGCTAGGGCTCGAGCCACGCTCTTGAGGCACCCCAAGACGTATTCGAGGCTAAAAGAGAAGGTCGACGAAGGAATCCCATCGGAGGGAGGCATCGAGCTCTCGAATCCCATCGCAAGGAATCGAGATCCACACGACCACTCTCTGGCATTCTTAAGAGCGCCTCCGTGGCCGCTAGCCGACTCCTACCGAATGGAGCACGGGCTCACACTTGAATCCCCCCATTAGTAGCTCACCGGAGGCCGTCGGAACTTGCCCAAACGAGGGTAGTACGACGTTCCCCACCCTCCTCGTTTTTTCTAAAAAGGGAGCATGAGGGTTGAACGACAAAAGACGGTCAAGACTCTGATCGACCTCACGCGTACGAGGCTCGGGGGCTCGACCGCAAGAAACCAAACCTCGAATAAAAAAATACAGAGCACGCCACTATACGAGACCGTTCCTCAATAGAGTGCGCAAAAGACCTCGGAGGAGTCCAAGTACTCCACCGAGGCCTCGGGGGCTACACCCGGCAGGTGCGCTCGTGCGCCCCCACCGAAAAAAGTTACGACGCTACGACTCCAGTTCATGAACCGCTGAGCCTCTGAGCGAGTGACCCACACTCAACCAAAGGATCAGGGGCTACTGTCGGTACCTACAAACTAGGGGTACCCACAATCAACGATTAAGACAAACAAAACAGAGCCATAACAGCAGATGAGATACCTCGACTGCGTTCTGACTCGCACGAGGCCGGCTCGACGGGATGCCTCGACTACGTTCCGACTCTGAATCGTACGAGGCACCCACGATGGGACGCCTCGACCACGTCCTGACTCGTATGAGGCCCGTTTGATAGGGCATCTCGACTATCGGCGACCCTCTGACTCGCACGACCCCGGGTCGGATCACTCGACCCATCTTATTCACCTGCTCTGAGGCAAAAGTCAGAGAATTTAATGCGACTACCTACTACCTCCTACCGTCATGGCTATAGCTGGGACCGATGTGGAAGCAATGCCAGTGTCAGGTCTCACTTTTTACTGTCCATCCCGGGATGGGAGGTGAAAACCTGTCCTATGCACACCATACAGCACACTGTTTTGCCACTGATCACCCTCGAGGGAAGATACGACAAGGTCCGTACTCCACAATCTCGGAGATTCGGCCTTATCCGCCCGTCGTCGACCCATCCTCGACCCGGCCTCGACCCAGCCTCGACCCACCGCCGGTCAGCAGGGAAGAAAGGCCGACGTGGCACAGGACCCATGGTCTTTTCACCATCTTGTCCCCAACGTCACCATGGTGTCCAGGGATGGCTGGCCATTCCTAGGGCACGTTGCTACAGCCACCTCTACAGGTGAAAGTCCCTAGTTTGGTTTTGGCTAATTGATGAAACCTAGGACTAACCTTTGTATCTAAGTGGATGATTTAGATAAAGGTGGTCATTGAATATGAGACATGACATTGACTCATATGACCAAGATGGTGAAGACCAAGATGAAGCTTGGCTCGATGGATCGGTTGTGAAGGTGAAGGGCTAGTCGAGGCTTCGAAGCGAAGGACCATGCGATGGTGAAGCTTGAGCAAGACTTGGCGCCGATGGACCGATGCAACGGTGAAGAGCAAGTGAAGTCAAGGTCGATGAATCGTGACGGTCATGTGATGATATGAAGTGGATCATATCATTTGGAGAAACAAAATGGGCTCAAGGCAAAGGTATAACCATAGGGCCATTTTGTTTTACACTCAAGACACCATAGAGGGTGTGAGTGGTTTAGGGTCGATAGCCGAACTATTAAGAGGGGAAGTCTTATCGGTTATTCGACGCATGGGTGCCACTAGGTGAATTCATGAAGTGCATTGCATGTAGAGCCTAGTGAGCTAACTGGAAAACCTTTGAAAATGTTTGAGAAAAAGCTAACACACAAGCACATGGAGATGTACACTTGATGGTGTTGGCACATTCGCAAAGGTGGCGTTGGTCGCGCTGTGGTTTGCGGGTAGAGAGGGGTTTGGGTTCCTCTCTCCGGAAGTCGGAAATGAAATGAAATGCCTATTTTCCACTACGCCGAAAGTCGGAAAAGAAACGGAGGCGAACGGAGATCACCAGGGTGATCGGACGCTACACCAGACGCGGTCACGGTTTGACCGGACGCGTCCGGTTAGTACAGCGCAGCAGTCAGGAAAATAGCCAAAACCAAATATATGTTGATGACATCATCTTTGGATCAACCGATCAAGCTTATTGTGAAGAGTTTGGTGCTATGATGGCCAAAGAGTTTGAAATGTCTATGATTGGTGAACTTAGCTACTTCCTTGGTCTCCAAGTAAAGCAATTGAAGAATGGGACATTTGTGAGTCAAGGGAAATACATAAGGGACATGTTGAAGAAGTTTGGAATGCAAGATGCAAAGCCAATTTCAACTCCAATGGGTACAAATGGCAATTTGGATAGTGATCTTGATGGCAATATGGTGAATCAAAAGGAATATCGGTCTTTGATTGGAAGTTTACTCTATGTCACTGCATCAAGGCCGGATGTCATGTTTAGTGTTTGCATGTGTGCTAGATATCAAGCCTCACCTAGAGAGAGTCATCTCACGGCCGCAAAGAGAATATTGAGGTACTTAAAGCAAACAAGAGATGTTGGACTATGGTATCCCAAGGGTTCAAAGTTTGAATTGATTGGGTATTCGGACTTCGACTATGGGGGTTGCAAGATCAATAGAAAGAGCACAAGTGGCACATGTCAATTACTTGGAAGATCACTTGTGTCATGGTCCTCAAAAAAACAAAATAGTGTGGCAATCTCTACCGCCGAAGCCGAATATGTGAGTGCGGGGAGTTGTTGTGCACAATTGCTATGGATGAAATCAACTTTGAAGGATTATGGCCTCAACTTCAAGAATGTGCCATTGCTATGTGACAATGAGAGTGCAATCAAGATGATACAAAACCCGGTTCAACATGGAAGAACAAAGCATATTGACATAAGACATCATTTCATTAGAGATCATCAACAAAAGGGAGATATTGCTGTTGAGAGTGTTGGCACCGATGATCAACTTGCCGATATTCTAACTAAGCCACTTGATGAAAAGAGGTTTTGCAAGCTAAGGAATGAATTGAATATTCTTGATTTCTCAAACATGAGTTGAATGCACCCCAACCACTTATTGACATGCCTCTCCTTCGACATTGCAAGGTAAAGTTGATTGACATTCTATGCTAAGGACTTGCTAGAGCATGTAGACATGATAAGTGGTATGCATGAGCATTCATGATAAATCAAATGAATTTGATGGATATATGTTACCACTATTGCTTCTATGTTTGATTTGATCTAGTGGTGGCATATGACATGTTTGTGAGCTTGCACACCTAGTGTTGAATCTAGAAGATTTGCTATAAGTGTTTAATTCAACATAGGCAAGATAACCCTTATTATGAGGTGTGAAGAAGCTTGTCTTTGGTTCAAATCGAATTAAATATCTTTGGCAAGTGTTCTAGGTTGAACCAAATTTGATAATTTTTAACCTACTCCATCAAACATTGTTCTTCTCTCCACAATTTGATCCCATTTTTGGGTAAATTGTTGACAAAGGGGGAGAGAAAAAGATGATTCAACATGATAAAGGGGTAAATAAAATTTTGATGCACACAAGTAGGGGGAGCAAGCTCATAAACAAAGTTGTTGCATTTGTTTGTGCATTTTCATATGACTTGCTCATTGCACATTTTTTTTTAAATTCAATATACATGCTTGTGTGGTGCAATGGTAGTATAGAACTTGGATGATGAAATGATCTACTAGCATGCATAGGAATAGTTTTACATGTGGTATCTAGACATGCCTAAAGTTTTTTTACAAGTGGTCCAAGAACCTTTACATATAATGTTGATCTCATGGGGTTCTTGAGTTTTGTTGGATGTCTAGTTACTTCGTGATGCTAAGGATGGTGTAAAAGGCAACTCCGATTGGTATCACGCTTCAAAGGTCCATTTCTTACACTTTAGCATCATTTTGGTAGAATTACTCTCCCAACACTTCTATCCATGCATATGTGCAAAGCTTTCAATCCAAACTCTATGCACATATGTAGGGGGAGCTAATGCTACCAAAACCGAGCTTGTGATAATTGTCCAAACTTTACTTATGAGCAAAATGATTGGACAAGTATGACAAGTTCAAAACTTTTATTATCAAAATCATCTTTGTGAGGGTTGTCATCAATTACCAAAAAGGGGGAGATTGAAAGTCCCTAGTTTGGTTTTGGCTAATTGATGAAACCTAGGACTAACCTTTGTATCTAAGTGGATGATTTAGATAAAGGTGGTCATTGAATATGAGACATGACATTGACTCATATGACCAAGATGGTGAAGACCAAGATGAAGCTTGGCTCGATGGATCGGTTGTGAAGGTGAAGGGCTAGTCGAGGCTTCGAAGCGAAGGACCATGCGATGGTGAAGCTTGAGCAAGACTTGGCGCCGATGGACCGATGCAACGGTGAAGAGCAAGTGAAGTCAAGGTCGATGAATCATGACGGTCATGTGATGATATGAAGTGGATCATATCATTTGGAGAAACAAAATGGGCTCAAGGCAAAGGTATAACCATAGGGCCATTTTGTTTTACACTCAAGACACCATAGAGGGTGTGAGTGGTTTAGGGTCGATAGCCGAACTATTAAGAGGGGAAGTCTTATCGGTTATTCGACGCATGGGTGCCACTAGGTGAATTCATGAAGTGCATTGCATGTAGAGCCTAGTGAGCTAACTGGAAAACCTTTGAAAATGTTTGAGAAAAAGCTAACACACAAGCACATGGAGATGTACACTTGATGGTGTTGGCACATTCGCAAAGGTGGCGTTGGTCGCGCTGTGGTTTGCGGGTAGAGAGGGGTTTGGGTTCCTCTCTCCCTCCCGCCGAGCGTGCGAGCGCGGGATTCAGGCGATTTCGGGGAAATGAAATGCCTATTTTCCACTACGCCGGAAGTCGGAAAAGAAACGGAGGCGAACGGAGGTCACTGAGGTGACCAGACGCTGCACCGGACGCGGTCACGGTGTGACCGGACGCGTCCGGTCAGTACAGCGCAGCAGCCAGGTGCGCGGGTTAGGGTTTGCAACCGGCGCGTCCGGTCACTCGCAGGACCGGCGCGTCCGGTCAGGCACCCTGAGGTTTTTGCAGTTTCGCAAGGACGATCGGACGCGGTGCGCGTCCGGTCACACACGATCGGACGCGTCCGGTCGTCAAAGGAGCTTACTGGACTCCGACCGAACGCGGTCACTGTCGCGTCCGGTCGTTGCGAGGAGCGCGTCCGGTCGTTGCTTCACGGGCGCGCGGTACTGTGCAACCGGCGCGTCCGGTCGGTTGAGCTGCGCGTCCGGTCATCGCGTTTGACCGTTGGCGCGCAGTGACCGTTGGAGGATCTAGCGGTCGCGTTTGAAATCGGTGGACACGTGGACGTCGCAGGGCGACCGGACGCGGTTGAGCGCGTCCGGTCAGTTTCGACCGGCGCGTCCGGTCGTCCCGAAAAAACGGTCAGTGGAGTTGCAACGGCTCTATTTGTTTGGGATGCTTATAAATACTTGTTGGCCGGCCCTTAGGGAGGTCTCTTGGCATTTCTAACACTCTTGTGCATCCTTTGAGCTAGAGCTACTCCTCCCACTCATCTCTCTTGCTTGATTGCAAATCAAAAGTGAGATTGAGTGATCCCAAAGTGCATTGCATAGCTTGAGGGCATCTAGTGGCACTTGTGGGTGGTTTAGCCGGTGGATTTCTTGTTACTCTTGGAGAGTACCGCTCCTAGCCGGCTTGGAGATTGTTGGAGGCATTGGCAAGAGAAGGTGATTGTTCTTGGCCACCTCCGGTTGATTGTGAGAGGTTCTTGTGCTTTTCTCGGCGGGACGCCAAAAGCAACTCTAGTGGAATCCGCGTGTCGTTGAGTTACCTCACTTGAGAGTGGTGTCTTGCGGTGCCTTGCGGGGCGTGCCTTGAGGGGCAAGTGACTTGAGGGTCACACCGAGGAACCATCTAAGTGTTGGTCGACACAACCGGTGACGTAGCTTGTCGGTGCACAAGTGAACACCGGGTGAACAAAAATATTGTGTTTCTTGTCTCCCGGTGATTGGTCTTCATATTGTGTTGTTGTCAATATTGATTGATTGTATATCATCTTGGTGATTGGCAACATCTTCACTCCACCGTCGGTATAAGAATCATAATCCTCTCTTGCACTTACTTTTACTAGATTATCTTGTGTAACTCTAGTGGTAGCTTTGCTAGTAGTTTTGTTTAGCTTGTTCTCTAGTGTAAGTTTAGTGACATAGCTCTTGTGTGAACTAGAGATCATAATCTACTAGACTTGTGGATAGGAGGCTTGCATCACAACCTTTGGCTAAGCAAAACTCGCTTTACGCCGTTTGTTGTTCTAACAAGTTTGCTTAGTGGTATTTGTAGAATTTTTTATAGGCTATTCACCCCCCCTCTAGCCATCTAGGACCTTACAACAGGGATCGACAAAACTTCACCTCAAGGCACCCCGGTGTCCTGGCCTCCTCTTACCCTATAAAAGGACAGGCCAGGGCTCTACAAGGGACAAGGAAGGCAACAACGAACCAACCAACAAACGAGCAAAGGCACACCACCCATCGATCAACATCTCATGCAATCACCCTTGTACTCTGACTTTTCCTTTGAGACTTGGGCTCGGTTCCCTCTCTCACAGCTTGTAACCCCTACGCAAGCACTTTGGTGCAAGGAAATACAATACTCCTCCCTCCCCGCTGGACGTAGGGCCTTCTTTTGCCCTAACTAGGATAAATCCCCGTGTATTCTCCTTGCATCACCATCCAGATTAGGGACACACAGCACTCACTCGTTGGCTTAGGACCCCCACGAGACTGAACGCCGACACCTTATTTTTTATTTAATCTTTATTAACTTATATTCTATTTAAGTTATTTAGTTAATTCTGTATATTCATAGAATATCATTATTATTTTATATGTTCACTTTTCTTCTTATTTATTTTGCTATAATTATTTTATTTTTTTCCTATTTTCTTATTTTCTTTTTTCTTATTTCCTATATTCCATGGTATAAGTGTGATGTTCGGGTAGTGTATATGTGATGTTATATCGTGTATTTTAGTAATGTTTACCTAGTATAAATAAGATGTTTGAAAGGTTCTTGTTTGGTTTTGGTAATTGAGTGACAACCTTAGATAGACTAATTGTGTTTATTGTGAGATACACATGGTGATTAGTTCATAGGTACAGTGTGTGAACAACTCATGCCATAGAGGTGAAATGGCTTGGATATGTTGCATAGCTCACATATGTGATGAAGAAGCTCATTGGATGTAAGACATGACATTGAGTCATGTGACTAAGGTGGAGAAGATCAATACAAGGCTTGGCTCGACGGACCGGTTGCAAGTGTGAAGGGCAAGTTGAGTGATGACTTGGCGCTGATGGACTGAAAGAACGGTGAAGAGCAAGTGAAGTCAAGATCAATGAACCAATACTGACACATGATGATATGAAGTGGATCATATCAATTGTGATTGGTTAGTGCATGTGTTGCATCAACGATGGAGGAGATGAAATGGAATATGCAAGGCAAAGGTATATTTGTAGGACAATTCATTTCACCAGTCATAGTTTAGAGAAGTTTATAACCGGGTTTAGGATAGATGGCCGTACTATCAAGAGGGGCAAACTTATTTGCATATCGGTCATCTAGTGCCACTTGAGCGATCTAACTTTGCATACGTGTTAGGATCTAGTGGCATGGTGAAAAGAGTGCTAATCCTTTAGAAAATGTTTGTGAAAAGCTAACACACATGCACAAGGTAGTGATCACTATGTGGTGTTAGCACATTTGCAAAGGTGGTAAAAAAGACAAAGAAGAGGAGGCAAAACTGGGCTCGAAGTGCTACCTAGGTGGCACCGCCACCTGTAACGGATCAACATGATTATACAAGATTAAGTAAGAAAATCTTCCACCGAGGTAGATAATTTACCAAACTTAAGCTCGTACAACCCGAGATTCCGTGAAATCACGAAGGATTTCCAACCAACCAACATTCCAACCAAGATCATACTGATTTAGCAGCCACCGTCACATGGTACATAAAGTTCGCAACGACAGTTGAATACATCAGAGTTTAGAACATAAAGTTATTATAACACAAGTTCAAATTAACATAGCGGAAGCAAGTAGTTTGAAAACCACACACACTTAGTTCAGATACAGTGCCAGCAGGTAGTCATAGTCCACAAAAGCATGGGATAAGATAGACGGAGTGACCATTGCCATTGGTCCTAGTTGTCACCCATCGCCGGGTACAGACAGTTGATGCAATACCCAGAGTACATCTGACCATCTGCAACAACAATGGGAACAACGCCCTGAGTACGAGAAGGTACTCAGCTAGACTTACCCGTCATAAACTAGAAATAAATGACACCAAGGAGCATGCAAGGCTTTTGTAAAGTGGACTGGCTTGACTGGTTTTGTAGAAAAGCATAAGTTATCATCTATGAACCATTTAAAATATAAGCATCAACTTAATTATACCTGATTAATCTAAATAAGCACCTATGCTAGAGCAATCACTTGATTAACCATTAACATCAAAGGTTACCATATCAGGTTTAGCTTTTCCAACATCATTCACATAACCATCGGTGTTCCATCATTATTACTATGATGCTGTAGCTCAAGTCAAGTACTCACTATCCAGGAGCGATGGTGATTCGAATCGATTCCTAACCAGCTGGTGATTTATTCCTCACACAAACCACGCTTCCCCCGTCAGGGTCGCTTAAATCACCAATGACACGATTCCGGTAAACGTCGCGGGATAAACTGGGGCCACAGTACCCAGGGACCGCCCGACTGCCAGGACGCACCTTGGGCTCACTCTTCACGTCCCTGTCATACCTCCTTCAGCACCGGTACGTGCACCCATGTAGGTCCCGGCCCGAATCATGTCACTAGCTTCACGATCGAAAGGTACTTTATTCGGCCAGCTAAATGTGAGGCATGCGTTCAACATGACAAGAGGGATGAGCAACGATCGATCCTTAATCGACACAGACGGAATCACTATAGTCCAAAACCCTATAAGACTCCGGCCAGTCTCCGTTTATCCATCAACACTTGGTTACTTTCCATGATAACAATTATAGCCAACCATAACCAGGTATCCACCTATATCTCGCAGGTGATAGAAAATCACCTGACTTCTACCGGTCTAAGCATGGCTAAGCAATACTTTTGATCCTAAACTAAAATAGGATTCCAAGCGTATTTATGGGACAAGAAAAAGGTATATATGCAACAAGTGTTTTCACTCAACTTCTATAACTTAATGCAACAATATAACTCATATATAAAGAATTTCTTGAATAAAATAGGGAATTTAGAATGCTCCAGGGCTTGCCTCTTTCAAACGAACTAGGCTGGTGATCTATGCACTCGGGCAACTCCTCTCCTTGCTCCTCTTCCTCGGGCACCTCCTGTGCCTGGAGCTCTTGCGGATCGGTCCAGGTCTGTTCTTTCGGCACTGCTACCGGCGACTCCTCCTGCGATCCTGTATGATGCAATTACATAAGTAAACATGCAGATGGTGCATCGGATGCGGTGGAATGCCATGAGGACATGATATGCAGATGAGCACATTGAAACTGATAGTATAGATTAGAGACAAAATCTTTCTACAAGGTAGTCAACATCATCCAAGAACATGTACCACAAAACATGTCATCTACTCTTATACTAGTTAGCATATAACTCTCACACAAGTGTTGCTACACTTTGTCAAACCCTAATATCTTAACCTATCAAGTAACACCAGCAAGGTAGTTTGGTGCTTCAAAGATACACCGAACACTTTTTATTACTTTAATTACTCATAAAGAATAACTTTTTTATTTCCTATTTAAACTATGGTTACACATTAACACCTATTTCTGTTACATGTAAAAATCTACAAAAATTACAGTAGTATAGTCCTACTCCAAATAGCATACTACAAAAATTTCATGGGATTTGGATAAGTAAAACAATCTATACAAAATAAACAAGTTATAGCATAATAATGAGCATGAAAATACTTTGTACTAGGAAAAGTATCAAACAACAAATTCATTATTTTTCCTATGCTCTACACAGTAAACAAGCACATCACAAATATTATCACATGCATGTGTTATACAATTTTTGCTCTCTACCAAAAATAATAAAAATCATCAATTAAAGGCACTTGAACTACACCTCAATAATTTTTCATAGAACATGCATCATATACATTTTTCCTAGAAAGTACACCACTAAAGAAGACTAATGAAACTGGAACCAAAATTTTCTGACCAATATTCTATTTATTAGACATTTTCTAAGATATCAGCACTTATAAGAATTAAATAAATTTATACAGAAAAGTATTTCAAACTTGACATGCAATAATTTTACATCATAGATCTGGCCTTAAGAAGTCTACCAAAATTTGTTTCACAATTTTTGGAGCTAGAAATCTTGAGATATGATTTTTGAAAGCTTTTCACAATTTCTGGAAAATCATTTTTATTTATCTTTTTCTGAAAAACCCGAACCTAAAACGCTACACACACCCTGCGCATTTTCCCCCGCTTGCACCAGAGAGGCTGACAGTGGGGTCCTCGGGCCCGCCTGTCACACACACCGGGAGGACACGGTGGCGTTCTCGCCGGCAGTGAGCTCCCCGGTGACGGCGGTCACCACCACTCGATTCCCCGTGACAAGGCGAAGCCGAGGGTGCCTAGCATGCGGCCAGACGAGCTCGGCATCGAGCTCGCCGGCGTGCATGGCGGCGTGGTGGCTCGGCCCGCCGTCGGCCGGCCAACACCGACCGAGAAGGAATGTGTGGTGCGGTCTGCGAGCTTCACCGCGCGAATGCGGTGCTGGTGCACGTGAGAAGTGGACGAGAAGAAGGATGGAGGGGTGAAGTCCACGGAGCAGCTCACTCCGGTGAGCTCGGCCGGAACTCCGGTGAGCCATTACCGTGGCTAGGGGCAGTATCCCTGCGGGCCCTGGCGAGCACGGGATGCGCAACGAGAAGGCGAAGCTAGGAGGAAGACGGAGGCCGTGGCGGTGAGCCGGGGCGGCGGCGATAGGCGGTGGCGGAGCTCGGGAGCTGGCAATGGCGCGGTGGCCGCTCGGTCACTCTACAGCGCTGCTGTGGGGCGAGGAGAGGCGAATGGAGTAGCAACTGTGGCGGGCGAGCGCGCGGAGGGACGCGGGGGCCACAGACGGCCACGCAGAGGGCGGCGCCGGCGCATGGCGGCCACGGGCGGTGAAGCTCTGCCGCGGTCGGCGCAAGCGCGCGCGCGGACGATGGCGAGCGGGCGGGTGTGAGCGCGGGCTGGGCTGGCTTGCCGAGCTGGGCCGAAAACGAGGCGGCGGCCCATTTAACCGAGAAATACTTTTTCTTTTCAAATTTCAATTTTTAGAATTTCTAAACTGTTTCAAATTCAAATTTTGAGGAAGAAAAAGACATTTTCACAAGTTGACCCCAAAACAAAAGTTGTTCAAAATTTAATTCTCTACAACTTTTATTTAGGGCATTTTTCAAAATTCCAAGTAGATTTTGAATTAATAATTCAAAGTCCAATTTTTAAATAAAAACTCATTTTTCTAGAATATTTTTAAAAGCAAAATTTGGGGAGATTTTGAATACAAAAGTTGCTCCAAAAATCATGCTAATGAATTCTAGGTTATTTTAAATCACAGCCAAACATGTTTTACAACCCTAGCAAGCAAATGCAACATGTATGTTTCAAAAAGATATTTCACACGTTTCAATTTAGTTTTTAATTTATATTGCATGTAATTATGAAATGCATTTGATGCTAATGTCATGCTTTGGGATGCTAATGCATGCTTAACACCCGGGGTGTTACACCACCCCTAGTCCGGTGGCACCGCCACCCCTAGAGCGATGCCTACCTGGAGGCCAAGAGGGAGGAGGTGGCTAGTGCCCTGGGGGGCACTGCCACTGCCTGTCCGGCGGCACTGCCACCCCTAGGGCAGTGCCCACTAGACCAAGGCTGAGAGCAGTAGTGGGTGACTTGGCCACCGCCGTATCTGGCGTGCACCATCGTGTGGAGGGCGGTGGTACCGCCAGGGGCTATGTGGTGCATCGCCCCTTTTCGGCAGAGAGCAAGGGAAGGCGATGGGGTCATCGCTATGGTGACGGCGGTGCACCGCCTTAAATTTCTAAAGATGTGGTGTTTTGGGTGGCTCGTTGGGTGGTCACCACCACCCCTAGGGCGGTGCCACCACCACCCCTATCTGGTGACCAACGGCTAGTTTCTAACCATTGGAATTTGACCATTGCGAGGGGCACCGCCGTGTCCGGTGCCCTCGCAGAAACTAGCAGCTTTGCTCCAACAACTTTATTAGGCCTGGGGGCTATAAATAGAGGTGGAGCTCAGGCTTGGGCTGGTTGCTGAGCACCCTTAAGCCTTGGTGGCTTGTGTAGGTGTGCTTGGATGCCCTCTAACTCACTTGTGCTTGCAAGAGTGCGATCCGATTGCGAGTGAGTGTGATTCTAGTGCGTTGCATTGTGAGGTTACATCGAGTGGCACTAGGTGATCGAGTTATAAGCCAGTGGTGCTTGTTACTCTTGGAGGTTGCCACCTCCTAGATAGCTTGGTGGCTTGTGACTCCATTGAAGCACGCAAGAAGATTATGCGGTGTTCCAGAGGAGGATTTATGAGGGTGATTATGCTCACCCCGCAGGGATCACGAAAGAGCAACTCTAGTAGAGCGTGTCATTGAGCTACCATCACTTTCGGGGTAGGTTCTTGTGGTGCCGGACGTGCGGGCTTGGCGGGTGATGCCAATTAGCCGCTAAACCATCAGGTGAGTGGTCGACATAATGGGGACGTAGCTTGGTGGCAACCAAGTGAATCTCGAGAGAAAATCATCGTGTCAACATTGTCTTCATCATCTTCTCGGTGGTTTGCATTGCGCACAACACAAGCTTGTATTTACATTTTATGTACTATGCTTGTGTAGTTGCTCTTGTGATTAGTTAGCTTGTATAGCTTGCTAGGTACCTTCTTGCTTGTGTAGATAGAAGTATCTCCTTTTGCGTGGCTAATTTGGTTTTAGTACCTTGTTAGTCACATTGCTTAGTTTGTGTAGCTAAGTGTTTTGCGCTTCAAGATTCCCCTCACCATTGATAATGGAGCCTTTTGCACCTTCATGAAACAGAGTGGTACTGCCAAGCTGCTTCGAGCATCATCTCTCATTATTTGGGACGAGGCTAGCATGAGAAAGAGGCAGTCTGTCGAGGCGCTGGACAATAATCTCCGTGATATAATGGACCGACCAGAGCTACTGTTCGGTGGGAAGACCGTGGTGTTCGGTGGAGATTTTAGACAGGTTCTTCCCGTTGTTCGAAGAGGGTCGAGGGCTCAGGTGGTCGGTGCCTTGCTGCGTATGTTGTACCTTTGGGATTCCATGTGACATCTAAAACTGGTGCGCAACATGAGGGCAAAGAGCGACCCGTGGTTTGCAGAATACTTGTTGCGCGTTGGTGGGGGATCTGAGGAGGTGACTGTTAATGATGAAATCCTTCTTCCTCATGATATATGCATACCGCACACCGGGCAAGATAGTGACCTTGATACTCTAATTGATTGCATATTCCCTAACCTCAATGCGAATATGACAAGCAAAGATTATATCACCTCTCGAGCGATCTTATCTACGTGAAATGACTGGGTTGATATGATTAATATGAAGATGATAGGTCGTTTCCATGGGGATGAGATGGTGTACCATAGCTTTGACTGTGCGGTGGATGATCCACACAACTACTACCTAGAGGAATTCCTTAACACTTTGACACCCAATGGTCTACCTCCACATGTGTTAAAGCTGAAGATTGGTTGTCCGGTCATATTGCTTAGGAACATTGATCCTGCGAACGAACTTTGTAATGGTACCAGGCTTATCATACGAGGGTCCCAAAAGAATACCATAGACGCATAAATTGTGTTGGGACAGCACGCTGGAAAGCGGGTTTTTCTGCCTCGCATACCTTTATGCCCGTCGGACGATGAGATGTTCTCTTTTCAATTTAAGCGAAAGCAGTTCCCTATTTGACTCAGCTTCGCGATGACCGTTAACAAGGCACAGGGGCAGACTATCCCTAACGTCGGGGTATACTTGCCGGAACCAGTGTTCTCGCACGGCCAATTGTATGTGGCACTATCAAGAGCTATGGCAAGATCGAACATTAGGATCCTAGCCGTGCCGGCTACTGAGAAGGACATGAACAAGGGAAAAGGAAAAGAGAAGGGGAAGAAGAAACCGACAAAGAATATATTCACAAAGAATATTGTATATAACGAGGTTCTAACTCCATGAAATAGGTAATGCATCACACGTCGATACAATATCAATAATACTTTAACTTTAAACATTAACAAACAACTTATATGCAGGATACTTCTAACTACAGCTTGAGCCATCTGCATGCTTCAGCTGCAAGAAGTCAGATGCCGCATCTTGGACTTTAAAATCTTATGGATCATTTTTGATTGCTGATCAGCAACAGCTTGGTGTCCATGCAAAACACGCTCTCTTGGTCAAACTATTGAGTGATTAGATTCTTAATTGTACAGTCTATTGTAAAACATGTATTGTGAAATACAAACTTGTTATGATTAAGGTGAATGCTCATGTGTTGGAACGGGAAAAAAATACCAGATAACATGTATTGTAAAAAGACAAACTTGTAAAAAATTATTGCTTATCCTTCTAAACTCTCTATCTCTGTCTCTACAACTAAAACATATCGTCCACTCGGCACTAGCCCCACGCGCCATGTCCACCCCGGCTTCATGCAATCGCCCCTCCCCCACAATATGTTCCCGTTGCAGCGTAGGGGCATTTACCTAGTCCATGGAAAGATTTGATTCGGGCCAGGCCTGATTGGCTAGGCTACATTAAGGCTTTCACATGTGTTTTCAATTTAGTCCAGGCCCATAATTCCATAAGCTAAGCTTATTTCATTTTGAAAAAGTCTAGGGCATGTTTTTTTGGTGTGGTAGTTTGCTACATCTAACCTTCGGCAAATTGTAGCTGACATAAAAAATGTGGCGAGCAAAATCCAGTCCACACTTGTAACAAAGTTCAACACGAAAATAAATCTATCACATGTGGGACAAAGTACTAAAAAATTATGGCACACCATAGTTGTGAGTGAACCAAACAACTGCTCAAAAAATGTGACATGACTAACCTTTGATGTGGTAAGTTTTGGTCACAAACCAAACATGCCCCTATTCTTTATTTCGAACTATAGTCATAGTTTGATTTTCTTCCTCAAACTCCAAAACCACATATTTTACCCTTTAAACTTTGACAATCGTTCAAATTACCTCTCTACTCTGATTTGGAGTGGTTTCGAATACGGTTTTGTCTTTCTTAGTTACAAACAAATCGATAAATACTTGATAAGGTTTTCAAACTATAAAAAATGTCTCTAAGCTCTTAAAAAATCCCACAAAATTCTAGAGATAAATTAAGATACGACAAATCTATATCTATCCTAATATTAAAGAACAAAGTGATTCTTCGGTATATCATATTTTACTTTCCATAATAATACCATCACACACCTCTCTATATATTCCGACCATGACACACTGAGCTGCAAGTCGTCTAGGTGATCACGTAACAAAGTTGTACATTCCATTGTAAAACATGAGCATATTTGCTAGTCTAAATAAAACATTTAGAACTCATAAAAATATCTCTATATACTTTAGAAATAGATTTATCACTAGGAAAAAGGAAAAATATCAAAAAATCTATTATTATAAAAGAGCGAAGAAATTGAAAATAGCTTCTCACCTTGCTATTTCATACCCACCTTAATTCTTATCGCTTAAAACTACTTAAAATTCTGATCCAACACATTTAAATCACCCATCCTAATAATCTGGCTAGTGGACCCAGCCAGAAAACTCTTTTATTGTGTACGAGTGTTTCTCTCTTACGGGCGCCTTGCGTTGGTTTTTTTCACATTCCGCAAGTTTACCCGCCCATACCCACACGTTTGTGACCTTGGCCGCACCTCTCAATTATCTATAAGATGTATTAGATTAATTCCTCCTAAACCCCGTGCTGTGGAGGCCGTCTCCTCACCAAGCTGCCGAAGCCCTATACTACTACATCCAGACCTAGCACTAACGCTTCTATCACTGCCTGTATTATTAAAACTATTAGTGATGGAGAGTATCACCTGTATTATTAAAACTATTAGTGATGGAGAGTATCACCGCCAGTTCGTAAGAACGTTCGGGTCGATAACTATCACCGCCGCTTTGCCTTACCAACCGACGGTGATAGTCCATCGTCACAGCCAGTTTGCACCACCAACCGACGGTGATGTTGTGCTCCTCATCATCACTGCCTCACCATATGAACCGGCGGTGAAGACGTTTTTCACCGCCTACTTGTTGTATGATACGGCGGTGAGATAACCATGCTACAGCACAATAAAATTCATAACTTTTTTCAAATAAAGTTGGATGAAAACAAACTTTATATGAGATCTATAACTTTGGAGTTGATGACTTTTTTATTTGAAACCATTTACGGTCTCAAAATTCTGTTTGAAGCGCTCAAATTTTAAATTTTTTTTAAAATTGTACAAATGATCTCAGATGGAAAATAACCAAAACCAAAGTTATAAATGGTTTCAAATCGAGGTCTACAACTAATTCTGACCGTGTACAACTCCTCTTGATATATGCAAGCACTCATGCAATTGCAGAAAGGCCAAGGTTAGACAAACCATAAAGCACGGCACAATAGCAGACAAGCTCATGCGAGTTGCAATCTTGCAGATTTCCTTCTATATATCCTTCCTTTTGTCGTTCACATGTACGATTCTTTAAAGGGACGTGCTGGCGCCGAACGTCCAACAGGATAGGATTCCGTCGGACGACCGTTTCTCGTGCGCGTCTACACAGCCTGCCCCTATCCGCTAATTCACCCTGCCCGCATGCGCATCGCGCCATCGCCACGTCCGTACGACTCACTCGCAATCCGCCCCATCCGCCTCGATTCGACCCGCCCCCATCTGCGCACCCCGCCCATCCATTTGCCCCGCTTCGTAGGCGCACCCCGCTCGGTCATGCCCCCGACTGCCAACCCCCAGCGCGATGCACATCACATCTGCCGGCCAGCGGCTCGCCACGCCCCATTCCCCGGCGCCCGTGCCGTGCCACCATCACTCCACCGCAACATCTGACTCTTCAAATAGCATGAAACACATGCAACATGAAACACTTGAATGCAACATACGTCTAAAATAGATAAAACATCTGTAACATATACTTGCAACATATTATGTGTAAAAGCATATGCAACATCCAGATAGAACACTTGTAACTTGCAACACGAAAAACACTTGTTACAACGGAAGACTGGAATAGATGAAATATTTCGAACATACTGTTGCAACATACTTGTGAAACATATACAACATCCAAATTAAAACGCGTGTAACATATGTCTGGAATTTTGAACATACTCTTACAACATGTCTCTGAAACACTTGCAACATGTGCAACATCCCCGATCTACTTTTGCAATATCCATATGAAAACAACTGCAACATACCTATGAAACATCTGAAATGCTTAAAACATATATTTGCAACATAGAGGAGGGGGAGCCTATGCCGGTCAATTTCAGCCATCGGGTGGGAACTGACGATGAGTAGTGGCGCACGAGCACACTAGCATCCAACACTAGCGACGCGCACGAGCACCACCGCCACTAGCACTGGGCTTTGATCGACCAGGTGGGCAGAGCGAGCACCACGAGCACCAGCGTGCATGACAGGAGGGAGCGGGCGGTGCGTGCGACGGGAGGGGGCGAGAGGCGCGTGCGACAGGGTGCGAGCGAGCGGCGGCGAATGGGGCGTGTGGCAGCAGCGAGAGGAGTGCGCATCCGCGTCTAGGATGGGGCATCTGCAAGGCGCTACGACAGCGGAGGAAGAAGCGAAAGGGATAAGGATGAGTAATTTTTTTAATAAACTCATGGGTAGAGCGAGATGTGGGTTAAAAGCGCATGAAACAAGGCGGTGGCTCGTGTCAGGCGTAAGACACGTACATAGCATTACTGTTTTTCAAGTCTCGCTGCCCTAGGGTAACCGTACCAAAACAGGACTCGGCGCACATCTTTGCGCCTATATGGTTTGAACCGGTAAAATTCCTGTGCGCTAGAACACCCCTGGAAACCCAGACAGATAGGCATGCCATCTCTGGATAGGCCAGACAAATAAATCATTTTGTCTGTCCATTACAGGCTTATAGCGTACAAGCTCAAGATTTGCCTGATGTCAGTAACTTCATGTATCTAAACGAGCAAAACTCTTAACGGTACTGCTAGGCCCCAGATATACCATGATGTCAAAGTTTGACCATCAACACATGGCAACAACGCCACTTGTTCGATTGCCAAGACATGGAGACGTGTTCCAGCTAACGATGGCCCAACACAGAGGAAAACTTGGGCCAGTAAACCCAACTCGAGATACGTCGGATTAGAATTGGGCAACAACTAAAATTCAAGCCAAAGACGGAGCTGACTAGACCCTTCTGAGTACTCCGAGGACTTCGTCCACCTCCAATTTAACTAGATTTATTATTAAAAAATGGTATTAATATCTGTATCTACAAATAGATTAATTACTATAAAACATATAACATAAATTAATCTAATGATGATGCTTACTTAGTATCATAAACATAAACATCACTACTAGTTTTTATATATTTGTCAAATTTAAGATTGGTTGATTTTTTTGAGTGCTAGATGAACATTTATTTTGGACGAGAAGGAGTAGTGAACATGAACCGGAGATAGATAGGAGAGGGGAGGGTGGTATGAATTCTGGGGAGAGTCGGTGGCTTCGTCAGTCAGCCGGTGACGAGTATCTGGTGGCGATTTTTGGGGTGGAGAGCTGCAATGTAATCGTGACTCTAGTGAACACCTAAACAGTTACTCATCCATTTTGCAATGACTTAGCAAAATGGATATACCAAAAAAGTCAAAGTGACTTATAATTTGGAACGGAGGAATTACTATAGTATAGTATATCCTGAGTAGTAGATATGGGTGTGTAAGGCCCTGGTTCATGAATGTTAAAGTTTAACTCCCATCACATCAATATTGCGGCAAATGCATGGAGTACTAAATGTAGAGTAATTACATGCATGTTGACACAGATTAGGAGTAATTTACGAGACGAATCTATTAAGCCTAATTAGTCTAAAATTGGAAACTTTTTATCAAATAAGACGAATGTGCTACAGTATTTGTTAAATTTTAACACCTTTAACCAAACAGGCCCTAAGTATTAACATTATGCTAAGATGACAAACAACACACTACAATGTCGTAAAACAGAACAGATAAGGATCTGGATTTTTCACATGGCTGAGTACGTGCGCGAGTGCAGTTTATGTCAAGAGTGCCCTTGTTCAGTTCCAAAATCGGGCACCCCTGATTTGGAACAGTTCGCTACAGTGCGCATTAAATGCGCACTGTAGCGATTCGTTTATTTTGGTAAAAATTATCTAAATTTTGACTAATTAGGCTCAAAATGTTCGTCTCGCAAAGTACAATAAAACTGTGCAATTAGTTTTAAATTTCATCTACATTTAGTACTTCATGCATGTGCTGGTATTTTGATGTGATGAGAATCTTCTTTTTGCATAGTAAAATTTGGGGGTTGAATTTGGGAACTAAACAAGGGCAGTATGTGACTGCTACGTCTGAATGTCTGGCAGGCAGCTGATGCGGAGCAACGGAAATGCAGTACGGTACTTGTCCTTTGATTTGGTTTGTCCGAGAAGCATGCAACAAAGAGTATAAACCCGCAAGAGTTCACTTATTATGTACCGTCGTCAATCAGCTGGAGAAGACCAACAATAGTATCACAGTGGAGCCACAAATTAAACTAAACTAATATAATACTTGTTGGTTGGAAGAGAGGAGGAGGATCAACTAACAGATATACTAGAAAATCATCGTTGCTTTCCACGGGAATTACTTAATAGTTTCCGAATTATAAGATCTTTGTCCTGGTAATAACAACGTGCACGGCTGTGAAAGTGAAATGTTCGACTTCCACGCGCCGGAAGTTGCCTGGTAGGTAACCTGCAGTTGTGCATTCACCAGTCAGCAGCAAATTAAACTAGTACTAATAAGCAGAAAGAATGAATTCGCGTGCTCACGTGGTCGAGTGGGCGAGTCCAGACTCCAGAGATGGTATATACGAGATGAGGTCCATTTCCAATTTGCGCAATTGCCTGGTGCTTGTTTTGACCAGGCGTTTATCCGAGGCGAGGGAGAGAGATCAACTTGTCCTTGTCTTCTCTTCTTTAGATGCATGAGTAGGTAGAATAGGGCTAGTCGTATATCCTCATTCCCGTCCACCTCCGCCGTTGCTGGGAATGTCACTTGACTTGGAAGCTACGTAGGGGGTCCGGGTGCAGGTTTCTATATTTTTCAATACAATTTTAAATGCAAATTACAAGAACATACCCGTTCCTGCTAAATTGGGGGAAATACCCCTTTTCTTCTGTGGTCAAACGACTTTAAAAAGTCGTACCACTGGAAATGATTTTTCCTTGATTTAGTTTACCTAGCTGGGAAACGATTTTGATTCCGTCGAAATAAGTATGCCTTTTATATTCAACGGAAGCACGATTTTCAGCATCAGTTCACCGTGGAACGAATTTTCCATGCATGCCATTTTATCTTTTTGATTTCTTTTCTATTCAAAATCAAGGATTTAGAGTCCTCTAAAAATCCTGTAACTTTTTAGATAGACGCTAAAAGGTAAGCATGAAACTTTTTTAAGTGACAACGGACCGATCCCGGCGGCGGAGAAGATGACATCTCTGGCGATCCTCTCATGGCGGTTCCATGGTTCGCCCCAAAGCTCCGGCGCCCACATGAATCTTCCAGGCCTTGATTTCCAGGCCGGGGAGAGTGCTCAAGGTAGAAATCTCTTGGCGTTTGAGGGCCCTGATTTGTGTACATTCCTCCTCGACATCCAAAGGCTTCTTCCTTGTTCTTTGTGTTTTGGTCGTTGCAAATACAGATTGGCAGAGGCATCACCCGCTGTGATTCTCCAAGCGGTCATTGGAGGCACAACTGAGCTCTTCAAGGTTCTTCGACTTGGTGATCGAGTTTTCAGATTCTCTATTTCTTCGCAACAAGATGGATTTCATATTTAAAGTTTCAGTGCACCAACTTCAAAGTTTACTTCAACCTATGGCATGGGACGGCCCTAACCATGCCTTAGAATTCAAAGGGTTGGAGTGCTCAGGAACAAGCATTATGGAATATCGTCACAAGAAAGTCGTGGTTATGGCGGTGCGTACCATTCCCCTCACTGGAGCGAACTCTATCCCGGTCCGCCATGGCTCCACTCGTGGATTGCAGAATTCAAATTTGAACTCAAATTCAGTTCATCAAAACTGTCAATCAATTTTTACTCACCTTAATTTTGGCGCAAAATCAGCGGCGGAAAAATTCGGGTCCCTCTTTAAATTAGCGCGGGATTCTAGGCAAAAGCCCCTTTGATTCCTCAGGGTGTTCAAGAGCATGTTCTCGGTGTTTGGCCCATAATCACTCGTGGCCCAACTGTCCCAATAAGCTCGATCCATTGCTAGGTCTGCTCCGTTTTTGTACACTCTTCCGATAATTGCTCTCTCCCGCCTCATCGTCGCGCCCTTCCATGCGACGTGCCCCTTCGCCTTCCGACGATCATTGGACTCCAGGATCTATGGCTATTGGGCCCGTACCTCCTGAACAACACACCTTATTATCTATCGGGGATTATTACCTTTTGTACTGGTAAACCTCCACCTACACCCATAGTCATACTGTGGAGGCATCCTTGGCGTATTGTGGCTCCTGAATTTCTCGTCGACAACGACGAGGACGAGGCTGCATTGTCATCCCCGCCAAGAGTCTCTGCTCCTTCTCTGGTCCGCTTCTTCACTCGCTTTGGTGAGTTTGCAACTTTGGTTCTTGGCATCCACTCTTCTGCCTCCATGGTTCATGTTTCTTGGGTTGAGAAAACCCCAATTTTGCCCCTTCCTACAGTAACTTCTTCCCCTAAACCACAACGATCAATGGTGTTCCGTCTCATCGACCCCACACCTTTCGTGCCTCCTGGGATGCAGAGAGTTGTGGTTCATGGATGGTCTGACATGCACAGGGTGGTAGTGGGTCATGTGGCCTAGAGGAACAATGATTTGGCGAGCGCGAGGCTTCACCTGATGCAAGCAGAACATGTCAACTTTTGGGACATCCAGAATATCATAGAAGATTGTCTTCACAATCACATGAATGTTGGCTTCCATTCAATGCAGCCATCCCCTTTTGGTTAGGCCTATGTCCGCTTCAATTACATGCATGTGTGTGATTTGTTGATCTAGACTAGCCCCCACCCCTATGGAAATGGTACGATTTCTTCTCTACCTCACAACAGGTCTTGGAACAATCGAACCGCAGTGATGACACATGAAGTTTGGCTTATGATGTTGGTCCTCAATCTGGATCTGTGGACTCAAGCTTAGTGGAAAAGGCTGCGTCCTCATTTGGCAAGCTATTAATCTGGGAGGAAGATCATTACCATCAGGCTCAGGCTATTGTGAAAGTTCATGTTTATAGTTTGGAGGAAATCTCGTGGTTCTTTGTCTCCACGGAGGGGGTTAACTACGAATTTGATAGCTAGTCTGTACAGTGTGAGATCTAGCAAGCTGCTATGCTCAGAGCATGTGCCCAATATGAAGACTTCCCACCAGGAAATGATGACTTTGACCCCCACCATTTCCCTTATCATGGTTATGGTCAGATGGGACAGTGGCCTCCATTGCCTCCACTTGCAGACAATCCCCCGGTGCCTCCTAATCTTGAACACTTGGATGCCTTGGGTTGGGGAGCATGGCTAGATCAAGACAACCAAGCACATAACCCTGCAACCAATGTGGAAGTTCTTAACCTTATCCTAGCTAGATTTAGTCATCCAATTGATGGGGGGGGGGGGGGGGGGGGGGGGGGGGGGGCTGTCTGGTGTGCATACCGAACCGGTCAGGTATTTGAGCTGAAACTTGGTGAGTTGTTTCCTTAAGGTGTTGTGAGATTGTGTCTAAAATTTTATAAATTTTTGACACTGTTTAATAGGGTTTTCACTTTTTTTCCCAAAGTGACACGTGTTGTTAGGTTCATACCAGACCGGTCCGATTGGCACACCGGTCCGGTGTGAACTGTGAAATTGGGCTTTTCACTAACCGTTGCTCGATTTTCTTCCGCACCTTGTTCAGCGTGTTTCTGCTGCTGCCTAGGGTTCATCTGGTCACTAGTTGACTTGTGTGAGCTTCTCGAGCAGCTTCTGAAGATTTGGAGTTGAATCTGGGATGACAGCCAAAGTTGGAAGAAAATTGTATTTGGCTCCCATTCACCCCCCATATCCGGACGCCTTTCCTTCACATAAACATTTATTTGATTGTTATGTATACTTTGGCAGTATATTTATTTCGTCATACATAATTATTATTGATTTAAACTGGTTCTCTTATATCTAAAATCCTATTCGCCACTGAAGCCACTCACTTAGGAAAATGTGATTGTTGTTTTTCTCGATCTCATGGAGTTGCTGTAAGGCTTCCGATGGAGTACACGTATTATACATATGGACATAAATTAATAACATGAAAATAATGTGTTATGCATAAATTAATAACATGAAAATAATGTGTTATGCTTGCTCCAGCAGCGTTACGGTCTGAGTGATTGATGAGGACATGTGCCGACCCATCACTGTGGTATGTGGACATCATGTCGACGGTCTTGTTTTGGTCTCTCCTGCGTGAGCCCAGAGCCGGTGAGCCCCTGAGTCCGTCAGTCCAGGTGCAGCGCCGGACCTCCTCCGCCACTGATGACTGAAGGCTGAAGCCTATAAATGGAAAATGCGCTCCGCGCGGTACGGCACAGCAGAGAGCAACACAAGACCGACCGGATAACCCGAGCAGTTAGCCGCCGGACCTCTTCCCACCACCAACTCAGCGATCCTCCCTCCCTCCTCACGCACGTCACGCACCAATGGAGTCCTCCATCGCTGCTGCCGCCACCCCGGTCGTCGTCACGACAAGCGTTCCGGCCGCCGTCTTCTTGCCATCTTTCTCCTCCTCGTCGTCCTTTATTAGTCCCGCCCTCCGCACCGGTCGTCGAGGCTTCCGCTGCAGGTGCAGCAGCAGCGTCGTCGCCAGGCAGGACTCGGCGTCGTCGGCGGTCCTGTACTACAGGCCGGACGACAAGCTGTTCGTGCCGCCGGAGGTGATCCAGTGGGAGAGCGGCAAGTCGATGAACGCCATCGCCAGCGCGCAGGGCATCCAGATCCGGCGCCGGTTCCGCGCCAGGTACCCCTCCGAGGGCACCGGCGCCGAGCGCGCCGTCCCGCGCAACATCCTGGAGCAGATCATCTGGGACAAGGAGGTGGAGGTGATCCAGAGGAAGGCCCGGACGCCGCTCGGCGACGTGAAGGCCTCCGCGGGGCTCGCGCCGCCGCCCAGGGACTTCCTCGGGGCGCTGCGCGCGGCGTGCCACCGCAACGGCGGCGTCCCCGCGCTCATCGCCGAGGTCAAGAAGGCGTCGCCCAGCAAGGGCCTGCTCAGGGACCACTTCGATCCGGTCAGTATTCCTTCCTTCCTTCCTTTCTCGGAAGATGCATGATGCTGCATGGATTCTGAGAATTCTGCAAGTTCTTGGCAGGTGGAGATTGCGCAGGCGTACGAGAAGAACGGCGCGGCCTGCCTGAGCATCCTGACCGACGAGAAGCACTTCCAGGGGAGCTTTGAGAATCTGGAGGCCGTACGCAACTCTGGTGTCAATGTAAGCCAAGGCACCACGATGCAGACATATGCTTGTACCTACGTACGTGTGGTCTCAAGCTCGAGTTGAATTTTTCGTTTGTCTCACTCGACTTTGCATGCCTTTGTACATGAACGCAGTGCCCTCTGCTCTGCAAGGAGTTCGTCATCGACGTCTGGCAAATCTACTACGCGCGTTCCAAAGGCGCGGACGCGATCCTCCTGATCGCGGCCGTGCTACCGGACATCGACATCACCTACTTTCTTGGCGTTTGCAAAAGTCTTGGAATGACGGCTCTTGTTGAGGTTATATTACCTCCTTCCTACGATATCGTTATCGTACTTTTTTTTACACGCACGTTTTTCATCATTCACTATCAAATCAACCTAATTATTATATATACATCAATGTCAATGACTATCGCTTCATTTCAAAACAAACGATGTAATGGAATTCTATTATACAAAGTCTAACGTCGCAAACATAATAACCACAAGTTATTATATATATGTTTTGTATATGGAACTGCTACTCTGCAGAGTTACAATAATTACTATGCTAATTTACGAGATTATAGTAACTCCTTACTATGTGATTTACTATAACGTTACGGTAAATATCCCCATATGTTATAGTAACCCAACTATCGTAAATATGTATTGATATTATCGTAAATTATAGGGATGATGAAAACGATCGGAAATGATCGATAAGAGGCCAAATCACTTTCATTTTCACAGTTTTTTTTCTCGAAAACGAAATCAATTCGATATTGTCAGAAACGAATATGACACCGATATTCCGGTAATTTCGAAAACGATAGTAGTCGATCGGAAAATATATCGATAACGATTGAAATTTATGAAAACGATAAACACGCCAAATCGTAGAACATGAGAAGATCCATATAACTCGACCTATCTCATATGACAAAGATAAATAAAGCCACAATTGATAAGATCACAAGCTGAAACCACATAGTTCACATCATCTTAGGTGCATGCGCTCGCCGCCCGAGTCTGTTCGCGTTCGTGGCTAGAGTTACGAGTGCAGCAAATGATTGAGTGATTAGCTAATTGCCTTCTTGTTATACAAATAAAATACTTTTGTATAGATAGTTTCTTTTCAAAAAAATATTTGCCTGATGTGCTTATGTGTGCAGATGGGTTCCTTTCCCAAAAAAATTGCATTATTAGTCTATAAATAAATTAGAATTCATTAATTAAAGGTCTTTGAATCGGTAATTACCGACGGTAAATTACCGGTTAAATACGGAAATCTTCGAAAACGATCGAAATAGGGCAAAACCATTTTCGCTTTCGTTTTCAATTATTTTTACCGTTATCGTTTTCGTTTTTTCGATTACCGCTACCGTTTCCATTTAGGCCTAAAAATCGGAAAAAAACTCGAAAACGATTTCCGAAAATCGGAGATTATCATTTTCGTTTTCATCCCTTACTAAATTAGTATATCGTAAATGGAGGTGGCTATAGAATAACTTATTTTGTAGCTGGCTACTGAATATACTCTCCCTTTTATATAAACATATATATAAAACTTATTTTGTAGCAGGGGGCAGCGAGGGCGGCAGTGAGGCGCGGCGCCGGCAGTAGTGAGGGCGGACGGGGTGTGGGAATTGGAACCGCAAAGAAATCGTGGGTGGGTGCGGGGAGCTTCGGAGCTGCTATGCCCGCTCGAGCTCGTGGGTGGGTGGGCTGGGCCTGTGAGTCTCGGGCCCGAACGGCGGGGTGGGCTGTTTGCCTGCCTAATAAGACTCTGGGTACTGAATACCTATTTGGTACCCGGGTACCATATAGTAATACTATATATATATATATATATATATATATATATATATATATATATATATATATATATATATATATATATATATATATATATAGACTCCTATATATCTCACATGCCGCGCGTGTCTCTTTAACCACTAGCTCCTTGGTAATTTGCCATATATACTAAACATTATCTGCATGCATGTATGTAGGTTCATGATGAGAGGGAGTTGGATCGCGTCCTCAACATAGATGGTGTTGAGCTTATCGGCATCAACAACCGCAGTCTAGGTATATCAATTCATTCTCCCTCCGTCAATTGCATCTACCTTGGACACTATATATACGTCGTTACACAGCAATTATATTTTGTTTATTTATGCCGCATGCATCGTCGTTGCAGGGACATTCGAAGTCAATACTGCCAACACAAACATGTTGTTAGAGAAACGTGGTGACATCATCAAGAAGAAGAGAATACAGGTAGGTCTCTTCGTTTCAAAACAACTTTCGGCAATCCAAACTTGAAAGAATTAATCCTTGTGTTCCAACGGATTGTTTTTAATTCTCAATCAATCTGTTCCAACGGATTGTTTTTAGTTCTCAATCAATCTCATGATCTGCAATGTATGTCGTACTTGGTATAAGATCTAGAAAGTGACGCACTTATTAATTACAACTCGAAGGTACACAAAAATGGTTTAGGATCATAATATATCTGATACAACTGTTGTCTTTGTATAATTCCATATCAATTAAATAGTCTAGAATTAGATATAATTAAGTATTAAGTCTCGATGGATATGCATGTTTCTACAGGTTGTGAGCGAGTCTGGGTTGTTCACCCCTGATGACGTGGCATATGTACAAAATGCTGGCGTTTTAGCGGTAAGTTTTCTAAGCCATTCATTTTTTTTATAACAAGGTATAATAATTCAGTGTCAAAATATGCTCTTCATATTTAGACATATGGATGATTTTAAAAGTTTTTTATAAGTATATATAAGTAATAAGAACTCAAAGCATATGGGGTATTATTTCCACATAATGTGGTGTCTTAGAGTGGTTTGTCCAGACATTTCTAATTGGCTGTCATTCGTGTTTTCAGGTTTTGGTAGGAGAATCCCTAGTGACACAGGAAGATCCTGGCCAAGCAATTGCTGGGCTGTTCGGGAAGGAGCTCTTACCTTAATCTATTCCCGTTCTGCTCTAGCTAAGGCCAATCTCAGTGGGAGTTTAATGTGAGTTTCATTTGCATTAAATAGGTTGCTACATAAGTATATATTTAAGAAGAGAGATAAGATATGAGTTTTATCTAGATAAAATTACCAGCTATCTATGAGTCATGAAATTAAATATCCATGAAACTATAGAATGAAACTTTGCATTGAGAATGAGAGTTTCATCCAAGTTTCATTGTCTTGGAAACAACCCCATGAATCTATCCACTGAGACTGGCCTAATTGTTGTACGTAGCAATCATGGGCTGGCAGGCTGCAAAGTGAAGGCTCCAAAGCATAAAGATTGCACAAGATGTAACTATATGAACAAAGTGTTGTATTTATAAGAGCAATCTGTTAGTTTTTTCACTTCTTTGCATAATCCTAAATGTGCGGTGATTTGTTTAAGGCATTTTTTTAACACCAATTAGGGTCACACACCAGCTAGGCCCACCAGACCACCACGCCCGAGGTCATACACGGCCTAGCACACCACGGTGGTCAGGACAGCAAGGGTGAATAGCAGGACGACCATGCAAATCTCATACTTGTTCTTCGCTCGAAAAGCTCGCAAACTCCTCCCGAGGACATAGGCGAGGCTATAGGGTTGTCAAGGCCACCTAGAACGCCAACGAATCTTGTCCAGAGACGCCGAACAGCAGGGCTTGGAAGAGTAAAAGATAGGAGAAGAGGGTACACTAGTAGAAATGTGCACAACTATAATAAAATTTTAGTGACAAAGCAAAATCGTGTCCCAGAACAACACATGTAACTATGACGAAATTTTATGTTTTATCATGGATCATTGGTGATGGACATCGGGCACTGACTATTAGTGACGAAACCAGATATCGTCATTGAAAGACCCAAGATATTGTCACAGATCACACGCGCCTCTCGCCCCTCGTCTAGACTCCAGGAGGTATATACGAGCTGAGGTCCATTTCCAGTTGCAATTGCCTGGTGCTTGTTTTGACTAGGCGTTTATATATCCGAGGGAGAGAGATCAACTTACCCTTGTCTTCTCTTCTTAGATGCATATATATGAGTAGATAGGGCTAGTCGTCGTATATCGTTCTGGTCCACCTCCGCCGTTGTTGGGAATGTCACCTCGACACTGCTGCACAACCGGGCTTTAGTTCCGATCCAAAAGAACTTCTAGTCTCGGGCTGCAAGCCGGGACTAAATGTACCACCTTTAGTCCCGGTTCGCAGGCCCGGGACTAAAGGTGCTGCCAGGCATCGACTTGGCGCAGCACCTTTTAGTCCCGGTTGGTATTACCAACTGGGACTAAAGGTTCTTTTTTCTTTTTCCTTTTTCTTTTCAATTCATTATTGATTTTGGTTTTCAGTTATATTGTTTTCCAATTTATTCTTCGCTGCTATTATTCGTATACGTTGCACCTATACGAGAGCGTTATTATTGCACACAAATATATTATAGAGCTATACATATACGTACATACAAGTGTTCGGCCGCCGGTTAATGAGTTACACAAATGTTTGCCCGCCACTCAAAGCTCATACAAGTGTTCGTCCTTGTTTGGACTCTTCAAATCCAACCTAGGGTTGTGGTGGAACTCGCCGTCTTCCGGGATGACATGATTGTTGATGAAACCTACGATCGTCTCCTAGATTACGACGAGTATTGTGTGCTTGAACACTTGTTCTTTCAATTCCCAGTCCTTCCATTTGCATTAATTAAAGGAAAATATATTAATATACATAAAATTTATTTAGTTTCAACAAATAAATAAGATATGAATTTACTGTATACACATGTTACTTACTTTTAGCATCTCTTTAGCAGGTGTAAATTTGCTACACCGCATGTACTCGCAAACGTAGTATCCACATAAATTGGTTTCGTACGGTTGTCTGGGCACCCACTTATGTAGAATAGGAGGGGGAAGTGGCACTTTCAGATCTGTACGATATCTTTGTTGTAGCTAAGCCCAAGCCCTGCCCAATAAGTCGGTCGTTGATTAGGTATAGCATAGTAAAGTAAAGGAGCAGACATCGATATTTAAAGAATGGTAGAACTTACCTTTGGATCATGTCTATCATGTCTTGGTACATTGCCAGCTCTTTTCTCATTGAGTCCTACACATTTATAGTTTGTTCCTTGATCTTAATCTCAATGAGTATCCAGTGATCCCTGCATTTGTTTATAGAGTCAACTTATATATATATATATTAATGTTGGATTGACTAAGACATGATATAACACAACACTTTACCCCATATTGTAAGGGAAGAGTATCAACTCCTTATGCCTTTGGTTATAAAAGAACCTCCGGAGGTTTTTCTCCATTTCCTTGATCTTCAGATTGAATGGATCTTTAGTCTTTGTGTCCTTGTACACGACATACGGATCGATAGAACCAATTCGATCGTCTTGTTTCAATCTAAGTTCTCTCATCATGTGTCTGCACATCGTGAGCATAGTTATTACGAATATGTACATATGCTAGAGTGAGATTATTGATTAAAAGGAAGAATCACTTACAGACAGTAGCAGCTTATGAGAGATTTGTCGAGAGCATCCATATAGAGAAGCTGGTGTACTTCACTAAACTCTACCCAGATGACGTCATCTCCACGGAAGTAGTGGCGGTCTCTGACTTGGACGCCCAGATATTGTTCAATTTAATGTTGTGCACAGAATCTCAAGTAGTACTCATGCAGCTTGTACATTTGTGTACCAAGATTTTTTACCTTTGTAGGGTCGCATAGACTCCTGCCATATACGTACTTCCTCCGCCATTCATCAACAACTTCGGACTCTTTACCAGTTCTCAGTTCCTCCCGACCAAGAAGTTATTCTAAGGAAAGCCCAGTCACATTCATCCACTTGGCGAGTTCATCTAAGTCCACATCATCAGGTACCGACATTTGCATCAAGTTTATGTTGGAACCATATTGATTCTCAACCACTAGTGGCGGCACTAATTGCTGCGCTTGTTGGCCGAGCTGTGCAACATCTTTCCCGGCCGCCTTCTGTTTCCTTTTGTCCTCCTTGATTTTCTTTGTGATAGTACGCTCAAAGTCTGATAGTGGCGGCACTGGTTTTTACTAGCGGCACGCTTCTCGTCTTGCATAGCCTGCACCACTTGACGTAGCTTTACACGAGGATACATTAGGTATGGCTTTTCTTGCTTTGCTCGTGCGTCAGCTTTGGTCTTTTCGAAGAACACTTTCACTTCTGCCTTGACTGAAGCATTAAGTTCTTCATCAGTCTTCTCGCATGAAAGCTTGGTCATCTTCGGGATCTTCGTGACCACAGCTTATTTCTTCAGCGGAGGTGGTGGGACCGATCTCTGTGGGCCAGCGGGCCTCTTATTCCTCGATGGACCAGCTAGTGCCGATGAGGCAGCCGTTGTCGGCATTGGCGGAGGTAGCGGCGGCGCGGTTGGAGCTTGCTATTGTGGAGGAGATTGGGCCGCTGGTGGCGTTGGAGTACGTCGTGGAGGAGATACGGCCGGTAGTGGGGATGCAGCCTTGTCTTGTATGAAATCATCATCGTCGTCGTGTCCCACGACACTATGGTCATGTGGTGAATGGATAGACGGACTTGGGAAGGTCCTGGATTTGAAAAAAAAATGAACAAGGTATATACATGAGTGAACCGTAATTAGATACAATACATAATTATTGAAAAGCAATTACGTTCACAATCATCCACACCTAGGGTTCGGTTGTGGTGGCGGCACCCCAGGAATAATGATGTACCATTTCTTCCAACATATGAATGTCTTCTTCGCTTCACCTAGGGTCTTCTCCCCATCACCACCTTCGATATCCAGAGCCACATTTTTATGGCCTTTGACCACTCTATCCACTGAGACACTAGCATATCCAGGTGGTATTGCGACCGAGTGGATCCTTGGTGTCTTGGTGGGGTCGATAGGAGATACAACACCGGTAGCCACCTTGACTGTGGCATTCCCCTCTGGAATATGCAGCTCACAAGATGCCAATGGAGCGGTGACGTCATCCACCGGGAAGCGCATCCCTACGTCATCATCTTGCCTCACAGGCACCTCCGTAGAAGCACAACTGCTTTTCAACTGAGCTGAGCCAGGGCTGATGTTGGCGGCCAGCTATGACAAGCTCTGGAGGCGGAAACTTACAACTTCCTCCACAACCTTTCTGATTTGCTCATTCATAGTGGCCTTAAGCGCTTCCTCCCGCTCTAGTGCCTTACGAGCCACTTCACTGGTCTTCATAACAGCCTCCTCCAACTTGCGTAGCTGTTCCCCTGTCCTCTTCCTTCTTTCTCTGGCGGCTTCTATAAGTTTCTCTGTCCTGAGGGAAGGCATGCTCCCATGACACGGAGCCATAGCCTCTCGTTCGTCCACCGTGCTCAGGGTTTCCCAAGGCGTATGTCAGCTCATCTTTATCTCTGTTCGGCTGACGCTCTCCACTTTGAGCGACGGAGCGGGCTTGATGAAATCTTTCTGCTACAGCTTGGATGCGTTCTCCATACACGACCTTTCTGGTCTCTGGGTCCAGGCGGCCTCCGTGAGCAAAAAACCAGTGCTTGGCGCGCTCAGGCCAGTCGAGGGATTCTGGCACCAACCCCCTGTCAATTAGCTCTTGCTCGGCTTTTTCCCACTTAGGAATGGTAGTAGGGTAGCCACCTGATCCCATCGTTTGGTGGTAGGTCTTGTGTCGGGCATTCTCTTGGTTCCTTCTCGCCCGTTGTTGACCCTCTTCTGACGTCTTGAACTATACAAACTCGTTCCAAAATGGTCGCAACTTGACAAAGTGCTTACAGTTGAAATCCGGAGTCTTGTTCTTCTTGATATAGTCGTTATATAGCTTCTTCTTAAAGCTCTGGAATTGTGTGGCCATCTTCTTCATAGACTAATCCCAAACTCTTTCCTTCAACTGTTCATCATTTGTGTCTAGCGTGAAATGTTGCAACACGTCACCCCAAACTAGTTCCTTGTCACGGTCGGAGACATAACTGATTTCTGGGTGTTGCTTATTTTTCTTCCATTCACGGATATTGATCGGGATCCTATCCCGGGCAAGGTACCCTAAGTGGTTGACAAAGGCCCTTGCATGAGGTCTACATGGCTGGCCTGTTCCCTCGTCGAAATCCGTGATAACCAACCGGCCCTCCTTCGGCTTCTTCGGGCCTCGTACTTTTCTGCTGGTCCCCATGGTTGTCGTCGAGCCAGAGGGCTATGTAGGCAGAAACAAGACAATTAATAAAGAATTTTTTTGAATTTCATGTATATAAACATAGGAGGCTGCATATATTACAGACCTCGCCAACATTGTCTTGGTCATTCGGGTCGACCAAGTACTGAGAACCGTCATCGATGCCCTCAGGGTTCTCATCGCCTTCGCGATCATCATAATGACCTTCTTCAGCGCTACCGCGGATCATGTTCAACAATATTTCTTTGTCTTCTCTCGGGTCGGCCATTTCTACAAAAATATGTGTGTACGCGTGACGTCAATTAGGGCTTAGGGTTTACCGCTTAGGGTTTAGGGCTTAGGGTTTATGACCTAGGGTTTAGGGTTTAGGGTTTAGGGTTTAGGGTTTAGGGTTTAGTGTATGTCATTTGATTATGAACATCATTTGCTAACAAATATACCACTAATTTATACCACTAATTGTACCACTAATTATAGCACTAATTTAAATAATACCTGTATTTTGAAGCCGGTGAGATGGCGGAGAGACGACGTCGGAGAGACGGCGGTCGGTGTGGAGACGACGGGGACTTCGGTGACGGCGGCAGAGAGACGTCGATCTAGAAGGAGGAAGAAAGAGGGAACAAATGTATTATAAGAGTGTGTGTTAATACGTATGAAATATTATATCACATTTATATATATCACATTATTAATATATATGTGTGTGTTAGTGTGTGTATCCCTAATTATCCCTAAATATTAATTATTACATCACTATTTATATGTATACTAATTAATATATAATTATTATATACTAATGCATTTTTCAAATTTTTTCTTTTTTTTACATCATTTTTTTAGTAATGTATATTTTCCATATTTTTCGTGTGGGTCCCACGCGTCAACCTCTCCCTCCTCTCTCTTCTCCCTATGTTCCCTCTCTCTGTCTTCAAGGGCGGTGGAGACGGCGGCGGGGTGGCGGACGCAAACGCCGGTGGCGCCGCGTGCGTGAGGCGAGGCTGGTGGAGGAGGGTGCGGAGAAGGAGGAGGGCGCACGCGCTGCCGCGCGCCGTGATCCGAAATAAGTGTTTTAATTATTATATGCATTGCAAATTTTTTTTGAAGTGTTCGTTTGCATTTTTTGGAGTGTTAATTTACATTTTTTCATAAATTTTAGAGTGTTCATTTGCATTTTTTTTCATAAATTTTGGAGTGTTCATTTGCATTTTTTTCTCTCGGCGTCGTCGTCGGCGTGGGGCGGCGCGGGGCGGCCGCGCTGGGGCCGGTGGTGGGCCGCGCGCACGCGTCGGCGGCGGCCACACCCGCGCGGCCCAGACGACGAGACGGCGCGCGTGCGGACGACGAGACGACACGTGGACGACGAGACGACCTGGCGCGGCGGCCCGGACAACGAGTGAGACGACGCGCGCGCGCGTGGGCGGCGGCGGTGGGTGGCCTGGCCGGCCCCGTAAGGACGAGGGCGCCACGCGCGGCTCGCCGGAGGATGCGCGGCTCATCGATGAGAAGAAGATAGAGACAGGCGCGCGTGTGCGATGACGTACGGTGGCGGCGGTGCACGGGGAGGTCCTCGGGGCGGCGCTCAGCGTGGCGGTGCGTGGGGCATTGACGGCGGCGAGGAAGAGGGCGGCGAGGATGACGCGGCGACGAAGACGGCGACGGCGGTTAGGGTTTGGTGATTATAGGGGCGCGTGCAGATGGGAGAGGAGGAAGAAGCCCCTGCCTTTATAGGGCAGAGGACCTTTAGTCCTGGGCCTAGCCACCGCCCGGGACTAAAGGTACTTTAGTCGTAGTTCTAGCCACCCTTTAGTCCTGGTTCCTGGCTTGGCCCGGGACTAAAGGTCCTTCCACCAAATTATGGCGCCTGTTTAGGCGCCAGAATTTGGTGAATTTTATTTTTCACCTTTTTTTCCTTTCATCTTTCTAAATGCATAGTAAATTAAATATTTATCATAAATTTTTTTAAAAATACACATTAGTTTAGTTTGACTCTATTGTGCATTACAAAAATTCTAAACACAATTTTTTCAAATATTTCATATTATCCAAAATAAATGTTATTTATAATGAATATTGTGTTAATGCAAAAATATAATGGGCAATTAAAATATATAAAATTGTTGGATTTCGATAGAAACTTTGTTTTTGGGTCATTTGGACGTTAAACTTTTGTTTCTTCAATAATAATTATCCAAATGCGCGACATTGATTTTCTAAATTTTAAAATTTAAAATTTTCAGAGATACACGTCGGTTTTTAAAACCCTGGAAGGTCTCAAATGGAAAACTTATGAATACAAAGTTTGTTTTGCTCATCAAGACCTACATTTGGTCTAATAGTCAACTTTTCATTTGCAAAAGTTTGAACCACTCAATTTTGAATTTTGAAAGAATTCATAGTCAAACGCTAATTTTCGGAACCCTGAATGGTCTTGACTGGAAAAGTCATGAATACCAATATTGTTTCACTCATCAAGATCTACATTTCATATATAGACCATTTTTGCATTTGACAAAGTGTTGGCAAAGTGTAGTTGAAAATCCACAATTCCCACATATAGTTTCATATAGTTTGTGTGAGATTCAAGATTTGATGAGTATTGTTTATTTAAACGTTTTCAAATAGAAAAATGGTCTATATAAAAAGTTTGGATCTTGATGAGATCTAACAACTTGGTATTCTAAAGTTTTTCATTTCAAGTCATTTAATCTATCATTTGACCAAGTTTGACCAAAACTCGTCTTCGATTTTGAAAACATGTGCCTGGGACTTACTAAAATTTATCCAGATGAAAATATGGTCCATGTATCAAATGTAGATCTTAATGATCTCTGACAACTTGGTATTCAAAAGTTTTTCATTTGAAGTCATCAAATGTGTCATTTGACCAAGTTTGACCAAAGTCAAAACATTGGTTTTTAGAAACACACTTTGACCGAACCCTGGATGGTCTCGAATGGAAAACTCATGAATAAAAAGTTTGTTTCACTCATCAAGACTTACATTTGGTATAAGGGTCAACTTTTCATTTGCAAAAGTTTGTACCACTCAATTTTGAATTTTGAAAGAATTCATAGACAAATGCCGGTTTTCGGAACCCTGGATGGTCTCGAATGGAAAAGTCATGAATACCAATATTGTTCCACTCATCAAGATCTACATTTCATATATAGACCATTTTCGCATTTGACAAAGTGTTGGCAAAGTGTAGTTGAAAATCCACAATTCCCACATATAGCAAAGTTTGAACGACTCAAATTTGAATTTTCAACACATAATGTTACAATTATATTACACAAGATGTCAAATACATATTATTAATTTGAGTTCACTACCTATATCAAGCGGGCACAGTGGTAAACTTTTTCTTGACGTAGTGTCGTTGGTTATGATCATTCCATAACCATGGAGTGTCCTCAGCAGCAAGCAGGATGCTTGGGTCTTTGGCCACACAGAAGGGTGGGATTTGTTCATCCTTTTCATAATCCTCTGACACGTCTGACTTATCTTTAATTTCCACGATGTTTCGTTTCCCTGTAAGAATTATGTGGCACTTTGGCTCGTTGGTTTTTTTCTCGTCGTATTTCCCTCTCTTGGGTTTTGTAGACATGTCTTTCACATAGAACACCTGATTCACATCAGCAGCAAGGACGAATGGATCGTTTCTATACCCAATATTGTTGAGGTCCACTATTGTCATTACATACTCCTTATCGACTGATACCCCTCCGTTCATCTTCATCCATTGGCATCGGAATAGAGGGACTTTAAAATTATGTGCATAGTCTAGTTTCCAAATCTCCTCTATGCGACCATAATATGTGTGTATGTTCCCATTCAGTTTCGTAGCATCCACGCGGACACCACTGTTTTGGTTGGTACTCTTTTTATCTTGGGATACGGTGTAAAATGTATTTCCATTTATCTCATACCCTTTGTACGTGAGGACGTGCCACGCTGGTTGCCTAGCCAACAAATACAGTTCATCTCCAATAGTTTTATCACCCTGACATTTTTTTCACAACCAATCACCGAATGTTTCCATGTGATGATGCGTAATCCAAGCCTCATTCTTCCCAGGATTCTCGGATCGTACAAAATCCATGTGTTTCTCAATATACGGTTCCACCATAGTGGAGTTTCGAAGAACTATGTAGTGTGCTTTATTGAAAGAATCATCACCCTGGATGATATATGTTTTCTTTCTTAGTGTACCCTTTCCATCAAGTCTCCCCTCATACCGTGATTCAGGAAGACCAATTGGGTCAAGGTGAGGAATGAAGTCCACACAGAACTCAATCATGTGGCAGTCGTGCGATTTTAAGTTGACAAATTTCTTCTCCGACACATTTATTATACGCTTTATATTGGAGGAGAACCCAGATGGGACTTTGATGCTGCTTAGGCACTCAAACATGCTTTCCTTCTCCTCATTGCTAAGAATGTAGCTAGCAGGTCTTAAGTAATGGCGTCCATCATCTGTCTCTCTGGATGTAGGTTATCTCGTTCTTTCATGCGCTTCAAGTCCTCTCGTGCTTCAAGGGTATCCTTAGGCTTTCCAAACACACCCATGAACCCTAGGAGATTGACATAAAGATTCTTTGTCAGGTGCATCACGTTGATCGAGTGGCAGACCTCAAGGTCTTTCTAATATGGTAGCTCCCAAAATATTGACTTCTTTTTCCACATTGGGGCGCGCCCCGAAGCGTCTTTCGGAACAGGTTCACTGCCTTGTCCTTTTCCAAACACTACTTTCAAATCCTTGACCATCTTGAATACCTCTACCCCATCTCGGTTGCCTGGTTTGGACCGGTGTTCTGCCGTACCTTTAAAATGTTTGCCTTTCTTTCTCAACTGGTGGTTCTTAGCAAGAAATCGACGATAGTCAAGGTACACGACCTTTCGACATTTTTTAAATAGACAGCCTCAAGGTCACCAAAACAATGGGTGCATGCATTATATCCTTTATTTGTCTGTCCTGAAAGATTACTTAGAGCTGGCCAATCATTGATTGTCACGAACAACAATGCTCGCAGGTCGAATTCTTCCTGTTTGTACTCATCCCACACACGCACACCTGGTTTGCTACATAGCAGCTGGAGTTCCTCAACTAATGGCCTCAGGTAGACATCGATGTCATTGCCAGGTTGCTTCGAGCCTTGGATGAGTACCGGCATCATAATGAACTTTCGTTTCATGCATAACCATGAAGGAAGGTTGTAGATACATAAAGTAACGGGCCAAGTGCTATGACTAGAGCTCTGGTCCCCAAAAGGATTAAATCCATCCGTACTCAATGCGAACCTTAGGTTTCTTGCGTCGTCTGTGAAGTTCGGGAATTCTCTATCTATTTCTCTCCACTGGGACCCATCTGCAGGGTGTCTCAACATGTTGTCCACCTTACGGTCTTCTTTGTGCCATCACAACAACTTTGCGTGCTCCTTGTTTCTAAACGGTCGTTTTAGGCGTGGAATTATTGGAGCATACCACATAACCTTGGTAGGGATTCTCTTCTTTGGACATTCTTCATCCTCAACATCACTAGGATCATCTCGCAAGATGTTGTACCGTAACGCATGGCAAACGGGGCATTCATCTAAATTCTCGTGAACGCCACGGTACAGGATGCAGTCATTAGGACATGCATGTATCTTCTCGATTTGTAATTCTAAAGGGCAGACGATCTTTTTTGCTTCGTATATAGTGGTGGGCAATTCATTAGGCTTCGGAAGCATCTTTTTTTGGATCTTCAGTAATTTTCCAAATGCCTTGTCAGATATACCATTTTCTGCCTTCCACTGTAACAACTCCAGTGTCGTGCCTAGCTTTTTCTGCCCATCTTCGACCGACGGGTAGAGTAACTTCTTGTGATCCTCTAGCATTTGGTCGAACTTAGCCTTCTCCTTTTCACTTTCACAATCTCTCTGTGCGTCGCGAATGACATCACCAAGAGCATCGTCATCTTCAGCGATACTGTTTTTTGCATCCGCCTCTTCTTCACCTTCTCCATCGCGAAGTCACAGTATTGAGAAAAACATCGTCAGGGTCCGCTTGTTCTTCTTCACCTTCTTCCATCATAACCCCAGTCTCTCCATGCTTGGTCCAACAAATATAGTTTGGCATGAAACCCGACTTGAACAAGTGTAAGTGAATACTTCTTGAACTATAAAATTCTTTTAAATTCATACACACGGCACATGGGTAGCACATAAAACCATCCCGCTTGTTTTCCTCTGCACTCTGCAGAATTCTCGCACGCCCTCAATGAACTCGTTGGAGCGGCGATCGGCATTGTACATCCAATGGCGTGTCATTATCTGCATTATATGGCATAACATAATTAAAAGCCCAGCATGAGAAAAGAGCGCGACACAACCTTGTCTAATTGAGTTCAAAATTTTATAAGTGGTTCATCATTTCATAAAATTAATTTGTGGACATTAATAAAAAGATAGCAAAATCATAAAATTTGTATTTTTCTATTAAAAGGTGTAATTTGATCTCTAAATAAAATTAATTTGAAGAATTTTTCAAGTTAAAATTAATTTGTTTCAAAATTACAAAGAATCAACATTATTTAATATTTTAAAATAAGAACATGAACAAATTAAAGTAAAAAGTATCCTAAAAAGTCTATAATAGAACTAAACATTATATGTGTATACTACTTTCTAGGTACTATAATTAGCATCGTTCATAAAAATTCAAACATGAAAAGTGATTGGAGCTAGCAATATGAAATAAAATAGCCATATACAACATGGATTTATATATGGTGCTGCTAAAACATAGGAGGATGAAGCTAGCAACCTTTCAAACAAATCGACGACGGCGTAGAAGCGTTTGAAGTGGATTGATCGCCGGAGATGAGACAAGCAAGAACAATGGAAGAACAAGCAATAAGAACATGAATAAGGAAGCTCGGGCTCGGGCAAGGAGGAAGAAGAGGGAGGTTCAATTTATAGGGAGAGGTTTTAATCCCGGTTGGAAACACCAACCGGGACTAAAGCCAGTCCTATAGTCCCGGTCGGTGCCACAGACCGGGACAAAAGTTGTAATCCCGGTCGGTGGCACTAACCGGGACTAAAGGCAGGGCTTTAGTTCCGGTTGGTGTTACCAACCGGGACTAAAGGTCTCTCCCGACAGCGCCTGACAACAGAATCGTTGGTGAGAGATAAAGTCCTATTTAGTCCCGGGCGTCGAAATCACCGAGATTAAAGGTATTTTGGGTGATCGATGAAAGGTCGGTTGTGTAGTAGTGTGAATGTTAGGTAGCCTACGAGGCGTTGGGAATCTCAGTCGTATACCTTTCACTTTTGAGGGTGTCCGGATGCAGATTTTTTAAAATATTTTTAATACAATTTTAAATGTAAGTTACAGAAACATACTGCTAAATTGGGAAAATAAACTATTTTTCTTCTGTAGTCAAACGACTTTAAAAAGTCGTACCACCGAAAATGATTTTTCCATGATTTCGTTTACCTGGGAAACGATTTTGATTCTGTCAAAATAACGTATGCTTTTTATATTCAATAGAAGCATGACTTTCAGTATCAGTTCACCGTAGAACGAATTTTCCTTTTATCTTTTGGATTTTTTTATTCAAAACCAAGGATCAAGAGTTCACTAAAAATCCAGTAACTTTTTAGATAGATGCTAAAACGTAAGCATGAAACTTTTTTAAGTGACAAGAGACCCATTGCATCCCGGCGGCAGAGAAGATGGCATCTCTGGCGATCCTCTCATAGTGGTTCCATGGATCGCCCTAAAGCTCCGGCGTCCCATGGATCTTCGAGGCCTTAATTTCTGGCCGGGGAGAGTGCTTGAGGAAGAAATCTCTCAGTGTTTTAGGGCCCTGGTTTGTGTACATCCCTCCTTGACATCCAAAGGATTTTTTCTGTGGCAAATACAGATTGACGGAGGCACATCTGCTGCTGTCATTCTCCAAGCAGTCATTGGTGGCACACCTGAGCTCTTCAAGGTTCTTCGACTTGGTGATTGAGTTTTTAGATTCTCTGTTTCTTCGCAACAAGTTGGATTTCAAATTTACAGTCTCTGATCTTTTGAGTGCACCAACTTCAAAGTTTACTTCAACCTATGGCATGGGGAGGCCCTAACCATGCCTTAGAATTCAAGGGTTGAAGTGCTGAGGAATAAGCGTTACGGGCAACCATCACAAGAAAGTCGTCTGTTCCTTCTTCCTCAATGGTGGCACGTACCATTCCCCTCACTGGAGTGAACTATATCCCGGTCCACCATGGCTCCACTCGTGGATTGCAAAATTCAAATTCAATTCATCAAAACCATCAATCAGTTTTTACTTGCCTTAATTTTGGTGCAAAATCAGCGTATAATCAACGAACAAATCCGGGTCCCTCTTTAAACCAACACAAGATTCTGGGCAAAAGCCCCTTTGATTCTCAGGGTGTTCAAGAGCATGTTCTCGGTGTCTAGCCCATAATCACTCATGATCCAACTATCCCAATAAGCTCCGTTGCTGGGCTGCTCCGGTTTTGGATACTCTTTCGATAGTTGCTTTCTCCCGCCTCAATCGTCGTGCTGTTCCATGGGATGCGCCCCTTCGCATTCCAGACGATCACGGGACTCCAAGCTCTATGACTGCTAGGCTCATACCTGTAATAGCCTCAAAATGGGCCAAGTGGACCCAATTCACGGAATGGGATGATGGTACTGTAGCTTGGGGGTAGCGAGCTGGATACTGTAGTTGCGGGTTACTGTAGATCCAGACTCCTGGCCACATAGCAGCGTGGTACTGTAGCTCGGATGCTGTAGCAGCCTGTACTGTAGCACCAAATTGGCCCAGACTGAATTTGGTTTACTACATCGCGAAACACTGTGCACCTGTGTTTAGTACCATATCGTGAATCCTGAGTTCGCCAGACCGACTTAAATACCAGGGCCAGGGACGCGTAGTAACCTTCAGTTAACCGTTTTGAGCGAAGCGAGTATGAAAGCTCAAGCGGGTTGCTACGCAAGTGAGACCACTCCGCGGCAGAGTGGGCCTGAGCCGTGTATGCCGGGACTGGATGTTACAATACCCCTCGAACAATGCATCTTCTTATCTATCGGGGATCTCCACCTCCACCCATAGTGTCATACCGTGGAGGCATCCTTGGCGTATTGCGACCCCTGAGTTCCTCATCAACGACGATGAGGATGAGGCTGTACCGCTATCCCCACCAGGAGTCTCTGCTCCTTCTCTGGTCTGCTTCTTCACTTGCTTTTGTGAGTTTGCAACTTCGGTTCACATAAAATTTCATCATAGTTATGCATTGTTCTGTGCATGATTTTTTGCTTCGTCACTAAAATTTCATCATAGTCGTCGTGCACATTTCTACTAGTGTACCCTCTCCTCCTATCTTTTACTTTTCTAACCCCTTGCTGTTCGGCGTCTCTAGGTGGCTTTGCCGACCTACAGCCTCATCATGCCCCTCACTGACATGTCTTCTCGGGAGGAGGTTACGAGTTTTTCGGGTGAAGAACAAGTGTCCGATTTGCATGGTCGTCCTGCAGGTCGGCCTTGCTGTCTTGACCTATCTCCATTGTGTGCTAGGCCATGTATGACCTCGGGGCTCGGGCATGGTAGGCCTAGCTGGTGTGTGACCCTAATTGGTGCCACAATGCCTTAAACAAACCACCGCACATTTATGACTATGCCAAGAATAAAGTGAAAAAACTAACAAATTGCCCTTATAAATACAGCACTTTGTTCGTAGTTACATCTTGTGCGATCTCTATGCTTTGGAGTCTTCACTTTGCAGCCCATGATTGCTACACAATAATTAGCTAAAGCAGAACGGGAATAGATTAAGGTAAGAGCTCCTTCCCGAACAGCTCAGCAATTGCTCGGCCAGGATCTTCCTGCGTCAGTAGGGATTCTCCTACCAAAACCTGAAAACACGAATGACAACCAATTAGAAATGTCTGTATAAACCACTCTAAGAGACACTACATTATATATGTGGAAATACACCACATGCTTTTGGTTCTTATATACAAAAACTTCTGGAATCATCCATTTGTGTAAATGTAAAGAGCATATTTTGACACTGAATTATTATACCTTGTTATAAAAAACTAATGACTTTGAAAACTTACCGCGAAAACGCCAGCATTTTGTACATATGCCACATCATCAGGAGTGAACAATCCAGACTCGCTCACAACCTGTAGAATATAAGTGAGACTTAATACTCATCCAATTCTGACTATTTTAAATTAATACGGAATTATACAAAGACAACACAGTTGTATCAGATATATTATGATGCTGAACCTTTTCTGTGTACCTTCGAGTTGTAACTAATAAGTGCGTCACTTTCTTGATTTTATATATACCACGTACAACATACATTGCATCATGAGATAGATTGAGAACTAAAAACAATCCGTTGGAACACAAGGATTCTCTGTCAAGTTGGGATTGCTGAAAGTTACGTTGTTTTGAAACGAAAACCTACCTGTATTCTCTTCTTCTTGATGATGTCACCACGTTTCTCCAACAACATGTTTGTGTTGGCACTATCGACTTCGAATGTCCCTGCAACATGCATGCACGGTCAAGAAAGGACGATAGCTAGCTCTAAACAAAATTTAATTGATGTAACGACGTATATATGGAATTGACGACGGAGGGAGAATGAATTAATACACCTAGACTGCGGTTGTTGATGCCGATAAGCTCAACACCATATATGTTGAGGACGCGATCCAACTCCCTCTCATCATGAACCTACATACATACATGCAGATAATGTTTAGTATATATATATGGCAAATTACCAATAATGAGTGGTAAATGAGACTGCACGTTAACAGTAATGACACTCTGATTCATATTTTCTCGTACTCCTTCCGATCTAAATTATAAATTATTTTCGTTTTTTAGATATATAGTTTTTTTCGTATGTAAATATATACTGCCTCCATCTCAAATTCTAAGTCATTCCAACTTTCTTAAAGAGTCGATCAAAACATCTCAAGTTTGACCAAATTAGGTCAAACTTGAGATACTTTGATATTAAACATAGATATATACGTACTTTTTTAACTATCTTATTATGGTTAATAATGTTTGCGACGTTAGACTTTGTATAAAATCCCACTACATCCTCTGCTCTGAAATGAAGCGATTGGGTCATTGATGTAGTATATAATAAGTTGACAGTGAATGATGAAAAACGTGCGTGTAAAAAGAAAACGATAGCGTAGGAAGAAGGTAACCTCAACAAGAGCTGTCATTCCAAGACTCTTCGAGACGCGAAGAAAGTAGGCGATGTCGATGTTCGGAAGCACGGCCGCGATAAGGAGGATCGCGTCCGCGCCTTTGGAACGCGCGTAGTAGATTTGCCAGACGTTGATGACAAACTCCTTGCAGAGCAGAGGGCACTGCATGCAGTGTCCGCACACAAAAGCATGTACGTACAAAAGCATGCAAAAAGTCAAGTGAGACGACAAACGAAGATTTCAACTCGATCTCGAGACGACCACACGTACAAGCATGTCTGCTTACATTGACACCAGAGTTGCGTACGGTCTCCAGGTCCTCAAAGCTCCCCTGGAAGTGCTTCTCGTCGGTGAGGATGCTCAGGCAGGCCGCGCCATTCTTCTCGTAGGCCTGCGCGATCTCCACCTGCCAACAACTTGCAGAATTCTCAGAATCCATGCAGCATCATGCATCTTCCGATCGAGAAAGGAGTACGTACGTACGTACGATCCAGTACAGTACATCGATATATATAAGGAATACTGACCGGATCGAAGTGGTCCCTGAGCAGGCCCTTGCTGGGCGACGCCTTCTTGACCTCGGCGATGAGCGCGGGGACGCCGCCGTTGCGGTGGCACGCCGCGCGCAGCGCCCCGAGAAAGTCCCTGGGCGGCGGCGCGACCCCGGGCGCGGCGGCCGCCTTCACGTCGCCGAGCGGCGTCCTGGCCTTCCTCTGGATCACCTCCACCTCCTTGTCCCAGATGATCTGCTCCAGGATGCTGCGCGGGACGGCGCGGTCGGCGCCCGTGCCCTCGGAGGGGTACCTGGCGCGGAACCGGCGCCGGATCTGGATGCCCTGCGCGGCCGCGATGGCGTTCATCGACATGCCGCTCTCCCACTGGAACACCTCCGGAAACATGAACAGCGCGTCGTCCAGCCGGTACAGGACCGCCGACGACGGCGTCGACACCCAGTCCTGCTTGGCGAAGCTGCTGCTGCTGCACCAGCAGTGGAAGGCTCGACGACCGGTGCGGAGGACGGGCCTAGTGAAGGACGAGGAGGAGAAGACGGCGGCCGGAACGCAAGATGTCCTGACGACGACCGAGGTGGCGGTGGCGGCGATGGAGGTGGAGTACTCCATTGGTGACAACGACGTGGGTGAGGAGGCAGGGAGGATAGAGTTGGTTGGTGGTGTGAAGAGGCGAACCGGATCGTGCACGTACGTGTGCGAGCGACAAGGTGGGAATTTAAGCAGCAACAGACTGCTCGGGTTATCCGCTTATCCGGTCGGTCTTGTGCTCCCGTCTGCTCTGCCGTGCCGCGCGGAGCGCATTCCGTTTATAGGCGTCAGTCATATCAGTGGCGGAGGAGGTCCGGCGCTGCACCTGAACTCACGGACTCTTCTGGGCTCACGCTGGAGAGACAGACCAATGCAACACCATCGAGATGCATGCTGTCGACAGTGATGGGTCGGCACATGTCTGTCCCCAACAATCACTCAGCCCGTAACGCTGCCGGAGCATGCATAATACGTGTGCTCCATCGGAAGCAATAGAGCAACTCCATGAGATCGAGAAAAACGACAATCACATTTTCCTAAGTGAGTGGCTTCAGGGGCGAATAGGATTTTAGATTTTTTTTCGAACTATGGACATCCCCGTTTCCATACCATCAATACGGAAATACAGCAAAGTTTGTAAGAGAGTTTAGAGTAGCAGCCTAGATAGACAAAAGAACAACACTAGCTAAGACAGGAGATCTGATCCCCATTGCCAGGAATACAACCCAGAGAACAAGACTAGCGCATACAAAATGATCAACCCAACATGTAAGAGGTAAGAAGCATCCCCAATCCTCTTCATCATTCCTGGTCCTGCTGTGCTTCATCATCATCACTGGCAACGCCTGGTAGCCTGTTGCTCTGACTAGCGGCTTGACGCTTCTTGGACAACAGCTGCACCGCAATCTTGATCATAGTATCCACACCTTTGATCAGAGCCTCCTTGTCCATCTCTTTCTAAAGACCTGCCCAGAATTTCATGAGCGCACATGCATGACGAACAATTACAATGGGGTTACTAAACTTCTTCCCCTCGAAGCAAATCTTGTTCCTTGTTTTCCAAATTGCCTAGCAAACAGCTACAATACCGACAGCAAAGAATTGTTTCCCATTGGAAATCCACTTATATATCACACCATTTCCAGCTTTGTTGGAAAGAAGAGGGGGTATCACTAGCACCCAGACAGGTCGCGATTGTTGCCCCGACTACTTTAGCAACCGAACATGTGGAAAAGAAGATGGGTTACAGTTTCAGGCTGTTGACAGAAATAACAGGATGGATCCCCACTCCAATTTCTTTTGATCATATTATCCTTTGTTAAGATAGCATCATTAGCCACTAACCACAGAAAGATCTTGATTTTGGCAGGGATTTTCCCCTTCGAAATATCCCTGTGAGTTGGTCCCCCATCAGAACTAGTCAGTGCATTATATGTTGACTTCACAGAGAATTTCCCTCTGCTCTCAAGCTTCCAAGAGACTATATCATGAGCAGAACCTAATTGTACCTTAGAAGCATCATTAAGAATTTTACTCCAATCATATCTAAGCTCAGTAATCAACCATCTCGAGAAGGTAACCGACACTAGGCCACTGAGCAATTGGTGCACAATAATATGCTGCTGCTCACAGAGCTTAAAAAGAGCAGGGAACAAAGTACATAATTGGTCATCATAAAGCCAAGCATCACACCAAACAGAATTTGATTTACCATTTTTAACAATCATCTTCCTTTTGAAGATATATATGCTTGATTTTTAGAAGATCTGACCAAATAGGGGAATCAGTTCGTTTGTGTTTCATAGAACAAATAGTATCCCTTCTCAAGTATTTATATGACACTAAGTCCTGCCAAAGCCCAGATTCACCTTCAAACTTCCACCACCACTTACAGAGCAAACTAAGATTCATTTTTCTTATGTCTTTTATCCCTAGGCCCCCTTTTTTCTTGCTCTTGCAAATTTTGGTCCATCTAACCAGATGATACTTTCTCCTGGAGTGGCCACCCTGCCAGAAGAAAGTCCTCCTAACCTTGTCCATTGCTTTTATCACAGTTTTGGGTAGAAGATAAATAGACATATGATAAACTGGGGCACTATTTAAGCTTGAGGAAATCAAGGTTGACCTACCAGCAATAGACATAGATGATCCCTTCCAGATATCTAGTCTTTTAGCATTCTTTTCTAGGAGGGGCAGCCAATCAGCAACATGCAGCCTACTTGGGCTGACAGGTACCCCAAGGTACTTGATGGGAAAATAGCCAATTTGACAATTGAAAGTTTCAACATAAGAGAGAGCCAAATCTTCATAATCATTAATTATGACAATCTCACTTTTACTGAAATTAATTTTAAGCCCAGCCATCATCTCATATAAGAAAAGAAGAAGTTTCAGATTCCTGGCTTTAGCTAAGTCATGTCTCAGACAGATAATAGTGTCATCAGCATACTAGAGTATAGCCACCCCATGAGAAACAATGTGTTCAACCAAGCCAACAATCAGATTGTTGTTCCAGGCCTGAAGAATCATCCTAGTGAGGCAATCAGCTACAAAATTGAACAAGATGGGTGATAGAGGGTCTCCTTGCCTCACACCCTTGTGGCTTTTAATATAAGGACCTGTCAAACCATTCAGTTTGACATTGACTATTCCACCAGCAACTACTTGCATAATCTACTTGCACCAAATCTCATTAAAGCCTCTAGCTTTTAGACATGTAAATAGTAGGTTCCAGTTCACCTTGTCATAAGCCTTTTTAAAATCCAGTTTTAGGACCACACCACACTCTTTTCTTTGTTTAGTTTCATGCAAAGTTAGAACCCTAGACATAATGTTCCTCCCTTTCATAAATGCAGATTGTGCTGGATGAATTAATTTATCTGCAAAGGGCTCAATCCTCAAGGCAATGTTTTGGTTATTAGCTTGTATAAGCAGTTTAACAAGCAGATGGGTCTATACTGCTGAATCCTAGAAGCATCAGAAACTTTGGGGAGTAAAGTGATGATACCATAATTGATTCTACTGATGTCAACTTTGCCTTGGGGAAATCAGAGAAAAGTTGGATAATATCCATTTTGATGATCTGCCAGCAAGATTGATAAAATTTAATAGGAATACTATCTAGACCAGCAACCTTGTTCTTTTCCATTTGGGACAAAGCATTCCAAATCTCTGACTCAGAGAATGGTTTGTGGAGTTGTTCATTATCTGCTTCAAATAAATGAACAGCCACATCCCAGATGTTTTCATTGATTTGAACATTGAATTCAGGGGTTGGGCCAAAAAGATCAGAATAATATGCAGTAGCATGGGCCAAAAGATTTTCATCACCCTCAATAGTGGTTCCATCATGTTCAAGGCTTAGAATTGTGTTTTTCCTTTTCCTTCCACTAGCAACCCTATGAAAGTATTTTGTATTCAAATCACCATACAACAGCCATACATCATGTGATTTGTTGTACCAGTACAACTCTTCTTCCAACAATCTCATATTCTCACATAGGATCTAATTTTTCCTCTACCATTGCTCAGAAGAGAATAGAAGATTCCTCAAGCCCCTCAAGGATGCTCAACTCTTCCTGCAATTCCTTTCTCAACTTCCTGAGTAAGCCACGCTGGTTTACACCCCACCCTTTGAAATATTGTTTAGAAGTTTTAGTTTTTGTAGGATCTTATCTAGGGTAGTTTTGGCTCTGCATGGTTTGCTCCAGATCCTCTCCACCTGAGTGAAGAAATCTGGATTTTTCAACCAGAAAAGTTCAAATCTAAATTGGATTAATTTGGTAGGGGCTTTAGAATCAGTGAGCAAGATAAGGGGGTTACGGTCAGAAACCTCTCTGGGAAGCTTTTTAACCATGACAATGGGAAAAATGTCCTCCCAGTCTTTAGACATTAGAAGCCTATCCAATTATTCAAGCACAGTGAATTCTTGATTATTGGACCAAGTAAACATACCCCCGGTCATCATGAGTTCCCTGAGTTCATGAGTATGTATTAGTGAATTGAACAGCCCAGAATATCTATGAACACCCATGTTTTTGTTTCTTTCATTAGCATATCGAATGATATTAAAGTCACCACCTATAAAAATTGGTTCCAGATTGGAAGAGCAGAAAAGAGAGCTCAGTAAAAAATTTCCCTTTGTTTTCTTCTTGAGTAGCTCCATAAAGAACTAGAAGGTTCCACTTAGTTCTATTCTGCTTATCCCATAGATTAACTTGAAGCATAAAGTCTCCCCGTTTCAAAGAACCCACATCATAGAATTTTTTCCTGACCCCAATTAGAATGCCTCCATAGTTACCTCTGGATGGATTCCATAACTAGAGGTATTCTTGGTTGGAATCAAAATTCCTGAGTAGGCTATCCTCACACTCTTCAACCATAGTCTCTTGAAGCCCAATGAAATGAAGATTGTATTGGGAGATGAGAGATTTTAATAATGTAGCAACCCCCTATAGTTCCATATAAGACCTTGAAGTGTCATTTTTTTCCTAATTTTGGTTTTTTGGAGACAGGGGGCTTAGTAGTCTTCCTACTTTTCCCTGCCAGCAGATCAGGATTTTCCTGTATCTGCTTTTTCTTCAGAGAGTTAGGAGAGATCTTGACTTCCTTTTTCTCCCTAGCTTTCTTTTTAGATAGGACAAGAATGAAGTCCTCTATATCAGATGTTTCATCTTGCACCCATTCAATAGGTAAAGGTGATTTAGTAGCATCAGACTCCCCAACTGTTTCAGTTTGGGTTTTCAGATTGTTATCTTGTTCCTTAGTGAACAGATCATATCTAGCACATTCAAGATCTTTTAATAAATCAAAAGTAGCAAAGTCACATTTATCAATATCAAAACCCATGCAAGTAGATAAATCAACAATATCATCAATAGGAAGAGCTAAAAACATGTTATGATTAGTACATGTACCGTCCAGATTTCTTTTCTTAGCCATCCTCTCATTCTTCTCCTGGGTAGTGAGGGTGGTGTTTTTCTTAAGCCTTTCACTCCTCCTATCTTATGGCTGCTACATTTGTACCCCCACCACTAGGATTGGCTGAGACAGAAGGAACAACAACTTCTTGTGGCACCACATCTTCCATGGCACCATCTTGAGCTTGACTTTCTTGGGTGTGAATAATATTATCATCAGTAATGAACACCTCAAGAGATACAAACAACTTTCTTTGATAGACTACCTCAGTCAAGCATTTCTCATCCTTATCTGTATGTATAAGATCCCCAACTGGTATCTCATCTTTCTTTTCAGGGATCATAGGATTTGCACCATTCAGCTGCATGCACCAAATTTGGTCATGCTTGCCTCCCTGCTTGGAGGATTGCCAATCCTCATTCAATTTCCTTAATCTCCCTCCAAAAGAGTCACTCTTAGAGTCAGACTCTTCTATGTTTTCAGGAATATAGACCCTATCTTCTTCCACACCATCTTTGTTGTTGATACAGGCCTTCTGAGCATCCTTCATAAGCTTGGGACCACCACTTTCTGAAGATTTGTATTGCACTTTAGGGGGAGCAAACGTCATGACTTGTTTTCCAGACTTCTTATCCAGCTGATGATCATTTATAGAAGCAGAGCCCCCATCCTTATTCAGCTTGACAAAATTAGATCCCAACTCAGCTCAGGGTTTTTTGTTAGGTGGTCCATCCCCAGTAAACTTAATGCCACTCTTGAGAAACTTCTCATTGCTTTCTTGAGACTTCTCTTTCAAACCCAAAATCATAGTCATACCTAGGACCCCTTCTACAGTCTTAAGGACCTTAGAAACATCCCTGCAAGCAATCTTAATTCTCACATAATCCACCCTGAACCTTGCTTTCAAATCAATCTCAATACCTTTGCCCACAAGGGCCCTAACTTTAGCCAGAGTGATGATAGATCTATGATCCATAGGGATATAAGTTACCCTGAACCATCCCTGCTGCAGTTCACCTTTACTGTTACTAGAGGAAGCCCAGGGATCAATCTAGATTTGAGCTTCTCCCCCTTTCATGGACATGTTCCTGATATGACTGCATTCCTTAACCATCTTGATAGTGGGGAAGGTAGAGTCAATGATTGGACGAGCAGTCCATCGCCAAGCATCAGCACCCAGAAGATTCATGAATAAGTGCTCAATCTCTTTGGTAGTAGCTCTACCCTTCACCACTGAAATCACTACAGTACTAGATTTTTCTCTAGCAATTTTAGGATCAATAACCTCATCAATGTGAAAGAAACTGTGACCTTCTACTTGAGCAGCACAAAGTTCGGGTCCATAATTCCAAGGCAAGCAGTTATCACAATCATAGGTAGTATGAGTGTTGCAACCACAGATTTCACATAGCATTCAACGACACTCTCTAGTAGTATGATTGTTATAGCCACAATTCTGACAAGGCTCTCTAGCATCAGCAGCTGAAATTACCTTAGTGCTCTTCTTGACTTGCTCAGGGATTGGCTCATGATTGTTGGTCTTGCTAGAAGATGTAGGAACCCGTGCCCTCCTCCGATCAGCTTTGTTGTCTTTCTTCTCGATGCAAGGTTCCTAATTGGACTCATCATCGTTGGAGACTTGGTTCTGCGGAATCTCCCCTTCTTCACCCTCTTGGGTAGATGAGTTGTGGGCGTCAGCAATCGTCTACTTCCTCTGCTAGACATTGACTCGAGCACCTATCCTATCATGGACCTAATCCGATCTTCCACCATCACACCCACCATGATCTGCTCTCTTGCCCCCGAAACCATCATGATCCTACCGCCCGCCATCGAATCCACCCCAATCACGTCCATCGTGGTCACACCAGCCGGACCTCCTTCCACCCCCTCAAGACTGCATAGCGACCATGACTGTGGGAGCCACCTCGGTCCTCATGGCCGCCGCAAAAGTTTTAGTGTAAGGGTTCGCCCACAGGTGGCCAATGAAGCATTGGAGGAAGGTGGATGAAAAGGGACTAGGGTTTGGGGAAATCACAATCGAGCTGGGAGCTGATTTAGATTCGAGAGGGTCTACAATGGATGTGCGGTCACCTCCAGACTTCTACAACGGATGTGCACCACGTGTCTGCACCATAGGTCGGGACCCTAGGATCCCGGGAATGATTTGAATCTTTGGCGATGGTCGGAACCACCGAGGCTGACGATGGAGACCCACATGCTGGTCGTCAATGCCGCCATGGCCTCTCTAAGGCGCAAAAGCAGAGTTCGTTCCCCGCTTTGGGGATTGAACTAGCGAAGAACCTCTAGGAAGGTTCCATCAGAGCTCAATAGGTGTATACTTGAGTTTGACCATAGAATCAGTCACCAAATCGAATGAGAATCTGGCTGCCATGGCCATCAGCTCGAGATCCCTGGGGGAAGAGTCAATAGGGAATGAATACTTGTCTCACGCCCCTTTCCCGAGCTCCGTGAGCGTGGGGTTACACTGAGGCGGCACATGCTGTGTGCAAGAGGAAGGAGAGGCAGAAGGTATGTGCGAGCTAGAAGAAGGGATGGAAGGAGCACCATGGGCGTCCGAGAGAGAGGACAATGATGATGGAGTTGTCAGAGGTGTAGTCACTAAGGAAGTGATATGAACCATCGCAAAAAAATAGTTACTCCCTTAAAGTTTAAACAACATTTGGATGCTTTCGAAATGATCTTGGTGATTGGCGATGAGGATTTTAGATGAGGACCAGTTTAAATCAATAACAATTATGTATGACAAAATAAACACTACAACACTAAACATTTGTAGGGGCGGCTGGCGATGGTTTGTAGGGGAAATTTTGCCAGCTACCTCTACCACACAGTCTCTACAAATCAAGGGTTTGTAGGGGCAGTTCCCAAGCCGTCCCTACAAATTGATTTGTAGAGGCGGCTGGTGTTACAAGCCACCCTTACAAATACATTTATACTGCCTCTACAAAAATGATTTATAGGACGGTTGTAACACCAGCCGCCCCTATAATTTCTATTTGTAGGGGTGGTTCAATCTAGAACCGCCCCTACAGTACATTCTCCAGCCAAAAAAATTCAAATTAAACCACCCCTACAGTATATTTTCCCACCAAAAAAATTCAAATTTCAAAGTTCAAATCTAACCAGAACATATATACATCTATGCATACATAATCCAAACATTGTATCCATAAGCACAGTAATATTTTATAAACTAACATTACAAGTCCAATTCATAAGAATATATATAATTCATCGTTACATAGACATAATTCACAAGTCCAATCCGTTCCACAATTCCAAACCAATCCACAAGGTAAAACCAATGTCACATTCATACACATTGTTATCAACGGCCTAAAGCTAGCCTTTCCATCTCACGAAGATGTTGGTACTGAGGATGCCTTCCTAACTCGGATTTTTGATCATGATAAGTGCCTCTTAAGTGTATAATCTAGTCAATTATGAAGGCGCAAAGGTCGCCGACGAGCTCCAAGAGGTTGTCATATTTGTGTGGTTTAGCTCTCATTCTTTTCTCTTATTTCCACTATAATAAAAAAAGTTGGGGTTTAGTACGTCATAACATATGCGAACATCTATAAAAACTATGAGCATCTATGATCACAGTGAGCATCTATAAACATATTGAGCATCTATAAAAACAGTGAGCATATCCAAAGAGGTTGAAGAGGTTCAAACTTACCCTACAGGGGTGTCTCCTATAGGAACCGGTGTTACTCATGAGAGTGCATATGTAGTATCCACAGTGTACACTCCTAGGTTTCTGCTTGGGGCACTGTGTGTTTTGCATATGCAAATGTTAAGTAATGCTCTTGACACCAACATAATAGAGTACTAAAGTAAATTACACTTACCACACATAGTGTTTTAACACACAGGTTAGGCCCTTTTGTTGGATCATGCCTCCCTTTATGTTCATTAATGTAGAACCTGTACGCCCTGTTCGAATGAATTTAACAAATGCAACTTGTTAGTATCCAAAACTGAATGTTACAATTATGTATACAAACATATAAGGTAATGAGAATTTTCATATGTATACGTATTAAGAATCGATACGAAGTCTTTGTATGTCGTCTGGTCCTTATCTATTGAATCATAGACCCATGCCATGCCCAAGCCAACATCGACGCCTAATAAATCCAGTGGTTGTTGCAGGAATTTAATCATAGTAACAGATAAGCTCTTTCGCATCGAATAAGATATATTAAACAAAGCTTTAAGTATAGAGTTGAACTTACTCGAAGTTGTATGCTAGCCATATAGCAGAGCAATTTTGGAGATGTTTAAAAGTTAGGGCAATGTATGCCGCAACCTTAAGGGACGCTTCACATATTTCCTTGTTCTGGATTTTCTCTTTCTCCTCAACAGTCTTTCTAGTAGCTAGCTCTTTGGCATACAATTTCTAGTCATTGGCGTAATTAAAACATGTTGCTGCTATACATTGAGGGTCTACTTACCTAGCTCACACACTTGGCATTTGTTTTGAAAGGTGCACTTGCATTCTATAAATCATGGTGTGGGTTAGTATCAACATAATCAAAAGATTACAATAGTGTCATATCGAGAGGGCAAGGACTTACAGGCACCACGTGTGAATTAGATTCATTTCCATTGCTCCGAGATGAAAGCATGTCTAGACGTCATTAAAGTCAAAGATAATTTTCTTGGCTGGGCCTCCAAATGTGACGGTAGGGAAGCGTGCTTGTATAAGATCTATGGTCATTGGGATAACATGAAAGTACCAATCATGGAACCTTCTCCTTCCAAGTGGTAGGTGCTGGATGTCCTAGTTTGGTAGGAAGGGCTTGCCTCTTTCATATGTTTTTGGGCAGTGCTTTGACCATTTGATGGCATCAACATTTGGATACTTCTTTGCCAGTTGTTTACTGGTGATGGCCTCCTCAAAAGCCTATGATGGGACTTCTTTAACATGGTTCTCAGGCTTGAACTGTTCATGGGCGTACCACTTGCACGTCGACATGACATCTCTCATCGATGTAAAAATTGGCTTTATGGTGATTGGATGCAATTTTCGAATTGGTGGCTCCTTATCCCAACCCTCTTGTGCATGCACTTCTTTAGGAGGCCCTTGTTGTTCATGTATCAGGTCTATATCAGGCCCGTGCTCAGCAAAGATGGATGTGGCATATTTGGCATGTGCTTGCTAGGAGGCAGGGAAGACTGTGGCATAGGCTGTGGCATCTTATGCACGTGCTCTCTAGGAGGCAGGGAAGAATGTGGCAGCTCAGGCAAGTGGTGGTCATGAGATGGTGAAAGTACCTCCCCTCCTCAACAACTCCCTCCAAACATTGAACAGGCGGCGAAGAAGCAGTCAATAAAATGTCTCGTTTGTGCTAGAGGATGAACTAGTTCATTACTTCTCTGAGTAATTGTTGTCTGTTGGGAATTGGGTAGTCTATGCACCACTGCATGAACTCGGGCTTCACGGTATGCACCTCGACCCTAGTGTAGTCTAGTGGGATCCTATTATTGTGATGCAAGCTGCTAGGAGGATGTGCCACACCCGTTGTCACCTCCATCATAGTGTTCTGCCTGCTGATGAGAACCACCAAGGTGCAACAAGTTGGTTCCTGTATGCGATCGACGGGGGTTGTGGCTGCAGTGGAACCTTTACTGCTAGGAACTTCTGGAGGGCTGCCAACTAATGCTAGTTCTCTCTGTGGCACCATTACTATCCTTGGCTCCGTAGGCAGTCCTTGCTCCTCCAGTGCCATCGCAACTATAGCCTTAACGGTGAGCTCAAGATTAGACTCTCAGTCTCTGCCATTTTTCTTGTACATGTGTTGTTCCTCTTCAAATCTGTGCTTCTAGGTCATTCTTTTCCCTAGCCCTCGGGTGTGGCCTATGTGCTCGGCATTTCCCAAGGCAAGGCTAAGCTTGGCCCTCTCTCTAGAAGGCTTGAATGAGCCCTTCTCCTTGTCCTCAGCATATTTCAGTATCTTTGATACTACCTCTTCGGTCGCCAGGTTATCAAACTTAAGGGAACTACCAGATGCTTTTGTACTCCTCCCAAGGATCCAATTCCTTGAGCGTATCTTCAACCCCTTCAAGTTTAATTTCCCGAATGCGGCAGTCTCTTCCTCCATCTTCCTAAACTTCTCTTCCTTGCCATAGTAGCCACCGAGACCTAGATGATGGTGGTGTTGGTTCCTCTTCGCACGCTCGGTGTTACGGGCACTGGGAGCCAATGCTTCAGGTATAGTCTTCTGAGCCACGAGCTCCTCCCATTGACTAGGAGTTATGTTGCTGAACTCGTGGAAGGGAGTTAACCCCTTTTGGATCTATTTCTTGTTGAGCTCTGACCTCCAACGTTGGAATGACTCTCCCATTATCTTAAAAGCATGAAGTTTTACCAGTTCATGTTTATCCTCTGAAAATCTAAAATTGAGCTTTATCTTCTTATCCCATAGTTCTCCCTTTTTCTTCGCTGGTACATCTTTCTAGCTAGGGATTGCTAGGTTCAATTGATCTCTTACTAGGGTCCCGATCGCATTACGGAATCATCCTCTGAATTCCTCAAGCTCAAGGATCTCTTGCTGGCCCAACCTTCGTTATCACATAGCATGCCTTATCTAGATATTGGTTTGCTTTTCTATCCCTCATTTCCTCTTTGGCTTGGGAGCCGAGTTCGTGATCGTGTCTTCATGTTGTGGAGCAGAGGCCTCAATGTTCGTCTCTGTGGTTGTTGCCTCTGCTCTCCTTTCCTCTACTCTGTCTTGTCCGGTGAGATATCGCGGATGTCGACGTCATCTTTTCTGAGTTTAGGAGGGGCCTATATGTACGGGAGGTCAAAGTGTTAGTAATTATAACATAGTCAAAGCTTTAGTAAAATTTACAAGCTAAGGCTTTATCCCTACCTCCTCGTTTGGGTCAAAATGCTTGTCTAGCTCCTCCTCCATTAGTCTCCATCTAGCTTCACGTGGGAAAGGATCCTTGGGACTTTCATATCCCTCTTCTTCATCCTCATCATTGTCATCTTCATCATTATCATCATCATTATCATCCTCTCCTGCTCTTCCCTCTGCTCTCTCTTCCTCTACATGCCTCTCAGCAGCCTCCTCGTCAAACTCCTCCTAAGTAAGCATCACTACTATATCCTTTTGTAACTCATCATCAAACTGCTGCTGAGTAAGCTAGTCCTCTAGTTCTTCCTCTTCAAAGGTTGGCTCGTGCTTAAGGCATCAGGTTGCACTGTCTACTATCTACGACATTTCGTATTTTGTTCTAATAGATGCAAGAAAGTGTGCTTTAGATACGCAAGAAGGTCTAAGAAAACCCAATGGCACTACAAGTCCATACGCTCCTGGAGGAGACTTGTATCCAATGGCACTCCATTCGAGACGAGTTTCCTCCAAAAGCATATAGACTAGGAGACCGATAAAACAGCAATATATCAAAAAAATGAGTAGTAGAAGTAGCAGAGGCCTCAGAAACATGTCAATCATCATTTGATCATGAATTTGGAGCATAAAGGCATCATAAACACAGTGAGCATATATAAAAACAATGAGCATATAGAAAAAGACAGTAGGGGTGGCTGGTAGTGATGCTAAGTTCCTCACAAGTTTATGATCATTAGCTCACATTCTAGATAATTTCTGGAGTTGGACAATTTCATCATTGGCAAAAGAGAGGAGAGGAGAGTTGGCCAGAGAGGAAAAGGTGGCCAAAAAAACAGCTGTTGCTTCCCAGACATAGAGGATAGGAAAGGTAGCCAAGAAAAGCATATATATGCTCACTGTGTTTGTATATGCTCACTATTTTTATATATGCAGGCAATAGCTGCTGCCATATATCACAAAATGAGTAGTAATAGTAGTAGTAGTGGTAGAGGCCTCAGAAACATGTCAAACATCATTTGATTAAGAACTTGGAGCATAAAGACATTATAAACACAGTGAGCATATATAAAAATAGTGAGCATATAGAAAAAGATAGTAGAGGCAGCTGGTAATGATGTCAAGTTCCTCACAAGTTCATGATCATCAGCTCATATTCCAGATAATTTCTGGAGTTGGACAATTTCATGATTGGCAAAACAAAGGAGAGGAGATGAGAGTCTGCCCAAAAAAGTAGGTATTGGTTCCCAAAAAGAAATAGTAGCTGCTACCAAACATTGAGCAAGAGAAGTAGAAGTACTAGTAGGAGAGGAGAGGAGGCCAAACAAAAACAGTGAGCATATATAAACACAGTGAGCATATTAAAAACATAGTGAGCATATATAAACAGTGAGCAGGAGTAGTATTAATAGTAGGACAACAATAGTAGCAATAGGGTAGAGAGAAGAGAGTAGTAGGGCAACAGTAGTATTAGTTGTAGGGTAGTAGCAGTAGGAGGAGGAGTAGGAGGAGAAGGAGAAGTAGGAGTAGTTAGAGAGGAGAGGAGAGTAGTAGTACAAATAGTAGAAGTAGGAGTAGTAGGAGAGGAGAGGAGAGGAGAGTAGTAGTAAAAGCAGTAGAAGTAGGAGTAGTAGGAGAGGAGAGGAGAGTAGTAGAAGTAGTAGAAGTAGGAGAGGAGGCTCTACAAAGAAGTTCTTGCCTGTCAAAAGGAGCATATATAAACACAGCGGGCATATACAAAGACAGTGGGCATGTATAAAAATAGTGAGCATATATAGAGACAGTGGGCATATATAAAATATTATCATCAAAAGTGACTAAAAAACTAGCAAGGTCATATAGCATGAAGACACAATTCTGTCCAGACTTGGACATAATCTGGCATCAAACTTCAAATAGCTATAACTAGAGTTCTAGATTACCAAAAGTAGTGATCCTTAACATTTTGAAAAAAGCTCATGAAAAGCATTACAACTTTTCAATTGTTACCAATAGGTGATTCAAAGATTAACTAAGCCAAAGAGCATCATCAATCAGACCTGTACAGAAAGTACAACAAAAACTGACCAGGAACTTGCAAAATCTATAACTCTTAAATTAGCAAGCCTAAAATCATGAAATTCTAGGACAAGCAATATATGGAAGTTATCTACAACTTTTACATACAACATGTTCACAGAAAACATAATTAGCATGATAAAAAAACCACTTAACAGGAACTGCTCATGCAGCCATTTCAGCATTCAAGTGCAATCAAGTGCTTCACTTATTCTACTAAGAAGACTATGCATGAGTAGCTAATTACAAGGATGACAAACCATTATTACTCAGCTACTTATGATTAGAGTAAGTGTTGACGGTCCTTAAGTACCAAATATAGTTATCAAATAAATAAAGAAAAGGATCCAAATGCAACCAACACCTAGACTTAGGGTTTTATCTGACAGAATTCCACGAGTTTTGGTGTTTGTCTGTTTCTGCAGGGGGTTATCAGAAAATACAGAGGAAAGGCCCACACATCGGGTTTACATAGAGATAATAACGTGTTCACCGATTTTCTATCATCTAGAAGACTCCAGAAGCCACGAGATCAAACGGGAGGCCGAACGGGCCCGGAGGCAGGGCGCCCGCCCTGCTCCCTAGGGCGCCTGCCCTGGCCTAAGAGCCAATCAGGCTCCGTCTCGCGGATTATGCTCCACCGACCTAAGGGATCAAGGAAAATCGTGCGATTAATGTCGGTTTGATCCGACGGCCCACGTTCACTTGAGGGGGCTATATAAGCAGGACCCCTGGCCCCTAGAGGAGGCACTCCCTCATTCTCAATTCCTCAAACCCTAATCTCAGGAGGAGAGTCTCTGATCAAGCCCTAGAGCCACCACATCAACTAGATCTCTAGTATAGCATAGCTACATAGGATTAGAACTAGAAGGAGTCAATCTTCGATTGGTTTTCGGATCTGTCAAGATGATTCTTGGTAATTCCTTTACTGTTCTTCATTGTTCATCTTTGTTCTTTAATATTATGAATACAACTTTGTTCTATTTCAATATATTGATTATGACTATGCTCTACTTGTTTATGTTTTGTTGGGCATTCTTAACGTCACTACCAAAAGTAGACTTAGTTTTCTAATTCTGATAACGGCGCCAAAAATGCCAAACCTATCCCTCATGCCACTTAAGCCAAGTTGTCATCCCCAGCATGACATGAGAGACGCGGTATTGAAATATGCATTTGCTCATCAAGATAAATAATAAAAGGGATCTGCAAGCGCACAGATTAATACCGATGTAGCATTTTAACCGGGAAGTATTCCAGGTATCGTTATTTATATTTTTACCACTGGGAAGGGATTTCTAAGTATCATGGTTGATAATGGAATGAGAATATGGAACTGAGTACACATCATTGCATGTATAACCGAGAGTATTTATCAATCTCTTTATACAGGTATAAATGTCACATTTAAGTAAAGGTAAAGTGATAATGGTGACAAAGATAATTAATCTGATCAGCTAGCCACATATAATAATGATAAGCACCTCAACAGATATTCTAGCAAGTCATTAGCATGGAATTAGGATGAACTACAAAGATATTCCCTAAGTTATTATTAACTATAAAGTCTAGCATATCATAGTTAGTGCAATTATACTTGGCAATCATGGTGAGAAAAGACTATATCCATGCATAGTGAATATTAGCAAGGAAGATGAAGAACATAGCAATCACTCCCCTGTAATAGTGTTGCTCTGCCTGCCCTATACACGAGAGGGGGACTATATAAGAATCAACGAAGCTATCACTATCGCGAACTACCCGACAATCCGGCATATAGGGTGCAATCGCAGATAAATACGGTATAGACACCACGTCTACACAATAATTATCATTCACCACTGTACACATGGATAAACGCTATACGATCCTAGGCATGTATATAATTCCAATCTAACTAAGCCAAGCATATAACTATGATAAACTAAGAACAATATAATTGCAAATATAATCAAGTAGAGCAAAGTCATAATCAATATATTGAAATAGAACAAAGTCATATTCATAATATTGAAGAACAAAGATGAACAATTGAAGAACAAGAGAGGAATTACCAAGAATCCTCTTGACAGATCCGGGAACCAATCGAAGATTGACTCCTTCTAGTTCTAATCCTATGTAGCTATGCTAACTAGAGATCTAGTTGATGTGGTGGCTCTAGGGCTTGATCAGAGGCTCTCCTCCTGAATTAGGGTTTGAAGTATGAGACGGGGGCCTCTCCTCCAGGGGCAGGGGCCTTGCTTATATAGCCCTTTCGGATGAATCTGGGCCATTGGATCAAACCGACATTGATCGTGCGGTTTTCCTTGATCCTCTAGGTCGGTGGAGCATAATCCTCGAGGCGGAGCCTGATTGGTCCACAGGAGGGGGCGGGCGCCCTGGGGACTAGGGCGGGCGCCCTGTCTCCGGCCCCGTTACGCCTCCCGTTCGTTCCCGTCATTAATCCGACATGTGGGCCTTTCTTCCGTATTTCCTGATAACCCCCTGCAGAAATAGATAAACAGCAAAACTCGTGGAATTCTGTCAGATAAAACCCTAAGTCTAGGTGTTGGTTTCATTTGGATCCTTTTCTCTATTTATTTGATAGTTATAATTGATACTTAAGGACCGTCAACAAACTCCCCCAAGCTTACCTCTTGCTCGTCCCTGAGCAAGGATAGACTCAGCGATGGATGAGAAGTTGCTGAAATGCCTTTGAATTTTGACGGTACACATGCTTTCAAATAGAGTCTCATCTCTGAGTTAAAGTAAACTATCAAGACTTAGAACTTACTCATTATACCTTTCACCATGAGGCTTGCAACCGTCACCTTTGTCTTGAGCGGTTAAAAGATAGAACAGTCTAGTCAAGCGCCATGTCTCTTATTCTTGATTAGCTATAGCTCTGGAGTTTTTTGCAGATTTTCAAATAAAACTCAGAGATTCCTTGTATGACTCTCTCAGGTCTCTCTTTTGTGGTATTTCTGGATCCTCACCAAAGCAGTAATGATGTCTGCCTTCTCTCAAAGCAAAGTATGTAGTATTTGTGGTATAAGGCAGAGTGACATTGCCTTCTCTCTCATCCTATTCTAATAAGGCTTTTGATATCTGGAGCTCATAGGTGGGAGATAAAGTATACATACTTACAAGACATTTATTGCATAGTCAAACCATGGATCCAGAGAAACAAGCCAATAAGTCAAATCAAGATGTGCATGTGTGGCGAATAAATGGTGTATGGTGGTAGTGATGATAACAATAATGAAAGTCTAATTCTACTTTTGCTCTTTTTGAGGGGATACGTACCTTTCTTGCTTTTAAAGCTCTTGAGGAGAATGAGGTGCTCTATATTTTTTTTCTTTTTTTTCCCTCTCAGGTGGGTATCTTGTACCCCTAATTCTACTGTCGGACACTTGTCCATTTTTACCTCTCTTCTCACATTTTTTTTTCATCGAGGTTCCGAGCACTTGCTCCTTTTTATTTCCTCGTATCTTTTTCTTTTCGAGGTTCCGGGCACTTGCCCCTTTTTATTTCCTCGTATAGAGCACTCATCTCCTTAGAACAATATAGCAAGTGGTAGTAACCAAAATAGCTTGAGCATTTATTTCATAGGGGATAACAAGAATGGGAAAATATTTTTGGCTATTCTCTCCCGGATTAGGAGTAGAATAATTTTATGTGGATCTGGAGATGAGAATGAGTGGATATATGTGGATGCGTACTTCCGGAGTAGAAGCAGCATGTATGAGTGATCGTGCAAGTGAATCTTGATTTTAACCGCATGACAAGCTCCTAAGGGTCTACACAGCTTGACTACACTCAATGCTCATAAGCAGTAAAAAGTAAAGGTATGGCTTAAAGTCTAGCAAGCATGTATGTATGGCTGTGGTAGGAACTTAAACTCTCATCATACAGGAACTCATCATGTAGCATTTTAAGATTTTCAAAGATAAAATTCTCCAGAATTCTAGCATCTCTAGGAATAGATAAACAGCAGCTCAACCTTCCCATATCATATCCGTTAACAACTTAGACTTTAGATCAAGTTCTCTTCCCACAAGTTCAGGTTTAGAGCAAGCTTTAAATGATAACAGTTATGTCTAAACTTAGAGAGAGAACTTCAAATTTGAAAATTAGGCAAAGCAACTATTCATCATATCCATGCTAGAGTTTTATTATTATCTAGATTCAGTTTAGCATAGCCACTTTATTTATTTATTAAAACACACTAAGCAAAAGATATAGGTATATATATAAGCACAAAATCTTTATTTGGTTTTTTCATAGTTATGTATATTTTTATTTTTATAGGGTAGAAGTATATATAAATATAAAGATAAAGATAGAAATACTTAGCAAGATAATGGAGGTGCTCTCCCCCAAGCTGGATCTTGACATAATCTCTTCTGATGTAGCTAGCAGATGGCGGAGGTGTATTTGAAAGTCGGCAGCACCCTGACAGCGATTAGAATGTCCTCTGTCTGCTAGTCTCCTTAAATTCTGTGAAGCTCAAATAGACAACAAAGCTTTGTGGAACTGATTAAGTGTTAGCATAAATATCTAGCCTTTATCATGCTGAGCCTCCTTGATTTTTTTATGTTGTTTTTTTATAAAGCAGAAGAAAATATTTATGTATTTATTATATATATATATATTTTTTATGCCACTATAGTGAATGTACTTATGGGTTTTATGCCACTCGCATACTCACATGGGGCTTTAGGGTTTTTAACATTTTTATTTTCTTTTTAAGATAGTATGAATATGATTAACTAAGCAAACTATTTAAGATAAAGTAAATAATTAAAAGGAAAGGATAACTACCAAGTTACCTCTTGGCAAGGCGTTCGGTGTTTTTAAGTCCTCCGAACGGGACTCTTATTCGTTCAGTCGTCCTGGGACTTGGTGGATGGCGTAGTCGGTGGTTCCGGTGGTGCCTCCTCTTCATGTGCAACTGTCTTTTCTTTCCATACCTGTCTCGGTGCTTTGGTCTCCTTAGGACAATGTTGGTTGAGTGGTATGTCTTCAGATCTTACCACTTCTCCTTCATAATCTGCCCATCCGTCCTTGATGACATGTTGCTTCTGATTGTGGTTACGTCGCCTTCTTCTTGTCCTGACCTGCTTGGATTCTTCAAATACATAGTTAGGGTCAGTAAAGTAAAGACGTACCTTCTCAGAGGGGAAGTGCATGTGGACTTCTCCAGTTCCAATGTAAATGATTGCTTTGACAGTACTAAGGAATGATCTTCCAAGGATGATGGGTGGATCGTATTCATCTTCTCCCATGTCAATAACCTGAAAGTCTGTATGGACAAAGTGATCGTCTATCTTGACAGGGACGTCAGTTACTGTACCTTCGACCTGTCGGAATGTCTGATCTGCCATCTGGAGCTGAATATATGTTGGGTTTAAGGGCATGGTTCCGAACAGAAGTTCATAGGTGACCTTGGCCATTATGTTGACGCCCGACCCAGTGTCGTAAAGTGTCTTGTAGAAGTGGGACCCATTAATGGAGCAATAAATGCTTGGCATACCTGGGTCGTCCTTCTTAGGCAAGAACGGTGACTTGAGTTGGCGATCTTGACCTTTGTGCACGGCAGTGACCATCTTAGCTGTCTCGGTCCATACTTGCTTCTTGCTCTTGTTCCTCCTGTTGGTCCTCTTCCTTGGTTCATATTGGGGTTGCTCTGGGATTTGTGCGGTCTTGTTCTTGAAGGAAAACGTTTCCTTCCTCCCCTTGATGTAGAAACTGATCTTGGCAGCACTAGCATAGATGACAGCTCCCGCGGTGTTCAGGAATGGTCTCCCTAGGATGATGGGAGCCCTCTCATCAGAACCGGTCTCTATCACTACGAAGTCTGCTGGAGCGTACGAGGAACCCACTCGGACACAGATGTTCTTCAAAATTCCTCTCGGGAAACTCAGTGTCCTATCTGCAAGCTGCAAACACATGGTTGTTTCTAATAATGGTTGTGAAAAGAGTTTTTCATAGAGTACCCTGGGCATGATGTTGACGCTGGAGCCAAAGTCACAGAGTGCTTCTGGGAAGTCTCGCATGCCGATGGAGATCGGGATGATGGGGCGTCCTGGATCGCCTCTCTTGACCGGCAGACGGTCAGTACTTACTTCCACGATAGGGTTACTCCAGTAATCTCCTGCATCAAACATGTCTACAAGATTTGCAGATTCTAGTCCTTCCGGTTGTGATGGTATACCGGGGTTAGTAGCAGGAACAGCAGCAGCTATTTGATTCAACTGAGATTCAATCATTTTATTAAAGCTAATCTGGTTCTTGATGGCAGTAGAGAAATTATCCATTCTATTATTTATATTTTCTAGTATTTTATCATTAGATGCCAATTTCTTAGACAGGTTATCCATTAGCTTTCCTTGGTTGGATACTAACTCTCTCAAAGGTGGATAATTATTATTATTATTATTGAAAGAATTGTTACCTTGGTAATTACCTGAGTAGTTAGGCCTCTGTTGATTCCAACCTTGATTCTGCTGAGGACGGTTGTAGTAGTTGTTGTTATTGTTGATGTAGTTCACGTCCTCCAGCAACTCAGGACAGTGATTGCCCGAGTGTCCAGTACCTCCACACTCCTCACAAGTCATGTGGGAGTCGTAGACGTGCATGACTTCTTTCTTTTCTCCAGCTCGATCATCGAGCTTCTTCATGAGTAGGTCTAGCTTGGCAGACAGCATGTCTACCTCCTTGAGCTGGTGCATACCTCCACCTCTCTTGCGTGTCTGAGTTCTTTCTTCATTCCAACCTTGGTTGGATGCCATCTTCTCCACAAGAGCTGTGGCTTGAGGTATGGTGAGTGATAGGAATGCTCCTCCAGCTGCAGCATCCATGGTTTCACGGGCACTGTTGATGAGCCCATGATAAAATGTCTGCATCAACAGCCAGCTTTCCATTCCATGATGGGGACATTCTAGGATGTAGTCTTGGAAGCGCTCCCATGCTTCTAGAACGGATTCATCATGTTGTTGCTGAAAACTTGTAATCTTCCCACTGAGAGCATTGGTCTTGCCCATGGGAAAGAATTTGGCCAGAAAGTTCATGGAGCAGAGTGCCCACGTAGTGTTCTTCTCCTTTGTAGCGTAGAACCACTGCTTCGCTCTCCCCAACAGTGAGAATGGGAAAAGGCGAAGTAGTATGGCGTCTCTGGGGACTTCAGCCATGGTGAAAGTGCTGCAGATCTCCAGGAAGTGTTGAAGATGAGCACTAGCGTCTTCATGTGGCTTCCCACAGAACTGGTTAGCTTGCACCATGTTGATGAGCCCTGGCTTGAGCTCAAAGTTCTTGTCGATGGCCGCGGCAGGTCCAGTGCGGATGTTGTCCGTAGTGGGAGCTGAGAACTCGCGGATCGTCTTGTTCGCCATGGCTTCGAATTCAGTCGACAAATTCTGGATGAAACTTCGGCGGTCTTCGGATTTGGATGAAGCTTTGTGCTGAAGTGTTGACGATGTCTTCTTGAGCTTGGCTCTTGTTCTTCTGAATAAGGCTTCGGGATCGTCAACAAATTTGTCTGGAAGATGTCTTCTATTCATGCATCACCCTGCAATAAATAATCAAAATGGAAAATACAGGGGTAAAACTGTATAAGAGAATTGATAAGCTCGATCAGATTAGTGATGCAAATGATGACTCAAAGTTCCGTATTCATTCCTACTTAGTAATCAACCTTCCCCGGCAACGGCGCCAAAAATGCTTGTTGGGCATTCTTAACGTCACTACCAAAAGTAGACTTAGTTTTCTAATTCTGATAACGGCGCCAAAAATGCCAAACCTATCCCTCATGCCACTTAAGCCAAGTTGTCATCCCCAGCATGACATGAGAGACGCGGTATTGAAATATGCATTTGCTCATCAAGATAAATAATAAAAGGGGTCTGCAAGCGCACAGATTAATACCGATGTAGCATTTTAACCGGGAAGTATTCCAGGTATCGTTATTTATATTTTTACCACTGGGAAGGGATTTCTAAGTATCATGGTTGATAATGGAATGAGAATATGGAACTGAGTACACATCATTGCATGTATAACCGAAAGTATTTATCAATCTCTTTATACAGGTATAAATGTCACATTTAAGTAAAGGTAAAGTGATAATGGTGACAAAGATAATTAATCTGATCAGGTAGCCACATATAATAATGATAAGCACCTCAACAGATATTCTAGCAAGTCATTAGCATGGAATTAGGATGAACTACAAAGATATTCCCTAAGTTATTATTAACTATAAAGTCTAGCATATCATAGTTAGTGCAATTATACTTGGCAATCATGGTGAGAAAAGACTATATCCATGCATAGTGAATATTAGCAAGGAAGATGAAGAACATAGCAATCACTCCCCTGTAATAGTGTTGCTCTGCCTGCCCTATACACGAGAGGGGGACTATGTAAGAATCAACGAAGCTGTCACTATCGCGAACTACCCCACAATCCGGCATATAGGGTGCAATCGCAGATAAATACGGTATAGACACCACGTCTACACAATAATTATCATTCACCCACTGTACACATGGATAAACGCTATACGATCCTAGGCATGTATATAATTCCAATCTAACTAAGCAAAGCATATAACTATGATAAACTAAGAACAATATAATTGCAAATATAATCAAGTAGAGCAAAGTCATAATCAATATATTGAAATAGAACAAAGTCATATTCATAATATTGAAGAACAAAGATGAACAATTGAAGAACAAGAGAGGAATTACCAAGAATCCTCTTGACAGATCCGGGAACCAATCGAAGATTGACTCCTTCTAGTTCTAATCCTATGTAGCTATGCTAACTAGAGATCTAGTTGATGTGGTGGCTCTAGGGCTTGATCAGAGGCTCTTCTCCTGAATTAGGGTTTGAAGTATGAGACGAGGGCCTCTTCTCCAGGGGCAGGGGCCTTGCTTATATAGCCCTTTCGGATGAATCTGGGCCGTTGGATCAAACCGACATTGATCGTGCGGTTTTCCTTGATCCTCTAGGTCGGTGGAGCATAATCCTCGAGGCGGAGCCTGATTGGTCCACAGGAGGGGGCGGGCGCCCTGGGGACTAGGGCGGGCGCCCTGTCTCCGGCCCCGTTACGCCTCCCGTTCGTTCCCGTGGCTTCTGGAGTCTTCTAGATGCAAGATAATTACGTGTTCGGTTAATATCCCGTCATTAATCCGACATGTGGGCCTTTCTTCCGTATTTCCTGATAACCCCCTGCAGAAATAGATAAACAGCAAAACTCGTGGAATTCTGTCAGATAAAACCCTAAGTCTAGGTGTTGGTTTCATTTGGATCCTTTTCTCTATTTATTTGATAGTTATAATTGATACTTAAGGACCGTCAACATGTTTGCGATTATATTGTTCTTAGTTTATCGTAGTTATACGCTTGGCTTAGTTAGATTGGAATTATATACATGTTTAGGATCGTATAGCGTTTATCCATCGGATCCATGGGTAAATGATAAATATTGTGTAGGCGTGGTGCTTAGACCATATTTATCTGCGATTGCACCTTATATGCCGGATCGTGGGGTGGTCCGCGATGGTGACAGCTTCGTTGGTTCTTATATAGTCCCCCTCCCGTGTGTAAGGCAGGCAGAGCAACATTATTACGGGGGAGTGATTGCTATGTTTCTCATCTTCCTTGATAATATCACTATGCATGGGCGTAGTCCTTTCTCGCAATGATTGCCAAGTGTACTTGCACTAACTATGATATGCTAGACTTTATAGTTAAGAATAACTTAGGAAATATCCTTGTAGTTCGTCCTAATACCATGCTAATGACTAGCTAGAATATCTGTTGAGGTGCTTATCATTATTATATGTGGCTAGCTGATCAGATTAATTATCTTTGTCACCATTCATACTTTATCTATATTTTATGTGACACTTACCCCTGTATGCAAGAGATAGATGAATGCTCTCACTTATACATGCAATGATTGATACTCATTCCTATATTCCATTCCATAATCAACATTGATGTTAGTAATCCCTTCCCAGTGGTAAAAATATAAATAACGATACCTGGAATACTTCCCGGTTAAAATGCTACATCGGTATTAATCTGTGCGCTTGCAGATCATATTTATTATTTATTTAGAAGAGCAGTTGCATATTTCAATACCGCGTCTCTCATGTCATGCTGGGGATGACAACTTGGCTTAAGTGGCATGAGGGATAGGTTCGGCATTTTTGGCGCCGTTATCATAATTAGAAAACTAAGTCTACTTTTGGTAATGACGTTAAGAATGCCCAACAAGCATTTTTGGCGCCTTTGCCGGGGAAGGTTGATTTACTAACAAGGAATGAATACGGAATTTGAGTCATCATTCGCATCATTAAGTGATTGAGATCATCAATTCTCCCATACAGATTTACCCCTGTATTTTTCCATTCTTATTGTTTTGCAGGGTGATGTATGAATAGAGGACATCTTCCAGAAAATTTTGTTGACAACCCCGAAGCATTAATCAGAGAGGCAAGAGCCAAGCTCAAGAAGTCAACACTTCGACGCAACACTTCATCCAATTCAGAAGACCACCGAAGTTTCATCCGGAATTTGTCAACAGAGTTCGCAGCCATGGCGAACAAGACGATCCGCGAGTTCTCAGCTCCCACTACGGACAACATCCGCACTGGACCTGCCGCGGCCATCGACAAGAACTTTGAGCTCAAGCCAGGGCTCATCAACATGGTACAAGCCAATCAGTTTTGTGGGAAGCCGCACGAAGATGCAAGTGCTCATCTCCAACACTTCCTAGAGATTTGCAGCACATTCACTATATTAGATGTTCCCAGAGACGCCATACTACTTCGCCTTTTCCCATTCTCACTATTGGGGAGAGCGAAGCAGTGGTTCTACGCGACGAAGGATAAGAACACTACGTGGGCACTCTGCTCTATGAACTTTCTGGCTAAGTTCTTTCCCATGGGCAAGACCAATGCTCTCCGTGGGAAGATTACAAGTTTTTAGCAACAACATGATGAATCCGTTCCAGAAGCATGGGAGCGCTTTCAAGATTACATCCTAGAATGTCCCCATCATGGAATGGAGAGCTAGCTACTTATGCAGACTTTCTATCATGGGCTCATCACTAGTGCTCGTGAGACCATGGATGCTGCAGCTGGAGGCGCATTTCTATCACTCACCATACCACAAGCTACAGCCCTTGTGGAGAAGATGGCGTCCAACCAAGGTTGGAACGAAGAGAGGACTCAAACACGCAAGAAGGGTGGAGGTATGCACCAGCTCAAGGAGGTAGACATGCTGTCTGCAAAGTTAGACCTACTCATGAAAAAGCTCGATGACAAAGCTGGAGACAAAAGAGAAGTCATGAACGTCTACGACTCTCACATGACTTGTGAGGAATGTGGAGACACTGGACACTCAGGCAATCACTGCCCTGAGATGCTTGAGGATGCAAGGTACATCAACAACAACAACAACTACAACCGTCCTCAACAAAATCAAGGTTGGAATCAACAGAGGCCTAACTACTCAGGTAATTATCAAGGTAATAACTCTTACAACAACAATAATAATTTTCCACCCCTGAGAGAGTTAGTGTCTAATCAAGGAAAGCTAATGGATAACTTGTCTAAGAAATTGGCATCCAATGATAAAATACTAGAAAACATAAATAATAGAATGGATAATTTCTCTACTGCCATCAAAAACCAAATTAGCTTTAATAAAATGATTGAATCTCAGTTAAATCAAATAGATGCTGCTGTTCCTGCTACTAACCCCGGTATACCATCACAACCGGAAGGATTAGAATCTGCAAATCTTGTAGACATGTTTGATGCAGGTAACTATTGGAGTAATCCCGCTGTCGGAGTACATAATGACCTTCTGCCAGTCAAGAGAGGCGATCCAGGACGCCCCGTCATCCCGATCTCCATCGGCATGGTGGACTTCCCAGAAGCACTCTGTGACTTTGGCTCCAGCGTCAACATTATGACCAGGGTACTCTATGAAAAATTCTTTACATATCCTTTATCAGAAACAACTATGTGTTTGCAGCTTGCAGATCGGACACTAAGCTTTCCTAAAGGAATATTAAAGAACATGTGTGTCCGAGTTGGTACCTCGTATGCTCCAGCTGACTTCGTGGTGATAGAGACCGGGTCCGAGGAGAGGTCACCAGTTATTCTAGGAAGGCCATTCCTAAACACCTCGGGAGCTGTCATCTACGCCAGCGCTGCGAAGATCAACTTCAACATCAAGGGGAGGAAGGAGACGTTTTCCTTCAAGAACAAGATTACACAAATCCCTGAGCAACCCCAACATGAACCAAGAAAGAGGACCAACAGGAGGAACAAGCAGAACAAGAACAACCAAGGATGGACAGAATCAGCTAAGATGGTCACTGCAGTTCAAGGAGGTCAAGACCGACGACCCAAGTCGTCGTTCCTGAACAAGAAGGACGACCCAGGTATGCCAAGCATTGAGTGCTCAATCAATGGATACTCCTTTCAAAAGGCGCTCTGCGACACTGGATCAGGCGTCAACATAATGGCCACAGTCACCTATCAGCTCTTGTACGAGACCATGCCCTTAAAACCAACATACACTCAGCTCCAGTTGGCAGATCAGACATCCCGAAAGGTCGAAGGTATAGTAACCGATGTCCCTGTTAAAATTAACGATCATTTTGTCCATACAGACTTTCAGGTCATTGACATAGGAGACGACGAGTACGATCCACCCATCATCCTAGGAAGACCGTTCCTAGGCACCGTCAAAGCAATCATCTACATTGGAACCGGAGAAGTCCATATGCATTTCCCCTCTGAGAAGGTACGCCGCTACTTTAATGACCCTAACTATATAGTTGAAGATTCTAAGCAGGTCAGGACAAGAAGAAGGCGACGTAACCGTAACCAAAGGAGGCAAATCATCAAGGACGTATGGGCAGACTATGAAGGAGAGGTCATAAGGCCCGAGGATACACAACAGGAGACCGAAGCACCAAGTCGGGTATGGAAAGCGAAGACAGTTACACAAGAAGAGGAGGCGCTACCGGAACCACCGTCTACGCCACCCAAATCCCAGGACAACTAAGAAGAAAAGAAGTCCTGTTCAGAAGACTTAAAAACACCGAACGCCGTGCCAAGAGGTAAACTTGGTAGTTATCATTTTCCCTTTAATTATTGCTCAGTTAATCATGTTCATTCTGTCTAAAAAATAATAATAATATATATTTTTTCTGTTCTATAAAAATAAAAATAAAAATAGAGAGTGACATTTATCAAGGAAGCTCAAACATGATAAAGGCTAGATATTTATTCTAACGCTTAATCAAGTTCCACGAAGCTTTGTTGTCTATTTGAGCTCCACAGAATTCAGGAAGACTAGCAGATGGAGGACATCCTAATCGTTGTCAGGGTGCTGCCGACATTCAAATACACCTCTGCACCTGCTAGCTACATCAGAAGAAATTACGTCAAGATCCAGCTTGGGGGAGAGCACCCACATTTATCCCGATAAGTATTTTTATCTACATTTATACCTATGCTTTATTAAAATAAAAAGATGCATAATCATGAAAACCCAAATAAATATTTTGTGTTTATATATATTTGCTTAGTTTAATAAATAAATAAAGTAGCTATGCTAAACTGAATCTTGAAAATAAAACTCTAGCATGGATATGATGAATAGTTGCTCTGCCTAATTTTCAAATTTGTTCTCTCTCTAGTTTAGACATAACTGTTATAATTTAAAACTGGCTCTAAACCTGAACTAGTGGGAAGAGAACTTGATCTGAAGTCTAAGTTGTTAGCGGATATGATATGGGAAGGTTGAGCTACTGTTTATCTGTTCCTAGAGATGCTAGAATTCTGGAGAATTTTATCTTTGAAAATCTTTAAAATGTTGCATGATGAGTTCCTGTATGATGAGAGTTTAAATTCCTACCACAGCCATATATACATGCTTGTTAGATTAGGAGCCGCACTTTTACTACTTACTGCTTATGGGCATTGAGTGTGGTCAAGCTGTGTAGACCCTTAGGAACTTGTCATGTGGTTAAAATCAAGATTCACTTGCACGTTCACTCATACATGCTGCTTCTACTCCGGAAGTACGCATCCACATATATTCACTCATTTCCATCTCCAGATTCACCCAAAATTATTCTACTCCTGACCCGGGAGAGAATAGCCAAAAACATTATCCCATTCCTGTTATTCCCTGTGAAGCTAATGCTCGAGTTATTTTATCTACTACCACTTGCTATATTTTCAAAAGAGGGAGATTGCTCTAAAAATATATATAAATACGAGGAAATAAAAAGGAGCAAGTGCTCGGAACCTCGAAGAAAGAAAAAGTGAGACGAGAGGTAAAAATGGACAAGTGTCCGACAGTAGAATTAGGGGTACAAGATACCCACCTGAGAGAAAAAAAAAAGAAGAAAAAAAATATAGAGCATCTCATTCCCCTCAAAAGTTTTAAAAAGCAAGAAAGGTATGTATTCCCTCAAAAAGAGCATTAGACTTTTGTTATCACCATCATCACCATACACCACTCATTCACCACACATGCACATCTTGATTTGACTTATTGACTTGTTTCTCTGGATCCATGGTTTGACTATGCAATAAATGTTCTATGAGTATGTATACTGTATCTCCCACCTATGAGCTCCAGATATCAAAGCCTTATTAGAGTAGGGTGAGAGAGAAGGCAATGTCACTACGCCTTATACCATAAATACCACATACTTTGAGAGAGAAGGCATATACCATTACTGCCTTGGTAAGGATCCAGAAATATCACAAAAGAGAGACCCGAGAAAGTCATACAAGGAATCTCTGAGTTTTATTTGAAAAATTTGCAAAAACTCCAGAGCTATAGCTGATCAAGAATAAGAGACATGGCGTTTGACTAGACCGTTCTATCTTTTAACCACTCAAGATGCAGGTGACGGTTGCAAGCCCCATGGTGAAAGGTAAAATGAGTAAGTTTTAAGTCTTGACAGTTTACTCTAACTTAGGGATGAGACCTTATTTGAAAGCATATGTACCGTCAACGTTCAAAGGCGTTGCAGCAACTTCTGCTCCATAATGAGTCTATCCTTGCTCAGGGACGAGCAAAAGGTAAGCTTGGGGGAGTTTGTTGACGGTCCTTAAGTACCAAATATAGTTATCAAATAAATAAAGAAAAGGATCCAAATGCAACCAACACCTAGACTTAGGGTTTTATCTGACAGAATTCCACGAGTTTTGGTGTTTGTCTGTTTCTGCAGGGGGTTATCAGAAAACACGGAGGAAAGGCCCACACATCGGGTTTACATAGAGATAATAACGTGTTCACCGATTTTCTATCATCTAGAAGACTCCAGAAGCCACGAGATCAAACGGGAGGCCGAACGGGCCCGGAGGCAGGGCGCCCGCCCTGCTCCCTAGGGCGCCCGCCCTGGCCTGAGAGCCAATCAGGCTCCGTCTCGCGGATTATGCTCCACCGACCTAAGGGATCAAGGAAAACCGTGCGATTAATGTCGGTTTGATCCGACGGCCCACGTTCACTTGAGGGGGCTATATAAGCAGGACCCCTGGCCCCTGGAGGAGGCACTCCCTCATTCTCAATTCCTCAAACCCTAATCTCAGGAGGAGAGTCTCTGATCAAGCCCTAGAGCCACCACATCAACTAGATCTCTAGTATAGCATAGCTACATAGGATTAGAACTAGAAGGAGTCAATCTTCGATTGGTTTCCGGATCTGTCAAGAGGATTCTTGGTAATTCCTTTAATGTTCTTCATTGTTCATCTTTGTTCTTTAATATTATGAATACAACTTTGTTCTATTTTAATATATTGATTATGACTATGCTCTACTTGTTTATGTTTGCGATTATATTGTTCTTAGTTTATCGTAGTTATACGCTTGGCTTAGTTAGATTGGAATTATATACATGTTTAGGATCGTATAGCGTTTATCCATCGGATCCATGGGTAAATGATAAATATTGTGTAGGCGTGGTGCTTAGACCATATTTATCTGCGATTGCACCTTATATGCCGGATCGTGGGGTGGTCTGCGATGGTGACAGCTTCGTTGGTTCTTATATAGTCCCCCTCCCATGTGTAAGGCAGGCAGAGCAACATTATTACGGGGGAGTGATTGCTATGTTTCTCATCTTCCTTGATAATATCACTATGCATGGGCGTAGTCCTTCTCGCAATGATTGCCAAGTGTACTTGCACTAACTATGATATGCTAGACTTTATAGTTAAGAATAACTTAGGAAATATCCTTGTAGTTCGTCCTAATACCATGCTAATGACTTGCTAGAATATCTATTGAGGTGCTTATCATTATTATATGTGGCTAGCTGATCAGATTAATTATCTTTGTCACCATTCATACTTTATCTATATTTTATGTGACACTTACCCCTGTATGCAAGAGATAGATGAATGCTCTCACTTATACATGCAATGATTGATACTCATTCCTATATTCCATTCCATAATCAACATTGATGTTAGTAATCCCTTCCCAGTGGTAAAAATATAAATAACGATACCTGGAATACTTCCCGGTTAAAATGCTACATCGGTATTAATCTGTGCGCTTGTAGATCTTATTTATTATTTATTTAGAAGAGCAGTTGCATATTTCAATACCGCGTCTCTCATGTCATGCTGGGGATGACAACTTGGCTTAAGTGGCATGAGGGATAGGTTCGGCATTTTTGGCGCCGTTATCACAATTAGAAAACTAAGTCTACTTTTGGTAATGACGTTAAAAATGCCCAACAGTAAGCAAAGGAACATTACATGACTTAAGTACATTCATCTATTACTAATAAACTTGCATCATCCAATTTTTCTATTACTCAATTTCATAAGATGTAAAGCTCAATATATGAAGTTAGCATTTTTGTTATATAAAAGTAGCATTGCAAACTAGTTGAAGGACTGCAACTATACATTAGAACTATATATGAAGTTAGCATTCCTATTATATAAATTCCATGTGTGTAACCACAATTAGTGAGCATATATCCAAAAGGGCAGAGCAGTTCTAGTTGTAGGACTGCAAGTGTTGCTTAGCACTATAATTTGATTTTTTTGGCAAGCAGCACTATGATAAAGAATGAGCTTCTGCTTCTGTAATACTACCAAGCAAGAACAAAACACATGCTTCACTTCAATATAGAGCTTAAGAATATATAATACTAGTTTTAGTAGCCTACAATCCAAATTAAGAATGAAAGCAAGCATTATGCCCTACCTTAAACAAATTCATATCATGCTACTAGTGTTGAGCTTAAGAAAAATTAATTTTCTTTACCAGCACACACATGGTGCCCAATAAAAATCATTCCTAGCATCCAAGGGCTATCAGCTCCATTTCATAAGGCTTAGTTTCACTCTTAATCACAAAGCTTAATTCCACATTCACATTAGCGAGCATGGCATGAACTTAGTGGAGCAGGAATGAAGGAGAAGGGGTTGGGGATACCGACAGAAGACCTAGCCAAATAAATGGGTGGCGGACACGGGGCGGGGGAGCGCGCGCACACCGGACACACGACCACCAGGGCAAGCCCTGTAACGGATCAACGTAATTATACGAGATTAAGTAAGAAAATCTCCCACCGAGGCGGTTAATTTAACAAACTTAAGCCCGTATAACTCGAGATTCCGTGAAATCACGAAGGATTTCAAACCAACCAACATACAACCAAGATCGTACTGATTTAGCAGCCACAGTTCACACGATACATAAGGTTGACCATAAGGTAGGATACATCGGAGTTCAGAAATAAAAGTTATTACAACTTAGTTCAACATAAAGTAGCGGAAGCAAATAGTTTTACGCACACACCCTTAGTTCAATTACAGTGCCAGTAGATAGTCATGGTCCACAAAAGCAGTAGATACAACAAACGGAGCGACCTTTGCCCAAGGTCCTAGTTGTCACCCATCGCCGGATACAGACAGTTGGAGCAGTACCCGTAGTACATCTGACCATCTGCAATAACAATGGGAACAACGCCCTGAGTACGAGAATGTACTCAGCTAGACTTACCCGTCATAAACCAGAAATAACATGACACCAAGGAGCATGCAAGGCTTTATATAGTGTACTGGCTTGACTCATTTGCAAAAGGCATAAGTTATTATGAATAACTAAGGTTAACTACTTTTAGCATCATTTTTAGAATAATCTATTCATGCTAGGTAAGCACCTATTGCTACAACAATCACTTCATTGACCATTAACATCAAGGGTTACCATCTCAGGTTTAGCATTTCCCATATTAATCACATAACCATCCGTGTTCCATCATTAATACTACGATGCCGTAGCTCGAGTCAAGTGCTCACTAACCGGGAGCGACGGCGATTCGAATCGAATTCCTATCCAGCTGGAGATTTATTCCTCACACAAACCATGCTTCCCCCGTCAGGGTCACGTAGATCACCAATGACACTTTCCAAGAAGCCGCGGGATAACAATCATGGATCGCACTACCCAGGGACCGCCCGACTGCCAGGACGCACCTTGGGCTTACTCTTCGCGTCCCCGTACACCCCCTTCAACACCAGTCTGCCAACCCGAGTTTATCCCGGCTCGAAAAGTGTCACTAGCTTCGCGGTCGAAAGGTACTTTATTCGGCCAGCTAAATGTGAGGCATGCGTTCAACATGACAAGAGGGACGAGCAACGATCGGTCCTTAATCGACACAGACGGAATCACTATAGTCCAAAACCCTATAAGACTCCGCCCGGTCTCTGTTTATTCACCAACACTCGGTTACTTATCAAGATTCACCAATACTGCTAACCATAGCCAGGTAATCACCTATAACTCGCAGGTGACAGGAAATCACCCGACTTCTACCGATCTAAGCATGGCTAAGCAATTTACTCGATCCTGACCTAATAAGGTAACATTATTCCAGTGGACAAGGATAGTAATGCAACAACGGTTCCACTCAACTCCTATGACTTAATGCAACAATATATAATTATAGACCAGTTAATAAAGAATAACTTTTGTAAAATAGGAGACTTATAATGCTCCGGGGCTTGCCTCTTTCGAACGAGCTAGGATGGTGGTCGACGCACTCTGGCAGTTCCTCGCTTGGCTCTTCCTCCTCGGGCACCTCCTGTGCCTGGGGCTCCTGCTGGTCCGTCCAAGCCTGCTCCTCCGGTACTGCTGCCTGCGACTCCTCCTGCGATCCTGTATGATGCAAGTGCATAAGTACATGCGAATGATGCATCGGATTATGGTGGAATGATGAGGTGACATGAGATGCAGACGAGCACATGGAATGAGCAGTTAGTACAAAACTTCGTCTTCTACAAGGTAGTCCACGTCATCCAAGAACATGTACCCTAAGGTTTACCCATTTTGATTACACTAATTATCATACACCTGACACAAGCAAGTGACCCTAAATAACCAAACCTTACCACCCTAACTCACTCACAACATCAGCAAGACCTAGTGATGCTTCAAAGATACACCAAACATATTTTATTCTTCTTAAATTCTCATAAAGGATAATCATTTATTCCTTATTTAACTAGGGTTGTACTTCAACACCTATCTCTGGTGTAGATAAAAATCTACAAAAATTACAATAGAGTATTCTTACCCTAACTAAGCTACCACTAAATTTTCATGGTAAATGGAACTGTAAAACTACCTGTATAAAATAAACAAATTATAGCCCAAATGTGAGCATGAAATTGTTTTATACTAGGAAAAGTATCAAACAACAGATTTCACATTTTTCCTAGGTTACCAACAGTAAACTAACGTACTACAAAAATTATCATAAGTATGTTATATACAAATATTGCTTTCTACTAAAAATAACAAATATTAACAAATAAAGGCATTTGAACTACACTTCAAAAATTTCCCACAGAACATGCTTCACTAGCAATTTTCCTAGAAAGTACATCACTAAAGAAGATTAATGCAACAAGAATCACCTTTTTCACTATATTATTTTATTTACTGCAATTTTTCTAAGATAACAGCATATATAACAATTAAATAAAAATGTACAGTAAAGTGTCACAAAAATAACATGGGATATTTTTAAACTGTAGATCTATTCACAAGGAACATTTCAAAATTTGTTTCATGATTTTTGGAGCTATAAATCTCGAGATACAATTTTTCAAAGCTATTTCATAATTTCTGAGAAATCATTTTCTTTAATTCTTTTGAAAATCGCCGGTGAAAACGCTAGCTACACCCGGTGCAGTGAACCCACACGCGCTGACATGCGGGACCCGCGGGTCAACGGGCCCACCGGCCAGCCAGAGCAGCGCGGGGGAGGCGCTGACCGGTGGCGAACTCGCCGCCGGTGAGGTCTCCGGCGACGGGGAGGACACCAACGTGTTCCCCGTGTCGAGGCGCACCCAGCGCACCAACTCCGAGCGGTGCGGGAGCTCCGGAGGGGGCTCGCCGGCGGAGATGGCGGCACGGTGGCGCTGGAGCTCGTCGGCCGGCCAATGCAGGCCATGGAGGCGGCCGAGAGGATGAGCGTGAGCACCGCAAGGCGAAGGGAAGGCGATTGCTCGAGACCGGGGGAAGAGAGGAGTGCCGGGGAGCTCCGGCCATGCACGCCGGCCAACTGCGGCCATGGCGGCAGTGGAGGAGAAGGGCGGCCAATTGGACCTCACCTGAGCTCGAGTGGCGGAGTGGAGGTGCGCACGCAGTGGAGGGGAGCGGGGCGGAGCTGAGGCCGCGAGGAATCGGACGGAGGAGCGGCCACGAGCGCGAACGGCGGTGGCGGAGCTCCGGGAGCCGGTGATGGCGCGGCGGAGCGCTGCTGCGGCTGCTGCGAGCGGGCGAGCAAGAATGGAGGGAGTGGCTGAGGCGGACGAGCGCGCGGAGGGGGGGTAAGCGAGCGCGATGCTGCGGGGGCCACAGGGGCGCGTGTCGCGCGGTGTCGACGACGGCCGGCCACGCGGCGGCCGGGCTCTGCCGCGGCGCCACGGCGTCGCGCGCGGACGCGCGCGCGCGTGCGGGGGAGCGGGAGGGGAACGACGCAGACGCGGGCCGGGCCACCAGCGGAGCTGGGCCGAAAGTGAAGCCGGAGCCCAACAACGAAAATCCGATTTTTTTCTTTTTCAAAATATTTTCCAGATTTTAAATCCCTGTTTGAAATTCAAATTTGGGGATGAAAACGGGGTTTTCAGAAATTTGACCCAAAACAAAAGTTGTTCAAAATTTTATTCTCTACAACTTTCATATAGAACATTTTTCAAAATTCCCAATAGATTTTAAATTTGAGATTTAAAGCTAATTTAAAAATCAAAACTCATTTATTTAGAATAATTTTAAAACAGAATTGAGGAGAATTTGAATCCAAATTTTTGCTCCAATAATCAAGTTGATTTATTCTAGATTATTTAAAATTGCTACTTCTAAAAAGTACACCAACTTTTTAACATTTATTTTAAACTTAGGGTTCCCATTTTATTTGTCTTTCAAGTTAAATTTGAAAAGGGCTACAATTCAAACAATGCTAAACATGCAATGATGTTGAATGCTTATGCTTTGAAATGATAATGCATGCTTAACACCCAGGGGTGTTACAGCCCTCCCCCTTATAAGAATCTCGTCCCAAGATTTTAAGTTACGAACCATTTATCGTAAAAATCTTTATAAGCAGTTTGAAGATATTCTCCCGTTTCCCAAGAAGCATCGCTCTCGTCATGATGACTCCACTGAACCTTGTAGGTTGTGACCACTTTGTTCCGAGTGACTCGTGTAACAGAACCGTCCAAATTATAAGAGCACAAGTACAAAAACAATCACCGAAGTGATCAAATTATCGCACTTGAGCCCATATAACTCCGGTAGTCCAGTGAAATCACGAGGGATTTCAAACCAACCAACATACAAGCCAAGACCGTAGTGATTCAACATAACAAGTCATATGTTACAACCATTTCACAAGTAATCAATATATACATCGGAGTTCAACATAGTTATTACAACTTAAGTTTGAAAGTAGCGGAAGCAAAGTAATTTGAAAGTAACAACACCCTTATTTCAAATACATGCCAGTACCAAGGTCGACTTCCAACAAAAGCATTAGAGAGAAGATAACTCAGAAGGATCATGCCCGTGATCACACTCCGCCTCTACGGCAGGAGTCAACCAACTCTTGCAGTCGCCGTGATACATCACAACCTGCAACAAGTGGGGATAAAACCCTGAGTACAACAATGTACTCAGCTAGACTTACCCGTCAAAAACCAGAAATAAAGTGACACCAAGGATCATGCAAGGCTGATATAAGGTGGGCTAGCTTAACAACATTTTGCATAAAAGCTTATTATGAATAAGTAACCAGTAATGCTTAAGCATCAAGTTAATTATCATTAACCTGTCATCTATATTAGAACCTGTACTAGAGCACTCACTTTATTAGGAGCAAACAATATTAACCAAAGCAGGTATAACTTGAGGCAACCTTTCCATCGTTATCCAATTAACCATCCGTTCAATTTAATGGAATCTACGTTGCCGCTGCTCAAGTCAAGTGCTCACTAACCGGGAGCGACGGCGATTCGAATCGAATTCCTATCCAGCTGGAGGGGTATTTCTAACACTCACCGCGCAGGCCCCTGCCAGGGTCGCACAAGCCACCTTTCGTACGATTCAGGAATCGCGGGTCCGAATGATGTCGCAACCCCAAGGGCGACACTCTGCCAGGTGATAGGGACTCTAACCCCCCCTTGGTCTCACGCCAATGTCCCCAAGCACATCCTTTCTCTCCTCCAAGAAGCAACCTACCATTCGATTCCCGGCCTGAACCATATTACTCGGCTTCGCGGTCGGAACGACTTATCCGGCCAACTAAGTGTTAGACTGCGTTCAACATGACTCAAGGACGTACAGCGAATCGGTCCTTAAACGACTCAGACGGGGATAGATCCACACCCAAGACCTCCATGCCTTGTTGCTTCACTATCGTCATCCCGCCCGGTCTCATTTCATTTTATTAACACATGGTTCCATTCCACGATAGCAATATAGCCAACCGTACCATATATGGATATCCCTATATCTCGCAGGTGACAGGAAATCACCTGACTTCTACCGCTTAAAGCAGGGCTAAGCATCTATTCGATCCTAGTCTATGTAGGATTCAGGGATTCAAATATCTGGACAAGGAATGATATAATGCAACAAGGTTTTCAACCAACTCCTACCACTTAATGCAACAATACTTTATAACATATATATAATTAATTGCTTTTGAAGGTAGGAGGCTTATAATGCTCCGGGGCTTGCCTGGGATCCGACTCAAGTCAGTGGTTGTCAGACATCACTCCGAGTACTTCCATCTTCGGGATAGTTTCCCAAACACCGTCTTCTGGTTAGCTCCACATCAGGTCCTTTACGTGCTTCAGCTAGCGTACCTAAATGAGGTGCAACAATGCATATGTATGAATGCATCGGAGTGCAATAAACAAAGTAATCAAACAAGCATACTAAAGTTTGCATAAACACCTAGAGCTAATTAACTCAACCTTATTAGGGCATAACAAAGAAGATTGCAAGCACATCAATCAAGACACAAGTCTTATAAGACCACAGGGTACTAAACCAAGTACCATCAAAGATAGGTGTCACACTTCAATACACAAGTATGGCATAGTTAATCAAAGCACTAGAACTAGAAATTGCTACCTTCTGGACATCAGACCAACAGCTGAGTAATTTAATCATAACTGGAGATCTACAAATCCAAATGATATGCAATAAGACATTATAGAAAGCTTATGAAATTCTCTACATTTCATTTATAATCATCACAGCATGATTCCAAAGTTAAATAAGTCAAAATTACAAAGTTCCAGAATCTATTCCTGACAAACAGAGAGCAAGCAATTCTGTACCCTAACTTTAAACAGCTATAACTCAAAAACTACTTGACCAAATGATACCAAATTTTAACAGCAGCTAGATACATAAATTATCTACAACTTTTGTATAAACAAGTTTTACAACAAAGCACATTATCATGAAGAACTTTGCTAAGTTCCCAGATCTGTCCAGAAACCACATTTGCAAGAAATAAATACTAACTTATGTTGCAAACATATAATTGGGCAAAACTAACTTTACCAACATGTCACACATGACTAATGAACACCAGAAAATATAGTGTCTATTCCTAAATAAATTCTTTTAATACATTTTCTTAATTTACTTAGATAATTAGGTGGAATTATGAACACCTATCAAAAGTGTACAACAAATTCTACCAAAATTACAGTGGCCCACATATGCTCCCAATAATCTACTATCCAAATTTCAAGCCATTTGGACATGTATATCAACCTCTATGAAAAAGACAAATAGATATTGCAATAAATCATGTGAGAGCAAGATACACTAATAACTCACTCATATAACAACAAAAATTCATGAAATTATTTCCACACATCAAACATGACATGAGTAGCATGCCACAAAAATTTCACTTCATTTGGAGCCATAAAACTGCAGTTATGAAAAAGACAAATGCGACTAGCTTTGAAAACCTAATCTGAAAAATCTATTTTTACAGCAAAAAGATTAAACTAAAACATGTCATATTATAGATCCACTGCATAGATAATTTCACAAGGATTCCAAAAAGTCCTCATTTGCTATTTTTGGAGCTTCCTAGCATGAGATATTAATTTTCAAAGATTCAGCCTTTTTCCTGCAAAAGAAAAACATTAAACCGAAAAAGAAAAGCACTTTTGCCTCGAGGCCCCTGGAGTTTCGAGGAATAAACCCGCGCTCCGCTTGTACTGTTCATGTGAGTGACGAACTTTGCATCTGGACCCAGGAAAAAGCTTCTAATTCATTTTTCTCCTTCTCTTCTTCTACCTCGGAGCAGAGACGGACATCACCGAGGTCGGTGATGGCTCAGGGTCACTTCGGCCGGCAAGGTAGCGCCAGCGGGGAGGGAGGACGCAATGGAGGCCACACCCGCACACAAGGTGGCCACGCCCTGCCCCGGCATGGCCTGCAGGGGCGCTACTGCGCACAGCAGCGGCACAGCGGGAGCAGAGGAGGCGACGGCGGCGGTGCATCGGCGGCTCCAGCGAGGGGGGGTCGCCGAAGGCGGCGAACGAGGGCGGCGCGAGCACCGACGCACCTCACCGCACCCGCGGAGGGCCGAATCACGGCCGGAGATGGACCGTGACCTCCCGGCCGCGTGCACGGCATCCCCGGCAGGTCCCGGCTCCGGCGACCACGCGGTACGGCGACGAAGAGAGGTCGAGAGGGGGTGCTACAAGTTCGGCGTCGCAGGGCGGAGCTGCTGGTGGTGCTCGTGGAGAATGAGGAGGCGCGGAACAGCGGGAACGCGACGGCGGCTGGAGCTCGGCCATGGCGGCCATGGCGGCTCAGTGCGGAGGAGGGAAAAAGGTATGGGCGTTCGCGAGGAAGGAAGAGAAGGGAATCCTGAGACCATCACGGTGCTCCATAACGCGCAGGGAGGAGGCCAGGCGTGTGGCAGAGAGACGGACGCGCGGCATCCATGGAGGAGACACACGGCGCATGGTCGCCACGTCCAGGGCGCGTGTCACCCTTTGGGACATTTCCGCGAATACGTGGTGCGCGACGGAGCAGCCGGTTTGAGACGCCGTTTTGGGCCAGCTCTGGTGGAAATCTGGACATGGGCCAATTGTCAAAGTTGTTCATCTCAGTATACTCTACAATTTTTATTTAAACACCATAGTCATAAGACCCACAGATTAGGAGATAACTAAGTCCAAAGTTGACAGTGTCAACAGGTTAAGGTCGGGCTCGGTTTTGGGATTTTTAAATGCCAAACTAGGTCAAATTGATTCCAAATTTTTACATGTTGTCTTCCAACAAATTGTTTCCAACTTTTGTTAAGGGGTCAAACCAAGTTACTTAACAAAATCTTGAGAACGCAGAATGTCAATGTCGAAAACACTGAAATTAGGGCTTAAAAATGGCTAAGTGCTGAAATCCGTCCTAGAACTGACTTGTGGGCCCTGTTTGAGCATGTTCCACACATTTTCATGACTTGACTCTTAAACAAAGTTTGTTCCTTATAAAATTCCCTACAACTTTGTTAAAGGGTGCACAGTCATGCAAAGCTTCTAGGTCACACTTTTGAAATGGTCAAACAAAAGTGTTCCAGGGTCCATACATGGTCAACTATCACTTAGAAGCACATTTAGGCAAAATGATCAACATGAACATTGTTTCATGGAGTGTCCTAAGTGTAGTTAAGGTGTTGTAGAGACCAAACATACCCACCATGCATAGGTTGCACAAAAGTGCAGGCCTCACATGCCTTGAAACATAGAACTCAAGTGAAATGCTCTAGTCATTTCATGTGGTTGTTTCAAGATACATGCTACACATGTTCCACTAGGGTGTTCCACATGTGTCCAAGATGTGTTACACATGTTGCATTGTATGTTGCCCAAAAACTAATTCCCCTGAGATGTACGATAGGTTTTAGTTATAATCCAAACAAGCCTATCACTTATCATTTTATGTGACTTTTTGATTCCAAACTTCATGAAACTTTTCTAGGGATCAATATAGATAGGTACCAAGGTGAGACACATGAAGATATGGTAATAACACCATCCGAACATATATCTCTGAAGATGGCCTATATGTAAAGCAATGATGCAGCATCCAACTTTAAGTTAGGCTCATCTCCGTAGGTTGACCTGGGCATTGTCATTTACACTTAATCTATCGTGTTTAAGCTTAAACCCCCTACTTAATTGGTGATAAACACCTGGGGTGTTACAGCCCTCCCCCCTTAAAAGAATCGCGTCCCGAGATTCGGAATGGAAGACCTTTTAAGGGAGAGAGTCATGTTGTCGAGTTCCCAACATGTGCTATAGCATTCAACTACAAAAGCTTCAACATTGGTGAACAATTTGGTCAAAGGCACTTTCTGATATTTACTCTTCATGGTAAAATTTGTCGGAAGAATTTCCTTCATTGACTTCCATGAAGCATTGTTACTTTGGGAGGAATCCCAGATAGCACAGTACTGCATTCTCAATGTACGGAGATCGTTTGGTTCCATGAGCGAACCACTAACAAGTATCTAATTCTTTAGTGAACACAGCATAGTCCGTATGAACTTTACGCTAGACCAAAATCTTCAGAAGTATACTCGTTACCATGACTCTATGTTCACAAGTTTGAAAAGCAGTCCTCTACCAAAATGACTTGAGCACAACCTTCCAACAGGGTGAGACCATAGGCGACAAATATACTCTGAGGCTATCGGATACTGACTAACCAATAGACAAGGTCTATGTTGGTCGTAAATGTTCATTCATTTAGACACCAACTAATGGAAAACTACTTGCAGTTCCATGCGTGCAGTTTTCTTTCTCTGACGACAACACGGTATTATCTGAGTCTATCGATGGTCAGTGAATGTGATAGCTGACTTGTCGGCTTCCTATTTCTGCCAAATGTTACCTAAGAAGATTCTTCTATCCAAAGGCAACAGTTATCTGAGTTGAATCAGATGCAACCTCTTGGGTAAGAACACCTTAAGGTACCAAAGATCAGTGAGTATTAGCAATTATTGCTAAAGAAGGATATAGCAAGGTCTGGTAGACAGCAAAAATTGCAAGTATTTACCAACTTCGGTAATTAACTCACTACCGAGCAAGTTGAGTACAATCCCCTTCGTGAGGCAGTTGCACAGTAAGTTGAGTTTGACTTGCAACTTAGTGAAACTAGCTTTGTCAGGCTAACTTTTCACCGTGAGGCTTCCTCTTTAGGATCAAACAGCAACTCTAAGCTGGGAAATCTGTTGTTTGACACTTTTCAATTTGCTTTTGTTTCGCGATCGTATAAATTGAATTGCAGAAACCAAGGCTGCTCGTACATTGTGGATACGAGAAAGCAAAAGCAACGAAGAGTGTAAACTAGTATCTGCGGGACCTCAAAAGGGCCATCCAACAGTAGATCTCGACCATTAATTTACGTACCAGTCCGATGATGCACACGCTTTGAACTTGCGGTTTACTTTTGCAAGGCAAAATGCATACTTCGCCTGGAGGACATTCCTACAAGAATAAGGAACCATTTCTGAATATTTCTCAATACTTTATCCAATAGAGTTCTGAACCAAACCATTTGTGGCACCTAAGGGCACAAGGATGGTGATCGAAACTAGGGTATGCTTTCTCTAATTCCTCACTTTAGTTGATAGAACACCTTGCACAATCTGTGTGATTGTCCAAGACGGAATTGACTTGATCACAATGGCTCTAGAAGATAGAATATCTCTCAAGTTGTTGGCTAGTTGATTAACTTCTTGTTGGTTATTGCTCTGTAAGACATAGCTTTCGTAGCTACCAAAGAGTCGTTACCTATCTGGAGATTAACCTTCCTATTGGTAATTAATCAGTTGTCTCTCAACACTAAAAAGTTCCAAATTTTCACTCTTGACCACAACAACTGTGGTTGATGCAGAACAAATGGTTGCCATCGAAGTCAACAGATAAGAACTCATATCAGAGATGGTTGATTTCGACGGTATGGTCATTATGCATACAAAGGTTAAAATTTGCATAATGTGACGATCGAGTCTTATCCAACAGATGACTTGTCCAACATTAAGTGTTGGGTGTCCTTTTTATCCAACAGAGATGAGATACTTGATTACTAGATGACGTTCGTCAATAGTGTGACAACTAAGTAGAGTCACTTGTCTACCACCTATTGCAGTCTGTTAATGTTTATGTCGGTGACCTGTTCTTCAAAGATTATCCTTTATATAACTTCAAATGGAAGTTCTACTACTTTCGGTCTGAGATATGGGGCTTACGATAAGATATGGAGAGATAACCAAGGAAGAGTTCACCTGAGAATAATACGTTGATGTTGTCCCGTAATGGATCATGACTAGAAACCACGATACCAGCGCGTGCCGAGCAGCACAACCTTGTGTCGGCCGCCCACAGGAGGCTCTCGGTTTCGTCGCGGCACCGTTAGTTGCTACTCATAACACCATTACCGATCACATCACCAAGGTGAAATTTCAAGTGACACATTTTGGGTTGTAAGAACAAGCGCCATACAAGGAGGAATAGCAAGCAAAGGTAGTCACAAGGTTTAGAATCATCACGAAAATGATCCAAAGATCACAATATAGCACAAAGAGAACATAGCTAAATTGTCGAATGCGATTAAGCGTGAGATTTTTGCTTAATTCCACGTACGCCTAGCATTCACCACCGTGAGGATAAAACAAAAGATTACCACGAGATTTGGTCATGTTGGACCACAACATGAGATCAAGACTGGTAAACATCTCGAGACTTGAGAAGGTTGGGGATGGATTTAAGAAAATTTCAAGGGCGAAAACCGATATGTAGTCATAGATTGAGTTGATAAGGTAGATGCACAAATTTGCATGTAAACAATTTTGAGGCCACAGCAAAAAGACGTTTCGTCGTACTAGCTAACCTTTGGGAGAGGCAACCGGAAGGTCCAACATGGATTTGGGGTACGGTCTCCACAACTGGCAACGTACGAACCATGGTCAAAGGCTAGCATTGATGGAAGTTAACTTGGTAGGTCACTCGACAAGGGTCTTCACAAGGAGGGTTGCAAAACATCCACGGCTTATGCAACATATAGGAGACTAAACTTTGGGCTTTCGGTCCAGCAAAGGCATGGATACAAACCTTCAAGGGATAACCACCAAGTCTACAGACTCAATCTCCTAAGAGAGAGGACCTAATTGAAGACAACAACCAAATAATTATGTAACGTGAACGTTGTTCTAGGATAAAGCTATGCGACACTCGTATGCTCATCGAGGACAAACGAGGTGACAACTAGGGCACTACCTAGATAGCAACACACATACAACATCGTAATCAAGCAGTCATTGGAGAAAATTCAAACGAATGGGTTTAAGCAACCAATACAAGGCACAAGGCTCACCCAAACTAAGCATTTATCTCAAGCATGATCTAACTACAAGTTTAGTCCAAACAAACGTTAGTTAAGGAGGCCAACTTAGCATGTGCCCAGAATCTAGACAGCAGCACAGTAGTCACTTGTTTCAACCATAACTGAGGTTGTAGACATCCCACAAAGGTGATCCTAGACTTTCTAGAAAGCTTAGAAAGATTACTACACTTTATTCATTCATACCAAAAGCAAATTCATAGATTAACATGACCAAAAATGCTAATGTTTCAGATCTGTACCAATATGGACAGAAAACTGACAAGAACTTCAAAAATGCAAAACTGGAGTTCTAGGGACCCAACAAGGCTGAGCCTTAACTTTATGTAAAGAATATTAAGTTTTCTATAACTTTCTTATTATCATATTAATGTGATTCTACAGCTAACAAGGCCAAACACGATAAAGAAGACATCTCTGCCCAGATTTGGACAGATTCTGTCATTCCACTTTGCATGCTCCTAATTAGAGATTTAGACCACCAAAATTAGTGCTATCAAACATTTTGGAAAGCTTAGAAAAAGTACTATACTTCTTCTATTATCTCCAAGACATGATTCCATATGCACACAGGTCAAACAAACCAAACATTCAGATGTGTTCTGACATGGGCAGATTCTGACAACAAACTTCTAAATTTTATAACTCCCAAACCATAAGGCCTAGGGTCATGAAATTTAAGGACAAGCCAAATAAGTAAGTTAGCTACAACTTTGGTACTCTTCATAACTACAGAAAACACCATGATGGCCACGAAAACATCACTACAACAGAAAATGTTCTAGCAGCCAACGTCCAACAAGCAAAAAAAAAGTTTGCTTTTGTTCTACTTAACAAGAGAGCACACCAACATGTTATTCTAGTAGCTCTAAATTTTGTTACCTTAGACCAACATGAATTTAATTCATTAATAAGAATCACAATTACTTAAGTGAGGTCTAGAGCAATTGTAAACGCTTAGGTGAACAACATATCCACCACTAGGCTAAGCTAGAGTACATCTATCATTTCAAGCATATAACCACACTTATTTCTAGCAAGACTAAGCACATATTTTTTTTAAGCAACATGGAGTAAAGCATTCTTGTTTAGCTTCACACAAGAAAGATAGTGTACTACGTTGATCACAAGTTACTTATCATTTGAAGAAAGGTGAGAGGAACATAGCCATGTATAAGGCAACAATCATGAAGATGCATGCTTCGTCCTATTCGTCCTCACAAGATTGCCAACCTAAGGTGGCGATCACGTTCTATGTCGGTGGCATAACACGCACTCTCTCGATATATATCTAGTCGTCAGCTACATTCGACTTACGCATTCGTGGTTAGCATACCTGCAGAAAAGTTTCATTGCAGCCCAACATTTCCCAATATAGCACACAATAAAAACAGAAAGGTGAAATTCTAAGCACTCCCATATACATATACCCCTGTATACGTACATGTAGTACCAAAACTACCCGAATCATCCGACATCCACAATTAAGTACCTTCATATATACATGTGTGTAACATGTAAATAATCCAGTAACCAAAACTAGCTCTCCCCTAGACCGCAGGTTGTACGGTCATGCTCTCACAACTCACACTTATCTGAGCGTAGGTGCGATGTTGCATAAAAGTAAACTAGCGACATATATGGCTATTTCATATATGAAGGCTACCTCTAATCTGACACACCGGGTAGCAAAGTGTGGGAGAGTCATCACACATACATACCTTGGCCTGGGCGTAGATGCATAAATAAAAAAAAACCCCCAAGTTAGTACTTATATAAGCCACCTAATAATCCTTATATGGGCATAAGGAAATTGACCACTGGCATACTTAGATTTAGAATTCAGTTTTCACAAACCTATATATAGCTATAAGTTGATAAAACTGACTTTATAAAACAAACCTTTGTTTTAAATACACATACGACAAGTTTAATGTTGAATCTTGCTCTGATACCAGCTGTAACAGAACCGTCCAAATTATAAGAGCACAAGTACAAAAACAATCACCGAAGTGATCAAATTATCGCACTTGAGCCCATATAACTCCGGTAGTCCAGTGAAATCACGAGGGATTTCAAACCAACCAACATACAAGCCAAGACCGTAGTGATTCAACATAACAAGTCATATGTTACAACCATTTCACAAGTAATCAATATATACATCGGAGTTCAACATAGTTATTACAACTTAAGTTTGAAAGTAGCGGAAGCAAAGTAATTTGAAAGTAACAACACCCTTATTTCAAATACATGCCAGTACCAAGGTCGACTTCCAACAAAAGCATTAGAGAGAAGATAACTCAGAAGGATCATGCCCGTGATCACACTCCGCCTCTACGGCAGGAGTCAACCAACTCTTGCAGTCGCCGTGATACATCACAACCTGCAACAAGTGGGGATAAAACCCTGAGTACAACAATGTACTCAGCTAGACTTACCCGTCAAAAACCAGAAATAAAGTGACACCAAGGATCATGCAAGGCTGATATAAGGTGGGCTAGCTTAACAACATTTTGCATAAAAGCTTATTATGAATAAGTAACCAGTAATGCTTAAGCATCAAGTTAATTATCATTAACCTGTCATCTATATTAGAACCTGTACTAGAGCACTCACTTTATTAGGAGCAAACAATATTAACCAAAGCAGGTATAACTTGAGGCAACCTTTCCATCGTTATCCAATTAACCATCCGTTCAATTTAATGGAATCTACGTTGCCGCTGCTCAAGTCAAGTGCTCACTAACCGGGAGCGACGGCGATTCGAATCGAATTCCTATCCAGCTGGAGGGGTATTTCTAACACTCACCGCGCAGGCCCCTGCCAGGGTCGCACAAGCCACCTTTCGTACGATTCAGGAATCGCGGGTCCGAATGATGTCGCAACCCCAAGGGCGACACTCTGCCAGGTGATAGGGACTCTAACCCCCCCTTGGTCTCACGCCAATGTCCCCAAGCACATCCTTTCTCTCCTCCAAGAAGCAACCTACCATTCGATTCCCGGCCTGAACCATATTACTCGGCTTCGCGGTCGGAACGACTTATCCGGCCAACTAAGTGTTAGACTGCGTTCAACATGACTCAAGGACGTACAGCGAATCGGTCCTTAAACGACTCAGACGGGGATAGATCCACACCCAAGACCTCCATGCCTTGTTGCTTCACTATCGTCATCCCGCCCGGTCTCATTTCATTTTATTAACACATGGTTCCATTCCACGATAGCAATATAGCCAACCGTACCATATATGGATATCCCTATATCTCGCAGGTGACAGGAAATCACCTGACTTCTACCGCTTAAAGCAGGGCTAAGCATCTATTCGATCCTAGTCTATGTAGGATTCAGGGATTCAAATATCTGGACAAGGAATGATATAATGCAACAAGGTTTTCAACCAACTCCTACCACTTAATGCAACAATACTTTATAACATATATATAATTAATTGCTTTTGAAGGTAGGAGGCTTATAATGCTCCGGGGCTTGCCTGGGATCCGACTCAAGTCAGTGGTTGTCAGACATCACTCCGAGTACTTCCATCTTCGGGATAGTTTCCCAAACACCGTCTTCTGGTTAGCTCCACATCAGGTCCTTTACGTGCTTCAGCTAGCGTACCTAAATGAGGTGCAACAATGCATATGTATGAATGCATCGGAGTGCAATAAACAAAGTAATCAAACAAGCATACTAAAGTTTGCATAAACACCTAGAGCTAATTAACTCAACCTTATTAGGGCATAACAAAGAAGATTGCAAGCACATCAATCAAGACACAAGTCTTATAAGACCACAGGGTACTAAACCAAGTACCATCAAAGATAGGTGTCACACTTCAATACACAAGTATGGCATAGTTAATCAAAGCACTAGAACTAGAAATTGCTACCTTCTGGACATCAGACCAACAGCTGAGTAATTTAATCATAACTGGAGATCTACAAATCCAAATGATATGCAATAAGACATTATAGAAAGCTTATGAAATTCTCTACATTTCATTTATAATCATCACAGCATGATTCCAAAGTTAAATAAGTCAAAATTACAAAGTTCCAGAATCTATTCCTGACAAACAGAGAGCAAGCAATTCTGTACCCTAACTTTAAACAGCTATAACTCAAAAACTACTTGACCAAATGATACCAAATTTTAACAGCAGCTAGATACATAAATTATCTACAACTTTTGTATAAACAAGTTTTACAACAAAGCACATTATCATGAAGAACTTTGCTAAGTTCCCAGATCTGTCCAGAAACCACATTTGCAAGAAATAAATACTAACTTATGTTGCAAACATATAATTGGGCAAAACTAACTTTACCAACATGTCACACATGACTAATGAACACCAGAAAATATAGTGTCTATTCCTAAATAAATTCTTTTAATACATTTTCTTAATTTACTTAGATAATTAGGTGGAATTATGAACACCTATCAAAAGTGTACAACAAATTCTACCAAAATTACAGTGGCCCACATATGCTCCCAATAATCTACTATCCAAATTTCAAGCCATTTGGACATGTATATCAACCTCTATGAAAAAGACAAATAGATATTGCAATAAATCATGTGAGAGCAAGATACACTAATAACTCACTCATATAACAACAAAAATTCATGAAATTATTTCCACACATCAAACATGACATGAGTAGCATGCCACAAAAATTTCACTTCATTTGGAGCCATAAAACTGCAGTTATGAAAAAAGACAAATGCGACTAGCTTTGAAAACCTAATCTGAAAAATCTATTTTTACAGCAAAAAGATTAAACTAAAACATATCATATTATAGATCCACTGCATAGATAATTTCACAAGGATTCCAAAAAGTCCTCATTTGCTATTTTTGGAGCTTCCTAGCATGAGATATTAATTTTCAAAGATTCAGCCTTTTTCCTGCAAAAGAAAAACATTAAACCGAAAAAGAAAAGCACTTTTGCCTCGAGGCCCCTGGAGTTTCGAGGAATAAACCCGCGCTCCGCTTGTACTGTTCATGTGAGTGACGAACTTTGCATCTGGACCCAGGAAAAAGCTTCTAATTCATTTTTCTCCTTCTCTTCTTCTACCTCGGAGCAGAGACGGACATCACCGAGGTCGGTGATGGCTCAGGGTCACTTCGGCCGGCAAGGTAGCGCCAGCGGGGAGGGAGGACGCAATGGAGGCCACACCCGCACACAAGGTGGCCACGCCCTGCCCCGGCATGGCCTGCAGGGGCGCTACTGCGCACAGCAGCGGCACAGCGGGAGCAGAGGAGGCGACGGCGGCGGTGCATCGGCGGCTCCAGCGAGGGGGGGTCGCCGAAGGCGGCGAACGAGGGCGGCGCGAGCACCGACGCACCTCACCGCACCCGCGGAGGGCCGAATCACGGCCGGAGATGGACCGTGACCTCCCGGCCGCGTGCACGGCATCCCCGGCAGGTCCCGGCTCCGGCGACCACGCGGTACGGCGACGAAGAGAGGTCGAGAGGGGGTGCTACAAGTTCGGCGTCGCAGGGCGGAGCTGCTGGTGGTGCTCGTGGAGAATGAGGAGGCGCGGAACAGCGGGAACGCGACGGCGGCTGGAGCTCGGCCATGGCGGCCATGGCGGCTCAGTGCGGAGGAGGGAAAAAGGTATGGGCGTTCGCGAGGAAGGAAGAGAAGGGAATCCTGAGACCATCACGGTGCTCCATAACGCGCAGGGAGGAGGCCAGGCGTGTGGCAGAGAGACGGACGCGCGGCATCCATGGAGGAGACACACGGCGCATGGTCGCCACGTCCAGGGCGCGTGTCACCCTTTGGGACATTTCCGCGAATACGTGGTGCGCGACGGAGCAGCCGGTTTGAGACGCCGTTTTGGGCCAGCTCTGGTGGAAATCTGGACATGGGCCAATTGTCAAAGTTGTTCATCTCAGTATACTCTACAATTTTTATTTAAACACCATAGTCATAAGACCCACAGATTAGGAGATAACTAAGTCCAAAGTTGACAGTGTCAACAGGTTAAGGTCGGGCTCGGTTTTGGGATTTTTAAATGCCAAACTAGGTCAAATTGATTCCAAATTTTTACATGTTGTCTTCCAACAAATTGTTTCCAACTTTTGTTAAGGGGTCAAACCAAGTTACTTAACAAAATCTTGAGAACGCAGAATGTCAATGTCGAAAACACTGAAATTAGGGCTTAAAAATGGCTAAGTGCTGAAATCCGTCCTAGAACTGACTTGTGGGCCCTGTTTGAGCATGTTCCACACATTTTCATGACTTGACTCTTAAACAAAGTTTGTTCCTTATAAAATTCCCTACAACTTTGTTAAAGGGTGCACAGTCATGCAAAGCTTCTAGGTCACACTTTTGAAATGGTCAAACAAAAGTGTTCCAGGGTCCATACATGGTCAACTATCACTTAGAAGCACATTTAGGCAAAATGATCAACATGAACATTGTTTCATGGAGTGTCCTAAGTGTAGTTAAGGTGTTGTAGAGACCAAACATACCCACCATGCATAGGTTGCATAAAAGTGCAGGCCTCACATGCCTTGAAACATAGAACTCAAGTGAAATGCTCTAGTCATTTCATGTGGTTGTTTCAAGATACATGCTACACATGTTCCACTAGGGTGTTCCACATGTGTCCAAGATGTGTTACACATGTTGCATTGTATGTTGCCCAAAAACTAATTCCCCTGAGATGTACGATAGGTTTTAGTTATAATCCAAACAAGCCTATCACTTATCATTTTATGTGACTTTTTGATTCCAAACTTCATGAAACTTTTCTAGGGATCAATATAGATAGGTACCAAGGTGAGACACATGAAGATATGGTAATAACACCATCCGAACATATATCTCTGAAGATGGCCTATATGTAAAGCAATGATGCAGCATCCAACTTTAAGTTAGGCTCATCTCCGTAGGTTGACCTGGGCATTGTCATTTACACTTAATCTATCGTGTTTAAGCTTAAACCCCCTACTTAATTGGTGATAAACACCTGGGGTGTTACAACTCGGTCCTTGGTATCCAGGACTCGGACTGGTTGCTCGCGATATTCCAAATCTGCCTTGATCCGAATACCCTGAGGCTGTATTCTCTCCTCTGGAACACGTAGACACTTCTTCAATTGGGATACGTGGAAGACGGGAAAGATCGAACTCATCTCCTCTGGTAACTGTAACTTATATGCCACGGGGCCCTTTTTCTCTAAGATCTGGTATGGCCCTATATATCTAGCAGACAGTTTCTTCTTAATTCCAAACCATTTCTTCTTCATTGGGGTAACCTTTAGATAGACATAGTCACCTACTTGGAAATCCAATGGTCTTCTTCTCTTATCCGCATAACTCTTCTGACGAGACTGTGCTGCTTGCATGTTTTGTTGAATAACACGGACCTTCTTCTCTGCCTCATCTACAAAATCAATTCTGTAAAACCTTCTTTCTCCGGGCTCTACCCAATTTAACGGTGTTCTGCACTTCCGGCCATACAAAGCTTCAAATGGTGCCATCTTGATACTCTCTTGGTAACTGTTGTTATAAGCAAATTCTGCCAACGGTAACCAGGATTCCCATGAACCTCTGGATGATAACACACAAGCTCTAAGCATATCTTCCAGTACTGCATTAACTCTTTCTGTCTGCCCATCAGTCTGTGGGTGGTAAGCCGTGCTACGAATCAAACTAGTGCCCAAACCTTGATGAAGGTGTTCCCAAAAGTGAGAGGTAAACTGTGAACCACGATCAGACACTATTGTTTTTGGTATTCCATGCAATCGGACAATCTCAGCAATATACTTTTCTGCATATTGAGGTGGTCGGAAACTTGTTTTGACTGGCAGAAAGTGAGCCGACTTGGTAAGGCGATCGACTATTACCCAAATGGAATCGTGGCCCCTCTGTGTGGTGGGGAGACCAGTGATAAAGTCCATACTTATATCATCCCACTTCCAATCGGGTACCGACAAAGGTTGCAGAAGTCCTGCAGGTCTCATATGAAGAGCTTTAACTCTACAACACATGTCGCAACGAGCAACGTATGCTGCAATCTCCTTTTTCATCTTAGTCCACCAATAACGGGGTCGCAAATCTTGGTACATCTTGCTACTTCCGGGGTGAATAGATAGCTTAGAACGATGGGCCTCATCCATCAACTTGTTTTTAAGCTCTCTATCCTTAGGTACTACCAGGCGATCCTTGAACCATAACACTCCTTGTTCATCCAAGCGAAAGTGTTTGGTGGGTTCTCTCTTTATCTTTTCTTTGATATGAAAGATTCCCTTATCTGTTTTCTGACCATCAATGATCTGGCTTTCTAGAGTGCAACTGATCTGAATATTATGCAACACAGCCGGATGTAACAAGTTGAACCCTTCTTCAAACAACGGTTGCACATCAATAGCATGAGATTTTCTGCTCAGTGCATCTGCTACTACATTAGCCTTTCCAGGGTGATATTGCACGTTCAGATTGTAGTCCTTTATCAACTCTAACCATCTCCTCTGTCGCATGTTCAACTCAGATTGGGTAAAGATGTATTTGAGACTCTTATGATCTGTGAAGATATTACATACATTACCCAACAGGTAGTGCCTCCAAATCTTTAGAGCATGCACCACTGCTGCAAGCTCTAAATCATGTGTAGGATAGTTAACTTCATGCTTCCTCAACTGTCGTGAGGCGTAAGCAATGACTCTTCCATTTTGCATCAGCACACATCCTAACCCATTCTTGGATGCGTCACAGAAAACATCAAACGGCTTTTCTATGTCTGGTTGGGCCAGAACAGGAGCAGTGGTCAACAACTTCCGCAGAGTACAGAAAGCTGCTTCGCACTCCTCTGTCCATACAAACTTATGATCCTTCTGTAACAGGCTTGTCATTGGTTTGGCAATCTTCGAGAAATCTGGTATGAAGCGACGGTAGTAACCGGCTAAACCAAGGAAACTGCGAACTTCGTTAACTGAAGTTGGTGACTTCCAGTTCATAACCTCTTGTACTTTACTAGGGTCTACAGAAATGCCATTTTCAGACAACACATGGCCGAGAAAAGGAACTGTCCTAAGCCAGAACTCACACTTGCTGAACTTAGCATACAGTCGATGTTCTCTGAGTCTAGTCAAGACTATCCTGAGGTGTTCTGCGTGTTCTTCTTCGTTCTCTGAGTATATTAGTATGTCATCAATGAACACTATCACAAACTTGTCCAATTCGGGCATGAAAACCGAATTCATCAAGTACATAAAGTATGCAGGAGCATTTGTCAATCCGAAAGACATGACAAGATACTCGTACAAACCATACCTGGTCGAGAATGCAGTCTTAGGCACATCTTGCGGCCTAATCTTTATCTGATGGTACCCTGATCTCAAATCTATCTTAGAGAACACTTTGGCTTTAGACAATTGGTCAAACAAGATATCAATCCGAGGAAGAGGATACTTGTTTTTAATCGTCACTGCATTCAGTGGCCGATAGTCCACGCACATGCATAAGGAGTTATCCTTCTTCTTTTTCACAAACAGAGCGGGGCATCCCCATTCAGACGAGCTGGGACGAATCAATCCTTTCTTTAACAAGTCCTGAAGTTGTTTCTTCAATTCTGCCAACTCATTGGGAGGCATCCGATAAGGCCTTCTCGAGATCGGTGCTGTTCCTGGAATTAACTCAATGGCAAACTCGACATCTCGGTCTGGCGGCAGTCCAGGTAACTCCTCTGGAAACACATCTGGAAACTCACAGACCACTGGAATCTGGGCTAGCAGAGTAGTTTGGACCGCACAAGATGTGCTAGCTAGATCTACCCTCCTAGGTAGGACCACCCGAAAGGTGCCTTCCCCATTGGGTTCCTTAAGAGAGATACTCCTTCCTCCAACATCAATTACAACTCCCATGTGATTCATCCAGTTGATACCCATGATCACATCCAAAACTAACCCTGGCATGACTATCAGATTAAGCTTATATTGCCGGTTTGATATGTTTAGGGTTACTCCCTGAACTATCTGATTAGTCAACAGATCAGCCCCAGCTGAACTAATTTTATATGCACATTCCAATTCAACTATCTTTTGCTCATGCCTTTTAACAAATGCTTGACTTACAAAGGAATGAGACGATCCGGAATCAAACAAGACTACTGCAGGATGATTGTTGATAGAAAACATACCAGCTGTCACCGGTTCTCCTTCAGGGATATCATCCACAGTGGTGTGGTGCACACGAGCTTGATACTGCGTTTGCTGTTTCTTAGGATAGGGACAATACTTTGCAAAGTGCCCAGGTTGGTTGCAGTTGAAGCACGGTCCCTTCACTTGAGCCACGGTTCCCGATGAACTGCCTTGTCCTGTCTTTGCTTGAGGCAATGCCATCTTGAACGGCTTCTGGTTTCTCTGGGGTGGTTGAGCATTCTGATTCTTCCGTTGCGGTGGCCTAAACCTTGCACCGGGGGCAGGCGATCGATAAGCTGGGCGGTTGGTCACTGGGGCCCTGGACTGAGATGAACCTGACTCAAAAGCCCTCTTACGGATCTTGGAAGCGGCATAAACATTGTTGTTCTTCTCTTGCTTCAGACAGTCACTAACGAAGTCATTGAAATTAGTTCTCATGTTTGTACCCACATGTTTCATCATCTTGGGACTCAGGCCTCTCTTGAAACTAGCGATCTTCTTGGCATCAGTATTCACCATATCAGGGGCATAACGGCTCAGGTTATTGAATGCATGCAGATATTGAGTCACAGTCTTCGTGCCTTGATTTAACGCCAGAAATTCCCCAAGCTTCATCTCGGTCAGACCTGGTGGAATGTATGTTCCACGGAAGGCGTCAGTGAACTCCCTCCAAGTGATATGGGCGTGGGGAGGAAAAGTGGTGCGGTGATGCTTCCACCACATTCCTACCGGACCTTGAAGCTGATGAGCTGCGTACTTAGTCTTCAACACTTCAGTCATCCTCAGGACACGAAACTTATCTTCCATCGTATTAATCCACTCTTCTGCATCTAAAGGCTCTGCGGCTTCCTTGAAGATCGGTGGGCGAGTATCCATGAAGTCCTTAAAACTGCTGTACTGGTTTGCTTCGTGGCCACCCTGGTTTATCCCCCGACGGGTATTATCTGCGATACTGCGCAGCGCAGCTTCCATATTCTGTTGCATGCTCTCCATGTTGCGTTGGCTTCCCAGGAATTGGGCAAAAAACTGTTCTGCCGTGTAGGGTGGAGGAGGCGGTGGTGGATCACGGTCATCATTAGCAGCTGCACTGCCACCAGCCTCAGCGGCACCATACACGGTACGGCGAGTGTTCGGCATCTGCATGTTTCAGCAACAGTAATTATTAGGTGATGTTGTAGAAATTGCAACCGAATGAAAAATTATGCCGAACTGAATTCACTGGAGAGAACAAATTCATTCAATAAAACAGGGGCACAATAAGTCATTCCAATTAACACAACATCACTAATTATATTACTTAAAGCACACACATCGCGTCCATTACAACCAAGTTGCCAGCATACATACACTGGACTTTTGACGTTCGGATATCGTCACAAACACATCCAAGCTTTCCAACATTACATCAAGCTCTAGTCTTTCTACTCATTGTTACATGCTCAAGTGCCAACAACGCAAAAGATCATGCAAGCGGAACCTAGTAGCTAGCGCAACAACTACTAGCCTACTCATCGTGGTCGCTGTCTAGGTCAGAGACGTTGGCGTTGCCGCCAACTGCAGCGTCGTCGTGCTCCTCAGCTGGCGCCACGGGCTCTTCAGGATCTTCGTCTACATCCAAATCCATCTCGGCTGCGCCAGGGAGGTCATAAGGGTTAAGCTGATTGTTCAGCCGATGGACCTCTTCATGCAAGTTATCATTGTACTCCTCTGCATCGGCCAACCGCTGCTCGAGCTCAAACTGTCTAGCTCTCAACACATTCTCTGCGGACCAGGCTTCATTCCTCTGATGGAGCACATGAGCCAACATGCTCTCAGCATTCCTGTGGGCGGTGGTCAATCACCCAAGCTGCTCTCTCAGGGCACGTACATCTCCCTCAAAAACCACAGTCCTCTGAGTGGCCTGATCTCTCTGACGAGTCAACTGAGCCATCTCAGCAGTGAGCCTCTCAATCTCGGCGTCGTGATCTCTCTGAAGCTGACGGCGGTCATCACGAGCCTGACCAAGAGCACTAGAAACACGTCTCAGACTACCTTCCACTCCATCGAAGGCCCTCATCACGGCGAACATGGCACTCATAGCAGGGTTGTCACTGTTTTGTGCCTCTGCTGTGCTAATCTCCAGAGATCTGCCCCTTGCCTGCTGCCACGAGTCAGTGGAGGGGTTGCCCCTCGGAAAGACTCCAACTATCGCTGCTGTCAACTCCTGAGGAAAGCGATCCATAATATCCCTCAGGATCCCAAAGGCTGCCCTCTCAGCGGCTTCTTCAGGGGTCCTGCCAGTTGACTCAAAACGCCAACCGGTCCACTCAGAACCATCACCTCGGGGACGAACTACTGCTTCCACAGTCACCAAAATTCCTTCGCCCAACCGCTCATTTGACCAAAAGTAGCGGGGCTCCATCCCATCAGGATAGCCTACATAACTGAGCACTCTCCACAAGAGCGTAGGCATCCCAAACTTTCCAAGAAAAGTGTGGCGCTGGCGAGTGCGCGGAGCAAGCTGATGACGGGGAGCTCTGCCGGTGGACTTGCGGGCTGTCTGCTTGGTACGTGCCATCTGTAGCAAAATTTTTATTACAGGGGTGAGAACAAATTTTTACGTTGGCATTTTTATCGAAATGAGATAAGCAACTTATAAGGGGAGGAACAATGCCATGAATGAAATGCATAACATGATGCATGCACGTTCCGTACGTCCTCACAAACTTAGAAAATCCATAACTACTAACGGAATAAACGATGGCATACGACGATCTCTTGTAACGTAACTAATACGTGCTACTCGAAAGCGCTGTTATGTACCTGCAGAAAATCACTTCAGCCCAAACCTCACAGTATGAAAACATGCAAGAAAGCAGTAAAGTAAGTTACTCGCTCTACACGCATCCCCAGATACGAGTATAACGGTAACCACTACCCGAATCGTCGTCCTATTGACGGCATCGTCACTGCATGACGGAATTTCCCACCAATTTGATACCCTTATACAAACATGCGCATGGCACGTGAGTACCTCGGAATCACTTAAGCACTCCCCTAGATCGGCAGTGTATCCGACCATGCACTCACAACTCTCACTTACCAAGGCGTAGAGGTAATTGATCCATACATTACCACTCAAGTGAATGGCACTCATACAATAGCACGCCGTATGAGCGACGAAATTTAAATATGATGCAAACCCCCAAGTTAGTACTTAAATAAGCCACCTAGAGTCCTTATCGGGCATAAAGGATATGACCACTGGCACACTTCTACGTTCAAAAGCTCATTTAAAAACACAGTTTTGTTTTTTAAATACTCATGTGAACAATGCTAAACCATGCTCTGATACCAGCTGTAATGGATCAACGTAATTATACGAGATTAAGTAAGAAAATCTCCCACCGAGGCGGTTAATTTAACAAACTTAAGCCCGTATAACTCGAGATTCCGTGAAATCACGAAGGATTTCAAACCAACCAACATACAACCAAGATCGTACTGATTTAGCAGCCACAGTTCACACGATACATAAGGTTGACCATAAGGTAGGATACATCGGAGTTCAGAAATAAAAGTTATTACAACTTAGTTCAACATAAAGTAGCAGAAGCAAATAGTTTTACGCACACACCCTTAGTTCAATTACAGTGCCAGTAGATAGTCATGGTCCACAAAAGCAGTAGATACGACAAACGGAGCGACCTTTGCCCAAGGTCCTAGTTGTCACCCATCGCCGGATACAGACAGTTGGAGCAGTACCCGTAGTACATCTGACCATCTGCAACAACAATGGGAACAACGCCCTGAGTACGAGAATGTACTCAGCTAGACTTACCCGTCATAAACCAGAAATAACATGACACCAAGGAGCATGCAAGGCTTTATATAGTGTACTGGCTTGACTCATTTGCAAAAGGCATAAGTTATTATGAATAACTAAGGTTAACTACTTTTAGCATCATTTTTAGAATAATCTATTCATGCTAGGTAAGCACCTATTGCTACAACAATCACTTCATTGACCATTAACATCAAGGGTTACCATCTCAGGTTTAGCATTTCCCATATTAATCACATAACCATCCGTGTTCCATCATTAATACTACGATGCCGTAGCTCGAGTCAAGTGCTCACTAACCGGGAGCGACGGCGATTTGAATCGAATTCCTATCCAGCTGGAGATTTATTCCTCACACAAACCATGCTTCCCCCGTCAGGGTCGCGTAGATCACCAATGACACTTTCCAAGAAGCCGCGGGATAACAATCATGGATCGCACTACCCAGGGACCGCCCGACTGCCAGGACGCACCTTGGGCTTACTCTTCGCGTCCCCGTACACCCCCTTCAACACCAGTCTGCCAACCCGAGTTTATCCCGGCTCGAAAAGTGTCACTAGCTTCGCGGTCGAAAGGTACTTTATTCGGCCAGCTAAATGTGAGGCATGCGTTCAACATGACAAGAGGGACGAGCAACGATCGGTCCTTAATCGACACAGACGGAATCACTATAGTCCAAAACCCTATAAGACTCCGCCCGGTCTCCGTTTATTCACCAACACTCGGTTACTTATCAAGATTCACCAATACTGCTAACCATAGCCAGGTAATCACCTATAACTCGCAGGTGACAGGAAATCACCCGACTTCTACCGATCTAAGCATGGCTAAGCAATTTACTCGATCCTGACCTAATAAGGTAACATTATTCTGGTGGACAAGGATAGTAATGCAACAACGGTTCCACTCAACTCCTATGACTTAATGCAACAATATATAATTATAGACCAGTTAATAAAGAATAACTTTTGTAAAATAGGAGACTTATAATGCTCCGGGGCTTGCCTCTTTCGAACGAGCTAGGATGGTGGTCGACGCACTCTGGCAGTTCCTCGCTTGGCTCTTCCTCCTCGGGCACCTCCTGTGCCTGGGGCTCCTGCTGGTCCGTCCAAGCCTGCTCCTCCGGTACTGCTGCCTGCGACTCCTCCTGCAATCCTGTATGATGCAAGTGCATAAGTACATGCGAATGATGCATCGGATTATGGTGGAATGATGAGGTGACATGAGATGCAGACGAGCACATGGAATGAGCAGTTAGTACAAAACTTCGTCTTCTACAAGGTAGTCCACGTCATCCAAGAACATGTACCCTAAGGTTTACCCATTTTGATTACACTAATTATCATACACCTGATACAAGCAAGTGACCCTAAATAACCAAACCTTACCACCCTAACTCACTCACAACATCAGCAAGACCTAGTGATGCTTCAAAGATACACCAAACATATTTTATTCTTCTTAAATTCTCATAAAGGATAATCATTTATTCCTTATTTAACTAGGGTTGTACTTCAACACCTATCTCTGGTGTAGATAAAAATCTACAAAAATTACAGTAGAGTATTCTTACCCTAACTAAGCTACCACTAAATTTTTATGGTAAATGGAACTGTAAAACTACCTGTATAAAATAAACAAATTATAGCCCAAATGTGAGCATGAAATTGTTTTATACTAGGAAAAGTATCAAACAACAGATTTCACATTTTTCCTAGGTTACCAACAGTAAACTAACATACTACAAAAATTATCATAAGTATGTTATATACAAATATTGCTTTCTACTAAAAATAACAAATATTAACAAATAAAGGCATTTGAACTACACTTCAAAAATTTCCCACAGAACATGCTTCACTAGCAATTTTCCTAGAAAGTACATCACTAAAGAAGATTAATGCAACAAGAATCACCTTTTTCACTATATTATTTTATTTACTGCAATTTTTCTAAGATAACAGCATATATAACAATTAAATAAAAATGTACAGTAAAGTGTCACAAAAATAACATGGGATATTTTTAAACTGTAGATCTATTCACAAGGAACATTTCAAAATTTGTTTCATGATTTTTGGAGCTATAAATCTCGAGATACAATTTTTCAAAGCTATTTCATAATTTCTGAGAAATCATTTTCTTTAATTCTTTTGAAAATCGCCGGTGAAAACGCTAGCTACACCCGGTGCAGTGAACCCACACGCGCTGACATGCGGGACCCGCGGGTCAACGGGCCCACCGGCCAGCCAGAGCAGCGCGGGGGAGGCGCTGACCGGTGGCGAACTCGCCGCCGGTGAGGTCTCCGGCGACGGGGAGGACACCAACGTGTTCCCCGTGTCGAGGCGCACCCAGCGCACCAACTCCGAGCGGCGCGGGAGCTCCGGAGGGGGCTCGCCGGCGGAGATGGCGGCACGGCGGCGCTGGAGCTCGTCGGCCGGCCAATGCAGGCCATGGAGGCGGCCGAGAGGATGAGCGTGAGCACCGCAAGGCGAAGGGAAGGCGATTGCTCGAGACCGGGGGAAGAGAGGAGTGCCGGGGAGCTCCGGCCATGCACGCCGGCCAACTGCGGCCATGGCGGCAGTGGAGGAGAAGGGCGGCCAATTGGACCTCACCTGAGCTCGAGCGGCGGAGTGGAGGTGCGCACGCGGTGGAGGGGAGCGGGGCGGAGCTGAGGCCGCGAGGAATCGGACGGAGGAGCGGCCACGAGCGCGAACAGCGGTGGCGGAGCTCCGGGAGCCGGTGATGGCGCGGCGGAGCGCTGCTGCGACTGCTGCGAGCGGGCGAGCGAGAATGGAGGGAGTGGCCGAGGCGGACGAGCGCGCGGAGGGGGGGTAAGCGAGCGCGATGCTGCGGGGGCCACAGGGGCGCGTGTCGCGCGGTGTCGACGACGGCCGGCCACGCGGCGGCCGGGCTCTGCCGCGGCGCCACGGCGTCGCGCGCGGACGCGCGCGCGCGTGCGGGGGAGCGGGAGGGGAACGACGCAGACGCGGGCCGGGCCACCAGCGGAGCTGGGCCGAAAGTGAAGCCGGAGCCCAACAACGAAAATCCGATTTTTTTCTTTTTCAAAATATTTTACAGATTTTAAATCCCTGTTTGAAATTCAAATTTGGGGATGAAAACGGGGTTTTCAGAAATTTGACCCAAAACAAAAGTTGTTCAAAATTTTATTCTCTACAACTTTCATATAGAACATTTTTCAAAATTCCCAATAGATTTTAAATTTGAGATTTAAAGCTAATTTAAAAATCAAAACTCATTTATTTAGAATAATTTTAAAACAGAATTGAGGAGAATTTGAATCCAAATTTTTGCTCCAATAATCAAGTTGATTTATTCTAGATTATTTAAAATTGCTACTTCTAAAAAGTACACCAACTTTTTAACATTTATTTTAAACTTAGGGTTCCCATTTTATTTGTCTTTCAAGTTAAATTTGAAAAGGGCTACAATTCAAACAATGCTAAACATGCAATGATGTTGAATGCTTATGCTTTGAAATGATAATGCATGCTTAACACCCAGGGGTGTTACAAGCCCACTAGGTGAGGGGGCGCCGAGGCTGGAGCACACCGGGGCAGGCCACTGGGGGAGGGAGCACAGGCACTGGAGGACACGGCCACCAGTGTAGGCCTACTGGGGTAGCGCGCATGGACACCAGAGCCACCGGGGAAGGGAGTGCAGATTTCAGTTGAGGTTGGAGGAGATGGGCAAAGAGGCATGCGGTGTGGTCATCGAGGTCGCTAGCGAAAACCCTAGCCACCTTGTGCATGGGGAACGGCGGTGCACGCGTAGGGCACGAAGGCAGACCGAGGGTTGGAGGTAGACCGTGGGAGGTAGGGCACGACGGTGGTCATCGAGGTCGCCGACGAAAACCCTAGCTGCCGTGTGCACAGGCAATGGCAGCGCGCACGGAGGGCACGAAGGCGGATCGGGGGAGGTAGGGCACAGAGGCGATGGCGACGGTGGCACGGTATTTTGGTAGCCTGCCGGTGTCCTGGAGGAGTAGAGCGCCCAAACACTTAGCCAAAAATTTTGGCTGTCGCGGGCTCCTCAATATATACCGAGGAGAATTTGTAAGGGCGGCTTAAAACACCAGCCGCCTCTACAAATGTACGGGGCGGTTCCTGATCAAGCGCCACTACAAATATTTTTCATATTTTTTAATTAATAATTCTGTATTCTATATATAAATTTATATAATAATTTTATAATTATTCTATATATGTATAAAAATATATATTAACAATTTGCTAATATATATATAATTTCATATTTTCTTCTTTACAAAAAATTAAAAACATATTTTTAAAATTGAAAATTTGAAATTCGAAACTTCGAATAGAATTTTAGGACACTAAATGATCTCAAATAAAAATGTTGTAAACATCAAAGTTGTATAACTCATCAAGAAGTATAACTTTTACTTTGGTCATCTTTTCATATGACTTTGTTTGAATGATTCAAATTTTAAATTTAAAAAATGACAACTCAAAACAACATTTTGGAAGAGTATATAATTTCAAATGTAAAAGTCATGAATATAAAAGTTGTTAAACTCATTAAGATCTATAACTTTTATTTTGGTCATTTCTTCATTTGATAAAGTGTTAGCGAACATTGTTCACAAATTGACATCTCTCATCTAGTTTCATAAACTATGTGTGAGATTCATGAATTTGTGACCATTGTTTGCTAACACTTTGTCAAATGAAGAAATGTCTAAAATAAAAGTTATAGATCTTGATGAGTTCTATAACTTTTATATTGATGAATTTTTAGCTGAGATCATTTAGTGTTTCAAAATCTAGTTTGAAGTTGTAGTTATTTGAAATTCGAAATTTGAATTGTTTAAATTTGTCACTTGAAAAGATTAACAAACTAATAGTAGTAAGAACACAACAAATGGTAGAGCATGATTCTAGAAAATTTTAGGAAAAAACCATCCCATTTGAAGTTAGTACGAGGGTGAAAGAGTGGTCACATGTTTTAGCCAGGGAATAACTCCAAATGTGATGATTTTTCCCTAAAATTTTCTAAAATCATGCTCTATCAAATTATTATGGTCATCTTCTCATGTGACTTTGTTTGGAAAAAAAATCAAAATTTAAATTTCAAAAATATGAAAACATAGAACAACATATTGGAGCATATGGTTTCAAGAGAAAAAAGTCATGAATATAAAAGTTGTAGAACTCATCAATCTGTACAACTTTTATTTTGGTCATATTTTCATGTGACTAAATTTGAACTATTCAAATTTTGAATTTCAATAAATGATACATTCAAACAAAATTTTGAGACACCAAATGATTTGAACTAAAAAAGTTATTAACATAAAAGTTGTAGACCTCATCAAGACCTTTAACTTTTATTTTGGTCATTTCTTCATCAACAAAATGATAGTAACACTGTTTATAAAACTTACATACCATGTGAGAGATATGTAAAATTTATGAACAATATTCTTATCACTTTGTCAGATGAACAAATGACCAAAATAAAAGTTTTAGATTTTGATGAGTTATACAACTTTTATATTCATGACTTTTTCTGCTAAAATCATTCACTCTTTGAAAATGTTGTTTGAAGTTGCCATTTTATGAAATTCAAAATTTGAACTTTTTAAACTAAGTCACGTGAAAAGATGACCAAAATGAAAGTTGTAAATCTTTCATTTTAGGTCACATGAAAAGATGACCAAAATGAAAAGATGAGTTTTACAGCTTTGATGTTTACAAAATTTTCATTTTAGGTCATTTTCTGTCTTAATATTCAATTTGTAGTTCACAAATTCAAATATTCAATTTTTAAATATAACTTTTTTAAAAAAGAAAATGTATCTTTATATATATATCAACAAGTTGTTTTTTATGTGTACGGGCAAATATAGCAATTGTTTTTAATACATTTATACACTTATATATATATAGAACTAATATTTAAAAAATGCAAAAATATTTATAGGGGCGACTGGTGACTGAGCCGCCCCTACAAATCGAATTTGTAGGGGTGGCTAGTGAGTGAGCAGCCCCTACAAATTGACTCATTTGTAGGGGCAACTCGTATCACCAGCCTCCCCTACTATGCCATTTGTAGAGGCGGCTAGTTTCGTGGGTCCCGAGCACGTCCACTGTAGAGGCAGCTCCATCACCAGCCGTCCCTACAAAAAAAAATTGTCCTATTGCTACAAACCTTTTTTGTAGTAGTGAAATATATGACAAGAATATACATAGCAATCAGCTAAAGGTATATGTGAAGGACCGAGAAAGGTGACTAGAGGAAGGGTGAATGGGAGCCAAATCTAAATTTTCTTTTGATTTTGGCCGTTGTCGAGATTCAACTCAAAATCTCTAGAAACTGATCAAGAATGTCATCACAAAAGTCAATTAGTGACCATATGAACCCCAGGTAGCAGCAAAAAAACACTAGAGAAGGTGCGAAAGCAAATCAAGTAAGAATTGGTGAAAAATCTAATTTCACAGTTCACACCGGACCAGTCCGGTGTGCATATCGGCTCAGTCCCATATGAACCTTAAAGCACGTGTCACTATAGGAGAAAAAGTGCAAACCCTATCAAACGATGTTCAAAAATTTTAAAATTTTAGACACAAGCTCAAAACACCTTAAGAAAGCAACTCACCAAGTTTTAGCTCAAAACTCAGGTGTTGATACCGGTCTGGTCCGGTACGCACACCGAACAGGCCCCCTTGATCAATTGTATGGCCCAAATCTAGCTGATCAGCTGCGATTTCCTACTCTGGCTGCACAGGGATAGAGGATAGGAACTTCCACTTCGGCTGCAGGGTTATGTGCTTGGTTGTCTTGATCTGGCCATGTGAAAGCTCTAGTTTGGTTTTGGTGAATTGATGAAACCCTAAGTGCTAACCTATTGCTTTAGTAATTATGAGATAGGTGGCACGTTCCAAGTGGTGGAGCAAATGAAGATCAAGATGATGGTGATGATCAAGTGCTTGGGCTTAGAAAAGAAGAAAGAGAAAAACAAAAAGCTCAAGGCAAAGGTGATATCTATAGGAGCTTTTGTGTTTTGGTGATTGAGACACTTAGCGAGTGTGATCACATTTAGGATCGATAGTCGTATTATAAAGAGGGGTGAAACTCGTATCGAACTACGGTTATCAAAGTGCCACTAGATGTTCTAACTCATTGCATATGCATTTAGATTCTAGTGAGTGCTAACACCCTAGAAAATGTTTATGAAAATATGCTAACACACGTGCACAAGGTGATACACTTGGTGGTTAGCACATTTGATCAAGGGTGATGAAGTTTGAGAAGTGGAGGAGGTGTCCCGAGTTGACCGGACTCTACCTCGGGCAGTGACTGGACTCGGCCCTGCGTCTGGTCAGGTGGCACATAGAGAAGGGCACGCTCAGCCATGTGATCAGACGTTGCACAGTGAAAGTGACCGGATGTGCAAGGCCTGCGTCTTGTCAGGTAGTGACATACGTTGATGTGAGCATCCACGCGAGCCAGAGAGGACCGGGCTTAGGGTAGCGTTCGGTCGTCATTGAATGGACGCGTCCGATCGTGAAAAATCCTCTCTGGACCCTCTCTAGAAGTGACCTGCTATGCGGTGGCTCAGCATCAAGTAGAGCGGCATGTCTAGTCAGCGCTTGGTGGCTTGGGCGTGCGCGTGAGCTGGAGCAGCACCTGTGCGTCCGATCGTGTCTCTGGCATGTCCGGTCTTAACTTAAGCGCTCACACGGTGGAATATGACCGTTGGAGATCTATGGAAGAAGTTGAACATGGGGGACGCATGGCGCGCATCCAGCGACCGGACATAGGGTGGCGTGCATCTGGTCACCTCGAGAAAGGTGTTGAGAGAGAGCCAACAGCTCTATTCATGTGAGGGGCTTATAAAAAGCCTTTGGCTAGCTCTTGCTCATTCTCTTGGTCATTTTCTATTGAAAATACATCCTAGTGAGCATAGCCGTCTCTCTCTCACTCATCCTACTTGACCGATTCATCATTTGGTGAGAATTGAGAGCATCCTAGTGCATTGCTTTGAGTGATTGCGTCTAGAGGCACTTGGTGATTGTGTTTTGCTGTAGGATTCTCTTGTTACTCTTGGTGGTTGCCGCCACCTAGATGGTTTGGTGCAGCAAGGATCATCGAGCGGAGGAAGGTGCTTGTCTCCAGCTGCGATCGAGGTGATTATGAGGGGTTCTTGACCTTTCCCTGGTGGAGAGCCAAAAGGTACTCTAGTGGATTGCTTGTGGCTTGTATGATCCTCATCTTGTATTGGTTGTGCGGCACCCGATTACAGGTTAGGCATGTGATGCCTATTAGCGCGTGAACCTCCAAGTGAGTGAATCACCACAACGGGGACTAACTTGCTGGCAAGCAAGTGAACCTTGGTGAAAAATCATTGTGTCATCTCTTGCCACCGGAATTCTATTATGATTGATTGACTTCATCTTGTGATTGGTTCATTCCTCGACATGGCGGTATAACTCATTATCCCTCTCGTATATTCACTTTCCTACTATAGCTAAACTCTTTAGTGTAACTAGTCCTGAGAGCTAGCTTGTGTCGGTCTGGTGTGGTTAGTGAGGCTCTTTAGTTAGTCTTTGAGAGCTCACCAACTTAGTGTAGTGGCATAGCTTTTGTGTGCTTAGAGACTATAGAAACTAGAATTGTGGTAGGTGGCTTGCATTGTTAGTAGGCTCGCAACATTCGCCTCGTGTCATAATTATCTAACCATTTTGCTTAGTGTTATTGTAGAAATTTTTATAGTCTATTCACCCCCTCCCTCTAGCCATTAGGACCTTTCAAGTGGTATTGGAGCTGTGGTCACCGTGATTTGAAGCTTAACAACCTTCGGTGTTAAAATGGCTCAAATCAACAACACCAAGAAGCCGCCCCAATTTGATGGCACAAATTATCCATATTAGAAGTTAAAGATGACCACACATATCAAGTCAATCAATAAAAAGGTGTGAAAAGTGGTGGAGACCAAAATTGAGATAGCCACTCCAGAGCATTCCGTCGTGGCCGAAGAAGTGCTTCTCTAAAACAATGACATTGCTCTTAGTGCCATTCATGATGCTATTGATGAGAGAATATTTGAGCAAATCAAGAGTATTGAGAGGGCTCATGGGACTTGGAAGAATTTAGAGGAATCATTTGAGGGCACACAAGTAGTGAAGGGTGCCAAGGCATACATTCTCAAGGAGAAATTTGCAAACTTCAAGATGAAGGATGATGAGAGTGTGCCAGAATGTTCTATAGGCTACAAGTGCTAGTCAATGATCTCAAAGCACTTGGTAAAGAAGTGAAGGACAAGGACTTCTCTCATAAGTTCTTAAGGTGCTTACCATCAAGATTTTGCATGTTGGTCACTTTGCTAGTGAGGAGTGGTTTAGACACAATGACACCAAACCAAGTTTTGGGAGATGTGATGGCCATTGACACATATAGAGACGATGATGAGAAGGAAGAAAAGAAGGAGAAGAAAGATGAGAAGAAGGATGAGAAGAAGGATGAGAAGAAGAGTGTGGCATTCAAAGCCATATCATCATCAAAGGGCAAGGCCAAGCAAGATACATCAAGTGAAAATGATGATTCAAGCTTTGATGATATAGATGATGAGAAGATGGCTTTCTTTGTGTAGAGATTTGACAAGTTCATGGTGAAGAAGGGCTATTGTGCTAGAAGAAATCTTCATCTAAGAACAAGAAAGACTCAAGAAGGTGCTTCAAGTGTGGAAGCAAGAATCATCTTGTTGCTCAATGCCCATACAAGAGTGACAATGATGATGATGATGATGACAAGAAGAGTAAGAAGAAGGAAAAGAAGGAGAAGAAGGAGAAGAAAGAGAAGAAGGACAAGATGACCATCAAGAAGAAGAAGAAGGGCGATTCATATGTGGTCACTTGGGATAGTGATGCATCCTCAAGTGATGATGATGATAGTGACGATGATAAGACCACCAAGAAGAAGGCTCTTGCAAGCATTGCTATCAATGAGAAGCTTCTCTCTTTGACACTCCATCTACATGCTTCATGGATAAGGACACTAAGGTATAAACTCATGATGATGGATGTGATAAGGAACATGATAATAAAAGTGAAAGTGATGATGATGATGAACCAACTAAAGATGAACTAATTGATATGTTAGAGAACATTTTGACATTAAGAGAAGGGAATGCAAAGACTTACGTAAGGAACTAAAAGCCCTTAAGCAAGCCTTTGATGAGCTTAATGCATCGCATGAGAGGCTAGAGGAAGCCCATGAGAAGCTTGGCAAGGCTCACAAGAAGCTTGAAAAAGCTCATTCCTCTCTACTTGATGAGCAAAATAAGGAGCATGTTGTAACATGTGACAAAAGGCTCAATGTGACATAATTGATGAATCTTTCTATAAGCCTATTATTATTGCTCCTGCTAACCCCTCTTGTAGCTCATCATTCACTTTCACTTCACCTATGAGTGATGGTTTCACTTGTGATGTCTCGCTTATGGTTGAGAATGAGATCCTTAAGAAGGAGATAAATGAGCTCACTCGCACCTTAGGTAAAGCCTATGGTGGTGAGGACCACTTGCTTATGTGCTTGGGTAGCCAAAGAGCTTCTCTGTATAAAGAGGAATTAGGCTATACCTCCAAGAAAGGCAAGACGGCCTTTGCTCCTCACAAGACTAGTTTTGTGAATGTTGATATATATTAATGCACACAAAATAATCCGCAAGCACATGGATATTATACCGATATAGCACTTCACCGAGAGTACCTAGTTTTATATCAAACTCGAGGAAACGTGTGTGAGAATAACTAAATCTAACTTAACCCAACTTCACAATCAAGGCTAGATAATAGGAGCATAGGGGAGATCACAAAGGTCTTCTAGTTCTAACTTCGGTAAGCTTTGTCTTCTATTATTTAATTCTAGGGATATTATTAGAGAAAACATAGGCAGAGTATGTTTCCTATAGCAATGAGGTCCTGTTAGGCCATCAAACGGGAGGTGGACTACAAAGAATTCAATAAGGGTATAAGAGTCACCCTTATGAGCTACCACTGATCCAGAAAGTAGGGTACATCCACGAGGAACCGAGTCTAAGCACCATACTTACACTACAAATACTACTTTAATCCGGGAGCTACAAGGATTAAAGTACTCAAAGAGAATCACAAACTTGAACAATATGAACACGATGCTTACTTGAATTAGAAGTCATTTACTAAAGAAATCTCAGAAGTAAGCTCAAAAAGAACTTGATTCCGCCAGGGTATAAGCCATAGAGAGAGCACCGACAGACCAGTACTTCCTCCAAACTCCTCCCTCTCACTATATCTCTCTATCTCTAATACAAGACTAGATCCTATCGAGGACTAATCTTCTCTTGATTGCTAGCTCTAATCCTGGTGGAAATATGAATTAGGGTTTCTGGCCCTCAGGCTCTCAGGATCATCTGCCAATTGCCCTAGAGGGGGTGCAGGTAGGTATATATAGGCCAGAATATCAATCCTGAGCCCTCAGATCAAACCGACTTGAATAAACGGCGGAGATGCAATCCTTAAGGCGGTGGAGAACCGACATAGCAATGAGGGGGCTGCCAGGTGGGTCTCATAGACCAGCCAGCCAGCCCCACCTGGTAGGGGCTCAGGCTCTACTTCAGTGGAGAGCCTTCAGAAGTCTTCTAGAGTCTTTCCATGTTGTTTATCCTTTGGAATTACGTGATTTCCTTTGATGAATAGGTCCTCCCTGATGGCTTTTTATTAAATCCTGCTAGAAACACAAATTCACCAAAACTCATGGAATTTGTCAGTTAAAACCCCCTAAGTCTATGTTGGTGATCCATTTTAATCATTCATGAAAGTTATATTGACGGTTTGTGATGAATGCTAACTACCATAAACAGTGAAGAACAATGGTCGATTTTGCACTAGTTGTAAGCAAGTTGGTCATAAAGAGCATGATTGCAAGAACAAGAAATCACATGCCAATGTATCCTCAATTAAGCTTAATTCTTTCTATGTGCTTACTAAGGGTACCAATGGTGTTCATGCTAAGTTCATTAGTGCACCATGGATGGGCTCAAAGAAGAAATTCATTTAGGTACCAAAGAGTTTAGTAACTAACCTTTAAGGACCCAAGCAAGTTTAGATACCTAAAAAGAATTGATATTCTTTTATAGGTCAATTATAAAGTTAGAAAAAGGCATTGGGTTCTTGATAGTGGGTGCATGCAACACATGACCGGTGAAGCAAGAATGTTCAACTCAATCAACACCAATGATAGCAATGGTTATGATAGTATCACATTTGGTGACAATGGCAAAGGCAAGGTCAAAGGGCTTGGTAAGATTACAATATTCAATGACAAACATTTCCAATGTGTTGCTAGTTGAGAGCTTGAACTTCAATTTGCTATTCGTGGCTCAATTGTGTGATCTTGGATTCAAATGTATATTTGGGGTAGATGATGTAGAGATCATAAGTGTAGATGGCTCAACTTGATCTTCAAAGGCTTTCGATATGAGAATCTATACTTGGTTAATTTCAATGCTAGTGAAGCTCAATTGTCAACATACTTGTTCACTAAGTCTGGTATGGGTTAGTTATGGCATAGAAGGCTTGGTCATGTTAGAATGAAACAATTGAATAGATTGATTAAGCATGACTTAGTTAGAGGCTTGAAAGATGTTGTGTTTGAGAAGGATAAGCTTTATAGGTCTTGTCAAGCCGGCAAACAAGTTAGAAACACCCATCCTAAGAAAACTATAATGAGTACTAGCAAGACATTTGAGTTATTGCACATGGACTTGTTTGGGCCAACACAATACATTAGTATCGCTGAAAACAAATATGGCTTTATGATAGTGGATGACTATACTAGATACACATGGGCATTCTTTCTAATAGACAAGAGTCATGTGTTTGCAATATTCAAATCATTTGTCAAGGGCATACACAATGAGTTTGAAAAACCATCAAGAGAGTGAGAAGTGACAATGATAGTGAGTTCAAGAACACTAGAATTGATGAGTTATATGATGAATTTAGAATTAGACATCAATTCTCGGCTAAGTACACTTCACAATCAAATAGCCTTGTTGAGAGAAAGAATAGAACACATATTGACATGGCAAGGTCTATGCTTAGTGAGTACAATGTGAGTCAATCCTTTTAGGCCGAAGCAATCAACACGGCTTGCTATTGTAGCAACCGCTTATATTGTCACCCATTGAAAGAGAAGACACCTTATGAGCTCTTAAATGGTAGAAAGCCCAACATTGCATACTTTTAGGTCTTTGGTTACAAATGCTACATATTGAAGAAAGGCACTAGATTGAACAAGTTTGACAAGAAATGTGATGAAGGATTCTTGCTTGGATACTCAACTATAAGCAAAGCATATAGAGTTTGAAATTTAGCAAGTGGTACTCTTGAAGAAGTTCATGATGTGGAATTTGATGAAACCAAGGATTCCCAAGATGAGAATGAGAACTTAGAAGATGTCAGAGGCATTCAACTTTCAAATACCATGAAAAACATGGATGTTGGTGACTTGAGGCCTAGACAAGTGATAGATGAAGAAGATGATCAAGTACAAGTGCACCCTAACTCAAATGTGCAAGATGATACAAATCAAGCAAGTATAAGTGGCTCTCATGACAATGTGTAAGATCAACAAGTGGCTAATTCATCATCTCAACCTAATGATCAAGCAAGTGCAAACAATATTATAATACTCTAACCAACCAACATTATGAGAGATCATCCATTGGACACTATAATTGGAGATATTTCTAGAGGTATACAAACAAGATCAAGATTGGCTTCATTTTGTGAGCATTTCTCATTTGTGTCATCTATTAAACCAAAGAAGATAGATGAAGTATTGAAGGATGTTAATTGGGTGAATGCTATCATGAAGAATTGAATAACTTCACTAGAAATTAAGTATGGAAATTAGTGGAGAGACCAAAGGGACACAATGTGATTGGAACCAAATGGGTCTATAGAAACAAGCAAGATCAAGATGGGATAGTTGTAAGGAACAAACCAAGATTGGTAGCATAATGTTACACTCAAGTGAAAGCTCTTAACTTTGGAGAAACATATGCTTCGTTTGCTAGATTGGAAGCAATTAGAATCTTGCTAGCCTATGCTTGTGCCCACAATATCAAGCTCTATCAAATAGATGTCAAGAGTGCATTTCTCAATGGCTACATCAATGAAGAAGTATATGTTGAGCAACCTCCCAGTTTTGAAGATGACAAGAAGCTCGACCATGTGTACAAGTTGAAGAAGGTATTGTATGGCTTGAAGCAAGCACCTAGAGCATGGTATAAGAGGTTAAGGGATTTCCTACTCTCTAAAGCGTTTATGATGGGCAAGGTTGACACCACTCTTTTCACCAAGAAGATTGACAAGCACTTGTTTGTGTTGCAAATCTATGTTGATGACATCATATTTGGATCAACCAATCAAGACTTTTGTGAAGAGTTTAGGAAAATGATGGATAATGAGTTTGAGATGTCCATGATTGGAGAGTTAAGTTACTTCCTTGGTCTTCAAATCAAGCAATTGAAGAATGGTACATTTGTGAGTCAAGGCAAGTACATCAAATACATGCTCAAGAAGTTTGGCATGAATGAAGCAAAGCAAATTAGTACACCAATGAGAACAAATGGCAATTCGGATAGTGATGCAAGTGGCAACATGGTGGATCAAAAGTTGTATCGCTCTATGATTGGAAGCCTACTCTATATGACCACATCAAGGCCGAATGTTATGTTTAGTGTGTGCAAGATTTCAAGCCTCACCAAGAGAAAGGCATTTGAAGGCAACAAAGAGAATATTGAGGTACTTGAAGCATACACAAAATGTTGGTTTGTGGTATCCCAAAGGAGCAAAGTTTAAACTTATTGGATATTTGAACTCCGACTATGCGGGATGTAAGATTGAAAGGAAGAGCACCTCGGACACTTGTTAATTATTGGGAAGATCACTTGTTTTATGATCATCAAAGAAGCAAAATAGTGTTACATTATTAACCACCGAAGCTGAATACATATCCGCTGGTAGTTGTTGTGCACAAATTCTTTGGATGAAGGCCACCTTGAATGACTTTGGAATCAAGTTCAAGAAAGTGTCATTGCTATGTGACAATGAGAGTGCAATCAAGCTAACCAACAATCCGGTTCAACATGCAAGAATAAAGCACATTGATGTCCGCCACCATTTCATTAGAGATCATCAATAAAAAAAGGAGACATTTGCATTGAGAGTGTGGGCACTGAAGATCAACTTGCCGATATATTCACCAAGCCACTTGATGAGAAGAGGTTTTGCAAGTTAAGGAATATATTGGATTTCTCAAATATGTGTTGATGCACCCCCCACTTGTATGACATGTCTCTCCTTCGAGTAATCCAAGGTAAAAGTTGATTGGCATTCATACATACTTTACTAAGGACTTGTTTAGTGATCTAGTCATTCCTCATGTTTATAGACTCATTCATGAAAATCAAATGAATTTGATGTTTGTATGGTATAACTATTACTTCTATGCTTGACTTGATCTAGTGGTAGCATATGACATGTTTGTGGGCTTGTGAACTTAGTGTTTGATTTAGAAAATGAGCTATAAGTGTTTAACTCAACATGGTACAAGATAACCCTTGAAACGAGATATGAAGAAACTTGTCCTTGGATCAAACCGAGTTAAACATCTTTGGCAAGTGTTCTAGATGGGACCAAATTTAGGAAAATGATCCTCACCCCCATTGATTGACATTGATAATCTTAACCTATCTAAAATTGAACCTTTGTGGTCATTAATAACAAAGGGGGAGAAGTAGTGTCGGTGTTCGGTCCCGAGGGGGTCCTAAGCCAACGAGTGAGTGCTGCGTGTCCCTAATCTGGATGGTGATGCAAGGAGAATACACGGGGAGGGGGGAGTATTGTATTTCCTTGCACCGAGGTGCTTGCATAGGGGTTACAAGCTGTGAGAGAGGGAATTGAGCCCAAGTCTCAAAGGAAATGAGAGAGTACAAGGGTGATTGCTTGAGATGTTGATCTGTGGGTGGTGTGCCTTTGCTTGTTTGAGCGTGGCTTCTGGCTTGTGTTGCCCCTTGTAGAGCCCTGGCCTGCCCTTTTATAGGGTAAGAGGAGGCCGGGACGCCGGGGCGCCTTGAGGTGAAGTTTTGTCGATCCCTGTAGAGGTGGCTGTAGCAACGTGCCCCAGGAATGGCCGACCATCCCTGGACACCATGGTGACATCGGGGACGAGACGGTGAAAAGACCCTGAATCCTGTGCCACGACGGCCTTTCCTCCCTGCTGACTGGCGGTGGATTGAGGCTGGGTCGAGGCCGGGTCGAGGATGGGCGGATAAGGCCGAATCCCCGAGATCGTGGGGTACGGACCTTGTCGTATCTTCCCTCGAGGGTGATTGGTGGCAAAACAGTGTGCAGTATGGTGCGTATAGTGACAGGTTTTCACCTCCCATCCCGGGATAGGCAGTAAAAAGTGAGACCTGACACCGGCATTGCTTCCACGTCGGTCACAGCTGTAGCCATGATGGTAGGAGGTAGTAGGTAGTCGCATTAAACGCTCTGACTTTTGTCTCAGAATAGGTGAATAAGATGGGTCGAGTGATCCGACCCAGGGTCGTGCGAGTCAGAGGTTTGCCGATAGTCGAGATGCTTTGTCGAACGGGCCTCGTACGAGTCGGGACACGGTCGAGGCGTCCCGGCGAGGGTGCCTCGTACGAGTCGAAACGTAGTCGAGACGTCCCGTCGAGCTGGCCTCGTTCGAGTCGGAACGTAGTCGAGGTATCTCGTCCGCTATTTTGGCTTTGTTTCGTTTGTAGATAGTGTTTTGTTTTTCTTAATCGTTGATTGTGGGTACCCCTAGTGTGTAGGTACCGACAGTAGCCCCCGAGCCTTTGGGTGAGTGTGGGTCACTCGCTCAGAGGCTCAGCGGTTCATGAACTGGAGTCGTAGCGTCGTAACTTTTTCCGGTGGGGGCGCGTGAGCGCACCCGCCGGGTGTAGCCCCCGAGGCCTCGGTGGAGTATTTGGACTCCTCCGAGGTCTTTTACACGCTCTATTGAGGAATCGGTCTCGTATCGTGGCGTGTTCCGTATTTTTTTGTTCGAGGTTTGGTTTTTTGCGGCCGAGCCCCCGAGCCTCGTATGAGTGAGGTCGATCAGAGTCTTGACCATCTTTTATCGTTCGACCCTCACGCTCCCTTTTTAGAAAAAAGGAGGAGGGGTGGGGAACGTCGTACTACCCTCATTTGGGCGAGTTCCGACGGCCTCCGGTGAGCTACTAACGGGGGGATTCGAGTGTGAGCCCGTGCTCCATTCGGTAGGAGTCTGCTAGCGGCCACGGAGGCACTCTCAAGAATGCCAAAGAGTAGTCGTGTGGATCTCGATTCCTTGCGATGGGATTCGAGGGCTCGATGCCTCCCTCCGAGAGGATTCCTCCGTCGACCTTCTCTTTTAGCCTCGAATACGTCTTGGGGTGCCTCGAGAGCGTGGCTCGAGCCCTGGCCTTGCATGGGCGCATCCCTAGTCGTCCCTAACTCTGTTACTCGAGGGTAGCTATCGAACCCTGGTCGAGGGCCAGCTTTCGATCCCTCGAGATTCATATCGGGCTCGAAGCCCGTTACCCATGCGTCTGGGAATATCCGTCCGCGGATCCTTCTCCTACCCGTTTTGGGCGCGTCTTTTCAGGAGGGGAAGCGAGATCGGCGCGGTAGTGGGTGGCGTGGTGCGACGGTTACGGCGTGTATAGCGGCCACGTGCCCATATCTGCGGGTTTTGATGGAGCGGTTAGGTAAGGTCATTGAATGCAAAAACTGCTCCTACCTTTTCGCCCGCCCGTTGGACTTCCATCGGGGTATAAGAGCAAGACCCAGGGTTCCATTTTCCCTTACAAGCCCTTTGCATTCTCGCCTTCCCTGCCCTACATCGCCCTCTTCGTCATCTTGCGCCCTTCAGCCGCCGTCCAGCGCCGCCGCCGCTTTTTCTCGCCCGCGTAGTTTTCCGACAACAATGGTAGGCAAGAGCCAGCTTCTCCCCGCCGACGCTTGGGCCAACTCCTCGGTAACGGAGAGGAGGCTGGAAGAGCTGGTCCGCGACGGGCTTTTGCGGCCGAAGACGAGTCGGACCCAGTCGGAGTAGAGAGCGCTGCCGTCTGACCACCAGGAACCGGCGCCCCCAGAAGGCTACGTGGTGAGCTTTATATGCTTCCACGAGAGGAGGTTCGGCGTGCCGGCCAGCCCCTTCATGCGAGCGCTCCTCCACTACTACAAGGTGGAGCTGCACCACCTCGCCCCCAACGCCATTTCGCAGGCCGCTATTTTCGCGGCGGTCTGCGAGGGATAACTGGGGATGGAGCCGCAGTGGAATCTGTGGCTCCACCTCTTCAGGGCGGAGCTTTTTGCCAAGAAGGCGGGAGAGCGAGGGGCGCGGCGCGCGGTGCACGCGGGGAGCTGCGTCCTCCAAGTCCGGTCTGGTCGAGGCGACCAGTACATCCCGGCACAGCTGATCTCCTTGAACAGCGGCTGGCACGACGGCTGGTTCTACCTCCGCAACGACGGCGACTAGCTGCCGAGGTACTCCGGCCGGGTGCTGGTCGCTCGAGAGGAGAACTGGGGGTACGGCGTCGTCGAAGACGAGAAGCCAAAGCTGGAGCCGCTGCTCGACGCGTTGTGGAGGCTCCGTCAGCGTGGACTAACGGTGGGGATGGTGGCCGTGGCGTTTCATCGCCGGAGGGTGATGCCGCTGACGTAGCGCCGGCTCCGGCTAGATCAGATGACACCGAAGGCGCCGTTGGAGGGGAGCACGATGTCGCACGAGTCCCTCTCCCTCGACGAGGTCGCTCGACGTGCTTGACGGATGGTGGGGAGCTTCCGGCAGGAGGATATCGACCAGGTTCCGATGCGCCCCACCCAGGGATTCGAGCCCCTGGTAAGTGTCATCCTTGGTGTTTTTGAGATTTTTCGTTTCTGGATTCCTTTCACTGACTTGGTCGAGGTCTGTGTACATGATCTATCGGTGGTTAAGGAAACGCGACCGCCGCTTCCGGAAGATCGGGTTGCTCGAGAGGCTCGACGCCTCTTGGCGGCCTAGCAGAAAGAGGAGAAAGACGCCGCCAAGATGCGTCAAGTCCGCAAGGCCCAGGAGCAGGAGGCGCTGAAGAAGCGTCGACGTCAACAGAGCCTCAACGGGCTCCCACTCGAGGAGTCTCCCTCCGAGACGGTCTCGGGGGAGAATGATGATGACGGCGACGACGCCTTGTCGCGGTACGATGCCGCGACTTGTCTGGCGGACCTCCCCGATGTGCGCCCCTCTTTGGAGCCCATTGGGGGGTCGACCTCCCAGGTGTCGAGGGCGGCCTCGGCGGCTCGGCGCCCGTCGAGGGGGAGGAGGAGCCAGGAGAGATAGGGGTCGGAGCGGGTCCCTCAGCGGGAGGAGCCGCCTCGTCTGGGCCCGCAAGAAGGGTCGATGGCGCCACCCCCACGAGTCCTAGCACCGCGGGCTCAGACGGCGGCCGGGGCAGCGACGTCGGCGTCAGCATCCGGGGCACCGTCGATGAGCGTGAGGACCCGAGGCCAGCATTCGGGCGTCAGCATCCGGGCCACCATCACCCGTATCTTACCTTCTGTAAGTCAGACAATCCGAGCCGGTTCAGGTTGGCCTCCGCATCACCGGTGACTAGCTGTATATTGTAGGTTACACAAGAAATGAAGATATACGTCATGTTGTATGCTTGTGTTTCCCATGGACACCATCACATGATGTGCAGCGAAGAAGCCACGAAGTTCAGGGGTTACTGGCAAAAGAAATGCATGTAAACTTAAAATTCTTAAATTTAACTAATATATAAAATACTAATATTTTATGACGTTGAATAAGTATTGTTAGATTAATCAGAAAATACCTTTTTAGAATAAACATATTTAGAGGTATTTGGTATTATTTTTTAATAAATTTTATTGAACTTTAGAAAAAAAATGAATGTTTAAAAAGCAAGATACCTTTTTTTATGGATGGAGTAAATAAATGAAGAAACTCGAGATGAGATGGCTCCTTTTTTTTTTTGAGGGGATGAGATAGGCTGCGTTTAGATGAAATTTTTTTTGCAAAACAGCACTGTAGCTTTTTTCGTTGTTATTTGATAAATATTGTCTAATCATGGTCTAATTAGGCTTAAAAGATTCGTCTCGTCCATTTCGTCTAAACTGTGTAATTAGTTTTATTTTTTTATCTATATTTAATATTTTATGCATGTGTCAAAGATTCGATATGACGGGGAATCTAAAAAATTTTGCAAAATTTTTTAAGAACTAAACAGGCCATACTTCCTCTTCGTTACAGGGACACGATACTCGGTGCTCTATAAATGCAGAGAAATCATTCTCCGCAGATCACCGCACCAGTGACGCGAAAGCAAAACGCCAAACAGGCTCGTCTGAAACTCCCAGAGCCGGTAGAGGACACGCCACTCCACAGTGTCAGCACTGCCCCCATCACGCCACCCTCCCTCCCTTCTAGGCCGTTGCCGCGAGCTCGCTCCAACCCACCGCCGATGGCGACGGCTATGGGCGCGATGGCCGCCACCTCCCTGGCCCCGATCCTGGCCGCTGCTACGTTCCCCGGTGATCTCGGCCTCGGACGCCGCCGGGCGGCTGTGTCAGGGTGGCGCGCCGGCGGGAGACGGCTGCATGCGTCGCCGCCTGCCCAGAGGCCGTTCCTGTTCTCGCCGAGGGGCGTTTCGGACTCGCGGAGCTCGCAAACGTGCCTTGATCCGGACGCCAGCACGGTACGCGATTAAAAAAAGAGCAAATTTTGGCTTTTGGATGGCGTCGGATGAGTTCCAAGATTCGACTTTTCGCGTCCGGCGATTTCTTTTTCTCACCTGCGGTTTCGGGCGTACTTTGCGCGTGTACATGGCAAATGGTTGAATCTTTCTGTGTGATTGGGTGCAAAATGTAGGGAAATCACAAGTGGTTGATGGGTGTGAGCTTGTTCTTTTTATTTTTAGTTAGATGGGTAAAAGTAAAAACCTTCACTTCTACTGACTGTTCATGTTAATTTTCTAAATGGTTTGAATCCAATATGATCCAAGAAGGAAATGGTGGAAAGATGATGGTAACACTTGCCTTTGTTCGTTGTTGGGTGACTGGTTGGGTTGCCTTTATAATTTATTGTTACTTTATTTATAGTAGGTCCATGTAGTGCATTTAATAATCGCCTCGAGATCTAAAGATTGTACCTTGCCGTCAGTTTATTAGAAGATTTTCTAATAAAATTTGCGATGTAATTGCCGATCTACCGGACCAGTCACTGAATGTTCTGGCACATTTTCATCACTGTAATTCATGTGGTCCATTTATTCCTACAGAGTGTTCTTGGGATCATCCTTGGAGGTGGTGCTGGGACAAGGCTGTATCCACTGACGAAGAAGAGGGCGAAACCAGCAGTGCCGTTGGGCGCCAACTACAGGCTCATAGATATCCCTGTCAGCAACTGTCTGAACAGCAACGTCTCCAAGATATATGTGCTAACACAGTTCAACTCTGCTTCGCTGAACCGCCACCTCTCCAGGGCCTATGGGAACAACATTGCCGGGTACAAGAATGAGGGATTCGTTGAGGTCCTTGCAGCACAACAGAGTCCAGAGAATCCCAACTGGTTTCAGGTATCTTTGTTCATTTGTTGACATGTGATCAATTTATTCATCCTGGAATATTAGTACATGCTGACAACAGGAGTGATGATGTTTGATACCAAGCACATCTCTGATTCATTGCCTTTTGAGCTTCTGTCTATTAATATTCTCTTAGATATCCCACCTTAACTTTTATTTTTGTTCTCGAACTGTTTGCAAAATTGATTGGTACCTTTTTTTCTTTTTTCTTTTTATTGCAACAAATGCAGCTGCACAGGTGCATGGTCAGTGCACTGCCACTCACTTGTAGCTAGATTCCAGAGGGTGCATAAAATAAGTGCAGAGAAAATAATTGGTTGAGCACTTCTGATAATCAAATTAAACCAGCGTGATGTTTCTACCCTACTTTGTAAACAAACTTTTATTGGACTTAATGCATCTCCTGACAATTGATATGAGCTACTGTACTTTTTTTTTTTGGAAACGACTGAGCTACTGTACTTTGTCACATGGGGCACTTAATGTTTAATGGGTGGAGTTTGCCTTTAGAAGTTTTGACGAACATAAGGTTCCAATAGTTAAATGCTTGTTTCCTCCGCTACCCACTTACATGCTGTCTTCCTTCTGTACTAAATTCCCCATCCCACTTCTCACACTGGTTTGTTCATCTGTTTTGCTTCCCATCTCAGGGTACTGCAGATGCCGTTCGTCAATATATGTGGCTATTTGAGGAGCACAATGTCATGGAGTTTCTTATTCTGGCTGGAGATCACCTGTACCGTATGGACTACCAAAAGTTCATTCAAGCCCATAGAGAAACAGATGCTGATATAACTGTTGCAGCCCTGCCAATGGATGAACAACGTGCAACTGCATTTGGTCTTATGAAAATTGATGATGAAGGGAGAATAGTTGAGTTTGCAGAAAAACCAAAAGGAGAGAAGCTGAGATCAATGATGGTACAAATGTGATAAACTTTTTGACCCCAGTTCTTACGTGTCCTGATTGTTGGAGCTACTTCTGTGATTGAACTTTTTTCAGTTAATTTTTGCTTATTTTACCTTTTCAGGTTGACACCACTATATTGGGCCTTGATCCTGAGAGGGCCAAGGAACTGCCTTATATTGCTAGTATGGGAATCTATGTTTTTAGCAAAGATGTGATGCTTCGGCTTCTCAGAGAAAACTTTCCTGCAGCAAATGACTTCGGAAGTGAGGTTATTCCTGGCGCAACAGAAATTGGATTAAGGGTATGCTATGCTCTTGAGCTTTCTTGGTTTCTCTCCTCCAGTTTTTGTTTTATCATTGTGGATTTTATGATTTGGGCATTTCGGTCAATTGAAAGATTCTAATTGCATCATTTATTGAGAGATTTGGCTGTGCCTTCTTAGCTGTTACTATGTTTGCTTATGATGCTGTTGTGTTTGACAGGTGCAAGCTTACTTATATGATGGTTACTGGGAAGATATTGGTACTATTGAAGCATTTTATAATGCAAACTTGGGAATAACCAAGAAGCCTGTTCCGGATTTTAGGTATGGTCTGCACATGTCTACGTAAGAAGTTGGGAGGTTGCAATTTTCTAGATCCACCACTTACCTTTGATCAAACATTCTGTATACAGCTTCTATGACCGTTCTGCTCCAATTTATACGCAACCTAGATACTTGCCTCCTTCAAAGGTTCTTGATGCCGATGTGACAGACAGTGTTATTGGCGAAGGTTGTGTTATTAAAGTAAGAAGCCTTTTCACATGTTTTCTGATGTATTTTGTATATTGTTTTCAGAGGCTTTCATATCATAATGCATTTAAGTTAGTTTGTGGATCTGTTTGTCAATTCTCATTGCTTCTTTGTGCATTCTCACATTTCAATGCACAGACTTCCTAAATCCATTATCTAATTTTTGTGCTCCACTTCATCTTTCTTCCACTAGCATTGCACAATCAACCATTCTGTAGTTGGACTCCGTTCCTGCATTTCTGAAGGTGCAGTTATAGAGGACTCTTTGCTAATGGGTGCAGACTATTACGAGGTAAAGTAGAGTCAAACAGAACTCTAATATCACGCAATGGAAATATCATGAGAACTTATCATTCTTTCTGTTATGTTCAGACTGAGGACGATAAGAAAGTCCTTTCTGAGACTGGTGGCATTCCCATTGGTATTGGGAAGAATGCACATATCAGAAAAGCAATAATCGACAAAAATGCTCGTATTGGAGAAAATGTGAAGGTATTTCAATATTATCGAATTTGGCTTAAGCTGATGATGTTTTGTATCTATTGCTTATTGTTTAACTATAGGGATTAATCAAATATCTATTTATGTAAAAAGGTTTCCATGGATCTTTTTTTTACCGTTTTCCAAAAGATAGTGACTGCCGTTTTCTAGTTTTTTTCTTGTCAGATTCTAAATTACCTGATCATGCATTTATTTTATATATTTCCATGGGAGTATTAGTGTACTACCATATGAGCTGTAGATCCTCTGTACCAAAAGAAAAATAAAATACAAAGGAATTCCTATTCACTGTTTGTACAAGTTGTTTCTAGCTTCTCCTAGAGTTGATAATGGACAAAAAAAATGCACAATGCTGTTTTTGTTATGTATTCAACAGTTCATCCTTCCTAAATTGTTTGTTGTTTTACAGATAATCAATTTTGATAATGTCCAAGAGGCAGTAAGGGAGACGGAAGGATACTTTATCAAAAGTGGCATTGTCACAGTGATTAAAGATGCCTTAATTCCTAGTGGAACAATCATATAAAGTCAGCCAACACCATGTATATAAGGTTATATCTCCCACAGAAACCAGTGTTTCTTATGCTTGTCGAACATAGGGTTACTAGCTTTTGCCGAACTTCATATTGCAACTGGATTAAGTTCACTGCTTAGTTCCAGCGTTCCAGCATGTAGTGGAGTACTGGGTAATAATTTGAATCTATATTAGTTGCAGTATACACAATTGGCACTCATTTTCTACCTGAAATATTTTTGCAATATCAATATTCTGCATTGTGAATGGTTCCCAATTTCCCATTTAACAATTACGTAAAAGTTCCATGTTCACCCATCCCAGCCTGTTAGGGGCTTGTGCTGTGGGACAGAAATATCTGCTAGGCATGGAACAACATTCTCCAACTTCTATTTTACCCAAATCTTGTGTTGCCCTGCAGGTTGGTTTGCAGCAGATGGTGATCACCAATGCGCATCAAGTTCTCTCATCCCTTTCCAGACCATGCTTATTACCATGTTGCAAAAATCACCAAGCTCTGCATCAACTTGCTGAGGATAATAATCAAATAATAAAATGGTGCCATTTCGAAGGCAACATTTTTGTCACCAGTATGAGGCACTGTTCTAAATGTACTGTTGAGTGGAACTTGGATAATGTGTGCTTTTGTAATTGCACACCTAAAACACCCTGTGCTTATACTCTTTCTTACCTTAATATGCTCCCTGCATTGCTCAGGGAATGAGGATTAAAAATGCCATACATAACATGATTTTTGTTAGACTGCTGTAGAGCTTGCATAAGTTTCTTCTGGCCTTATAGAGATGTTCAGAGTGAAACTATCATCTTGGATGTGCGAAGAGTTGCCCGTCTTTTCTGAGCTTGTAATGACACAAGTTTCTGTGCCTTTGTGCATGATGTTGTTGAACCTATATTAAGTCTATATAATATGGTGTAAGCTCTTATATGATTTGGCAAAAATACATGCCAAGTTGAAATTAAAGGGCAAAATCATGTTGGACATATATATAGAATAACACAATACTGATGGATCTTGTACTTGCAAAATCTCACAAACTACTCTCAAGTGATGGTTACACTGGACTGGATATAGGCACTGAGATGGCTAGAAACATCCCCACACATGGATTTTATCAGATCATATTTATTGGAGAAACATATTGCTCAATCCGCATGCAATATTTAGCAAAATGTTCAAATTATGTGAGTGAAGTGCTCAGGTAGCTTAGGCAGTAGAATCTATCCTATGTATATTTTACTATTGATCCTTACCCAATATCTGCAATAAGGTTATATCACAAAGAAAAAAGAGGCTACAAAAGAACAGTGTCGTAGAAGGCACTCTGGATTCTCCACCAGATTTTGTAAACTGGACTGATGTCATATGACAGCCAGATCTTCACTGACTAAAACAGTGTGTGTGATGAGGTTTCAAAAATCAGTTGAAGTGGTAGAGAGGAAGCTCTGTATTGAGGGGTGCCGACATGAACTTGAGCACATCGTTTACTGACGCAATCGAGCTTATTGATGCCTTGAGAATCTCCCGTGAGCATCCAGGCTTCAGGATGGTCCTAACCTGTGACATTATTATGTTTGATAAGCTTAACAATAGGTACAGACTTTCTTTTTCTTCTGAAGCTAGATATGTGTTCTTTTTAATTGTGTGTGCACCTTGTCCAAGTAGGCTTGCAGTATCTCGATGTCACCCAGATAGTCCTGCTCTTCTATGGTCAGTGTGATAGGCTTGGTGCCTGCGCCAGGTCCTTCGAACTGAATGCCACCTGGAGTTCTGTAGAAATCATCTAACAGAAAGCTTGAGGCTTTCTCTCTCAGGACCCTGAGTAGTATATGAAACAAAGAAGAGTTTGTTTATACTTCTGTTTCCTGAATTTGCAGAGTGGCTGAAATTCAACGGTATTAAAACAAACAAATGTATGAAGTTATTATGTTTCTGGTTATCCTGAAAACTAAGCTAAAGCTTTCTTTTTTACCTGCCGTCGACTGTTCTTATTTCTTTACAGACATGACAAGCATTTCAGGGTTCAATCTTTAGGTACTTGTAACACGGGAAATAACTTTATAATAAAAGGATGCTTCGACTTACGCATACGACTCTGCTTTCAGGTCAATAGGAGAAGGATGGATGACTGGCCTCCCAATAGGAACAGCTCCAGGACCACGCAAGTGCGTCCTCACACTCATCATTGCCTGTTAAGAATGGTAAATAATCACATTCTAGTATCGAAGGCAGAAAGCTTGAACATAATTCACCAAGAAAACAGACTAACACAGTAGTAATAACAGGTTAAAGGAGAATACCGCTAGAGGAACAGCAGCGCATCGCCACTTGTTTGTCGAGTCCTTCAGATTTGTTACGGTAGCCATGTAACCATTCAATCCAGCTGCTATTATTTGCATACAAATATGGCCAAGAACCTGCATTCCTTGACATTTAGATGTGTGCCATACCACCACCATGTGTTGTTTCTTGAAAAGAATATATTGTGGTTGTGGGAGCAAAATAATGTGTTTAGATTTGTTTCTTACATAAGAATAGTTGCAGTCGAAGTTTGATGGTAGCGATCCTCGGGCTTGAGAACCAAAGAAGTGGCACACTGAACTGAATTTTCTTCCCTTGTACTTTCCTTCTTTCTAGAAACCAATTAAAGCATCAGAACAACAAAAATTCTGTAATAGAAAAAAAATGTAGTGGAACTTACTGTTCTCTTGTTCATTTCTGCTTCTACTAAATGAGCTAAGAGCTGCTCGGTATCAATCTGGAAAAGGAAATGTCATCAATAATTGTGCAAGATAAAATTTTGATGAAGAGCTACCATATCATATCATATACCTGAGATAGCTGTGCTGAGTTATCAGATTCTTGATGCAGGATCAACTGAATGAACAAAAACATGTTTGAGATCTTCAGAACAACATTTTCAAAAGTAAAATATTATCGAGTAAATTCAATTGTACAAGTCATGCACAACCTCTCTCCTAATGAACGATGGCAAGAACTTGAACAAGGCAGCGGCCCATGGAGAAAGTTGAGATGGAATGTCTGCCTCAGAAACATTATTACTGTGGAGATTATTGATTTCCTGAAATATATTTAGAATGAAAATGAGTAAAATCAGATGGAACAGAACACACATTGTACATCTTATCCTTTAGGTGTAAGTAAGAAATAACATGTACCTGAATGAGTGCATACATTTCTGGTATGCTTTCTATTAGTCCCTCAGGAATAACTAGCACTCCATGGTATTTCCCTAAAAATTAATATCCCATATACCAGATTATTGCAAGTTACAAAATATTTTGATGCAACAAATTATCCTGTAAGTGTACAGACCTTGTTCCGCCCTTGCTTCTACTCCGTCGCATATCTTGTTTGTAATTTCCTTCAATGTGAGCTTTGAAAACGCCACCTCCTCTCCTAATATAACCTGAATGCAGAAATTTACTAGTAAATATGTACAGATCTAACTTAATATGGAATAGTTTCACTTGATCAAACCATACCATGTTTGGGTGTGACTGAAGTGCGCACTCTAATGCAACATGAGATGCTTTGCCACCCATCAAGCGAACAAAATAGTAGTACTGAAAGAGAGGAGAGTGTCAAGCAGAGTAAGTATACCATTTAGATACATTCAGTTCTGGCCTCCTGAGTCTGAAAAATAAATGACCAGAAATTTATGCTTTCAATGCATTATGAATGATATATGTCACAAATACCTTCCCAGCTGAGATTGCATCAAGGCAAACATTGCTTATAAGCTGAGAGTTCACCTGAAAGCAAATTATCGAATAAACTTTTCAGGATACGGCATTTTCATACTGCATTCAGAATTTTGAATTGCTGCACTGCTAGCAGTTTGTCACAGGAATCACCTTGCACACTGTATCAAAACCAACAGTTGTTTCCACGAACTGATTCCTGAGATCACCACTCAGCGTTACAGGGACACCTATAACCTGTAAAAATGATGACGTCTCTGAAAAATTCTTTCAGGTTGCAAGATAAGTAGTATGCCAATGAATAATGACTACATATATACTTTTGTCTTGCAGTTATGCTCCGCAAAGATCTCTGCAAGCTGAGCAGCATCTGAATTGGAGGTCACCCCTGTAGATTAAAAACCTTTAAGAATCACTTTATTTATCATTCAAATTGGAGGCTAAAATTTCACAAACTGTCGAGCAAATCCCATTTGATTAGGAGGCTAAAATTTCACTGCTATCACATAGTTTAATGTAGAATGAGATTTTTTTGGGGGGTACTCTCTTGTCTCACCTCCAATGATGATTAGGCCATCCAAGTTAAGATCACAGCATGTTGCCTTAGCAGCATTTATTTGCTCTGTCGTGCGGATTTGATCAACAGTCCTGCCGAGCAAATCAAAACCACCTTCAAGGAGGCAAAGATTCCCCTATTAATCTATTATTAACATATGTAATACTACATAAGGAACAATTTTATAGCTTACTAAATGTATATGAGTAACCTTGATTTTTGTATGACGAAAGCACATCATCAGTGATCTCCAGCGTCTTCTTTGCAAATAGGCCTTCCGTGCCACCTATACAAAAAAAAAAAAAAACAACAACAACTTAAGTCGTGCTCCCTTATCATTATGTTTATTTTTATTTTCTTGACGCAGGAGAACTGTGTCATGACGTTAAGAAAATGTTATATGATTATGTTTCTCAGTGGACTTTGGCAGCACATAAAAAATTTGTGGATTCTTTTTTCGTAATCCTTATTAAAAACAACCATTTTGCTTGCTCAAGAGTCAAGAGTAATTTAAAATTCTAACACGTTGACTGATGCAAATATGCTCACCTACAAACCCAAGCAGAACATTGTGTGGATTCTGAGCTTTCATAGCATCATGAGTACCCCATATGACATTATGCCCGCCAGGTGATTGCCTTCCAGAAAACACCACACCCACCCTACACACACATATTCAGATTTGCCGACACGATTATATTATTATGTATAATATAAATCCTGACACGATTGAAGATGTAACCCTTTAGCTGGGTCATCATAGCATGCAATTAGGAATTCATTTTTTTGAAAGTAAGCAATTAGGAATTCAAATCCAACCTAATTGGTGGGTGTTCTTGGATGACTTGTGCATCAGATTCAGAGACCACCGTGTCAGTGTGTGGCTCTAGGAAACGCACCAGCTTCTGACCAAAGATGTTTGGGAATGCCTGTGCGACAATGTCGGCGCATTTTGAATCAATGGTCGTTGTTGAGTCGCCAAACTCCACTCTGATTCTTGTTCCCTGGTCATACATAGTGGATGGAAGTTGTAATAAAACATATTTTTTCCAGAGACATGAGGGAAGAATATATATTTTCAGGCAAAAGTGAGTATCAGAATATGCCATGTAGCTCGATCTAAGCATGCCGATGCTGGCTGGTGCTAATTAAAACATGTCCTTGTGTAATGTACGCAGCGGTGCTAGAACAAAAAAAACTCATTTTGGGTCTTCAAATTTTTCTATCTATGGAAAAAGGACATGGCAGAAAACTTTGAATTCTGTTGAACGAAAGGGGCTGGTGAGGAAAAGAAGTTTCTATAAATCAAGATGTCTCTGCTTCCTCTAGAAGCAGCCCTGTGCAAAATTGTCATGCACCGGTCAGAAAGGTGTTAACTACAGGAAATGATCTCGTGACTATGACTAATCACCAAGGCTCTCAAGTCTCTTGATTCATTACAACTACCAGGGAAGATTTATAAAAGAAAGAACTATTACTTATAACTTACTCCCTCCGTCTGCAAAAGAATTCAATTATGGGAAGCGTGCCAGTCAAACTAAACCATATTTGACCAAGTTTATAGTAAATAGTATTGATATTTATATCTTCAAATCAATTTATTATAAAAATACATTCGGTAACTAATCTAATGATACTTATTTGTACCATGAATGTTAGTACTTTTTTATATAAATTTAGTCAAAGTTCAAATGGTTTGACTTCTCGAAAAACGAGAATTGCATTCTTTCGAAGGAGTACTTGATAATAAAGACGAAAAGGAGTGGGAGTGGAGCCTACAACCTCTATCCCTTTTTATGTGTCGGTTGAAAACCGTGCTCATCTCACAGACACAGTTTTCGAGCGACTAACATATAGGGACGGAGGTTGTACATTGCAACGTCTTCTATCAACTAAGAAGCTATTAGTTTTTTTTTTTTGGGAAAAGGGCCACTTGACCCAGCCTTCTTTGGAGGCCATCGTAGGAGCCAGGGATTGAACCCTGGCTGCCAGCTCCCACCTTGGGGCTTAACCGCCTGCTCCATGTTCATTTCCTATACAGCAAGGTGACAAAATTTCCTCGGTCTCGGCGCATCCAAATGGAGCGGTTTTTTCGCTTCTCATGTGACAGTGAAAAGTAGCAAGTGCGTGGTATCATCAACGTCAAACATCTTGTGACGTCATGTGTTTTAAAAAACAAAACTTTGAATCCTGTTGAAAGAAAAGGGCCTTGTGACTTGTGAGAAAAAGAAGCTTCTATCTATATAAACCAAGAAGTCTCTGCTTCCTCTAGAAGCACTGGGGCCGCCACCGCTGTGCAAGATTGTCATACACAGGTCAGAAGAGGTGTTAACTACAGCTACAGGGAATGATCTCGTGACCATGACTAATCACCAAGGAATGATCTCCCAAGTGCCTGGTATCATTAGAACTACCTGAGAATAATTTATAAAAGAAAGAACTACAGTGTACTTGAGAAGAAAGATGAATAGGACTATAGGAGTTTAGGAGTGGAGCCTACAAGGCAGAGTTGTACACCCGTCGTCTTACATCAGCTAAGCTATTTTAGCTATGTTCATTTCCTATACAACATGGTGACAAAATTTCCTAGGTCTCGGTTCGTCCAAAATCGAGTGGTTTTTTTTCTTTCGGTTTTCATGTGGCGGTGAAAAGGAGTAAGTGCTTTGTTACATCTAGGACATCATAATAAGAAATAACTCTTGGAAACATCCATGACACTCAAGAAACCGAAGGTGCAGGATTAGCATCATATCATAAACCTGAAGTTGTCGGAGGAGGATTACCATCATGCAACTCAAAAAAAAAAACCATCATGTGGAGTTGCAGATGCAGCAGGGGAAGAAACTAAGAAATGGTTGGCAGGCAAACCGCAAACCTGAAGAAGACATGGAGGCAACTCCGGTTGGTACAGCGCCCTCCTCCGCTGCAGCCCGGTGAGGTCCCTCGGCGAGCCCAGGTCGTCGGCGTTCATCCCTTTCCCTTCCCTTCCCTCCTCAACAATATTCGATTCCTCAAAGACAGGTTTATATTCCTGGGTGCAGTGCAGTGCAGATGCAGGTTTGTGCTCTTCCTAGCTAGTTCCTTTTTGTAAGGAAGGAATTGAGGGGGCACGCAAGGGTGCTGTTTGTTTGTTGGCCCCAGATGCTACCAACAACAATTTGACCCCATTTCCCTTGTTAACCTCTTTTTCTATGTGCTGGTATTCAAAGCTGTGATTGTGATTATTTCTGGTTGGTCAGCCGGAGTGACCTTCAAGGTGACAAGCTGCAGCCTTTTTTTATTTTTGTTTTTTCTTCATCTTCTTTCATTCACTTTTTGCCAGTTATATTATTATTCTTTCCACCATTTCAAACGGCGCATATATAGGTCTCCCAACCAGTAAGTAAAATTCAACTACAACTCATGCTATATTGCTATAGGTGACAGATGGAACCAAGCAAGCAAAAGTGACTGAAAGAATGAAATAAAGAGCCAAGCAAAAGTGTTGTTCTCTTTTATTTCAAAAAAGTGTTGTTCTCTAATCCAATAATTAAAATTCTCCTGAGCTATCATCCGTTCGTTGGTGTGTCTGTCAGCATCCAGTGGTGAATTAATACTTGACGTCGTTGTCACCTGGACGAAAGCAACCATAATTTGTTTTTTGTTTATTTATCATGTGGAATAATTAATGCTTCATTCGATCTGCCAATTAAAAAAAAATAAAGAGATGCAGTTCGGCAAGAACCAATATTCCAGAATCTTTGTTTCCAGCACTAGGTTTCTGCTCCCAGTTTCTTAGGTAGACACTTTGTAGTTTCCCATGGATTTGGACGTTCTTTCAAATTTTCCTAGATCTTCATGGAAAGTTTACATCACGCTTTATGCTAAAAAAAAGTTTACATCACGCTTGATTTTGTAGCCACCTTTTCATGGAACTTTAGTCAAAATGACCGTGGAAAACATATATAGGTGAGACTTGGTACATGATCTTGGTACAAGGTGAGACTTGGTACATGATCTTATCGGAGAGATCAGATGGTGGGAGGATGCCAGGGCGTTTGGCTGTTGGTTCACCATGGGAAGCCGGAGTTGTTTTTTGCCGCTTCTGATTAGCTCAGCAATGAGGACGCGTGGTGGGCGTCATTGGTGTGGGTGTTACCTCTGTGTTAGTCGTCAGGGATATGATGTTGGGGTGTTGTGAGTATTTCTTGTGTTTTAATCTGTGCTTTTGTAAGGTTTTCAGGCCTGGTTTCCCTTATAAACTAGGCCAGCTCTTTTCTTCTTAATTGAAAGGCAGAGCTTCTGCCATTACTTTAAAAAAACATATATAGGTGCATCTTGAAACTGACATGATTACAGCCTACGTTCTCTTTTATACTTACCCTAATATAGGGTGGACGGGAATTAAATTTGTAAAGACTATATGGAAGAATTGATATCTTCTACTCTCCTCTCCCTTCCAAATGTAGCTATGTCCTAAGTCAAGCTTCTCTAATTTTGATCAAGTTGTTAAAAATGTTTTGAGTTCAAATGAATGCAATATACTACTACACAAATAAATTTTAGTTTCAATCAACATTGATCTGTAGAGATACAATCAACATTGATTTGTACAAAATACAATATATTTCAAATATAAAGAATCTCAAATGAAAAAGTTGTCAACTATAAAATTTAGATCTCATCAAATTCTACAATTATGATATGAGCCTGTTCACTTCGCTGAAAAGCCATAGCTGAAAATACTGTTCGCTGATTTGTTGTGAGAGAAAAACATATTCCGTCTGAAAAAAACAAGCTAAAAAGTACGGATTATAAGACAAGCGAACAGGGCAGTTTATCTTCTTTTGACTTCATTTGAAAAAGTTGTCAAAATTCAGAGTAGGTCACCCTACGAACAGACCCGAAATTGATCTCTAGAGGCAATTCATAAGTTGAGCCTGTAATCTTTATTTCTATAGAGACCGTTACCTTTCTAAACCGTGTGTGAAAAAAAGTGCCTCCAAAATATGTTTGGGTAGTGGTTGTATGAAGTTATATTTCATGACAAACTTAATGTTTGATGCTTGTGTAATTTTTCTATAAATTTAATCAAAGTTAAAAAAAAAGATTGACCTACGATAAAATTAGAGCGACCCCTAATTTGAAACGGAGAAAGTAGGTACAAGGTACTACTAACTGTGATAACTGTGAAAGTGTTGAACTTGGACTCTTTCTTTGTGTTGTATACATTAACATGAATTTCATATACCAAAATAATGATTAACCTAGTATAGCGAGGACGACATATGTACAGAGAATTAAGGACACGTTTTCAGAATTTTGCAAACGAAATAAGGCATGCCTAAGCTAGTTTCCAAGACGAGTAACTCTACAAGGAATTGAATTACGGCCAGTCAAATTTATCACAAGAGATAGCTGCAGCGACGACGACAAATTATCTTTCTTATAGGCACCCTATTCGGTTGAACTTATCAGCACGGCTTATCAGCCGTGGTACAGTGTTTTTCTCTCACAACAAAATAGCCATAGTCGGCTTATAAGCCGCAGAAACCATCTGCCGAACAAGGTGAGGGTCTTGGTCGTTTTCGTCATGGTGACGATTGATCTGCAGACATGCACGTGGTAGCAGCCGTGGACATATCCAGGCTGCTGCCCTGCCCTTACAAGGCACATGGATTTGGAGACTCCCGGTACGTCGTTTGAACAAATGGTCCATGGTTTTTGAAAGGCACGCGTACAAATGAGGACCACGATATATGTTGGTGTTGGGTATGTCGACCGTTACTGTAGAGAGATGACGCCAGCAATTTCCCAAGCATAGTCGCAACAGAAAAAAAGGAGAAACAATACTAAGCAAACAAAAAATACTTATATGAAGAAAAGATTCGAAGCCATAAGGCGTGCAAGACGTGTACACAGGACGGCACGACGAAACACGTAAACACGCAGCTCCTGAGCGCGACCACGAAACACGCCGTATCCGGTATCTCTCAGTCTTTGGCAGTGCCCCGGCGCTGTACGGATGGATTTGGATGTCTGCACATTCATATTATGCGATATATGTATGTGTTTCTGTGTCATATTTAGAAAAAAAAATATGTGAAATATTCAACATTATCAGTATCATTGAAAACAATGTACCGGGTGAAACATTCTAAAACTTATATACCTATAACTAATTATTAACAATGGAAACGATAATAATTTTAATATAACAGATAGTGCATCATTTAAATTATTTAGAAGCTAATGACATTAATTGATTTAATATTATTATAGATATATAAAGGTTAACTTTAATATGGCTAATCATAATAATTTTAAGTAATTTAGTTTATTTACACATTGATAAAAATTATTTTTGTTTAAAGTTATTGATTGGTAATTATTTATCTATGGTTTTTATTGATTTTTGACATATTAAAATTTTAAAATATTTACCAATATATATATGTTTTTTCTGTGAGTTGTGTTTTAGCTACGGGTGTTATATAGTCGTATTTTAAATTCCTACCTGCAAAATGATTTTGTTCTACTAAACTATTGATAAGCAAATTGATACTTGTTATCTTTAAAATCTAGTAGATTTCCAAATGACAATCCAAATTCGAAATATATATCCATTTTGTATTCCCATTTGATATTATTTGTATCCATATTTGATTTCAAATTAAAACATAGTAAATAGTACTATTCAAATTCAATTCCAATCAAATCTGATCTAAATCCGTCCTATGCACTAAGCAATAGCAGCAACGATAGGTGCATGGCCACGATGGTGGTAACACAGGAGCTGACAGCGATTCTGTACACAAGCCTAAGAGCCCGCTTAGGCTGCCTGCACTCGATACGCCAAACGCGTACTGCAGGATGCAAATAGCCTGCAGCGGGATCCGCTATGGCATGCGCTATGCACTTTCGTCCTCTATATATAGCGTTATACCGGATCTACTGTAAAATCGGCGAGCCCACACATGTGACGCGCCAGACACAGCACACGCATGAGCTGAAGGGTGCCGAGGTGGGCCCTACTTGTTAAACTTACTAAAAAAATATTATAACTAAAAAACCAAAACACCAAATTAAATTCCGATTGCACCATTAAATTCATTTTAATAAATTCTTCAAAACAAGATCTCACATGGATATATTTAGATAAAGTGACAAGTTGGTCCCACAGTGAATAGAGGATGATATAGAGGATGGATGAGTGCGGAAGAATTAGATATAGAGGAAAGAATCTTGATGACTATGATATATAGAGGATGAATATAGAGGTTCATGAGTGCGGATAGCCTTAGAGAGCCTCCCACAGGCTCCGGATTTTTTTTTCTCGATCGGGCCATTCACCCGTTTTTCATTAAGAGAAAAATAGTTAACAGAACAAACCGTGCGCGGTCACGCAAGCGAGGAGCCTCCGTGACATAGGCACACCAAGCAACCTAGCTACTGGATTCACTAAGAGAGGATTACATGGTAAGGAGCTTTGCGACCAAATCGACAAGACAAAAGCGAGCGACTATGCCCGATAGCTCCTGGCCGGGAAGAGAACCTGCATGGCTTCCTGTGTCGACGCCGACAAGGGTAGGGCGGCAGGCTCCGGTTTCAGCACCGCAGTGGAGCTTGTAAATTGTGGCTTCGTTGGCTCCTCTTTTTCCAGTTGTCTTGTGTGGCATATCGAACCATTTTTCCACTCACTATAGTGATACACAGTGCATTCACAATACAATTTTATCAAAAAATACACACAAAGGGGTTAGTGGCACAATCGTACAATGAGAGAAGTGTTTTGCATGGAGCTCGACTGTGGCAATACAATGATCACCATCGCTGCCATTGGGTGCATGAAGACCAACTCTATTGTTCCCTCAATTCCAAATTATAAGATATTTTAACTTTTCTAGATACATTGTTTTTACTACGTATTAGATATAGTGTCTATCTATGTACTATTATGTATCTAGAAAAGTTAAAACGTTTTATGATTTGAATGAAGACAGTACATAGCATATGGGCGCAAGTTTCAAAGAATAATGATATCTTTGTAGGAGTAAAAGACAAGTTTGATTATCTCTAATTTTTTTTATTTACTACACAAAGTGAGAAAATATAGGTTACTGGGAGCATCTCTAAAAACTTCTTAAAAATTACTTGGTAAACCAATATTAACACCAAGTGAACAAAATAAGTGTTTCTCCGACAGTTACCAATAATTAGGTTTCTAAAGCTCGAAAACCGGGTGGGGGGAGAAAGAACTAGGCGGAAGAGAGGGGAGATTTATCAAATACTTATTTTTAGGGAGTTAAATGTAAAAATTATGAGCCAATTCCTTTAGTGGTCTCTTTTTTTTTTGCAATGGCTGACGAGGAAATTCAACAATTTTAATGGCACATAGAGAAGTCACGAAATTTCTAATGGCATCGAGGGAATTGGCTCTAAAATTATTGAAGGATTGTTCTTGTTACTTTTGGTAAAAAGTAAAATTAGGTAGTTCTTTTAGAGTTCTCAGAACTTCCTCACAATTTGTTGTAGGAGATTGACACGGTCGTCTCACCAGAAATAGCAAATAGCAAATAGCAAAGTGAGGTATCTATAGCTAATATAAAATGGTTTGGCGCGGCCCCGAGCGAAGACAGGCACCCCTACAATCTTAGCCGGCACCCCTGCCAAGAATGGCACGCCTCGCCGCCGTGGCCGTGGCCCTCGCAGCCATCGCCGCGGTGGCCGGCGCCCACGAGACGTACTACGCTTCCGTGGAGAACCACCTTCCGGCGCTGGGCATGAAGCTGGCGTGCCATGCGATGGGCGGGTTCCTGACGGAGCTCAGCGTGGTGCCGCGCGGCCGCGTGCCCCACGGCAGGGCCGGGCGCCGCGTCGCCGAGCTGCTGGTGGAGCAGGGGCAGCACGGGTGGGTGCGCTGCAACTGGGCGTACGCGGGCAACTACGTTGCCGGGATCACGGTGCTGGACTCGCGGTGGCCCGAGGCCCGGCGGTGCCAGGACCCCGACGGCCAGGGCCTGTGCCGCGTCGTCTTCGAGAACGACGCCGTGGTCCTCAAGACGCCCGACCGCGGCGAGCGCGTGATCGGGGACCTCCCCGTCAAGCGCTGCCGGCGGCACTGGATGCTGTTCAGCACCGGGTGCACGTACCCCGACCACCACTACCCCTACGCCGGCCGGCGACTCGGCAGCGCCTTCGAATACTTCGCCGTCTGACATCATTCAGTGCTCGCTTGTATGTATGAGGAGGGGTGCCAACCATTTGGGGAGTCAAATTTTGTAGATTTTATTTACAAAGGGCTTCCAATACAATACAAATTACAAACACATATGTGCGTCACGGCTCACGAGATTATCAGACGAGCGAAGTAATTCAAGCGCATGAAACTGGGTTCAATTTCGCACTCGCCAAATCAACAGCCTTCAACTTGAATCTACATCAGTTTTAAATCACCGGCTAAGGCATTTAACGATCTACCTATATTGGTGTTTTAAATGACCGGCAGCAAATAACTGGCTAGCGGCAGCTAACAACTAAATTGTACATAGAAAAAATAGCTAAATCCTCCTCAAACAACTATAATAAGAGATAGCGGCAACTATAGCCGGACTTTAGATCTGTGATCTATATATGTGAACTCTAAGCTCAGAGCTTCCCAGAACTCTTAATTACCTTAAATCTGGTTGGGCTTTTTGTTCAAATCGAACCATCTTGAGCCAAGAGATCAAGACCTTTTTTTAACATAAAATTGAATGCTTTATTTTTAAATAAACTGAAAAAAGGTAAAGGAAAAGCAGGTAGGAGGTCATCAACCAGAGTGCCACGGAAGAAGGCTACCTGCTGCCTATCAAGGCCCTATTTGGAACGCGGGAAATTTTTCCTGTTCCTGTGTTTTTCTTATGAAAATAAACTGATTCCTGTAAATTTTTTGTGCAATTCCTGTGAAATTCCTGTGTTCCAAACAGGCCCCAACTGATCCAGGAAGGAAGGTGCCGCTGCTGCTGCGCATAGTCGTTGGGTTTGCTATTTCCTCTATATATATAAGCATGACACCATTCAAAACTTTATGGTTTTCCAAAGCATGGTAAGTTTACTTCCAGTGAAAGTTGTGCAAAATGCTTATGTGTGAAAGAACTTGAGCAACATTTCGGTTAAACGGGAAGCAACTGAATCAGGGCTATTGCAATTGCAACCTTAGTCTAGGCTCAGTAACAACTTTGAATCTTTGCGTATGAACAGCATTGACATTCAATGTGTTATAGGTGTATTATGAAACGGTTCAACACGAAGCAGAAATGAGTGAGAACTCTATTCCATTGCACTTCTCTGTTCTGTAACTCGATAGACAGTCACCATTTTGTGAAATTCTATCTGTGAATTATCTATGATCCCATGCAGCCCGCCTTAATTCTGTTGACAACTTGTCATTCAGCTAAAAGTAACAAATAAATTGTTACCCGATCACCTTCATATGGACATCCAAGGTTTCTAACCATTACATCTGTTCGAATTCTCAGGCTTATATTTGACTTCAATTTGTCAATTTTCATGTGATGCTGCAACCACCCTTGCCTGTATTCATAGAAGAAATGCACACTAAAGAACAGAGTTTGCTACTCCAGCATCATTTAAGGTACGAATCAATACCTGATTGATTTTCTGCTGGAAGACAATGTGGACTTCTCTCCGGAGAACTTCAACTTCCAGAGCGTACTCCCTTTGTTCCTCATGAGATGTCAACTCATCCAATTGCACTCTCAATGTATTCAGGGAATCATCCAGGCCTGAAAACTTCTGAAGATCTGTAGCATCAGCTGACGTAAGCTGCAGCAGACTCCTAACAGCTAACAAAGCCTACATGTATGATGACCAAAACAAGTTTGATCAGGAAAACTAGCATCTCATACCTTCATGGCAAACGTAAGAAAATAGTATTCACTTAGATGATATTTTGGAGTGTACCTTCTCCTGGAGGTCAAGGTCAGGCACTGATGATATCATCTCAACTACTGATTTTATGAAAAGGTGGTTGCTTAAGGATGGAGCTTGTGACTTCCCTGTATTTAGCTGGAAGTCAGCTATATATGCCAGTAAAGACACAACCTTTTTCTGAAGCCGAACATTAGTTCTAGTGGTTGACAGTATATGCTGCAAACAAACAACGCATTGGTACACTTCAACCTCACTTTTGCCTAGATGTTCAATATATGATTTCCTTTTTCTACCTGCAACATTGCATAACCATTTTCTGAAAGGAACAGCTCCTGGCCATGTTCATTGTCCCTAATCAAAGAGGATATAGCGTACAGTGCCTTTGCAGCTTCTTGTGAAGAACTGGAATAACCCATCTTCACTAATCTTTCCAAAGCTCCATAACCAAGGATCTAGTCAAGTACAAAGAGTTGTGTAAATACTGATACCCATAGGATGATGCATTGAAAGAATGGAAAACAGTTTTTTGAGTAAGCTGTAAGGATAGAAGTAAAAGATAGAGGAATCACCATAGAAAATAGTTGGAGACCTGTTAAGCTGATAGTACCTGGTTTTGAACAAGAACATTGTTCTGACTGGCTTTGCCCAGCACCCATGCTGAAGTAGTTCTTATTCCTTCATCTGCATTGCTAAGTTCCCGAATCAATGGAAGAAGGCCTCCAAGTTTGTCAAGGTCTGAACATAAATTGATAAAATCATGTCACCATAAGAATCTTGTATAGAAAAATAAGTATAATTCTTGGCTTGCACAAACTGTTAAACATGATTCGAAATGAACTGCTGATCTTTATGAAACAGGGAAATGGAGACTTGAAAACACAGTTTTTAACTTTCAGAACAAACAACTATGCAACAGGTACATGGATCATCTTAACATGAATCAATCACAGGTAAATAACTAAACTGACATACTCTCTCTTATGGACAAGAGTAAAAAAGGAGGCATCTATTATCCACAAACTACACGTCCATCCATGCATTGATTTGCCGAAGATGAGGTTTCGAGCATACGCTTATATTGACAAACAAGTACATAATTTACCATTAGCATTGTCGATGGGCTCAACGAGAAGTAAAAGCTCTTGCAGCGCACGGTGGCAGTCCTCCAGCGAAACAGAGGAATTATTTAAGTCAGCAATAGCAATCTTCATCAACTCAGCATCTGATGGCACCTTTAACTTCTCCATCAGCTCCTGCAGGGCAGTTATTTGTATGAAGGTAAGGTAATTCACTTAAAATTTTGCATTTACATCATCCAAACGTTGGCCTGAACTCTGAAGGTCAACTTTTATGAGCAACAGAAGTAGGAATCCTTGTTCAATAAATTCGTAACTTAATGTAAACTATTAAAACTTAAAGTGAATTCTTGGATGAACAAATCTCCCATCAGCTCTGCAGCAATCACTTCACCTTAATCTCCATCTGTCGCTTGAGTAATTCCTCTGCCGATAGCCTCTCCAATTCCGCAGCCTTTTCTCTCAACTTATCCAGATCAGAGTTCCCTGCATCAGCAGCAGTTTTGGAGTCGATTTGCCCCTACTTGAATGACAATGTAGGCTAATAAGCATTGTTGGCAAAATTTTTGATATGAAAATTGACCGAAACTGTTAATATTTCGGGTTCAAATCGGCGAATTCACCCGACAAATGAGGAAGGAACCCGCAAAGTCCCAGGCCCATACCAATCGCCCACTGCAGCAAGCTGTCGAGCGAGGCGAACTCGCGCCCGTCCTCCCCCGTCAGTAAACCCTCTCCACCGGCGGCAGCGCGAGCTTCGGCCTCGGCGATAATCTCCGCCTCGTCCTTGCCCGTGGCCCACTGCCTCGGCTCCCCGAGCAACGACGATCGGTTCCTCCCCTTGTCCACCGCCGCCGCCTCCGTCGGCGAGAATCGCGTGAAGAACAGAAGCAGAGCGGCGGCCAAGATGGTGGCGAGAATCGTCGGCAGGTGGCAGTGGCGAGGCTGATTGGCTCCCGCCATGGCCGCGAGCGCGAGAGGGGATCAGAGTGAAGTGGAGGGGACGCAACGCGACGCCTTGAGAGGAACTGGAGGAAGGGATCGGGTTCGAACCGTGTAGAATTTTTCCGGGTGGCTTTTGCATTTATATAGGTTTCGGTGGTCTTTAATTGGAATCGTTCAAATGAACCGTTTTTACATGAGGCCATCTTTAGATACCAAATTTTGCCCACCAAATTCACTATGTAGAATTCCTATTCCCCGTCACATCAAAATGCTGGCACATATATATGGAGTACTAAATATAAATGAAATAAAAAACTAATTTCACAGTTTTATTATACTTTGCGAGACGAATATTTTAAGCCTAATTACTCAATGTTTAGACAATTATTACCAAATAAAAACAAAATTGCTACAGTGTGACGCGATGTTTACTATGCAAACTTTGCTCCCCAACTTTGGTATCTAAACATGGCCTGAGATGGTGACGTAACAACACCCTATCGACTGTAGTAGAGATGGCCCATGCTTGTCCCACCGTTCCGTTTTTTTCCCATGCTGAATCACTTCTCGTCGATCAAACAGTTAAAACGCACATAGACTCTGATGAGAAACAAACAAGAACTATTTCTGCATTTATATTAGAAGAAGGAATGAGCCAAAAAATTTGATCTCAGTTCAATCCTTACCTACTCTCCCACCAGAATCAAGTAAAATCACTCTACCAGAGAAACAAGGAATGTGGCTACAAAATTTAGGAGTGGAACTCGTCCAAATAGACTCTAATAACCTATTAGTATGGGATCACGAGATCTACGATCCTTTTGTTACATTTTCCTTGACATCCATTAGAATCGAAACATGACCTTATCGTAAACAGAATCCCTTTAAAAAATATTCGCAATATAGGCATACAAGAGCACTAGTCTCCCGAAAAAAGGAGTATTTCATGAAGATATCACCTACTTTTTGTTACATGTTCTCACCCATCTTCTCTCTCCCCTTCACACATTGCTTTCACCCTACATCTTTTATCTTAAAATGCTTCTCTCTTTATCTATCTATTTGACATAGTTCCGTACTTTTTGCCAGCCAAGCTTGACATGTTTGCAAGCTACTATCATGCTGAGTTGGATGTTGTTGTGGAGGATAGACCTAAGGCTACAAGCCATGTTGGAGCATTGGGCTAATCTAAAAATATGAGACATAAGGATAAGCCTACATAGGTGCTTGTGCAGTGCACCCTTAAGCTGCATAACTATACACAAACAACTGATGTCTAGTTGCCTACGTAGCGCTCGGTGCATTATGTTAGTTGTGTTTAGTTACCTACATTAGGGGTTAGGTCGCATAGTTGAATACAAAGATTATATTTGTTTATATGCATTGAATAGCATGTGCACACCACCCTGTTCACTTGAACTTATCAGCCATGGTACACTCTCGTAACAAATCAGCTTCAGCCGGCTTATCAGCCGTAGAAACTATCATCCGAACATGCCGTTAGCTTGTGGCCTTATCATCCTTAAAATGTCATCTTAGCTCCATTGATGTTCATTGATACTTTATTTCTTAGGCCCTCTTTGGTGCCACTCTGATCGGCGCCGGCTCCTTCCCTGTAGCTGAACTGTAGCACGGAGCTGGCGAAGCCAGGAAAAGAAGCTCCTCCGACCCCCAAATGACCCTGTGAGAGAGTGAAGAAAGAGAGAAATCAGCTCTCGTGAACAACACCTGCACAGTAGCACGTGAGAGGGAGCCAGAGCCGACAGAAACTGCACCAAAGAGGGCCTTATTCTCGTTGCTCCTGGCATATGAAATGTGCAACTTGATTTCACACTACGAATTTTAGGGTTTACATAGAAATTGTATAGAAATTAGTTTGTGCTGACATTACTTGCGTCATGGTGGACCTACTGAAGTGGTGATGCAGCGGATCCGCTCCTTGAGCCTGGCGCCCTGGCCTCCGTTGCGGGGCCCACGGCTCCCCTCCTTTCCACGAGACCGTCGCATCATACCCGTAAGGACACGTACAACGGTGTGCTGGCCGTCGTCTCGTGGCTGGAAATTTCGCAAAAACATTCTTCACCAGCAGCAGACGGGGTGGTGCCGTCGTCTCGTCAGACGCCGGCTTCGAAGAGAAAATGAAGTGCACGTGAGCGACGCAGACTACGTGAGTTCTGACAGTGTTTTTGCTACTTTGCTAGCTTCTTTTTTTGACGTTGGTTTTTGCTAGCTTCTCGTCTTCTTCCGGTGAATGCACAAATTAACTAAAACTTATAAAATTCATATAAAATCAAAATTGAATCCAAAAATTATAATTCAAATTTTATTAGGCCCCTTTTGACTAGAACTATAATTTAGAAGTGATACATCACATATTACACCGAAGGTTCTCTGTATGTTTTATTTTATGGGACCATTCATATATTTTTTTAAAGTTGTTTTGCTCTATAAAAATTGCAAAAGTTAAGTAACCTACTCGTATCAGTACGACACTACCTGAAAATATATTCATGTTTGATTGTGTTGCCGAAATTACTAGTCTAAAAATATTATAATCATGTTTAACTTAATTATGCTTAATCTATTATGTATCAATTAGCAACACACTTGTATACATGGATCATACTCATATTTAATCATGGATACATATAAGTATTAAACAGCTTGTAGACAGTTTAAATAGACAGTCTATTATACAAGCTATCTTTTTAGTTGTCTGCGCGTACGGGTCCTTAAAACTTGTGGACAACAGCTGTGGGTTATACATGTCCTAACCCGCTCCAGGTCGTATTTAGATGTCCGAATTCGGGTCTGAATTTGGGGCATGAACAGTATCTCGACACTATATCAATTTTGTTTTTATTTAGTAATAATTGTCTAAATATTGATTAATTAGGTTCATCTCGCAAAGTACAACAAAACTATGCAATTAGTTTTTGATTTCATCTACATTTAATACTTCATATATGTGTCAGTATTTTGATGTGATGGAGAATTTTTTTTACATAGTAAAATTTAGGAGAAAATTTGAGAAGTAAACAAGCCGCAGTCCACCTACCGCGCACCAGCTGGAGCTGGACGGATTGCACGGTGATTCGGACGCCGACCGGTGGGGCCCTCAAGGCCTGTTTTGGCGGCGACAGCTGTTCGTTGCGCTCCATGTCGCGGCGACACGGTCCAAGCCCACGTCGGATCCATCCGCCCACTGCCAGTGGGCTCCACACGCTCCTGCGGCCCGCATGTCAGATAGCCAGCTGCATTAAAGCCCTTCCTCACTCCAATTTCGCGCACTGTTAGTCGACGCCACCAGCCCACCAACAACGCCAGGCCTCGCCAGCCGGTGGAAACCTCGTGGACTCCGCCGCCGCCGCCGCCTCGAGCCCCTCCGCCGGCCTCTTGCAGAGCACCAACTCTTCGGCGGATCATGCAGAGCGCGGCTGCCGTCGGGCTCGTCCGGCCATGCGCCGCGCGGCCGCTCCCCACCTACCCTAGCCCACGCAGCGGCTCCGGCGGGTGCATCGGCGGCACCACCCAGCCGCCGCTCCTCACGCCCCGCGGCCTCCGCCTCTCCGCCCGCGCCGGCCTCCTGCCGGCCTCGCCGCTGGAGGAGGAGGAGAACCGGAGATGCAGGGCTGGCCGGCACGTGGCGGCGGCGGCCGGGAAGGTGGCGGCGGCTGAGGGGGCCGGAGAGGAAGCGGGGGGAGGGCTCGTCAAGACGCTGCAGCTCGGGGCGCTCTTCGGGCTCTGGTACCTCTTCAACATCTACTTCAACATCTACAACAAGCAGGTGACCTGGCTCTCCCTGTCCCTGTGTTGAGTTGGGGGACGCGTTGCATTCCTGATGCGCGAGCAGCCCAATTGCTGGCCTTCTCCTGGTTAGTCGCCGCTAACTAGTGATTCGGTTCTGATCCACTAGAGCCAAGTGTGCAGATTGGTGATCTAAGTGCTCGTGATTTTGATTTCGGTGCATGCGTGCAAAGGACAGATCCTTCTATCAGTTTGCAATTTCCGTAATCTAAACTGAGTCAAAGAGAGAGTTTTCATTTCTCCTTTCATGCACGCCCTGCGTGCTATGCTGAAAAGCGGCCCATGGATTGTTCATGTTTCTTCCATCCGGACATCTCCATTAGGTTAAGTGAAGAGCCAACCTTTTCTCTTGAGAAATTCATGAATCAGTTATTACAGATGTCTGTTTTTAACCTCATAATCTACTGAAACTAGATGTAGGCCATCCCACTTTCTGCGTGACTGCAAAAGTTTGCTCAAACCCATCATGATCTATAACTGATACAAGCTCCACATGCTGCACAGAAAGAAAACTTTGCCTTTGTTTCTTTTTCTCCATTTTAGATCTGCCTCATGCCCTCATACCACACATTTCTAGGCAAGATTTTGCTTAACTTTGTAAAATAAAGCCAAGTCTAGGTATTATCTACATTGTAGTTTTAACCGTACACTATAACGATAACAATAAAGTTGATGCTTTTTCATATATCTGTAGATACGAAGTATATGCTACTTTTTTTTAAAAAAGCTGTTACAGAGCATCCATCATTTTAAGGATCTGTTATATGCACTGCAGACTGCACCCATGTGATGTGTTTTCAACTTTTAAGTCGTGATACATACTTATCTGAGGTTATTTTTTTAGACTACCATTTCTCCATAGTTTTAAGGGTTTTAAGTTTTTAACAGGCTGTATGCACAAGACAATCTTGCTTCTATATTTCCAGTGTTTGACATCCCACCCAGATAGTCCTTATGTTTTCTGGTGGCTATGTCAAGGCAATATTTTACTGACAAATGTCCGTTTGCAACTAACCAGAGAGAAATTTAAGTGCTGTATTGGTGATTGTAGTCTTCTTTATTCATTAATGTAGATCGTGTCACCTTTTAGTTTGTTTCCTGAGAAACATTTGATGATGAACAACAGTTACCAGTAAATGATACTACTTTCTAAACTGTTCCTATGCTCTACAGGTTCTGAAGGTTTTGCCATACCCTATAAACATCACAACAGTGCAGTTTACTGTTGGAAGTGCCATTGCTTTGTTCATGTGGATCACTGGTATCCTTAAAAGGCCAAAGATTTCTGGTGCCCAGGTGAACATTTTGTTTTGTCGGGCAAACTTTCAGTATAAACATAGTGCATCAAAATTAATGTCGGTGCTGTTCTTGTTTCCCAGCTTCTTGCTATCCTCCCTCTAGCTATTGTCCATACCATGGGCAATCTTTTCACAAACATGAGCCTTGGAAAGGTTGCAGTGTCATTTACACATACTATCAAGGCCATGGAACCTTTCTTCTCAGTTCTCCTTTCAGCAATTTTCCTTGGTGAGGTAAGTTTCTGTTCAACTCTGAAGCCTATAGTAACTACACAACTCTCTGCAATATGATAAAATCTTTTCTTGCTTCTTGCTTTTTCTCTGACAAATGAGTGATTTTGCAGTTGCCTACGCCTTGGGTTGTGTTGTCTCTTCTTCCAATTGTTGGTGGTGTGGCATTGGCATCCCTTACTGAGGCCTCCTTTAACTGGTATGCAATATAGGCACCTTAGACTGAATACAAGCAAGTGTTAGGATGCTTGTTGTGCAAATTACATTTATCTTTTTCTATTAATTTTCTGTCTTTTGTTCCATTGCCTCAATCATCTGCCATACCTCTAAATTTAGCTATACAATTGTTCCATTGCTATTGTTTCTATGTGTTTGCGTGCGCTTACACCAACAGGAAGTTAAAAGCAATGGCTTCCTTGTTACCCATTTTATACTCGTGTAACTTCGAAATTTTCAACACAGGGCTGGATTTTGGAGTGCAATGGCCTCAAATGTAACCTTCCAGTCAAGGAATGTGCTAAGCAAGAAACTTATGGTGAAGAAAGAGGTAGCTGAATTACAATTTTTAAATTTTCTTGGGTACAAAGCAATCAACTACTCCCTCTGTTCCAAATATAAGACGTTTTGGCTTTTTTAGAATCCTAGCTTTTGCTACCTACCTAGATATAGGTTATGTCTAGATACATAGTAAAAACAAAATTCATATATGCGGAATTGATTTGCAACGGAGGGAGTAATTGATTTGTTAGTTTCAGTTTTTAATAGGTATATCCGTATATGCCTCCAATGTCGTGCCATTTGATTTGATTGTATGCCTAACCCTCTTTCTTTTCCCCACTTGTGATCAGGAATCTCTTGACAACATTAATCTATTCTCGATCATTACAGTCATGTCATTCTTCCTGTTGGCCCCAGTAACCTTACTTACAGAAGGCGTTAAAGTTAGTCCAGCAGTCTTGCAGTCTGCTGTGAGTATCCTGCTGCTTATTTATTCATTATACCTTACAGACTAGCTTGAGTATAATTCTATATTTATGAATATATTGTTTCTTGTGCAGGGTTTGAACTTGAAACAGATATACACAAGGTCATTGATTGCTGCATTCTGCTTCCATGCATACCAACAGGTGGTGATCCATCTTGCTGATATTGGTGGATTTGTTTGTTCTTTGATTACATCATTAATGTTGATTCATATTACTATATATGCCTGTACAAGTTCCATTTCAAACAATTCATTGTTCACCTACTGATCTTATTATTTTAAATTTGTTGAAGGTGTCATACATGATCCTCGCCAGGGTATCCCCAGTCACACATTCAGTGGGCAATTGCGTCAAGCGTGTGGTGGTCATTGTGACCTCTGTTCTGTTCTTCAGGACCCCTGTTTCTCCCATCAACTCTCTCGGTCTGCATCTTTTCATTTCACCACTCTTAACTAAATCAATCATTTTATTCCGTTCACCCTCATGAATTTGAAACATTAAATTTGTGCAGGTACCGGGATCGCTCTTGCTGGAGTTTTCCTATACTCGCAATTGAAGAGACTTAAGCCCAAGCCCAAGGCTGCTTGATCATAGACATTTGCAGGTCCATCCAATAGAACTTTGGAAGTTATGCTATGCCATTGGAGTGATTAGTGAGTGCCGTAGTTAGAATGATGTTTAAAGAGCTACCACTTTGGCGGATAATTTGTGATTTTAGCATTTTTGGACGGATTTGTTCGTGTATTAATAATTTTGCAGTGATGCCACTTTCGTTGTGCTGTTTATAGTCTCCTGAAACTGAACTGCGATGTTTCATTGGACCATTTTCAACCGTGACACTATTAAGATAGTAGATAAAAAAAAAGGGTATGGTGGAGAAATAATATTCGGAGTTATATTTTTCATGGTGATTGCTAAACCTTTCGGAATTGACAAAATAATAATCCCTTATAATCGTGATCCTTTTTTTTAAGCGTATTAGGATTGAGAGGTCAAACTTCTTAAATTTTGACTAACAATTACTCAAATTATATGCATACTAATTGTATGAATGTTATATTCATAAATTAATCCTTGAAACCTACATGACATTGATTTTGAACAGTTTATGTGCATTGGTTTTGAGCAATAATTGATACATCAAATATGACAATGATATTAAGTATTTGAGCTATGTTAGCGAAACATTGGTTGATGATATACTCCCTGCATCCTAAAATAAATCAAATTCTATAGTCACCTTAAAAGTCAAATTATCTTAACTTTGACTAGCTTCATAGGAAAGAGTGGTAGCATCTATAACATCAAAAATAAATATATCATGAAAATATATTTCACCATCTATAACATCAAAATAGATTAATTAAGCTAATATAGTTATATATGAAATATATTTGTATATTTATTGTTAGGCATATAAAGGACATACTTATATGTTACATTTTTATTGTAGGGAAGTGAGTTGAAGAGTGTGTTATAAGTTGGAGAGTAGAATTATAACATAGTGATTATAGAATCCATATCCATCTCTCATCTTATGAATTTGAGATAGGCTTGTTTTGTGCGCTTAGGAAAGTTATGGAATGTCAAATTCCAAACTAAATAGCCTAATCCATTAAGTAGATTCTAATTTCTCTAAAATGAAGGGATCCCAACAGCCCCTAAGGGAAATTGATGGTTAAAACTCATTTGACATCTGTGCTTTGCCCCACCGCCCTTCCCCCCTAAAGAAACGGTATGGTTGTGCCCTACATCGTTAGGGTAGGCACAATATGATTCAAAACCAGGTAGTGTTGGAAGTAAGCAACAAAATGTTACCTTACCACTTGGTAGCAGCTGGTGTCAATAGGGATGCTCATCAATGTATAGCTCCCCTTACCCACACCCACTACTCCATGCATGAAGACCCCATACCCGCCACCAGATGGGTAAAGGGTACCCATCGGATAACCCACACCCATTCACCGTGGGAGGCATTTGTGGGAAAAAAATTGGGTGCAGGATGCGTGCATCAGTATTTTTGTGTAGGCCCACTCGGATGGAAGCCGCATGTCCCAGTAAATCCATCACACGGTCAATGGTGATGTGGCTCCTCCAAAAGCGTGTACGACTCCTCGGGATACTAAAAATAGGCAATTAGAAACTATACCACACCTGGCTGTGCAATGGAATCTTCTGAGACACGTGGCTTCCATCGGGCCTGCACAGAGATGCCGGTGCAGGTAGCCTGCACCCAATTTTGTTGTGCATTTGTGGTGGCTGCGATGGCTGTTGGGCCACGGATGGGGAGACGCCGGCACAGACTAGTCACTAGCGGACATGGAGACGCCAATCGTCGACTCGAAGGCTTGGAACAAATGGAGCAGACTGCAGAGGACATGACGCGGTCATGGACTTACGACGCCCACGCGCAGTCATGGTCTTCTAGCCTCCGAGAGTCTGGTATTGCCTTCAACCCTTCCTCAAACTGTGAGCCAATATAAATTTTTTAAAAAAATTGTGAGCTGATATGGATCTAGGGGAAGAGCTTCTTCTCTTATGAGCCGTACTTTTTCAGCGAAGAAACAATATTTTCCTTTCACAACGAATCAGCGAACAGTACTTTTTAGCTTATCTTTTCAGCCAAGCGAACAAGCTAGTGAGAGAAGAATAAATGCTGGTTGTTGGAGGGGCTCAAATATGACTAGAATTTTCAGTATATATTGTGGACCCACCTATCATCTACTAATAGATCCTCCCGTCGGGTAGCAGGTATAGGTAAAGAGGAACGTACCCGTACCTGGTCTATCCGATGGGAAGAAATGACACTATTAGCATGCATACCCAGGAGGGAGAGGGTAAAATGCTCAGTACCCATGTCCTAATAGGGTTTTTATCTATTGGGTTTTAAATATTCATTGTCATCTCTAGGCATGAAAAAGCAGTAAATAGCAGATACCACTATTTTTTTTTGCCTTACTACGATTGATAGCCCCTCTCGCGCTAAGAGATGGTCCGCGCTACTGAAGACATTATTACTCATAATAAATCTACTTGAAGATAGAAATATTAATACTATGCTCTTTCTACAAACCTAATTAAACATTAGATTATTTGACTTTTTCAAAATTGAGACTTCCATTCTTTCTGAAGATGGAGATGGAGTATATCATCGGGCAGGCGTTTCTCGATATCTCCACGGCTGTCAGCGTCATCGCCGTCCTAGTTTCGTTGATGACGAAGCGCTTACTACAACAACTTGCAGACAACGGGGCGCAAAGCAAGAACGCGTGGCCAATGTTGGAAATAAATCTGAACTTGATCGGTGTATATGCGTCAGATTAGAACGCGTGTGTGTGCGTATGTGTGGGTATGACAGCTTGATGCATATATGTACTACATCTAGTGCTATTTTTAGGGTCTAGTTAGTTGAGTCAAGGAAGCATTGGAGGCATACAGCGTAGGTGCGAGAGAACAGCTTACCATATGTTCGTGTGACTGAATCCGTAGATGAGAAAACGCTGGCATGAGAAGTGTGACCGGTTCATGTGGATGGTGTGCGTCTGTTGCACACACATGAATTTGTAGCTCTTGCATTAGCTCAGGGCATGGGCTATATTAGCCAATGTAATGCTTCAGCTCAACTCGTCTCGAGTTGTGTTGTATTTCATTAATAATAGGTAAGATACAGGTGTTCGACGCCGCGAGGTTCGTCGCCGAGTTATTCCTTGTCTATTGTTTATGTTACGATGATCGTTTGGTGATCCTGATTTCAACAACCAAGACCATGACAGGAAAGGCCGGCAGGAACGGGTCTGGCTGGATCGGAGAAGAAGAGCGCGCGAGCCGCGAGGCCATTGCAGTGCGAGGGCTCCCCAAGTCGACGCTGCAGCTGGGGTCACTCTTTGGGCTCTGCCACCTCTTCGACATCTTCATCAGGCAGAAGCAGAACAAGGTGAGGTGATGACAACGCCGGCGGTACCAGTACGGTGTTTAATTTGTTCGTTGATTGTTGAACATGGCAGGTGTTAGCGCTTCTTCCTCACTTGCTTAGAGTAATTACCCCAGTCCCCAGCAAGTTATTACACGGCTTGATCCTACATATGCATGGCAGCAGGTTCTCAAGGTTTTCCCGTACCCGATGAACATCACGACGGTGCAGTTTGCCGTTGGAACTGTCGTCGTTTTCATCATGTGGGTCACTGGTATCCTTCAAAGACCCAAGGTTTCTCCTGCACAGGTAAATATTTATGTGCATAATTCATTTGGCGGTGAACTTGCATTGTACACATAGTTATTTAATTTATTATTATATTATGTTGCAACAAAACTAGCTTACCCCCCTAGTTGTTGAAAACTTGAAATTATGTATGTGTATTCTTGGAATGTTTCCCAGCTTGCTGCTATCCTCCCAATGGCTATGGTCCATATATACCATGGTCTATCTTTTCACCAACATGAACCCTGGAATTGGAAAGGTTGCAGTATCGTTTACACATTTACATCAACAAGGCTCCTTGGCTCCTCCCATGGAACCTTCCTATCATCTTCTTTTTTTGAGGAAGTTGGAACCTTACTATTATCTTCTCCTTCCATCCGTGATCTTCCTTGGTCAGGTAATTTTTTTTTAGTTTCATTCTTTGTCCAACATCTACTTTTTCCCAAGATATAAATTAAAACCTACTAGGGCTATGCGACTGCTTGGAATTTGATAATGTTGTTTAATTAATTTCTTGTATGTGCTCCAACGCATGAAATTGAAGAGACATTATTTGCAGTTTCTTGCAGCTTGGTTTGTGGTGTCTCTTGCTCCAACAACTGTAACCTTACAGTCAAGTAATGTGCCGAGCAAGAAGCTTATGGTGAAAACAAAGGTAAACCCACACTCCTTCAATAATAATCAATTGGAGAAATCCATTGTTTGTTTCATTTACAAAAACTAAATGGCCTTCATTTCCTCATCCAATCACAAATAGATTATATAGCTCCATCTACCTAGGTTTGTCCCAATTCTAGCTTTTTTTAAACGAACCAGCAGATGAAGAGTTAATGTGTGTCACGAACAGCGACATGAGAACCTTAGCGAAGGAGTGAATCAACTTAATGGGTCGGAAATCAAAGATGGATTCAATGCCTTCCTTTTTTGGGGATGAGCAGGGATGAGCATGACGTTTGCCGAACTGAGGAGTGCCATATTTGGTTGAACGCAATCAGTGAAACACATTTGCTACATTAACAACGTCCAATTTAATAACCTTCCAGCAAGATTTGATAGAGTGCCCATGTATCTGTCAGGGCTGGGGGCTTCTTTTTTATGAAAGCTGTGGAGCCAAGCTCCCCATCACATTTGTTGAAAAGAGAGCACAAACAAAACTGGATTTAAGTGAGGTCACTCGCTGATCAACTGGCCCACTACCTGTCGTCCAAAAGAGAAGGGGGGACTAGGAATCCTGGACCTAGAAAGATTTACAAGGGCCCTTCATCTGAGGTGGATGTGGTTTTAGTGGAAGAAAAAAGGAAGGGCATGGAACAAGCTGGACATCCCTTGTGATGAAACGGATCGAGACCTTTTCAATGCGTCGACAACAGTCACTATTAGCAATGGCCGAACAGCTCTTTTTTTGGTCATCAACCTGGATAAACGGCAGCTCTGCCAAATCAATTGCGCCACTGCTATATCAAAAAGCTAGAAGGAAAAAAATCACTGTGCAATAGGCTTTGACAGATGACAAATGGATAGACCATATATATCCGCCGACATCCCAGGAAGAAGTGAAGGAATTTGTGTTGCTTTGGGAGGCCACCCAAGATATATCACTAGACGGTACAGTTGAGGATGATATTACATGGCGATGGACGGCAGATGGAGAGTATACCACTCAAAGTGCTTATCGAATCCAATTCAGTGCAACTTTTAGTAAAATACGACTAATGCCTATTTGGAAGGCAAGGACCGAACCGAAGTGTCGTTTCTTCGCCTGGACACTGATACACAACAAGATCTTAACAACAAATAATCTAATCAAACGAGGGTGGTCCAATGAACTTGACTGCAGGTTATGTGGAAATAATCCAGAAACTCCATCACATTTATGCAAAGACTGCCCTTTTGCCCAGCAGACATGGGAATATATCAGACAATGGTTCGGTCTAGCGGTGCTTGACTCTGTAAACTCCACAGGTTCCTTACATAAGTATTGGTGGAAATGCAGAAGGAAGTTTGAGAAAAGACAGAGAAGAAGGGTAGATGGCATCCTAATCTATTTCTGGTGGAATTTGTGGAAGGAAAGGAATAGAAGAACATTCCAACAAAAAAGCCTAACTCCAAGACAGGTGGCCATTTTATGCAAGGAGGAAATTGACCAATACACCATGGCCATGGTGCCTAGACAGGTCTCGGAAGAGTTACAATAGGCGTTCTGGGGATTGCTTCTTGTGTTTTCAGTTTCAGTTGTCTTTTTTGTTCTCAGATGCTGCACGCCCCTTTTGGTTTCCTGTTTTTCCTCTTTTGTTCTTCGTAGTGGTTTCTAGTTGTCCAATTTGTTGTTCGGGGCGTGTGAGTCATTTTTGTAAATAATCTTGTTTTTTTCTTCGTCTAATAAAAATTACGGCAAAGCTTTTGCCGTCCTTTCTAAAAAAACAAAACTGGATTAGCCCAACAACTAACCCTCAGGAATTGTCAGGAGGCAGAGGACTGACTTGTTTAAGTTCTTCCTTCATGAAAGGTGCATCAAGACCGCTAAGATTGTGAGACGGAAATTGGAGACCTTCCCAATTGATGTCCCATGCATTGTCTAGTTGGGGGTGGCACATGACGTTGGTTAAGTGTTCAAACTACCTCTCCTTTGTCGTTGTTGTTGACTGCCTACGCCTGGCCATGTTTGAGATGCTAGATATGATTCTTTCTTCTTCTGGCATTTACTTTATGATGGAAAATTTTGTATTTGCGTCTCTTGGTTTGATTCCCAAGATTCTCGAGGCCTGCTCACTACTAGCTTTACCAACATAAGTAAAGGCAACGACTCTTTTCTTGAGCTGAATCTCAAGTGCAGCTCAGCTGTGCTCAAGGTTCTACTACTCTCATGGGTGACGTCAAGCCCTAAGAATCACTTCTTTGTGCCATAAAGAAGAGCTCATTCATAAGAAGCAATGTCCTTGCTCCAACTTCTCAATTTTGCAAGATGGTGAGCAACTTGTGATATGATCATGTGAAATGGGTCACGATGTTCAGACGGAGCATTCCAAGAAATCATGGCCACGTCATTGAAGTCTAGAAACTTAGATCATCTCCAAGAGGCCCTTAAAACAACTCTCTAATTTCATTTTTTTGGCAAAAAGGAAAAAACAACTCTACAATAGTTTTATATCTGACTTCCTAAAGAATTTGGTAAATCTCTCCATCAACTCACAAATACATGCTTGCGCTACATGCTTGGTATATGTCCGTCTTGGCGCCACTTCAGCTGCGGGTTTCCCCTTCTTGTGCCCAATTTTTCCTCTTTGATCTGGACTGGTTTTTGAGCATTAGAAAAGCCATTATCGGAAACTCTTGGAAAAAGGCAAAAATTGAGCTCCCTATTATTTTTGTTGAGTTGGCATAATCATTGGTTTACTAAGTAGTATTTAAGAAGCTTTTAGAGACGCCCTTAATCTAGAAATTTTGAAAGTTGAAAGAATTTGGCCGTCTAGGGCCATTTGATAGCTTTGACCACTAATATATGTAAAATCTCATATAGGTTGACAAAATATATAGTTAATTAGGTTTCGATGTTTATATATTCATCATGAAATACAAATTCATAGTACATATCTCTTTATGTTTAAGATAAGATTTTATGTTGATATTTACGATCCAAGTGTTACATTGGAGAACTTCTTGTCCATATGTTTTCTAATGAACTTATATTTATGATAGGAGAAAGTAGATCGTTACCAGGATGCTTTGGTGTATATCTAACCACATATTCCCTTTCCCCCCTCTTCTGACCTGCAGGAACCTCTGGACAGCATTAATCTTTTATCAGTCATGTCATTCGCTCTCTTGGCCCCGATAACCTTCCTAACGGAAGGTGTGAAGTTGGCACCTAGAGCTTTGCAGTCTGCGGTGAGTAACCATGCTGAATTGGTGATGCTAACATGCATGTTGCAATGAATGGTGACCATACTATACTTTTCTGTTCTGTTCTTGTACTATATGTAGGGTTTGAACTTGGAACAGATGTACTCAACATCTCTGTTCGCTGCACTCTGTTTCCATGCATACCAGCAGGTCAGGATATATCTTTGTTCCCTTGCTAATATAACTTTTTTAAAACGAAAGACAGAAGCTTTGCTTTTCAATTAAAAAGAGAGGTGACTAATAAAACTTTGGTGATTGTTTCTGATAATTTGTATTATAAAGTTGATGGTATGTTTGTTTTGTTGAAGGGATTATACATGATCCTGGCACGGGTGTCACAACACACAATAAAGAGACCTATAATAACAACAAACTAGCCCAAGGTCAAGGATGCTCTTCATCACATTTTCAGGAGAAGCGTACAGTACGCAGTGGTGCTGAGCATCAGAGAGACTAGTGAGTGCCATTGTTTAGAACGATACTTACTGGAGACTGACTTTATCCATTGTTGCTGAATGCTGATAACTAATCACTAGCATATGTGAACAGTTTAATTGATGTATCAATAAATTTGTTGTGTCGTGATTGTGGTTCTCTTTAGACATTGGGGATGAAACTGCAAGGATATTGTTCCATGGGACCATTTTCAGTCCTCGGTGCCTCTCATTAGGGAAGAGACGGCTCTATCAAAATTCACCTTTAAAATAGTTTTTAAGTCAACCTGATGGGGACGGGGTTCCTGATCTTCCGTCAGATTCAAGATAACTATGAATTTGATCGGAGAGCAACACATAGATCCGGCTTCAGGTCACAAAGACCTAAACCCTGCAAACTTACCACAACATCTCCTTTGGTTATTAATCGTGTCACAATCCGGTTGACCTCGCCAAGAAGGCTAATCTCTGCTGTGAATCGAAGAACACAAGCAAGAATAAGATAAAACACAACTCAATCGAAGTGACAATTGCAGATGAATGATTAAGCACTCGAAATTGGGGTCTTGCAAACTGATAACGGCGACTGTTCAATGACAGATTGATCTAAAGCAAAACCCAAACCCTCACGAGGGCAAAGGCTAAGGTGCTAGGGTCTTCACATCCCCTGGACGTGCCCCCCTAACAGGCTCAAGGACGATACACGGCCCAACTGACCAAAGACGGTGACGCAACACCCTAACAGATTTTGAACATTGAATTATTTCGATGATTCTTGTTGACTCTGGTGGAATTTGGACCTCAAACCAAATCCATTGGTTAGATTATGAAATTAGCTTTCCATCCATATATGGATCGTCAAAAACGAAGTCCGGATGGGTTCTGGGCGCCCCTTTTATTATAGACTGGTCCTGAAGACCGAGACAGACTCGAACTCAAGTTGGACTAGGCCTTCGGTTTGGCTTGGACGCCCTTGCTGGCCTCCTAAGGTTGTGGCCACCAAGGAGGAGGACGTCCAAGATCTTTCTTGGTGTGTTCTTCATCTCCTTGGGGTATGCTCCAACTTGGGCCTGGGTCCCAAGTGTGAATAACCAGCCTGCGATCACGTCGTAGCACCCGACAAAAATAACGATAGTATGTCTGGATGATTTGAAGACCTTGCTGAGGTGATATTGAGGTGAGATCAGATCTATTAGAAATCTTATCAAATAAGCTTTCCATCGAGTGCTCATTGATCTCAATCGTACTCCGGATAGATGAGTCATGGCCTTTACAATAAAGCACTGTTAGGCTGCTGACGAACCGAATGTTAGACTTTGATGAGCTTACACTCCAAGTCGGTCTTGTTCATGGCATATCCATACTCTATCATCATCGTCGTCGTTCCTAAGCACATTTGAAATATTGATATTAGGTAGTAACAAATTCTTAATTTTATTATTATACAAACATAGGAACGAGCTCTTCTTGTATTTAACTTTCATGGGCGTATCCATAGGTGTCATGTCCTCATCATTCTCCCCTTCTTGACAGCAAACCGTTTTCGGTTTGAGCTTAGTTGGTGGACAGGTTGCAGATAGTAGCCAACATTGCTCCCCTTATTGAAATTTAACCTATTTCTTTATAACAAAACTTAGGGATCTTGACATGACATGATTATACTTATTGCAGCCCTCTAATTGATCATATTGTTGCACAACAAAAGAAGATTTCAGATTTGAACAAATATAAACATGATGCACCGTATACTCTCCTTTACAATTATATTTTCCAATAAAATGATATATACAAGTATACAACCATGGCAATTCAACACATTTATGTTTCTCTTCCAAACTATTAAGAGCACATAGAGTATCGAACTCAATATAACCCAAAGTATTTAGAGAAGATACTAATTTTAGCTCATCTTTTTCAGCATTAATGGGAAGCAATTTCTTATTTTCAGCACAAGTTTTTTGTTCCAAAACAAAAGAACCATTCTCATTCACTGGTTGTGGCACATGAATAATCATACCACTATCACACAACTCTTCTTTATCACAAAGATCAGTAGAACATTCATCATGTGACAAAGGTAAATCAATAGAAGGTTCTAGTATAGAATTATTAGCATCATTGGTGGGAAAATTCAGCACACGAAGAGAGCTCTTACATGATACATTTACTTGTTCTTTTTCAATCACCTTGTCCTCTTTTTGGATACATGCTGCAAAATATTAGTTCCAACAAGAGGCAAAGTAATATCTTCATTTTGTAAAAATTCAGATTTAGACGAAGGTATTGTAACATTTGAAATAACCTATTCTTTTCTAAAAGGCTCATTCTTTCTCCTCTCGGCCCTTAGGAGATTTTCCCTTAAAATTTGAGCAGTAGTCATAGGTATAAGTGTAATTTTCGTACTATTATATTTGAACAAATATTTATTAGTAATTATATTATGCACAACATTATTTTCAGATATCCATGCTTTACCAAATAACAAATGACATAATTGCATAGGTACTATATCAAATTCAGCACTGTCCTTATAAGGACCAAGGAAAAACTCAATGCATGCAATTTCAGTTATCTTTATCTTATCCCAAGAATTTACTCATTTAATGTAATATGAATGTGGATGTGGCTCTATGGTCAGACCAAGCTTCTCAACCATCTCTAAACTTGCAAGGTTGTTGCAAGTCTCACCATCAATCATAACATGACAACGTGGTTCCTTCGCAATCAAAATATGTTTGGAACAAGTTGTTGAACTAGTTTTGCTCTGCCTTCTCCATTTGAGAACTGAGCACTCGCTGTGCAAACTCCATAGTACATGCGGGAGGTGGCAGTGACGACGTCGTTGTAGCAGTGGAGGAGGACGGTCGTGTGCATGCTGTAGTGCCCACTTTTGTAATTATTTCATCCGTCCTTATAGACAAGCGGTCCATGATGTCCTGCAATTCAATCTTAAAAAGAAATTCATTGTTTGGCATTGTTAGCAATCAAAATAAATGCCCTATCAACTATTTATGGGTCAGTGGAATCACACTCTCACACATCTTACCAAGTTCTTACAAGGTTCTTACCAATGCAAAGCAATGGATGGTACAAGTGGTGGCTGGTTCGTGATACCTGTGAGGATGTGACACCAAGATTGCAAGGGTCTTTTTCTATACTGATCTAAAGTATATGTGGAGCTTGGAAGGCACACAAAGAGATATTTTATATGTGTCACATAAGTCAGTAACAGATAGCAATATTGAATAAATGTCCAGAGCACTTGTCCTAATTGCTGGCCTATACATGTTCCTAGCGCTAGTTGTGACAAACAAAGAAGGAAAACAAGTATGAAAGGTAGCAATGGAAACATAGCCAAGGAAAAAGGCAACACAAACAATAGAGCTTTTGGGTGTTCCTTATGTGCTACTTTTCTCTTCTCTTCTCTATTCTTTTACTATTATTTTTTCTTTTCTTTTTTTTGTCCAAACTTTTTTTTTTGCTTTTGCTCTTTTGATATTTTTTTCTCAGCAAGGAGCACACAAGAACAAATCACAAAAAAATTGAGCTCAATTGGTAAAAGATGTGGCCTATAGAAAATTAGAACTATGATCCAAAAAGCATACCAAAACTTGTGGGTCTGGAAACTTAATTTTTCTGATCGAATTTCACAAATCTAATTTTTGCGAACCCAGCTATGCTGGGATAAAATGGATTTAAAATTTTTTGTCGTTCTCGGTAGGTATAAAATTCGCCCTGTTTTGAGTTCGGATGCAAAAGTTATGACTATTTTAAGAAAGCTGCTCGAATCAGGGTTTTACGTGGACAAAAAATGTGGATTTTTGGATGGTGGTGGCTAGGGTTGATGGAAAACAGCGGGGGATCACACAAACTAGACTCAAACACGATCTAAACCAGCAAAAAGACCTTGACCTAGGACACAAACTCAACATGGCGGACTCTGAAACTGAAATATGCAAAGTCTATGGCGCGAATGGTTGTAGGATAGGAAACAAATATGGCGGTGGACTATGGGACAAAGGCAAAAACACTTGAATTAAGGGTAAGATGCAAACCTGATGGTATACCTGAAGCTTTGAATACCACTTGATGGGGACGGGGTTCCTGATCTTCCGTCAGGCTCAAGATAACTATCGATTTGGCCGGAGAGCAACACACCGATCTGGCTTTAGATCACAAAGACCTGAACCCCGCAAATTTAGCACCACGTCTCCTCTGGTTATTAACCATGTCATAATCCTGTTGATCTCATCAAGAAGGCTAATCCCTGCTGCGAATCAAAGAACACAAGCAAGAACAAGATAAAGCACAACTCAATTGAAGTGACAATTGCGGATGATGATTAAGCACTCGAAGTTGGGATCTTGCAAACCGATAACGGCGACTGTTCAATGATAGATCGATCTAAAGAAAAACCCAAAACCTAACGAGGGTAGAGGCTACTAATTATAAGGTGCTAGGGTCGTCACACCCCTTGGACGCATCCCCCTAATGGGCTCAAGTGACCAAAGACGGTGATGCAACACCTTGGCAGATTCTGGACGTTGAATTGTTTCGACGATTTCCGTTGACTCCGATGAAATTTGGACCTCAAACAAATCCATTGGTTAGCTTATGAAAGTAGCTTTCCATCAATATGTTGGATCATAAAAAATGAAGTCTGAATGCATCCTAGGCGTCCCTTTTATTATAGAGTGGTCTTGAAGGCCGAGGCAGACTTGAACTCAAGTTAGACTGGGCCTCCAGCTTGGCTTGGACGCCCTTGCTGCTAAGGTGGTGGCCAAGGAGGAGGACGTCCAAGAGCTTTCTTGGTGTGTTCTCCATCTCCTTAGGGCGTGCTGTGACTTGGGTCTGGGTCCTAAGTGTGAATAACAAGCCCGCGACCACGTCGTAGCACCCGACAAATATAGTGATAGTATATCAGGATGATTTGAAGACCTTGACAAGGTGCTATTGAGGTGGGACCAGATCTATTTGAAATCTTATCAAATAAGCTTTCCATCGAGTGCTCATTGACCTCAATTGCACTCCGGATGGATGAGTCATGGCCTTCACAATGAAGCATTGTCAGGCTATTGACGAACCGAATGTTAGACTATGATGAGCTTGCACTCCAAGATCGGTCTTATTCATGGCATATCCATACTCTATTATCATCGTTCCTAAGCACATTTGAAATACTGATATTAGGTAGTAACAAATTCTTAATTTATCATTATGCAAACATAGAAACGAACTCACCTTGTCTTTAACTTTCATTGGCGTTTCCATAGCTGTCATGTTCTCATCACAACCTGCCTCTGAAATCGATTTCCAAAGGCGGCCGGAGACTTCTCTAGAAATGGATTTTTAGAGGCAGTTGGCAATTTGACCCACCTCTAAACATGGGTTAAAATTCAGAACTTTTTTTTCCAAATAAGGTTTTATGAAGATAAACTTTATATTATAGCTGTAGTAACCAAAGAGATCTACAACTTTTACTTTTCCATTTGAAATCATTTAAGTACCTAAAATTTGGTTTTATGTTCATAATTTAAAATTAAATATTTTAATTTTTTTTCAGATGACCTTGGATGGAGGAACAACCTAAACCGAAGTACTTTGTAGTTGACTACGTTTTCATTTGAAATCATTTATGTCCCAGAAATTATATTTTAAGATTAATAATTTTGAAATTCATATTTTTTAGAATTTTTTAAATGATCTTCGATGGAGAAACAACCTAAAGAAAGGTTGTAGTATTCAAAGAGATGTAAAATTTTTCAGTTCAAACATCTTTCATTTGAATCCGTTTAGAGTCTTAAATATGCATTAAATATTTACTAAGTGAATACGAAAGAAATGTATTACCCATTTAATAGTTTTGAGATGCAATGATAAAGAAGTAACAAGGAAGGACCCCGGTAACTTGTGATCGGTCGTGCGCTCTGGGAGCGCGTGACCTGACTCCGCGTCATTTTTCTCCCTACCCTGCTGTCCTCATGCCCTTCCTGCCCCACCCCACCCACCTCGCCTACCACTCCAGCCAGCGGCTTCCTCATAGCTGGACGCGCCACCCACCGCCCGACGTCGCCCATCGACCCTACCCTCCCCTAAAGACAGGGAAGCTCGTCGGCGTCATCCTCATCCTCGCCCCCACCCTCGGCCCAACCACCGGCGGCCGGCGCCTCTTGTCACCTCGCCGTGCCACCCTAATCCCAGGCCAGGGCGCCGTCGAGCACCGTCGCCAATCCTACCCAACCGCCTTCTCCTGCCGCCCCTGCGGGTAGGGCCCCCACCGCTGTGTCACGGTAGCCCCAGCCCCCAAACCCCATTCTAAGGCCGCTGGGAATAGTTCCTTGCCTTGAAACCCTAACGCCGGCGAGCTACTCGTCTCCGACACCAGCGAGTCCTTAGCTGCCACCATCTTCTTCTTCCTCGGTGCGGGCATGGACGTCGCGCACTCGGCTCCAAGCATGACCGTTGCGTAATTGAAGTTACGAAATTACGAATAAGTAATGTAGGAAACATGAGGTCCCGAATTCGACGTGTGTAATAATGGGAAGATACGGAAGAAGATAATCTTTGGAATTATTTTTTCATGGTTATAATCGTGATTCTTGACGGAATGAACAGACTAATGCACACGTGATCCTTAATTCTGATGACCATTAATCACATGGCCTGGGCTGGACTAATGTACTACGAAATGGCTGTGTCATAGTTATTCAACAATAAAATCCTTGTTCTCATGTTTTCGAGAAAAATTAAAGTAATATTTCTTCTTCGATGGTTACTTGATTTTTCTAAGTAGGATTAGAACCATATATTTATTAATAATATGAATGGAATATTCACTACTACAAGAACTTAACCGAGGCATTTGGAAAATAGTCTTGGAGGCAGTTGGGCCAGTTGCCCGCCTCCGTTATTCAGTGGCCGGCAACTGGCCCAGCAACCGCCTTGGTTAATGAATAATGGAGGCGGGCAACCTAATGCTTATAATGCAACCGCCTCGGTTAATCATTAACGGAAGCAGGCATTCTAACGCAACCGCCTCCATAAATCGATTTACGGAGGCGGGCGTCTTAAGATGTCCGTCTTAGTTAATGATTGCAACAAAAAATAATTTATAACTTTTTATATGAACTCAGACGAAGATAAACTTTATATCAAAATTGAGCCCTCAACGAGATCTACAATTTTGTAGTTGAAAAGTTTTTGAATTAAAACTGGGTCCCAAAATATTGTTGTAAGTGCACATATTTTGAAATTTGACATTTAAAACTATCAAATGATCAGATGTTGACATGGTCTATACAAAAGTTAAGAGTTATCAATAGAATCTATAACTTTGTAGTTGAAAAGTTTTTAATTTAAAGATGTTTAGAGTCCCAAATATGTGTTCGAAGGTTATAGATTTTGCAATTTAAAATTTGAAATTCCTAAACGATCTCAAATGTTCACATAGTTAATACCAAAGTTCTAGTGGCCCACCTGATCTACATGTTTGATATTGACAAGTTTTTTATTTAAAGTCACCTAGAGCCTCAAATATGTGTTTGAAATTCACACGTTCTAAGACTCAATTTTTTGAAAATTTCAAACTAACTCTGATGGAGATACATTATATACCAAAGTTGTAGTACTTCACAAGATTTAAAACTTTATAGTTAAAAGTTATTTTTTCATTTGAGTTCATTTAGTAGCTAAAATATTCAATATAAGATTGCAAAATATTGATATAAAAAGATATCATATATTATATATATAGACATGAAAGAGTGTGCGGTGCAGTGGTAGAGATGACTCGATTCTCCAAAGTCGCAAGCTTTTTTGGTTTTCTGGGTTTCCAAGATGCCCACCTCAGTTAATGGGATTAACGAAGGTGGGCACCTTAACCTGCCTGCTTCCGTTAATTGATTAACTGAGGCAGGCAAAGCAACCACCTCCGTTAATCCACGATTAACCGTGACCTTTGGACGGAGGTGAACGGTTTGCTCATCTCGGTTAATCAATTTTGCCCGCCTCGATTAAAAATACTGTAGCAGTGATTATGGCAAAAAAAAGGTTTTAGTTATGGATAAGCAGCGAAGACAATAGACCAGAAAAAATATCATTTGATTTGTCAAAAAAGAGAGAAATATAAGAAGAGTTTGACGAAGAAAATGCAATAGTATGAATTAATATTGACGTATATAAAACTAAGTTGGCAGTCTAAAACTATTAACACTAGTGCGCCGACCCATACTTCCGCACGTGCTAAAATCTTAGTCTTAAACATTACTCATTTTTGCACACCTTTTTATTTTCCATTTTCAATACCCATATACTAGAAAAATATTTGCACAAGGTAAATATTACTCGTCTGTGCACACCATTCTCAGTCTGAATGAGAAGTTTGTCTCAGCATGAATTTATTTCGCATCTGTGCACTTCATGTACAAGCCACGCCAGGGCTGCTCCCATGCTTTATAAACACATAGCCGAGATCCTAAGGGGCATCTCGTTCAACCCAATTCACATGGTATTCAGAGCCTGTTTCATAACGGACTGATCCATGTCCGCATCCTCTTCCGCTGCGCCTGCATTTCGATTGACCGGGTTTGTACCCGTGAGCGAGAAGCTGACGCGAAGCAATTTCGTGATGTGGCATGCTCAAGTTCTCTCGGCACTCCGTGGTGCCCAGGTCACCGGGTACATAAACCTGGCGACGCAGCCCCAGCGCCGTATCTGACTCCGGCGAAGGGCGACGACGACAAGAAGCCACCCGCGTGCCCAATCATGATTACGAGGCATGGGTTGCTAAGGACCAGCAGGTGCTCAATTACCATCTGTCCTCCCTCACCCGCGACATCCTCTCCCAAGTGGTGACCACTGCAGAGACCGTGGCGGTGGCGTGGGCCTCCATCCAGGGCATGTTCGTATCCTAGTCCAAGGCACGTGTGATCTCCACTCGGATGACTCTGGAGATGGCGTCCAAGGGGGCGTTGACGGTCGCTGAGTATTTCACAAAGATGAAAGCCCTTGCAGATGAGATGGTATCCGTAGGGAAGAAGCTAGAAGATGATGAGCTTGTCTCTTACATCCTGACCAGATTAGACCTGGACTTCAACCTAGTGGTGTCTACTATTGCCGCTCGGGTCGAATCAATCTCAGTTGGGGAATTATACACCCAACTGGTCAGCTTTGAGTAGCACATGGACCTGCATGGCGGCTCCCCTCATTCCTCTGCAAATATGGCCGCCAAAGGTGGCCGTGGAGGTGGCAACCACAACAACAACGCTCGAGGCCACGGCGGTGGCTTTGGGCGTGGCCAGAAGGGCGGCTGCGGTGGCGGTCGTGGAGGTGGACCGACTGTCACTTGCCAATTGTGTGGCAAAGATGGCCATACAGTGTTGAAGTGCTACAAGAGGTTTGATGCCTCCTTCACCGGCCCACCCTAGAAGAGTGCTTCATCTGCGATGACGTACATCCTACGGCGTCGACACCAACTGGTGCGTCGACTCGGGCGCCACCAATCATGTGACCAGCGAGCCTGAGAAGCTCACCGTCCGGGACAAGTATGGTGGCCATGATCAAGTCCACTCCACCAGTGGTGCAGGTATGGAGATTAATCACATCGGTTGTAGCATTTTGCGTACCCCTACTAGTGATATTCATCTTCGTAAAATTCTTCAAGTTCCTCAGGCTAGCAAAAGCTTGCTTTCTGTTCATCGAGTTGCATGTGACAGTAATGCCTTTCTAGAATTTCATCCCAATCATTTTTTTATTAAGGAGCAGGGGACAAGGAAGACCCTCCTCAGAGGCAGATACGAAGGAGGTTTTTACCCGTTGAAGTCGAGTCCATCCAAGTCAAATCCAAATAAGCAAGTGCTTGGCATTGTCAAGCCGTCTACAACCCTGTGGCATCATGGATTAGGCCATGCTTCCACTTCCGTTGTCCAGCAGGTCCTTAATCGCCATAGGCTTCCTTTTGTTAAGAGTTCCAATAAAAACATGATTTGTGATGCATGTCAAATGGGCAGAAGTCATCAATTGCCCTATTCTAGATCCAATAGTGTGTCTACTACTAGTCCTTTGGATCTTGTTTTTTCAGATGTATGGGGCCCTGCTCCCTCTTCTATTGGATGAAATTCATATTATGTTAGCTTCATTGACGATTACAAGTTTACTTTGGTGTATTTTTTGCATCACAAATCAGAAGTATTTCAGTGTTTCCATGATTTCCAGCAACTTGTGGAAAGACAGTTTGATCACAAGATCCTAGCCATGAAAACCGATTGGGGGTGAATATCAATCCTTAAATACTTTTTTCAAGTGCATAGGCATAGCTCATCATGTCTCATGCCCACACGCTCACCAGCAAAAGGGATGTGCCGAACGCAAACACCGTTCATATAGTAGAGGTTGGGCTGTCCTTACTCGCTCATGCTTCCATGCCACTCAAATTTTGGGATGAGGCCTTTACTACCACTGTGTTTCTCATCAATCGGCTTCCTTCCAAAGTCATTCACAATGAAACCCTGTATGATCGTCTCCTTCATCAACAGTCTGACTGTTCATTTCTTCGCACGTTTGGCTATGCTTGTTGGCCAAATTTGCGACCATATAACACTAGGAAGCTAGAGTTTTGCTCCAAGCAATGTGTTTTTCTTGGGTATGGCAATTTTCATAAATGCATCAAGTGTTTAGATCCATTTGCTGGTCAAGTGTATATCCACGTGATGTTGTTTTTAATGGACATGTGCTTTGGTTTGCTCGCCTCCATCCAAACGCTGGTGCTCGGCTTAGGGCTGAGTTATCCATCCTTCCTAATGCCTTGATCAATCATGATGCTAGATTTGGGGACGCAATTTTTCTTGACCATTGTGATGATAATTCTCTATCTACTAACCGTGGCACCAGCCCTAGGTACTTATGTGGATGATACAGGCGAGCGCGGTGGTTTATTTGATGAAAATCTAGGCTCAAACGACTGTCATTTCATGTGCTTCCAGGCTGGCGACAATGGCGGCACATGTCTTGAGGTAGATCCGTCCGGCGCTAGCGCGTCAGTGTCCTCCGGATCATCTTTGGGATCTGCGTGGGATTTGTCTCCACGTTGGGAGGCACCTGCGCCCGCCTTGGTGGGATCTTCTGCACTAGCTTTGTCGCCACATTCGACTGCGCCACCTTTGATTGTGCCACAGACAAATCTAAGCGTAGTAGGATAGGATCCACTGTTGTCTGTGTCCCTGCTGCCGAGCGGATCTTTGTCGTCAGGATCTTCTGCGGCTGGTCCTCCTACTGCTGCTCCTGTGGCGTCTATAGATGATCAACCTCCATCACATCCGATTACACACCTTCAACATGGTATTCGTGAACCTAAATCTTGTACTGATGGCACGGTTCGATGGGGTATGTTGGTAGTATCTGCAGCAAGTGAACAGACTTCTGTTGACGAAGCTTTACGTGATCAGAAGTGGATAACAGCCATGGATAGTGAGCACAGTGCCTTGTTGCAGAATAAAACATGGCATCTTGTTCCTCCTCCTAAAGGCAAGAACGTCTGTTGACATCGTTTTTAGCACGTGTCAAGATGGTCAGGAAAGGTTAATCGGTGGAGGAAAGGTTACTGATTAGATTGATAGCCGATTAAAAGTTGGTAAAGAAGGCTGCTTGTGAATGGTGGTGGTGGCATGTAGACTCGAAATGAATTGTTGCCGATAAGGTTAAGAGTATTATTGCCGATGCCGATGGAAGAAACTTAAAGACCGCTGCCGATGAAATAGGGAGTGTGCCGATGGGAAAAGATTTGAAGGTTGCTGTCGATAGAACAGGGGGTGTGCCGATAGAGAAGGTCGATGAGAGTACCATCGTGATTGAAGCGGACTATGGAATAAAAAGGAGTTAATTTCCTTGTATACGTTTATTAGAGTTTGAGTTGTATCAAAGTCGTGTGTTTCCTTAGGTTTGGATTTAGTATCCTAGTCGTATTTGGTTATGTTTCTGTAGATCAGGATATAAATATAGGGTGAAGGGCAATGTAAGAATCAATCAACATATCAAAAATAGCTTTTACTCTTATTTACATCTACTTTCGGCGACTTTGTCAATTTATGTATTTTTCCTTTTTACGAGTTCTCATCGATTCGGCGAGTTGCATTGCTCCAGTGCAATCTTCGACGATCCTCGAGTTCCGCGTGAGTACCTCTTGGCCGTGACTTCCGGGCGTATCGCTGTTGTCAGGACCAAAGTGCTCGTATCTTCATCCTTGTCGATTAACAGGTCAAATCGACTGGCACGCTTTGGATATCGATTTCGGGTATTAGCCCTTTGTGTTTGTAGATCCACTTTTGCATCAACACATCTTTTGGCACGCTCGGTGGGACAGATCTAGTCAATATGCTTAATCCTGAGATCGATGCGGGGAACATCATCGAGGTAACAGAAGAAGATCTTAAGGAAGATCAGAAGCAGGCTATGGAGAGGGCTATAGAAGAATACAGACAGCTTTGCTTGAAGTCATTCAGCTTGAACAAAAGTGGACAAGTCATCCAGAAGCAAGACTTGCCATTGCCTCGGCAAGTTACCTTTGATTCTAATCCGGGTAAACTTCAAGAGATGGTTAATTCTGTAGTGAATCATGCTTTAATTAATCACTCCAATGTGCTGTCCAATACTGTTCATAATGCTGTGATTCAAACTTTCAAAGAAGGGCAAGCGTCACCTCGTTACGTTGGGCCTGCTTATCATCAACCAGAATCAGCATCTGTTGTTGCTCCATCGGCTCCCCCAGCTGTTGTGGGTACAGAGATTTCTTCTCCTCCAGTATCAGCAGGTTTATCTAATGTACAGTCTACACCGATACGTCCGGATTCAGCATTATCAGGACGAGTTCAGCTAAATACAGATCTATCGGCATCGGCTTTATCAGGTCCTGTACCACAGAATAATCAGACTCCTGCTAATTGGTGGGGATATGGTATGCCTCCAGAGCCATCTGTTTTTAACCATGGATCACCTCAAGTGTTTGATGCAGCGGGAAAAGCTCCTATGCCATCGGTCGGTTCGCCGATAGCTCAAGTACCTCAATATACTACAGCAACTACTGTGCAACCAGCTTTAGGAGGTTTCCAGGTGTCTTTGGGTCAAACATCTAATTCAAGTCCATCGGCAAATTTGTTACCGATGCAACAGAAGGCTCCTATCGTAAGTCAACCTGGAGTTCAGGTTATACCTCAAGTTGGTTGTAATTATCCAGCAATGTCAACAAGTTACCAACCATCGGTAAATTTTGTACCGATGAACGCTAATAATTGGTCAGGGCAGTTTACCTCTCAACATACAGTTCAGCCAAATCAGCAAGTTGCAGGTATTCATCAAGGTCATATGCATGCTGGTTTTCAGAATCAAGCATCGGCAGCTCAGCTGATGAACCCTTTTCAGCAGGTTAATGGACCACAGATAGTGGCAAATATGCCAACTGCTGGAGATCATGGGCCACAAAGATATGCAGAAGGGTATCAACAAATACCTTCGGTGGAAATTCAACCATGTCGTCAACAAGAAGTTGATGCTTTTTGGGCCGATAAAATAGCAGAAATTATGAAGGATCAGTTTGGGATCAAGCCCAAAGTTAATACCTATTCTTATCGGACTCCGTATCCTCCGGCATATGATTTAATTCCTCTCCCAAATCGGTACAAGGTGCCAGATTTCACTAAGTTCTCTGGGCAAGATGATACATCAACCATGGAGCATGTTAATCGTTTTATTATTCAATGTGGAGAGGCAGCTAGTAGAGATGAATTGAGAGTTCGTTTGTTTTCATCATCTCTATCTGGATCAGCATTTACATGGTTTATTTCACTACCGCCAAATTCTATTATTACTTAGGCTGATCTGGAAAAGCAATTTCATAAATATTTCTTTGCTGGAGTTCATGAAAAGAAGCTTACCGATTTGGTAAAAATGAGACAGCGCAATGATGAATCGGTGGAAGGCTTTGTGCAAAGGCTACGAGATGTAAAAAAATGTTATAGCCTGGTGTTGGATGATCGGCAACTTGCCGATTTGGCCTTTCAGGGATTGTTGCCACACCTTAAGGACAGATATGCTTCTCAGGAGTTCGAAAGCCTAAGTCATCTAGTGCAAAGGATTTCTGATCAAGACACTAGGGCTTTTGAACCTAAAAGGAATTGGAACAAGAAAGTTTCATTTGTCGAAGAAGTAGAAGATTCTGATTCGGATGAAGAACCAGTTATCGGTTTGGCTGAGTCACCAAGCCGATATCTTGTCCCTTTGGTCACAAAGAGCCAGAAAAGTTTACTTTCGACGTCACCAAAGCCGATAAGATATTTGATCTTTTGCTTCAGGAGGGCTAGATTAAGTTGTCACCTAATCATGTGATCCCATCGGCAGAAGAGTTGAAGAAAATGCTGTATTGCAAATGGCATAATGCAACTTCACACAGTACAAATGAGTGCAAAGTATTTAGACAACAATTACAGTTAGCTATTGAGTCTGGGAGAATAAAATTTGGCAATTCCAAGATTCAGAAGCCGATGAAAATTGATCAACATCCTTTTCCAGCAAATATGTTGGATGCTGAGGGTAAAATTAAGGTGTTGACATCGAAAGCTGCTGAAAAGAATGCATCAGTAGATCCCCAACATCTGATAACTACCGATGATGCAAAAGGCAAGGGGCTATTGACAGAAAGTGACAGTTCTAGAAAGCCTCCTCGATCTGGCATTGTGATTACTCATCAAAGACAACAGGAAGGCTGGCGTCAGCGAAGGGATCGGTATCGGCAACAGCAAGAGGAAAGACGTCAAGAGGAGTGGAATCGGCATAAGGATCATTGGAGGTGTCCGTTTTTTATTCATTGTTGGGAAGAAGGTATTAAGTTACCTACTGTTGAAGATTGCCCAGAGTACAATGGTTATTATGGAGTTAATCGTCCTGTAAGGAGGTTTCAATCTGGTAATCAAGGTTTGTCCATTAATGAGCCGATCAGAAGGAAAGCATCAGTATATGATCGGCTGGGGGGCAGGCTCAGTGTACATGAAAGGCTTGGTAAATGCGTTGCATATTTTCTGAGAAACCAAGAGGAGCTTGAAGAGATGACAAATGCAATAGTTCCTGATGAAGAAATATTTTACAGGGATCCTAATATACGTCGTGTGGAGACAACCAGGACTTATCAGCCAGTGTGGAAAACTAAACTTCCTCATTGGTGTCCAGAGGGTTTGACAAAGACACAGAAGAGGAAAATGCAGCGAGAGCGTCAAAAAGACTTATACCAAGAAGAAAGTTCCTCCAATGAGAGATCTGGTAATCAGCAGTGGCAGATAAGGCACAAAAATAAAGGCCCATTGGCAGATGTCAATATGGTGTTTATGTTGCCGATGGAATTTTTGGCTCTATCTGATAGCGAAGAAGTGGCTGTTTTCTCTGACCAAATAGCTCAATTAACGCTAGATCCAATGATGGCTGTTTTTGAGAAGCCTACCGATGATGAGAGACAACATCTTAAGGCTTTGTTTGTAAAAGGCAGAGTTGATGGGCAGCCTGTATCTAAGATACTTATTGATGGAGGAGCTGCAATTAATATTATGCCTTATGTGATCTATCGGAAGCTTGGTAAGGGGGATCAAGACTTAACTAAGACTGATATGATGCTAAAGGATTTTGAAGGCAATGTATCACCAGCTAAAGGGGCAGTGTGTGTTGAGTTGACCATCGGCAGTAAAACCTTACCGACAACTTTCTTTGTTATTAATGGCAAGAGTGCATATAATCTGCTTTTAGGAAGGGATTGGATTCATGCTAATTGTTGTGTTCCTTCTACAATGCATCAGTGTCTTGTACAATGGATTGGAGATAAAATTGAAGTTGTTCCTGGTGATTCTTCTTATATCATCGCATCGGCAGAATCAGACACTTATGAGCGAACCAGTGCATATCAGGAGAAGCTTAGAAAAAAGAGTTCCTCAAGGTTGCCGATTACGAAATTTTACCGATCCAAGCAGTCGGTTCTGAAGAAGAGTTTTAATGGATAGGTTTGCCGATGATGGAAAATTAGGTCAAGGATTTACATCGGCAGATGATTTAATAGAAGTAGATATTGGTGAAGGCGATAGGCCAAGGCCTACTTTTATTAGTTCTAAGTTAAATTCCAAGTGTAAACAACAACTAGTTGATTTGTTAAAGGAATATAAAGATTGTTTTGCTTAGGATTATACTGAAATGCCTGGATTAGACCGATCTATAGTTGAACATCGGTTGCCTATTAAGTCTGGATTTTGGCCACATCAGCAGCCGACACGCCGGTGCAATCCTAATATACTTCCTGATATTAAGGCCGAAATAACTAAATTAATTGAGGCAAAGTTTATTCGGTAGTGTTGATATGCAGAGTGGATTTCTAATGTGGTTCCTGTCTACAAGAAAAATGGGAAACTTTGTGTTTGTATTGATTTCAGGAATCTCAATAAAGCCACACCGATGGATGGCTACCCAATGCCGATTGCTGATTTATTGATTGATGCTGCAGCAGGGCATCATATTATCAGTTTCATGGATGGTAATGCGGGTTATAATAAAATATTCATGGCTGAAGAAGATATTTCCAAGACTGCTTTTAGATGTCCAGGTCATGTAGGATTATTTGAGTGGATAGTTATGACATTTGGTTTTAAAAATGCTGGTGCTACTTATCAAAGAGCTATGAACTTTATTTTCCATGAATATATCGGCACGTTGGTAGAAATCTAAATTGATGACATAGTGATTAAGTCTGGAGATATCACAAAGTATCTAACTGATCTGCGGAAGATATTGGAGTGCACAAGAAAGCATGGATTAAAGATGAATCCTAATAAATGTGCATTTGGTGTATCGGCAGGACAATTCTTGGGTTTTAGGTGCATCAGCGGGGCATTGAAATTAGTAGGAAATCTATTGAGGCGATCAACAAGGTTGTTGCTCCTGCCAATAAAACTGAATTACAATCCTTGATCGGTAAGATCAATTTCATCAGAAGATTCATATCTAATCTGTCAGGCAAGATCAAGGCCTTCAGTCCATTATTGAAATTGAAAGCCGATCAGGAATTTAAATGGGGAGATGAACAGCAATTAGCCTTAGATGAAATTAAGAGTTACTTAACAAATCCTCTAGTGTTAGTTCCACCTCAACATGGAAAACCTTTCAGATTGTATTTATCAACTGAGGATATTGTTATCGGTTCAGCTCTTATTCAAGAATTTGAAGGGAAGGAACGTGTTATCTATTATTTGAGCAGACGGTTAATAGATGCTGAAACCAGGTATTCGGCCATTGAGAAATTATGTCTATGTCTATACTTTTCTTGTATTAAGCTGAGGCATTATTTACTATCGGCTGAATGTACCGTCATATGCAAAGATGACGTGGTCAAGTATATGCTGTCAATGCCGATACTGAATGGTAGGATTGGTAAATGGATTTTAGCATTATCAGAATTTGACCTACGTTATAAATCGGCTAAGGCAGTTAAAGGACAGGTTATGGCCGATTTCGTTACTCAACATTGCAACACGGTGGATTCTCTGGAAATTGCTCCTTGGACACTTTTCTTTGATGGGTCTACTTGTGGTGAAGGGGCAGGCATCGGCATTGTGTTGATTTCCCCTCAGGGGAAGAAGTATGAGTTCTCATTGCCGATTGTTGCTACATCGACAAATAATCAAGCTGAGTACCAAGCCCTAATAAAAGGGTTAGAATTGCTTAAGGAAGTACATGCTGATGCTGTTGAAGTCTTTGGTGATTCAATGCTAGTTATAAATCAGTTGACTAGAGTTTATGAATGCCGAAGTGAAATTCTAATTTCATATCATGAAAAGTGTTTGGAGTTGTTAAAAGGATTCAGGAATTTTCATTTGGAACATGTTTCTCGGATGCATAATGAAGGGGCTAACCGATTGGCTCAGCATGCTTCAGGATATCAGCCTGTTCAAGAAGTATTAATATCAGCAGTTGATACCGATGACTGGAGAAAGGAAATTATTGATCATTTAAAGAATCCGTCTAAAAAGGTTGAAAGACGTATAAGGTTCCAAGCTGCCAAGTATGTGCTCCTCGATGATGAATTGTATTACCGTACCATAGATGGAGTTTTACTCAGGTGTGTTAGCATAGAGGAATCAAAAAGCCTGATGGGTGAAATTCATGAAGGAGTATGTGGGGCTCATCAGTCAGCTTTCAAGATGAAATGGATGATCAGAAGGAATGGATATTATTGGCTGACTATTCTTGAGGATTGTTTTAAATATTTTAAAGGATGTCAGGAATGTTAGAAATTTGGTAATATTCAGAGGGCACCCGCATCGGCTATGAACCCTATAATTAAGCCTTGGCCGTTCCGGGGTTGGGCTATTGATCTCATCGGTCAGATTTATCCACCATCGAGTAAAGGGCATAAATTTATTCTGGTTGCTACCGATTATTTCACAAAGTGGGTTGAAGCAATTCCTTTGAAAAAGGTGACATCGGCTAATATGATTGATTTTGTGAAGGAGCATATTGTCTACCGATTTGGCATCCCTCAAACCATCACTACCGATCAGGGTACTATGTTTACGTCGGGTGAATTTGATGAGTTTGCTATAGGTATGGGGATTAAAGTTTTGAATTCTTCACTGTATTATGCCCAGGCTAATGGTCAGGCTGAGGCATCTAATAAAGGAATTATCAAGCTCATTAAGCGCAAGATTAAAGAGTATCCTAAGAAGTGGCATACAGTATTAAATGAAGCTTTGTGGTCATATCGGATGGCGTGTCATGGTGCAACCAAGGTAACACCTTATCAGTTGGTGTATGGACACGATGCAGTATTACCTTGGGAGGTTAAAACTAGTTCTAGGCGGATACGCTTTCAAGATCAATTGACAGCCGATGATTATGATATCCTTATGAAAGATGAGTTGGAAGATGTAGCAGGTCATCGGTTAAAAGCTTTGGTTAGCATTGAGGAGAATAAGAAAAGGGTAGCTAGAATGTAAAGGAATTTGTCGATGGAGAATTGGTTTGGAAGTTGATTTTACCGATTGGAACTAAAAGTTCTAAGTTTGGCAAATGGTCACCTAATTGGGAAGGTCCATATCGGATAAATCAATCTGTTCCTAGTAATGCATATATTCTCGAAACTCTCGAAGGAGTTGCATTTCCCAGAGCATTAAATGGAAAATATTTAAAGAAATATTACCCTAGTATCTGGATAGATGCATAAAAGTGTAATTGCCGATAACAATCCTATCGGCTAGAGTTAAAACAAAGTATCAATGCATTGTTGCCGATGCGCTAATGTAACAAAGTTTGGATAGCCGATATCGCACGCAGGCGAATTTCATCGGCTTCTTTCAATTCTTTGGCATCTTCATCGGCAGTTCCTTCCACAGGTTTGAGTTTCTTTTTGAAGGCCAAGGCCTTGCGAGCTTGGGCATCTCGTTCCTGCTGGAGGGCTTTGATAGCGTCGGGAAGTTGGTCTTCTTCTTGCTTGGCTTGAGTCAGGGCTGCTTCAACCTTTTCCAGTTCAGCTAGCAGAGCTGCTCTTTTTGCCGATAAATCTAGGATTTTCTGCTTAAGTTCAGTGCTAGAGGCTTGCAAGTTGCTGATGCTTTTGTGCTTCTCAACGGCAGTTTGCTTCAGCTGCAGCATTTCTTCCTTAAGTTGAGCTTGAGCTGCTCTGTCGGCAATACGATGAACAGCCCTGTGATATTGAAGTTGTCTACTCTCTAGGTGAACTGCTGGGAAGATGATTTCTTCAACATCGGCAGGGACTTGGCCACGGATTGTTTTGAAGATAGTTTTTGCAGGGTCTGAATCGATCACCAGTTGAGCGGTATCTTGTTGCAGCAGATTCAGAAGAGCTTCTAGTTGGCCATAGGTATCTGCCGATATTGTTCCCAATGCCAGGGAAGAACTCGCCTCTTCTCCGTCATCATCAGAGACGTCGATAGCAAAAGAAAACAAGCTATCAGGAGAATCCTGTTCCTGTGAAGAAAAGAGAGTTAGAAATCCTATATGTGGTATCTAGGGATATTATAAACCAAGCAGTTAATCGGTTTACCTGCTTTAAGGTAATTTCTTGAGCCTGGCTTGAGGGAGCAGCTTGAAGAGGATCATGCAAAAGATCGGCAGAGGATGCCGATGGAATGTCTTCTATGACTTCATCAGTAGTAGGCCCTTGGGGTATAATGGCCGATGGTATATCTTGTGCAGGAGGAGCAGCTTGTTCAGTTATATCGGTTGGTTGAGTAACAGGTGTTGGAGCGGACGCAGGGGCTGGTGTAGACTTCTGTCGCTTTTGTTGAGCTTCGGCATCGGTTAAAGCTTTGCGCTTTGTTTGGGTCTCAGCGACAGTTGACTGGGGGGCATCGGTGTGTGTTGATTGGGGAGCTTGCGTGCTTGGTGTGCTTGCCGATGTACCCATTTGTTGCTACAAAAATAGGTGTAAGATCGGACGTTTAACAGGAAAAATGTAGGGATAAAGGAATACCTCTGAAGGCTGGGTAGAGGTCGTGGTGCTTGAAGTTAGAGGAGTTGCCGATGACGATCCAGCTGCAGCTCTTACACCCTGATAGTTATATGTTAATATAATGTGTATCGGCAGGAAACAAAGTAAGCAAGGTTATTACCTTAAAAGCCTTAATTAGGCTTGAAGCAGCAGCCATTGGAGTGGCCTTGGATGTTGCCAGTCTTGGTCTGGAGGTGATAGTTTTGGCACGAGTCCTCTGGAAGGTTAAGGTGTCTAAGGTAGGGGCGTTGTATCTGATTATTGAGACTGGAGAAATAGGGTGGAGGTTGAAGGGTCTTCCACTCTTGCTTATTGATGGGACTGGATCATCAGCCTGTTACAGGAAAGATTAGCTACCGATATATATATAAAAGGGGGGAGAGAGACAAAAGTTAAAAGGAACTTACTGCATCGTCAGGTACGGCATAGTCGGGATCGATCATGTGCCGATATGTGTGAACGGATGTTGAAAACAACTGTTCTTTCCACTCTTGCCACCATTGCTTATATGACTCTGTGATGAAAGACGCTGGTGACCAGGCAGAGAGATCAACATTTGAAATATCGGCATCGGGAGCAAGTCTTACTACCCTACTCCATTCAGTTCCAGCTGTAATAATTTCTCTGGGCTTAATCACATCGGCAAAGCATAGCTTGATTGGCAGTTGCCCAAAGGCTAGTTAGCGAGACACTGCCGATGGATTGTAGAATTCATAAGTAATATTAGAATTCTTCCCGCTACCAAATGTGTTTACCGGGATTGCTCTAGGGGTGATAATAGCCATCATAAGATCATTATCTTGGTTCAGATCACTATCGGCAAAATTGAAAAGAAGAGGGAACTTGTTATCCTCATCAATATAGGGTACCCAAGCCCTGAGATCACGAGGGAGACCATGGTAGAAATTCTGAAAAAACCTGCCGATTTGATCTTCATTGGCCTCTGTTCCAGGGAGGACGATTATGGCTTCGCCGAAGTTGAGAGGAGGGCGTGTTGCCGATTCATCATCTCCAAGGACGTAATCTTCGGCGATCTCTCGTGGGAATTCTTGGGCAAAGAAATCCCACTGTAGACGCTTATGCATGTGAGCGTTTAACCACATATTGATGAACCACCACGGGCCTCCCAAATTGCCGATGGGTTCACCAAGTAGAAGCTTCTGAGACACTTGGTGGAGGAGGTGGTAGGTCGAGCTCAGGAGGTATCGGCCAAGTGGGAATCTGACACCATTGGCCAAGAGTTCAGCTGCTGAAAGGAAGGCATTGGTTGGTCCTACCGATCGACCACAGAAGATAAACTTCTCCAGCCACATGTTCAGGAATATGGCATGTTCTCTTTGATTAACAGTACCAGTCTTTTGGTACTCTTGGATGTATCCTGTCCAGCCGCCGATGTTGCGTGTATTTACTCTATACTCAGCTTTTCTGCCAAAAATGTGGCCTTCATCGACAATTGAGATATCCAAGCCGGTGAGCATATATACATCGGCAAGAGTGGGGGCGCATGGGCCATGACCGAACATAAAGGTATTTGTGGTATCTGACCAAAAGTGAGCGGCAGCTATCATCATGGATTCATTCTTTTGCATATCGGCAATGGATAGCCTGATACATTGGTCTATCTTCCGTTCTGCCCAGAACACTTGCATCGATCTGTTGACCCTCAAATACCAATTTTTCTACCCTTTGGTGGGTTCGGGCCAAGATCGGAATGTATCCTTCCACAGATTCAAAGAGAAATTTTGAGCTTTGAAGGGAATACGGTTGGCCTCGGCATTGATCAGGTCGGTTGGATCTGGGTCGCCCATTGGACCTAGGCAATGGAGGGGAGGTTGGTTGGTTGGAATAACCAGTGTGTTGCGTAGTTCCTGAGTTTGGAAGATCAAGAGAATGGAAGAAAGTAGAAAAATACCAACTGTAAGAACTCGCAAGGAACCAGAAGGATCAAAGTAAAGGTAATAAGGGAAGAACGAACCGCAGGGACGTTGAAGTTGACCGCCATTGCTTCGAGAAGGATGAGGGCACAAGCTGGAGATTTGAAGTTGACGTTGGAAGGGGCTTTGATGGGTTGAGGAACACGCAGTTGTTGGTTAGGGTTGCCGCCGGAGAGAGAATGCCAAAGGTTAAAGTTTGAAGGTAGAAGATGAGCAGTCCGGGGGAAATCTATTTATAGGCCATTCGGGGTAGGGGTATTCTTGACTTATCTCTATGCCGTGCGCGGGTGGATCGAGGTGGTTCAGATGGATATGGTAACTATTCGCACGACAATCAAGGAATTGTGCAGAAGATTTGATGGCAAGTAATCATGACTTGGAAGATATCTTGACACAGGATCTTTCAGTTTTAAGAATGATGATGTGGCTATGATAAGATCTTGCTGATGGTTTGTTATTTTGGTATCTCAATCGGGATTGAAGCAAAAACAGTTGGAAATTGTGCGATATTAGAACTAGATTTGATTAAATTTAGTAACAGATCGTGTTATGCTTGGAGAATGGGTTGAGAAAAATAGGTAACAGCAAGTATTATCTGGAGTAAATTTCAGAGTATATCTTATACTCCGAAATTGGGGGCATGTGTTGACATCGTTTTTAGCACGTGTCAAGATGGTCAGGAAAGGTTAATCGGTGGAGGAAAGGTTACTGATTAGATTGATAGCCGATTAAAAGTTGGTAAAGAAGGCTGCTTGTGAATGGTGGTGGTGGCATGTAGACTCGAAATGAATTGTTGCCGATAAGGTTAAGAGTATTATTGCCGATGCCAATGGAAGAAACTTAAAGACCGCTGCCGATGAAACAGGGAGTGTGCCGATGGAAAAGATTTGAAGGTTGCTGCCGATAGAACAGGGGGTGTGCCGATGGAGAAGGTCGATGAGAGTACCATCGTGATTGAAGCGGACTATGGAATAAAAAGGAGTTAATTTCCTTGTATACGTTTATTAGAGTTTCAGTTGTATCAAAGTCGTGTGTTTCCTTAGGTTTGGATTTAGTATCCTAGTCGTATTTGGTTATGTTTCTGTAGATCAGGATATAAATATAGGGTGAAGGGCAATGTAAGAATCAATCAACATATCAAAAATAGCTTTTACTCTTATTTACATCTACTTTCGGTGACTTCATCAATTTGCGTATTTTTCCTTTTTACGAGTTCTCATCGATTCGGCGAGTTGCATTGCTCCAGTGCAATCTTCGACGATCCTCGAGTTCCGCGTGAGTACCTCTTGGCCGTGACTTCTGGGCGTATCACTGTTGTCAGGACCAAAGTGCTCGTATCTTCATCCTTGTCGATTAACAGGTCAAATCGACTGGCACGCTTTGGATATCGATTTCGGGTATTAGCCCTTTGTGTTTGCAGATCCACTTTTGCATCAACAACGTCATTGATTATAAGTGGATCTACAAGATCAAGAGGAAGGAGGACGACACGATTGATAGATACAAAGCATGCTCAGTAGCCAAGGGTTATAAGAAACATTATGTAATTGATTATGAGGACACTTTTAGTCCAGTGGTTAAAGCTACTACTATACATCTCATACTTTCTATTGTAGTTTCCAGAGGTTGGTCATTAAGGCAGTTTGACGTGCAAAATGCTTTTCTTCATGGAGTCTTGGAAGAAGAGGTTTACATGCGTCAACCACCTGGATACGCAGATAAGTCTCGTCCAAATTTTGTTTGTAAACTAGACAAAGCTATCTACGATCTCAAGCAAGCACCACATGCTTGGTATGCTCGACTGTGTTGTAATCTTGAAGCTCTGGGGTTTGTGTCTTCCAAGATAGATACATCCTTGTTTTTATTACAATAAAAGAAGGCATTTCATATTTGTTCTAGTCTATGTAGATGTCATAATTGTGGCGAGTTCATCACACAAAGGTCTGGGAACAAGTGGAGGGGCAGCGGGGGAATTTGAGTGGGTGGGTAGGGATTCGGGTGACTGATGGCGGGCGTGCTACGCGCTGTGCAGATGAGTTAGTGGGTGGCCAAAACTTGGCGGCGGCGGTGGTGGGGTTGGCGCATACCGCAGAGGGCAGCAGGATTTGAGGGGAGGGTGGCGGCGGCTAGGGAGTTGTGCGGCAGTGCCATAGCGACAGATGAAAAAGGTGAAGTGGTAGTGTTTGGAGAGGATGGGCACTAAAATTTTTTGAGAACGTGCCTTTTTTCATTCCCAGCACACGCGATAGACATGACCCTATACCGACCAAAAGGTGCGTCTTCTTTATCATTGTACGCCAACTGATTGTTCGAGCCTATAGCTAAATATTTTTAGCGACCGATGGTTACTGCAAAAGTACATTTAACAATGCTCAAACTATGGAGCAGTTATACCGACTAACTGTTTAACGGTATTACTGAACTTATAACGACACACATGTGACGCTATATTAGTGTTGTGGTGTAGTGAATGCTCTACTCAAGGAATTAGAGAAGGAGTTTGCCTTGAAAGATCTTGGTGAGTTGCGTTATTTTCTTGGGATTGAAGTCAAGAAAAACTCGGATCAATTGGTTTTGTCTCAGGGAAAGTATGTTGAAGACATCATTAAGCGAGCTGGTATGAATCATAGTAAGCCGGTCAACACACCCTTGTCCACTGTTGACAAGCTTAGAGCTTGGACCTGAGGACTCCACAAGGTATAGGAGTATTATTGGGGCCATGCAATACTTGACTCTTACTCGGCCCGATATTTCATTTGCTATAAACAAGGTGTGCCAATTTCTTCATGCTCCTACTACCTTGCATTGGAGTGCTGTCAAAAGAATCCTACGGTACATACATGGGACGTTAAAGCTTGGGCTTCACATCAGACGATTGAGCTCTATGATGGTGAGTGCCTTTTTGGATGCTGATTGGGCAGGGTGTGCGGATGACCGACGTTCAATTGGAGGCTTTGTTGTGTTCCTTGGCTCTAATCTGATCTCATGGTGTGCGAGGAAGCAAGCCACAGTGTCTCGCTCAAGTACTGGAGCTGAATATAAAGCGCTTTGCTAATGCAACAACAGAGATGATGTGGGTTCAGAAACTATTGACAGAGTTAAAGATCCAACATCCTCCTGTAGTGTGATTGTGGTGTGATAACATAGGGGCTACCTATCTCTCTACAAATCCTGTCTTCCATGCGAGGACAAAGCATATAGAAATAGATTTTTATTTTGTTAGAGAAAGGGCAACTCAAAAGTTGTTGAGTATTCGGTTCATTCATTTAGCAAATCAACTAGCAGATGGATTTACCAAACCGCTATCATTAGCTAAGTTGATCTAGTTTAGAAATAATCTCAACCTTGTGGCCAGTTAAGATTGAGAGGGGGTGTTATGATAACGTGTTATAGGCTTGAGTCTAGGTTCATTGTATAGTCCCTATATTGTTGTACAAGGTAGTTTGTTGGATCTAGATTGATCTTATTTGTTGTAACCTTGACTTCATGCACAAGCCACACCGGGGGCTGTTCCTGTGCTTTATAAACATGTAGCCGAGACCCTAAGGGGCATCTCGTTGAACCCAATTCACAGAGGAGACGTAAGACATCTAGCATGAGGACACGAGGGGCTTGGTACTTTGGTAGTAGAGGTGGAGCCAAAAATACGAGTTTCCTTTTGTTACAGGTAAGAGAAGAGGGGGGGACAATATAACTTTTTATCAAAATGTTATCAAATTTAAATATTTTGATTGAAGATTGTACTAACTTAGGGAGAGGTTAGCCCTCCCCTTTACCCTAGCTTGGTAGATATTTTTTGTAACAAAAGTTTTGTGTGAAAAGGTTTTACCCTAGCTCGGTAGATATTTTGTAACAAAAGTTTTGTGTGAAAAGGTTTTTCTGTTAGCAGTATATTGCGAGAAGGTCCAATAAACTAGCCATCATGCTAATTTCAGGATAACTCTGGCAAAAGGTAAGAAGTGATAAGTTGAGAGCCAAGAACACTAGCTTTCATGTCAGAGCTGAGAACACCATTTTTCATGCTTCACTTCCAAAGAATAATCATACATAACAATAATTCACTCAATAAGAACCGCTTCAAATAGTACTCTAATCATACAACTCTTAAAAGCGCTAGGTGTAGAATCTAGCGTGCGCACCCCTAGTCCCAAAATGAAATCTAATTTTAGGTTTAGACTAATAACCTGTTTGAATCAGCTAGGGCTATTTACTAGTTAGAACTAAAATTAGTCTAAATTAGTTGAAGTTGGTTAGCTAGTTAGCTAACAAAGTCATAAGCTTATTAATTAGCCCACCTATTAGACATTTAGACACCTATTTGGATATGTCCTAAAACTAAAGTTTCATAAGTTTGTAGAAAATAATATGAACTTCATATAAATTTACTATGAAATATACTACCTTAGTTTCAAATTATAGTTCTATTGGGGGGGAGGTACCCCCGGCACTGTAACAGAACCGACCAAATTATAAGAGCACAAGTACGAAAACAAGCACCGAAGCGCTCAAATTTTCAAACTTGAGCCCATATAATCCCGGTAGTCAATCGAAATCACGAAGGATTTCAAACCAAACTGCTTACAACCAGGATCGCATCATTCAACATACACATCATACGTTACATTTCACAAATAGTTCAGAAATAAGTTAACACCACGGAGTAGCAATTATTACAAACTGAGTTTGAAAGTAGCGGAAGTCTAACACACACTGAAGTTACTTAAATACTGCCAGTTTGGATAGATCAACATCCCACAAAAGAACGAGGTAAGTACATAAAGATGATCATGCCCATGTGATCTAGTCCTCATCCCCCGCGGGGTGAAGGCAAGTCTTGCAGAAGCCTTGGTACAGCATATCATCTGCAACAGGAGGGAATAAACCCTGAGTACTGGAATGTACTCAGCTAGACTTACCCGTCAAAAACCAGAAATAAAGTAGACACCAAGGATTCTGCAAGGCTTACACAAGAGGCTAGCTGACACCACATTTTGCATAAAGGCATAAGTAGCTGAAACTTTTATAACCTGTACTAGCAGTTATTTTTAGCATTTACCTGTCATCTATCTTAGCACCTGTACTAAACATGCACTTGATTATCATCAAACAATTATTCAGATTATTCCATAGCAGGTATAAATTGTGGCAACATTGTATCATTCACTTAACCATCTGTTTAATTAATGAGATCTACGTTGCCGCTGCTCAAGTCAAGTGCTCACTAACCGGGAGCGACGGCGATTCGAATCGAATTCCTATCCAGCTGGAGGGGTATTTCTAACACTCACCGCGCAGGCCCCTGCCAGGGTCGCACAAGCCACCTTTCGTATGATTCAGGAATCGCGGGTCCGAATGATGTCGCGACCCCAAGGGCGACACTCTGCCAGGTGATAGGGACTCTAACCCCCCCCTTGGTCTCACGCCAATGTCCCCAAGCACATCCTTTCTCTCCTCCAAGAAGCAACCTACCATTCGATTCCCGGCCTGAATCACATTACTCGGCTTCGCGGTCGGAACGACTTATCCGGCCAACTAAGTGTTAGACTGCGTTCAACATGACTCAAGGACGTACAGCGAATCGGTCCTTAAACGACTCAGACGGGCATGGCTCCACACCCAAGACGTGAAGTGTCTTGCAGCTGTACCATCGAACTCCCGCCCGGTCTCAATTTCATTTTAGAGCATGGTTCCATCACGATAGCCATAAGCCACTCGCGACCCAGTCCTATCTCTCGCGGATGACCGGAAATCACCCGACTTCTACCGTACTAAGCAGGGCTAAGCATTGACACGTGCCTACACCTAATATAGGATTAGGGCATAGTATCTGGACAAGGACAGGTGTAATGCAACAGTTGGTTTCATACAACTCCTATTACATAATGCAGTAAACAAATAAAAGTACTCAAGATATCTTTTATCAAATAATGGGTTCAGCATGCACCGGGGCTTGCCTTTCAGGAAGGTGGAAGGCCGGTGATCAGGACACTCCTGAAGGTCTTCTTCGGAGACTTCTTCGCCGATTGGCTCGGTCTGCTCCGCTGGTTGACTCAGCACTTCTTCTGGGACTGTCTGCTCGAACTCGAGGAGCGTTACCCCCTCCGGTACACCTATTGCATGAGTGCATAATAAATCTCATGAATGCATAATGAAAGATGCAATATGCTCGGAATGAAATGCTCGGAATGAAATGCATTACAACAATTTAGCGCTCTATTCAAATTACTTCAAAAGAGTAGGTGCAAATTTCCTCTCCGGTAGAGGAGTACTCACCTAATCTACTTAGCCTAAGATAAAGTTGCTCATCTTCAGTTAAAGCCCTAACACCTAACAATTACAAAAGTAACTTGTCTTAGGATATCACACCATATCAATCAGCAAAGCATCACAGTAGAGCATACTGGACAGCAGCTACTTGTTTTTATCATAAGTGGAGATTTACAAACCCAAAAGATATGATCTAGGACAATCTGGAAAGCCTAAGAAATGCTCTACAAAACATTTTCAGACCTCAACCCCAAACTCCTAAGTTTTCCACATCAAACTTCACAAGTTCCAGAATCTGTCCTCTCAAAACAGAGAGCAGCAGATTCTGAACTGCCACTTAAAACAACAGTAACTCTCAAACTACTAAGCCAAATGTTCCCAAATTTTGACACAAGCTAGTTCATCAAGTTTACTGTGACTTTGGTATTTACAAGTTTCCCCACAACAAATTTTATCAAAGGTCAAACTTAGAAATACTTCTAGCTGTCCAGAAAACCTAAAATTACAAAGGTTACATATTTGTTGATATGACCAAAGTCTCCTAAAACCAAACTACTGTTACTAACAGTTCACATTAGGTATAAAAACACCAGAAAGTAAGGTGGAACCAACTAGAATATTTATTTAACCCCATTTCTTAATTTACTTAATTATTTAGGTAGAATTTCAAACATATATGTAAACTGCTCCTAAAATTCTACAAAAATTACAGGGGACTCTCTGACCTCTAAATAGACCACAGTAAAAATTTGAACAAGTTTTATTCACAGAAACTCCCTATACAAAATTCACAAGCCCAAAAGGCTGATTTTTGCATAAATCATAAATCACATTGAAAAGTATCAAACAACAGATTTCATATTTTTCTTAGACACTCTAGGGTACCAAGACATTCTCCAAAAATTTACAATAACATTGCACATGTAGAAAAATTATAAAAATTACTTCAATTATTTCCTAGAATAAAATGATAGCCTTATAACTTGAAAATTACTTAAGTACTGAGGCCCAAATTTTTACCATAGCTAGGACTAGCATAGAGTAACCTACCCACCAAATTTCATAATTTATGGAACTCTACAGCTCAAGCTATAAATTAAACAAATTTGTATACATTCCAAAACACATTTAAAGGATCTAATAAAATCTTACAGAATTTAAACATCTCAAGCCAGATCTATATTTTTATAAAATACTACACATCCAGTAGATTCTAACAAAATTTATTTCATGATTTTTGGATCACTAAAACCCTAGATTCCTATTTTTCCAAGTATTACAAAAATCAGTATCAAAATAATAAAAATCTATTTTTATTTCGGACAACTGGGCCGGCCCGGGAACGAATCCGGCCCACTCGCGCGCGTTCGGCCCGCTCGGCTCTCCCGCCCGCGCGCGGCACTGACACGCGGGCCCCCGCGGTCAGCGACCGGGAGCAGGGGAGCCGACGCCCGGCGAGCTCCGGTGAGCTCGCGCTCGCCGGAGAAGAGCTCGCGCGGCCAACCGAGCACGGCCTCGTGATCTCCGTCACCCGGCGCATCGATTGGCACCCGTAGGACGGATGGGGATGGGGAGGAGAGGGCCTGCCGCCGTGCGTGGCGGCCGGTGACCTCCGGTGGCGGCGCACCGTCGCCGGTGAAGAAGCGCGGTGCGGTTGGAGCTCGGTACGAGCTTCACCGAGTCCAGGCGGTTCCATTTTACTACTAGGGGGAGATGGAGAAGGTCCCGAGACACCCGGCCACGGTGAGGTCCCATGGCGGGCTCCGGCGACCCCTCGGATGCGGAGAAGAAGACAATGCGGCTCACCTAGGGTTCAATCGCTGGCTCCAGTGGGTCAAGGGGATGGAGGGTGGTGAGGCGGAGGTGATGGCGAGCGCAAACGGCCGGTGGTGTGGCGTGGCTCGCGCTGGGGCTCGTCGGAGAAGAAGGGGATGGCGGCTCGGTTCTTTGCGTTTTGAAAACGAGAAGGAAGGAGGAGAAGGAAATGAATGGGGAAGGTTGGAGCGGCAGCAGAGGCGCTCTTCATGCGCTCGGCAGCTGGCCGCATCGCCAGGTCGCGCGCGGCGCGTGGAGGACACGCGGCGGCGTTCTTCTGCCGAGGCGCCACGACACGCCGTGTCGTTCGACTGAACTTTTGAAATCGCGATGTCAGTTAAACCGGGCCTGACAGCGGGACTTTGGCGACCTATAACTCCCAATCTAGACCGATTTAGTACAAGCCGTGATTAGCAAAGTTGTAGAGGTACATATCGTCTACAAATTTGCCCACTGGAGCTCGAGCTGAATCGGTCTGTAAATGAAACTATATGGTCTCAAAGTAGTGCTTGGTGAAACTGAAACCAAGTTTCAGTCAAAGGTGCCGACTGACAGGTCATTTTCATGGCCCAATATCTCTTGAACCATTGAGAACCAGGCTTGGGTGATATTGGCAAAGTTGTAGGGCTACATGTGATCTACAAATTTGTCAATATGAGTGAAGGCTAGTTTGGCTTGGTTTGCAAACTACAAGCTTCCAAAGTAGGCATCAGTGAAACTGTAAAGTCCAATTCCAGACTTAGAAAAATTCTAAGTCCTGGAATTACACTACTAGCTGACTTGTGGGCCACTTTTGAGCATGTTGTGGTCATTTTCATGAGATGGTCATATTGAGACTTTTGTTCCCCAAGAATTTCTTTACAACTTTGCTTAAGGGTGCTCTTCCATGCAAGATCTCTAAATTAGACTTTCTAATTGGTCAAACTAGAACCTTCTATGGTCAAATGGAAGTCAAACTTGTCATGGAGGGAAATTTTGTAATTTTGGTCAACATGAACCTTGATCCAAATGTTACTCTAAGTATAGCTAAGGTGTTGTAGGTCATGATTGATGACTTTACCTTTTTGTTACACCAACTAACAAATACTTTATGAAATCAATCAAGCAAACCCTAAACAAAAACATGAATTGCATTACATGAAATACTAAACATGGATTATGCATGTCATGCTTATGCAAATGCAATGCAATTAAGGACTAAACACTTGAGGTGTTACAGCCCTCCCCCCTTATAAAAAATCTCGTCCCGAGATTTGGAAAGCGTACCATTTGTCATAGAATTCTTTATAACCATCCCGCAAATAATCTTCCCGTTCCCACGTAGCATCACTCTCACTACCCTGATTGCTCCACATCACCTTGTACCACTTAACCACTTTACTTCTAGTTACTCGTTCCTGAGTATCGATCACTCGGACTGGTTTTTCTTCATAGGTTAAGTCGGATTCCAGCCTGATATCTCCTAACGGAACTTGTTCCTCAGGAACTCGAAGACACTTTTTAAGCTGAGAGACATGGAAAACATTGAATATGGCTCTCATCTCAGGAGGCAACTGGATTTTGTATGCAACAGCTCCACTCTTGCCTATGATCTGGAAAGGACCCACGTATCTTGGTGCAAGCTTCCGCTTAACGCCAAAACGTTGGACACTCTTCATTGGAGAAACTTTCAAATAAACGAAGTCTCCAACTTCAAATTCGAGTGGTTTTCTGCGACGATCAGCATAGCTTTTCTGTCTAGCTTGGGCTGCAGCCATATGTTTCTGGATAGTACGGACTTGTTCCTCGGCTTCCTGAACAAAATCAATGCCATAATACCTTCTTTCCCCAGCTTCTACCCAGTTTAGTGGGGTTCGGCACTTACGACCGTACAAAGCTTCGAATGGAGCCATCTTAATACTCTCTTGATAACTGTTATTGTACGAGAATTCGGCTAAAGGTAGCCATTTTTCCCAAGAACCCTTGGACGAAATGACGCATGCTCGCAACAGATCTTCCAAGATTTGGTTAACTCGTTCCGTCTGACCAGATGTCTGGGGGTGATAAGCAGAGCTTCTCACTAACTTGGTTCCCAGAAGGTGATGCAAATGCTCCCAAAAGCGAGCAGTGAACTGGGGACCCCGATCAGAAACGATTGTACGAGGTATCCCATGAAGCCGGACTATCTGATTGAAGTACAACTCAGCATAGTCAGTAGGACGATAGTCCACTCTCACGGGGATGAAATGAGCGGATTTGGTCAAACGGTCAACAATTACCCAGATAGAGTTATGATTTTTGACTGTGGGAGGAAGTCCGACAATGAAATCCATACTTATTTCTTCCCATTTCCAGCCTGGAATGGAAAGTGGCTGAAGCAACCCAGCTTTCATATGCACAGCTTTCACTCTGCAACAGGTGTCACATCTAGCAACATATGCAGCTATCTCTTTCCGCATCTTGGTCCACCAATAAAGTGGTTTCAAATCACAATACATCTTATTACTACCAGGATGGATGGACAACTTGGAAGAATGTGCTTCGGACAGGATCTGATCTCTAAGCTCTCGATCCTTAGGTACCACTAATCTATCCTTGAACCACAGCACACCTTCGTCATCTAACCTGAAATGCTTAGTTTCTTCCTCTTTCATCTTCCGTTTTATGTGAAATATACCCAGATCAGTCTTTTGGAGCTCGATGATTTTATTTCTGAGAGTACCACTGACAGTGATGTTGTACAAGACTGCCGGATGTAACAGGCGGGATCGGTGAAAATCAGTTTCAACTAAGGAATGGCAATGAGATTTACGGCTCAAGGCGTCCGCAACCACGTTTGCCTTGCCTGGGTGATAGTGCACTTGGAGATTATAATCTTTAATCAACTCAAGCCATCTTCTCTGACGCATATTTAGCTCGGGTTGGGTAAAGATATATTTGAGGCTTTTGTGGTCTGTATAGATATTGCAGACATTGCCCAGCAGATAATGCCGCCACACCTTCAAAGCATGAACAACTGCGGCCAGTTCTAAGTCATGCGTTGGATAATTCACCTCATGTTTCCGAAGTTGCCGTGAAGTATATGCAATTACTCGGCCTTCCTGCATCAGAACACCTCCCAAACCTATGCCTGAGGCATCACAGTAAACATCAAAAGGTTTCTCGATATCCGGTTGTGCCAAAACCGGAGCCGAGGTTAGGAGGGTTCGCAGTTGGTGAAAAGCCGCATCACACTCAGGAGTCCAGACAAACCTGGTGTCTTTTTGCAGCAACCGAGTCATGGGTTTGGCTATTTTTGAGAAATCCGGGATGAAGCGACGATAATAGCCAGCCAACCCAAGAAAACTCCGGACCTCATGAACCGAAGTAGGAGCCTTCCAATTCAATACTTCTTCTACCTTGGTGGGGTCCACCATAATACCTCCATCGGACAATACATGCCCAAGAAAAGGTACTTCCCGAAGCCAGAATTCGCATTTACTGAACTTCGCATACAGTTTATGCTCACGCAATCTGCTGAGGACAATACGCAAGTGTTCCGCGTGGTCTTCCTCATTTTCAGAATACACTAAGATGTCATCAATGAACACCACCACAAACTTGTCCAATTCGGGCATAAACACCGAATTCATCAAGCACATGAAGTGCGCTGGGGCATTAGTCAGACCGAAGGACATGACAAGATACTCATAAAGGCCGTATCTCGTCGAGAAGGCTGTTTTTGGAACATCTTCAGGACGGATTTTAATCTGATGATACCCAGACCTTAGATCAATCTTGGAAAAGACTTTGGCTTTGGACAATTGATCGAACAAGATGTCGATACGCGGCAGAGGATACTTATTCTTGACAGTGACTGCATTCAGAGGTCTATAGTCCACGCACATCCGCAAGGTTTGATCCTTCTTCTTTACAAAGATAGCAGGGCAACCCCACGGAGATGAGCTAGGACGGATCAACCCCTTCTTCAGAAGTTCATTCAATTGTACCTTAAGCTCAGCTAACTCATTTGGAGGCATTCTATAGGGTCTCCTAGAGATGGGTGCGGTACCAGGCAGCAACTCGATTTTAAATTCCACATCCCGATCCGGAGGAAGTCCCGGCAAATCATCGGGAAAAACATCCAGAAACTCATTTACTACGGGAATTTCAGCCAACGCCTTTGCTTGCACAGCATGAATTTTTCCCGACAATTCAACTTTTCTGGGAAGTTGAACTAGAAAACCCTTTTGATCGGTAGGATCTCTGAGCATAACTACCCGAGCAGATGTGTCAATGAGTACCCCATTCTGACTCATCCAATTCATTCCCAAGATAACATCTATGTCTAACCCCGGTAACACCAATAGAGCAAGCGAATAACTTCGCCCTTCTATCTCAAACTTAAGGTTCCCCACTACTTTGTTTGTGGAAATATTCCCACTTGCAGCACTAATACAATAACCCACACCTTCAACAGTATGCAACTTGTGTGCAAATTTGGATGCAAACTTAGGACTGATAAAGGAATGCGAAGCACCTGAATCAAAAAGTACCACTGCGGGGTGTTGGTCAACTAGGAACTTACCAGCCGTGACTACCTCACCAGATGGAATTTCTTCAATGCTGTTATAGTGAGCATGCCCCTGACGACCACCTTGATTGACATTTTTCTTAGGGTACGGACAGTTCCGGGCCCAATGACCTGGCTTGTTGCAATTCCAGCAAGGCATATTGCTAGGAGGAACACTAGAACTACTCTGACCAGAAGTCCCCTTGGGCAGAGCTACAGTATATGCCTTACGGAACCCAGTTTTCGCAGCCGTCTTTTTCTGTGGCGGACGGAACCTTGCATTCTGGGCAGGCGGGCGTGGAGAAGACCTGGGTGCTGCTGAGGCCCTTGACTGAGAAGCACTTGCCTCAAGGGCCCTTTTCCGGCTCTTAGAAGCAGAATAAATAGTATTATTGTTCTCTTGTGTCAAAGCATCACTGATGAAATCATTGAAAGTGGTACACTTGCTAGTACCCATAGTCTTCATTAGCTTTGGGCCGAGGCCCCTTTTGAAACTAGCAATCTTTTTGGCATCAGTATCCACAAACTCCGTGGCGTACCTTGCCAAATTGTTGAAGGTCTGCAAGTACTCAGTTAAGCTCTTGTTTCCTTGTGACAGCCTCATAAACTCTGTGTGCTTGATTGCCATCAGACCTGGAGGGATATAATTCCCCCGGAAGGCCGCCTTAAACTGATCCCAAGCGATCGGGACATTAGCAGGGAGCGTGGAGCGATAGTGACTCCACCAGATGCCTGCTGGACCATGCAATTGATGGGAGGCATACTCCGTTTTCAGCTCATCAGTTAGGCGTAACAGACGAAACTTTTGCTCAATTGTGTTCAACCATTCATCAGCCTGCAGGGGCTCTTCCGCTTCCTTAAAAAGCGGGGGCTTTGTATCCAGGAAGTCCTTGAAGTCACTATATTGGTTTGGCTCCGGGCCCTGACGACCATGCCGAGCCTCACGATTGGCCATTTGGCGCAATGCGTCGGCCAACATCCGCTGCCCCTCAACTACTGTTTGCATTAACTCCGCCGGAGTGGGTGGTGGCGGAGGGGGCGGCTGGTCCTCCTCCTCATTTCCACGACCTCTACGAAGATTGTACGACATCTGCAAAATGCATAGCCAATGAGCACTGACGATGTGGGAAATTTGTAGATGAATTATTGCGAAATGTCAAACTGTCTTCAAGAATAAAATTCTCATAATAAATAAGGCACAATAATTCATCACAACCGCACAATCCATTCAAGCGCATCAATTGCCGAACTCGTACTTGGTAATCCATCAAGACGTTCTTCGATAAGGGCTCACTTACAGGGAGCACAACGGTTATCGGATCGTTTACGTTGCTATCTACGTGATTTTGACCTTTTTGCCCGGTATTTTGATTTGATCTCAAGGTTGTTAGTGACCGTGAAAGGCTACTTCAAACTGACCACAAAGAGACTTCTCAATGGAAAGTTCTATGTTGGGTCAGGACTAGCCACCTCGATACCTGCGCGTGCCAAGCAGCACAACCTTATGTCGCGCGCCATAGGAGGCCCTCGGTTTCGTCGCGGCACCGAAGGGTGCTAATCGTGACACCATCACCGAACACAACACAATAAGACATCTCATTGCGATCGAAATTAACAGGTTCAAACTACATTTAGGAAACATATGGTTCAGCCTTACATCCCAACGTCAAATTATTACAAGGCCTCACTCCTACATAGGGAGGCACAAAAGACGATCCTAACATTAAAGGTACGTGACGACTACTCTAAGCATCATCCTCCGAGTCCATGTCAAGGATCTCCCCGCCGTCCTCATCACTGACAGGCTCTAACTCTTCGTCTTCTTCTTCTTCTGGCTCTTCCTCTGGTGCTTCCGCAGGTGGAGCATCTTGTGGCCCATTGACCTCCACTTCATCATCATCATCCTCTGCCATGAAGATTCCGGAACCCATCTCCTCATCAACATTGTTGTTCCTAGGTAGCAGAGGATTTAGCTGGTTGTTCTGGCGGTGCACTTCTTCATGAAGATTGTCATTGTATTCTTCAGCATTTTCCAACTGTTGTTCGAGCTCAAACTGGCGAGCTCTCAGAACGTTCTCCTCGTACCAGGCTTCATCCCTCTGTTCCATTACACGGACCAACATACGCTGACAGTTGCGATTGGCCACTGTCAACCTTTGGACTGCAAGTGTTTCTTGATCTCTATCATGAATTACTTGCTCCAATTGTTGCCGTGCTGCATCCCTGGCAGCGGTCACCTCAGCCAGCTCAGCCCGTAACTGTTCCACCTCGGAGGGCTCAGGACGGGGCTCCCGTGGAGCTAACTGGTGGCGAGGGACCCTTCCACCCGTTGATTTACGGGCTGTCATCCGGGTACGAGCCATCTGTATCAACAAGATGTGACTTAAAGTGAGAATCATTTAGGGGATACGAAATTTATCTTTAGTCGGGACTATTAAAATTTTTAAGGAGGGAGTAAATGACATGTATGATATAATTAAACATGATGCATGCACGATCCGTACGTCCTCTCACCTTAGTAGAAAACTAATATGCTAACGCTAAACGGTGGCATACATACGTTCTCTCATATAAGCGAAACTATCGGTCTACACGTTACGCTGTTAGTGTACCTGCAGAAAATTTCCATTGCAGCCCAACAATTCCCAAAATAACATACAAGAAAGCAGTAAACTAAATACTTTCCATATACACATCCCCGGATGTATATATTTCAGTATCAAAGCTACCCGATGGATAGATGCCCACAATTAAGTGCTTTTACATAATTACATGGTTTGAACATGTAAATATGCAAACCACCAAAACTACTCTCCCCTAGACCGCCGGTTGGACGATCATGCTCTCACAACTCACACTTACCAGAGCGTCGAGGTAATTGATCCATACATTACCACCCAAGTGGATGGCATCCATACAATATCACGCCGTATGGACGACGAAACAAAAACAAACAAGGCCCCCAAGTTAGTCTTTATAATAAGCCACCTAAGAGTCCTTATTTGGGCTAAGGGATGTGATCACTGGCATAATTATAAAAATACTTTTTAAAGTTTAACCCTTTTCGCAAACAAATACTTTTGTTTTTAATTACTCGTAATGATGTGCTTAATGTTGAATTATGCTCCGATACCAGCTGTAACAGAACCGACCAAATTATAAGAGCACAAGTACGAAAACAAGCACCGAAGCGCTCAAATTTTCAAACTTGAGCCCATATAATCCCGGTAGTCAATCGAAATCACGAAGGATTTCAAACCAAACTGCTTACAACCAGGATCGCATCATTCAACATACACATCATACGTTACATTTCACAAATAGTTCAGAAATAAGTTAACACCACGGAGTAGCAATTATTACAAACTGAGTTTGAAAGTAGCGGAAGTCTAACACACACTGAAGTTACTTAAATACTGCCAGTTTGGATAGATCAACATCCCACAAAAGAACGAGGTAAGTACATAAAGATGATCATGCCCATGTGATCTAGTCCTCATCCCCCGCGGGGTGAAGGCAAGTCTTGCAGAAGCCTTGGTACAGCATATCATCTGCAACAGGAGGGAATAAACCCTGAGTACTGGAATGTACTCAGCTAGACTTACCCGTCAAAAACCAGAAATAAAGTAGACACCAAGGATTCTGCAAGGCTTACACAAGAGGCTAGCTGACACCACATTTTGCATAAAGGCATAAGTAGCTGAAACTTTTATAACCTGTACTAGCAGTTATTTTTAGCATTTACCTGTCATCTATCTTAGCACCTGTACTAAACATGCACTTGATTATCATCAAACAATTATTCAGATTATTCCATAGCAGGTATAAATTGTGGCAACATTGTATCATTCACTTAACCATCTGTTTAATTAATGAGATCTACGTTGCCGCTGCTCAAGTCAAGTGCTCACTAACCGGGAGCGACGGCGATTCGAATCGAATTCCTATCCAGCTGGAGGGGTATTTCTAACACTCACCGCGCAGGCCCCTGCCAGGGTCGCACAAGCCACCTTTCGTATGATTCAGGAATCGCGGGTCCGAATGATGTCGCGACCCCAAGGGCGACACTCTGCCAGGTGATAGGGACTCTAACCCCCCCCCTTGGTCTCACGCCAATGTCCCCAAGCACATCCTTTCTCTCCTCCAAGAAGCAACCTACCATTCGATTCCCGGCCTGAATCACATTACTCGGCTTCGCGGTCGGAACGACTTATCCGGCCAACTAAGTGTTAGACTGCGTTCAACATGACTCAAGGACGTACAGCGAATCGGTCCTTAAACGACTCAGACGGGCATGGCTCCACACCCAAGACGTGAAGTGTCTTGCAGCTGTACCATCGAACTCCCGCCCGGTCTCAATTTCATTTTAGAGCATGGTTCCATCACGATAGCCATAAGCCACTCGCGACCCAGTCCTATCTCTCGCGGATGACCGGAAATCACCCGACTTCTACCGTACTAAGCAGGGCTAAGCATTGACACGTGCCTACACCTAATATAGGATTAGGGCATAGTATCTGGACAAGGACAGGTGTAATGCAACAGTTGGTTTCATACAACTCCTATTACATAATGCAGTAAACAAATAAAAGTACTCAAGATATCTTTTATCAAATAATGGGTTCAGCATGCACCGGGGCTTGCCTTTCAGGAAGGTGGAAGGCCGGTGATCAGGACACTCCTGAAGGTCTTCTTCGGAGACTTCTTCGCCGATTGGCTCGGTCTGCTCCGCTGGTTGACTCAGCACTTCTTCTGGGACTGTCTGCTCGAACTCGAGGAGCGTTACCCCCTCCGGTACACCTATTGCATGAGTGCATAATAAATCTCATGAATGCATAATGAAAGATGCAATATGCTCGGAATGAAATGCTCGGAATGAAATGCATTACAACAATTTAGCGCTCTATTCAAATTACTTCAAAAGAGTAGGTGCAAATTTCCTCTCCGGTAGAGGAGTACTCACCTAATCTACTTAGCCTAAGATAAAGTTGCTCATCTTCAGTTAAAGCCCTAACACCTAACAATTACAAAAGTAACTTGTCTTAGGATATCACACCATATCAATCAGCAAAGCATCACAGTAGAGCATACTGGACAGCAGCTACTTGTTTTTATCATAAGTGGAGATTTACAAACCCAAAAGATATGATCTAGGACAATCTGGAAAGCCTAAGAAATGCTCTACAAAACATTTTCAGACCTCAACCCCAAACTCCTAAGTTTTCCACATCAAACTTCACAAGTTCCAGAATCTGTCCTCTCAAAACAGAGAGCAGCAGATTCTGAACTGCCACTTAAAACAACAGTAACTCTCAAACTACTAAGCCAAATGTTCCCAAATTTTGACACAAGCTAGTTCATCAAGTTTACTGTGACTTTGGTATTTACAAGTTTCCCCACAACAAATTTTATCAAAGGTCAAACTTAGAAATACTTCTAGCTGTCCAGAAAACCTAAAATTACAAAGGTTACATATTTGTTGATATGACCAAAGTCTCCTAAAACCAAACTACTGTTACTAACAGTTCACATTAGGTATAAAAACACCAGAAAGTAAGGTGGAACCAACTAGAATATTTATTTAACCCCATTTCTTAATTTACTTAATTATTTAGGTAGAATTTCAAACATATATGTAAACTGCTCCTAAAATTCTACAAAAATTACAGGGGACTCTCTGACCTCTAAATAGACCACAGTAAAAATTTGAACAAGTTTTATTCACAGAAACTCCCTATACAAAATTCACAAGCCCAAAAGGCTGATTTTTGCATAAATCATAAATCACATTGAAAAGTATCAAACAACAGATTTCATATTTTTCTTAGACACTCTAGGGTACCAAGACATTCTCCAAAAATTTACAATAACATTGCACATGTAGAAAAATTATAAAAATTACTTCAATTATTTCCTAGAATAAAATGATAGCCTTATAACTTGAAAATTACTTAAGTACTGAGGCCCAAATTTTTACCATAGCTAGGACTAGCATAGAGTAACCTACCCACCAAATTTCATAATTTATGGAACTCTACAGCTCAAGCTATAAATTAAACAAATTTGTATACATTCCAAAACACATTTAAAGGATCTAATAAAATCTTACAGAATTTAAACATCTCAAGCCAGATCTATATTTTTATAAAATACTACACATCCAGTAGATTCTAACAAAATTTATTTCATGATTTTTGGATCACTAAAACCCTAGATTCCTATTTTTCCAAGTATTACAAAAATCAGTATCAAAATAATAAAAATCTATTTTTATTTCGGACAACTGGGCCGGCCCGGGAACGAATCCGGCCCACTCGCGCGCGTTCGGCCCGCTCGGCTCTCCCGCCCGCGCGCGGCACTGACACGCGGGCCCCCGCGGTCAGCGACCGGGAGCAGGGGAGCCGACGCCCGGCGAGCTCCGGTGAGCTCGCGCTCGCCGGAGAAGAGCTCGCGCGGCCAACCGAGCACGGCCTCGTGATCTCCGTCACCCGGCGCATCGATTGGCACCCGTAGGACGGATGGGGATGGGGAGGAGAGGGCCTGCCGCCGTGCGTGGCGGCCGGTGACCTCCGGTGGCGGCGCACCGTCGCCGGTGAAGAAGCGCGGTGCGGTTGGAGCTCGGTACGAGCTTCACCGAGTCCAGGCGGTTCCATTTTACTACTAGGGGGAGATGGAGAAGGTCCCGAGACACCCGGCCACGGTGAGGTCCCATGGCGGGCTCCGGCGACCCCTCGGATGCGGAGAAGAAGACAATGCGGCTCACCTAGGGTTCAATCGCTGGCTCCAGTGGGTCAAGGGGATGGAGGGTGGTGAGGCGGAGGTGATGGCGAGCGCAAACGGCCGGTGGTGTGGCGTGGCTCGCGCTGGGGCTCGTCGGAGAAGAAGGGGATGGCGGCTCGGTTCTTTGCGTTTTGAAAACGAGAAGGAAGGAGGAGAAGGAAATGAATGGGGAAGGTTGGAGCGGCAGCAGAGGCGCTCTTCATGCGCTCGGCAGCTGGCCGCATCGCCAGGTCGCGCGCGGCGCGTGGAGGACACGCGGCGGCGTTCTTCTGCCGAGGCGCCACGACACGCCGTGTCGTTCGACTGAACTTTTGAAATCGCGATGTCAGTTAAACCGGGCCTGACAGCGGGACTTTGGCGACCTATAACTCCCAATCTAGACCGATTTAGTACAAGCCGTGATTAGCAAAGTTGTAGAGGTACATATCGTCTACAAATTTGCCCACTGGAGCTCGAGCTGAATCGGTCTGTAAATGAAACTATATGGTCTCAAAGTAGTGCTTGGTGAAACTGAAACCAAGTTTCAGTCAAAGGTGCCGACTGACAGGTCATTTTCATGGCCCAATATCTCTTGAACCATTGAGAACCAGGCTTGGGTGATATTGGCAAAGTTGTAGGGCTACATGTGATCTACAAATTTGTCAATATGAGTGAAGGCTAGTTTGGCTTGGTTTGCAAACTACAAGCTTCCAAAGTAGGCATCAGTGAAACTGTAAAGTCCAATTCCAGACTTAGAAAAATTCTAAGTCCTGGAATTACACTACTAGCTGACTTGTGGGCCACTTTTGAGCATGTTGTGGTCATTTTCATGAGATGGTCATATTGAGACTTTTGTTCCCCAAGAATTTCTTTACAACTTTGCTTAAGGGTGCTCTTCCATGCAAGATCTCTAAATTAGACTTTCTAATTGGTCAAACTAGAACCTTCTATGGTCAAATGGAAGTCAAACTTGTCATGGAGGGAAATTTTGTAATTTTGGTCAACATGAACCTTGATCCAAATGTTACTCTAAGTATAGCTAAGGTGTTGTAGGTCATGATTGATGACTTTACCTTTTTGTTACACCAACTAACAAATACTTTATGAAATCAATCAAGCAAACCCTAAACAAAAACATGAATTGCATTACATGAAATACTAAACATGGATTATGCATGTCATGCTTATGCAAATGCAATGCAATTAAGGACTAAACACTTGAGGTGTTACAGGCACCGCTCCCCCCTAGCCCTTGACCCGGCGCTGGCCTTCCTAGCTTCCCTCATCACGGACAGTAACCTCCGCGGCGAGGGTTTCTCTGCTCATTTGTGTCCTGTTTGTGTAACCAGGCGGGGGCCCGAAGGTCGACCAAGGCTCGAGGAGACAGAAGGAAAGGAGCCAGGCGGCAAGGACGGGCGGACCTCCACCACGGATACGCGAGGGCCTGGCGCCCAATGCGGGAGCGGACCACCACAACACAGAAGACGACCCCGTTAGGGTGGATGAGCCCGGGAGTGGTTGACCATGTGAGCAAAATTACCGCCGTGCCCTTGGCTATTGTACTACACTTACCACCTGGGGTCTGACTCTAATGTAATTCCACTGTGCCCACGGGTATGATCTATAAATACCTAGGAGGCTCCTGTAAGAACGGACGGATTTTCCCAGATGAATTAATTTGCACTTGATCCGCATTTATTCATCACCTCGCTTACCATTACCTTCGCTTGTCCCTACGAGATAGCTCAGTCCCTTCACTGTGGGAAACCCTCGATCTCTCCCCCCGTGCTACTCGACGAGGACGAAATACTAGGAATGACCCCACAGTTGGCGCCGTCTGTGGAGACCCTAGTCTGCCACTTCCCAAAATAATGGCGACAATAAGAAGAAACACCCAGAGAGACCCACCCCCCGCCGCGAGGGTCGGATGCGGCGGCAGGAACCTCCGCAGGCGGGGCAGCGGAACCCAAACGCCACAACCCGCTGCTCAATCGACGGGGTCCAGCATGGCTTGGGTGAGTCCCTGACGGCTAGAATTGAAGCCAACTCCCAACCTAGCCCACCCAGAATGGAAGAGGTGGGTTACGTACCGCAGGACAATGATGAAGACACAGAGGCAAGAGGCCTCGAGGCCCTAAACCGGATGCATGAAGAGCTCCAAGAAAAAATACGTCGAGACAAAGCCCACCAGAGGCAGGCACGCCTACAAGTAATAAGGCAGAAAGTAGATGAAGCTAGAGAGCAACTCAGACAGATGGATGAATATCTAGCCACTATTGAAGCTGACCAAAACTACTTGCCTGAGCAACACAACCTACCACCCCCGCTACAACCAAACCCACCTCCGCTACATCCAAACCCTCCACCTCCGTCACCACCTCCTCGCTTACACCAAATCTACCTAGAATACATCCCTCCAGCCATACAACTCCACCAAAGAAACCAACCCCTGCCAATGTCCTACGACCCAAAATCCCCCCTAACCCAAATACTACAAACCAAAAGCTGGCCACTCGAATACAAACCACAAAACCTACCAAGGTACGATGGAAGCATAGACCCTCGCTAATTTGTAATGAGTTACGAAGCTACAGTATCAACGGCTGGAGGGGATGAATACACCATGGCAAAATCCTTCGTGATCATAGCACAAGACATCGCCCAAAGTTGGTACAATGACCTTTCTCTAGGATCAATTGATTCCTAGGGCAGTCTCCGTCAAAAACTGTGCAACCACTTCAAAGGCGTCAGCTCCTCAGCAACCAACCCCATGGAGTTGTTCGCTTGCACTCAAGTCGAGTGGGAACCTCTCCGAGACTTCTGGTGAAGGTTCGTGCAACTCAGGGCCAGGACACCGGACATAACAGATGATACAGTAATCCTCGTAGCAATCAACAGAGTAAGGTCGGGACCATGCTCCTCGAGGCTCGCAAGAAAGCCACCAAAAACCATTGCTGAACTACATGAAGTTATGGAGAAATACATCAAATTAGACACAATCTTCCACTCAATGACCAAAGCCCTCCGACCCCAAACGCACCCACCTCCAAGGCCACCATAGCGCAATCAATACCCATGTAATGAGACAATCAATGTGAATACAATAGAGTCTACACCTCCGCAATGCCAAAGGCAGGAAACAAACCAAAGACCCCAATCAACCCCGCCGCTAGCCAAAATGACGACAAAGACCACACCCAAAACAAATCCAACCAAAGAGACGCATCGAAGACATACTCCCATTTCTGTGGCCCGGGAAAGGGGCACCAACAAAACAGTGCCCCTGTTTTGTGAAGGGAAAAGAATACCAAGAGGCACAGCAAGCCGCGGCCTCAGGGCCGCCAAAACCTGTTAACTACACAAGAAGGCAACCAACCACCACAACTAGTGCATACCACTACACACCAATAAATTATGGCATTCCCTCGCAACACCATCTTCGACAATACCCAATCTTAGCTAGCTACAATCCTTCCTACCACCATTACAATACCTACGACAACCCTCAATGATCTTACAGCTACAACAATCATTCCAATAACCAACCATACACAATTACTCACCCACCTACCCCTCCACAAATGCAAAACCAGCACCCAGCCTTACCACCAGCACCCCCGCCACCACCAACCCAACTGCAGCAACACCAAGTAAAACCAGAGCCCGCGAGCCAACCCAGTCAAACAACAATCAATAATCCAATTGCAACCTTCGATGTGATACTGGCAATCACCGGGGGATCCAACGAAGACCACGTTAACAAGCGACAACACAAAGAGCATATGAGGTGAGTACACCACCTCGCTACTGAAGGGCCACAAAAAACTCTCGGTGGTCTCACATCCCAATAACCTTTGACAGCTCAGACCTCAAACTAAAGGATTACCCCCACACTGACGCGATGGTCATCTAGACAAATCTAGCTGGATGGGCAGTAACAAGGATCCTCGTTGTTACAGGCAGCTCTGCCGATATCCTATTCGCTTCAACCTTCAACAACATGAAACTGATAGAAACCTTCTCCAACCGACAGGACGTCCGTTATATGGATTAGTGGGCAAACAAGTGAGGGCCATGGCAAAATCACACTTCTAGTAACCTTTGGCGACCAAAGCAACAACAGGATAGAGCACATAACCTTCAATGTGGTTGACATGCTATACAACTACAACGCAATTTTCGGCTGAGGGATCACAAACGTTTTCAGTGTAGTCCTCCACCTAGGCTATCTCTGTATGAAGCTGCCCTCTGCCAAAGGCGTCATTGTCGTATATGGCAACCAAGACCTCGCTAGAATAGTAGAAGAAGCAGCTACCCCAGGGCAGAAAAATATACACAACCTTAGTAAAGAAAAACCAAAAGTCAAAGAACCCTCGCCAGACGAACCACAACAACAAGCCAAGGTCAAGCTAGCAGAAGAAACCAAGAAGGTGCACATATTCGAAGGTAACACCAGCAAGCAAGTCATCATCTCCGCTATGCTAGACCACAAAACTGAGAGCAAGCTCATCCATTTCCTACGCGACAACAATGATATCTTTGCCTGGTTTGTAGAAGACCTCCGAGGGGTGGACAGATCAATCATTGAGCACATCCTTGATGTGAACAAAAACCACCCCCAGTTAAGCAAAAACTTAGAAAAATGTCCGAAGAAAGAAAGCAAGTAACCAAGGCGGAGGTCCAACGCCTTCTAGATGCGGGGGTCATTCGTCCAGTCAAATACCCAACCTAGCTATCAAATGTCGTGCTAGTCAAAAAGAAAAATGGCAAGTGGAGAATGTGCATCGATTTCACGAGCCTGAATAATGCCTGCCCCAAAGATGATTTCCCTCTACCAAGAATTAGCATCCTCATTGACTCAGCAACTGGTTGCAAGCTCCTCTCACTCCTCAACTGTTTCTCGGGCTACCATCAGATATGGAAGAATTAGGAAGACGAGGAAACGACAAGTTTCATCACCCCTTTTAGAACATACTGCTTCAGAAGAATGGCAGAAGGGCTACAGAACGCAAGGTCAACCTTCGCTCGCATGACTGCCAAAGTGTTCAAAGAAGACAAAGCAATCTCTACATTTGTGGATGACATCGTAGTACAAAGCCAGCTCAAACAAGATCACATCGAAGACTATGGCAGGGCATTCACCAACCTTCATAACGGGGGCTCAAATTGAATCCTAAGAAATGCATATTTGGCGTAAGCAAGGGTAAACTGCTTGGCTGCCTCGTCTCAGCAAGAGGAATCAAGGCCAATCCAGAAAAATTGACGCAATCCTCAATATGGAACCTCTGACTTCATGAAAGTTAGCACAGAGGCTCGCAGGAAGGCTTACAGCACTAAACAGATTTATTTCAACGTCTGCGGAGCGAGGCTCCCTTTTGTCAAAGTACTGAAGAACACAAATCCGTTCAGCTGGGGACCCATTCAGCAAAAAGCCTTTGATGATCTAAAGGCCTACCTACACAACCTCACAACCCTTGCCAGCCCTCAGTTGGCAAACCGCTACTCCTATATGTTGCAGCCTCGCTACATGCCATCAGTGAAGTACTAGTAAGAGAAAAACAAGAAGAACATCAGAAGAAGCAGCTGCCTATGTACTACATATCTAAAACCCTCAACGGTGCAAAAAAATTCTATACAGAAATGGAGAAGGTAGATACGCAGTCGTCATGGCCTCTAGAAAACTAAAGCACTATTTCTAGGCACACAAGATTATTATACCTCGAGCGTCTCGCTCGACAACATCTTCAAGAATCCAGAAGCCATAGGTTGAATTGGAAAATGGGCAACCGAAATCAACGATTTCGTAATAGAGTTCATCGGAAGAAACACAATCAAGTCCCAAGCCCTCGCAGACTTCGTCATAGATTAGATCCCCAACACCTATAACACAGCGGAGGTCACAGAACCAATCTAGACAATGCACACAGATGGGGCATGGGATCAGTAGGAGCTTGAATCACGGTAATCCTAACCTTGCTGTCCAGCATCAAACTCAGATACGCAGTGGGCTAGAATTCCAGTACACAAACAACAGTGTAGAATACGAAGCAATTATCCTGGCTCTATCAAAGCTCTGCGCACTTTTAGCAAGGTGTGCAGTTATCAAAACTGACTCCTAGGTCATCTTGGGCCACATCGAGAAAAACTTCAAAGCCAAAGAATCCAAGTTGCAAAAATACTTGCAGTCAGTCCGCAAAATTGAGGGTTTTTTCCTGGGAATCACGACCAAACCAATCCCAAGGTCAGAAAATAGCGAGGCTGACGAACTAGCAAAGGCCGTGGCTCAGGGTTCAACCTTACCCTTGGATGTCTTCTACGTGGTCATTAGTCAACCCTCGGTAGAAGTATACATCAAGGCACCAAAAGTCATTAACGCAATACACAGCGAAGATTGGAGAGCACCCATCATGGCCTACCTCAAGGGCTATCATGAACTAGAAACAAAAGAAGAAGAAAAGTGGATGCAACAGAGAGCGCGAGGGTAAAAAATCATCAACAACGAGCTATATAAAGCCAGTATAACAGCTCCACTACTCAAATGCATCACGACCAACGAGGGAAAGCAGCTATTAAAAGAAATACACGAGGGCTCGTGCGATTCACACAATGGACCCAAGGCCCTAGTGGGAAAAGTTCAAACCAGGGTTCTATTGGCCAATGGCAATGAACGATGCAGCCTCACTAGTGCAACATTGCGAAGGTTGCCAAATGTTAGCAAGACACTCAAACAGGACAGGGGCTCCAACCACATTAATCTGCCCAACCTGGCCCCTTCAACGATGGGCAATGATCCTTGTGGGACCACTACCAACCGCCCCAGGAAACCTCCACTACGCGGTGGTCACCGTCGAGTACTTCACCAAATGGATAGATGCAAAACCACTGGCTTTAATAACCTCACAAACAGTCAAGAAGTTTTTTTGGTAGCAAATCATATGTCGATTCAGAGTACCAAGAGAACTCACAGTGGACAATGGAACTCAGTTTGACAGCGAAGTGTTCAAAGATTTCTGCTTACAGATCGGAATGAAGGTATGCTTTGCCTCAGTAAGACACCCTCAATCCAACGGCCTCGTCGAAAGAGCAAACAACATAATCCTACAAGGCATCTGAAAAAAGATTGCATGGTAGACCAAAGGGAAAATGGGCAGAAGAGCTCACCTCAGTCATATGGTCCCACAACACCTCTAAGTCTAGAGCAACAAAATTCACACCCTTCAAACTCCTCTTCGGAGAAGAAGCCGTCCTCCCAGAGGAGCTCACTCACAAATCACCAAGAGTAACCTTCGCAAAAGATGGAACAGGACCCATGATGAAGAGTAGTTAACAAAAGACCTTGCAGAAGAACTCAGATGCCAAGCAGTCAACAACCTTTGCTTATATCAAACTGAAACTGTCTGATGGCAAGACAAGAAGGTGAACCCCTACCAAATTAATACAGGAGACATGGTGCTAATCAGAAAACAAAACGCGAAGATGGCAGGCAAGCTCCAACCAAAATGGTTAGGCCCATACTTGGTCACTCAAGCAAGTAGATCTGGAGTGTACAATCTCCAAGATAGTGAGGGTAACCAACTACCTCACACTTGGAACATCGACGACCTTCGAAAATACTATCCTTAGCGGCCTTAGTGAGAGCTCGCACAATGTAATTTTCCTTTTTCACTCTTTCAACAATGTAAAAACTCGGCACTGCACTCTTTTTCCTTGCGAAGGGGCGCAAGGTTTTTTAATGAGGCAGTTGCTCTACTCTCTAATGTAATATCTATTCCCCAAAACTCTAATCCCCGTCGAAACATGTGGATCACGGCCGACCCACCCTCATCGACAAAAAACATAGGTAAAGATTTATGCCAAGCAGGGTCTTTAACCTCACAACCCCCGCTTGGTACAAAACATTCACCAAAACTTCACAACGCAAACCCCACCTGTCCCTAGGACAATGATAGGCACAGAGGTCAAAACAAGTGAGCACTCTCGCAGAAAGCCAGGGGCTCACAACGCAAACCCACCTATCCTTAGGACAAGGACAGCGTGCGGAGGTCAAAACAATTGAACACCCTCGCAGAACGCCAGGGGCTCACAACGCAAACCATACCTGTCCTTAGGACAAGGACAGGCGCGGAGGTCAAAACAAGTGAGCACCCTCGCAGAACACCAGGGGCTCACAATGCAAACCCCACCTGTCCTTGGGACAAGGACAAACGTGGAGGTCAAAACAAGTGAGTACCCTTGCAAGAACGCCAAGGGCTCACAACGCAAACCCCACCTGTCCTTAGGACAAGGACAAGCACGGAGGTCAAAACAAGTGAGCACCCTCACAAAATGCCAGGGGCTCACAATGCAAACCCCACCTGTCCTTAGGACAAGAACAGGCGCGAAGGTCAAAACAAGTGAGCACCCTCGCAGAATGCCAGGGGCTCACAATGCAAACCCCACCTGTCCTTAAGACAAGGATAGGCACGGAGGTCAAAACAAGTGAACACCCTCACAGAATACTAGGGGCTCAAAACGCAAACCACTCAGTACCCGCGCGAAAAATCTAGGAGCACACAAATCGAATCAACCACACCAAGAGCTACATTTACGGCACTCACCAATTCCACAAACGAAAGGACAACCATTCATAAAGTAGCCATACTCATTAAAAAACCAAGAAATGAATCGACAAAAATTAATGGCTCCGTCAAGAGACCAACCACCCAAGCATTAAAGCACGCTATCACCACCAAATTACCCTATAAATACCACCCCAACCCAACCAAAACGATCATCAGGAACTCTTAACTCCAACCACAACCCTCAAGTTCCCTACAGGCAAAAATGCCTCATCAAGCAACATACCTTCGCAAGAAAAAACCCCCGCAAAAAAACCACCAGACCCAACCTCCGTCCAAACCTATGAGGATACCACAAGAACAAACGTAATGTTAGGGACAGCTAGAACAATCTCATCCATGAGCCTAGCCAAAGCAGTCCCAAAGCCTAGAGCACTCGGGGATACCGCAAGAAAAAATGTAACATCCCCCCAATGCTCCCTTGCCGCTAATCTTGAGCCCCAGAGCGAAGGGATCACCAACAACTCCTACTGGAAGCAGGTACGCGTCAGCCAACACCTCCGCCCAACTACACGAGCCCTGAGGTTCGCATTTATCTAGCAACCCTCGAGCGAAGGTTCAACGGAGGCAACGTCGACAAGGGCTTCAGCGCCGCCCACCAAAAATTCAAGAAGAGGGGTTTCAATCCCTCCCTACTGCACGTGGGCAATCAGCCGCATGCCAAAGAAGCTTTGCTAAGAATGAGAACATGAAGGTGCTCTGGGAGAAACTTGTGCTCAGAGCGGCACGGAGCCTCGCGGGGTCCAAGCTCCATAAGAAGGAAACATGTGACCCCCGTGGCTTACCAAGATAGCATCAACCGGTACCTTCATCACCAAGGCAAAAACAAATCACCGAGGGCTGACCAAGGTTCATCATCGATCGGTGAGTAGCACCAAACATGTCCCATCATCTTCCACTGGGACAACAATCGAAAAAGCCCACTATGGCAAACCCTCGATGTATTTAGAACTAGCACTGCTTTGTAATCCCCGTCAAAGGAAATAAAGTCAAAGTTGAGCATATTTATTTCATCTTTCATCCCAAAAGCATAGAGCAGCGACCCTCGCTCAAAAAGAAAAGGGGGCATCACTGCGTGTTAAGTTTTAAAAACGAGAAACAGCGAGCCTCGCCTAAAAGCAAAGGGGGCGTCACTGCGCGTCAAGTCTTAAAAGCGAAAAACAGCCACCCTCGCTCAAAAAGAAAAAGGGGTGTCGCTGCGCAGTTTTAAAAATGAGAAATAGCGAGCCTCACCTAAAAGAAAAGGGGGCGTCGCCTCGCGTCAAGTCTTAAAAGCGAAAAACAGCGAGCCATGCCAAAAAGAAAAAGGGGTGTCGCTGCGTGTTGTTGGTATTTATTAACGCAAATAGAATATAAAGGATTTTGCAAGCGCACAGAATACCATTATAGCATTTTACCAGGAGTCTTCTAGATATCGTTATTTATATTTTACCACTGGGAAACAATAGAGTAAAGATTTATTGAGTAATAGCAATGGAGTAACCACTAACATACCAACATAGCTAGAGCAGGGGTTAAATGTGATGATAGGAGTTAAGCATAATGACACTCAGGGGATAGGTCACTAAGGTAATATAAACTAGTTAACTCGGGTGAGGTGGATTCTTGTGTCATTCTTATTACATGGTTAATGTATATATGTATCCAACTAAGCTAAGACTAACTCTACTCTTATTCACTTTGGGACGCCACTTACATGATAGAGCACCCACAATGGATAACTCTACCGACGTGACTATGGTCCTACAATTTAAGAACTTGCTCAATTCGGAGTGGACTACAAAGGACAGACAGGGCTATCACCTCCCGCTGCTACCACCCAACCAGAGAATAGGATGCACTCATAGGTAGAGCATCGTATAAGCACCATGCTTACATGAGGCTCGGCTACTTAGCCCAATCGATAAACTATAGCAAGCTAAATGCTCTATGAACCCGCACATAAAAGTATTGATAACCATAACTAAGCAAGATATATATTCAAAGTAAGCATAGCCATGTAAATAAGAATATGATAAATTGAGAACAAGTCTTACAAGCTGAAGAAGTGAAGATACAAGGCTTTGCCAAGCCTCTAAGACTAGATTTAGAACTTGATCCTCGCTCCCGAATTACCAATCTACTACATTAGAGAGTCTAGACCTAATCCTCCTAGTATACCCTGATCTCTAAATGAGAGATATGAATTAGGGTTTCAGGGATGCCTCTGCCTCAGGAGGTACAGGGCTGCTTATATAGGCCGGTGGGATGAACCAGAGCCCTCGGATCAAACTGACTTCAATCAAGGGTGGAGATGCAAACCCTAAGGCACTAGAGAACTGACGTGCAAAGGTGGTGGCAGACAGGGGGACCCACAGGTCGGCTGACCTAGGGTGGGGTCGGCCGACCTACCCCTATGGTAGGTGGGCCCCACCTCCGGTGGCACTCCTTCTCGTGTCTTCTAGATTCTTCTCAACTTGGTTTTGATGCAGAATTAATATCTCTTGATTCTAGGCTCCAAATATAGCAAATAATATATCCGTTTCGATCATTTCGGCAAGCTCTTTGCAATGGTGCACTCCAATTCATCATTTGAGATACTTTTATTTAGTGAAAAATTAAATGTCCTGCAAAACAAGTGAGAGCACCAAAACTTATGGGACTCACTAGTTTAAACTCCTATACCTATGTTTGGTGATGTAATTAAGCATATATGCAGGTAATGTTGACGGTTTATAATTAACGTTAGTGACCGTCAGCAAGCTTTCCCACACTTAACCTTTGCTAGTCCCTTAGCAAAGCTAAACTTAGCAATGGATCAAGAGTTGCTACAATGCTTTCACGCCTCAAAAGTACACATGCGTTCAAACAAGAATTCTCCTCTAGATTAGAACAAACTGATCTAACTTTCAAACTTACCCATATTATCTTCAACCATGGGGCTTCTTAGCCTTCACTTGGGTCCTGAGTAATTGAAAGACAGAACGGTCAAGTCAAGCACTATGTCTCAAGTTCTTTGTTCGACCAATGTTCTGGAGTTTTTGTAAGTTTTCAAAATAAAACTCAAAGATTCCATTGTATGACACTCTCAAGTCTCTCAATATGTGGTATTTATGGATCCTCACCAAGGCAATAAAGATGTTATGCCTTTTTTTCTTCCTACTACTAAGGATTATGTGGAGTTCATAGGTAGGGAGAAAGCTAGAGCATACTTGCAATGCATATATTGTAAAGTCAAACAATGGATCCAAAGAGAGTTAAGTCATACAGTCAAATCAAGATGTGCATGTGTGTGGATATATGGTGGATATATATGGTGGCTAACCTAATTCTACTGTGCTTCGTGAAAACATATCTCTCTTTTGAAATTTGGAAACATTTGCTAGAGAGCAGGGGCTATCTTATTCATCTCTTTTTAGACGAGCATCTAAGTACCCATTGTTTTAGATATCTCGGACACTTGTCTATTTTTTTCAACTTCTTTTTTTCTCTTTATTTTTTTATGAATAACTTTTGCATAGCCCCATGTCTCTTTCTGCAACAAAATTTTAAGAGAAATATCAACAAGAACTTGGAGCATTTATTTGGTGGATGGAAAACCTAACAAACATATTTTTTGGTGTTCACTCCTAGTGCAGGAGTAAAATATTTTTTGGTGGATCTAGATGGAATGACATGTTTTGCGCCTACCCCCAGTGTAGGAGTAGTGCATATGTGGATGGTGTGTACATGATCTTGAATTTAAGAACATGACAAATCTCTCGTAAGACATCAACAAAGCTTGATAAAACTCAATGCAATGACAAGCATCATATATATGAAAGTTTTCCTAGCCTAAATAACATGTATGGCTCTGGTGGAAATTCAAATTTTATCATACAGGAACTCATCATGCAACATTTTTGTGTTTTTTAAAAGATAAATCTTTAAAACTTTAGTGTCACTAGGAACAAGATAAATAGCAGCTCAGACCATCTCATATCATATCCATCAGTTACCTAGACTTAGATCAGGCGTATGCCACCCACGAGTTTCAAGTTCAGAATAAATTCTTATATCAAATTAGTCACGTCCAAAACTCAGGAGAATTCAAGACTGAAAACTAGGTACTTGTAAGGAATTACGACATAGCAAGTATAACATTTCCAATGCAAGAGTTTATCCTAGGCTCCATTATTTTATTTAGCTCCTAAAATAGAAAACTAAACACACTTTTTATTTTGTTTTCGAAGTTTTAAGATCACACTTTACTAATATATATATATAACTAGTTAAGATAAATTTTAATTTTATTTTAGTTTGTTATTCATTTTGTATTTCTTTTAACTAATGGAAAGAAAACTCAAAATAGTAAAACTGTAAAGGGAAAAAAACTAGATAAATGGGGGATTCTCCTCCCCTAAGCTAGATGTTGTCGTGGTCGGTTGAATGTTGAGTGATCCTTCTTAGAGCATGGTTGCCGGCGATTAGTCCTTCTCATCTACGAATAGAGTGAGATGTCTATAGCCGAGTGAACTTGCTCTTGATCATAAGTACCATCCTGCAAAACACTCCAATAAGAACACCAAAAACTCGAGACTCGGATTATGACGAGGGGTTAGCGGTCAGCCATTTGGAGTTCGATTGTTCGTGTGAGGCTAAGGATAGATTTTCTAATGGCAGAATTCTAGCAGGATGTCTATTTAAATATTTTTGGGTTTTCTATTTTTGTAATACAAAGCAAATACAGAAAAGTAAATATGCTAAAAAAATAATTCATGCAATGCTAAGAAGTAAATATGGATAACTACCGATGTTACCTCCCGATGAGGGTTCAGATTTTTACATCCTCCGGACAGGACACCTCCTTTTGAGGTTTTAATGATCGAGTACCTTGGTTCGCTCTTGAGAATGAGGATTCTTGTGGTGGAGCCTCTATTATTGATGCTTCCAATGGTGGTGCCACCTTTTTCTGCCAAACTCGTCTTGGTTTTGAATTCGATTTTGGCTTGACAGGTGTAACACCATAAAATTTTGAAAAGAAGAAAAGTAGGAGAAATATGATTTTTGTATATTTTTGTGAGCATGCAAATTTAGAATGATAATAATTTTTACAAATTTAAAATCAAATATAAGGGTAGAAACATGATTGAGCATTCATGCTGCTGCATTTGAAATTTTGTATTGAGTGGTTTAAATCAAATTCAAATTGGATTTGAAAATCTTTTGAAAAATGGCTTTGAAAAATTAGAAAAAGAAAAGGAATTCTTTCTGCAATCAGGCCGTTTCTTCCACCGCGGCCCACCTTCTCGGCCTGCTCTCCCAGCGCGCGGCCTACCTTCCCCCGCGCCGCCTTCTCCTTCTGGGCCGAGCCCAAGCCAACGGCCGCGGCCCAGCTCGCCGCGCTGCCTTTCCCTGTCTCCAGCGTCGCTGACATCCAGGGCCCACGCGTCAGTGGCTTCACCTTCATCTTCCTCCCCACGCCGACGTCGGCTTCTCTTTCCTTTCTTGCCGACGCAGAATCCTTCTCCGAATCCTTCACTTCCCTTACTTAGCGTCGCCTTCGGGCTATAAAACCGAGCCCCCGCATCTCCCCGCTCCACATTCGGCCACAAAACCCCAGCCTCGTCGTCCCGAGGAGGCCTCGGTCGAAGCTCCGCCCGAGCCACTCGCCATATCAAGCCACACGCCTTCTTCATCTTGTTCTAGGCCTCAATCTTGCCGTGGGTAAGTTCGCCGTGGAGTTAGCTAGCCGCGGGTGTATTTGCTTCGCGATTTCATGCACCGTATCGAGGTTCGGTGATTCCCGGCCATGGCGCCGCCGCGAAAGACCACCGTCGGGCCGGAAACCGGCCGGAGCGCCGCCGGCATTTTCTCTCTCCCTCCCTGATTTGATCTCGGCCGTCCGTTTTGAATCGGACGGATCTTATTTAATGATACCGGTTCGGTTGTAAATCTTGCTAAAGAGACCTTATAGTTTTTAAGTTATGAACCCGCAGTCCAAAACGTATTATTCTGAATTCGTTTTGATCTGTTGAAAGCGTATTTCGTTTTGGTAAATGAAAAATACGTTTTCTGATATTTACAGTTTTGCCACTAAACATGTTTTAGTCGTAGAAGCTCCGTTTTAACTCTGATTTGATCCATTCAAATTGCGTTAGATTCATATTTGCGAGCTCTACATGATGATAGAGCTGCACAGTAGGTTTGGGTTAATTCATTTTCGAGTTTTTATTAAAGTATTTATTTTTCTATAGGAAATCTTCGTAAATTCATAACTTCGTCGTTTTAGCTCCGTTTTTCGTGATCTTCGCGTCTGTGTGATCCTAGCGAGTTGTAGATTCGTTTTAAAGACTTTTTATCTTATTTTCTTACTGTTAGTGTACTGTTCTAATTGTAGTCTTGTTTGTTTATGCATGATTGCCTCTGGATATGTGTTGTTGCTGTTGTTGATCAAGTATAGACGGTGAGCAATTCGTTGGAGATCAAGAGCCTTTCTACGAGCAAGATCTTCATGACCAGTTTGAGCAAGGCAAGTATAGCATGGGATTATCCTTGTTGTCCTACTCACATTATGCAAATAATATCATTATGCATCTATTCCTTTGTTAAGGATGACTTAGTGATTGATCCTACACCTTGATACCTATTATATTGCATTGAGTAGTATGGCTAGTGCTTAAACATGGACTATGATCATGTAAATTGATTAGAGGAATATGCAACAAACATTAAAAGATGATTTTGATTAATGTTTAAAGGGGATTAGAGCATGGGGGTTGCTTTTGATGCTCTAATTACTCTCCATAAGGACTCATCTATAAGCGAACATCCGGGATTTACAGTACAACTATGGGAGCTATATGGCTCTGGCTTTAGTCATATAGAAGGACCTTTTCTAGCTTGTTAGAGGTAACCTTTTTGGCGTAAGAATGGCTTGACGAATCGGGTATAGTGCGGTCTCTGTCCTTATGTGTATAGGCTGCGGGTTATTGTACCATTTGGAAGGGGGCTCTACATCTGTTTGCCGAGTAAATCTAATGGCCCTAACTTGTTAGACGAACCTTCAAAAGACTTCATAGTGTTTTCCCTGCCTACTCACCTTGGTAGTGTTTTGGGAGTAATTAACCCGGGCATATGGGCAACACGACTCACAGTGAAAGTGTACAACCTCTGCAGAGTGTAAAACTGTTATAACAGCCGTGCTCACGGTCACGAGTGGCCTTGGACCCTTATGGAATAGTTGATAATTATTAATGGTTATGTTTTTGCTATTCATCAATCATTTCACATGGATCATATGTTTATTGTTTACATTGAGACATCTTGATGCTATTGATATGCTAAAATTATGCTAACTAAAAGCTACATGCTGATAAACCAATGATATGCCTTTGAGCCTCATGAACCCCATGTTACACTTGTTGAGTACGAGATGTACTTACACTTGTTTATTTTTTTTACTTGGATAAAAATCCCGGATGAGTAACAGATGGTGGTAATAGTGACTACTACGCCTACTTCCCTGAAGATTACTAGACTTGCAGTCAACCAGTCAATGTGCCTGTGATTGGAGCTACCACGAGAGTTTATTATTTTTACTTCCGCTACATTTGTGTTAAGACTATGTGTTAAATATCGTGATGTAATAACATTTGTGATGATACTTCCGTTATAATTTGTTAACTTGTGTGATTGATCTCTGGGCACACATAAGAGTATGCATTCCATTTGGTCTTTAAATGGGTGTGACAACAGGTCCTTCCTTCTTAACTTGTTCCTCCTCTGATTTAGAACTTTCACTTCATCATTGGAGCATGATGACACCATGTGATGAAGGGTAGACGAGTTCGGTGGTCTTCTCTTCCTGCTTGAACATTTCCTTACTTGAGCTGTTCATGAGCACCTTGTCTCCTATGTCGCACTCCTTGTTCCTCATTCTTTTGTTATGCCATCTTTTTGTTCTTTCCTTTATGGATCTTGTCATTCTATTGGACCTTCTGCTCTACTTATTGTTTCTTCTCTGCAACATGATTAGTGGACAACACATACAGAAAGGAGTATACAAATGATTCAAAATGAGGATAGTGTTGTCATAGAGCTAAAGGTCATCTGGATCCCATGTTTTAAATAATGTGCCATTATTATTCACCACTACTTTAATCTTTCAACAAGGCTAAGGTAAAGATATATGAAATCATTTTGAAGAATACCTCCGGCCTTGATTTGTTTCTACAAATGATCTCCAAACATTCCCAATAAAATTTGAATATTTTCCAGCAAGGGTTAGTCCACATATACAACCGAGTTCTATACAAGTATGTTTTGATTTAATGATTATGTTTGAATAGTATTTCAATACATACTTATTACAGAATAAGGAAGCTTAAAAGACTAAAGAGATTCATTCAAGTAGAACCAAGAATATGTATGATGAACCAAAGAGCATATTAAAATTTGTTTATGGTTTAGCACGTTGAGCATGGCATAAAGGTAAAGATGATCAAGACAAATTAGCAACATGGTATGAGATGTTCTAGAGAACTCTATCCCCCACGCTTGAATTTTGTAGAATGCAGAATCAAGTTTGGTTAATAGAATTCTCCTCTGAATGTGATTCTATGTTGCATAATGCTTAGTTGGATATACCTTATGCTTTCCTTCTTTTTGTTAAAATGAGTAGTGACAAACATACCTGAAGAAAACTTATCTGATGTACCTATCAGTGAGAGCTTCATGGCTTTAGGTCCATTGAGCAGGACCTCTTGTTGCCTTTAGCTTCTCTTTGCATCTTCCAATCCTAGAGATGAGGATATGGACAATTGCATGCTCTTCTTCTATCAACCATTCTTGATTTTGTTGATCCTTGGTTGATGAGTTGGGGTTCATTAGAGATGCAAACTCAAGTTCCTCCTTGATTGTCTTTATCTTCTAGTGGCATGGCGGAGAGTTGTTCTTCTTTGTTTGTTAGCAATGCGCCAGCCGTCTTCATGGTCAAAGAAGGAACTTCATTTGTGTTTGCATGAAAGTTTCACCTCCAACGACTATGAGATGTCTTGTGTGACCATGGCTGTCTTCGGTCCTTATGAGACACCGTCAGCAGTCCACATCCATAATTGTAGTGGTGGCTCTTGGATTTACAGATTCATACCAAACCATGAACAAGCATAGCTTAGACTCATTCTTTCCTGCAAAATGTTAGCAGACACATACCTGAGGGAATACAACAAATTTAAAATATGGGTTGTTATCCATAATTTGTATGATTTTCATCTATGTTAATGAAAGGATGGTTTTTAGAATTACCTTAGCATAGATTCTTTTCATCATGTTGTATAGCAATTTTTTATGTGTTTGCTACATTCTAGCATGGTTCAAGGCAAAGATAACTTGCAACAAAAGTTAAGTAAATAAACTTTGATACTCACAATTCTTCCTTCCTTGAAGAATGAGCTGGGTCTTCTTTGCGCAACGTTATTTGAGTTCAACGCATGCCTTGATTTCATCTCCAATGTTAATTCATTTCTTGACTTTCCCAATTTGAGTTTGAGAGTTTTCTGCAGGGGTTGGTCCAACAAAATATCTAATTCTACTAAAGTATATTATTAGCTCAAAAATTAAACTAGACACCATGTCTACTTTAATTTAGGAAAAGTATTTTAACCTAAACACCATGCTTAATTTAAAAAGCCTTTGGAAGTAAAATCAACACACCTCTTGGTTCAAAAATCAAACTAAACACCACGTCTAATTTGATTTAAGAAAATAGTTTAAACTAAGCACCACGCTTACTTTAAAAGGTGTACGAAGATACTCCAAATCTAAGCATACTATAGCAAACAATGGTAACATAAAAGCATAAAAGAGATTTATTCAAATAGAGATGAAAGAGCATGATCATGGTGAGATTCTCTTTTTTTAAGCAAAAGATGCAAATGATATGAATGCAAGGAACTAAATATGTTGTGGATTTGATATACGAGAGAATTTAAACTAAATAGAGTGGATGCATGAATCATTTAAAGTAAACATGCAATGGAATGCAAAAGATAACTACTCATCAAGTTTAAAGTCCATGAGCAAGACTATCTCACCTTTCTTGATCATACTTATCATGACTCACATGATGGAATTTGTGAGTAGTGCAGCATTTGTTTCTGTTAATTAAGATGTGATTTGAATTCTTGTGACATCGACCTTTTTCTCCCATCTACATATGGTTAGAATAATATATATATATACAAACCTGTGAAATGACATGGTTCTAGTGTTGATGGATCTTGAATGTTCAGACACCTTGGAGTTCTTCAATGTCTCTTTTTTTCTTATGGAAGTTTGCCAGAAGGTCGTAACGGCATCTGTTGTCCTATCTTATTCCACAACTCAACATAATAGGGGCAATCCTACTAAAGCTAGTGGTATGTTTAATGATCTAAATCTCTACACCAATTGTTTCTCTAGCAACGGTGCCAAAAATGCTTGTTGGTATTTATTAGCGCAAATAGAATATGAAGGATTTCACAAGCGCACAGAATACTATTGTAGCATTTTTACCAGAAGTATTTCAGATATCGTTATTTATATTTTACCGCATGGAAACAATGGGGTAAAGATTTATTAAGTAATGGCAAAGGAGTAACCATTAACATACCAATATAGCTAGAGCAGTGAAACGTTCTTGATTTCCACGAAGGGAAATCCACAGAAATGAAGTGTAAAATGACGAAACAATCCGTCAATTTATCCCAAATCTCAGTAATACACAAAGTCATACATGAATATCAGAGTACAATAGAGAGTTTTACATAAATTATTCTCTTCGCCACGCAGGGCAGAACTCACTCACACATAGCATCAAGAACAGCATCTGACAAAGATAGCAGCGGAAAACGATCTCCTCGAACCAACTCGAGCGTAGAACAGACCCTCTAGTCCTCCCAATCATCACCCTCGTAGTCGTACTCGGGCTCAGAACCTGTCAAAAATCTATCAGTACACTTGGTACTGGCCACGCATCGCCCACCATATGCTTGCATTGCTTTGTGGAAAGTGGAATGCATTGAGGGAAGTAGAAAGAGACCTATTTAGGCTGTGGGTTTCCTATGCAAGTAGTTAATATTTTAATATTATGATGTTCATCAGATTTTAACCCATCTTATTCACACATTTTTCATAATCCCATCACACACATCACATCTCATCTCACTCTCTCTCTCTAGGCGATGAGATCGACTCCCGCTCAGATCTCGCCTCAACGGCCAGAGCCGAAAACCAACACAAAACCCGGAGGGAAGGTAGAAAAGACTCCTCTCTCTAATCCGATGAAGCGTAGGTCATGGGAATGTCCATATCCGCGGACGCGGCTATACGTATAGATCGATCAACTCTGCAGAGCGTGTACACCTGGTAATCCACAAGATCGCCATCCTCGACGATCCGGCTCGTCTAGGCTAATTTCGACTGCCTCCCAACCAGTACAGTACCACCCTACCACTCAGCCCTGGGCCACCCCGGAGTCCAATGAAACGCTGAGACTGTGAGATGTAGTACCGGGCCCCCAAGGTCACTACGCTGTCTTAGGAGGGTGTGGGTCCCCATGCCCGTACCTCCCTACACTATCACCTTCCAACCTAGTAGTAGTGGTACCGCCCTAGTCAGTCAGGTAATCATCTCCCGCCCATCGGGAGTGAGTGGTGTGCACGAAGGTCCCATGGTTCTGGTTCTCAAGACATACCAGTCCATAGGGGGACCGGACAGGATATCTTCTCAAGAGGGGATCACCAACTCCCCCGTGCCACGACAGCACCTCCACCAGGGATAACCAACATCCTAGTTCACCTCACAACATACCCGCCACAGGTAACCCTCGTGAGGGATGCCCAGGTCGCACCCCTCCAGCAAGACTTGCCCCAAAGACTTGTCGTAGGATCCTGTCCGATCGACTCAACCCTCATCACTCACCCAAGACGCATGTCAAGATCTCTCCAGTTCTTTTATCAGGTTTACCAAGTTCTCGGCACTACGTGCCTTATACATATACGCCTCTCACTTGCCGGCATCACATCACAGATATAATGCGAGTAAGAGAAAAAGCAGTAATATGTAACAAGCGAGCATCTAGCCTAACAGCAGGGTGAGCAGGAGTAAGGTTGCAACAAGGAAAAGGGCTCAAAGTAAAGCATCTACCATGCAACCTATCATCATATTATTGCATAAAAAGTAAAGCACTAGCAATTCTATATTTGCATGCATAATAGGTTCTACGGAAGTGGGTGGGGTGTGGCACCTGGCAGGTCATCACCCAAGTCCTCGCTGTAGTTGGGGTCATACTCATCAGTCGGCAGGTCCTCTGGCGCTGTTAAACGTAACATATGGTCGCGTGAGCGACTCCTATAGAGGTGCACAAAGAAGCAATAGAAATTCAAAAGATCCAAATGCACTCAAACAAAAGCCTAAGACATAGAGCTCATTTTTAGAAAAATTTAGAAACTGGTTTGGTATTTTTCTAAGTTAAAATGAATTAGTTATGAATTTCTAAAGATTAAATGATTTTCTAGAAAAGAAAAAGAAAAGGAAATTCCAGGCAGTGACACGTGTCAAGCTCTGATTGTCTGGAATAGAGTGAGTCACTGACATGTGGGTCCAGGTCAACGGTCAGTGTTGACCGGTCAACGGTCAACGTTGACCGAACTGCGACCGGGCTTGGTTGGCCCGGATTTGGGCTGGACTAGGCCGGCCACGTGGCGAGCTCTGGTGCTACCACGTCTCCTATTTGGATTCAAAACCCAGGCTCGGGCTGGTGAGCTTGGCTCACGGTGGACACACAGTGATGGTCCATGGACCTCTTGGCTAGGCTCATCGTGGACGAGGTCCATCTCTCCCCCATCCCTTCTCTGGCCCACGTGCACCAGGTGCACCGAGTGCACAGCTCGGCCAACCTCTCCCCCTCCTGCTCTATCCACGCGGTGGCGCTCTTGTCAGCGGTGAGCCCGTGCTAGCGCGTGATCTGGAGGCATAGCGATTGAGTCAAAGGTCCTCTCTGCTTGGCTACGATGAGCGCAGCATGGGGCGGGGCTGAGCGGGGTAGCTGACGAAGACTACGGCGACGGTAGCTTCCCGCGGATGATGGCACAAGGCGGCGAGATGATTGTGGCTGTGGGGGAACACCAGGTGTACCACGGACCTACCGGTGGTGACCTGAAGCTGAGGTAGAGCACAATGATTATACGGCTTTGGCTGCGTTGGTCGGAATCGACTGGAACCTCCTCGTCATGACGGCGCTTTGGGCGCGGTGACCTCGGCATGGTAGAGGTAACTCGGTGCTCTAGGGCTCCCCTCTCTCCTTCTCCTTGAGCGCGGGACTCCTTTCACTGCGACGAAAAGATCAAGTCTCTCCTCCTCGTCCCTATCGACCCGAATTAAGAGGAACAGCCTCGCCATGGCCGTGCTCTGGCCATGGTGGTCATGCTTAGAGCACCTTCATGATGGTGGCATTCCTGCGCTGGTATAGCTCCGCAAGGCTGTGCCATGCTCCAGTGTGTGCTCGTGAATGCTTGTGATCGTGAACAGAGGTCCGGGCGTGGCCTTGGCTGTCCCCGGTATGGTTTCGGCTGCGACGGCACCGGAGTGCACATGGTGGTGAGCAGAAGAGATTTGTGGGCAGAGCGGCTCACCTCGGGCTCATGGCAGAAGGATAGCAGTGCGGTGGTGATTCGAGGCAGTGAAGTCAAGCGGCCGTGCAGTGACGCTTTCCGACAAGGAAGAAGACAGCAGAGTCTCCTTCTCCGGTGTCCCGAGCGGCGGCGGCAGTCTAGCTCCTCCTTGCAGCTCTTCCCCTTCTCTTCTTCCCTCCTTCCCCTTCCTTGCAGCACGATGCTGTTAGAGGTGAGGCCACCAGAGGCGGCAGTGAGAAAGTTGGAGGGGGGCTGGGACGTCGGTGCTCGGCTTATATAGCCAAGCTCAGAGCATGGTGATGGCGGACGGTGATGGAAGGGGGTCGAGCCATGCGGCAGCGATCTAGGGGCCTTGGCTAGGGTTTTAGGGAGGCTAGGGCTGGTGGTGACCAGATTGGCTTCACCAATTTGGAATCTCGGGCGGTTAGAGAGGATACGGTGGTGACAGGGCTCCTGCGGGCCATGGCGATGTCACGCTACTTGCGGAGGAAGGCAGGGCACACGGTTGGGGTTGGCGTGGGCACTGCGGGGTGCGGGAGCGTGAATGCTTGGCGCGTAGGGCAGCAGCAGGGGACAAAGGGAATCTCTTCCTTGCGCGGGGCGTGACCCTGTTCCCCCCCCCTCTGTTTCTGTTATAGTCAAAGCAGAGAAAGGAGAGCAGAGGAGAGGGATGACGGGCGGATTCCACTCATCGGTGAGGCAAGAGGAAATGGACAGGGTCCTTGCTAGGTTGCCTCGATGTCGCTGGGCCGCGTCAGCTTCGAGGGCGTGGCTGAGGTGGAAGCAGGCCAGCTCGACGGAAACGGGCTGGCTAAAGCGAACGGGCCGGCTGGGTTTGCGGCTTGCAGGCATGGCTGCATGAGCGACCAGGCCGGCTCGAGTGAGTGGGCTGGCTCAGGAGCTGGGCCGAAAGGCTTTCTTCCTTTTCTAGTTATTCTATATAGCTTTTCTATTTATTACTTCCTCCATTATGACTAAATTAGAGCTCCTTCATGCATACACATGTGTTGCCAACACACGTATGCCCTAGTGGGGCCCACTAGAGGTCCTTTAGGGTTTAAGCTTCCCATTCCAAGGGTTGGCAACAACACACACTCTCATACATTTAATTAAGTAATTTAATTAAGTGTTGTTGCTTTTAATTAGCAATACAAAAGAACATAGAATCCAACTCAAGCATAATTTATTTAAATGCAAGGATGCAATTAACTAATTTAGGTGCTACTTGTGCAACTAGGTTAGGTTTCCTATATGACACCTCACCATTCATGGTTTTATTAGAAAAAAAATTTGTAGTTGTGGTTTTTGGTTTCCAAGAAATTTTTGGGTTGCTACAAGCAGGGGTTAAATGTGATGATAGGAGTTAAGCATAATGACACTCAGGGAATAAGTCACTAAGGTAATCTAAACTAGTTAACTCAGGTGAGGTGGATTCCTGTGTCATTCTTATTACATGGTTAAAGTATATATATATCCAACTAAGCTAAGACTAACTCTACTCTTATGCACTTCGGGACGCCACTTAGACAGTAGAGCACCAACAATGGATAACTCTATCGACGTGACTACGGTCCTACAATTTAAGAACCGGCTCAATTCGAGTGGACTACAAAGGATAGACAAGGTTATCACCTCCCGCTGCTACGACCCAACTAGAGAACAGGATGCACTCATAGGCAGAGTATCATATAAGCACCATGCTTACACGAGGCTCGGCTACTTAGCCCAATCGAAAAACTATAGCAAGCTAAGCGCTCTATGAATCCGCACACAAAAGTATTGATAAACTTAACTAAATAAGATATATATATTCAAAGTAAGCATAGCCATATAGATAAGAATATGATAAATTGAGAACAAGTCTTACAAGATGAAGAAGTGATGATACACGGCTTTGCCAAGCCTCCAAGACTAGATCCAGAACTTGATCCTCGCTCCTGAATTACCAATCTACTACATTGGAGAGTCTAGACCTAATGCTCCTAGTGTACCCTGATCTCTAAATGAGATATATGAATTAGAGTTTCGAGGATGCCTCTGCCTCAGGAGGTACAGGGCTGCTTATATAGGCTGGTGGGATGAATCAGAGCCCTCGGATCAAGCCGACTTCAATCAAGGGTGGAGAGGCAAACCCTAAGGCCGTGGAGAACCGACGTGCGAAGGTGGTGGCTAACAGAGGGACCCATAGGTCGGCTGACCTAGGGTGGGGTTGGCCGACCTGCCCCTATGGCAGGTGGGCCCCACCTTCGGTGGCACGCCTTCTCGTGTCTTGTAGATTCTTCTCAACTTGGTTTTGATGCAGAATTAATATATCTTGATTCTGGGCTCCAAATATTGCAAATAATATATCCGTTTCGATCACCTCGGTGAGCTCTTCGCAATGGTATACTCCAATTTATCATTTGATATACTTTTATTCAGTGAAAAATTAAATGTCCTGCAAAACTAATGAGAGCACCAAAACTCGTGGAACTCATTAGTTTAAACTCTACCTATGTTTGGTGATGTAATTAAGCATATGTGCAGGTAATGTTAACGGTTTATAATTGACGTTAGTGACCGTTGTTGGGCATTCTTAACGTCATTACCAAAAGTAGACTTAGTTTTCTAATTCTGATAACGGCGCCAAAAATGCCGAACCTATCCCTCATGCCACTTAAGCCAAGTTGTCATCCCCAGCATGACATGAGAGACGCGGTATTGAAATATGCAACTGCTCTTCTAAATAAATAATAAATAAGATCTGCAAGCGCACAGATTAATACCGATGTAGCATTTTAACCGAGAAGTATTCCAGGTATCGTTATTTATATTTTTACCACTGGAAAGGGATTACTAACATCAATGTTGATTATGGAATGGAATATAGGAATGAGTATCAATCATTGCATGTATAAGTGAGAGCATTCATCTATCTCTTGCATACAGGGGTAAGTGTCACATAAAATATGGATAAAGTATGAATGGTGACAAAGATAATTAATCTGATCAGCTAGCCACATATAATAATGATAAGCACCTCAACAGATATTCTAGCAAGTCATTAGCATGGTATTAGGACGAACTACAAGGATATTTCCTAAGTTATTCTTAACTATAAAGTCTAGCATATCATAGTTAGTGCAAGTACACTTGGCAATCATTGTGAGAAAGGACTACGCCCATGCATAGTGATATTATCAAGGAAGATGAGAAACATAGCAATCACTCCCCCGTAATAATGTTGCTCTGCCTGCCTTACACACGGGAGGGGGACTATATAAGAACCAACGAAGCTGTCACCATCGCGGACCACCCCACGATCCGACATATAAGGTGCAATCACAGATAAATATGGTCTAAGCACCACGCCTACACAATATTTATCATTTACCCATGGATAAACGCTATACGATCCTAAACATGTATATAATTCCAATCTAACTAAGCCAAGCGTATAACTACGATAAACTAAGAACAATATAATCGCAAACGTAAACAAGTAGAGCATAGTCATAATCAATATATTGAAATAGAACAAAGTTGTATTCATAATATTGAAGAACAAAGATGAACAATGAAGAACAGTAAAGGAATTACCAAGAATCCTCTTGACAGATCCGGAAACCAATCGAAGATTGACTCCTTCTAGTTCTAATCCTATGTAGCTATACTATACTAGAGATCTAGTTGATGTGGTGGCTCTAGGGCTTGATCAGAGACTCTCCTCCTGAGATTAGGGTTTGAAAAATTGAGAATGAGGGAGTGCCTCCTCCAGGGGCCAGGGGTCCTGCTTATATAGCCCCCTCAAGTGAACGTGGGCCGTCGGATCAAACCGACATTAATCGCACGGTTTTCCTTGATCCCTTAGGTCGGTGGAGCATAATCCGCAAGACGGAGCCTGATTGGCTCTCAGGCAAGGGCGGGCGCCCTAGGGAGCAGGGCGGGCGCCCTGCCTCCGGGCCCGTTCGGCCTCCCGTTCGATCTCGTGGCTTCTGGAGTCTTCTAGATGATAGAAAATCGGTGAACACGTTATTATCTCTATGTAAACCCGACATGTGGGCCTTTCCTCCGTATTTTCTGATAACCCCCTGCAGAAACAGGCAAACACCAAAACTCGTGGAATTCTGTCAGATAAAACCCTAAGTCTAGGTATTGGTTGCATTTGGATCCTTTTCTTTATTTATTTGATAACTATATTTGGTACTTAAGGACCGTCAACAAACTCCCCCAAGCTTACCTCTTGCTCGTCCCTGAGCAAGGATAGACTCATTATGGATCAGAAGTTGCTGCAACGCCTTTGAACGTTGACGGTACATATGCTTTCAAATAAGGTCTCATCCCTGAGTTAGAGTAAACTGTCAAGACTTAAAACTTACTCATTTTACCTTTCACCATGGGGCTTGCAACCGTCACCTGCATCTTGAGTGGTTAAAAGATAGAACGGTCTAGTCAAACGCCATGTCTCTTATTCTTGATCAGCTATAGCTCTGGAGTTTTTGCAAATTTTTCAAATAAAACTCAGAGATTCCTTGTATGACTTTCTCGGGTCTCTCTTTTGTGGTATTTCTGGATCCTTACCAAGGCAGTAATGGTATATGCCTTCTCTCTCAAAGTATGTGGTATTTATGGTATAAGGCGTAGTGACATTGCCTTCTCTCTCACCCTACTCTAATAAGGCTTTGATATCTGGAGCTCATAGGTGGGAGATACAGTATACATACTCATAGAACATTTATTGCATAGTCAAACCATGGATCCAGAGAAACAAGTCAATAAGTCAAATCAAGACGTGCATGTATGGTGAATGAGTTGTGTATGGTGATGATGCTGATAACAAAAGTCTAATGCTCTTTTTGAGGGAATACATACCTTTCTTGCTTTTTAAAACTTTTGAGGGGAATGAGATGCTCTATTTTTTTTCTCAGGTGGGTATCTTGTACCCCTAATTCTACTGTCGGACACTTGTCCATTTTTACCTCTTGTCTCACTTTTTCTTTCTTCGAGGTTCCGAGCACTTGCTCCTTTTTATTTCCTCGCTTCTTTTTTTAGAGCAATCTCCCTCTTTTGAAAATATAGCAAGTGGTAGTAGAAATGACTTGAGCATTAACTTCACAGGGAATAACAGGAATGGGATAATGTTTTTGGCTATTCTCTCCCGGGTCAGGAGTAGAATAATTTTGGGTGAATCTGGAGATGGAAATGAGTGGATATATGTGGATGCGTACTTCCGGAGTACAAGCAGCATGTATGAGTGAACGTGCAAGTGAATCTTGATTTTAACCACATGACAAGTTTCTAAGGGTCTACATAGCTTGACCACACTCAATGCCCATAAGCAGTAAGTAGTAAAAGTACGGCTCTTAATCTAACAAGCATGTATATATGGCTGTGGTAGGAATTTAAACTCTCATCATACAGGAACTCATCATGCAACATTTTAAAGATTTTCAAAGATAAAATTCTCCAGAATTCTAGCATCTCTAGGAACAGATAAACAGCAGCTCAACCTTCCCATATCATATCTGTTAACAACTTAGACTTCAGATCAAGTTCTCTTCCCACTAGTTCAGGTTTAGAGCCAGTTTTAAATTATAACAGTTATGTCTAAACTAGAGAGAGAACAAATTTGAAAATTAGGCAGAGCAACTATTCATCATATCCATGCTAGAGTTTTATTTTCAAGATTCAGTTTAGCATAGCTACTTTATTTATTTATTAAACTAAGCAAATATATATAAACACAAAATATTTATTTGGGTTTTCATGATTATGCATCTTTTTATTTTAATAAAGCATAGGTATAAATGTAGATAAAAATACTTATCGGGATAAATGGGGGTGCTCTCCCCCAAGCTGGATCTTGACGTAATTTCTTCTAATGTAGCTAGCAGGTGCAGAGGTGTATTTGAATGTCGGCAACACCCTGACAACGATTAGGATATCCTCCGTCTGCTAGTCTTTCTGAATTCTGTGGAGCTCAAATAGACAACAAAGCTTCGTGGAACTTGATTAAGCGTTAGCATAAATATCTAGCTTTTATCATGTTTGAGCTTCCTTGATAAATGTCACTCTCTATTTTTATTTTCATTTTTATAGAACAGAAAAAAAAATATTATTATTATTATATTTTTTTATGCCACCACAGTGAATGTACTTATGGGTTTTATGCCACTCGCATACTCACATGGGGCTTACTGTTTTCAACTTTTTTTTAGACAGAATGAACATGATTAACTGAGCAATAATTAAAGGGAAAATGATAACTACCAAGTTTACCTCTTGGCACGGCGTTCGGTGTTTTTAAGTCCTCCGAACAGGACTTCTTTTCTTCTTAGTTGTCCTGGGATTTGGGTGGCGTAGACGGTGGTTCCGACAGCGCCTCCTCTTCTTGTGTAACTGTCTTCACTTTTCATACCCGACTTGGTGCTTCGGTCTCCTGTTGTGTATCCTCGGGCCTTATGACCTCTCCTTCATAGTCTGCCCATACGTCCTTGATGGTTTGCCTCCTTTGGTTACGGTTACGTCGCCTTCTTCTTGTCCTGACCTGCTTAGAATCTTCAACTATATAGTTAGGGTCATTAAAGTAGCGGCGTACCTTCTCAGAGGGGAAATGCATATGGACTTCTCCGGTTCCAATGTAGATGATTGCTTTGACGGTGCCTAGGAACGGTCTTCCTAGGATGATGGGTGGATCATACTCGTCGTCTCCCATGTCAATGACCTGAAAGTCTGTATGGACAAAATGATCGTTAATTTTAACAGGGACATCGGTTACTATACCTTCGACCTTTCGGGATGTCTGATCTGCCATCTGGAGCTGAGTGTATGTTGGTTTTAAGGGCATGGTCCCGTACAAGAGCTGATAGGTGACTGTGGCCATTATGTTGACGCCTGATCCAGTGTCGCAGAGCGCCTTCTGAAAGGAGTATCCATTGATTGAGCACTCAATGCTTGGCATACCTGGGTCGTCCTTCTTGTTCAGGAAGGGCGACTTGAGTCGACCATCTTGACCTCCTTGAACTGCAGTGACCATCTTAGCTGATTCGGTCCATCCTTGGTTGTTCTTGTTCTGCTTGATCCTCCTGTTGGTCCTCTTCCTTGGTTCATGTTGGGGTTGCTCTGGGATTTGTGTAATCTTGTTCTTGAAGGAAAACGTCTCCTTCCTCCCCTTGATGTTGAAGTTGATCTTCGCAGCGCTGGCGTAGATGACAGCTCCCGAGGTGTTCAGGAATGGCCTTCCCAGAATAACTGGTGACCTCTCATCGGACTCGGTCTCTATCACCACGAAGTCAGCTGGAGCATACGAGGTACCAACTCGGACACACATGTTCTTTAATATTCCTTTAGGAAAGCTTAGTGTCCGATCTGCAAGCTGCAAACACATAGTTGTTTCTGATAAAGGATATGTAAAGAATTTTTCATAGAGTACCCTGGGCATAATGTTGACGCTGGAGCCAAAGTCACAGAGTGCTTCTGGGAAGTCCACCATGCCGATGGAGATCGGGATGACAGGGCGTCCTGGATCGCCTCTCTTGACTGGCAGAAGGTCATTATGTACTCCGATAGCGGGATTACTCCAATAGTTACCTGCATCAAACATGTCTACAAGATTTGCAGATTCTAATCCTTCCGGTTGTGATGGTATACCGGGGTTAGTAGCAGGAACAGCAGCAGCTATTTGATTTAACTGAGATTCAATCATTTTATTAAAGCTAATTTGGTTTTTGATGGCAGTAGAGAAATTATCCATTCTATTATTTATGTTTTCTAGTATTTTATCATTGGATGCCAATTTCTTAGACAAGTTATCCATTAGCTTTCCTTGATTAGACACTAACTCTCTCAGGGGTGGAAAATTATTATTGTTGTTGTAAGAGTTATTACCTTGATAATTACCTGAGTAGTTAGGCCTCTGTTGATTCCAACCTTGATTTTGTTGAGGACGGTTGTAGTTGTTGTTGTTGATGTACCTTGCATCCTCAAGCATCTCAGGGCAGTGATTGCCTGAGTATCCAGTATCTCCACATTCCTCACAAGTCATGTGAGAGTCGTAGACGTTCATGACTTCTCTTTTGTCTCCAGCTTTGTCATCGAGCTTTTTCATGAGTAGGTCTAACTTTGCAGATAGCATGTCTACCTCCTTGAGCTGGTGCATACCTCCACCCTTCTTGCATGTTTGAGTCCTCTCTTCGTTCCAACCTTGGTTGGACGCCATCTTCTCCACAAGGGCTGTAGCTTGTGGTATGGTGAGTGATAGAAATGCACCTCTAGCTGCAGCATCCATGGTCTCACGAGCACTAGTGATGAGCCCATGATAGAAAGTCTGCATAAGTAGCCAGCTCTCCATTCCATGATGGGGACATTCTAGGATGTAATCTTGAAAGCGCTCCCATGCTTCTGGAACGGATTCATCATGTTGTTGCTGAAAACTTGTAATCTTCCCACGGAGAGCATTGGTCTTGCCCATGGGAAAGAACTTAGCCAGAAAGTTCGTAGAGCAGAGTGCCCACATAGTGTTCTTATCCTTCGTTGCGTAGAACCACTGCTTCGCTCTCCCCAATAGTGAGAATGGGAAAAGGCGAAGTAGTATGGCGTCTCTGGGAACATCTAATAAAGTGAATGTGCTGCAAATCTCCAGGAAGTGTTGGAGATGAGCACTTACATCTTCGTGCGGCTTCCCACAAAACTGGTTGGCTTGTACCATGTTGATGAGCCCTGGCTTGAGCTCAAAGTTCTTGTCGATGGCCGCGGCAGGTCCAGTGCGGATGTTGTCCGTAGTGGGAGCTGAGAACTCGCGGATCGTCTTGTTCGCCATGGCTGCGAACTCTGTTGACAAATTCCGGATGAAACTTCGGCGGTCTTCTGAATTGGATGAAGTGTTGCGTCGAAGTGTTGACTTCTTGAGCTTGGCTCTTGCCCCTCTGATTAATGCTTCGGGGTTGTCAACAAAATTTTCTGGAAGATGTCCTCTATTCATACATCACCCTGCAAAACAATAAGAATGGAAAAATACAGGGGTAAATCTGTATGGGAGAATTGATGATCTCAATCACTTAATGATGCGAATGATGACTCAAATTCCGTATTCATTCCTTGTTAGTAAATCAACCTTCCCCGGCAACGGCGCCAAAAATGCTTGTTGGGCATTCTTAACGTCATTACCAAAAGTAGACTTAGTTTTCTAATTCTGATAACGGCGCCAAAAATGCCGAACCTATCCCTCATGCCACTTAAGCCAAGTTGTCATCCCCGGCATGACATGAGAGACGCGGTATTGAAATATGCAACTGCTCTTCTAAATAAATAATAAATAAGATCTGCAAGCGCACAGATTAATACCGATGTAGCATTTTAACCGGAAAGTATTCCAGGTATCGTTATTTATATTTTTACCACTGGGAAGGGATTACTAACATCAATGTTGATTATGGAATGGAATATAGGAATGAGTATCAATCATTGCATGTATAAGTGAGAGCATTCATCTATCTCTTGCATACAGGGGTAAGTGTCACATAAAATATGGATAAAGTATGAATGGTGACAAAGATAATTAATCTGATCAGCTAGCCACATATAATAATGATAAGCACCTCAACAGATATTCTAGCAAGTCATTAGCATGGTATTAGGACGAACTACAAGGATATTTCCTAAGTTATTCTTAACTATAAAGTCTAGCATATCATAGTTAGTGCAAGTACACTTGGCAATCATTGCGAGAAAGGACTACGCCCATGCATAGTGATATTATCAAGGAAGATGAGAAACATAGCAATCACTCCCCCGTAATAATGTTGCTCTGCCTGCCTTACACACGGGAGGGGGACTATATAAGAACCAACGAAGCTGTCACCATCGCGGACCACCCCACGATCCGGCATATAAGGTGCAATCGCAGATAAATATGGTCTAAGCACCACGCCTACACAATATTTATCATTTACCCATGGATAAACGCTATACGATCCTAAACATGTATATAATTCCAATCTAACTAAGCCAAGCGTATAACTACGATAAACTAAGAACAATATAATCGCAAACGTAAACAAGTAGAGCATAGTCATAATCAATATATTGAAATAGAACAAAGTTGTATTCATAATATTGAAGAACAAAGATGAACAATGAAGAACAGTAAAGGAATTACCAAGAATCCTCTTGACAGATCCGGAAACCAATCGAAGATTGACTCCTTCTAGTTCTAATCCTATGTAGCTATGCTATACTAGAAATCTAGTTGATGTGGTGGCTCTAGGGCTTGATCAGAGACTCTCTTCCTGAGATTAGGGTTTGAAGAATTGAGAATGAGGGAGTGCCTCCTCCAGGGGCCAGGGGTCCTGCTTATATAGCCCCCTCAAGTGAACGTGGGCCGTCGGATCAAACCGACATTAATCGCACGGTTTTCCTTGATCCCTTAGGTCGGTGGAGCATAATCCGCGAGACGGAGCCTGATTGGCTCTCAGGCGAGGGCGGGCGCCCTAGGGAGCAGGGCGAGCGCCCTGCCTCCGGGCCCGTTCGGCCTCCCGTTCGATCTCGTGGCTTCTGGAGTCTTCTAGATGATAAAAAATCGGTGAACACGTTATTATCTCTATGTAAACCCGACGTGTGGGCCTTTCCTCCGTATTTTCTGATAACCCCCTGCAGAAACAGGCAAACACCAAAACTCGTGGAATTCTGTCAGATAAAACCCTAAGTCTAGGTGTTGGTTGCATTTGGATCCTTTTCTTTATTTATTTGATAAGTATATTTGCTACTTAAGGACCGTCAACAACCGTCAACATGCATTAAGTTTTAAAAATGAGAAACAGCGAGCCTCGCCTAAAAGAAAAGGGGGCATCACCGCGCGTCAAATCTTAAAAGCGAAAAACAGCGAGCCTTGCCAAAAAGAAATGGGGGCGTCACTGCGTTAAGTTTTAAAAATGGGAAACAACGAGCCTCGCTTAAAAGTAAAGGGGGCGTTGCTGCGCATCAAGTTCAAAAACAAATAACAACGAGCCTCCCCAAAAGAAAGAGGGAGGGCATCGCTGCAACCCCAAGCGCCAAAATGAAACCGACGCACACCAAAGCGCAAAACGAGAATCGACAAGAAAAATCGCACCACACCCTAAGTCATCAATTAAATAAAACAACATCAAGTAATGTTTACAACAACAGGAACCTTCAACGGGGCTCTCAACAACATGTCACAATTACAACAAGTACAACAACAATTTTTACATCGTAAAAAACCAACTTCAGGCCGACCCTCAGCGCCGGAACTCCCAGACATTGGGAGCATCCTCTTCAAAACACACCTCACATGCCACCTCCCTTGCCATCTCCATAAATGCGCCATCAAGCACAATATCAACCAGTTCACCCGCTACATCCTACACAAACCTAGCTAAATCATCCATAACCACCTACAAACCCTTGCCCCCCTCTGACACTTCACTCTCCACAATTGGTCCCCAAAGAACGGGCACCGCAGGAACCAAAGGCAAGTCACCTTCCAAAACCCTTGCGCGATACATATGCCGGTGGTCACGCTCATCAGGCTCCAACGGCTCTGGCTTTGGCACCTTCAACTCTCCCTCGACATCCTCGCTCAAGCGTCCTCGCCCAAAAATAAAGTCTATAGCATCCTCATCATCAACATCATCCAACACCCCCGAAGTAGACCTCGAACCAAAGAGCAAGCGCTCAAACTGACGATCCATAAGATCCATGTTCCGCCAAAACCTACTCGCCTCTTGATTCTTCTTATCATACAAACCAAGCTTCGCCCACCAAAAACGATTGAACAACAACGAGGGAAACTTAGACTTAGCACGCGCCCATGACACACCGAAAATAAATGTACCCTGACGATTTAACATCAGGGGCAAAAAATCCAACACTTCACGTGCAGGCCTCGCAGGAACCTGCACAATGAAGGCAATAGTTAATCACCAACCAAAAGTAGACCCCCGTAGGGGGCATACCAATTGTTTTCCAAAAGGCACCGCAATCCTAACTACGACGCACACGCGCATCAAACCTGCCCTGTAGTATCGACATCCATGGCTTCCGTGGCCAGCGCTCCATCAACTCGTCCTTCCTCGGTCCTAAGGCCTGCTTCAACACCTTCGTGACCAACCCAGCAGCGACCTCGCTGGCGGACGCCTCGCCAACTGCAGACACTATGACCCTTGGGCTTGTCGAAGAGGTCCTTGCCTCGCTAGTCCTAGCAGCAAAGGTTGAAGCGTCCTAGGGCTGCGTCAGCTAACAAATAAACAAAATCATAAGCAACATAAAAAAAGGGAGGAAAAGGAAGGAAAAACAACAATACTAAAGACCCAACGTACCTCGTGAGTGCTAGCCACTACCTCGTCAAAGGCTAAAGCCCGACCCCGCCCTCTATCCAAAACTTCGTCAAGAAGCATGCGACAATGTTCTTGCAAAGTCGATCACTAGCAGCACCCCACACATCCTCAAGACTAGGAAATTATGGTTAACCTGCCCAAGCCTCTTCAAATGATCGCATCCAGCGCCCTAGAAAGACAGCGCAGCGGCAAGAGTAGCCCCATAAGCCCCAAAATCAGCAACATTATCCAATAGTTGAGAAAACTGGCCAAGCTCCGCCTGAAGCCATGCTGAAAACGCAGCAGGATTAGCTTCGGGTAACACCCCACTTGACCCCGCGCCGCCCTTAACAAAAGCGGTATCGATGGTAACCTTCACCTCCTGTATACAGGCAAGCAAAGCGGCACACGAGTCTACCAACTTTTTAGCATTCTCCTCCGCCAGCTCAGCCTTCTTGCGAAAATCCTCAGCCTTCCTCAGAACCTCGTCCTTTCTTTTTAGCTCCACGTGAAGGTCAACATTACAACTCAAACATGCCTCTGCATCTTCAACCAAAGCTTTATTCCTCACAACGGAGGCCTCAAGCGACCCAACTTGCCCTAACAGCTCCCTGTTCCTAACCTTTAGGTCAACCTTCTCCTTCTCCGATGATGCAACTCGCTCCTTCAACTCAGTCTCAACATGACCCATGCTTACCCGAACCAGCTCCAGGCTCATCTTCATCGGTAGCAACCTCGCGTCCCTCCCGCATGATATGCATGCGACATGGCTAGGCATCGACCCAGATCCAGTCAGGCGAGACTTAATTTCCCTCCCCTCATCAGCTCCGCCACCCTAAAACCTGAACTCCTTAGAACCAATAGGCCGAGTGTTACTCGAATCGTCATGCCCCTCATTGTCTACATCATCAACATCACCACTCGTGCCAGACTCGCTGCTACTGCTAGAGGAACTGGACCCCATCAACCTTCACCTCCTCAGAGCCCTCGCTCCCCACTTTCTCCTCATCATCATCACCATCATCATCCGAGATCACTTGCAGAATAGGCAGACGGGAGATACTTAGCATTTTACGGCTAGGTAGAGACCCCCAAACCACGCTCGGTCGTGGCTCCAATGGAATCGTAGCCTCTGGCTTTGCCGCCGCCACAGGAGAGGCAGCCGACGAAGCAGCAACCTTCACCACGGCAACACGATCAACCTTAGGTCCCCCAGCGTGCCTGTGACCATGCCCACCTAGCTTGGACGTGCCCGTGAGCTTGTCACCCACCTCTGCCCGCTTTCTTTTCTTGACAGCCTTGGCATCTTTCAGCTCCACAGACGACCAATCTGGGTAAACCAACCTAAGCAAATAGAAGCACCGATTAACACAATGACGATCGGCCAAGGCAATCTTTATCGCTTTATCTCAGCAGTCCCAAGAGCCCTGATGAGTTCCTCCACAGACTCTGCAACCTTCTTATACATGACCATAACCCTAGCAGCTGGGGTGCTACTCTTCTGGAGTACCTTCGACCAAGCCTGCTTGACATCCATGCCAAGACCCTTCAATCCTCATGCCTGGTACTTCTCATCATCCTTTACTGCAAACCAAGATTGATCAGCCCTCAAAGGCAAAACCTTCACGCAAACAAACTCCTCAACCAAGTTGCGCGCACACTGATGACGCAACAAAGTCCTGAGCGCATCTATAGCGATGGCACAACCATCAGTCATGATACCCTCCATAGTCACACTGTCAAGCCTCAACAGCTTCCCACAAAGACTAGGCTTGTCTTCCATCCTGATATAGAACCAATTCTCTGTCCAAGGCGAAGCCCACTTGTTTTTCTAAGCTTGAACAGGAATCTCCGCACCATGACGATAGACGAAGGTATAAACACCAAACTACAAATCCACAGGCTTACCATCAACAGTCACCTTCCGAGGCTGAGGGTGGACCCGGTGAAGTCGGACGAAGCCCTCAAGATCTAGCTCAACACCTTGGGACTTACAGCCCCAAACATAGATACTGAGCTTCACGAAACTAGAGGGGTTCAACTGATGAAACTTAAGATTGAACCTCTTCAACACTCCAACAACAAGAGGGTGCGACGGAAACCTCAACCTAGCTAAGAAGAATTCCTTATAAACAACAACCTCGTCATCATGAGGGTCGGGAACAACCTCTCCCTCAGACGGCCTCGCAAGATCTCGAGCAAACCAACTAGCCTTCGCGAAATCATCTAAGTTGCTCGAAGTAACCCTCGACAGACCAAACTCAAAACTCACTGAAGCATCTGAAGCAGAGTTAGTGACCTCCAAACTGTTAATAGGCTTTGCAGTTTTCTTCACACGAGCCATCGAACTACAAAACAAAGCAGCTAGAAAGCACATCAGCGGAGACTAAACCAAAAAGGACTCAAACAATCCACAAGTACCTTAACGAGCATGAAGAAGTAGAGGAAGCCAGTAAACTGCGCGAAACCTTGCACCAAAGCAACCCTCACAGAAAATCTACCCTCACTCAGTAGTCTCAGCAGCAACAAATAACCAGCAAGTGAAAGGTGAAACAATGAAAAACCCTAAAACCTACCACAACTATTTATAGGCGCTCTCCACCCACAGCAACAGAAGGCAACCATCACATATCCCGAAAAACTAGTTGCAATCCCCGACGAAAAAGCTGCAACCACCTCCTATAATCACGTGCCCCATCAAGCAACACAACAAGCCCATAACCACTCCAAATGACCAAAGGCCCAGCACCGATCGAGCACGACAATAGCGTCGCTGGACCAGGCCGCAGACTCAGTACCCTCGCATGGCCCTCCCCGAGTCTTAACGTTGCTCCGACCCATCACGCTAGGCCCAACCCTCGAGGGGCTACTGTTGGGGGGAGGTACCCCCGGCACCACTCCTCCCTAGCCCTCGACCCAGCGCTGGCCTTCCTAGCTTCCCTCGTCGTGGACAGTAACCTCCGCGGCGAGGGTTTCTCTGCTCATTTGTGTCTTGTTTGCGTAACCAGGCGGGAGGCCCAAAGGTTGACCAAGCCTCGAGGAGATAGAAGGAAAGGAGCCAGGCGACAAAGGAGGGGTGGACCTCCACCATGGATACACGAGGGCCCGGTGCCTGACCCTGGAGGGGACCACCACAACAGAGAAGACGGCCCCGTTAGGGCAGATGAGCCCGGGAGTGGTTGACCGTGTGAGCAAAATTACCGCCGTGCCCTTGGCTAATGTACTACACTTACCACCTGGGGTCCGACTCTAATGTAATTCCACTGTGCCCACGGGTAAATACCCAGGAGGCTCCTTTAAGAACGGATGGATTTTCCTAGACGAATTAATGGGCACTTGATCCGCATTTATTCATCGCCTCGCTTACCATTACCTTCGCTTGTCCCTACGAGATAGCTCAGTCTCTTCACTGTGGGAAACCCTCGGTCTCTCCCCCAGTGCTACTCAGCGAGGGCGAAAGACTAGGAGTGACCCCACAAGTTCGTTTGACTTTTTTTGACTGAAAGTTTGACCACTCATCTTATTCAAAAAAAAATATATGCAAATATATGCAAATATAAGCCATACTTAGAAGAAGTTTTATGAATAAAGCAAGTCACAACAAAAGAATTGATATTATGCAAAATTATGAATAAGACGAGTTCTCAAATATTTGGTCAAAAGTCAAATGAATTATAATTTGAAACGGAGGGAGTATTTCATAGTCAAATTAATGTACTTATTCAGTATTAATTTTCGTATATAGATTTATTATTAAACTTTAAGTTGGTAATTTAGTGGAAAACTATATTGGAGTTCGGTATTTTTACGCAGGGTGTGCCTAGACTAAAATCAAAGATTCTGATAGGCGGCAATACAATTCCCTCAGAATCTGATTCGCGAGCCGACGATTTTGATTTTTATATACAGGGTCGCGTCCATTCCGAGCGGTTGATTTCCTATCAGATGGTGGTTAGCCGCCCTGAAGGAAAATGCATTGCATTCCATTCCACCGGCCGAGAAAGAGCCAGGGAAGCGCCCACCCCACCACCCCACCCCACCCCCCACTGGTCAAAAAAAAAAAAAAGGGTGCGCGTGGAACTTTCCCTTTCTTCGCCGAAGCCGAGCGAGCGACGGCCAAACCCAACCCCATCTCTCTCTCGGCCTCGCCCGCTCCCTCGATCGATCGGCCGGTCGTCGATGACGACGGGAAGCTCGGCCGCCGGATCCGGCGTCGTCGGTGAGCAACGTTCCTCCTCCTTCCTGCTCGCGCCCCCTTCTTTTCCGCCCCGACTGTATATTTTTTTCCCGCGATCTTTCTTTTAGCCCCGCGCGGATCGCCACGAACCGAGCGATTCGATTCTTCCTGATCTTTTAGCGGGAGACGGTATTAAGGTAGTTCTTCTGCATCTGGCGTCTCTTGCTCCGTGGACGGACGGGAATATGCACAGTTGGGGGTTATAATAGATGTGGGGAATTTCTGTTTCGGGTGATTGATCAGGCGGCAGCGACGCTAGTCGATCCCGTCTGCTGGCGGTAGGATTGCCGTGGGATAGAATCGGTTCATGTGTGGAATTGATATGGAGGAGCAAGAAAGGTGTAGCACACGACACATATTGGATCCGATCCGAGCATGTGCTGATGCTTCCCTTTGGTTTTGGCCAAACAGATGATCATAATGGCACTAGGTACCTCCACATGCTAGGCCATGGTTTACGCATTTGGCTTATGCTGCACAAGCCACAAAGCGTATTTCCAGTCATGCTCTGCGTCTTTGTTCTGCACAGATGGTCACTTACTTCACTGCACCTGTTCTTGATGATTGTGAAGATACCTTGCATCATCAGGATCTGTTAGAACAGTCATGCGGCATGAATCTACCTATTTGGCTGACTGTAAGGGTGAGCTACTACCACGTAGAAAGGGAAATCTGATTCTTTATGCATCTTGCATATCGTATATATGCACATTTGAGGCTTTGAACATAGAACTTGCATCGAGACTGTCATGGCCCTCTATTGGTGCTTTTGTTTCTGGGTGTGCTTATATAGTAATTATAACTCGCAAGTCTCCTGGTATTGGATGCTGACTCAATTGTTTGAGTCGTTCTGAGTTTCCATGTGTTAGGTACTTGTTTCTTAAAGTACAAAGAATTGCATAGTTATGAGTACTTCATACTAAATATCCTCATGTTATATTTCTGATGAAGCTTTTGATTCTTCAATTGCTGTTGTCTCATGTTAAGCTCTGTTTAGCAATAGCTCTATGCAAGTATGCATTTGTCTTCTGTGTCACAAGAAACCAGTAACTGGCCTGCTATGCACTTTCTATTGATAGAAAAATGTCAATGAGCCTGTTGCGCCTTTTTTTTTTCTTGTCCAAGCATAGCAATTATATTCACGAGTTGCACAAATAGAATGTATACGCTAACGTAACTATTAGCTTATCATTTATTCAACCACAGAGCAAACTGTTTTTTTTTCGGTGGGATCTTGTGCCCACTATATTACCAAACAGAAATTCGGAATATATTGAATCACTTCTTATGGGTTGATTAATATGTAAACTTGCACAGTTCCTCGGAACTTCAGGCTCCTAGAAGAGCTTGAGCGTGGAGAGAAGGGCATTGGAGATGGGACAGTGAGCTATGGAATGGATGATGCAGATGACATCTACATGCGATCATGGACCGGCACTATTATTGGCCCACATAATGTGAGATCATAGTTCTTTATTTAATCTATCTATATTTTGCCATTTTCTCAATATAAACCAGAGTAAAGAAAAACCTTGATGCAAATTTTTCCAAGATCTTGAAGCCACCTATTTGTTGTTTTGTATGATTTGAGAAGTACCTGGTGTTGGTGAAACATGTCAATTGAAATTTTGTAGTAGTACAAAAAATTCTAACAGAAGTTTGGATGGGTATAACTGGCTACTGTTTGGGTCCAGGAAATATCTCAAACCTGCTTTCTTACTCAGCTGTAAAGAATCCTTCTGTGTTGGTCAGTGTTCTTCATTGAATGTCGCTGGTTATCTTGGTTCACGTTTGGTGGGAAAGAACTAGTGACAGGCAACAATACATGCATGCAGAGTATTGTGATATACATGTGACTTCTGTGATCAAATGCACTATAGCCTTTCAACTCACTTTTGCTCACATGAGACCTGCAATAAAGCTGCACTTTTTTTTTTGACCCTGATGAAGTTGCACTTTCCTACATTTGTATTGCTTATTTCAGTTTATGTTGAGTTTGTCTTAATCTCTTTTCTTCCTTGATCTGTCAAGACCGTCCATGAGGGTCGCATCTACCAGCTGAAGTTGTTCTGCGACAAGGACTACCCTGAGAAGCCACCATCTGTTCGATTTCATTCAAGAATAAACTTGACATGCGTTAATCATGAAACTGGAGTGGTAACCTCTTTCTGTCTTTGTGTGGTTGTGGTTGGTGCAGAATTCGAGTTTCAGGTTTGATATTTGGGATACCTTCTCTGATTTTGCTATATCTATTTGGTTGAGGTCATGTAGGTTGACCCGAAGAAGTTCAGTGTTCTGGGGAACTGGCAGCGCGAGTACACAATGGAATACATCCTAACCCATCTCAAGAAAGAGATGGCATCCCCACAGAACCGCAAGCTAGTACAGCCTCCGGAGGGGACATTCTTCTAAAGAGAGCAGCAACTCATGTCCATCCATGGTGACTCCAGAAACAGCTGCTGCACCTGGTTTCTATATTTTATATATATCTAGTTGAATCTCCCAGATATCTGTGAACCACCGAGATCGAGTACAAGCAGACTTGTTCGTTACAATTTGCCTGGTGGTTGCTAATGATATGGGATGAAACGGTTGCCGGTTTGGCTGCTATTAAGGTTGTGTAATCTGCTGGGCAATTTCAGCTTCTTAATGCCATTATGATGAATCTTCGGCCATTTGCTGTTCTGCCTTAACTTTGATCCTCAACTGCGTATTTGCCCAATTTTTTCAACTCTAATTTGCACCATTGCTCTTGCTTTGACCATTTAAAGACAAAACAGGCGCTGGGGGAGGGCAATTGTGCAAAGTTGACAAAAGAGGCAAACGCGTGGATAGATTAAGTGAAGGCCAGAATCGATCATGCAAATCGGCTAAACAATTGACTTGGTGTACAAACGCTAGGGCTTAGCAAACCAACGTCTTCTCCTGATCATTGTGTTGGGGATCTCTTAATTCTGTCGCTTAGCACCCTGTTTGCCCTGAGTCTATATCTCCGCATACCTTTAACATTGCACAATAAAAAGACTATAACTACTAGCTTCGATTATAATTCAAGCCTTGCCATCTTGTGGCCTAACCTTTAAGCAACATTTGATGTGTGGATTTTACAAGAAAAAACCTTTTATTTATATAATAATGGAAAAAGTTAACAACGAACAACACCTGGCACACTGAAACACGTGTGCATCATAGTGGAGCTGCCAGGACACTGTTACAATCTCAGCTGGGTAACTAGGATAGATGCGCGCGGTGTGCAAGCATGGCGGCGCCGTCTCGGAAGAAGACGAGCACAGGAGAAAGTAAGTTTAGGTTTTGGTTCTATTCGCTGACCGCCCAACCACCCACACAGCGAGTTCATATCCAAAGACGAAATGGGCTAGGCACAGTTAATTACACCCCCTATGGCAACACAGGCTATCTTAGGGTTCATTAGCTAGTGTAGCTCAATATCTCTGCACAACAAAGCCCAATTCGTGACATTCTCTCCTCCTTAAGTTGCAGCGCGTCCTCGCGATGCTAATGAAGTAGACGACTGGAGCAGCAGCGACAATACTGAAGATATAGCTTCCCAGGTCGCTCAATGCACCGGACAGGATTCACACTGCACCAATACAGAAGGTACCACATGATCACGAACCAAATGTAAACGATGAGCCAGTACCTGAGTGGGAGGTAGAGTTTCCAGAACTGAGAGCCACTGAAGGTCATCATCAACAAATAACTGCACATCTGGAGGAAGAGCCTTTTTCAGTTGAGAGACACGAAGGACTAGGTGAATCTAACTTGCAGCTGGCAGCTGGAGCTTATATGCAACATGTCCAATCTTCTAGATGATGAGATAGGGACTGAAATACTTGTAGCTGAGCTTTTGATTTGTTCCGTGGGTCACAGATTGTTGAACATGTGGTTGCAGCTTGATATACACCCAGTCACCAACATCAAAAGAGCGCTCTTGGCGATGCTTATTAGACTGGTGTTTCATAAGTTGCTGAGCACGGTTCAGATTATGTTGGATATGCTTTAACATAGTGTTGCAAGACTGAATCCACTCTTCCAAGTCAGGAACAACACAAGCATCAGTAACAGTAATACCAAAGTGTTTAGGCGGGTAACTATATAGGGCTTCAAAAGGAGTATGGCCGTGGGCTGAGTGGAAAGTGTTGTACCAAAACTCTACTAATGGAAGCCATTGTGACCATTTTTGTGGACAAGAGTACACCATGCATCTTAAATAGGTTTCTAGGCACCGGTTAAGGTGCTCAGTTTGGCCATCGGTTTGGGGATGATAGAACTCATATTAAGAGTTGTGTCAGTGAGTTTGAAAAGTTCCTGCCATGGAGCACCAGTAAAGACTCGATCTCTGTCAGATATAATGATAGATGGTAATCCATGGAGTTTGTATATATTGGACACAAATGTTTGAGCTATGGTTAAGGCAGTATAAGGATGGGACAAGGGTATGAAGAATTTATCAATCACAACTAAGATGGTGTCAAAAGTTTTGGATTTAGGCAAGCCCGCAATGAAGTCTAGACTGATGGTATGTCAAGCACGTTGGGGTACAGGAAGTGGTTGCAATAAACCAGGAAGTCTACAGTGTTCAGGTTTTGCTTGAGCACATACCTCACAAGTGCTTATGTAATCCTTGATGCACTGCTTCATATTAGGCCATGCAAAGAGAGACTTCATCTTATGATATGTGGCAGTGATCCCACTGTGTCCCCCCAAACCACTAGAATGCAGAGCCAACAGAACTACCTTATGAGCTTCATTGTGATTTCCCAACCATATTCTTCCCTTATATTTGATTATACCATCAACTAGAGAAAATCCTTTATCATTTGAACTAGCGAGACTGCTACCACTATTGCGGCTGCTACCACCGCTATTGTGTACCTTGTTTGGTACAACTATTTAGCTGGGGATACCGACACCAAGAAGGAGCAGAACATTTATATAAGCATATCCTAGCCTATTACATCATTAAATTTCCACAATGCAAATGTAGACAACTTCCCATGAAGATTTGGAGATAGCGAAGGTGTCTAGAATATATATAGGCATCCCTAATAAAACACCATGCAAATGTAACTATGTGATATACAAAGAAAATATGATCAATATTCTTTACTTCTCCACACAAAGACTATACGTTTCTCACTTCCCTTCTAGCCTCTTCTCTTTAAGGTTGCAACTTATTGTTGAATAACTTCCAAAGGAACACTTTGATCTTCAACAGCACCATGCATTTCCAAATACTGAGAGAGACCCAACCATCAGTCAATAATAACATATATATTGATTTTGTCGTACATTTTGGATTTATCAAGGTCCCACAGATCGCCTCAGCGTTTTCATTGGGTTGTGAGGATATCTTGTAACTGATGCATCAACTTGTGCCAGAGGGAAAGGTTGTGAGTGGAGATAGAGATCTACGCCAGCCTCCTCCCATCCATTTCATAAAGGTCAGGAGATTTTATCTTGAGAGGTACCTTGTCTATATTGATTGGCAGAAGGTGATTGAGAGACTAAAACATAGGGATATATTAAGTCCTAGGGTGAGAGGTTCCTGATCCAAAGGACCCCCTGACCGATCCCTCTAGAATCACTCGGGGGCTATACCCCTTAGGTGTGTTGATGGTCACTAACATCAATTATAAACTGTCAATGAAACATGAATAAGGGCATAAATCAATCTCCAATATAGAATTAGGGATTAAACTGATAGAATTCCACAAGTTTCGGTGAATCTTGTGTTTCTGCAGGGTACCAAGAAAATGAGGCAAGATATCAAGGACGTCGGGCTAAAAAGCATATTCCACCACGGAACCAACTTGAGAAGATTCTAGAGAACACGAGAAGGCAATCCACCAAAACTTGGGCCGAAGGGACACAGAAGGGGGTCGGCTGACCTGGGCCTAGGTCGGTTGACCTGGGCCAAAGCCCATTCACAGCCCACTTCGAACGTCGGTTCCCCACCGCCATTGAGGTCCAATCTTCGCCGTAGATCAAAGTCAGTTTGATCCGAGGGCTCTGGTTCATCTCATCGGCCTATATAAGCAGCCCTATACCCCCTGAGCTAAAGGCATCCCTGAAACCCTAATTCATATTTTTCAGTGAGGATCAATTGAGAGGGGTCCCATGAAAGGATCTGCCTCTCAAAGATAGCCATCAAGAGAAAATTAGTCATGTAGTCCTCTAGAGATTCGACTAGTCTTTTAGATATAGAGAGATAGAGTGTGAGGAAAGAGTTTGGAGGAAGTGCCGGCCTATCAATGCTCCCTCTCCGGCTTGTACCTGCGGGATCAAGTTCCTCCGGAGCTTGCTTCTGAGATTCCTCTGGTAATCAACTTCTAACTCAAGTAACATTGTTTATATTGTTCTTCAGGTTTGTGAGTCTCTTTTGAGTGCTTTAACCTACGGCCGTAGTTTAAAGTATAATTCTAGTGTAAGCGTGTCGCTTAGACTGGGGTTACTCGTAGATGCACCCTACTTTCCGGATCAGTGGTAGCTCGCGAGGGTGACTTTACCTCATTGAATCTTCCATAGTTCACCTCCTGTTTGTAGGACTAGTAGAACCTAGTTGCTAAGGAAAGCATCCTCTGCAGGTGTCTTTTCTTAAGTAATGTCCCCAGTTGAACAATAATAGACATAGCTTGCAAGGGTTAGAACTAGAAGACCTTAATGATCTTCTCTATGTCCCTCATCTCCGTCCTTGATGCTTCTCATGGGTTAAGCATAGATTTAGTTGTACTCACATGTTTCTCTGTGGATACGATATTTAAAACCTCCGGGTGAAAGCTACAACGGTATCCGTGCGCTTGTGGATCTTTTCTATGAGCGTTAATAAATACCAACAGTACGCTCACGTGCACCTTCTGGCCAAGGATCGGGTGAAACCCGAGCACGCCCTCGGCTCTACTCGAGACTCGGGGGCTCACCCGAGCTCCAGGCTCCCGAGCAATGGCAACCCAGCCCTGATCCTCAACTCTACCTCTGGACCGAGCCAAGGGCCAGGCTGGAACCAAGTGCACAGAGCACCCAAGGCTCGGGAGCTCCTCGACGCTGCCCCAGCCAACGGGCGTGGCACTGTTGCCCACTTCACCGACAAGGTCACACACGGGGCATGACACAAAAGGAACAAATCCCTCCGCCGGCTATAGGGGCTCAGGGTCTCCCGGTCCCGCTCGTTAGCCCCTCAAGCTGGCCGCCTTCGTCACCAAGGAAGCCTTAAGAAGGCTCACCTAGCAGAGGCCGGTCCAAGATGACAAGCCCTAACGGTTAGAGCTTCAGAATAGAGTAGCCGAGCAGTGCCCACAGCTCCTCCGACTCCACAAAAATTCCAAGGAACATTCACGCCACAGCAGCGCCCTCCTGAACTCTGGTGTATGTAGACCATAGACTGAACCCCCAAACTGCCTTGTACCCAACCTACCTCGGTTTATAAGGGGAGGTCAGATCCTACAGAGGGGGCAGGACGAACTGAGGACGAACAAAGGACGAATGGAAGAAAAACAGTCCTCATGACAACTCTGGGCTCTGCACCGAGAGGAGAGCAACGTGGAGAGAAGCATTGAGAGCTCCTCCCCTCCATCCTTCTTCTCCACCACCGGGGAAGCAACCTCACTACTAACGAGCCTTAGGATAGTCCAAAGCAATCCCTTTCCAAATCTCTTACACACTCTTGTTGTAATCTGCCAATTTGGGTGCTCTCGAATACACAGAACTACTACTGCTAGACGTAGGACCCCGATAGCCCGAACCAAGATACATCGCCATGTCTTCTCTGCGTTCTTCAGTCCACCCGAGCCACTGGAGACACACACTTAGTGACACCCGACGAATAACAATGCTTGCCGCGGTTTCTACCCTGCGACAATGATCCTTGTCTAACAAAACATTCTTGTAAAATTCCAGTATTTATTAACACAATATAATGTACTAGTGCTTTTTTTAGACTACAAAATACAACTCAGACACTCACAACGCACGCAGACTCACCCTTATGAACGCACGCATGCAAACCCTTTCCCTATGATCATCTTAATATATTATTTATGTTAGACTTCACTTGATTTGGATATGGACTTCACTTGATTTGGATATGGCACAACTATAAATATAGCTACCGTAGGGGGGTATGTGGGACTTCCATGCGAGGATCTCAGACCTCCTTTGACATTGGACACGTCCTGATAGAGCATCCTGCAATTTTATTTTAGGGACAACATGGCCATGATGGAAGTTTGTCTGGTACACACCATAGAACACAAAGTAAGTAGTAGTACCATCTGTTTCTGTTCTCGGATAATATAGAGGTTTTTGTAGCATAACATCGTTGTAGTTATATTTGCTGAGGTTTGCAAGGATCCAGTGCCAATATCTAGCAGTCAAATTATTTCGTAGCATTCTAGAGATGTTCTGTGCACCTACGAACGATCCATCCATCTTCCTTGCTATCTCTAGGGCAACTGATTCCATTTTTGGTTGGTCTTCAGGATTTGCACTTCCAAACGTAAGCACCTTAAAGAAATACCAGTATGCTTCTATCGGCAGAACATTTAATATAAGGGCTTGTGTAGTACCAAATTTTATGATTTCTCTTGATCTACTGGTGACAACGATTTTGCTTCCAGATTCAAGACAGGCAGCAGAAGCAACATACCATCTGTTCCAAGTATCCTCTTCAACATCCTCTAATAATTCAATGATAACTAGCAATCTCCCATTGCCATTGCCATTCGGCGATGGATAGTTTTTGTGGATTGTCAGATCTCCATCCTTTAAATCTGCCAACCATCTATTTTTGAGATCTTCATGAGTGACTAGCACTATCCGAGTAAAATGTTCACGCACTTTCTCACTATTGTACACATGTGCAACAAGAGTGCTCTTCCCAACACCTGCTGAACCAATAATTGGTAAAACCCCTATACTTTCTCCGGTAGAAGCAGGCTCTGTAGTTTGCATCAAAAAATTCATGACCCTCTCCATTTCCATTTGACGGCCAAACATGCTCAGGCCAATCATGAGATGCATAAAGTAAGGTTGGCGGTACCGCGGAGGATAGTTCTTCAGAAATGCGAGAAACTCACTCATATGAAAGATAATGGTACCCAAGTTTTTGGACACTTGCTGAACTTCTTTCACATATGGTGTGCATGTACGATCAACACTAGAGAGAAAAAGACGCTTTGCAGGACTGAATTTGGAGAGGGTAAAAGAGGGTCTCACGTTGTTGTCACCTTTGGCCTTGTCTTGGTTTCCTCTGAAACTATCCAGGACGTAGTAGCCCCTGTACATCTCCTTCCTCAGGATGTTCAGTTGCTGCAGCATGGCTTGGTTTGTGACGCTTCGCCCATCCGCCTCTTCCAGGATGACGCGGACCCGGAGCAGTAGCAGTTGGAGCCTCTGGAGCCTCTCATCCACACTTTCTGTTCTTGTTTCTCCTGACATGTACGTATTTGTTAATCAAGAATGAAAAAGATCTGCTCGCGACTTCACCCAGAATCGCAGTCAAGATGATCTCCATTGCTGAGAAATAAACCTCTCTTAGTTTGCGAGATAGCCACACCAAAAATTTACTGCTTCTCAATTCTGATACTCATCACTACGTATCTACCTATATCTTTATGGCTATATACCATGTCAATGACTTATATCACTGTTCATGTTGAACAGTGTCCGAACGCCATGTCTATGAACAGTACCAAAACATGCACATGAACAGTGCCAGCCATGTACATAAACAGTACCAATGACATGTGCATGAACAGTCACATCATTCATGAATAGTGCCATGACATGTCCATAAACAGTACCCTCCCCGTGCAAAGCATGGGCCTCCCTGCTACTTATATATAACGACGCAAAAGAGCTAGGACACTAACTTGCGCCATTTAAGCATAGGAGTATCAGCCACCTTGCTGGATTGGTGGCTTCACGTGAGGACAACGTTGCCGCAGGCACTAAGGAGGAGCTTCGATTCCTTGGTACTACTCGTCTCCTTGTGCCTATGAAAGGAACGTAACCATCGCACGTTCGAGGAGGCAGGCACATGGGTTGGAGTAGGCTTCAGCAGCTTGGCGCTACTCACCGCGAGCCCTCCTGTCGCACCAACGGTATACTTCTTATATAGTCTTTTTATTCCACCACTATGGGGACGGCTCCTCTCTGTGCTCATTAATGGAGTATGTAAAACTCTCACTTTCACTTAATGAAACACGTGTTATAGCACGCTTTCGAAAAAAAAAGTATCAACCACCTTGGCAGGATAATAGCAAATGCGGCACACACATGCCAAAAAAAATGGTGAATATTCCTAGGAAGATGCCAGGTGCGTGCATAATAGCGGTCGGCATTACCAAAGCAGCATGATCTCTTTTACAATTGTTTGGATAGTACCAAGGTACTTCTCGGTACTTTCACTTTTTTAATTATTAGTCATCTAATAGAGGAAGATTATTTATAAAATTCATTTTTTATTGTTGAGGGTATATTGGTACTTGCGGTGAGCGGCCTGATGTGCTGCCTGCGGTTCCCAGGCCAGCTGAACTCGAACCTTCGGAAGCTGGCGGTGAACATTGTCGCGTTCGTTGCCACGGCGACGCGGCTGCCACTTATTCATGGTGGGTTTTGCGCCGCTGATGTTGAGCAGGTCGCAGTTGTGTCACGCGTTGATGGTGCCGAAGCTGATGCAATAGATGCGGCTTGTGGGATGGGATGCCAAGAACATGATGTGGTACCTGAGACGGCCGCCATGTTCTAGGGCAAGATGAGCAGTTGAGCACCAACGAGGTCGACAAGCAGACGGCCAATGTGCAGAACAAGAACTCCTATTTCATGGAGTGGATCCGGTCATATATGCAGAACAAGAACTACTTCGTCGAGTGGATCCCAACAACGTAAAGTCCAATGTGTGTGACACCTGCCCGTTTGGCTGTTCATGGCTCCTCACCTTCATGGACAACCCCACACCTTCATCCAGGAGATGTTCCGCCGCGTGAGCAAGCAGTTCACGACCATGTTTCAGCGCAAGGCCTTCCTGCACTGGTATGTACACCAGCAACGGCATGGGCGGGATGGAGATCATCGAAGCAGAGACCAACATGCCAACATGAACGACCTCATCACCGATTACCAGCAGTACCAAGACGCCACTGCTGAGGAGTACGACGAGGAAGAGCACGACAACGATGGGGAGATAGATCGACGCGTCGTCGTTTCTTGCGTCCTCGTCGGGCCGGCAAGCAGGTCACGGTCTCACGGAGCTGTCCATGGACCATGGGGTACCTACTGGAGCTGCGCGCCTGTGCCCATGAGCCATCATCAGTGGAGGTGTGCGCAGCGGTTGCAGCACACCTGGCCTATGCCTACGTTGCCTTGGTGGCGCGGCCACTCCCACAGACCCGGGCACCGTGCTCGTGCTTGCCTCCAGGCAACTGTGTCGGCGTAGAATCATAGAAGGCGACGAAAAAAAAAGGGTGTGTTTGATATGGTGGCCCGACGGCCCGGCTACACCCTTGGGCTGCAGTGCTCGTGTTTGATGGCCTTGGCCTGGTTGCACCCCTTAGGCCGGGCCTTGGCTGGCCTTGGACAAGCCTCTTGGCCGAGCTGGCCACAACCACCTTATCAAACACGCCTAGGAGAGAGGCTCTTTTACCCTTAATGAAAGAAGTAACTAAAAACAAAATTTTGTTCTAGTCCACCTATTTCGGTACTGGTCCCACCTATTTTGGCACCTTCTCCATCTATTTTGGTACTTCCAGGTATTTTTATTTTGGTACCTCCTATTTTTACACCGTTGGATTTGCTCCAATGGATGGCCTATATTTTCCCCAACCATTATAAAATTTCCACTTAAGAGGTCGGAGGATGCAAACCAAAACACACCAAGTTATTATTCAAGAGAGGAACAAAATAACTACTAGCTCCACTTGCAAATGCATTAGGTTAGTGATAAACTATAAGAATGCTCGCGCATTGCTGCGGGCATCACGGATAAAAATCAAACAGCCTATAGTTATAGTTATTGACTTATGTGGCTCGTTATCTTGGCTTGCAGGAAGAGATACAATATCATCAATGAAGTGCTACCGCGCGCATTACGTGGTTCACTAACGTGGATAGTTAAATGCATGCTAGGAAGTGACGTAGCTAGCCGATGTGAATGTATGTCTTGCATAAAGTGATAGATATCATAGTTGCATGCCAGCGAGGTTTGCTTTCATAAAAGTATATAGATACATAGAATTTTGATAAGTCATGTCAAAGCATTTATTTCCTAGGTTGCTAACAATATAAAAATGTTCATTACACTCATGGTATCATAGGAGATTTTAAAATCGGTTCACATACATACTTTATCTAATTAATTAAATGGGAGCACTTGTGTCAAAATATGTTTTTGAAATAAAACATATTTACTCATGAGATCAATGAAGGACTGGTAGTTAGCTTGGGTTTTATGAAAAACATAGTGGCCCAAATAAAGACTACCTTATGAATCCTTGAAACACCTTGGATGATTTATTAGCAACCTCATGTGCAGCTCGCAGGGCACACCTTGAAACATTTCTAAAAACCGACCCTTTGGTTTCGACAATCTTTGGTAGATCCTTTGAACTCTCGTCTAGGAGCTACTCAATCAGGGCAAGTGCACGCTGGTATGCACTATAGGCTAGGAAGGATGGCTAGGATGCCTCCTCTTGAGACGGAGATGAGAGAATAACTATAAATTAGGATTTGTTATAAGGCCCTGTTTGGACCCCTTGGGCTAACAACTAGCTAGTTGCTAAACTTTAGTTTCTTTCGGATCCAAACACAAGAACTAATAGGCGGGCTAAAGTTTAGCCAAAGCCCTAACTGCTAGTTGTTAGCCATCTAGTCTATCAAACCCAGCTAACAGGTGATAAAGTTCCACCCGATTGTAGATTCTATTACAGACCCAACCATCAGTCAGTAACCTATATAGTGATTTTGTTGTGTAAGTTTTGGATTTATCCAGGTCCCAGCTTGCCTCACCATTTTCATTGGATTGGGTTGTAAGTGGATACCTTGTAAGCTATAACTGATCCATCAACTTCTGCCAGAGGGAAAGGTTGTGTGGAGATAGAGATCTACGCCAGCATATTTCCCATCCATGTCATAAAAAGTCAGGACATTTTATCTTGAGGTACCTTGTCTAACCAAACATTGTGCCTGAAGATGATGATCCTTATCTAACCAAACATTCTTTGCAAAATTCCAGCATTTTTTAACACGTTGTAACCTTTTTTTCTCTTGGCTTGATCCGAATTGGCACGATGGTTCTGCCTTTTTATTTCACTTGATTTGGATATGGCACAACTATAAATATAGCTACCGTATGGGGGTATATGGGACTTCCATGCGAGGACCTCAGACCTCCTTTGACATTGGACATGTCCAGATAGAACATCGTGCAGTTTTATTTTAGGGTCAACATGGCCATGTTGAAAGTTAGTCTGGTACACACCATAGAACACAAAATAAGTAGTTTTATCTGATACTGTTCTCAGATAATACTGAGGTTTTTGTTCTTGCATAACATAATTGTTGGGATATTTGTTGACGTATGCGAGGATTTGGAGCCAATATCGAGCAGTAAAATTCCTTCTTAGCAAGCTAGAGATGACATGTGTGGCTGTGAACGATCCATTCATCTTCCTCGCTATCTCTAGTGCAACTGATTCCAACTTGGGTTGGTCTTCCGGCTTTGCACTCCCAAATGTAAGCACCTTGAAGAAATACCAGCATGCGTCTAGTGGTAGAACATTTAATACAAGGGCTTGTGTAGTACCAAATTTTTGTATTTTGCTTGATCTACTGGTGATAATGATTTTGCTTCCAGATTCAAGGCAGGCAGCAGAAGCAGCATACCATCTCTTCCAAGTATCCTCTTCAACAACATCCTCTAATAATTCAATGATAACTAGCAATCTCCCATTGCCATTGGGTGATAGATTGTTTCGGTGGATTATCAGACCTCCATCCTTCAAAGTTGCCAACCGTCTATTTTTGAGATCTTCGTGAGTGACTACCACTATTCTGGAAAAATGTTCACGCACTTTCTCGCTATTGTACACATGTGCAACAAGAGTGCTCTTCCCAACACCTGCTGGACCAGTAATTGGTAGAACTCCTGTACTTTCTCCCGTAGGCTCTGTCTGCATCAGAAAATTCATGACCCTCTTCATTTCCATTTGACGGCCAAACAAGCTCAGGCCGATCATCAGATGCATAAAGTAAGGTTGGCGGTACCACGGAGGATAGTTCTTCAGAAATGCGAGAAACTCACTCATATGGAAGATGATGGTACCCAAGTTTTTTGACACCTGCTGAACTTCTTTCACACTCACGCATGGTGTGCATGTACCACCGGTACCAGCAACACTAGTAGCAGAGAGAAAAAGACGCTTGGCAGGACTGAATTTGGAGAGGGTAAAAGAGGGTCTCACGTTGTTCTGACCTTTGGCAGTTTGGCATCGTCTTGGTTGGCTTGGTTTCCTCTGAAACTATCCAGAACGTAGTAGCCCCTGTACATCTCCTTCCTCAGGATGTTCAGTTGCTGCAGCATGGCTTTGACTTGTGATACTAATTCGCCCGTCCGCCTCCTCCAGGATGATGCGGACACGAAGCAGCAGCGGTTGCAGACTCTGGAGCATCTCATCAACACTTTATGTCGTTGTTTCTTCTGCCATGTATTTGTCAATCAAGAATGAAAATGATCTGGTGGCAACTTCACCCAGAATCGCAGTCAAGATGACCTCCATTGAGAAACCTCTCCTTGTGAGATTGGCACTCTCCAATCAGTCACCAAAACTGCCTCTCAATTCTGATAGTCACTATGATTAACCTCGACAATATTATATATAACAGCGCAGAACAAGACATTAACTTACAAGTTACAACATACAAGCATAGGAGTATCAGTCACCTTGTCAGGATAATAGCAAATGCAGCACACATGCCAAAAGATGGTGAACAATTGTAGGAAGATGGCAGGTTGTCAGGATAATAGCAAATGCAGCACACATGCCAAAAGATGGTGAACAATTGTAGGAAGATGGCAGGTGCGTTCGTAATAGCGTTCAGCGTAACCGAAGTATACCTAAGTGGAGGGAGGATGCAAACCAAAACACACCAAGTTATTATTCATCTCACACTTAGAAAGGAATTAGGTTATTAATAATAAACTATATATAATGATGCTCGCGCCAGGCCCGGTCCAGCTGATTTGGTGGCCTGGAGCACAGCTAAAAAATATGGGCCCTTTAATATAACTATTATGATGATGTTTCTAATGAACTTTAATGCATAAAAAACCATCTTTAACAACAAATCATAAATATTACATTAAAAGTTTGTTCAGACATTTGCAGAAACGAAGTCATTGATGACGGCATCAATATTGATCTCATCTAATAATTTCTTCTCAATGCGTAAAATAGCGAAAAACCATCTAACCTTTTTGAAGGCATTACGGAACTCAAATGATTCTTCAAAAATTTTAGAAAAAACAATTAGTAAGTAATTTACCAAAATATGCCATACTAGATTCAACCTTAAAATAAGAAGAGTTATTATTTTACCAAGTTGAGAACTTGAGATGATGATTATTCACTAACAAATAGTCTCAGGTCACACTGTCCTAGCTAGCTGCATCATATCAAATCGGAGTTTCAGAGGAGTCTCAAGTATTTATACTCTAAAGGATTAAAAAATGGGGGCAAAGACAAATTAAGCATTGACTAAAATATAATTGACATAGATCAACAGAAGGGCTTAAGAAGTTATGAGCAATTGAGCAAAGTAGTACCGTACGTACATGAACTGCAGAACACCTGATGTACATGTGCGTACTTGGATTGTCAGTTAGTCACGTGTCTTGGAACGGAGTGATCGAGTGGCCATCGCCCTTCTACGTCTAGCGTTTGCGTGTCGGCGAAGTCGAGGAGCGACCCGGCGAGGATTGACAGAATGATAGAGCGGCGGGCGGAAGGCAATCGGCTGAACCTTGGATCTACGGAAACAAAAGGCAAAACACCGGCCAATCTTCCTGTCCGACCAGTCGGACCGGAGTAATGCGTCGACCCTAGGCATGCGATGACGTCCCACAGACGCGCGATGGCCCAGGCCGAGGCCCACGTAGAGCAGATTTCCAGGTTCGGTAGATGAGTTTCTCTTTTTTTTCCTTTTCTTTTTTTATTTCTTTTTTTAGAGTTTAAGGGCCTTAGCCCGCCTTTCAATTAATATCAAAAGACCAAGAGTACATTACAGCGCAGGTAAACTTCCATCACGTGTAAAAGTTTATCGAGATGAAAACACAGACCAGAAAAACATAAAGGAAAACTAGCATCTCAGATCACCATCAAGCTCTCCTGAAGCGGACCAAAGGAACCTCAGTACGCTAGATCAACTGAAATGTTCATAGAACTCCACCACGATGCCACGAGAAGCTCTTGATCAGCACACGACTCAACAGACGTCTTACTCCTCCCGTCATCTTCAGAGGCTCCCCTATGGAATTTCAGGCAGCGTCTCGGGGTGCATCTGGTAGCCATAGAATCCTTCTAGCTGTAGCTTTGATCTTGTCCATATAAACCTTCAGAGTAGCCTTCTTGTCTGCCGGGCACAGAATTATCCAATTCTGTAGAAGCCCAAGAATCCTAAAAAGCAGCATTTCCATGCTCCTCTAACCAATGTTCTAAAAGCAAAGATCATTTCTAAGTTTCCAAATGGACCAAAGAACAGCAAAGGTTATGATATTAAAAAAATTATGTTTCTTACTACTAAGCCAAAATTTGCCTATGTCCAGAATATTCTCTTCTACTTTAGTTTCATCCCTACAATCTCTGAAATCCTAACCCAACATTGTGTAGCCACTACACAGTGAAAGAAGACATGGTGAACAGATTCTTTTTCTCAAGAAAACAAACATCAATAGTTAGAACTCTATTATAAATGAGCAACCATAAGAAAAAATAAACTCTGGGAGAATTTTAATACTCCAAATTGCAGAGACATGAACATGTTTGATTCCTCTAAAATTGATAATCTTATACAAAGATTGAGATGAATAAACTCCAGAGGAGGTAAACTGCCAGATCATCTCATTCTCCTCATCTACTAGCTGAACAGTAACCACTAGTTCAACAACCTCTGGCCAAGATTGATATAATTCCTCAGAAACACTCCTTCTAAAAGAGCATTTCAAATTGACCCCATCCCACATCTCTGCTATAGTCTTTCCTTTCTCATGAACAATCCTATAAAGAGGCCAATACTAAATAACTAAACTCGAAGACCCTAGCCAATAATCTTCCCACAATCTAATCTTCTTACCATTCCCTACTTTCCATTTGTACCCCATCTTTGTAGCTTGTGCTGCTGAAAGCCCTAGTTTGGTTTTGGATAATTGATGAAACCTTAGTGTACTAACCCTCTGCTCTAAGTGATATGAGATAGGTTGGTACACTCCAAGGTGTGGAGCTAGATGATGGCACTCATGATGATGGAGGTGGCCAAAAGATTGATCAAGTGCTCCAATTTGAAAAAGAAGAAAGAGAAAAAACAAAAATAGGCACAAGGCAAAGGTATAATTGATAGGACCATTTTTGTTTTACCAATCAAGACACCATAGAGGGTGTGATTGGATTTAGGATAGATAGCGTACTATGAAGAGGGGCAAATCATGGTTAAAGCGGTTATCAAGTGCCACTAAGTGACATTGTTCATGCATATGCATTAGGACCTAGTGTGCTAACTTAAAACCCTTGAAAATGCTTTAAAAATATGCTAACACACGTGCACAAGTGGTAGAACACTTTGGCGTAGGCACATGAGAACAAGGGTTGAAGATAGAAGTTGAAAAAGAGAAGAAAAGGGCTTCGAACCCTAGGGTAACAGGTGGTCCGGACCATGGTTCAAGGGTCCGGAACCTTACCCTAGGTGACCAGTGCTGTTGCACTGGCTCTAGACCCTAGCGTGCGGGGTGTTTGGACCAAGTTGCGCGGGTCCGATTGGCCACGTGGCGTGACGAGGATGAAGAACGAGCTCCGGACTCGGTCCAGAGGTTGGTCGGACTAATGGCTGGGTCCGAAGAATTATTTGTGCTAAATAGAGAGTAGCCAAAACACTCCGGACTAGGTGGAGATTGGTCCGGACTCGGTCCGGAGGCTGACTCACGCTCCGGGAGCTCCCTGGTGTACTCTGGGCTGAGGTCGTCGTTGGTCTGGACCATGGGGACGCACGTCAGTGACCGTTGTGCGCGGCAACGGTCGAGTGGATTCAACTAGGACGCATGGCAGCACATGGTTGGCCGCAGCGAGGAACCGGACCGGGAGTGATTGGTCCAGACCCCCGTGTCTATGGGTCCGGAGCAAGGTCCGAACGCCTAGCGTGGGGGTAACGGCTAGTGAGCCCTTAGGGCTCTATAAATAGATCTTGACCGGCTCTAGCTCACTCTCTTGGATATTTTGATCATTGATACATCCTTGTGAGCTAAGCCAAACCTCTCCCACCCAATCTCTTGCATGACTGTGCATCTAAGTTGGGAGTGATCCAAAGTGTATTTGCTTGAGTGATTGCATCTAGTGGCATTGGGGGATCAATTTGCTGCGGTTTTCTTGTTACTCTTAGTGGTTGCCGCCACCTAGACGCTTTGGAGCAGCGGAGGAGCTTTGGCACGAGTTGGTGATTCTTCGTGGCCACTCCCGGTGATCTTGTGAGGGGTTCTTTTGCTTATTCCCCAGCGGAGCGCCAAAAACCACTCTAGTAAATTACTCATGTCGTTGAGTACCCTCATTTGTGTAGGTTCTTGCGGCGCCCTTATGTAGGGCTAGGCTTATGTACGCCTATTAGCTCGCGAACCACCAAGTGAACGGTCAACACAACGGGGACGTAGCTTGCCGGTAAGTAAGTGAGCCTTGGGAGAAAATTCATTGTGTCTCCACTTGGTATTCTTGTGTATGATTGTCTCTTGCCATGATCAGTATACTACTCTATCACTTGAGCATTACATTCATTTACTTTTTCCTTGTGTAGTTGTAGTGTACTAGTGTAGCTTAGTGCCTTAGCTAGAAGTAATTAGTTGTTTTCCTTGATCTAGCTAGCTCACTAGTTTAATTAAGTAGTGACTTAGCCTTTGTGTGCCCTAGAGATCATAACTAACTAGAATTGTTGGTAGGTGACTTGCCTTTTTAGTAGGCTAGAGCAAAACACAATTATCGCTTTATTGTTGTCTAACAATTTGCTTTAATGTTTTATAGAATTTTTCAATTAGGCTATTCAACCCCCTCTAGCCATTTAGGACCTTTCAGCTACCCACATAAAACCTTTGGAAAACTAGAAGCTCCAGTTGTCTTGGATAAGAGCACATTAGGGTTCTCGGTCTCATAATTGTAATCTATGAGCTCTCTCTGAGCTTGTTTCTATCAAAGTTATATCTTTTCAGCCAAGAAGCTAAAGAAGCTAACTGACTGATATTCAGGTCCCTTAAATTTGGAATGCCTATACCACTATAGTCTTTGCGCATAGCTACTAAATCCCAATTAGGAAGGTGGTATTATGATTTTTGACAGAATCATTCCAGAGGCAATTGGCCATTTGAGAATTAATGACATGACTACGAATTTGCCCTACTTTACGGAGAAGCTAATGCCATGACTTGTCCTTACAGGATATAGTACCATGTCTGTAAGCAATTTAATAAAAAAACTTATCTACCTCTCTCCAATGCACATTAACCAGAGAACCCTCACGGGATGGGACATTCTAGACGATCACGAAGATGTTAAGAACTTGAACGCGGAAGAGAAAATAAAAACCTAGAAACACCTGCGCAACAACCACCTTAAGTATCAGGCGGCATCGTACGTGTATAGATGCATGAAGTGGGTCAAGGAAAATGGGTGTCTCCTTGCCCCCTACTGCTTCTGGTAAGTCAAAAGGCTAGTCCAAACGTATATGTAGCTACTAGGATCACCCTTTTCATATTTTCAAGATTTGAAACTTGTATTGTTTGAATGGTGCAGCCCGGACACCAGTGGCCACTGGATTGCATTTCTATTCTATCCTCAGTATGGACAAGGCGATTTATTTGACACTTTGGATTCTCCAAAGAAGCATACAAGGACCTTGAAAGCGTGTTGAGCTTATAAGTGATGGTACTTATTCTTTTACACAAATAGACCTTGACTCCCATGGTTTTCGTACGGTGCTTATAGGATGTACGTGGAGGATCCCGAATCCGCTGATCTCAGAACTGAGAAGAAGAAGAAAAAGCATGGCAACAGAATAATTGTCAGGCGCAACTTCTCGGTACGTATCAAAAGTCGTATGTGATATTATGTCGTGCATGCTCTCTATATGTTTTAATCAATTATGTATTATATATCATGTAGTGCACCAAACAGCCTATTGGGACACTATTATGTGGATTCTACACTTGTGAGTACCTCGGAGAGTCCGAGAAATTCATCATCAACTACAAGGAGCCTAGTCAATGAACAAGAATGGTGGAAAGATGGGTCACTGAAAAGGATATAACGAGAGTAGGAGCGGACATATGTGGACTCGTCAAAAGCGAGACTACTTCAACCACGACCGCGACTACGCGTAGGATGAGAAGTACGAGAAGATTAGAAACTGGCCGGAGCAGCTAGAATTAAGGGAGCAGCTAGAATTAAGGGATTACGAGATGACTGAGATTTTTGAATGTAGCGGACTATAAAACATTAGAAGTCTTAGTTTCATATTTATATGATATGTAACTTGCATGTTCGTCCTACAATAATTATGAGACACAAATGTGATATATGTATATATATGTTTTCTCTGCATACGTATTTTCTGTGTTCTCAATATATATTGTTTGTGTTTAAATCCAGAAAACATAATTCAAATTCATTCAAATTCAAATCCAATGGTGGGAAACTATTTTTTTTAAACTGGAAAATGATTAACGGAGGCAGGCATATTAAATGGGGCCGCCTCCATTAATCCATTAGCAGAGGCAGGCGCCTTAGCGTCGCTGCCTCCATTAAAGGTTTAACGGAGGCGGATGCCTTAAGAAGCCCGCCTCTGTTAATGGATATTAACGCAAACGGTAGTCATAAGGCAACCGCTTGCGTTAATGTGGTTAAGGGAGGCAGTCAAAGCACCTGCCTCCAAAAAGCCGCATTAACGCAGGCCTTTCGCCAAGCGGAGGTAGACGCTCTGCCCGCCTCTGTTAACTCATTTTGCCCGCCTCCTATAAGATATGTGTAGTAGTGTTTGTTTTCTTGCCAACTTCACATGAAGTCAGATTAGGCATCCCTAATACAACAACATGCAAATTTAGCTGTGGCATATGAAGAAAATATTATCGATGTCGTAACTTCTCTTTAAGATTGCAACAGTTTGCAACTTATTGCTGAAGAACTGCCAAATGAACAGTTTGATATTCATTGGCACCATGCATTTCCAAATATTGAGAGAACTTCTATTACAAACCCAGCCATCAGTCAATAACCTATATAGTGATTTTGTTGCGTACATTTTGGATTTATCCAGGTCCCAGCTCACCTCATCATTTTCATTGGGTTGTAAGTGGATATCTTGTAACTTATCCATCAACTTCTGCCAGAGGGAAAGGTTGTGTGGAGAGAGAGATCTATGCTAGCCTATCTCCCATCCATGTCACAAAGGTCAGGATATTTTATCTTGGGAGCTACCTTGTCTAACGAAACATTGTGCCAGAAGATGATCCTTGTTTAACCAAACATTCTTGCAAAATTCCAGCATTTTTAACACACTATAACCCTTTTTTCTTGACTTGATCCGTATTGGCACGATGATTCTGCTTCTTGATTTCACTTGATTCAAATATGTCACAACTATAAATATAGCTACTGTATGGCGGTATGTGGGACTTCCATCCAAGGACCTCAAACCTCTTTTAACATTGAACACGTCCGAATAGAACATCCTCCAATGTTATTTTAGGAACCACATTGTGATGATGCAAGTCTGTCAGGTACTGGCCATAAATCACAAAATAACTACTAGTATCTGATTCTGTTGTCCTATAATATTGAGGTTTTTCTTGCCTACTACCATTGTTGATGTTTGCAAGGACTCGTAACCAATGTCGAGCAGTGAATTTTTTTCTTAGCAAGATAGAGATGATGTTTGCACCTGTGAACGATCCATTCATCTTCCTCGCTATCTCGATCTAGGGCAACTGATTCAACTTTGGTTGGTCTTCCGGATTTGCACTCCCAAACGAAAGCACCTTAAAGAAATACCAGTATGCTTCTAGCGGTAGAAGAGTTAATACAAGAGCTTGTGTAGTACCAAATTTTATGATATTGCTTGATCGACTCGTCATAACAATTTTGCTTCCTGATTCAAGACAGGCTGCAGAAGCAAGATACCACCTCATCCACGTATCCTCTTCAACAACATCCTCTAATACTTCAATGATAACTAGAAGCCTCCCCTTGCCATTGTGCAATGGATTGTTTTGGTCGATTGTCAGACCTCCATCCTTCAAAGTTGCCAACCGTCCTTCTTTGACATCCTCGTGAGTAACTAAAACTGTTCTAGAAAAATGTTCACGCACGTTCTCGCTATTGTAGACGTGGGCAACAATAGTGCTCTTCCCAACAGCTTTTGGACCAATGATTGGTAGAACCCCTGTACTTTCTCCGGTACAAGGCTCTGTTTGCATCAGAAAATTGATGACCCTCTCCATTTCCATTTGACGGCCAAACAAGCTCAGGCCAATGATCAGATGCACAAAGTAAGGTTGGCGGTACCGCGGAGGATAGTTCTTCAGAAATGCGAGGAACTCACTCATATGGAAGATGATAGTACCCAAGTTTTTGGACACTTGCTGAACTTCTTTCACGCATGGTGTGCATATACCACCGGTACCAGCAGCAACACTTGTAGCAGAGAGAAAAAGACGCTTGGCAGGACTGAATTTGGAGAGGGTAAATGAGGCTGTGTTCACTTTACATTCCAACCCAAAATATTTCCTCTTCCACCCATCACATCGAATCTTTAGATGCATGCATGGAGCATTAAATGTAGGTAAAAAAGATAACTAATTGCATAGTTTGTCTGTAAATGTCGAGACGAATCTTTTGAGCCTAGTTAGTCCATGGTTGGATAAATTTTGCTAAATAACAACGAAAGATACTACAGTAACTTTTCACCCGCTTTCCATGAAGTGAACACACCCTGAGGGTCTCACGTTCTGACCTCTGGCATCGTCTTGGCTGGCTTGGTTTCCTCTGAAACTATAAATGAGGGTCTCACGTTGTTCTGACCTCTGGCATCGTCTTGGCTGGCTTGGTTTCCTCTGAAACTACCCAGGACGTAGTAGCCCCTGTACATCTTCTCAGGATGTTCAGTTGCTGCCTCCTCCAGGATGACGCGGGCACGAAGCAGCAGCAGTTGCAGCCTCTGGAGCATCTCATCCACACTTTCTGTCGTTGATTCTTCTGCCATGTATTTGTCAATCAAGAATGAAAAGGATCTGGTGGCGACTTCACCCAGAATCGCAGTCAAGATGACCTCCATTGATCCAGAAACCTCTCTTTGCGAGATAGCTAGCTAGGCACTCCAATCAGTCACCAAAAACTGCTTCTCAATTCTGATACTTCACTACATATCAACCTCGACAATATATATTACAATGCAGAAGACATTAACTTAGGAGTATCAATCACCTTGTCTGGATAATAGCCAAAAAAATGGTGAATATTTGTAGGAGGATGGCAGGTGCGTGCATAACAGTGTTCGTCGTTACCAAAGTATACTTGCGGGGAGGGAGGAGGATGCAGACCTTGGATGTTACTGAAATATATACACCTGTAACATGTTTATTACACTTGTATTTTGTTGTCACACTAAGGGCCTGTTTTGTCAGTAGTCGTCGTTATCTAAGCTGTCGCCTGTGTGTCAGTATTACATCACCTATGTATAGGAATAGGTCACCTTGGCAGTCATAAAACAATTGTAGCGATAGCAGTATAGCACATGCATGCCAAAGTATGGAGAAACTTTCATGGAAGACAGCTGCTGCCAATTCATATGTATGGACAGACTCACTCCCAGACTGTACACGATGTGGTCGCTCGCGATTTAGCTGAGCTTGGGTTCATTAATATAAGGCCGTAGAGCCTGAACTTGACTTAAAAAAAATATTTGCCCAAAAAAGAGGACCTACAAAGACCTTTGAGCTGTAATGTTCTGTGCTCTCATAGATTCATTTATGAGACCAATGTTTCCTGTGAACAATATCAGAAACAGCAAATTGCAAGCTACTACCTTGTGGCCTAAAGGATTTTCTAGTTACGAGCACCATGTTCCTTGCAGTTTTACCATTATCAATATCAAAATTTAGTGCTTTGGGAAACTACCTATCACACCATTTCTGCTTAGTGCTTACCTAGTAGCTAGCCTAAAGCATGGTGTTTCGGAAAGCAGAAACTAATCTTGGTGATACCAGCAGGATAAATGCCAAGATCGAGCCAAAGAACATCTTGGTCAGGTAATGCCTCAGGTCCATGTTGGAATCAGTGTCTTCAGGCTTTCTGGTTGCGAGTGCTGAGGCAGAGGGCAGGGCTTCAACAACAGCATCTGCAAGGTCGGAGATGAACGTTGAAGTGCATCCAAGAGCAGGAACCCGACCCCAGTTCTCAATGCCTGATTCTAGAGCCAACTCCTTGTACTCCATGTCGATTTCTTCCAATGTCTCAATGTGCTCACTCACAAAGCTGTATTCGTCATAAATGGCTCAGACTACATCAATAACCACAGCAACATAATCTAGACTGGTAAACAGTATAAACCCAGAACTAGCATATCGCAAAACCCCAACAAGACATTCATTGACTGTAAAAACTGAGCTCCCAGATTGTGTGGTTGTGTTCTATACCAGTTCTCACACAAAAGATCCTTTTAGGGGAGGCATCTGATTCTAAAATTGTATGAAATAAGTTCTCCATTCATTAATACAATGGACCATGCAAGCTTTTGCAAATACATAAGATGCGCATACATGTTATAACATTAAATTCATATTTCATAAAGCTTTCAGATGGTCAACATTGTGCCAGAGAATACCAATGTGATAAATACAAACAGAAATGAGGAACTAACATGTATCATGAGAAGTGCATGTAGTAAACTAACCCAAAGGAAATGAAGATCATATAGAGCTACATGTTGCTTATCTCGTTTGTACAAAAAAAATAGAAATTACCAGATGGCCACAAATGCTAAACTTGATTACCTTACTGGAACAGCCAGGAGGCTCTTCACACCGTTTTGACCAAGTTCTACTAAAACTTCATCAGTATATGGCTTCAGCCATTGAACTGGCCCCACCCGACTCTACATGTAAAAGAAAATGTTAACACTAGTAAATTGTGACCAGAAAAACTGAACAACTGGTAACTCAGAACTCTATAAACTTGGCATTTTCCATTTCTAGTTTTCTTGCAAGGTAATCGTATTTGATCATTTAAACATAAGTGTACAGCTTTGAAGTTGTTAGTGACACAAGTACATATCAAATTTGAATAGCCTATACCTGATATGCCAAAGTGTGACCATTTAAGATTCCTCTGGATCTCAGCTCCCCCATTATCAAAGAAATACAATCCTCCATCTGATCTCTGTAAGGATCTCCAGCATCCTGAACATAGGTAAGTGGCACACCATGTGCACTGAAGAATATCATAACCTGCCATTTATTTCACAACAATAAAAAGTATTGTCAGACTGAAATTACAGCACAATTTTTGCATGATTATCTGTAAACTAACTGCAATGCTGCTTTCAGCAGAAACAATATCTCGTGCTCCTCAGAAATTAACATGGACGTTAGAAAGTGCCAATATGTTAGTAAAGGTAACAAACAAAGTGTTATGGAAGTATTTTTGGCTATACATCTAATAATAACATTTGCATTTACCTACTCTTAACACATCTATGTATATTACTGGTCAAGTTTATCCAGAGAAAGATACCTATAACAATGTCAAATCACAGTTCCAATAAAATTCTCTTCGTAAGGAATTGTATAGCTAGTGAATAGCTCTAGTGAAATTTGAATGTGTAGATCAAATAAGTGATCCTCTGTTGCTAACTGTAGAATAAAGATGGAGGTAGAATTACGAATAGGGCACCTCTTCAGGATTGGAAAAGGCAGATAACTCTTTCTCAATTAGGTCAGCCATTGATTTCACGTAGCCATCACGTTGGTACCATGATTCGATAATGGAAATTGGCAAGCCAGAAAAATATGAATCTTCCCTGCATGGAAACCTATGCATTAGTATTCCAAGTTCTTGTAGCATCAAAGACAATAGGATCTCATATGCTAGAAGTGATATGTTTGATGGTGCCTCGCCCAACCTAGCAACCCTGCTGCTGCCGACAGTTAAGGAGATGAACTTATGGGGTCTAGCAGGTACCAAAGGGATTTCTTTCTTTGTGGCCTTGCAGCGAGGAAATGGTTAGTGGTAGTGTTTTTGTTGATTGTGGTAGTTTCTTGAGTTAAAAAATGTGTATGTAATGTTCAGTACCTAGGGGTGTGGTTGTGTGTGTGTTGTTTGGGTTCTTTACCCTCTTTTTCTTCTTAATATAAAAGATACACAGCTCTCCTAAATGTTAGAGAAAATAAAAGGGTCTCATATGGGAGAAGGGATCCTACTTGACAATGTTTTGGAGAACACGAATGCTTGACCCACTTGTTGATATGGAGTACTGAGGGTAGAGTGGAAGAACAACGAGCTTGGAAATCTTATCCTTCTTAATCTATCATTAACCAAAAACAAGAAATAGTTAATCATCAAATAAGAGTTGTATGGACAACAAGGAATAACTATGAAATCCGTTTGGTGGAATACTTGAACATATGAAACTTAAATTAGGGTAAAAAATGTCAACTAGAATAATGCAAACATTGAGTCCATAGAAGAAAATTATATTCAAGATAACTACATTCCATGTATACATGTTATTCTAGCTTCTAAATCTTGATAATAAAAATATTTCAGCCTAAAGTTCCAAGATTACTTAAAATTATTTTTCTGATACACCCTTTCAACCTCACTATATCATTATTACTAAAAAAGTAAAAGACTTACAAGCAATTGTAGTAGCGATGTCATTGACATAGTCAATTTCTCACAACAATTTCTTTCTCTTTTTGGGCTCAACAACAAAGGATCCATCTAAACCAATTCTGGTTGCAAAGATGGAATTAGGTATCATGTGCTTATTGTTAGCTCATACATGGACAGGCAAGTGCATATACAAGCAGGAGTTATTAGGGACAACTCTACATACCCCACTCGAGGAGGGTACTATGGTCTTTTGAACGGGTGACAAGGTTTTTCTGCTAGATGCTGAAATGATATGCATTTGGAAACTGATTGAATGCTCATGAGACATAAAAAGAAAGAAACCGAAGAAAAAAAGATTTTACAGGAGGAAAAAATTAACAGAGGTGGGCGCTAGAATTTACCTGATCAATGGCTTCTTCTGTGAAAGGATACCAATACCGCATCCCAACATATATATTTGCGTTCAAATTTTTCTTTTCCAGAGCAATCTTCAAAGCATTTGCCTGAAATATTAGTTATTTTACTGAGAATGTAATTTACACTGAATTGCTATCAACATGTCTTGAAAGATTCAGAGATTTAACAAGTTTTGAACAAACTGATAAACCACAATCAATAAAACAGGTCAAAAGTAAAGAAATGCAACAATAATTTCATAACACGGTCAGCATTGTGAACAAACCTGCTCATCAGTAATTTTCCTCAATGGTGACCCACCACCGATTGAAGCATACCCTTCTTTACTCTTAGGAGCTCTAAAAGTAGAAATAAGTTTGGCCAATGGTCTTTGAAGAAACCTGAAGAGCCTAGGCAGTCGAATGATATCCTGAAAAATAGAAAAGAATTATGATAATTTTTAAAATTGAACTGTAACGATTGATAAAACAAATTCAGTACACATACAAGAAAGAGGGATTCTGAATTTATAAATTCATATAATTAATGTGAGATCTTCGTAAATTAGTATTTGCTATGTTCAGTAGCACAGACCCGCAAAAGTTTTTGTTTTAGTTGGCACTCATTCAAGATTCAACTACCATGGAAAACAGTTAAAATGGAAACTTCAATTGGTAAAACACACAAATAAGATTTTTTTTTTCCTTTAGGCTCCACAATTGCTAGGCTGATTAGTTCAGAAGCCAATGTTAAGGAGTTGCATACAATCATTCGAAGTTATCAGATAGCATTCGATAAATTGGCTAGATACAATAAAACAGATCCACTGGCAGAGAAATTATAATTTTGTAGGTACTGGGGCATGACCACTTACTGGATCAGCAAATAGGTTGAACAAGAATGGTTGAACATCATCGAGGGTCTCTGGACCACCAAGATTTAATAACAGTACTCCAATTTTTTCTTCAACGACACTGGAAGATACACCTTTGTCATCATCAAAAGTGGTAACCACATTTGCGGAGGAAGAACTAGCAGAAAGATTCCACTGGTGTTTAAGCACTGGACTTCTGTAAGCCAAACGAGAGGATCCATTTGTTGCCAATTGCAACGGCTTAACATTCTCATGCAAGTTCTGCTCATGTTTGGTAGAACCATTAAAACTTGTACAGGTTGTTTTGGCAAATGACCTGACAATAGTAGAACAACCAATCAAATATAGAACCGATGATGTATGCTTGGATGCCAATAGAACAGATCATCCAATTTGAAAACAAAGGCCATTCCGTCTGTCCATCCCCAGTGGCTATATCATCTAAGCTCAGCTCGAACACATCCCAAAAGATTGTAAAATTAGTGGTGTGAGGGATGAAGTGTTAAATAGAATTGTGCCCTGATTTACTATAGGTTCAAATTGAAATGTCTACAACTACCTAGCAACATATCTGATTTAGCAATATAACTTAAATACTTACATATATTCTTAAGGGTATATCCTTTTAAATTCATAGAATTTCAGTTTTCTGTGTATTGCAATATATTCAACATAACAGATAACAACTTTTTGGGGGTAGGTCTCATACGATTAACCTTCTTAAAAAAAAAATAGAAACCCAAATAACACGGTTTGTAAAACCACGGTATTATGCCATCTTGCAAGCAGATTAGATACCCTCAACTCTTCTAGTAACATATCTTGATTTGAGGATAGAAATGAAATTCATCTTACTCAAGTACTAATTTCCGAAATGGGGGTTGCTCTGGTGCGGAAACAATGGATCGCTAGTAAAAAAATATTAGAATGAAAACCAAATAATCATCATAAATATTGCTAGAATCCCACGGCTTGACAGCCCCAAGAGCAGTGGCAAATTGATTAATTAATTCTAGGATTCCATACAACGTTATCACTCCAACCATCATAAAAAAATGAATTAGTTAGTCCCACGGTACGATCCCAGACCTAACTGGAGCCGATCACAAAAAGAAATGACAAGAGGAGAAGGGACCGAGGGGCACTCACGTCGTGGCCCCGGTCTTCGTCCCCAAGATTTGGACGGCGCCGGTGCACCTGGAGCCCAGAACCCCGCGCTCCATGATCCTTCCTGCAGCTGCAGGACTTTTCATTTTAGGAATATAAAAAAATCAATAAAGCCAACCCTCCATCGAAGGAGAACGTGGGGGCCCGGCCTGCATCCATCAAGCGCCATGAACAGGACATACGCGCGGAAAGAAGAAGAAGGGGAGCGGCGGAGAGGAAGCGTGGTCGGCGCAGCGTGGAGGGAGATCTGCTTGTACCTGCTCGCTGTCCAGAGTAGTGGGGAGGGAGTGGCGTGATGGCGTTGGCGTGGGTTTCCTGTGTCCTCTCGAGTCGTCTGCTGTTTGCTTTCCGCTTTCGGTCGGTTTGGGTTCGTCGTGGCGTGAAGAAGACGAAGAAGAAACAAAATGCTGGGTCAAACGTGGCACCCCGAAATGACGAATCCGCAACTACCCGGAGGCCGGGAGGCGGACCCCCACATTCGGCCAGTCGTTTCCACGAAATATGGCAAGTAAAATTAAATCATTCTTATAGTAAAATTAGCAAGAAAATAAGTTGTATGATAGGGTATTAAGAAAATATGGCACGTTATAATTATAGCAGTAACCAAATAGCTAAAAAAACTAAGACATGACTAATATGTGGCGTAGCAAGTTATGATGACAAACTAAACAGATGCACCATAAGTATATAACGTGGCAAGCCAAAGGAGAGAAAAAATATAAACATTGTTCTTAATGAGAAAATAAAAAACCTCTATGCACCATATATTTTTTTAATCTATCATTTAGTAAGTTCTTTGAATTTAAAAGTAAAAAAAAACCACGAGTGTAATTTCACATAAGTACACAGTACACCGCGGTTGTGGAAAATATAGCTAAACTACACAGGATAAAATCAGTTTCTCAAAAATGTACACATAGATATCACAAAAAAATATAGAAACTACACTTTTAGGAATCAACTTGTTTGAAAAAACTCTAGAAATCAATTGTAGAAAATGTGTTAAATACTTAAATGTAGCTCCTTAAACTTTCCTCAGATTTTCCTTGATCGACAAACTCTAAAAGTAAAGTCATGGCTCCTTAAATTTTTTAAGTAAAAGAGTAGATCTAGGGCTGCAAAATATAGAGATGACTAACCGAAGAGAGCAGTATAGTGCATTTTTTCTCACATATTCAAATGTTTCTTAATATCGGATCGGAGGGATTCCGATATTCTTGCAAAATGTCTATAATACCTCATAATTTTATAAAGTAATACTTTGCTAGAGCATAGTAAATAATAAGTAAAATATTTAACGAATGATACAACATCATTTAGTTTTTTACTAAAACACTCCTGGACCTCAGTTAGTTTTTGTTTGAGCCCTTGATGGAAAAAATTTGAATCACTGCAACAAATATACATTCTACTTAGCAAAAACAATGTATCTAGAAAAAAAAATATCTTATAATTTGAAACAAAGATAGTATGGAACTATTGAAAATACTTAGTAGTGACAGACGCAACCTCGTTTCAGTTAACACTTAACAGGGAATGTAGTGGCGATATCTTCCCTATGTTTTTTAGAACATGCAGTGCACATGAGATCCCAAGTTTGATGAATTGCCTAAGAGGAGGTAGGATGACATGTGAAAATGGTCGCAAATGGTGATTTTCAGAGTTTTAACACTCCTTCCCCTGTGTAGGAATGTCATATCAGTAGGGTTGCTCAAAACATGTTTAATAGTAGCACATGTTCTTACAACCTGTTGAGTACGTACATGGACGCGCATGCATACATGTTCTAGGGATGAAAACGGACAGAATTTTTCTCGTACCTTCTCATTCCGTTTTCTATATTTTTCCGTCCGTTTCCGTATTTGCGAGATCCCGTTTTCGTATTTGCGGAAGTAGAAAATGATGTTTTCCGCTCGTTTCCGAGTAATCCTGTTTTAATACGGAATAGACTCGTATTTATCTCGTTTTTATCCCGTTTTCAATCTATGCTCAACATGTTCAACAATTATATGTCCTTATGTTAATATAACTACGTATCACCAAATATGTATGTTATGTTCACGTACATAGCATGTAAATGAATATTAAACTTTGTATATATTATTATGTGACTTTATATATATATACTTTGAGAATATTAGATTAGATGATCTTAATTTAATTTTTCGGCTCTCCATCCGTATTTGTCCGTTTCCGTATGTCCGCATATTCCGATTCCGTTTTCGAACCCACATTTTCCGAACCCTCTCCCATTTCCGCCAAAAAATATAAAAACGAAAGTAGAAATAAGGTTTTTCCATCCGTTTCCATCCATTTTCATCCCTATCTATAGCTCACTCTGCCTGTCTTAACTAACTCATTTCGCTATTTTTTTCTTTGACAAACACTTCGCTTGGTATAGACGACCTTCCCTAAGGGGAAGAATGTCCATCTCTTCCCTCGCTTCACTCAGCCGATTGTTAAAGAAGAGAGCTAGCTTGGGGGCGCCCCTCATCAAATACATTTATTCGCAGCCTTGTATACAAGAACAAGAATGGTAACAATTTCAAAAAACTTAGTATCATCAAACTAAGCAAAGCACTCATCACATCTTTCGGAGGCCAGGCGTCAGTACATGGCTCGCATCCATATTCATACAGGCGACCGTATTCTTTGGTGGTGTCCTCATACAAGTAGTCTACGATCGTTGGTAATTCATCCCCCTGTTCGGCTGAGCTTATCAGCACGGCTTATCAGCCGTGGAACAGTGTTTTTCTCTCACAGCAAATCAGCCACAGCCGGCTTATAAGCCAAAAAAACAGCCTGCCGAACAGGGCATGCTGGATGAGGCGGCGACTTGTCCATTTTCTCATAGACGGGGGCTTCTTACACACGTTAACTGCACCTAGATAGCAGCCCTCGTTGCTAGTACAATGGTTTTGCAAAAGGGTGGCTCGTTAATCAGAATAATTGGAGGCTGAAATCTGATGTTTTCCGTTAGGCCCTCTTAGTCTTGGAGACAGATGAAAATATGGTCTCAATTGAGCATAAGTTCCTGTAATAACAATTAACCACCTTCAGCAAAAAGCAAAACCATTTCAAATGAACAACATTGAAATTAGTTTATGCATAGGGTCGACAGTTGACAAGCCTTCACCAAAGAAACATACAATTCAAACCCCTCCAACGTTACTAACCTTCGTAAACCCACTATATCACTAAAGTTTACCATTAAAAAGTTGGCATGGACGCATGGTGTAGACTAAAATGCAGTGGACATCCAAACAAAGTCGATGTAAGTAAAGAAATTTTCTATACTTCCTCAAGTCGCAAAGCGGCATTTTGGAGGTGTCTTAAGCCAACAATTCTAATCTTTGATCGCATATTACCTTGTGTTGAGTTTGGATATTTGAAAAATGATACCACTAGATTTTTCTTGAAACAGGGTTTCACAAATATATACTTTTTCCATATTTTTATAAATATTTTGTAACAAAAAGTAGTGAAAGTTGTGCCTTGGAGACCATGTCAATATCCAAAAGTCATTTGTGACTAGAAGAGTAAAATCTAGCTAAAAATTGAAAGCTACTGATGACATTTTCCTTTGTCGGACATACTGTAGTATGTACATATATAGATATTGATTTTTGCAGATCTCTAACTTTTGTTTTCTGAGACATAATATTATCCTGGATATTTTGACGTAAAGTTTGAAACGATTCACACTGCAAATCTCCCTTCATGATGCCTAAAACCTAAGCATTAAACATATGCACCATATAAGATGTTAATTGTACACAACTACATAATTAGTGGTGTTTCATACACACACACACACACACACACACACACAAAAACCCTACATAATTAGTGGCACTCAACATTGATTTTTTTTTCCTGATTTAAAACTCTACAACAATTTACAATAAACCGCTAGGGGGAATTTAAACAGTGCACTGAACTAACAGTTCAACTCATGATGGCAAGGGCGCATGGCAGCCTTAAGGAAATGCTTGTCCAGCCGATACCATGATTATATCTGAGGCTTGCCATTGGAATAAAATATAACATTGACTACTTGTAAAGGATGGAAAATTAAAGCATCTAATAGCAACCGATCATTTATTAGTGGGTGACAACCAGAACCTGGGCATTCTGTTTCCACATATGTACAAGCATCATCAGAACATGAACATATAAAAAAAGAACAAAGGGGACCACTTCCAGGATGTTGCAGAAGCCACAATCAAGATAGGGTTCAGCAGCATAAGAATGTGATGCTGAGATTCAGTTAATATGACCAGAATTACATTTAAAGCACATGCCTCTAAATCTACAATGACAAACAAAGAAACAGAAAGTTATCTCGAGTGGATCAATGCTAGCAATTAAAATCCAAAAATTATACTGCAATAGTAGCATGTTGCAATAATGAGCGTTCAAGACTTCAGGGTATGGTAAAAGATGTAAAGATCAAGGCTACTACAAGAATGAGCTTGGGCAAACACAAGCACACTATGAAGTCTTCATCCTCAACCATAACTAGCTTAAGATCAACTTAGTATGTTTGTGCTTGTGTACTTGAAATAAGTGTTATTGCTACCCGAGAAAATAGACCTAGTGGAACCCTCCTGACAAGAGCTTGGCTACATATCTTAGAACCCCTGTTTTTAGTTTCTTGTTATTGAACAATTCAACATTATAAATAGAGAAAAAATGTTTAGTGTTCAATCCTGTGAAATGTACTACGAAGTCAAACTACTGTACCAGCCAAGTAGCAAACTGCAATCCTTGCAAACAGTAAAATGGCAACAGTGAAACAACTAAAAGGTTGTCTATACATATCTGAATGCCATTTTCTATTTATCACTCACACTGCCAGACTACATACAGGTAATAAAAGGAACATGGCTAATCAAGATCCAATGCGAAGTGCACTGTCTAATTATGACAAGATTCAAACTAAGTACATATCATACTCCTCTGGGCTCGTTTGGATAAACAAATCCCGATGGGCATTGGACTCGAACTAATTATCCCCTCAATCCCTACCCCCAAATCCCCATGCGGAATAGTTAATCGGAACAAACCTTCAATGGTAGGAAAGTAATACCTCATGAGCATTCTCCCCAGCGAGTGGATACTGCACCATGGTGCTGAAGAAGCCTAACCTTCCCTTGCTGTTGTACACCAGAAGCATCAGCAGAGCAATATTTATTCCATTTTTGTAGCTGATCTTAACTTGCTACTCACCTTAGTCCCATAAACAAGACCTGATCCAGGGGAAGGATGAAAACATGCGACATTGACTTCTTCTCCAGCACTAGGAAGAACTCTTACAAGCTCCATGTCTGAAACTCGATACACCTATGGTAGTGGAAAACAACAATGATACTAATACTTAGATTCTCAAACCACTAGGTTGTACTGCAATGTAAATTACAATGAATAAAGTGCATCTATTTTCAACTGTCATAAATAGGTATTGTGAGACCAGTTTGGTCAGATACTCAGATATTCCATAACAGATTATTAATTCATATACTTATTAGTTAGTAATCAACATGCTTAACACAACTTGCTATGAACAAAAAGACTTTGTTGTTGTTGTTGTTAGTCCCTTTGTTGTTCCAAATTATAGGTCACTTTAGCTTCGTCCTAAGTCAAACTTCACTAACTTTGACCAAGTTTTTAGAAAAATCTATTTACATTTACAAGCTCAAATAAATGCAAAACTATTACGATGTTGCAGATGTTGGTGCATTTTTCTAAAAAAAATGTTCAAATTTAGACTTAGGACAAAGCTAAAATGACATATAATTTGGAACAGTAGTAGTAGTTAGTAAACAACATATGGTTTAGAGCAAGTTAACCATATATACCTCCAAGACTGTGTACATCCGAACTCTGGTCGCCCCACTGATGAAAATGGTCCTCAACAGTGAACTATGGTGCCGGCCATATGCCAATAGTATGTGTTCTGATGTGGGTGAAAACTGCGGTGTATGAAAAATATTACACCACGGAAAAAAACGATATTCACTCACGTACATCCGAATTAAATAATCAGAACTGCAGATTTGTCATTTGTATAACATATAAAATCTATCATGCATTGCTCCAACGCTAAAGGTATCATTTACAGATTGATTCCTAAGTGAGTCCACACGATTGATATATAATCACCCAACACGATGTTAATTGCTCTCAGAAGAGAAGGAATAGATGAGAACTCATATTTGTTGCTAAAAAATACATGGGAAACTGGACAAATGTGTAGTTTGCTGCCTATAAAAAAACAAATGGTAGATAAGTAAAATAAAACAACCTAAAAAATAAATGATAGCAAATTTAAACTGGACAAAAGTGCAGTTTGCCAGTGAGCTGCCTACATTGCTCTAGGAAGGAATACATGGTAACACATATTTGCCTCTTCAAACAAGCACACCTCGTAAATAAAACAATAACACAACCCGAAAAACAGAGTTTCAAGGAAAATAACCTGGATGGAAGTTAAACAGTGAGCAGCCTTTATTGCTCTAGATGCAAGAACTGTTCCAAATCTATATGGGTGTAACAAAATATTTATTATTGGTCCATTAGCAAACAATAGTTAGATAAAGGTTATCTGATGGAAAAGAACAGCAACAAGCAAACTAACGTTGCGTCTTCAAGAGAATAAACCCGAAGCTCATATATAATTTGGCGAGACGGAAGGGTGTGGCGAGTTGGTGATGTTCCAGCCCCAGCAGAATCATAATGTTCATGCAATTGACTTCCATGGTCACCATCTCTGTGTGGCAGCACACATGCAACACAAGCAACCAAAAATCGCCCACAGGGGGAAAAATGGGTACCCATTTCGCTGCAGAAAATTTAACAGAAACTTCAAGTAAATAAGTCTCAAACTTCAGCTGCAATAGAAATCTAGCAAAGATGATATAAGTGCTACCCAATATTACCAATGCAGCCAAATGATACAAATTGTAGCTGTTACTGTTTTCTGGCGTAACCAAACATATAGAAGTTGATTGCCAACAACAGTATGTAGAAGTTCAGAATTAGCATGAAAAAGAGTAAATAATCAGCCTTTTGTGTCTAGTGCATCAAATACGTTATACATTAAGAAGCGGCATCAAAAGATCTAGTTAGTGGTGGTGATGCACAGGAACATTTAGGGGAAAAGAAGGAACATTGGGCACCTGCAAAGTACAGCATGAGGAATTGTCAAGAGGCATGCCTCAGGCCCTAATGCGATAAATGGATTCTTCATGTTGTGACGCCATATTCTTAGCTTCACCGTACAAGGTAATTCGGTGCCACCACCAAGCAGAGACGTACTTTGTTCTGCCCCAACACTTAATGAGATAGCAGGAGCTTCAGCTTCAGCAGTATGAGTACCCAGAAGGGAACTCCCAATACCAGGTACAGAGGTCATCAGATGATGGCCCGTGGTATCATGTAGCCTTGACCCATCGAAACTGCCAGTAGTGACTGGAACTGATGATGAAGCATCAACCTGCTCAAAATTATGCATGTACGATAGTTCACTAATCAAGTTATCTACCCCAGAACCAAGGAGAGGTGTGTCTCTGAAGGAATAATTGCTCAGAAGTGCAGGGGTCATCGTTGAATCTTCAGAATCAAGGTTGTGAACCTGTAAATGGACCTACCCATGAGTTTCATCACAACCATTTAGACTAGGAAAAGTGAGGATGTAGTGGACACAAAAATTGACCTCTGCTGTAAGTAGATATGGCGCACCATGGGGGTGAAACTGCACAGCTCTCAGTGAACGGCGGGTTTTTAGTATGATTGGAGGTTCCAAAGTATCAAATCGGTTATTACAGTCCCATATAAACAACTGAAAAATGTGTTTATAGTTTGTAAATTAGTATATATCATTTTAACAATTAATGGTGAAACAAGTAAATATTGATACTACAGTAAATTCAACACACAGTTCTCACTTTGTGACCTGATGCAACTGCCAGAAGCTCCCCTGTTGCATGAAATGCAATTGATGCAATTGGCCTATCTGTGAAACAAATGTTAATAAAAATTAAAGCGTGTTACTTTAGAAATACCCATAAATAGGGAAAAAGTTATCTATGGCAATTGGCTTGTCAAGGATGATTACAGAAGGGCAGTACTGCAGTGCAGCGAGATGTTTTAGCATCCCAGAGACGAACTTCACAATCCAAACTTCCACTAGCAAGAATATCAGAATGCAGAGGATGGAATCTAACCTGCAACAGAAAACCACCTTAATACATAGATACTCAGAATGATAGGTCTGTGACAAATGATACTTTTCAAATTGAGAAACAAATCTCTAGTTTCTCTTTATAAGCTTCCCTGAACTAATAAGTTTGTTGTGAAATGGAAAATATGCAGTGTGTTTTTCAATCTCCAGCAGATGGTGTGTGTTTCAATTTCCAACAAGCAGTGCGTTTTTGGAGGAAGACGATGACCTCAAAGGGCCCCTTTGCACATTTTTTATATCTATTGGTCATTGTTTGTCAAAATGTATTGTTTTCCTCAATATATACATCAGATCTGAGACACTTATGTCTGTTTTAAAAATATAAATTTAGAAAATATGCAGCATAAAAACATAGATGACAAACTAGTATCGTTTAAACTGTTGATCACTAGAAAACATTACGAACAAATTACTATTTGTGTATCTATTTAGAAGTGGTTTAAGCACATAAGGAAACAAAATACTATAAGAATTACGTCACGTACCACCCATGGAGTGCGCTGATGTCCAAACAGTACATTCAAGCATTTCCCAGTTTGGCAATCAATTATTTTGACAGTATGGTCACCACTGGGGATAAAGTGAAGTTAGTCTAAATGTTCTTTGGTATTTATAGATCATAATTCAGCAAGTTAATTAACCTACTGTGTGGATGCAAGTACTCTCCCATCTGGACTAAATGCAGCTGCAATAGTTGCCTTCGAAGAAGGCAGAAGAGGGCAATATTTGGGAATCCACCAACGCAAGAACTCTGATTCAGCCCTGTAAAAAGAGGGTCAAAAAAGGATGACAAAATCAATTAGAAGCAAAGCAAACAGTTTAAGCCTTTATAAAAACAACTCGTAAATATGTTGATTTGGTAAGAAAAAGGGTCACTTACCAAGAAAGGAGATCATGCCGAGCATCGGTGCCCCAAAATTTTAATTCAACAGGACAAGCATCACATCTTGGAGGTTTGGTCCAAAGATTTTTTGCTTGGTTTTTTGTTCGAGGTGAGAGCTCCCGCTGAGCTAATAGACCAAAAATGTTTCTGGTAATGAGATAGGGGAAATGAGTCACACTCAGCAGATGATTGTTGCCATCAACAGTTAAAAGGAAATTGTTTTGGTAACATATATAGTTCATTGGTTCTTTTACAGGCAGAACCTCACTCAATTTATCTCCACGGGATAAATCATAGGGCTCAAATCACAATTCAGGATTCTAATGTCCTTGAGTTAATGCAACAGAAGTTTCTATAGCTCAAAATACTAGAAAAAGAAATGATATGTTATCATCAGTTTTACCTTTGCCTTGTTCTTGGTATTGATGCTTCATGTCTAGAAACTGATTCTGGAGCTGAAGTGTGCTTCCAGTCTTGTATCTGACATTCTGCCATCTCAGAAATTTAACAAATCCCACCTAAAATAATTTAACAGACCAAACAAGACACGACCATAAATGTGGTGTTCATTACACTTACCTTAATATAAATTGTAAAAATTGAGAAATTTGCAGAATGATGGGTTGGGGGAAAAAAACAGAGAGGATACTAGCACAGATGTCCAAAGCCCTGGTTCCTCAGGGCAGCATATGCTAAGATACCCTTAGCACAGCCAATGGTGACAACATACTGATTCCTGATTTGGAACAATTATCTCATATGCTAAATGAGTGTAATAAAGGCTGAGTTAGCACAGCAGATTACATACTGCAACAAAAAATTGTACACTGGTGATGTAGTTTTGTAGTTTTCATCCATGACCTGTGAATGATTTGTCTCCATGGTCGTGTACCTATGCTCTCATATAGATTGATGCACCCTCTTCCACATACATGATCAAATTCAAGGTTCCTTTGTGATCGTTAGGTAGCTAATATGTCATACAACATATATCAAACATAATGGCCAGCATGCAATTGATTTATTCTATCAGAACACATGCTAACTGCTAACAGAGATCAAAATACAGGAAGTTTTATTCTCCATCATACTTGCAAGCACGACTCCACGGTGAACTCCGTACAGATGGGAAGGGAAGCTTTCAGCAACACAAAGCAACACAAAATACGGGTACGCCACACGGGACTCGCAGCAAATTCAACGGGAAAAATAGGCGGGCGTAAGCTAATCCTGATTTGGGGAATTCGGACTGCAGAAGACTCCGACCACGGATCCGGTCGCAGCAGCAAAGTCCATCTACGAGAAAGAAAACTAGTCCCCAACGCAATCCGCCACCCCCCATACTACAACCCTCCGTCCCTCCCCCAGGACAACCGCCTGACCCCCACCCTTTCCCCCCGAGACGAAACGCGAATTGCCTCCGCAGGAATTCTTCGAGGAAGGGAACGCGAATCGCCACGGTCGGCGACGAATCGCGGCGTGGGAATACCTTCGCTTGCGACTTGCGAGGACGGCAGGTGCCCAGCGACGGTGGCCCGGGACGCGGGCGCAGCAGCCAGGACGAACGAGCTGGCGTGGGAGGTGGATGGAGGTCCAGCCGCCGCCACCCCCGCCGCCGGCTGGCCAAGGAAAAACCCTGACACGCTCGTTCGTAACGGCAGGAGGCCGAGGCAGGCAGCAACGAAACTGCAGGGAAAACCAAATAGAAGAGGGACAGGGCAGGCGGGCCAGGAGTCGAGGAGGAGGAGCGGAAATGTCTCGCGCACGCGGAAACTGACTGCTGACCCGTTTAAGGCCTTGTTTACTTCAAAAATTTTGTCCCAATTTTCACTATGCAAAAAAAAAAGATTTTCCGTCACATCAAAATACCGACACATATATAAAGTATTAAATGTAGATGAAATCAAAAACTAATTGCACAGTTTTGTTATACTTTGCGAGACGAACATTTCAAACCTAATTAATCAATATTTGGACAATTATTACCAAATAAAAACAAAATTACTACAGTGTCAGGACACTGTTCAAGCCCCCGAATTCAGGCATCTAAACACGCCCTAATGCGAAAATGTGTCTGCAACCACATTTGGTACGGTTTTTTTAGCCTGGACTTCTAAGCGTATAAGTTCTGGTATCATCGACACAACTCACACCACACACATGCACGCACACCCTTAGACCTACAACTTATATACATACAAGCGTCGCACACCCCTAGACCTACAACTTATATACATACAAGCGTCCTTCTCGAGATCACCGAAGTCACACAGGGCTTCGTAGACGATGGGTACGTTGTAGTCCCATTGTGGCACCACGCCAGACGTCTATGACCTGCAACTGCAGGAAAGGGCTTCGTAGACGATGGGTACGTCGTAGTCCCATTGTGGCACCACGCCAGACGTCTAGGACCTGCAACTGCAGGAAACAAATACAGGGATTTAATCTCTAGGTGCGACACCTGGTGCTCCCGAAGGGAGTCGAACCCGAGCGGGTGCACTCCACAATCGGAGGTGCAACCACCACGCCAAAGGCGTGTTCGCACATTTGGTACAGTTTCTTAAACGAGATGAATATGCTCTCACAACAGATTAGGATGAAGCTGAAAATGGCTGCATTTTTCAACTTCAATTCGCTTTGGTAGGGCCATGCTCTCACAACTCATTTTTTTATTATAATAAAGAGTTATTTTGTCAAATGGCTTATTAAAATCAAAACTGTTTTAACTTCACCAGTAAAGCTACTTGTTAAGCCGAAGAAAAAAAAAAGGTTATTCAACTAGTCAAGCTAAGCTATGCTAATGCTAAACGGAGCCTTTAGTTAGAGAAAGTATTTTAAAACCTGAACAATCCGCTTATCTGATTGAGCCCGGCTGTTTACTCCCATAAACTTTTCAATTATTCCACTCTATCTTAGTGTAAGTTTTCATTTTTTTTGGTTACAAAAAATATATAAATTGAGTTGTAGGTTCAGAGTTAATACATAATGTCATATGTTGAAAATATATTGAGATTTTTCACAATTATTTGTAAAGAATATTAGAGTCTAATGCTAATTTTACCTTCAAATTACATAAAAGTACCCATAAAAGTGTTTATATATTTTTTTTCCTGACATAGCGCATCATGTCCCTCTACCACCACATAAATATTGAACTTGTGTATAGAGAGAAACAGAAAAAAAAAGAAGATAAAACGCATTAACGGTAGATTGGACCAATTGGAATACTTCAGGGGAGTGAATCAAGGTTTTTTTCAAAGGGTAGAAAAATCTGACTTCTCGCTAAAAATATATGCGTTACCGTACTTTTTAGGAAGCAAATTCAAAACGAAATAGAAGTACTATTTGTGGTCCAACAAATTAATCTTGAACAAGATCATCATGGACTTCATGGTTCACTTGGCGAAGTAGCCTCGTTTATGACGATGCTTCAGATCCACGATTACATTTCGTTACAAACTTTTTGATAGTTAATTTTCTTATAGTATTTTGTGGATAAGAAACATTACATCATCATGTTCAAATATAAATGAGTAATGCCATTTTTTCACATAAAAACGAATACATATTATTAGGCTTATATAGAAAGAATGATCTTATGTTGATAAGGTCAAGTACTTAGGTTATTTTTTTTAATATTCAGAGTTTTTTTTATTATTGATACTTGTATATTCTTTTATTGTACACTAATGCTTGCACTGTCGCACAAGCAAGCCAAGAACAAAGGTGCCCGCGTGGTAACGGGAGGATGAAAGATTCTGCGGTAATGCTTGGTCGAGGATGGACGGACGAACGGACAGACCGATCCCGCGTGTGTTACGTCACCTAATAAAAAAAAGGGGTGCGTAGTCACATTAGGTGAGTTCCGCACCCTGGGAGCATGTGCGACCACTCGTTCAAGATGCATGCAACGTGTGGAGGCCACGCATGCGCGTGAGAGAGGACTGGCTGCCTGCTGCGTCCGTTGCCAGCTCTGCTGCCTAGCGCCTAGGTTTGTTGTTGCTGCTTGTCGTGCTACTCTTTTTATCTTTTTATGTTGTCTGCGCCTAGGTCAAGCTGCTCATGCCACATGCTTTGTCGCGTTGCTACTTTTACTAATCGGCTTAGGCACTTAGCCAGTTACAAGACTAGCCAGGCCGCTTGCTAGTTTATGAGAGGAGCACGGTCCCACATCTGCATGGTAGTTGAGTACTGGTCCAAATTTTTTCGTCACTCCATGACATCTAGCTCTGTATGTTTCATGCATTTAGATGTATGTTTCATCTGGATGTTGCTTGCATTTATCTGGATATTGTATATGTTGTAATGGCTATACACATATGTTACATGTGTATGTTTTAAATGTTTTATCTGTTTCAAATGTATGTTGCAATTGTTTTATCTGGAGGTTGCATATGTTGTAATGGTTACACACCCCCAACGTCCCCAGTGCCCCACTATATAACCCCTTAATTAGCTAATAAAAAATACTAAGTAGTGTTGTATTTATTTATCATCTCTTCTTTGTGTTAGTTTTTATTGATATCTATATAATTTATGTCTAATATTATGTTATATTCTCCCTCTATTTTGATCTGCATAATATACAAGCAATTAGTAGTGCTTTATCTTTCCCCTCTCTTTTATTCCAGTTATTACAATGATTTTTTCTATGATATGAATTATATTAGTTGGATAGAGATAAAAGACTTAGGGCTATTTAATTTTTTTTTCTGTTGCTATAATTTTCAATATCATTTTAGACTTTTATCTTTCTTTTGTATCGCAAAACAAATATTGATTTGGTTATTATTTATACTCTTGCTAACTCAATATACTAATATGTGTATGTACTTGCGCATATTTTATCATATGTGGTATCACTGGTATACCAAAATGCCCCCATATGGTCAAATCCTCGCTCCGTCCCTAGATGTTGGATATGTTGTGGTCACACATATGTTGCAAGTGTATGTCACAAGTGTTGCATGACCAGACGTGAGAAGTGGACGCAGACAGAGGTGGTCCCCTCGTGCGTGCGGGAAGTGTAACGGGCGCCCCCCCCCCCCCCCCCCCCACCACACGCATGCATAAGCACGTGCATACTAAAGCAGCAGGCGAGGCCGGGCTAGCAGGCGTGGCAACAACAGCAGCAACGGAGCGCACACAGGTGCGGCAACAGCATGCAGGTGGGCGGGCAGGAGCTACATTGCATGCACTGTGGGGGCTGCCCAGACAAAGTGGGAGGTCGAGATGCGGTGCACGCATCCCTTCCATTGGCCACATGCATCCAGGAAAGTGTGTCGCCTGCGTCGTTTTCCTGCCACATGCAGAGAGAGCACGTCAAGGGTGTCGGCGGGCAGTAGGCGTGGGCGTATGGACGAACACTGCGTCCGGACACTGGTCTTTCCAAGTGCATAAAAAACAGAGGGGAGTGTGACTGTGTGGGAAAAGGAAAACCCAAGGGCGAGGCGCGTGACATTGTGGGAAACTTATCGGTGGTCAACATCACGAAATTCAAATCTTCCACGTAAAATTAGGGAACAGAGGGTGTATAACTGTATTGTCGTTTAAGCATTGGATCCAGAAAACCCATTTGCAGCATGCAAGGCACTCTGAAGACGTACTACCAAACTGTAATAATCCAACTGTACATAGATCACCAACCACTGTTACATGTCTATCTAAATAACTATAGTAGCTAATTTTCCAAACCCACTAGTGTAAAACTGTAAATGCTATACAATATACACTTTACAGCCGTTGCTATGATTCGTGCCACTCTGGCAAATTTTCTTTTAGTAGAAGGAGGACAAGATATTATTATGGAGTGGGTCGGATAAGTGCTCAACCAGGTTCTCTACAGGGCCCTTGCCAGTCACAGCCGCCTGGATGTAAAATCCTAACCATGCTACCATCGCCAGGCGACCGTTCTTGATTTCTTTCACCTTGAGATCCTCAAATGCCACGGGATCCTTGGACAGTCCCAAGGGATCAAAAAGTGCTCCTCCTGGGTAGTTTATGTCACCAGGAAGATATATTCCCAATGGTTCTAGTGCCTCGATCCCGCAATACCTTGCATATTCAGGTCCAACCTGACAAATCATGTCATGATAATCTTATCGAGTGCAATACTTAATCATTTGAGACAAGGAATAACAAGGGAATCATGCAGCAATGGGATATTCTTAAACGTTAAGGTATCTTTGTGAAGTGAATGTCTATGTTTCCAAAGTGTTTGCAAACATTTTTTAAAAGAAAATGCATGGTACTCCCTTTGTTTTACTATAATATGGTGGTTTCCTAACAAAGGAAGTACGAGTTCCAAGAAAAAATAACTGTACGATGAATATCCATACATACCTCTATTTTTTAACATGATAAAACCACTTCTCATCTTTCAAAGCACTTGATTAGGAGTATAGAGTAGAAATATTGCAATAACTATACTGATGATGAACATTGTTGGACATATTCTCCCAAGGCCATGGACAGAGTGAAATGGAGGGTAACCATGGAGCAGGTCTTTATGTTCTCAAATTGTTTAGACATCAGCAACAAATGAATCACTCATGAACATCAGCAACAAATGAATAACTCATGTTGCCTAACCAAGGAAGTATGAGTTCCAAGAAAAAAACAACTGTATGATGACTATCCATACCATAACTCTAGTTTACAACATTATGCAACCACTTCTCATCTTTCAAAGCACTTAATTAGGAGTATGGAGTAGAAATATGGGAGTAGCTATATTTCAGGTGCTAAATTTTGCTGACAACAATCTCAGGCAACCAACTAGTACAATTAAAAAGACAACTCACTATTTTTTTTTCTATAGTCAAACAATGACAAAAAATACAAGTTGCCTGAACAGCAACAAAAAATAATGCACCTGAAATATAGGAAAACTGTAGAAGAAATGCAAGAACTATACTGATTGACGAACGTTGTCAGACATATTCTCCTAAGGCCATAGACAAACAGAGTGAAATGGAGGGAGTATCTTACAAGATCAATGAATTTCCAAATACTTGTGCTGAAAATAAGAATTTGAATGAGCATGATGCTTTTGTTTTGGATCCAAATACTTATGCTAAAAATAAGAATTTGCTTCCCATTGCTGCTGAAAAAGATGAGCTAAAATTATTGTATTCTTTAGATACTTTGGGTTATATTGAGTTTGATACTCTATGTGCTCTTACTACTTTGGAAGAGAAATTTTGGTTTGCTAATTTGTCACAGTCATCTAGATGTACATTTCACTTTATTGGCAAATATAATACTAAAGGAGAGTATATGGTACACAGAGTTTATATTTGTTCAAATCTGAAATCTCCTTTTGTTGTGCAACAATATGATAATTTCAAGGCCTACAATAGATATAATCATGTCATGTCAAGATCCCCAAGTTTTGTTATAAAGCAACAGGTTAAATTTCAAGAAGGGAAACAATATTGGCTACTACCTACAATCTATCCTCCAACTAAACTCAAACCGAGGACAGTTTGTTGTCAAGAAGGGGAGGATGATGAGGACATGACACCATCGGATACGACCATTGATTATAAGGTGTCCTCGTTCCTACATTTGCATAGTAATTTTGGATATAATTCATTTGGTTCCACATGTATATGTCGTTATTTGAATGTAGGTACAAATGTGTCTCAAAGTGCAAGTCCATCAAAGTTGAACTTTCGGTTCGTCGGCAGCCCGATAGTGCTTCATTGGGAAGGCCATAACTCATCCATCTGGAGTGTGATCGAGGTCAATGAGCACTTGGTGGAAAGCTTATTTGATAAACTTTCAAATAGATCTGGTCCCACCTCAATATCACATTGGCAAGGCCTCGAAATCATTGAGACATTCCGCCGCTATTTCTGTCGGGTGCTACAGCGTCGTCGCGGGCTTATTATTCACACTTGGGACCCGGGCCCAAGTTAGAGCACGCCCCAAGAAGATGAAGAACACCTAAGAGATGCCCAAGGACGCCCTCCTCCTTGTCCACCACCTTAGGAGTCAAGCAAGGGCGTCCAAGCCAAGTTGGAGGCCCAATCCATATCAAGTTCGAGTCCATCTCGGACTGCAGGACCAGTCTATAGTAAAACGGACGCACAGGACGCATCTGGACTCCGTTTTCGATGATCCACATATGGATAGAAAGATAATTTCATAAGATAACCAATGGCTTTGGTTTGAGGCCCAGATTCCATTAGAGTCAACGGGAATCGACGAAACAAGTTGACGTCCAGAATCTGTCAGGGCGCTGCGTCGTCCTCTTTTGGGCTGTTTGTCCCTTGTAACGTGTCGAGACTTCTGAGCGACGTGAGTAGGGGTCCTTGGATGCCCCTTAGGCTTTATAATTAGTAGCCACCGCCTACGGTTTAGGTTTTGCTTAGATTATTCTGTTGATAACAGTTTCGCCACCGTCGTCGGTTTGTGAGACCCCAACTTTGTGAGATTAATCATTCATCTGCAATTTGGTTGCATTCCTTTATGTTCTTGCGTGTGTTCTCGGATTCGCAGGCAAGGACTTAGCCTTCTTGGCGAGGTCGACCGTGCAACGCCGGTCGATAACCAGAGGAGTCGTGGTGCTGCGATTGCGGGGTTCAGAGCCGAGTTGTTCGGAAGCCGGATCGAATTGTGTCGTGACTCCACCAAATCGAGAGTTATTAGAACCTTTCGGAAGATCGGGAACCCTAGTTCACATCACCGCCGACCTCCGTCTCCAAGCTCCACACCTCCGCACCACAAGCCAAGAGATATGTTGCACAACACAACTTGGCATCAGAACATTGTTGACGGTTGTTAACTACTATTATAAACCGTCAACTAAATATGAATAAGGGCATAAATCAATCACCACACATAGAATAGGGGTTAAACTTACAGAATTCCACAAGTTTTGGTGAATCAGTCCTTTCCAGGGATTAAACAGGAAAAGAGCCAATGATGACCCACATGTCAGGCTAAAAAGCATATTCCACCGCGGCACCAACTTGAGAAGATTCTAGAAAATACGAGAAGGCGATCCACCGAAACTTAGGCCAAATGGCCATAGAAGTGGGTCGGCCGACCTGGGCCTAGGTCGGCCGACCTAGCCCAGATCCAGATGACAGCCTACTTCGAATGTCGGTTCCCCACTGCCATGGAGGTCCAATCTTCACCATAGATCAAAGTTGGTTTGATCCGAGGGCTCTGATTCATCCCACTGGCCTATATAAGAAGCCCTGTACCCCCTGAGGCAAAGGCATCCTGAAACCCTAATTCATATTCTCCAATTAGGATCAAGAGAGGAGTCCCATGAAAGGATCTACCTCTTAGAGCTAGCATTCAAGAGAGATTAGTCCTCATTAGGATCTAGTCTTTAGAAATAGAGAGGTAGAGAGAGGGAAGTGTTTGGAGGAGGTGCCGGCCTGTCGGTGCTCCCTCTATGGCTTGTACCTTGGCGAAAGTCAACCTATGTCTGAGATTTCTCTGGTAATCAACTTCTTCTTTCAGTAAGTAACATTGTTTATATTATTCTCCTGGTTCACAACTCTTTTGAGTGCTTTAATCTATAGGACGCTGAAGGTTAAAGTAGTAATTATATGTGTAAGCGTGGGGCTTAGACCTAGAGTTACTTGTGGATGCACCCTGCATTCCGGATCGGTGGTAGCTCGCGAAAGTGACTTTTATTCGTTGAATCCTCTGTAGTCCACCTCCCGTCTATAGGCCAAGTAGGACATGGTTGCTAAGGAAAGCATCCTCTGCTGGTGTCTTTTCTTAAGTAATGTCTCCAGATAGAATAATAGAAGACATAGCTTACCGAGATTAGAACGAGAAGACCTTAGTGATTTCCTCTATACTCCCGACCTTCTTAAGTCTTGTTGCTACTCCGGGTTAAGATAGACCGTAGTTAACCTCATACGTTTCCCTGTGGATACGATATTTAAAAGCCCCGGTTGAAAGCTACAACGATATCCGTATGCTTGCGGATCTTTTTTTGTTTGCATTAATAAATACCAACAAACATGTTACGCGACAAAGTTACTAGCTCAGTCAGTACTGTTCATAAACCTAGTTGTTCTTGTAGCTAGTACTATATAGTATGTATAGTACCCTGATTTTACGATCTTCCCTGCATAGGCATTTGCTTGGTGACTCGGACGGTAGTTCGGACACAGTGGCTTACATTTGCTTCATGACTCGGATGGTAGTTCAGAACTCAGAAACGGTGCCTGTAGCTTCCACTATATAAAGAGAAGAGTCAAATGGAAACATTTTCAAATTGAAAAAAGGGACTTCCTTTTCTCTCTCTCTCTTTGTTCGATAACATGGCCAGCAGCTCTTCGCGACGTGGCAACAATGATGGAGGTTAGCAAAAGCAAGGGTGGAGATACATTAATTATTTGCACGTGTTGGATCGATGATATTGATTAATTGTTTTCTAACTCCCAAACCATTTTACAAGCAACCAGAGGGCTCACAGAGGCTCCAAGGTTTTCGGATCTTGTTTCAACTGGGACAAAAAGGATGTCCTGTTGGTAAACTAAATCTCTCTACATATAAAAGCATTGCATTGCATCATACTGTAATATTTGGTTATGTTCATCTAATGTTTTGTTTTCTTATTTCTAGCACCATCTCCTTTGGTTTTGAATGTCGAGGACGTTGGTGGTATTGTGATGGATACATTTGAGCCCATGGGTCATGATTACCTTCACGGTCCAAATGACCCAATAGCTTCACTTCCCCACTCGTCCCTCGACGAGCCACATTGTCACAAGTACGGGTGAAAACGACACGGATGTTTTCCGACCGTATTCGAGACCGGATCTGTTTCGAGGTGTCCACCTCTAACTCGGATACTGCGATGCCGAGCAGCACCGCCGGCGCCATCGTCACTGAAAATTGGTTTAAATTGGATCCTAATCCTAAACGCTTCCCCTCCTCTCTTGAATCCTATTTCCTGGCCTCGGCATGATGCGTTACCTAGACAAATTCAAGATCTCTAGCGCCCCCAAAATTAGCACAATGAGACGCATCTATGGGCCGGGAGACGTCCCCGACGAGTTCGACATGCATGAGAGGAAAGGTGATTTTCGCAACGTTGTTCATGATATCGAGAGGAACTACAGGGGCACTCCTTAACAGGGAGAAATTCGACAGCAACTACTGCTGCTGCTTGGGATTCCTGGATCCCATCATCAACATTCATGCCAACGGCTGCATCTACGATGCCTTTCATGCGCCGCCGGAGGAACTGAGGAAGGATCAGGAAACATGGCCGCCGAGCGTTTGGTCGACGGCCTCGTCGCCTTCTTGACCAGCCTCTTCCCGCACCTCCTGGAAGCAGAGGCCTTGGGGTACCTCGTCGCTGTTGGCCCCGACCCTCTCATTGGCAGACGCAGGATGCAAGAGTTCGGCTTCGACTCCGCCACCATAGGGCAACGGTCGAGGCAGCCCTCCGATTCTGGGCCATGTTCTGAATGTTGTACTACGCCCACGTATCTGAATGTAGTGGCATGAATGAGCCAGGAGAATGATGGAAGATGCATTGATCAAGTTTAACGAGACCATCTTCTGCGAATAATCTCTTTTCTGTTATGTCTAGTTTCCAATTTAACACTTTTCTTCATGGTTGAAGGAACCCAAGTACCGTCTTCATATTATCTGTGCTCGTATCTGCCCCAGAGTTCAGCACAGACACTTCGGAGCCTACAATCCATGGACTCCTCACATATATCGGCACTCATATCAATTTTCTGGCTACTCGCGAAGGCGAGCATGCAGTGCTCTTCTTTGCTGAATGTGGCAACCATGAGTCCATGACACAAGTGCTTGGTGTGTCGCCGTGAGTCGGCCCTGGCAACACTAATGGGAAACCGACATTTGCCGAGTGTTTTATCTTTTGCCGAGTATCAAAACACGGACACTCGGTAATAACCTCATTTGCCAAGTGTTAGAGTGGAAACACACAGCAAAAACCTCACACTCGGTAAAAAAGCAAACACACATGACAAACGTACCACTTTGCTGAGTGTCAACACTCGGCAAATGAAAACACACGGCAAACGCTTCACTTTGCCGAACGTATACACACGCCAAAGGTTGGGGGGTTAGCCGCTGTTAGCGGTTTGCCGAGTGTGGTCCGTTAGCACTCGGCAAAATGGCTAGTATGTCGAGTGTCAACCAAAAACACTCGGCAAAATATTTTTTTTATGATTTTGGCTTCCAATTTTTTCTGTAGGCTTCCTACGTTACCTTGATCAACATGCTGGAATTTGACACAATTTTAAAACAATTTGCTATATTTCTTTAGTTTATGTCTTTTCTTTGAATTTTTTTGGAAAATGTAAGTTTGAACTGCAATTGCATCGAATAATGAATGATATACATGTAACTGACTGTTGTTTGAGGCCGTATCCAGGTAGAGACCCGAAATTTCGCATATCTTCTTCACGAAACATGACCACGAACTTGTGGACGAATAGTTTTAAAATTGTATAAAATCCAAACGAAGTCCGAAATTCATGAAACTTGTCGACAAGTCATGATATCACATGTGTACATGACGATGTGCTCGAAATCTTCTCAAATTTTTATCACCACATCCACATGTGATATCATAACTTGTAGACAAGTTTCATGAATTTCGAACTCCGTTTGGATTTTATACAATTTTAAAACTATTCATCCACAGGTCTATTTTCGAGAAGAAGATGTGCGAAATTTCGAGTCTCCTCCTGGATACGGCCTCAAACAACAGTCAGTTACATGAATATCATTTTCACATTAATGAAATGTCATTATTCAATGCACTTACAGTTCAAACTTGCATTTTCCAAAAAAATCAATGAAAAGAAATAAACTAAAGAAATATAGCAAAATGTCTTAAAATTGTGTCAAATTCCAACATGTTAGTCAAGGTAACGTAGGAAGCCTACAGAAAAAAATGAAAGCCAAAAGCAAAAAAAAATTTTGTCGAGTGTCCTAGAGAAACACTTGGCAAACAGTACACTCTGTCGAGTGTTTTTAGTTGACACTCGGCAAAGTTGGCTTGTTTGTATTTTGCCGAGTGCTAGAACCTAGGCACTCGGCAAAGTGTAATTAAATAATTTTTTTTAAACAAAATCGAAAACTTTACCGAGTGTCAAATCTGGGACACTCGGCAAAGTTTGAAATAGACAATTTATTAATGTTTTTCTGATAAAAATTTTTTGAAAACTTTGCCGAGTGTCAAATCTGGGACACTCGGCAAAGCGAAACAAAAAAATACTTTGGAAGTACAAGATACGTTTTTCCATGTTACTTTGGAAGTATTTTCTACTTATTTAAACATTGGACAAAACAATTAATTAATAACTACATATAATATAATTAACATCACAATATTCGACCTAAGAATGAAGCCCATATATGGATGCAGCCCACCTCAGCCCAACTTAAAGTATGTTTTGATCATGGCCGTTGGATCAATCCCAGACAGCGGAGATATGCTAGGCCAATTACAAAACCCTAGTTCTGAGCCCTCGACTCCCTGAGCCACCTCTCTCAGACGCTGCCGTCCCCAGCCACTCTCTTCTCTGTTCCAATTCACGCACGATACTCGTCTCCCTCTCCCAAGTCCGGACGACGCCACCTCTGGGGTGAGCTATCCGGGGCAAGCCCCTCCGGCATCGCGCGTGGCACAAGGGTGAGCCCCTCCGTCGGCGCGCGAGCAGAGCGCGGCTCCTCTGGGCTACAGCGGCGCGGCGGCTCAAGGGCGAGCCCCTCCGGCGGCGCTCAGGCAGGCCACGGCCCCTCCGCTGGCACTCGCCTCCACGGCGCGCCCCTCCCACGGTGCAGGCTGCCCCCACCTGCGCATCGCCGATCACGACCCCAGCCTGCACGTCCTCCGCGGATCAGGCACCAACGGGCGCAGATCTGAGGACACCACCTCCTCTGGTGCTCCGCAGCTAGCTTCCCCACTAAGAGGAGCCGGCTCCTGAAGTCTTCCATCGAGCTGCAGCATCCTTCCCTCGACCAGGACGGCAGGTACCTGATTGATTACTCTGCTCTATAGTACCTGATTGATTACTCTGCTCTGTAGTAGTATCTGTCTTCTCTTCCATAAAGCTGATTCTCGTAGCTTGGTGTCCATTTTGTTTGCTGTGACGTGTCCATTTTGTTTGCTGCGAGCTGTGCTGTCAGTGATAAGTTCATAAATCAGGAAACTGAATTTCGGTTATCTGGATTTAGATCGATGTACTGTCCCAAGTGCAGAGACTATGTGTCTAGGAACAGGTGCTGATTATCACTCCTTCCATATGGCACTAGCACATATGAGTTCTACATGGGTTCTCCATGGTCAGTAGTGTCCCACCCAAAATTTTCTATTTTGGATTGTGCACGAAAAACACTAAATAAAATAAATGATTTCATTATCTGAATAAATTTATTAGATAAGTTAAGTTGCTGCTAATTTAAATATAGAAAATTGTGGTTTTAAACTTTTTTCATATTAATTTGATAATGTGGTGTTTGTTTGATGCTTGTCTTTGGTGTTGGTGAGTGCTATTATTTTCAAAATATCATAGGACGATGTTTACTTCTCATCGGAATTTTTTTGGGTATTTTCTGGATTTAAAATTTCAATTTTCGTGAGCTTAATCTTTTTCTTTGATCTCTTCATCAATCTTTTCATGAGCTCAAACTCATTTACTTGAGTTCCTTATCTTTCCAAGAGTCTCCAGCATTTTTTCCGTGATTTTTCTGAGCTCCGGGCTATTTTTGGCGGCCAAAAAGGTAATTCTAGATTTTCTGAAATTATTTTTATTTGTGGAATTAAAATAATCCCGAAATTAAAAAATTCTAAAAAGTTTCCAAACCCTATGACTATATATATGCCGGCGTAGCCCTCGACGTCCTGGTTTCAGAAGTACAACCCTTATCGCGAGCCGCCGCTCGTAGCTCCCTCCACCTCTCGCCGAAGTTCTGCATCTACAGCTTGCGTTCCGGCGAACTCTCCGACGAGCTTTTTCGGCCAAACCGTCGCGTCCCGACGCCAGCCACTACCACCAAGAGGCAGCCCTCGTCATTCTCTACACCGTGGTATATCCGTTTGCGCGAATCCATCGCCGTTTTATCGAGTTCCCATCTCATCTTGCTTCTCTCCGGTAAGGTTCCACCATGGCTGACCGGAGCTCCTCCAAGCGAGCTCCTCCAAGCCCAAGATAGAAGATGATACTATTTACAGTTTTGCCACTAAACTTGTTTTGATCATAAAATCCCCGTTTTAACTCCGATTTGACCCGTTCAAGTTGTGTTAGGTTCGTATTTGTGAGCTCTACATGATAGTATAGCTGTACAGTAGGTTTGGGAAATTTAATTTTTAAGTTTATATTAAAGTAATTATTTATCTATATGAAATTTTAGAAAATTCATAACTTTCACGTTTTAAATCCGAATTTCGTGATCTTTACGTCTATGTGATCGTAGTAACGTATAGAAGGGTTTTACAAACTTTTTATACTGTTTTGCTACTGTTGGTGAACTATTTTAATTATGTCTCTTTGTTTGCTTTGTGTATGATTACTCGGATGATTGTGTGTTGATGCTTGATAATCGAGTATAGACGGTGAGCAGTTTCTTGACGATCAGGAGTATTATTTTGAGCCAGACTAGCAGTATCATCAGGAAAGCTTTGATCAAGGCAAGTATAACATGGGACCATCCTTATTGTCCTATTCACTGAAATTATCATACATATGCATGTGTCCTCCTTGACAACCATAGAGATTATAACTTAGCTATTGATATCTTGTTTCCTTGTCACCTATGGGTTGTGCATTTGAGTAGCTATTGCTAGTGCTTTATTATGAATAATGATCTTGTAATTTGACTAATGAATTAAGCAACCAACCATTAAGATTATTTTATTACTGTTGAAAAGAGGGCTAGAGCATGTGGGTTATATTGTTGCTCTAGTTACTCTCCGTAAGGACTTACCTGTAAGTGATAACCGGGATTGACAGTACAGCTGTGAGGGCTATATGGCTCTGGCTCTAGTTGTTCAAGAGACCTTTTCTAACTTGTTAGTGGTTACCTTAAATGACGTAAGAAGGGCTTGCCACGTTGGGTGTAGGACAGCCTCTAGTCTATGAGTATAGCCAAGAAGGAATTGTGCCATTTGAAAAGGGGGTTCTTACATCTGCCTGCCGAGTGAATCTAATGGCCCTAACTTGTTAGACGAACTTTTGAATGGCTTTATATGATCTCTGATGTTTTGGGCCTTGCAAACCCATGCATTTGGAAATCATGACTCACAGTGAAAGTGTACACCTCTGCGCAGAGTTTAATAAACTGGTATACTAGCCATGCTCACGGATACGAGCGGCCTTGGGGATTCTTACAGAATAGTTGATCACCATTGTTATATCATGTTTAATTATTGTTGTTACTATTATGCTCATGTTAATGCTATTCAATATCCTTATTACAATTGATCATTGGTTCATTAATGGGAATTGGAATACCTTAATGCTACTCAATTGCTAATTATATGATGATTAAAAGCTAAACGCAGTCAAACAATGTCTAGCCTTTTTGAGCCTCATGAACCCTGTGTTATACTTGTTGAGTTCGACATGGACTCACTCTTGCTATTTCCCCAACACTCCAGTATGTAGTAAGGTGCTGTTTAGAAGAAGGATAAACATGTAGTGGAGTTTCCAAAAGTCTATCAGAAGTGTTTGGCATACGGAGCCACCAGTCAGCCGTTCCTGAGAAGAATAGAGCCTAAAGTTTAGTCACCGTTCCGCGATACTCTGATGTTAGTGTTAATATAGCTATGTATACGTTATATAATAACATTGTTTCTGATACTTTTTCATTCTGACATATGTGTGGACTTCCTGGGCACACATATGATTAGCCTGGTTTTGTTCTTTAGAAAACTGGGTGTGACAGAGTGGTATCAGAGCGGTGTTGACTGTAGGACGTATGCCAAATAGCATTGGACGTATTCTGAAACTCATTTTTACTATAAAACTATTTTGTCATCCCTTGACTCATTGATTTTGATTATTTTCTCTTCCTTGTCCTTTGTATTCCCTCCTTGATAGCTTCCTTTGAGCTATTATTTCTTACACCCTTGGATTTTGTTTTATGTTGTTTTTACTAAAAGTTTTTTTTGATCCCACCTTGTTCAAAAATTCGATAGCCTTTCATCATCCATACTCTTCCCTTAGGATGACCACCATTGTTGAAGAAGCACGTGTAGTACCGATGATGTGATGTGTGTTTGTTTTTCTTGATGTGTTTCTTGTGTGTTGTTCTTGTTCTCGTGTTTCAAAGGTGGCTCGGAAGGTATAAGTCTTGAGGAGTAGCTCGATCCATGTTAAGTGGGGTAGGTTTTACGTAATACTCCGCATGCTGATTTCTATAGCAGTCTGCAATGTTTCTGTTATATCTCAAGATATGGACATGAAAAATTTATGACATTTTACTAGGAATAACTAGACTTCTGTATCTTTCCAAACCCACTAGACTTACCTTTTTATCTATTTTGAGCTAAGAGATATACCTGTTCTAAGTTGAGGTTACTGCACAGTTTGGAATTCTGGAACAGTTTTGGCTAAGCTCTGTTTTTGATTAATTTGATGATAGAACTTGGAAAAGTGTTATTAATAAAAGTTGTAGATAATTTCATAAGCTTTCCTACCATGTAAAGATCACTTCATTTGGATCTTTGTAGCTCGAGTTATGACAGATTTACTGAACTGCTAAAATTGGAATTCGCCCAGAAATTTTCTGCATTACTTCCTTATCTTGTATAAGTGAATATATCATTGGATATCTTTGAATCTCATTGATTTACCTTGGAATCTTACATTAGAGATGATTATGGTTATCTAGTATAAAAGGATATGCAAGTTACTTTGGTGTCCCCTAGTTTCTTTTTCTTAAGGGGGTATCAAAGTTGTGAGTGTTGCAAGATGAAGGTTTCGTATGTCCTAGTGCTTCACTTGGAAGAAGTGGTTATCTCTATGATTGGAAGTCTACTCATGTGCTAGTGTTGTTTGCTTGGGATCAGTGCTTTGTTGGATCGTCTACAAGAAGCTCGGGTATTCGTCAGGACTGGTCTTCCCTTCAAGCTATCATCAGTTGGGAGTTCAACATTCAATTCAATATACTCTATACAAGTTAGCATGGACGACATAGGAAGGAGATGTTGGAAGTCTATAGTTAGTTTCATGAAAACTTAGATGACATCACCCCCATATCAAGTATGTTTAGTAAGTTTTAAGTGAAGGACTTATCATTAGCAGCAAGCCTTAAAGAAAGTGTTGCCTTCAATGACATTGTCAGGTGGAACAAAATCTTTGTTAAGTGGGGTAGTGTCCGCTACCATCGTCAATCTCAAACGACGAGGTACGAAGAACTAAAGATCAAACTTTATCTTTCTTGTCATCTTTTGGCTATCCTCGATCCATGTCTTGCATCTCATCAACACAAATCAAAGAAGAATGAAGATTTGAATATTAGTGTTATCTATCTCTCTAATCTCCCTGAATCTTGTTTCTACCGTATCCTATCTTTTTAGAACAATCTGTCTTCCTTAGCTTATATCTTTATTTTTGGACACCCAAAAATCATGAATAAATTCTGGACAATATTAGACTTCAATATCTTTCTCTGACCGTAAGAACCACCCTGATAGCTATTATGGTTTGGGAGTTATGAAAATCATAAGGCGACGCATCTGTGCTGTCAGCAACCTAGAATAGTTTCTGTTGTGCATAGTTTTTGACTACCTTAACTACAGAATCTGGAGAAGTGTTCTATAAGAAAGTTGTAATAAATTTGATAAGCTTTCCAATGGTATAAGCTACAACATGATCAGATTTCCAGAACTCGAGTTATAACTATATCTCTGTACTGCCATTTTTCTGTTCGTGAGGAAGTGCAGGTTACTTGTTCTTGCATATGCTCATGAGTCTCTTTGAGATGATATAAGGACATGATGGTAGTTATCACTCAGAAACAAATGCAAGCTATTCTTTGGTGTTCTCTAGTTGATCTCTTCTTAAGGGGGTTTGACGAACTAAAGACGATATAAGATGGCGGTTTTATACGTTCTATTTCGTCACTTGGAAGCATCAGCTATCTACATGATTGCAAAGTCACTATCGAGCGCAGGTATCCTTTCTCAGATTGGTAACCTGTTAGAACCATCTACAAGAATCGTAAGGGTCTAAAGGAGACATTTACCAAGTTGGTTTTGAGTTTGTGACATCACCATTGGATAGGAGTTGATGAAGGAAAAGTGAAGACTTACAGATTAACTTTATCATTCTTCCTGGTCTCTCCGAATCTCGGGACGAGATTCCTATTCAGTGGGATAGAATTGTCACACCCAAAATTTCCTATTTTGGATTGTGCATGAAAAACACTAAATAAAATAAATGATTTCATTATTTGAATAAATTTATTAGATAAGTTAAGTTGCTGCTAATTTAAATATAGAAAATTGTGGTTTTAAACTTTTTTCATATTAATTTGATAATGTGGTGTTTGTTTGATGCTTATCTTTGGTGTTGGTGAGTGCTATTATTTTCAAAATACCATAGGACGACGTTTACTTCTCATTTGAAATTTTTTTGGTATTTTCTGGATTTAAAATTTCAATTTCCGTGAGCCTAATCTTTTTCCTTGATCTCTTCATCAATCTTTTCATGAGCTCAAACTCATTTAGTTGAGTTTCTTATCTAAAATTATTTTTATTCGCGGAATTAAAATAATTTCGAAATTAAGAAATTCTGAAAAGTTTCCAAACCCTACGACTATATATATGCCGGCGTAGCCCTCGACGCCCTGGTTTCAGAAGTACAACCCTTATTGCGAGCCACTGCTCGTAGCTCCCTCCACCTCTCGCCGAAGTTCTGCATCTACAACTTGCGTTCCAGCGAACTCTCCGACGAGCTTTTCCGGCCAAACCGTCGCGTCCCGACGCCAGCCACCACCACCAAGAGGCAACCCTTGTCGTTCTCTACACCGTGGTATATCCGTTTGCGCGAATCCAGCGCCGTTTCATCGAGTTCCCATCTCATCTTGCTTCTCTCCGACGAGGTTCCACCATGGCTGACCGGAGCTCCTCCAAGCCCAAGGTAGAAGATGATACTATTTACAGTTTTGCCACTAAACTTGTTTTGATCATAAAATCTCCATTTTAACTCCGATTTGACCCGTTCAACTTGCGTTAGGTTCGTATTTGCGAGCTCTACATGTTAGTATAGCTGTACAGTAGGTTTGAGAAATTTAATTTTTGAGTTTATATTAAAGTAATTATTTATCTATAGGAAATCTTAGAAAATTCATAACTTTCACGTTTTAAATCCGAATTTCGTGATCTTTACGTCTGTGTGATCGTAGTAACGTGTAGAAGAGTTTTACAAACTTTTTATACTATTTTGCTACTGTTGGTGTACTATTTTAATTATGTCTCTTTATTTGCTTTGTGTATGATTGCTCGGATGATTGTGTGTTGATGCTTGATGATCGAGTATAGACGGTGAGCAGTTTCTTGACGATCAGGAGTATTATTTTGAGCCAGACCAGCAGTATCATCAGGAAAGCTTTGATCAAGGCAAGTATAACATGGGACCATCCTTATTGTCCTATTCACTGAAATTATCATACATATGCATGTGTCCTCCTTGACAACCATAAAGATTATAACTTAGCTATTGATATCTTGTTTCCTTGTCACCTATGGGTTGTGCATTTAGGTAGCTATTGCTAGTGCTTTATTATGAACAATGATCTTTTAATTTGACTAATGGATTAAGCAACCAACCATTAAGATTATTTTATTACTGTTGAAAAGGGGGCTAGAGCATGTGGGTTATATTGTTACTCTAGTTACTCTCCGTAAGGACTTACCTGTAAGTGATAACCGGGATTGACAGTACAACTGTGAGGGCTATATGGCTCTGGCTCTAGTTGTTCAAGAGACCTTTTCTAGCTTGTTAGTGGTTACCTTAAATGCCGTAAGAAGGGCTTGCCACGTTGGGTGTAGGACAACCTCTAGTCTATGAGTATAGCCGAGAAGGAATTGTGCGATTTGAAAAGGAGTGTTCCTACATCTGCCTGCCGAGTGAATCTAATGGCCCTAACTTGTTAGACGAACTTTTGAATGGCTTTATATGATCTCTGATGTTTTAGGCCTTGCAAACCCATGCATTTGGAAATCATGACTCACAGTGAAAGTGTACACCTCTGCGCAGAGTTTAATAAACTGGTATACTAGCCGTGCTCACGGATACGAGCGGCCTTGGGGATTCTTACAGAATAGTTGATCACCATTGTTATATCATGTTTAATTATTGTTGTTACTATTATGCTCATGTTAATGCTATTCAATATCCTTATTACAATTGATCATTGGTTCATTAATGGGAATTGGAATACGTTGATGCTACTTAATTGCTAATTATATGATGATTAAAAGCTAAACACAGTCAAACAATGTCTAGCCTTTTTGAGCCTCATGAACCCTGTGTTATACTTGTTGAGTTCGACATGGACTCACTCTTGCTATTTCCCCAACACTCCAGTATGTAGTAAGGTGCTGCTTAGAAGAAGGATAAACATGTAGTGGAGTTTCCAAAAGTCTATCAGAAGTGTTTGACATACGGAGCCACCAGTCAGCCATCCCTGAGAAGAATGGAGCCTAAAGTTTAGTCACCGTTCCGCGATACTCTGATGTAAGTGTTAATATAGCTATGTCTACGTTATATAATAACATTGTTTCTGATACTTTTTCATTCTGACATATGTGTGGACTTCCTGGGCACACATATGATTAGCCTGGTTTTGTTCTTTAGAAAACCGGGTGTGACAAGTAGCTTGAGTTCTTATAGTTTCTAATGCTAGATTTGCTAAAACTGCTATTCTTATTGCACACAAAGGCTTGTCGATGCCTGTAGATTAGTACAAGTGTTTGCTATTAAAATTTGCAAGGGGAATGATATGCTTCAATATTGAAAACTAATGGCTGTAAATTTGCATACTATTACATCTAATGGACAAGTAGATATAAAAAGGTGCTTCTATTAGTCATCTGTTCGTGAACTAGTTGCTTAATTTTTCAATCAATGCTATAGGACGACCTGCTATGTCATCATCTTTAAAGAATATATCTGCTAATGTTGTTGTGGTTGTATGCTGCTACAATACACAATACTAGATAGCAGTAGAGTTGTTTCACCTAAGGTACTGACCATCTATTACCTGATCAAGTCAGACACTAAAAATAAGTTTTTGAGAATTCCACCTGTTTTTTAGTTTGCCTGTTTCATCTTGAGGATAGTTAAATTTGATGATATTAACCATTTCGAAAAATTGCTGAACTAACACTGTAGTATTGTTTTGACATGTTAGCTCATAGTAGTTGATGAATTTGCCATTTCAGGTTGGAGCAATTGGTTGCTATGATACTTGTCGCTGGTTCGGATCGGCTGTCATAAATATACATTAGGATCTGTGGGTAGATTAAATTTTCTTCTAGGAATTATCATATAATTTTGGATCGTTTTGGACTATGGGTGCATCTGCCATCGTCGTTGAGTACTAGCATGGGTCTATCAATAATGGTACTGAATATATTCAGGTTTCACTAAAAGAGTGATGCTCTTTCGTACTACTATCTTTCTTGTTTCTTTCTTTAATTGTTTACTAGTGACACTCAGCTGAATTTTATTTGCCATTGCGGCAAACTAGAAGTAGTGACTAGACTCACTGAAAAATTTCCCATTCAAGATCCATAGACCTCAGTAATTGTTTCATTTGCTCTATTTTCTCATGCAGTTATGCAGGCACCAAATCTGTGACTTGGGAAAAAGGATAGTGGTGGAGGGTTTGACACAGAAGCTGATGAGCTCGACATGCCGGGGAACACCATGACTACTGCTGCCAGAAAAATAGCTGCTTAGCCAAGGTAAGCACTTGTTTGTTATGTTCTTAGGCATGTTTTATCCCCTGTGTGGAAGTAAAATTCCTGAATTTCAGGATCCTTTCTTGTTAATTGAGTATAGCCGTTAGACAATGGAGGCCTGAATCTCATTGAATCTTGCAAGTATTAAGACCTAGACTAATATATATTGATAGTTTTTTTTTGCTGAACCATATCCATGTTGACAGCTGATTTACCTTATATGCATGTTGTATCTTCAACTTTATCTTTTGCACATCTCATGGGGCCAAAACAAATAGTTACTAACTTTATAAGTTGTGTGTGGACATTTGTAGGGCACTGGAGGTGGAGAACCACACTGCTAAGATTTAGATTAGAACTAGTACAAGGATTGATGATATCCCAATAACTGTGGAAACAATGAGTGACTTAGTGTTATGATGCCTTTGCTTCATGTAAGCATGCATGATGAATTGACTTGTGAGCTTGTTGTGATTGTGATTTACGACTCCTGTGATAAATTTGTGGTGATTTAATATGATATATATTATATTTGTACATTGTGTCGCAAATGGAACAAACAAAAAAATACAGATTATGGTCAGTTTGCCGAGTGTCAACTCCATGACACTCGGCAAACTGACCACACGTGGCATGCCTGGGAACACACTTTGCCGAGTGTCAGAGAGCTGACACTCGGCAAAGTATGCACAGTTTGCCGAGTGTCAGCTCTCTGACACTCGACAAAGCGTGCACAGTTTGCTGAGTGTCGAACGGTTGACACTCGGCAAACCGACCATTAGGATTTCATCCGCTAGCGCCTTCCTTTGCCGTGTGATGTCTTTGACACTCGGCAAATGCTTTGCCGAGTGCCCGACGTTTGACACTCGGCAAAGCGTGCTTTGCCGGCCAAGCCTGTGCTGAGTCCAGTTTGTCGAGTGCGGCACTCGGCAAAGTGTTTGCCGAGTATTTTTGGCGCTTTGCCGAGTGTCCCAGGCACTCGGCAAACCGCTCGAATCCAGTAGTGCAAGATGCTATTGTGTCTATGCATTCTGATGTTATTGTGAGTATGCATCCATAAGTTATTGAGAATACAGATGATGCTATTGGTCCATACACTAGTATGCTCTAGACCTTACAATTCCTGTGTTTGTATTACTTGTCAAGTAGATTGATCCCGTTCATTCTTATATTTCACATTCTGGCACGCCCCATTTTGGAGCCCGTTGTAAAATACACTAGCACAGAATATTGCCAACTCTATCCATAAAATACAAGCATTTAAGCTTACATAATAATTCATGTTCATGGTAGCTCAGATAGTCACTAAAGCAAATCTGATCTGAGAGAGGAAAACAGTGTAATCACAATATTTGCATTTTTACTGCAATAACTATGATAAGACACTGACATGGCCAAGGGGGAAATAAGCCATCTAATATATCTTTTGGTTGTCATTCCTTTTGTGTACATTCATAGATTTCTTTCCATCATTGAATTTCTGTTTGGTGCTTTTACTTCAATGTTTCCTTCAGCCATGCCATTTGGAACGTGTCAAGCTCCAGCAATAATTTACCATAAATCTATACCCCTAATAATAAAGAGGCAAAATTTCAGGCTCTTTTTTTTTTCATCCATTTTTTGATCCATCTCCGTCTAACTACCGGATAATAAAGAGTTTCTTTCGTTCGGACTTATATATATAGCACGTGCTCATACGAGTTACAATAACTCTTGTCTAGCGCGATACGGAGTTCGCTTCCAAAACATATTGGATCACGTATTTGACCCGGACTCATAAGTTGTGCTATATTTATTGTTTTCTAATCTTTATAGGAAAAATAGCAGAAGTTATAACGAAGAGTATTGGAAAATCGGACAAAAAACAGAACACGAAACCAAACGGGAAACAATGAAAGATACACGGCGTGGAGAAAAAGGAAAACGGAAACAGAAAAAACACAACGTAGAGAAAAAGGAAAAAAACAAAAAAAGGAAAACGGGAACAGAAAAAAAGAACACAATAAAAAGAGAACGCAAAAAAAAAGGAAAACAAAACAGAAAAACAAACCAAAAAAAGAAGGAAAACGGAAACAATATGATCCCTCTGTGCTCGGCTCATCCTTGGACCGCAATGCACGGGCAGGTCATGACAAGCCCATCCCCAATGCCTCTGTCGTGCCGTGTTTCTTTTTTTTTCTTCATCTGATCTGGTTCCTTTTTTCCTTGTTGGTGTTTCCTTCTATTCCGTTTTTTTTCATTGGTTGAGTGTTTCCTTTTTCAACCTCCGCATGGTTTCTCTGGCATTATCCTTTTCTATTTAGATTTGGATTAGGATCGCTATTCAATTTTCTCGGAAGTATCTATTTTATTTGAATTAGAATACGATTCCTAACTATACTTGTGTCCAATCCATGTTATATAAAACAGGAGGGTTGTAGAGGCGAGTAGAGACACATACCTACATTCGAGGAGTTATAGTTAGGAGGAGGTGGATAAAAAATAGGCTAAAATAATATTAGAGTAATTTCTATTCTTATATCTATTCAGATTTTAATTTGGATTAGGATCCATATAGATATAGATATAAATTAAAGTTATGATATATTAAGAGTAAATATTTTTGTGCTTTACAATTGAAAAAAAAACCAAGGTTGTACTCTCTATTCTAAATTGTAATCGTTTTGGCTTTCCAAGATATATATTTACCTTTTACTATGTATTTAGACATAATGTATATGTAGAAGCATAGTAAAAGCTAAGTACCTAAAAAGTCCAAACAACTTACGATTTGGGACAATGAGAGTATTTAAATTCGTTACAGACTTAATAGGACATTGTCATATTATTAACGATATTAACTTCATTATGGATGTCATGATCATCATAAATAAATTATAGCCATTGAAATTTATGAAAAAGTAAAACATAAATAGATATTTAACATTTTTGTCCTTTTTTTCTATTAACGTCAGATAGTTGTTTTTCTTCCGTTGCAACGCACGGGCATATTTGCTAGTTATATAAAAAAGGTAAAATTAACCAACATAGTTTCAGATATGTTAGTTCTGTCATGATGAACTTCTACATGATGACCTCTAAAAAATCCCAAAAGGGTGGGCGCAAGTGGTGCAGGGTAAATTTGGAATGAGGTGATTGGACCTAGCTTCTAGGGGAGGTTTGACTGCACTGCCTTGTCGATACCTCCTCTAGTCACCTATGTAGTAATGTTCCTGTACTAGTTGCTGAAATATGATCTATGTTTTCAAAGAATATTTACTCGTTGGTTGCAATGCATTGTCGGTATTCATTTGCAGTAATTTACAATTTGTTTGCCTTCTGTATGTGTATAGAGCAGGTTTTGTGCATATACTGTGAACGCCGGGGGAACAGGTTTGTTCATTCAGCGGCGTCCAGTTTTCATGGACGTGACCACTTTGTGGCCGGAGTCCTATGAATCTGACTGCATGTTGTACAAGAACGACAATGTGCTCGAAAGCAAACCTGTGGACTGGGTGCATGCATGATCTCAAAGATGATGCCATCTATTTCAGCTACATCCATGATGAGGAAGAGGAGGATTCGGAGATGGCGAGTCTCAGGTTTCCAAAACAAGATGTTACTTTTTAATGTTATGGTACTGTTGTACTAGTTGTAAGTTGGGACACCTCTGTAGAACTTAGAATGCTCTGCAGTATCATCGTATGTATTATAAAAAATGTCACTTGTTATTCTCCCTAGGTGCTTCGAGGTAGGACTACAATGCAGGTGTCGTTGTCTTCCTTGCTTTTTTTTTTTATTGCTCTGACTGATTGTTGCGGAAATGAGTTTGGATAAAAACAAGCTGATGAGGTGTCCTGTGAAAGATTCCGACGCAGGCTCGGCTCTCTCCCTCTCCCATGCCTCGGCAACGGCAAGGCTGGCGCAAGTCGGTGGAGGTGGCCCAACTGCGGCTCGGCACGGGTGCCACGGGGCAGCAGCGGCCTGCCCGGCGACTCGTGGGCGCTGCTCACAGGGGCAAGGCTCACACATGCAATGCGCACGACGTTGGGAAACACTAGCATGGCTGTGGAGGGCCAATTCTAGCCGATAGCCATCCTCATAGTGGCGGATCTTGGCGGCAGCTTGAGTCGGAGGGCATGGAAGTCAGATCCGCGGGAGATTAACTGACACATGAAAAATTTCCTAAAAAAAAATTGACACACGAAAGGGAGAGGAGGCGACCCCCTTTGTTGCACATAGGACTGGGCACTTTTTACACCAAAAAACGAATCGAACCGAGCTGATAGTTTGGATTTTTCGGTTTTTGGCGGCTTTATTGTCCTGGTAGTTCGGTTTTCGACTTCGAGTTCGGTTCTGGTGTCAAACTGAACCGAAGAACCATAAAAACCGAACTGTACAGAGCATATATTCCCAAGTCCCCAGTTGCTGTATTCAGTCCATCACCACACCAGCACAAGCAGTCCACCAAGGCCCACACGCCCATGGCCCATCATCGCCACTCACCAGGACACCAGTCACCACCCCCGGGCGACGCGACGAGCGTTGAGCGGCGGCGACACATCTACTCGACGAGCACGCGCTCACGGGTTCGCGCTAAGAGGGGCGGCGGGGCTCTTAGCCATGGCACCAGTGGGTCGGCGCGCGGCGCACTTGTCTGTCGTGGCACCACAACGGGTGGCAGCGCATTTGCGAGCGTCCGAGCGAGCCATGTCCCTGTTTTCTCGGTCTCTCTTCTCTGTGCTGTCATGTTCAGTTTGAACCGAAAACCGGAAACCGAACTTGTCGGTTTCTTGTTTTGTGACAAGCCGGTCGGTTACTGGATGCTAAAAACTAAATTTTCTAAAAAACCTAAGAAACCGAACCGAATTCAGTTATAACCGATTGCCTAGCCCGAGTTGCTTCGGAGATTAACTGACTGACATACAAGGGAAAGGAGGCGATCCCCTTTGTTTGAAACAATGATGGTGTTTTTTCTTTGTGAAGTCTTGAGAAAAAAAGTAAATTACAGGAGGAATACAATAACTATATAGGTGGGTGCAACATAAGCCTGGACAAAAAACTCGAAACTCGCTAGCTCGCTCAACTCGCTCGTTAATGGCTCGGCTCGAGCTCGACTCGTTTTATAACAAGCCAGCTCGATTTAAAACAAGCCAGCTCGATTTATAATGAGCCAGCTCGCGAGCTGCTCGTTAGCTCGTATGAGCCAGCGAATTCATAAGCCAAAAACCTAAAATTAGCTCAGCCCACAACACATCTTTGGACGACTCGTTTGCCTTGGCCCAGCCCAAACTAAAAACCCTAGCGTACACACCACCAGACTACTCGACTCCTCCCGTCCTCCGACTCCGAGTCCGCAGTCACAACAGTCTGCCCGTCTTTTCCCTTTCTTCTCCCATCTCGCGAGTCGCAATACAGGAGCCGCCGCCCGCCGCCGTTCCTCCCACGCACGCCCCGCAGGGCAGGTCGCTGGCCGCTGGCCCTCGGCCCTCGCCGTAGGTGAGCACGATGCATGCCACTCCTCTTCACTGGCCGCTGGCCCTCGAGGCCTCGCCGCAGGTAGGCTGCAAGAACTGTTCGGCCATGGCACACAACTCACCTAGCCCCATTCCATCTGATCTCGCGCAGGTGATGGAAGATGAGGAAGAATCCCCTAGAATGCTTCCTCCGGGGGCGTCAAGTGTTGAATCGAGGATGAACCGCAAGAAGATGTCGGCTTCGACAGGCAATCGCGGTGGCCGCGGCCGAGGTCGAGGATCTGTACCCGCGAAATCCGCTACTCCAACGGCCTCCATATCTACAGACACGAACATGGTATGTATTTTTTTATCGATGCTTTGATCTGTAGGATGCATCTTAGAATTTGTGTGATTTGTGTGAATATGTACAACGTACAGGAATAGGCTGTGATTTAGTGATTCATGTGAATTTGTGTGAATATGTACAACATACAGGAATATGCATCTTAGAATTTTTTTATTTATGTTTATTCATGAACATGTGATTTAGTGATCTATAGACTGTGCGTAGTACAATTCTGTAGCTTAGTTGATTTTTAACTACTTATTCTATGTGACTATGTAGCACTTGGAGCCTTTGGCGGTGGATGAAAACCAGGGAGAGGGCTTTGACATGAATGCTGAAATTTCAGTTAGTGTGCCAACAGATGACGATGCAGATGATGATCCAGTTACAGACACTGTTCGCCTAAACGGCCGTTTAGTCCGTTTAAACACCGTTTAAACAGTAAACAGAAGTCAGCCGTATTGTTTAGGCCCTAAACGGTGAATTAAACAGTTGGGCCGTTTAAACCGTTCAATCTTGTCTTATCGGTCTAAACAAAATCAGATTAAATATGATTAAACAAGCTCAGCAACCATTTAATCCATAATTAAGTGAATTAAAGGACTACGTCTATCACAATCAACATGAAACTAATTAATATTGTAATTATATGAAGTGTTGTGGGATTTAGATTTCTTCCAACAAGATTATTTGGTAGAATATTTTATTTTTACATTCATAAATATGTATGGGTTCTAGCAAATTTTATTTTTACCTACATAAATATGTATATTTTATTGTTATTGTACAAAACCGTTTACCTACATTTAAACCAGTGGGATGCCTTTAAACTTTATGAATTCTGGGATCAATCGATGATTAAATTTGTTAAATTTATATCTATTTTGTGTCTGTTGGCTTGTTGCTCATCCCTGTAACGTGTTTTTAAGTTTTGGCTCACGAGCCAAAACGAGCTGCTCGAGCTATTTACCGAGCCGAGCCGAGCTCCTCTTCTGGCTCGTTAGTGTAACGAGCCGAGCTGAGCCAGAACACTAACGAGCCGAGCTCTAACGAGCCGAGCTGGCTCGTTAGCCAGGCTGAGTGCAACATGCCCCTGCAACTTTGAATTTGATTAATCCGGCACAAAACTTGTCATTTGGTGCATGTACAACAGCACAACCTCTACGTAGGCATCATCTGTGGAACGGTGGAGGCTGATCAGCTTGTATCTTTTGGTGCATATACGCTCAAATTCCCTAGAAGAAGATCAGCTCGACTCTGGGGTTAAACGTCAGCACAACCAAGGGCAAAGCCAGAAATTAAACATAGAGGATGCCGGTCAAAGAGAATTGAGATATACAAATTGAGCATAGTTCATCTATTTAGACTTTTATAGTGAATTCTGACTGCTCGGTTTAGTCATCGATGCAGCTGCCCCTATTTTTCTAAATTTATCTGTTGGCAGCGAAGCCCATGTGGTCATGAATATTGAAATTTATCAGCTTAGTCTTTCGGAAGTATTCATAGTGGGGTAGAATGTGTATTTATTCATAGCAGTGAGTATACATACATATATATTCCTAGGTGTTAAGCTTGCATTTTGCACTTGCATTGCATGAGCATAAGCATTCATCATTCATTCATAAGCATGAGCACATGTTAATGCATTCCTTTGTTATATGTTTCTTTCCATGTGATGCTTAAATTAGCCACGTGTATGCTATATGATCATTGTTTGTTAATGCAAATGAGTGTTGTTTGAGCACCTAACCAATCTAGACCCACTTAGGATTCAAAATGAACTAGGGTTTATGTTCATCATCTAGTCCAAATATGCTTCTAAGTGCTGGTTGTTTAGAAATCATTTTTTTCATGATGTTGTGTTGACTGAACTAGAAGTATGGTTTCTGTAGCTCTAATGATGTTTGACCTTAAATAAGAGTTGTAGTTTAGTTTGAGTACAGCAAACTTTGTTTAAGGACCCAAGCCTACTAGTTCAGCCCCTAACCTAGCCTAACAGAGACCCCAAAACCCAACCCAGAGCTGTTTTGAATCTCCAAAATTTTGGCCGTCTGAAAGACTAAATTTTCAGTTTCAACGTAGCCATCTTTGAAACCTTGTAACATGCAAACCAATTCGATTTTGACCAAAATTCTTTAAGAAAAGTTGTAGTACTCTTGTAGCTCTACAACAATAGGTAATTGGTTGAATCAATCATCAACTAGTTAGAGAGTTAGAGGGAGGAGAAGGTGGCGGTTTCAGTCGGGCGATGGCGGCATGGGTGGCCGACCGGCTTCAGAGCTTGACCACCGCGTGGCGCTCTCGTCGCGTGAGCGATTGCCATGGCACGAGCACGCACGATGTGGAGGGGAGCCGAGCCACAGACACCTGCTCACACTCTCCCATTCTCTTTCGTGCTCTCCCTCTCCTTTCTCAGTCCGAAAGGCCAGACATCAATTGTCGCCGCCCGTTGCACCTTTGCCAACGTGATTCGCCACCCACAAAGTGCCACCACCCAATTCCTTCCTCCAAAAGCTTCGCCATGGCCTCCTCTACACCCCCGACCTAGCCTTGTCACCATCTGAATGAAGCTGAGAGCCCTTGGGTCGCATGTCGCCGACGTGCCCACCATGGACGCCGAGCTAAGCTCGTGCGTGGTCGATTGCTCTCTCGACTCTTCGTGCTCTCCTTCTCTCTAGTTTAGGCATGCACTAGGGTTACCCAAGCCACAACCGTCAACTTTTGGCCAATGTGGGGCTCGTCCTTGCCGGAACAGACCATGCCGTCACTGTTAACTGGCCACGCTGTCGCCTTGCACGTGGTCCGGGCCAACCGCCGCTCCACAAAGCCCCAAACCCTAACCAAGGGTTTCACCTAGAGCATAGGAAGCTTCACCGAAGCTCCACACGAGCCGTCGCGGCCAACTCTGGCGTGTGTGCCGCCATGTAGAACAGCCGCCACCGCCATGCCAAGAGGCCTTCGCAAGAACTAAGACCCAGCCAGGTGTGTGCGGGGGATGATGGGGAGCACACTGGAGCTCATCCCGTCGCTAGGGACCTCGCCGCCACCGAGCTCCGGCCGGTCAAAATCCACCCCCTGCTCTATGTGCCCGACGGGAAAGGTTAGGCTGACTACTGGCCCAGTAGTCAACCCCTTTGGGTGCACTGAACCGTGTGCATGTAGCAGTTGTTAGGGTTTAGTTTTTGGTTTTCGTTTTAATCTTTTCCATAATATGTGCTAATCTTGTAAAATTCAAATACGGAGTTGTAGGAGTCCAAATTGGATGAAACCAATTTTTTTAGTTTTGTCTAGAAATGCTCTATCTGATATAATCATAAAACTTGTTGTTTGGTGATGATTTGTGTGCTGTATTCTTTATCATGTTAATTGCTCCTTAAACTTGTAAAATGTGAAAAGTGAAGATGGGAAAGTCCAAAAAACTTTGATTCCAGTTCTGTTGGCTTTGTTTTAACATGTTTTAGCTAAGAAAAATATTGAACCTACAGTATATATGCTTTTGCTGTGCTGTTAGGATTTAATCTTGTTTGATGCTTGTTTCATGCAAAAATGAGTATGGTGTTTATATGTATCTTCTGTGTATGAAATAATTTTCATAGCTTCCTGGTGATATTTTGAATGCAAGAAAAATATGAAATCTGTTGTTGTTTGACACTTTTCAATAGGTTAAAACTGTTTAAGTTGTTATAAGCATGTTTTGCTTGTTATTTTTTTAGAGGCTGTTATACTTGTTCAAAAGTTATGCAATTTATACAGTAGACTATTGTATGCATCCTTAATTTACTTTAATATTACCAGAATTTACTGTGCATGGGAAATAGCAGTTCTCTGTTTCACCTTGCTAGCTAAGTAAATTAATAAAGGCATGTAAATACTTTATTTGGAGCCAACCATTATACTTTCTAATATGTTTAGGATGTGTACAATCTGGTAGCATGTTTGCTTGTGCCCAGAATTGATTGATTGTGGGTAGTTTGCTTTTTAGGTGTTATCTAGTGTCTCTTTTAATCTTTTCCTGAATTGCTTGTATGTGTGAGTTTGATGCTTGTTAAGTGGTTGCTTAAGCTAATTAAGAAAAGTTGTAGCTGCAGGTTTTCGACCCCTTACAGCTGATGAAGATTTGTAGCTTAGGTTGCTAGAGCGTGGTGAGTGTTTTATCTCTAGAGAAGAGATATGCACCTACTCGGTCAAAATAACTAGAGAGATAATCAACTCTTGTTATCATGCTAAACATGTTTATGTTAGTAGCTTGCTGTTATTGTACCATGTTATGTTTAATCCCATGTTTGCATCATATCATACATACATATCATTTCCCATGCATTCCTTTTATTTATACATGTATCCATACTTATAGGATCACTAGAAGAGTGACACTGCTGGAGTTCGAGCTCGTGGGAGAGGAGAACCCGCAGGTTAACCAGCAGGAGGCTCCAGAAGGAGGCATGGAGCAGCTGCCCTAGTGCCCTGAGCACGCCCCTGCTAGCTTTCTCAAAGGCAAGCCCCGGAGCATATCCAATCTCCCAATCTTACGAAAATGAACTTGAGTCCTTTTATGTTTGAGCATTAAGTTACAAGAGTTGATTGAAATCGTTGATGCATATATACTTCACCTTGTCCAAAAATATATCTCTTGTCACCCTTTTAGGTGTAGGCCATTTATATACTTAGCCATGCTTAGATTGGTAGAAGTCGGGTGATTGCTGTCACCTACGAGATTTAGGTGGATACACGGTCATAGTTGGCTATATTTGCTATTGTGGAAAAGAACCATGTTGTTATGTACAAATCAGAGACCGGGTAGGATCTAGTGTGGTTGGTGATAGGTAGGCTCGGCCTACAGTTGATCCCATCTGTGTCGGTTAAGAACCGTACCATTGTCTATGTCAATTCACATAGCTGGTTGGATAAGTCGTTCCGAATGCTAAGCCGAGAAGCTCAATTCGGAGTAGGAGGATGAGATGTTGATTAGGCACACTAGAGGGGAGAAAGTATGTGTAGGGGGCAGGGATGGACCATGGGCAGGGAGACCTGAACATCCTGGCTTCCAGCTGTCCTTGAGGGTGCAGCTCAACTCAAACCCATGACTTGTTCCTAAATATTGCCAAAGGTGACCTAAGGTGCCTAATGATCTAGTTTGCCTGAGTGTGTGTTATGAATTTCTGCCCAGCTGGTTGCAATCGATTCTAATCGTCATCTCTCCTAGATAGTGACAAACTTGGTCCCTGTACATCATTAGAGTAATTTGATCAAATGTGATGGTTCTGTTTCCTTGAAATAAATTGGATATGGTTACTAATGTGATGTTGTTATCTTAAATAAATTGTTTGCTACAGGATAGCTACAAATTTAGCTTTAAACAGCTCTATTTAAATTGATGCTAGAAAACTTAAAATGGTAGGACTCACATTAGCAAAGCTTTATGCAAAAATGTTATCAAGCTAGCTCCACCATAAAAAGCCTTGCATACTCCTGGGTGTCAATTTATTTTTGGTTTATGATGGATAAGTCTAGCTGAGTACATCCTTGTACTCAGGGTTTATTCCCTCTTGTTATAGATGATGTAGTGTACCATGATTACTGCAAGAATTGCTTCTCTCTAGCTGTGGACGAGGAGTGAAGCCGTGGGCATGGCCCTTCCATATTAGCTTATCTATCTTGTTTTTGTTGGACTTGATCATGGAACTGGCATGTATTTGAATTAATTGTGTATGCATGATGTTTAAAAACTATATTGCTTCTGCTACTGAATTGAACCTGGTGTTGTAATATTTATATTTGAACTCTGATGTATGCCGACTACTTGTGAACTCTATTTAACATGTGATGTGTGTATGCTGAATCATGTACGATCTTGGTTTGTATGTGGCTTATTTCGAGATCCTTCATGATACTCGACGGACTACCAAATTTATGTGTGCTCAAATGTGAGATTGCTACTATCTCGGCAGCTGCCATTATACTTGTGCTCTTATAAATTGGACGGTTCTGTGACATATATGACGCATCTGTGTCTATACTACAATTCACAATAAAAGTAGGTCATCATATAATAATAGTGCCATTCAATAAGTTTGATGACGATAAAGTATTGATGACCGCCTAATTGTTACTTCTAGTTAAGTACGTGTTCAGTAAAATATAAAATATAATCATTAAATATAATGAAAATGCAAGTACACATTTAGCAAAACCTAAAATTTCATTAAGCTCTTTGGAATAGAGGAAAATTTTCTATTTGCTTTCTTTTCCATGTGAAAATAAATCACTGTGAACTTCCTACGAAACTCATGTGTTCCAAATGGACCCTAAATGTGTCCTAATATGATAAGCAAATAAGTTTTGATGAACTAAATATGTTATTAATTGTGTTTTTGTTATCTAGAATATATCAAATTTTTTTTATCACATTTTAATATAAATGTAGACTATTAAACTCTATAATTACTAAGTATAAAAATGTTATTGTGTTTTTAGGGGAGACATGGCCCCTGCCGGCCTCACCATTGGTTCTGACCTTGAGCACGACTCAGCTAGCACGGCAACATGACCTATGCATGGCTAGCTTGGACTCAAAGCCTGACCTCACGATGCCAAGTGCATCTTAGGGGGTGGGCAGCAAGGGTGATGGCTGGGGGGCCATGAGTATATGAATGTATAGAGTATTTAGTATATGTATTTGGTTAAGATGAAAATTTAGGGCCTATACACTTAGAACAAGTCCAGTAATTAGGAATTAACTTGTCATTGCTTCATATTCTGATATTTGGTTATTCATTATCACTGATCGATCCTAATCGATTGATTGTTTTGCTTCCCTATCGCCCAACCCAATCTCCGGATGTGGTGGCGCCACGTCGCTGCGCCACGATTCTGCAAAGCCACGACATGTCAACGTCGCTTTGTTTGCTCATGATATGGGAGGGCCCCATTGAAAGCCCTAGTTTGGTTTTGGCTAATTGATGAAACCTAAGTGTACTAACCATTGTCATTAAGTGATGAACATGAGCTAGGTTGGTACAGACCAAGTGATGGAGCCAGATGATGGTCATGGTGATGGTGATGGCCAAAAGTGAAGATCAAGTGCTCCAACTTAGAAAAGAAGAAAGAGAAAAACAAAATAGGCTCAAGGCCAAGGTATAATTGATAGGGCTATTTTGTTTTGCCACTCAAGACACCACAGAGGGTGCGAGTGGGTTTAGGATAGGTAGACATACTATTAAGAGGGGTGATCTCGAAGCAAATACGGTTATCTAAGTGCCACTAAAGGTGAATTAACTCCATGCATTTGCATTAGGACCTAGTGAGTGCTAACATCCTTTGGAAAACATGTTTGTGAAATGCTAACTCACGTACACAAGTGTTGGAAACTTGTTGGAGTTGACACTTCTGCACAAGGGATGAAGAAGTGAAGTGTTGGGGTTCACTGCACATGACCGGATACCATCCCTAGTGTGACCAGAAGCGTCCGGTGCCTAACCCTGGCGTGGCCAGCAGCTCTAGCTCGATCGGATTTTGGCCAGGGGGCATGATTGGACGCGGCCCTGGTACTATTCACCATCTACAAATGCGCGTGTAGAGAGGACCAGACGCCGGGTGAGTCCGGTCGACAAAAACGCTCTCTGGACCTCTCAGGATCACGATCGGACGCTGGGGGCTGGCCAGTTCGATCGACTGACCTTGCGTCCGGTCAATAGGTTGTGAGCGCGCGTGAGGGAGCCATTGGGCAGCAACAACTAGTTTCAAACGGTCCGGACACATGGCTGTCCCAGAGTGACTAGACGCTGGTGACTGGAGACGTACGGTGCACCCTGTAGCACATCCAGTCAGTGCGCAAAGACTGGGTTAAGTGGCCACATATGTGAGCTCATTGGAGCTCTATAAATAGAACTTGGCTGGCTTAGGCCCACTCTCTTGGACACTTTGATCATTGATACATCCCTGTGAGCTGAGCAAAACATCTCCCACTCATCTCCTTCATTGATTCATCATCTTTGTGAGATTAAGAGTGATTCTAGTGCATTTGCTTAGAGTTTGAGCATCTAGTGGCACTAGTGATCGCGTGAGCTGCGGGATTGCTTGTTACTCTTGGTGGTTGCCGCCACCTAGATGGCTTGGAACAGTGAGGAGCATTGGCACGAGTTAGTGATTGTTCGTGGCAATCTCCCGGTGATTTGTGAGGGGTTCTTGGGCTTATTCCCCAGCGGAGCGCCAAAAGCCACTCTAGTAAATTGCTCGTGAAGTTGAGTGTCGTCATCTTGTGTAGGTTCTTGCGGCGCCCTAGTGTAGGGTTTGGTGTGGTGCCAATTAGCTTGCGAACCACCAAGTGAATCAGCCTTCACAACGGGGACTAGCAAGCCGGCAAGCATGTGAACCTCGGGATAAAATTGTGTGTCAATTGTCTCTTGATCACTTGGGTTTCATTGGTATTCATTGATTGATTGGTCATCTATTGTCACTTGCCACGGTAGTATAACTCCTCTCCTTCTCTTGTATTTCTTTTACTTATACCTTGTATAGTAGTAGCTCTTGTTTAGCTAGTTGAATAGGTAGCTAGTAGTTAAATTAGTTGCTTCTTGTTTTAGCTAGCTCAACTAGTGTAGTTGTAGTGACTTATACTTGTGTGTGCCTTAGTGATCTTAATTGACTAGAATTGTTGGAATATGTAGCTTGCAACCCTTGTAGAGCTAGAGCAAAAAGCTTCGCTTTTTATTTACTAACACTTTGCTCTAGTGCTTTGTAGAAAATTTTATTAGGCTATTCACCCCCTCTAGCCATTAGGACCTTTCACCCATGGCCCCACATGCGGATAGCGGACGACCAGACAACATCACCCATCACTGATCAAGTATTCAGATCATCACTAATTCACTACAAGTAGCATTTGAGAGAAGTTGTTAATCTACAGGCATATGTAGGCAATGCCATGGCCTTTTTAGTACATAGTTAAGCTTTTGTATCTTGAGACTATGTTGTATACTTGTTCTTTAGAATATTGCATTGTATTTGCAAATACATGGTGGATATGTGCCCATGTGTATGTCTGATGAGTAATTGTGAAGAGGTTATCAGAGCTTTGGATTAGTGTGTTGAGACTAACCATGACGTGAGTTTTGTGTGTGCAACATGTCTCTGGTCTTGTGATGTGCAGGTTATGAGCGTTGTGACGGTCAAAGAGAATGGAGAAGGTCAAGAGAGTTTGTGTGTGATGGACTAGGAGCTGTGAAAGGTGGACGTGGAGGCTTGGACTGAGGCATCAAGGGCTAGAGGATCGATGGTGGATGGCTACCACTTGGGGACATCGACAAGAAAGTGTACATGTGAGTGTTGGTGGTCTTTAACTCCAATTTTTAACCGCCAATTAAGATATAAAAAGAGGAGAAATTGGCAAACTTAATCATATATGCATTTACTATTAACCAAGTTCCACATGTATTTGGAGAATATTATTTTGTAGGTCACAAACACAAATACATGGAAGATTTCACCGAAAGGTGCTTCCCAATGCTGATTTGCGCAAAAGAATAAGGGAGACGCCTACCAAATCAATTCAAAATGAGCAAGGCACCCTAGGGCACTGATCCATGTCCAGCCCAAGGCTAGCCACGCGAAGTCGGTGGCCATTGGAGCCAGTCATGGGCCGGCCGCTCCCTTTCCGGCATTGCTCGTCCTCTCCTTCGAATGGCGGTTGCATGCCTCCATGTAGAAGGCGGTGGTGCATGGGCTTCGTGCTAGGAATAGTCACAACACCACCTCTCCTTCGTGTATAAATAGAGGGGCAACCCCCTCTAAAGGAAGGAGAAGAACACACCATCAACACACAATTTTGGAAGAGTAGACACAAGAGTGACACAATGTAGCAAGAAGCGGAAGAGCTTCATTCATATCTTAGCTCTCTAGCTAGTCTAGTTTAGGGAGTGAGTGACGAAGAATAAGAGTGGAGAAGTACCAGAGTTGTCGGCTACCTCCATTTGTAGCGGAAGGAATGCCGGGAATGTCGGCTCCCTTTTCACTTGTACCTCGACGTACTTAGTACTACTTGGAGTACAAAGGTTCATGTTCTTCTACAGTGGTGAGCTCTTACTTTAAGATTAGTCTTGTTTATACTATTTACTTGTGGGTTCGTCGTTCGTCCTTGTGACGGATACTCTAGTAGAGGGCCCTAATAAAGATGGATAACCCTGATCGTCGCTAAAGTAGTAGTCGATAGTGTAGACGTGGTGTCTAGGCTAGAGACTACCTTCGTTTGCCTCATTCCCCACGGTTGAGGGGTAGGTAGTAGGTGGTGACAGCCCTGTCCGTCCCTCGTATTCCCCCACATCTGGGTTCGACGCCGGCTACAAGCCGGTATCGGCTGGCAGCTGCGCTACAGTGCCCAAAGCAAGTCTATAGTGACAAAGCTATCTTGACTTAGGATCTCTATCATTAAAAAACCTCACTACCCGAGCTATCTTTCTTCTTGTTATCTTGGGTAAACTAGCTAAGAGACTTTTACACATTTGTTCCCTGTGGAAATACGATACCCTGAATACTTCTGGGTGAAATGCTACAATGGTAATTCTATGCGCTTGCGGATTATTTTTGTATGCGTTAAGAAATACCAACAGTGAGGAAGAAGATGGTTTTGACTGAAAGTCAAGACCGCGGGTAGCAGGTTTGCCAGGTTTAGTCCTTAAAACCTGGGGAGGGATGTCGGGGCAGCACGTGGCGTTATCGGAGAGCTTGCGTTGAGGCGAAGTGTCTCCGTAAAGGGTCCATGGCCGTTTAATGCAAGGAAACCCAAAGTGAAATATATAGGGGTGTTTTGGAATGTGTAATAGCCCTATAAATAAGGATAGTGGGTGCCAAAGACAACTATCTCTCCCACCTAAGTTTGTTTCCTTAGGCTAGCCAAGTTCTTATCGCTGAGTGGAGATAGCAGTAGAGAGGATGAGCATCTTGTTGACATTGGATTGAGATCCAAATCACACACTAGCAAGGGCTAGCACACCCTATATAGCAATCAACCTATCACATGTAGCAAGCAACTCTAAGGATCGACTAAACCGATCTAGAGACCGGTTAGGCCGATCTAGAGCTCATCGTTCGCCGCAAAAGCCTATGGATTCCTCCCGGGAGGACCCGTCAGGGAGGAGCTTGTCTAGGGTTGTTCTAGGATCAGCAAGGCTACCTAGGACGCTGATGAATCTCGTTGATAGATGCAACAAACAGTAGGGTGTTGGAAAAGGATAAACTTGGGGTAATAGATGTAAAACGACGATTGAGTGTTAGATCCTTCAATCGGTCATGACCCTCTCATATATATAGACCCAACTAAGCAGGTTTTTAGGAGCTCGGGGCACTGTGGCTAGGCTGGAAATAGGGGAGTCAGCTAAGCTAACTTTGTCAGGGCATGCGCCTCTCACCTTCTTCTTCTTCGCGTGTTTCTTTGTTGTTTGTCGTGCCAAATATTCTTCAACACCTCTGGATGTTAAGAACTTGTTGTCATAGCCCAATTTTCGTGTCGGGACACTTTTGAGTGTCAACACACCTCTTGCTCTAGTTCTCAAGATCTAGAGGGAGGATAAAGGGTGGAGGCTAGACCTTGTTCTTTGTAAACTTGTTCCCGTGGTTATTATATCAATTTGTCCTCTGAAATCCCGAGTTCACTATTTGCCTCTTCTCTTTTCCCCTTCCCAGTTTGGATTTCGGGAGTTTTCATTGATTTCTTCGATATGAGGTTTTGGGGGTGTTTTGTGTTGATTCTCTGGTGCTATGACCCTTTGGGAACATACTCACGAACTAGTTTGAGCAGTTTTTGCACGAGCAACCAAAAATCAATTATGGAAGAAAATGGAGAAAACCCCATTTTGGAGAGTGTCACACCCCAAAATTTCTATTTTGGGTTGTGCATAGGAAACACTAAATAAAATAAATGTTTTAATATTCGGATAAAATCTCCCAAGTTTAGTTTATGGTAGCATCAATTAATTATAGAAAAAATGAAAAAAATGAGAATCTTTAAATTTTTCTAAACTAATTTGACGGGCTTTTGTTTAATGTGAAGTTTGCTTGTTGTCTCTTGTGTGTTAAGAGCGAACAAAGTCTTTAAAAATGCATTTAGTGGATCGATCTTTCTTCTCCGGCACGTCTTTATCTTTTTCCACAATCAATATTCCTTGTTTCTCATCTTAAGTTCTCGTTGGGAGTTTCCTAAAATCTTTTCTTTATAACGTAAATTATTCCTTTCAGTTCCTCATGTGCCAATCAATCTCAGTGAACTCTTCGGGAATTTTTCTGGCTTTTTCTAGAGCTAGTTCACGCTTTTCTGCAAGCGTTATCTAATTTTTAGATGCTCCAAAATATCTTTTCATGAGCTCCAAATACTTTATTTTGGTTCCTTATGTTCCATAATGTCTCTGAGAATTTCCCCGAATTTTTGGAGCTTTCGGAGTATTTTTCGTGGCTTAAATAATAATTTTAGACTTTTCTGGAATTATTTCATCCACGAAATTAATTTATTCCAAAAATAAATAAATATCTCATTTTTCCCAATGCTCAAAGCCTATGTGCAATAATCATAAAGGCCTATGTCTTTATTTACTAATGGATCTTAATGTCTATTTAGGCCTATTAGTGGAGGTGGACGGTGCAACGTCAATTAGCACCATATTGCTAGTTGATGTGAAGGTGGAGAGTTTTCCTTCCTATAAGTATGTACCTACCCCATGGGCAAAGCACACCAAAACTACCGTATGAGGAGCCCCTAGTCTGGGAAATCTCTCGTGTAGTAAATTAGAATTTTCTCCTCCTCGTGTCACCGCTGGCCAACTCCGGCGACTCCTCCGGCGAGCCTCTGTTGTTGCTTTCTTCGTTCGACCATAGCTGAAGGGTGAAGGTGAGCACACCATTACATTCCTCGTTCTCTCTTCCCATCCAGTTTTGCGTCTTATCCTCAATCAATAGCCCCGCATCATCTCGGTCGAGCCGATCCTACATGCAAGCCAGCCACGAAGGTTCAAGCAGGGCAGCAGTCGGTCGTGGCCATGAGTGCAGTCCAAGGAAGAAACAACTGTGGGTAAATCTCACGAAATCCTTTTTCTTCTTTCTTGTGAATCGTAATAGTGCCAGCGACATTGCCTGTTCCTCATCACGTCTCTTTGTATTCTATGTCTCGCCGTGTCCTAGCTTTTGGTGGCGTAAGTGCAGCTCGGCCAGTATAGCAGGCCACCGACAACCGCTCCTGTTGCTGGATGCCGCGCACCAATCATATCATCGTCGCGCTGCCGGCTGTCCAGGCCTGGCCGCCCTCGGTTCCCTTCGGCCGAGGCCTTCCCCTTCCTCCCGTGCGAGTACAGCAGCAGCAGCAACATCGACATGGCGTCCACATTTTGTACGACGTACGCAAGGTAGAAGATGAAGCTATTTACGATTTTACCACTCAACGAAAATAGCAATAGTTTATCTGTCTTAATTACGTTTTGCTTGTTTCAACGTGATCTACGGGTTAGCAGCAACGTTTTTCTTGACACATGTTTTTATGTAGTTAAATATTAATTTTAATTAATATACATGCAACTAGTTTTATAATGAAAATCAATATGGTTTTATACTACGGTATTATTTTATACATATATGCTAGTATATGATTAATTGTTAACTTAAATATATTTCAATTATACCTGTTAGTGTAAACACGCTACATGCCATTAGATGCTATGACATATTACCTTGTTTTTGCAAGTTCAATTGTAATCTGTATGTAAATGATACCGAAATATTAGTAATTAAAATATGTCTAGATTTAGCTCGGTCTTTCAGTAAAGATGCATAATCTGAATTAATAAACTTCATACCGTTTTGCTTAGTTAAAATAAACCAAGCATACAATCTTTTCTTTTCTGTTATAATATATAAAATTCCCGATAGATCCGTTTACATCGTTTCTTTTGTTCATAATTAAATATTAATTTGGTTAATGGGTACGTAACCAGCTTTCAATTTAAAAATAACATAGAGTTATAATTTCGTTCTTGTTGCTTCGTGACTGTGCTAGCGAAAGAGACACATTAGCAACGTTGTTTACCATGTCATGTTATGTGTTTACGAAGTAAATTATGTTTATTTGATTAATGTTTATGTCATGCTCTTTTAAAGTAGAAGCGACTTAGGTTCTTACATAGACCATTCTTAAATAAATGTTAACTTGATTAATATTAACTTAAATGTTTCTTAATTATAATTAATTTAGTTAAACATGAAGCTTGTAGTTAATTTAACTAATATTTATCTAATGTCTTTTAAAATTAAAAATAACTTTGGTTTATAATTTGTCTTTTATAAATAATCAAATGCTATCATGATTAATAAGAACTTAAGTGCTTCTTAAATAGAACTTGTTTAGTTTATGCAAGAAACATATAATGATTCGATTAGTTGTTATCACCTTCTTTATGCTTTCTAATTTATAAATGTTTAAATGATTAAGTACTAGATACTCATTTATTTATAAATAAATTATGACTAAGGTTTATCTTTAGCTTTTATAATTTGATTTAAATTGGTTGATTCCGCTTTAGTATATTTCTCTAAAATACGCAACACTTTATTTCATTAAAGTAAAATAGTTCAAGTGTATAGTTCGTTTTCTCCGTTATGTTTCAAACTCCTCGATAGTCGTGTGTCCTCTTTGATGGTAGCTCTGTTATCCGTCAGTCTTACGTTTTCGCGATCATAGCATCATGTCGTATCGTTTAGTGCGCTCTTTTAAAGTGTCTCTTTTGTTTGGTGTGTTGTTCTTAGTTGTGTTTATTGTCTGTTTGTTCTGCTTGATTGCTACGAGTAGAGGAAGCGTGGTTAATTAGCGCTGAAGACGAGGAGCTGAGGATTGACAGTCGAAGTAAAAGGACTTGAGACCAGAAGATAGCAGCTGAAGATTCTGAGCAGCTTAACTTTGGGAAAAAGACAAGTATAACATGGGCTTTCCTTGTTGACCTATTCACTTTAGCCACATGAAATCATATTGCATGTGTCTATATTGAATTGCCATTAAGAATTTCCTAATTTTTGATCTATACCTTGTCACCTATGGGATTTTGCATTGGGTAGCTTTTGCTAGTGCTGAACATAAACTATGATTTTGTAATATGATTAATGGAATATGCAACAACACTAAAAGATGACTTTTTAATTACTGTTTAAAGAGGGCTAGAGCGTGGTGCAATTTTTCTTGGTGCTCTAGTTTCTCTCCATAAGGACTCATCTGTGGACGAACATCCGGGATTGACAGTACAACTGTGAGGGCTATATAGCTCTGGTTTTAGTCAAGTATGAGGACTTTTTCTAGCTTGTTAGAGGTTACCCGAAAGGGCGCAAGAGGGGTCATGTCTAGTATGATCTCGTCCTACCAAGGTGGGTGCAGTCTTTGGTAAGTCGCCCCTTGGAGGGGGTTCATGCTTTTCAATTGGGAATCCTTAGCGGCCCTAACTTGTTAGACGAACCTTTGAAAGACTTCATAGTAAATCCTGTCTGCTCACCTTGAAAGTGTTTTGGGGATTGGCCGCCTCGGGCATGTGGGTAATCATGACTCACAGGGAAAGTGTACACCTCTGCGCAGAGTTTAATAAACTGGTATACTATTCGTGCTCACGGATACGAGTGACCTTGGACCTTCACAGAATAGATGAACATTTATTGGTTTAATATGTGTTTTGCTATTCCCTGAGAAGAATGGAGCCCCCAGTCAGCCGTCCCTGAGAAGAATGGAGCCCGAGCAGAAGCTTAGCCACCGTTCTACGATACTCTGATAGTTGTAAGTGTTAATATAGTAAGTATTCCGCTTTATATAAACATTGTTTTGATATCTCTATTCTGTTGTTGTATGTGTGGACTTCCTGGACATACATATAACGAGTGCTTGGTCTTCTTTGGAAAACCGGGCATGACAGAGAGCCTCATCTTAGATCTGCATTGATGCTTCGGTTTTCTGGAGTGGATTCTTTGCAATTAGCTTCATCTTATCTTGGAGAAGATCCGTGCCAAGTTTCCTTTCAATTGGACTTCATTTGAACAAGATTTGGATTTTTGCCTTTTGGCTCGGGCTATAGTCCAAAAAAACGATTATAGGCCGATCTACAAACCGGCAAGGCCAGTTCATCTAGAAAAAGATGTGGGAGACACTCATAGCTTGTTTAAAAGTTGATATGGGAGACACTCATAGTTTACTATGAGTTATGACATCATGATGTCGTCATTGGCAAGTAAAAAATTAGCCATGTATTTGCATTGAAGTAATACAGAAAGGAAGCCAGGCCAAATCTTACTACATGATGTACATAGGTGCAAAAATGTATTTGGTGCTAGTAAACAACTAACGTACACAGAAATGGACAGGACCATATAACAAATGAAAGTTAAAATGGATCATTAGATAAAGAACTCAAAAGTTGGCGACTAAAGCACCAAGTAAATTGTATATGTCAAATAAGGCGGAGCAACTTCTTCACAAAAGTAAAGATTTTTTTTTGGAAACGGAAGCTTTTATTAAACCAAAGAGCAGTACATCAAGTTGATACACAGACTTTGGAACACTCCCAGCCTCTGCCTAACTATGAGGCACACAACATAAAGGGAAACGAAAAGGCAACAACGAATGGCAGTCAATCCTTAGACTAGACCGCCATCCAAACGCCTGGGAAAATAAGACCTTCGCCACCTGCTCTAACTGCTGCGAGACCACTACAGTTATACCCTGCATATCCGACTGCCGGAGGATATCCTAAGAACGGAGTCCATGGGTAGCTACATAAATAACCTGCAAAGGAGAATAAATTTTTTTCTTTTCAAAAACAATGTCATTCCTGTGCAACCATATAGACCAGGCCATCACTCCTTCTCCCAAAAGAATTAAAGACCTCAACTCTTTCTTGACACCATACAACCAACTACCAAACATATGCGATACACTTTAGGGTTTTGCTAAATTCAATGCTATATGAGCAATGCTCCAGACTGATCGCGCTAAATGACAATCAATAAACAAGTGCTGAATTGTCTCATCCTCGTGACAAAAGCAATAAGTTTTGTTTCCTTGCCATTTGCGCTTAATTAAGTTATCCTTAGCACAACAGCTCTCCTGAGACACCACAAGAAAATTTTAAACTTGGGAGCTTTCAGTTTCCACAGTTACTTGTCAGAATTTGGTATTGGAGTTTGTATCATAGCTCTATAAAATGATTTCACCGAGAACTAACCATTTTGGTGCAAGGACCAATGAAATTCATCATGACCTTGTGATAATTGAAATCTACCCAAACGTGTCAGCAATTGATTCCATGAAACTAGTTTTGGACCTATCAAATCTCTCCTCCAAGAGATATTTAGAGGTGTTGAAGCGAGGACTTCTGAAATGGATACAAATTTTGGTCTAGCAATGTTATGCAAACCCGGATACTTGATCATCAATGGATCATTGCCTAACCATTTGTCCTCCCAGAACCTGACTTGCGATCTATCTTTTACAACAAAAGATCCATACTTGAGAAACTCATTCTTAATCTTTAAAAGACTTGCCCAGAAATGATAGTCTCGTTGTTTCCTTTCACAAAAGTAAAGATAAAGATAAAAAGAAAAAAAATAATGTGGAGCAAACGAGTAGTGAAGTGAACCAACCTGTTAAGTTGTTTGACGTTCATTCTAAGAATTCTGAGTGGGACAGGGATGGAGTCCAAAGTGATCATGCATCATAATTAGGGGGTGTCTAGGACGGCTCCATAAACTCCACAGTGGTGCAGCTCCAAAAAAAAAAATCTAGAGTTTACAGAGCACCCCTTTAGGTGCTCTCACAACTTCACATTTTTTTTCCTGGAGGAGAGTTGCGTGGAGCTGAACCTATTTGGCTAAAAAAACATGGAGCGAATCTAAAAAAATATGGAGTGGAGAAGTCTCAAACACCCCCTAATTGTAAGGATGACCCGTGCATTGCTACGGAGATTGAGGATGATTTGGAATGAAAATTATATAGTCTACAATTATTTTATTTGCACGAAGGAATAAACTATATATCATAAATAAATCAATATTATAGTGAATGGTGGCTAGCTGATGTGAATATCCGTTCATTTCAGTCAAGCTTTCTTACAAATGAAGTTGCTGCATCATTATATTGCAAGCATGTAATGGATGATCAAAATGAGCAAACTAATCGTCAAATGTGGAAGATGATGTGGAACTTTGTTAGAGATGATGTGGCACTTAGGCTTCGTTTGGCACTAAGGGATCAGAACTCACGTGGTAGACTACCCACGAGGGGATGGGGTGATCCCCTGCCCTCCACCCGATCCCCACCCACCTGGTGCTCTAATCCCTTCAATCCCGTTGGTCATTTGGAGGCACGGTGACTAGCTCTGGATTGGCTCATTGTTGCAGTGCTTGTTGCAGTGAACCGTGGAAGACCACAAAAATCATGAAACAAGCTCTAAAATTTAAGAAAATACTAATAAAATCCATGTCTAAAATTCAAAAAATAACAGAAAATACGCAAGAGAAACCATTTTAAAATTCATAAAAAGAGCATGACTTCTAAAATTCATCTCTAAAATCACAAAAATATTAGAAAAATAGAAAGATGAACCAAAAAATAATATCGAAACAACTAAAAAATCATCAGAAAATTCAGCAAAAATACAAATTACTAATCTGAAATGTGCTGGACATAGCTCCACTTAATCCAATCCAGCAAGAAACATCTGGATATAGAACAACTTATCATGCCGGTCCATGTTGGATACAGGCAGCACACATGTTCTTGCATCTGGATATAAAGTCATAGTTTTAACGTGCTAGACTAAATGCATGTCGTTATCTCTCTCCAATATCATTATCAAATATTCTAGAAATTTAAAACTAAAAACTACAAGACTGAACATTCAGCTTTGGGGGTCTTGAAATGAACTCAACAGATCAACTATTTTTTTTTCATGGGTAAATGTTGCAGGATGTCTTTCATAACTCCACCTCCTCAGACCTGTTGAAAGCAAATATCAAAGGATGATGATGGATAATAATAAGCACAAATTAACATTACAATGGACATGCAACATCCTGGTTGCTACAGACTGAAAAGTCACAGTGAAAGTATATGTCAGGAACTGCCAATGGATATATGTCAATGTCAAGTACTAAGCCATTTTATCATCATATAAAAAAAATGCACTAATGTTCTATATTAAAGAAGGGTCCAAAAATAGAATAGTTGCTGAGAGCCTAAGCCATGAGAGCAAACAAAGAAGAGATATGAGCCAAGAGTTAGTACTTGATACAAAAAAGACAGAAAATTCAAGTAACTAGACTAGTACATGCAAACAGATCCTTAAATAATTCCAGCAAATTTTGTGCAGTAGCTAGTCATGATGTACCAGCACTAATGCTAAATGAGTGCTCCAAAATAGATTGCCGAAAACATATGTAATCTGAGCCAGAACATTTCAAAGTACTGATGCATTTTGTAGATTCAAGCCTAACATTTCAACTGATCTTGGTCGAATTGGCACAGCACCCAGAAAGCTATAATATATTAGTACAAAATATAAACTTTGGGAACCATCGAGCTGAATGCTTGCCAGCTAGCTGTTTACTACCTGCTGCTAGCTGGGCTGCTGCAATATGCTGAAAGCCAGCCTATGCAATGTGCTGCTGCCTAGTACTACAGATTAGCAAATGAGTAAAATCAAAGACTAACCAGTGTTTCAAAAAAAATCAAAGACTAACCTCAAACTCAAAACTTCGTACTGTTTCTTCAGTTGCCTTGTTTCCTTTGTGTCTCCATACTGGTTCAAAGCAAAAGCTTTCTAGTGAGTTCATAAAAGTAACTAATACAAACACAATGATGAACTCACAAGAGAGGATAGCAACAGAAATATTTTTTCTTACTAGCTAGCAGTACCATTCAGTTATAATAAAAGGGTAAGCCAGAGCTTCTGTTCAGACAACAGAAATTTTTTTGCTTATACCAATTAGTTACATGCTAACTACTCCTATGCAGCATACTCTGAAATATTTTTTTCTTATAAAAAGTTTCTATGTTTGAAACAGATTAAATTTAACAATGAAGAAAATGAAGACAATGCCGGTTAGCTTTGAAAAAAAACAAAGCATTTCTTCACAACTATTATCTAAAGGGAATTAAGAAATGCAAATAAACTTAAAAAATAATAAAGCTAAATAGGTAGGGATAACTAAGTCTATCTAATAGGCCAATTCAAACTACTCTTCTAAGAGCTTGCAACTCTGATAGAATCTAATAGAGTACAGATTGCATTAGCAAAGGCTGATAGGTTCATCGAAACAATAGAAAACAGAGAAGGAAACATAGAGTTGAGCAAACTCACATATACTAGATTGAATTTATATATATGACATGATAAGCTAGTTCATGCTACACAACGCTCCACATATCCGTGTGATAGGTCAATAACTAGTCTCAAGTTTCACGAAAGTAAATTTTAAACGGCAAAATAAGAATGACACTGAGCATATAAAAGATCCAAGTGGTAAATATCTGAAGCTTATCAGATGTTTTTTCGCTGAGATCTTTACTCAATGACAGCCACAACAATGACCACCCACACCCAGTTCCCATCTAGCATTAATTACTTAAAATTGAAATATACATCAGGCATAAAAAAGGCGATCATGCTCTGCATCATGAGGAGAGATGTACTGAAACTGACCAAATAAACAGATAGACATGTTGGACAGATGGGAGAAGGAAACAGAACAAAGCTAAACCTCCTATTGTCATCCCTTACTGCCAAATGAAAGCTGAACCATTATGTGTTGATCCTATGCACTGAAACATTAAGGACAAGATGTACACAACTGAAAATAATTTCTCCTACCAATACATACGTCCATACAGTCTTGAGCAACTCAGGATAATTAAATTGTATGCAATATTCTCCCTGTTTGGCAATATAGATTTAAGCTCTATTCTACAAGGCAGACAGCAGAGAAACTGATGCAAACAACAAAACGCCAATGGATATAGGTCAAAGATGTGTGCACCTTTAACTGTAAGCAAGTCATTTCATCATCATAAAAAATATGCACTAATGTTCTATATTAAAGAAGGGTCCAAATCAATAAAATACAGCAGTAGAGAGTGGAGGAGTGGAGAGGGAGGGAGACCAAACCGAACCTGAAAAAAAAGAGTGCCCTAGTTGAGTTGGTGTTGAGCAGATCCTGATCTTGGACGAAACAACAGCGCGGATCCTGGAAACACAGTGTCATACTAGCAGGTTCAAATATCCATCCATTGTTGTAAGGTAAGAAAAACGAGAGAGGAGGAAGGGAATTGAGAGGGGGAGATCCGCACCTCAGGACCTAGAGCTACCACCGTCTCCCTCGATGCCGGCAGGAACCCTGCCGCCGCCGCTGCGGTGTACCCAAACCCTAACAAGGGAAAGAGTGAGGAGAAGGGGATGGAGGTGAGGATGAGGCCGAGGAGGAGATGGAGGCCACGCACCTGTATCAAGCGCAAGCGGTGGTGGTTCCTCGCCGGCAGACCTGGCGGTGGAGTCGCGGTCGGGAGCTGTGGCGGCGGCGGAGTCGCTCGCGCGAGTCGCGAGAAGAAGCGGCGCCAATTCCCGGCCTCGGGTGAGGATATTTCTTTCTCGCTTGGATCGGCTTGGGTGGAGCGGGTTTTTCTCCAACCCGGCGTCACCCAAATGCAGTTTCTGTGCTTCCACGTGGGTGGAACCCTGGCGTGGTTTGGTTTCCATGGGAGGCCGGGATCCACTCCAATCCCCGCTAATCCAAGGCTATCCAAACGAAGCCTTAGTGGGACGATGACACGCATGGATAGCTTGCATGCTAAGATTAAAAAGCTAGTAGAATTTGCTTTTATTACAAGATATATATAAGTATAAATATAGAGATTAACAGGTGTGCGGCCAGTAGATGATAGCTGAAATTATTTAACTTTCCGCTGCGACTAGCTAGGGGCAAGAAACTATTTATACTAGAGGAAACCTGCGCGTTGCTGCGGGAACTTTGTACCATGATATTGGATCATGAAGTAACTCTTAAATATTCAAGTTGAAAATAAAAAAAAAAAGAATAAATGCAGGAAAATAGGGGAACTGAATCACTGATTGAACTACCATACAGTGTACTAATGCGAGGTTCAAATTTCCTTTCACCTCCGCCCTACACTGATGCTCCAATTTCATTTTTTTCGGTTGCCACGTGGACCGGACCAATGTGGGACCTACAAAATTTTTTTGAGTCGAGTAGTAGAATACAACAGCATGAGCCAACGACCCCTTCGGCAGATCAGTCTCCTAATCTCATAAAAACAATGACCGCAGGAACGGTGAGGAAAGGGGCGCATGCGTGGATCCACTGCCTGCGACCTCCATGGCCGTCCACGGATCGGGGAGGGCGGGAGGCGGATGCAGAGGAGCGCAGATCCACTACCTGCGAGCACCACGCATCCACGGTGGAGGAGCAGAGGGAGGCTCGCCGACTGCCGACATAGGAGGGAGGTGTTAGCGCCGTTGCTGCCTCCTGTCTGTCCATGTCACGTGAAGATGTCCGAAGTCGAAATAACACCCGTCACCACTCACCCGCCAGCGTCCGCTGCCCGCCATGGCAGGGCCGGCGCGAGGTATGGCGGGTGCGAGCGAGCGACGCGAGACAACAGGGTGAAGCGTGGTGCAGATGTCCACCGAGTTCGTGCCACGCGGAAGGGGCGCGAGAAGCTAGCTCGTGTCGTGCGAGCCTCTTCGGGCGCAGCAGAGAGGTGCAGGTAGAAGGGGATCGAGATGGCATTGTTGCGACCTTGGGACAACCCCCTGACCTGCGGCGGCAACCGGGAGCAACTGGGCTGCTCCGACGTGCTGCAGGTCTAGTTACGGAGCTGAGAGCTTTTGGTGAGAAAGAAATTTAACTTTTAGCGGTGGCGCAGTAGCAGGCAAAAACGTACAGTATGAGCACGGGAAGGGACGATGGTTCAGCTTTAAAGTGGTGGCGATGGCTCTACAGTATGAGCACGGAGAGTCGATGGCTCTTCAGTTCGTGTAGCACTACCAGGTCTGGGAACGGAGATCGAGTTAGCTTGACCTGTCACCTGTGAACACGGATGGGAGGGGACGCTTCGTAGTGACTCGTGGTAGTGGGGCGCTCAGATGAACGTGGCTTCACGAAATCACAGAGAAATCTGTTAGTGGAGTTCTCCTATTTAGGTTATCTTCAGTTCATGCTGGCCGAGTCACACCCCATATATTCCATGACGGGTCACATTGCTTCATTATGTCGCTATTATTAGTCTATTACCAGCACTAGTGAATCGATCCCTGACAAGTCAAGCTAACAAATTAAGGTGCTAGCAACAGCTCCGGCCGCCGGGAAAGCTCTCGTGGTCGCCCACAAGTCATAATTGCATCCCACCCAAGAAAAGAACGGACAACATACGTTGGATTATATTAACCCCTCTGTCTGTCTCTCAGTATCATTCTTTGGACAGAGAGAAAGAGAAAGAGAGAATTATATTAACCACTCATATATCATCAGCCATACATTACGCGTCCAGCATGGATTATGATGCAGCAACCAAGAAGGCCTGCATCATCGCCATCGTCGTGCAGATAATCCTGGCGGGGATGTCGGTGATATCCAAGGCGGCGTTCGACGCAGGGATGAGCACCTTCGTCTTCGTCTTCTACCGCCAGGCGGCCGGCTCCATCCTCATGCTGCCTCTTGCCCTCTTTCTCCAAAGGTGACGACACCACAAGCTCCTATTTTATTACAACCACAACGAACCCCTATGAGTTAATTTCTTGGTTCTCATCTCCAATAATCCTCAGGAAGAATGCACGTTCAATGACATTTGGGTGGCTGCTGAAGCTCTTCCTGTGTGCCTTAGTGGGGTATGTGTACATGTAGCTAAATCAGATCACCGTACAGTATATTCAATTGCCTTGGAGCTGTGTTTTGTCTACCTGTTAGCAACCATATCGACATATGCATTTACATGTATTGCTGATTAATTAGTTCCATCGTTCAAACTAGCAACAAAATTAATGTAAGGCATCCATATATCATATATGCATAACTATTTTTTTTCTGCACGTACTCTTCACTTATTTCCAGTAACACACTGAGCTTGAGCCTGTACAATGTGAGCCTGAAGTTGACATCGGCAACCGTGGCTGCAGCAGCAGGCAACTCCATGCCTGTCGTCACCTTCTGCTTGGCGCTGCTACTCAGGTCGTACAAGTTACACTATCTAGCAAGCGCTGATTTAACAGCTAGCTAACTGACTTCACTTGATATGAATATATATATAGCATATATGTTGGCATTGCCAAAGGCTTTATTATATTTGCATTGCATGCATGGCAGGATGGAGGTAGTGAAGATGAGGAGCGCCTCCGGCATAGCCAAGCTCACTGGTGTGGCGCTCTGCCTCGCCGGCGTCTTCGTCATCGCCTTCTACTCCGGGCCAGTGCTTAGCCCTGTCAACCATCACCGTGCCTTTGCCGCCAAATCTTCAGATTCCACCGGCAGCGAAGCGAATACCTCGTCGTCAAGCACTAGATGGATCGAAGGGACGTTTCTCATGGTCCTCGCCAATGTGGTATGGTCCTTGTACATCGTCTGGCAGGTCGATCCTGGCCTTTCACTGTCATCAATGCATATGTTGATATGCATGCATGAATTTCAAATGTTCAGAACTACGTACTATATAGTATGCACTAGGAGTACGTAGCTACAACTACAAACTGCAATGTTTTCCGTCGCTGCAGGCTGCGCTGCTGGAGGAGGTGCCCAACAGGATGCTAGCCGTTCAATCGTGGCTACGGCGCTCTGCGTGTTCAGCGCCGTTCAATCGTTCGTCGTTGCAGTGGCAGCCGAGAGGGACTTGTCGAGGTGGCAGCTCCATCTCGATGCCAGCTTGCTCTCCGTAGTCTATGCTGTAATTATAATCGCTAACTTACCTTATTACGGGTACACATTTCAACTCCAATATATGGGATGGGGGCCATCAACAACAAATTTATTTATTACCAGGGGTTTGTGGTGACTGGAGTCACCTACTACCTTCAAGCATGGTGCATGGTGATGAAAGGCCCCGTCTTCTTTGCTGTCTGGACCCCTCTATGCTTTGTCCTCACAATATTCTGCTCCTCCTTCTTCTTGGGAGAAATCGTTCGCCTTGGCAGGTAACTGAAGTAAACAAATATATAAACTGAAAGAGTTTATGTTGTTTGTATGTAATTCGGATGAATTAATATAAACTGATAAAGCGTTTTTGCTAAGCACAGCGTTTTTTTTTTTTTTTGCGAACCATTAAACACAGCGTTGTAGGTGGAATCCTGCTAGTTGCAGGCCTTTACAGCGTGCTGTGGGCTAAAAACAAGGAGAGTGAAAGTGAAGCGGCTGTGTCCAGCAGTGAGACAAATATGACGGCCAGTTGCACGCTAGATGACGAGGAGCACAATAAACCAAACAAGTATGAGCTTGAGGAAGCAACATCGTCAGCTTCGGCAGGTGAACAAGTCTGATAGATGGATCATTGAGGCAAATCATGCTATATGTTCGTGTCATGCATGGATCACCGGCAAAGCACGTCACCGGTGAACTTGGGATAGATTGCGCACGCAAGAACAAGATGAGCTCGATTGTTGTTTTCTGCTAAAAAACTTGGCAGCGCTTTCTGTTACATTCGATATTTCTTTCAAGTTCAAGGAAAGCAAAGCAATGTCACTAGCTTGCCCACAATGCACGGCACGAAAGCATGGCGACTGACGATCTTGCCGTGTATGACCTCGGGTACTTCCCGCATGAACAGGCATTCAGATCATGCGTCGAGTTGTCATACACCCAGACAGGCGTAGCTAAACAGGCCATGCACCACTACTAACCGAAGAAATGGAAAGAAACAAGAGAATTGCTCCGGTGGCCCTTTTAAAAGATTCTGCACAAATACAACATCAACATATATGTGGTTAATCACGTGGGGGGTGCTGAGTTTCCACTTATATTTCAACTACAGATAACTCTCCCTCAGACCCTTCCTCAGATTGATCAGGCAGCAAATCACTCAGACGCAGCAGCGGTTTTGGCTCAGGCCGAAATATGGACTCATGACGCAGCATTTGGGTAACGTCCTGCATAGTTGGCCGGTCTTCTGCGTCATTCTGGATGCACAAGAGTGCAACATGAATGAACCTCCTTATTTCCGTGTCTTCACGTGTGTGATAGATAGTAGAATCAACAATCTCATGCCATTTTCCATCCATCCAAAGCCTACAAGCCTAACAGGGCCAAGCAAACGTTACCTTTTAATCGACATTTGCATTTTCTGCATTGCTTGTATATACTAGTAGAAGGTACAGGTGTTGTGCATTTATTTGGAATGGCAATACTTACTTGTAAGGGTAAATGTTCCTCTTCCTCATGGTGGATGATGGTGCACCTTTTGCCGCTTATAGTTTCTAGCATGGTAACACCAAAGCTGTACACATCGGACTTCACTGAACAAATGCCTCTCATCAAAAACTCTGGGGCGATGTAACCACTGAAAATGAGATAAATGGTACAATTAGTGTACTGAGTATATTGCATCGAAATGGATAAGTATGGAAAACTACTCTTATATCCTTACAATGTTCCATATACTTGTCCTTCATCTTCAGTCACACCTGAGGGCAATATTCTAGCTAAACCAAAATTATGGATTTTAGGGTTCATGTCATGGTCCAAGAGGATGTTAGATGGTTTTATGTTCAAATGTATCACTGTAAATTCTGATGAGTATTCATGAAGGTAAACAAGCCCTTGAGCTATCCCATAGATTATAGATCGGCGTTCAGGCCAATCTAGCAATCTCCCTTTGCCGCTGGCATCTGGAAAAAAAAAGCTAGTGACTAATGTGAATCAGTTTTTGAGGATAATTCATGGAAAATCGATAGTCATTATTGATGAACCATAGAGATACTTACCATCGAAGAGAAAACAATCTAAACTTTTATTTGGCATGTAGTCGTAGATGAGAATAGTTTCTTCTTCATTGTTGCCTTTTTCGATACAGCAGCAAATAATTTCATGTTCGCGTCTGAAACAGTAGCCCCGGGGACAAAGTACATTTCGATGCCCAAGGCCTGTAGTAACTTCAATCTCTTTTTTAAAAACATCCATCAAGTGTTGTCTAGAACTGATCCTTTTCACTGCAATCTCGATTCCATCTAACTGGCCCTAAAATAGCAGCATTATGTTGCAGTTACATCTCTTTATTGTAAACGAAACCATTATGTATCATCTGTTATTTTTGATTCAGCAGAATATATACATATGCAAGCATTTTACTAATTGATTACCTTGTAAGTAGGTCCGAAGGAACCTAAACCAATAATGTCTGAAAAATTACTTGTTGCAACTTTTACACGGGAGAAGGTATACAACTGTAAGCCTGTTTCTTTCTTCGCCCGACGACACGTCTCCTGAAAGTCTGAGCGATTCCGCATCTTGCGCCGTATCGCATTTTGTATTGCCAGCAATTGCTTCCACCACGGCATTCCCTTCTCTATATATATATAAATATATAACGGATGAAATAAGGGAGACTAGATCACTGGAGTAATGAAAGAGTCAATAATCACTAAGACTCTATCCGCGACTTTTAAATGATCATGTACCATCGTTACTCCCTTCATTCCAAATTATAAGTCATTTCAACTTTTTTTGGAGAGTCAAATCATCTCAAGTTTGACCAAAATTATAGAGAGAACTACAAAGATTTATGACATCAAATAACTGTTCTATAAAAATATAATTAATAACGAATCTAATGACACTTATATATTTTATATCTTATTACTTTATTATATAAATTTGGTCAAACTTGAGATGCTTTAACTCTAAGAAAGTTGGAATGACTTATAATTTGAGATGGGGGGAGTATATAGGAGTAAATCACATGCATGTAAACAAACAATAAAGAGTAATGCTCTATATACATAAGCTTCGTCACGTAGATAAGATGAACTAGCTAGCACAGTACCTGTACGCTGCTACGGATTGCATGTTAAAGAGTAAAAGAGACGACTAAGATGGCTATATATATGTATATATGTATATAGCTTCTAGCAGTGTAAAATGTAACGTAGTATAGGGTGTATTTGCTTGAGACCCTGATGAAAAACATGCTAGGCCTAGGCAAGTTCTCCCAGGCGCATGATTTTCCTCAGCCTTGGTCTGGATTGCTGCCTGGCTTCTTCCACACAGGCCCTAAGATACTCATGGATGTGGATCTGAGGAGATTATAGTCTGCCACGAACATCATTATACATTTAACCTTGCTTGTGAGAGGCAAGGAGAAGGTACATTCATATCATATAAGAATAAATATCACTTGTGGTTTTTGAACTTATCTCGAGTTTTTATTCTGGTCTGGTACTTACAAACTGCACACTGAGACTCCCTCTAGTTCCCACACAGGAGTGGATCTAGGCCCCAGGCTGCCCAGGCTGCAGCCCGGGGTGTGGCCCAAAAATTCCTTCAATACCTCCTTTGTCAAGCCTAAGATAATCAATGAAAATATACATTTAGCCCCACCCGACGCGGCTCAAAAATCTTATACTATTTCAGCCCCCCTTTGAGCCATTTCCAGATCCACCACTGTTCCCACATCCCAATCCCCGTACTTGCAAATTACATACTCGGCTCCATAAACTTATCCCGAGTTCTCATCACGGCCCCAATACTTACAAATTGCACACTAGGTTCCATAAAGTTGTATTAATATAATGCACCAATCTAATCAAACCCCTACCCCGCACCGAACTGCCCTCGCCACCCTGCTGCACGCACATGCCTCACCCGTGTGGTTGCTTCGCGCTGCACCACGCTTGCTCCTTCACCTCATGCCTGCATGCACTGTGTCCGGTGCCACACCCACGCTGTCACACCAGGACCTGTTGCGCTTGCTCACGCTGTGTGCTGCACTAGCCCTACCACAACACAGTGACACCCCTGTACGTGCATGCTGCCATGTTGTGCCTTTGCCAAGGTGCCTCACACCTAGCCACGGTACGTGGTGTAGGCACGCACGTCCACGTGAGATAAGCTCGCCGTGTCAGGAGGCGAGGAAGGCCAGGAGGCTGACGAACGAATGTGAGGAGATAATGAGCATGAGCCTAAACTGCGAGGGAGGAGAGGAAGGAGTGTGGTGGTATCGGTGTCGAATACGAGTGCCATTGGGCAGGTGTTGGTGCCAGTGCCACATTGAGGTAGAGCAGGATTGCTCCATGCTGGGGACCCCAACCAATATAAATCTCTCTGTGATCTGTGATCTGTGACCTTGCTCATGCCCAAGATTCTGAAGGTTGACTTCTAAAAAAAAGATTCTGAAGGTTTTACCTCTGAACTCGGGGCCACTTCTAGTTGTTTTTTTTGACGGAAAAAAAACAACTAGAAGTGGCCACTTCTAGTTGTTGACTTGAAGATTTCAACATTTTAGCTAATGAAACATTTAAGCGATGTCCTCTGGGGGAAAATGTGATTACATGCAATGGAAGTAGGTTTTAAGGTCAAGTATAAAGCAAACTAAATTTGTTGCCAAGGGCTTTTTACTCAGCAGCACTCATCAACTACCTCGACACTTCCATCCTGATAGTTAATCCAACCATTGTCCATCTAACCATCCCATTCTTTCTCTGGCTGCCCCAAGGGATGCTTTCTCTACCAAACTGGTATTATTAGCCATGCCTTATCTCATGATATCCTCACCGAGATTACATGCATGGGTCAACCACTTGGATTTGAGGAAATGTTTTCGCTCTTGATACACTGGCTTAGTGATCAGTTCCAATAGTGGCTTCATTCCCTCCAAGATGATTCACAATTGTTCATTTTCACTAATGATAATGGTACTACCTTCATCCCTGAAAGAGTGTCATTCTCACTTTTCGAGGAGTCAATGAGTCTTAAATTTGACCAAATATATTCTTGTAACACCCTAAAATTTTGAAAGAATTAAAAATAAGAAAATATGATTTTTATGTATTTTTGTGAGCATGCAAACTTAGAATAATAATAATTTTTATTAATTTAAAATCAAATATAAGGGTAGGAACATGACTGAGCATTCGTGCTGCTGCATAATATTTTGTGTAGTGTGCACTTTTTGAAAATACAAAAGAGAATTCAAAATTCGTTTGAAAATTTGCTTTGAATTGTTGAAAAGAAAAAGAAAAGAGATTTCTTTTCCTGACTCGGTTTTCGGCCCAGCCCAGCAGAGCCCGCCAGGCGCCCGCCCTCTTTTTCTCCCGCGCGCAGCCCACCTTCCGTTCCCGAGCGCCCGCGTGGGCCGAGCCGCGGCCGCCGGCCCAGTTACCGCGCACGCCTTCCCCTCCTCTTCCCGTCGCTGACACCCCGGGCCCACTCGTCAGGCGCGCCTCCTTCCTCAAGCCATCGCCGACGGCACTTTCCATCTTACCGCCGACCGAATCCCTCTCCAAATCTTCCTCCTTCCTTACTTAGAGCGCCTTCGGGCTATAAAACCGAGGGTGCCACGCACAGCCGCCTCCATCCCGTCCTTTTTCAGCAACAGCCGAGCTCTCGAGACATCACCGCGAGCCCGGAGCTTCACCTCGCCTCCACCGTCCGCCTCTTCGAGCCAAGCTTCGCCCTCGGCCGCCATACGGTCTCAATCTTGTGCGGGGTGAGTTCACCATGTTCCGCGCTACCTCCCGGTGTTTCCCATTCGTTGAATGATACCCGAACACGAGGTATTGCGTTTTTCGGCCATGGCGCCGCCGCGGGATGTCGCCGTCGGGGCCGTTGCCGGCCGGAGCGCCGCCGGCTCCCTCCTCGATCCGATCGGAACTGTCCGTTTTAAATCGGACGGCGGATATTACACGATACCGATTCGCCTGTAAATCTTGCTAAAGAGTCCCTGTGATTTTTAAGTATATAACCCGCAGTCCAAAACGTAATAACCCGAGTTCGTTTTAATCTTTTGAAAGCGTATTTCGTCTCGGTAATTGAAAAATACGTTTTCTGATATTTACAGTTTTGCCACTGATCTCGTTTTACTCGTAGAATCTCCGTTTTAACTCCGATTTGACCCGTTCAAATTGCGTTAGGTTCGTAATTGCGAACTCTACATGTTGGTAGTATTGTACAGTAGGTTTGGAAAATTTAATTTTTGAGTTTATATTAAAGTAATTATTTATCTATAGGAAATCTTGGAAAACTCATAACTTTTACGTTTTAAATCCAAATTTCGTGATCTTTACGTCTGTGTGATCGTAGTAACGTGTAGAAGAGTTTTACAAACTTTTTATACTGTTGGTTAGGTTTTCTATCTTTAAGATTAGATGTTAGATTTAATCTATTACTTTACTAAAGAAAATCTCGTTTAATTCATAACTTATTTGTTTTAATTCCGAATTAGTCCATTCAAATTTCAATGGATTTATAACAACATGAACTACGTAACAGTATTAATGTTTTCTTTATCAAAATCTCTGGAATTTCATAGTTTAGATCTAACTTGATTAATAACTGTGCAACTAGATTTATAAATAAAATATTATTGATTTCTCCTTTAGTTTTCTAAATTTAAATGTAATTTAGCCTAAGTCACTTTTGAATATTTATAAAAAGTATTTTATCCTATATATATGATTTTATATAGTTAAAACAAATGAGACCTATAATTTTCCGTTTTATACAACAAAATCTTTTGGTGTATGTATTTCTTTCACCGTAGCTCCGATTAGCGTGTTTTCCGCGTTTATATGTTCGTAGCAATGCGTAGAACATCTTTAAAACCTTTTCACATATTGTTTTATATGTTTGGTGTATTGTTCTAATTATTATTCATTGTTTGCTTCGTGTATGATTGCTCGATGTGTGTGTGGTGATTTATTGATCAAGTCCGGTCGGTGAGATTTACGTGGAGATTCAAGAAGCTATTAATTGAAGATTTGGATCAAAGAAAGGATCTTAATTTAAGGCAAGTATAGCATGGGATCATCCTTGTTTCCTATTCACCTTTAATATACTTAATTCATGTGCATGTGTCTACCTTGTTACCACTAAGGATATCCTAGTTTTTGTATCTCGTACCTTGACACCCATGGGACATTGCATTGGGTAGTATTATGCTAGTGCTCAAGATAAATAACCTGATCTGTAACTTGACTAATGGTATATGCAATAAACGTTTAAAAGATGCTTTATAGCAACATGACTCAAGAGGGCTAGAGCATTGGGCTATCTTATGGTGCTCTAGTTTCTCTCCATAAGGACTTATCTGTAAACGAACATCCGGGATTTACAGTACAACTGTGAGGGCTATATGGCTCTGGCTTTAGCTCAGTATGAGGACCTTTTCTAACTTGTTAGATGTTACCCTTGTGGCGCAAATGGAAAAAAGCAGACTGTGGATCCCTGCGTGGCGCACACGGACTGACTTCTGAAACCTAGCGGCCCTAACTTGTTAGACGAACCTTTGAAAGGCTTCATAGTGAACCCCGCCTGCTCACCTTGGGAGTGTTTTAGGGATTGGCCACCCCGGGTATATGGGTAATCATGACTCACAGTGAAAGTGTACAACCTCTGCAGAGTGTAAAACTGTTATAATAGCCGTGCTCACGGTCACGAGTGGCCTTGGACCCTTACAGAATAAATGATGAACACTGATGATAATGATAACTCTGATGATATCGATGCTTACTAATAATTATTGTTTCTTGCTATACATTATTCTCGTTTACATGATCATGAGGTTATTTGGGCTTATGGTAAACTTGTTGCTACTCAAATGCTAAAAAGATGACTCACTAAAAGCTATTGCAGTAAACTCGTGTCAAACATTTTGAGCTTCATGAACCCCATGATATATTTGCTGAGTTTGACATGGACTCACTCTTGCTATTTTCCACACCTCAGGATAGTCTCAGGAGAAGTTTAAACTTGTGATCAACCAGTCAGTTTGTTCCTGGAGTGAAGTCTACACCCGGTGTTCGGAGTTGTCTTTCCGTTGTGTTGCTCTTTAAGGTATATTTTATACTATTGAGTTATGTATATTAAGCATTTGTCTCTTGATATTACACTTATCTGTGGCTATATGTGAGATTTGTCTTCTTTATTTTACATATGGTGTATATCTGGTTTTGTCCTTAAAACCGGGTGTGACAATTCTAAAAAGTATTAATACTTGTGAGGTGTAATAAGTATCCTTAGATGAATTATAGATATATTTTCATAATTAATTTATTTGGAGATATAAATGTTGATAATATTTTCTATATAAATCTAGTGTAATTTACGAAGTTTAACTTAGTCCAGACATAGAATGACACTGTTTTAAGGATGTAGGTAGTATGATCTATGTGCTCGTGTACGTTAATGACATCATCATTGGTAGCTAGTTCATGCCACATTGCCTTGGAGTAGAGTATATAATACTAGGCCCCGTTTGGATTGAGGGAATTCCAAAGGAATTTTGTAGGAATCACAGGATGGGGGAAAGGAACTCAGTGTGTGCATTTGGAACACAGGAAGAGCAACCTTTGGAATACTGTAGGTTGATGCTCATTTCACAGGAATCCAACCATCCACTCTGATCTTTGGTTTTCTTTTCCTTTGCTGATGCCCGAGAGAGTGTGTACAAATAGGAGATGGAGCCGTAGAGGTTAATGATTAAAAATGGGGAATCAGTACAAAGAGCCGAAAGCAAGAGTCGAGTAGAATACTACAAAGGGTGCATGACTTTTTACTGTATGGTGAGTAGATAAGGACCATGGGTAGAAAAATATTTAAATGAAAATGCTTAATATTACCTTTTGTGTTGGTTTCCCTTGTTATTTAGACTAATTAATTATGCATATTTATAGTCTCCTTTTAACAATAAATAAATAATGCTCCACCTCTTGTATTCTAATTCCAGCGTTCCAAACAGCTGCTCCTTCAACTTTTCTCTGTTTCTCATTCCTCTGTTTTGCATCCTCATTCCTTTCCTGTTCCTACGTTTTCTATCATTCCTGTGTTTTTCGTTCTTGCGTTCCAAACACGCCTAGGATGCCTGCAATTTCCCAATTCCCTGTTCTCTTCATTATTTGCATGGTATTGAAGTGGCTTCCAATTCCTTGGGGATGTCTTAGGCCCTGTTTGGTTCATAGGAAGAACGTAGGAAAAACAGAGGAATGCAGTTCCTATAGTTTTTCACTGTAGCAGCGTTTGAGCACCAAACTTTCCACCTGAACGGCGAAGAAGCCCGTACTTTTGGAGGAATGAAAGAATCCACTCTCAGCTAATGGAAATTTTCCTGCAGCGCGCTAGCGCGTGTGTGGTTGCGTGCCGAGCACTAATCAAGCTCGTAGAGTTGTCATTCAGAGCTACAGTTCATCATATGCTACTTGTGGGGCCCTCTTACATGCTTTATTTGATATATACGTACCAGATTTGTAAAAAGAAAAAGTATTTACTGTTAAGTTTAATTTAAAGCATTGAGTTTCCAGCTAACTCTAAAATTCTTATACCAGTTATGTTCCTGTGTTCTAAACACCTATTCCTATAAAATTTCTATGTTTTTTAATCCTCTGTTTTACACCTTCATTCCTTTCCTATTCCTCTGTTTTCTCCCATTCCTGTATTTTTCGTTCCTTTGTTCTAAACAGCCCTACTGAGTCCATGTAAGCTTTGGATCTCCATCGTTCTCACATGGAGAACTGTAAGCCCGTCACAACACCAAAAGCTTTATTCATGACAAGTTGTATCAAGACTCTGGGAAAGCACTTGGAAATGAAGGTATTCTTATGTATCATATAGTAGTATTGGTGGTCTGAAATATCTCATTTTGACCCGACCTGACATTGTTTCTGGCGTGAACAAGGTTTTTTGTAAATTCCTTGCAGTGCCACAGCCAATAGATATTTATTACGAGGCAATAAAGTGTATTTGTGATATGTAAGGGGCAGAACCTCCATCAACTCTTCTAAGTGTCTAAACATGTGTCCTAGGCGATGCATGGATGGTTGATGCTCAACATGAGGATTTTCCATATTCTTTAGCCATGACATGATTATGTGGAGTTCCCACAAACAAACCAGCAGTATGTTTATAATCTACTGAATTAGAGTGCAGGTGCTTGTCAATGCCATGACCAAGGTAATTTGGGGTGTAATCATTGCTAAAAGGAATTGCATGTTTCTAAACCACGGGTGCCTGTTTTGTGGTGTGGTACTAAAAAATCATGGTGCTACCTTTGAGAGGGTATATATACCGCCCCAATAGGCCATTTGAGAGGTGTTAGATTATGATGAAGTTGCTAGTGAGTTTAGGCTCTATTCCGAGAGATCTAGCCAGCATAAGTGCTCAATGAATTATTAGGTGATTAGTGTAGTGCTTTGTGAAGTGCTTAGGCTAGTTAGACCCACATATTGACGCTTTGCTCTAGGCTTAGGTTTAATGTTTAGTGAGGTTCCCCTACCTCTTGCTAACCCAGTGCTTACGCGCACCATTGCTTGTACACACTAGGAATTTGTAGTCTTGCGAGACCCACCAACGCGTGGAGAGGCCGCCGAGCGCGTATAAAAGGGAACATGTGGCCCATGGCATTTTAGCTGGAAATACAATATTGAAGACAACAGGGAGCGGTCCGGGAGAAGGTCTATTGGAGACCCTTTCACCTCATAGGGAAGGCCTGACCGGGAGATTGACCCTTGCGAGGGCATCCTTGTGATGGGCTCTAACGAGGACTTGGGGGAGCATGAATTTATTGATACCTCGGGGAAAAATACTATTGTCAATAGGAGTTTGCATCTCTGACTCATTTAAGCCTCCGCATTTATATGCTTTCCTGGATTGTGTGCTTTCCTTTATAGTTTAGCTTTCTAGGCTAGTTAATAGCATTGGAACCTAAGTTGCATAACTCTTTTACATTAGAGATAGCAACACTTAACAAAACTTAGTTGCACATTTAGATAGATTTATTACATAGGTTTTGATAAGTAAAATTTGAGGCCATCAGTTTTTAGAAAGCTTAATATAATTCAGCCCACCCTCTTAGGCATCACAGTCCCTTCAAAATTTTCAAAGAAATGGTGGCCCTAGGAGCACTCAAAATTCATTCCATTGCTTCTGAAGACCATGTCACAGATGTATTCACCAAGCAGCCCAATACAAAGGTGATGCTTGAGTAAAGTCATTGCGAGTTCAGCCTTATTACTACCCATTGGAACTGAGGGCATATTTTACATACCTATGTAGGGCACTATAGAATATTCGGCAATATGAAATTCCACAACGATGAGATTAGTAAGAGCATTGGATTGCTGCAGCCACTTGCTCGACACAACGCGAGCCAACGCACATCTCATTGTATGCTGACGATGTGGCGCTTTTTATCAAACCAACAGAAGATGAAATGAGTTTGACTATGGAGATACTTAACAAATTTGGGGAAGCTTCAGGTCTCCAAACTAATCTTCAGAAAAGTTGTGCCATTCCCATTAGATGCGAGCAGTCGGCGGTGGACAACATCAGTACATTTATGCCTTGCACACCAGTTCAGTTCCCTTGTACATACTTGGGTCTGCCAATTTCGGACAGGAAGTTGAGAAAGACCGATTTGCTTCCTTTAATAGAGAAGATTGGGTTTAGGTTGCCAGGATGGCAAGCAACACTCATGAACACAGCTGGTAGGATTACTTGGGTTCGTTGCCATCAAAGTGCCCAAATGGTTTATCAAGGCAGTGGACAAGCTTCGAAGAGCATACTTATGGAAGGGACGTAAGCAGATCAATGGTGCAAGTTGTTTGGTAGCTTGGGAAAAGGTGCAGCACGACCACTTGATCTTGGGGGACTGGGTGTCCTTAATCTCGAGTACATGAGCTGGGCACTACAAATGCGCTGGCCGTGGTTCACAAGGACAGACAGTAACAAATCCTGGGCGGGACTTGAAATCCCGGTTCATCCCAACACGGTGGCACTCTTTTCTATTGGCCTGATCTCTCATGTGGACAATGGAAACAATACCTTTTTTTCGACAGATAGGTGGCTTTTTGGATGCTGCATCAGGGACATTGCTCCTAATGTGTTCTCTGCAGTGCCTCGGAAATTTTTGATGGTCGGTGGCTGAAGCTTTTCAAGAGCAACGTTGGCCAAGGGATGTGGAAGGAGGTCTGTCGATGATTTGACTGTTTGAGTATTTTCAGTTGTGGGACATCATACAAGATTTCTTGTTGACCACAACCGAGGACTTACACAGTTGGAGGTTTGAGAGCTCTGGATTTTTCTCATCCAAATCAGCGTATAGGGTTTTCTTTAGTGGGTCGATCACTTTTGAGCCATGGCGGTGCATCTAGAAATCTTGGGCCCCGGCCAAGTGTAAAGTTTTTCTTTGGTTGGCTGTTTGAAACAGATGTTGGACGGGGGATCGATTGGCCAAACGAAATTTGCCACATCCGATGCCTGTTGTGTGATCAAGCAGAAGAAAACATTCAGCACCTATTAACCTCCAGTGTCTTCGCACGTGAGTTTTGGTTCAGAATTTTGTCACCAGTAGGTTTCCAAAGGTGCGTGCCAGACAACAGGGGTCAAGAGTTCACAAGTTGGTGGAGAAAAGCAGCTAAGCGGGTACCCAAAGAAAAGAAGAAATGTTTCAATACTTTGATCATCCTGGGTGCATGGCTTCTTGGGAAACATAGGAATGCTTGTTTATTCGAAGGAGCCATCCCGAGCATGAATGATTTGCTCCGCTCCTTTGATGATGAGCACCATCTTTGGCGTCTCATAGGGGCACAAAAGCTTGGCGCTTTAGGTCACAAGGTGGCGGCAACCTAGCTGTTGTCAATAGTTCGTGTGTTGTGGGTCGGGTCCTACCCTGTGTTTGTGTTTCAGTGATCTAGGCCCTGTTATAACTTAGCACCCCCACAGCTCAGGCCAGAGTGGAGGGAGGCTTCTTGTACAGGTCCATTTTTTCCTCTCTTAATGCAATTATACGCAGCTCTCCTGCGTATTAGAGAAAAAAGTAAGAGCATCTTCAGCACGACTACCTAAAACAGGTCCCCTATTCTTTTTAATTGAAACCCAGGCTATTTCTAAATAATCTCAGCCCTTATAGAATTCTCTCTTGCATTTTCTCATTTGGAGCCATGTATTTTTTTTATTTCTTTCCCCACTTCGTCCACGTACGCACAACACGGGCACAGTGGGTACAATCGATTTGGCTAGTGTCGACCATACCAGCGGCAAGGCTAGGCTCGTGCACCCCTGGGGCTGGGCATGGCTTGTTCAAAGAGAGAAAGGAGGAGGCAGAATTAGGGTCAAGTCGGGAGGTAGCGGCGCTGGATGTGGAAGAGACAGCGGGGGGGGGGGGGGGGGGGGGGGGGGGGGGGGGGGGGGGGGGGGGGGGTGGGGGGAAATCAGCTTTCAAGATCCTTGTCCGAGGAGGAGCTAGGGGCAGGAGTCGACCAAAGAGGACCCGAAATCCCCATCCAAGGAGGAGCCAGGGTAGGAGGCGGTGGTGGTGGCGGGTGTGCAGGAGACAACGAGTGAGGAGGCGTCGCCTGGATAGAGAAATCGGGTGAGGAGAGCAGGAGTCAAGGAGATGTCCCTGAGCAAGGCAAGATCGGCCAAGGAGCTGGAGTTGGGAAGGCATCGTCGGGGGAGCGAGTTGGCCGAGGAGCCAAGGTCGGGCAGGAGGCGACGCTTGGATGGAAGGCATTGTGCTTGTGGTGGGTGAGAAACCAACCCAACAGAAAAATAGGAGGCCCCCTACTCTCCTATGCGGATAGGTGGTGGGAGGGAGGATTTAGGGCAACTCCAACCAGCCTCCTATCTCAACTCCTATCTTATTTTTGAGAGTTCAAACACAAAATTTCGTCTCCAACCAATCCCTCATCCAAACCCCGATGGATGAGGGTCTCCTATTTCTCTCTCCTCATCTCCTAGATGTGGGGGACTCTCAACCGATCCCTCATCCGCCTGGGAGACCAACGGCCCGGTTCCCGCGTCGCCGTGGAGTTTTCCGTCCAGGTGCGCGCAGCCGCTTCCTTCTTCTACCTGTGGCGCTCAAGGGCAACGGGTGACCTGTATTCATTGAGAGAGTGAGGGAGAAGAACCTGTGCGTTGTGGATCTGGCCGCGCCGGCCACGCTCCGATCTCCTGCACGCGCGCTCGTTCCGAGGAGGCCAGCTCGTCGGCGCGCCCGAGTGCAGCCCCATCTTGCCGCTGCTGCACCTGTACGCGCGGCCGCCGCTGCTCCAAGCCAGCCCTGCAAGCTTTGGCATTATTTAATCAAGCTTTGCCGCTGCTCCCAACCGGCCCACGTTGCCCCACCCGTAGTAGCGTGGAGTGTTTTTTTTTACAACAGCGTGGAGTGTTGTGAGGGAGCTGTGAGAGTGGCGTGAGGAGAGAAAAAATAATAGTTGCAAATTATTTGAAAAAATAATTCCTCTAATATTTAGCCGTAAAAAATTGTTGTTAACAGATATCCATTCCAATAATACTAACACGGTTTAGATATAAAATACTGGACTTGGTAGTTTTTAGAGCATCTCCAGCAATACTACCTAAAACACACCCCCTACTTCTCTATTTAGGAAGCCACCTATTTTGAGACTACTCATATTTTACTTTCAACTCCAGCAATACTACCTAAACCATACTACTCAAATTCGTTGTAGTAGTCAATGACGCGTGGGGCTCTTTTGTCATCTCTCTCATCCAGATTTTGCACGGTGGAGAGTAGGGGGCCAACAGAAGTAGAGGGTGGAGGGGGAAAAGTAGGAGGCCAACAAATGTGGGGGTCTAGTAGGGGGCCTGTTGGAGTTGGTTTTTTGGCCTCCACTACCTAAATCTGAAGTAGGGGGTCAAGTAGGGAGTTCTGTTGGAGATGCTCTTAAGAAGTTATGTATAAAATATATGTGAGAGAAATTAGGGAGGCTAAAATGAGAGTTCGGTTGGAGTGCAGAGATAAATGAGGGTTGAGATCTGGATGAGGGATCCTTATTTATAAGAGTAGGGGGCCAAATTTTGGGGGATTGGTTGGAGTTGCCCTTAGGTAGCCCTCAAATCTAGGAGGCCAAGTAAGTAGGGTGCTGGAGACTGGTTTTTGACTCCAGTACTCAAATATAGAGTAGGGGACCTGTTTATGTAGAGCTGGAGATGCTCTAAGTTGTTGACATTTGGAATTGCTAACGAGATCAGATGTTGTAATCCTAAAATGTACGCTATTCCACAACATGCTATATAAATTTCAACTAGGAAAAACCAGGGACAAGGTGGTGACATGGTTCATTTGCTTTCTTCGGTGGATCATAGAGCATACATCACACGTGTCAAATCAAGAACTGATTTGCACCCAAATGTGGAAGGTGCAGCCTTGGTTCTCATGTGACTCCCAAAAGATGGCGATGCCAGTGAAGAGAGTACAAATGGCAGCCAACATCTGTTGTATTGATCACTGTGTGTATTTGTAGTACAGAGGGGAGGTTGTTTGCTTACGCCAAAAATCCCAATTTACAACTGGCGCACATCGTGCGTGTGGTGGCCGCGCCCACTCGTGTGGTGACCGTGGCCACTGCCTCGGTCAGGGTCAAACTCTACACAAGCTATGCTATATCCTCATCACCGCACCCCCCCCCCCCGCAGTCTGACGTGTGGTAGGAGCTACACAAAGACTGATTCGAAAAAGCTTCAAATGTCGACGTCGGCAGTCCTCTTGTCATGATGTCTGTGTCTGTTCGCCGGTTGGAACGTGAAGAACGCGGAGATCACCGAGCTGGACCCGTTCGCGGACGAAATGTATATCGAGCTCGATGTGTTTTGTGCGCCTGTGATGGACGGGGTTAGAGGACATGTAGACCGCCGAGACATTGTCGCAGTACGCCATTGTAGCCTTGGAGATGGGGCAGTGCAGCTCACCGAGGAGTTGACGAAGCCAAATGCACTCCGCCGCTGCGTTCACCACGGCCCTGTACTTGGCCTCCGTGTTGGAGCGGGAGACAGTCAGTTGTCTCTTGGACGACCAGGACACCAGGGACGCGCCGAGGAACACGCAAAAGCCTGATGTAGAGCGCCGCGTGTCGGGGCAGCCGGCCCAATCGGCGTCGGAGTACGCCATGACATAGAGCTTAGAGGAGGCATGGAGATGAAGACCGTGTGACGTCGTCCCGCGAACGTAGCGGAGGATAAGCTTGAGCATGGCCATATGAGGCACACGCGGATCGTGCATGTGCAAGCACGCTTGCTGCACGGCGAATGCAAGATCCGGGCGCGTCACGGTGAGGTACATCAGCGCGCCTGCCAAGCTGCGGTAGGACGTCGTCGATGACGGTGCCACCGGCTGGGAGCTTGCCCTTGGAGTCGACCGGCGTAGGAACAGGCTTGCACGAGGTCATGCCTGCACGTTGAAGAATGTCCTCGGTGTAGCGCTCTTGCGAGAGGAAGAAGCCGTCGGCGGTGCGCTTGACGTCGACGCCGAGGAAGAAGTGAAGCTCGTCCATGTCCTTGACGGCGAACTCAGCGTGTAGTCGATCGACGACGTGTTGCAGCAGTGCAGAGCTGGAGCCGGTGAGGACGATGTCATCCACGTACAGCAGCAGGTAGACGATGTCGTTGCCGCGACGAAGAACGAAGAGTGAGGAATCAGAACGGGTGGCGTGGAAGCCAAGTTTGACGACGTAGTCGGTGAAGCGGTTGAACCAAGCGCGAGGCGCCTACCGCAGTCCATACAAGGACTTGTCGAGGAGGCAGATGGCGTCAGGCTGTGCAGCGTCGACAAACCCTGTGGGCTGCTGGCACAGGATGCGTTCGGTGAGGTTGCCATGAAGAAAAGCGTTGGAAACATCCAACTGTTTCGTCGCCTAGCGTCTCGAAGCTGCAATGGTGAGGACCATCCGAATAGTCGCCAGCTTCACCACCAGAGTGAAGGTTTCACCAAAGTCCACGCCGGCACGTTGAATGAATCTGCGGACCACCCAACGAGCCTTGTACCGCTCCAATGTGCCATCAGGCTTGAGCTTGTGTTTGAAGACCCATTTCCCTGAAACAAACGTTAGCGCCGGGCGGCTGATCGATGAGACGCCAAGTGTGATTGTGCTGGAGGGCCTCGAACTCTAGAGCCATGGCGTCATGCCAATTTGGGTCTTTCAGAGCAGCTCAACCAGACGAGGGTATGGGCAAGATAGCAGAAGTATGCATAGCGTATCTGGGGTTGGGCTTGTGTATGCCAGCTCTGGCTCGAGTGACCATGGGATGCGGCACATTTAGTGGTGGTGGTGGTGAAGGACTGACAGCAGCCCGAGAAGATGGGCTAGGTTCAGAGAGCAATGGTGATGTTGGAGCAGCAGCAGCGGGTGCAGAAGGCATGCTGGTCGGCGTAGCGGCGCGAGGAGCAGACGGAGCACGAAGCGCGCCAGGGCGAGGCTCGCGCGCTGCAGGCTGCTGAATCAGAACTGGGGAGTCGCATTCAGTTACTGTAGCTCGTCCAGTCGTTGCTGGTTCAGACTGAAACAAGCTGGAGCAGAAGGGAAACTGATGTTCGTCAAATATGACATGACGGGACGTGATGACTCAACGTGTGCGAAATTCGAGACACCTGTAACCCTTGTGATCTGCTGGATAGCCAAGTAAGACACAGGGCGTGGATCGAGCAGATAATTTATGAGGAATGGTTGATGCCTGATTGGGATAACAGAGGCAACCAACCACTCTGAGGGAAGCGTAAGATGGTGGTGTGCCTAACAGAAGTTCAGATGGGGTACGATGACCGATTGTTTGACAAGGTCGAAGATTAAGAAGGCATGTAGCAGTAAGCAAGGCTTCTGCCCAGAATGGAGCTGACATGCCGGCGTGAAGAAGTAGACTGCGTATACAGTCATTGAGCGTACGCTGAATGCGTTCAGCCTTCCCATTCTGAGGTGAAGTGTATGGACATGAAAGACGAAGAGCAATGCCATTTTGTGCAAAGTAAGTACGTAGCGCGTGATTGTCAAACTCTTTTCCATTGTCAGTTTGGACAGCAATCAGAGGAAGTTGGAATTGAGTACAGACATAAGCATGAAAATGCAGAAGACATTGAACAACTTCAGACTTGCTATGCAAAGGAAAAGTCCACACATAATGAGTAAAGTCATCTATAAGAACAAGATAATACTGAAAGCCTGAGAAACTAGTTACAGGCGAGGTCCAAACATCAGCGTGAACCAGCTGAAACAGAACATAAGACACTGAATGTGATGACAAAAACGGAAGCCTGACATGCTTCCCAAGCTGACAGGCTTCGCAGGTATGTGAAGAAGATGCAGTAGGGGTGAACTCGACGTGTTGGAGCGACTAGGGGAGAACATGGCGACCAAGATGACCCAATCGTTGATGCCACAGATCGACACTGGGAGCGCTGACGGCGAGGGCGCCAGAGGGTAGAGCTCGCCGGAGCTGTTACATCGGAGGATCACCGAGCATGTTGGAAGATCCTTGACAGAGAAACCAAAAAGGTCAAACTCTACCGAAACATTGTTATCACGAGTTAACGAACGAACAGAAATGAGATTCTTGATTAAAGAGGGAGATACGAGCACATTGTTCAGGATCAGAGGGGAAGATGCAGTGGGGATGGCCGAAGAGGCACGGTGCGTGACAGGCAACGTGGCCCCGTTGCCGACTGTGATAGGTAAAGAATGGGGAATTGGGGTGGGACGGGAGAGTATACTGGCGTTGGAGGCCATGTGCGAAGACGCTCCGGTGTCGAGGTACCACTCCGCCGTCTGGGGGGAGTCGCCGTGGTGTTCGCCGCGTTCAGCGCGGCGAGCAGCGCCTGATGATTCCAGGGATCCATCGGGGGAGGCGGCTGCACAGCGGCAGGGGGCTGTGGAGCCTGGCCCGCGTAGTACGCCTGGTGTGATGGCGGGCCGGGACGAGAGCCGAGGACGCCGGCTCCGGGAACGCACCAGGGCATGGACCAGGCTTGGGCCATGCCGGTCCATGGGTTCAGCCCCGGCGTCCGCGCCTGCTGAGGAGGTCGAGGCGCGTTGGCATTGGCGTTGTGACCGCCAGAAGAAGCCCCGCGGCCGCGGTCGCGTCCACAGCCACGACGGTTGTCAGAACATGACGACGAGCCATGGTTCGCAGCGGGCGGCTTGGGCGCATTGTGCTAACCGCCCGAGCTAGATCCGGAACCGCCGTCACCGGTCGAAGGAGCAGAAGAACCAGAGCTACCGGAAGCGACGAGGGCATGATGGGCGGCAGCCATCGCGTGCTCCTTGTCGTAGCGCTCCTCAAGAAGAAGGTAGGAGCGGGTGGAGAGGAAGGTGTGCGGCGGGTGCTTGGCGGTGATCGCCTGGATCGCGTGCCGGTACTTGGAGTTGAGGCCGCGGAGTAGATTCAGCACTTGGCTGGTCTCGCCCACGGGCTGCCCGACGTCGCGGAGAGCATTGGACAACTGCTTGAGGCGGCCGGTGTACTTGGCGATATCCATGTCGCCCTAAACAAGATTTCGGAACTCAGCTTCCAAGTAGACGGCGCAGCGGAGCTGGTTGTCGCGGAACTGCTCCTGGATGGCGTTCCAAATGACGTACGCCATGGGCTTGGGAACACGAACGATGGCGAGGACGTCTTTGGCGATGGAGTTGTAGATCCAGCTGAGGATGCACTGGTCGATGAGCAGCCACTCCGGATCGCGACGCTGCGCCACCGTTGGAGGAGAGGAGAGGTGATCACCAAGCCCAAACTTGCCGATGAACCCGTCGAAGAAGGTGCGCCACTCGGGGTAGTTCGGCTCGGTGAGCTCGAGCACGACAGGGACATGAGACTTGATGTTAACCGTCTGAAGAACGGCGGAGGTGGGCGGCATGGCAGTGAACGCGGCGACCGGGCCGGTGTAGGATTCGTCACCGACAGAGGAGGCGGAGGACTTGGCGTCGGAGACATCTGCGTCGAAAAGCGGGTTGACGTCCATGACGAGCGCGATGGGAGGAAGCTGGAGGCGCGGAGGAAGCAGGAGGAGGCGGCGCGCGCGCCGCTGTTGAGAGAAGCGCGGCGGTTTACATGGCAAGGCAGGAGGAAGAAGGAACCCACGCAGTTGATACCATGAAGAGGGTACAAATGGCAGCCAACATTTGTTGTATTGATCACTGTGTGTATTTGTAGTACAGAGGGGAGGTTGTTTGCTTACGCCAACCATCCCGGTTTACAACTGGCGCACATCGTGCGCGTGGTGGCCACGCCCACTCGTGTGGTGACCATGGCCACTGCCTCTGGCAGTTCGTGGTCAGGGTCAAACTCTACACAGGCTATGCTATATCCTCATCAGCCAGGAGGAATTCATTATCAAGTTGTTAACAGCCAAAATATGACTGGATTAATTGAAGATGGATTCAAAAATTACATGAAGCGAAAAGGATCAAATTTAGATCAAATTGAGCAATTTTGTGAGTTTTCAGTTAAAAAATGACCTACCGATTTGAGCAAAGTTTGGTGACATGCAAGAAAAATTGGCCTAGGCTGGATTCAGCAGGATGCACATATGGCTACTAAAAACTGGCCTACGCCGGTTTCCCATACTGGTCTAAGCCAGTTTTGTGATAGATTCGAGCCCAATTAATGATTTTCCTCTAGAAATTGATCCAATCTCATGGGAAACTTGTAATTAACGTGTATAATAAGTTTTCTACTAGGATAAGACCATCCCCTTTTATTTATATGGGAGGGTCACGGCCGACTAAGAGATCTATCTATCCAATCATTAAAAATCAATCTACCTTTACTTTCTTACCTCCAAACCCTATCTCTTTCAATCCTCTTGCTGTCCAACACCTCTCCTTGCCAGAATTTTAGGTGGTCTTGCCAATCCTAGGGCACTGCCATTGTGTGTCTCCCCAATGGGTCTTCTTGGGAGGCGCTCGTAGCTTTATTGAGTGAAGAACGAGCCTCAAATCGGCCTCGTTGACCTGCTGGTCAGCCTCGTCATTTAGACCTCCCTTGCATATCTAGGTCATATGCGGCATTGGACAATTTAGTCCCTACCAGTTTGGTGAAATCAGCGTCAACACACACTTTTTGTTGACTCCGCTCAAGAAAAAGCAAACGGATGTACTATGATGGCCGATGAAAAGAAGGATGATCATACATATCCAAAGCAATCCCAAACACATTATGAAGCCTTCGGCTGATCAACTTTCTAAAGAGATTCGCAAGATGCTAGTAGAGAAGGCGAGGGCCCGAGGTGCCACCGATTTGGAGTATACCCTTACATGCTTCGAGATGAATCAGCAGGAAATCTCCCCCTAGATTTTGGTGTTACGTGCGATAAGTTTGCGAAGATGATTCATGATTTTTTTAGATCCCTATAATTGATAAAATTAACAAACTCATGGATAACTATAAAAAAGGGGAGGAAAGGAAATATGAATTTCATGTTTTTTCTCATGATGCTCCAGATCAGCCCCGGTTGCTAGCTAACCTCAATATGGAATGTCGTTCAGCTTTTTCAAGACAGACGGGCCATGCATTGGCTAGTTGACCCAGATTGCCCTATTTGGCATCTGAAATGGAAAAGGCCAATTTAGGTGGGTTTAGTACTACTAAACTGATGATTATCTTTACGCAACCATCAGTTTCTATCACACGAGTCGATAGAAATTAGCAGCATCGCATATCTATTTTTCTCAGAATATGATGTTGCCGAGTCATCCTAAAACCACTAGTACAGAAATGTTATGTTGCAACTGTTTGACTAAGATGAACATAGGAGTAGAGTTTGAATCATAGGAATCTTGTACTCTCTCGTTGTTCTCCCACCTAGCTATACCTTACAAAGGGACAAAATAAGTAACGATACCTTATAATACCCTTGGGTGAAGTGTTGCAACGGTATATTCTATGCGCTTGCAGAATCCTCTACTTGAGCATAAGAAATACCAATAGCTGTAGAGGGATGAGGTCTGGCACAAAGTCATTAAGAAGAATGTCTTCACCAGGTATGGACCAGGCTTCATTGAAATTGTTGTCTGACTGGTTTGGGTTATCCATATTCATCAACTATGGGCCAGAGGCCCCAGCCAAGAGAATTGAGATTTAACATTTGGGGTGGCATGTTCCTGTTCAGCTTGGTGTGTTCAGGAGGATTCTGAGGGGGGCAATCTCCAACTGCTGGCTGCCCAAATCCAAAAAAGGTCAAATAGATGTGGTTGAACTACATCTGGATTGTCAGGTTGATCCTCATCAGCAAGTGCTACTCCCATCATGTGGGTTTGCAAAATTTCACATTGGACTGACCAACTTTCATTGCCAAAGTCATCACCATAAAAAAAACAAAGAAACCAGGTATGTCCTGAAGATCAGTTACCCTTGCTAGAGCCAGGACACGAGCCATATGAGAATAGTCCTCTTCCCAAACCATGAGTTTACAAAAGCCACTAACTGCCTTTTCCACTAAGCTATGTGTCCAAAAATAAATATTTAGTCCTATCAGCATGAGCCAGGCTTCAGGGTTCATCGTAAGAGCTCTATTATTCTAACCTTTGTCATGTGCAATGAAGGAAATGAGGCCATTACCATAGTTGTGGGGGCTGTTGTGGATGTGGAAATCCCGCTCATGAAGAAATCGGCTGGAAGCAAACATATGCTTGGCCATATCGACATGGTCGGATGGTGCTATAGCTAATCCTCTTGTGATTACGAAGGAAGTCATCGAGAAGGTTCCAGATTTTAGCAAACGCCACTTGCTCTACAGGGAGGGGATGCAGGTAGTGTTGAAAACGGACGGAAAAATTTTTGTTCTGACCCATTCCGTTTTCCACTTATGTCCGTTCGTTTCCGTATTTGCGGGGTCCCATTTCCGTATTTACGGAAATGGGAGAGGGGTTTTTCCGTCCGTTTCCGCGGGATCCCGTTTTCACCCGAAATTGACCCGTATTTATTCCGTTTTTCATCCCATTTTAAATCTATATGAGATGTGTAGAAATTAATATGTTTATAAACCTATTAATCACCAATTATGCATGTTAACACATGGCATGCTAGTGAATACTAGACCAATAACTTCGTATGTGTATATTAATTTGTGACTTTGCTCATGTATATTCATGAATATTTAATCATGTTATTCTAACTTAATTTTCCAGCTCTCCATCCGTATTTGTTCGTTTCCGTGCATCCGCATATCCCGATTCCATTTCTAAACCCGCATTTTCTGAATCCGATCCCATTTCCACCAAAAATATAGAAACGGAAGTAGAAATAGGGTTTTTCCGTCCGTTTTCGTCCATTTTCATCGCTAGATGCAGGAGGGCAGCCAAGTTGCCATTGTGGGGTGAAATTCTTCCAGTGATGACACGGGTCATGAGACGGTGCCTTCAATCATCAAACGGTTACAACCTCAAGGCATAAATGGCACTATATCAACAAAATTGAAAGCCATGTCTGAGGGCTCTCCCTAACAAGGAAGAGGAGAGGTTACCGTTGTTCGAACTAGGGTTTTCTCAAACCAGGAGAAAACACGGGTGGGCAAAATAGTAGTCAAAACATGTAGTAGGGAGGTAGCAAATGCACCAATGGAAGAGAAAAATCGATGGGTAAGTCATCGATGATCGGCATGAGATGGTGTCACCGAGACGTTGTCAGGCTCAAACTCAGGAGCAGTAATCTTCCACTGGGTCGACCAAGGAATCAGTAGGGGAAGAGGAGGGGTCACCCCAAACAGAGAGAAGGAAACATCCCCAAAAGATTGGAAATAGGGCGGTCACTGAGTTTGGGCCCAGAGGTCAGAGAGACCGGTTGTTCTGAGGAATGTTCCTGAGCGCAGTCCTTTTCATGGAATGGTGCAGGGATCGAGGTGGGGAAAAGCACTTACTAGAATGAAACTCAATCACACGACGTGCTGCGTCATCTTCTTCCTCGCAACCCCACTGTGTCGTCTTCTTCCTCCGTTAGGGTTTCTATGCTCGGCGGCTTTAGAAGGAGGAGGGCGCCTCAGGACTCAGGAGGCAGCCAGACCGGCGGTGGTGGCGGATTGAGGTGGTGGGGGTGCCGCCGAGCAGGCGGCGGGGGACAACCGGATGGGCGGAGCTGGCGGCGGGGTGAAGTGCTCATGCTCTGGCTCCTCTGGTCGTGGTTAGGGGAGGGCGGAGTGGAGCTGCGGAGTGGGCGGGATGGAGCGGCGGAGTGGGCGGCGTGGCCAGTTGCGAGGGAGCCGCTGACCAGGGGTGGCGGGGGAGGAGGGCGGAGGGAACATGCTGGTGCAGCGAAGACTCCGATCGAAATTAGTGGAGGGCGAGGTGGAGAGGCGGGGGTGGGTGGTGGGCAGCGCAGCCAGCGGTGAGGGAGGCGCTCGCCAAGGGCGGCAGTGGAGGCTTGGGGAGGGAGCGGGCCGGTGTGGTTGAGGGAGGAAGATGAACATTACACTCGCGGACAGCGGTCGCGTGCTCTTGTAACACGCAATAGGTCGTGCATTATCTATGTCCTTACTAGAAATATATCCAAGACGATACCAGGCTGTTGACGCCGGATGTGTTCCGAGTCACACATCAGTAGGAGCTAGCACGCCCAAGGGGTTACACACAATCCACAAGAGAAAGGTTAGGCCGACGTTGAGCCCGTTCTTTGGCTGGATAGACTCCCAAACTTCTCCTAGGAAGACCCGTCCGGAGGAGCACATGGAGGTTGTCCTAGGACCAGCAAGGCCGTCTAGGACGCCGCCAAATCTCATCGGAACACGTGACAGACAGCAAAGGGGTTGGAAAAGGGGTAAAAGGATGTTTGTAGAGGGGCGGTCTTATCTCAGTAGAAACAAGTCCAAAACGCGTTCTACAAGTTTCCCACGTCAAAAACATACCAAAAACTGATTTGGAAACGAAAAAGGCTCGGAATACAGGAGTCGGCTATGCCGACTTTCACAGGGCTGGGCACTTCGCTCTGGCGGCTGGAAGGGGGGGATGTCAGCTTAGCCGATCTTGGCAGTTGGCTAAGCCGACCGGGGCATAAGAGTCGGCTAAGCCGCCTGGACATGGCTCGCTCGGCTTGCCGTCTTCTTCGCATGCTTCTTTTGATGTTTTGCTGCGCCAATTGACCTCTGACATGTCCACGATGTTTGTAACTTGTTGGTGGTGTCCAAAATCATCTTGTAGCTAACTGGCTGTGTGTAGCGAGGACGAAGATGGGCTTTGGAGAGACAACGGGTGCACTGGCCCAAGGGCCGATGGTCTGTCTGAGCGTTGCTTGTCGGTGCTTTGACTAGAAGGCAGGCCCCGATGATTGGGCACCAAATTAGGCAAGGCAGGGCCCCAATTAAGGCGACCAAAAACTGATTGACGGGGCGATTGGCAGGTTCAAAATTTGAAAATTGAATCTGATGAACCTGAGATGAACTCAAGGGGTGAGAAAAACGAGGATTCTGTCGAGCAATTGGACAACGTTGGCACCAGTAAGAATCTCCCGAGCAGTAGCCTTTCGACCAGTAGGAGCTTTGTTAGAAGAACGTGAGATATCATGTCACTGGGCATCTTGTTCCAACTGCTAGCGCTTAAGCTCCAACTCAGAATGAGGCCCTCCTCCATTCCAAAGGTGAAAGTAAATATTAAAGCTCGAACATTCAAGGGATTTTAAATTGTAAATGTGGAAACCCACATGCTTGGAAGAAACCGAGAAGCGAAAAACTTGATCATGGAGTAGAGTAACACGGAAGGCAGACGCCTAGAGAAGGCAGGCAACCAATTCCTCAGTTAGTCAGAACTTGCATCGACCAACCGAGAGAACTAGGTAAATTTCCATTTCATTGAGCTGGGGATCGAAGTTAACATGGAGGCCAAACTTGCTCCAAATCTCCCTTGCTACAGTGATACCCGGGAGAAATGCAGACCCTGGGATTCCATCTTCGGTGGAGGAGGGGGGCACCAGTCATCATCGGCGATGGTGGCGGTAAGGAGGAGGGGGCAGCGAGAGCACATGGACATGGTCACCTTGGCTCATGCACGTTGAACAAGGATTGTTCCACAGCTTCTTTTACCTTGTGGAGTAGGTGTAGTCGTGGTTGTAACCTTTACTCTTTTTTTAGTTTTTATCTTCTAATAATATATCGGTAAATCCCTGGCCGCCTTTCGAAAAAAATAGTAGATATGGGGGTTGTGAAAGTACTGTAAAAGTGGGGCAGAGACTGTAAGACCTAAGGTTTTGACACTAGGACCTAAAAACACAGTGTTTTATGGAGTTTACTCTTACAAAAGATAGAGAGATAAGCTGATCTGAGAAGCCACTATTTCACTATGGCAATGTCTAACTGTAAATCTGTTTTCATATTGTGGGAGATTCTTACCTACTAAGTTGTCCAATGTAGTGGAATCATTGAGATTACCATCTTGGAGTCCAGAAATATTCCGAGAGCGTTGCTCATCACTATGGTACTCTGATATCTCTTGCCCTTCTTCCTGTGTTTGTTTCTCTGACATAATGTTTTGGGAATGCACTGAATTCAGTAAGGGTAAATCGTTATAAAAAAAACTGTATTTCACATCTAATAGTGTCATCACAATGAAACTAAATGGTGCATAGATAAATTTTGGTTCACTAATAACACAGGGAAACAAAAAAATAGGCAACAAAAGTAGCATTAGCTACGACAGCAAACAAAAATAGGAATTTCAGCAGTGCTAATGCAACATTATACAGTGCTAATGCAACATTTCAGCAGTGCTCATGCAACATCATATAGAAACAATGATATGGTAGAGAGAGAGAGAGAGAGAGAGAGAGAGAGAGAGGATGTCAAAACATCAGGAAACAGATTGACAACCAGATGTAGCATTTTCTCAAGTATTAAAAAAATTCCCCTTCATCTTCCAGTTTCCCCATTGCTTGTGTCTATGCATTTCGGCTTTCTACCATAATGTTACATTTAATGCAATTATACATGAAAATATAAGTCTAATTACCAGTTTCTGACAATTTAGATTCCTGATCCAAAAGAAGATCAATTTGGATTTAGATGAGTGATGTAAGATGAGATGAACTTACACATGCATGGCTGTAAGTTGCTAAATATTCACAGATTTTGCCAAGAGTCTTTTTCAATTTTTTTCGAATGCACAGGAGAGTTGCGTATCATTTCATTAAGAAAAAGAGTTGTAAAGTACAAAATGCACACCACACACACCCCTAGAGTATTTTTAAATTTGCAAACCTCTATAGCAATCTTTAGTATCCAATGCCTAATTTGGAAGTAAGGGAAAGGCACACCCAGGGATGAAAAACCCTCCATGAATAACTAAATCTGTTATTCAAATGATATCCATATGGATTTCCTACCCTGGAAAAAGTCATGGATTCTAAGGGGATTTAAGTTTCCAAAAGGTTCTAATGGGGAATGTTGTTTTACATGATCACGAACCACCAGTAAGTTACTTCATAATGGTCAGCTATTACGCTACTCTGAAGTATTTGATAGTAGTACAAATTCTAGGCACAACTGTGACTCTTGTAGTGACATTATATTGTGCTACAGTGTCATCAAAACAGGCGTACAGGAATCTTACCGGGTAATCTGTTAACAGTTGAAGAAGCACGTGGATTGAAATCTTCACGGTCTTGTTTTGCAGGGTTCTCTTTTTTCCCTTGACTGTGGGTCTGCTTCTCGACCGTTGTATTCAATGAGTCTGATAAATTAGGACAAATGAGTGGTCATGTATGGCGCACTCCGCATGTACATGGGAGAAGTAGCCTGCCCTTTAGCGGCCAAAACACTACCAATTGGAGATGACGAGAAGTATTTATACAAGAGAGACCAATGCTGTGAGGAGGTACCTACAACTATTCACGGGGCTACCAGACTATTCCCTATTCCAAATGATAATTTACTTTGGCTTTATTCTAAGTTCAACTTCTCTAGTTTTATAATTTTTTAAAAAATATATTAACATCTACAAAAACAAATGAGTTCACTATGAAAATATGTAACTACCACTACTATCACGTTATTCGACTTTGATTCACTTAGATGTTCCTAACTTAAACAAAATCATTTGGACTTCAATGGCTCCTTTGAAGACAAATTTTTTTCTTTGTTATTTCATAGAGGAGTGATTCTAACAAAGGATAAATTAGCCAAATGTAATTGGCAAGGCAGTGAAAAGTGTTGCTTTTGCCATGAAAATGAGACAATTAAGCATCTCTTATTTGGTTGTCGTTTTGCCCAAGCTGTTTGGGGCTGCATACATGATGTTGCTTTAAACATTTCTCAACCTCATAGTAATTCTCATATGTTTGGGAGGTCGCTTCGAGGGTTTGGGAGTAATTTAAAACCTTTACTTTTGCTAGGAACCATAGCTACTTGTTGGATGCTTTGGTTGTGCAGAAACGATTTGATGTTTGAAAAGAAACATGTTTATTCTCCTTTAGAGGTGGTGCATTATGTTATCCATTGGCTCCGCACATGGACTATCCCCCAAAAGGTTACTTCACGGGCTTTGGTTTTGCAGCGGTATCGCAACGTTTGGCACAAGAGGTCATGGTTTTTTTCCTCCTGGGCACATGAATGATGATCTAGTCTTAGAATTGATAGTCATTAGAGTGTGAGACTTCTCTTTGCTTTGTTTAGGCTATGTGCTTCTATGCAAAGGCTAGAAGTAAGTTCATGATTATTCTATCAACATGATGTAATGATCGTGAATTAAATAAAATCCTTTCTTTGTCAAAAAAAATATAAATGTTATATTGGATGCCTCGCTCTCAAGGATCCTTTAGAACCATCCTAGATTTTCTTATCTCTAACAATTCAAGTTAAAAATCACGCATGGGAGACGAGTCTTATGGTTTTGAATCATAAGAAATAATGATCTACCCCCCAATGGTTCTAAATAAAATCTTTGAGAACTGGAACCTTCCATAGTTCAAGATAAGAACTGCAAGAAATAGGTGATATCTCACACAATTCCAAATACGAACCACGGGTGACAATATATTTTGAGAATTAATTGTTTGTCTAAGATAACATGACATTAACAATATTCAATGAAAATATTTTAAAACTAGATAGGTAAGATTATTGTTGAAAATTATACAATATATCATCCATATATCATAATGGACACTCAGTAAAACCACAATGTTTAAAGCATGGTTAGGTAAAATTAACACTAGCTATAATAGGCACAAAATAAAATTAAGTGGTAAAGTAGAATATAACTCGATTGGTAGTAATAACATGAGATAACTCTGAAGGTAGTAACTACATGTTGAGATAATATAGATACAATGATTGGGTTGGTCTATAATGAAACAATAGGAACAAATGTTTATCTGAGCTGTGGTGAGATAGATGATTAGAAATCCATAAAGAAATATTTGTACTTAGTTGTATGAAGAAACTTTCTATATGAAATATTGGCTCTAAATGAGATCTCAAACCTCGAAGTAGATAAACCTTCAATCTGATATCATCTATAGATGCACAAACCTTCAATTTGATATCATCTATAGATGCACAAATAATAATGCATAGTTTCAGAAAGGGTCTAATAAAGAAATAAAAAATCCACATTGATATTGTCATAATGACAATGAAAGATAGACGGATCGTTATGTGGGATCGCATGAGAGGAATGTGTCATGTGTGTTTGAATACCAATAATCCGATGTGAGCGTATGTCACATAAAAATGTGTCAACTTCAACATCTAGATGCTGGCACTTTAGATTTTGTCGGTAATGATTCTAGCCTCGAGAATCTTTCTATCATGAATAATTATCCATGGGACATTTCAAGTTTCTTAATATGTAGTGGAAGCGTAAGTGTAAAACTGAAGATTGTAAGGCGTTTCCACTACATAATAAGAAACTCGAATTGACAAAAAATGTATTTCAAAATATGGAAATCCTTCCATTTATAGCGAGTGCTACTAGATCTTAGTGATGGACATGTAATTTTTGTCATAAAGTCAAACTTCCACCAAAAAACGTCTTAAAACAGAATGACTTGGCGATAAATTTAGCTGTCATCATGAGAAAATCGTCATAGAAGGTCATATCTCTTGTAGTGTAAAGTGACAAAGAAAAATGCTACGGTTGTTGATATCATGAGTTTTGTACCCTTAAACATTTCGTTTCGAAGATCTTTAGTAGGCCAAAACTTTGATTCTTGTAATAATTGGTTTTACGACGTGTAAATGTACATTTAAATGATCAACCGAGTACATTCAGATGGTCACTTCATCGGACGGGACGATTTTTGGTGGCATCAATGTATAATGCTATGTTGAATTCAGATTTATGCCATATAACAGATATTTATCGAAAACTAAGATACCTTTAGTGGTGAAAATTTTCCTTTGGTTTCTGTATAAAGGGGCCACGCTTACCAAAGATAACTTATTTGAGAGAAATTGGCATGGAAATGAAAAATGTTGTTTTTGTAATAACCTTGAGGCTATACAACATTTATTTTTTGATTGTGTTCCTGCTAATAAGTTCATTTGGTGAGTGGTACGATTAACTTTTGACCTTGGACCTCCTATAAGCGTGATGCACATGTTTGGAGCATGCTCATGACAAGTAAAAAACTATTAGTTCTAGTATGGGCAGGCACCATATGTTGGGCCATATGGTTAAGCCGGAGTGATATTGTTTTTGATAACATACCCACTTCGTCTTTTATGTAGGTTATCTATAGGGGTACACATTGGATCAGGACATGGTCACTGTTCCAAAAGGAGGAGTGCAACGTGTTGCATAATGCATGTCTTCTACTGGAAATTAAAATTTCAACAATGGAAATCTTCACCAGATATGGATGGAGGTTTAGCAATAGATTAAGTTTATGATTAATTTCTTCTAGTTTTATCTAAAAAATGATGAGAGCGAGACATTTTACATTTGCTTGATGAAGTAAACTTTGTATTTATTTTTGCTTTTCCTAATTTTTACGATTTTAATGTATATATAAGAAAAGAAGTCTAATTATCGGTTACTAACTCTTTAGATTCGGAATCCAAAACAATATGGTGTGATGCCCGAACCCAAAGATGGAGAGTCTCACCTGGTATTCTACTTGATATAGTGGAAGATGCACGGGGATTGAAATCTTCGGGATCTTCTTCTGTAGGGGTCTCTTCTTTCCCTTCTCGATGGGGCTGCATCTCCATTGTTGTGTCCATTGAACCCTCTAAATCAAGGAAAAAGCAGTCATGAGTCATTCAAAATCTGTCCTTGCAATGTAATACTAGCTTCCTCAAAATCTAATAAGAATAACTATATTTTTTTCATGGAAAAATCCCAAAATACTCCCCTCAGGTTTGGACTATATCGAGATAACCCCAAAACGAACATTAGTTCAATTTACTCCCTCCAACTATTTCAGTTGGTCCAATGTAATGCACCCTCTAAATCAAGGAAAAAGCAGTCATTCGGAATATGTCCTTGCAATGTAATACTAGCTTCCTCAAAATCTAGTAAGAATAACTATATTTTTTCATGGAAAAATCCAAATTACTCCCTTCAATTTGGCCTATATGGAGATAACCCCTAAACTAACATTAGTTCAATTTACTCCCTCCAACTTTTTCAGTTGGTCCATGTACACCTTAAAGAGATTTTTCTTTTTGTTTGTCTGTGTGCAAATTGTGTTTTAGTTTGAAATTTTGAGAAGTGATAGAGAGCATTATATTTTATGTTAGAAAAATACATTATGAATTTTTCATCATTATGTTTTGTACAATATTGTATCTCTAGTGTTAATTTTTTTATTAAATTTCCTATGCTATCAAAATAGTGGTGAAAAATTAAGATATACTTTCTAACATATTATGATGTCCTCTATCACCTCACAAAAATAGATATTGAAACTCAACTTATATGTGGACAAAAAAAATAACAAATCCTATGAAGGGTAAACTAGACCAAGTGAAATAGTTGGAGCGAGTAAATTGAATCAAATGTTAGTTTAGGGGTTATTTGGACATAGGGCAAACTTGAAGGGGATAATTTGAACCTTTTCCTTTTCTTCATAAATAATACCCATAATGACATGTAGGCTCTAAACAAGCATTAAATTTGAATTTGATCCATCTATTAGATTAGTAGGGCCGATTCCTCTTTTGAATGACTTGGTTAGACTGACCAACAGATCTTCAAGTATGTTGCTATCGATTTTACCCGAGAATGCGAGTGTCAAAGCTGAATTCAAAACTTAACCTTGAATGTATAAGTTACATTACTAGAAATCTAGCAGCTAAGCTACACTTAATTTGCCTTGCAGGGCCAGGTTGGAGCCATCTCTATCAAAAATTTGAGGAAAGGCAAGGTACAGAGGACCAAAAATCAGTATTTCTTCTATGTTACCTTAGCGTCTTATTCGTTCAATATGAATCGACAGCTTGGCATGTGCTTTATCCGTTGTAACCCGAATGTGAGTTCAAGATCGATATGGAAGCATTTGTACCAAGGGCGCTGGTGTTGGACTCACTCGAGTGCACGTGCTGGACACAGTAAACTCGAGAAAATAACATTCCTCATATACTACTTTTAAATTTATAAATTGAAATATAAGTCTGTGGGCATAAAACATGTTGTTAATGTGAATATCATATTATCATATCATCGTAGAAGCATTTATTAGAGATTGTGTTGACACTCAAAATTGACCAAAAGAGGCAAACATGGCTTGTATGTAGAGAAAAGAAGTCTAGTTACCGGTTACTAACTCTTTAGATTCAGAATCCAAAACAACGTGGGGTGATGCCCGATCCAAAAGACGAAGAGTCTCACCTGGTGTTCTACTTGATAAAGTTGCAGATGCACGGGGATTGAAATCTTTCGGATCTTCTTCTGTAGGGGTCTCTTCTTTCCCTTGTCGATGGGGCTGCATCTCCATTGTTGTGTCCAATGAACCCTCTAAATCAAGCAAAAATCAGTCATTTGAAATCTGTCCATGCAATGTAATAGTAGCTTCCTCAAAATCTAATAAGAATAATTATATTTTTTTTTCAAGAAAAAATCCCAAATTACTTCCCTCAAGTTTGGCCTATATGGAGATAACCCCCTAAACTAACATTGGTTCAATTTACTCCCTCCAACTATATATTTCAGTTGGTCCAATGTAATGAATCCTCTAAATCAAGGAAAGAGCAGTCATTCGAAATCTATCCTTGCAATGTAATACAGCTTCCTCAAGATCTAATAATAATAACTATATTTTTTCTGGAAAAATCCGAATTACTCCCCTATATCGAGATAACCCCCTAATGGTCCAATGTACAGCTTAAAGAGATTTTTTTCTTTTTTGTTTGTCTATGTACAAATTGTGTTTTAGTTTCAAATTTTGAGAGGTGACAGAGAGCATCATATTTTATGTTAGAAAAATACATTATGAGTTTTTCATCATTATGTTTTGTACAATATTGTATCTCTAGTGTTAATTTATTATTAAATTTTCTAAGCTATCAAAATGGTGGTAAACAAATTAAGATATGCTTTCTAACATATCATGATGTCGTCTATCACCTCACAAAATTAGATATTAAAACTCAACTTATATGTGGAGAAACAAAAAATAACAAATCCTATTAAGAGTAAACTAAACCAACTGAAATAGTTGGAGGGAGTAAATTGAATCAAATGTTAGTTTAGGGGGTTATTTGAACATAGATCAAACTTGAAGGGAGTAATTTGAACCTTTTACTTTTTTCATAAATAATACCCATAATGACATGTGTTTTTTTTATGTCCGGCGTTATTATGCATGCGCCAGAACCGCACCAATGGGGTGCACCGTGCACGGTGGCAGCAGAGGGGCCAAGGCCCAGGTTTAAATTCCTTTATTTAGTTTATTTCCCTTTTATTTGCATAAAATAGGATCTTGTTAGGAGAGGATAAATCTATACTCCTAATAATAAAGAGGCAAATTTTCTCTCCACCTTTTTTTTTGGTCCGGCCATTCCTTAACTAACTTTGCGAATGTAAAAACCGCCTATAGCCCTTCTCTTTATATTACTAGGAATCCTACTGCAATTAGATCTCTCCGATTTCAGGTGAATAAGAATCTTAATCCAAATAGAAAAAATATAATAATATGAACAACTAGGAATCTTAATCCAATTAGATCTCTCCAACTCCGAGTAACCAGAACAGGAATCTTAATCCAAATGCAAAAATATAAGAATAGAAATGTAATAAAGAGGAAAGAAGGATAGAATTTCTTTGTTTTGTTTCTTTTCTGTTCTTTTTTCACTTTTTTCTTGTTTGTCCAATTTTACTTGCTCCGAGTAGACGCTTTTTACTTGGCTCCGAATATGTTTTGATTTTTTTCCGTGGCTATTTTCTAGAGTACATTCCAATTTTTATCATGACTGTTTTCTACTTGGCTTTGAGCATGTTCAGAATTTTTCCTCGTAGATGTTTTTGACACTAGCTCGACTTTTCTGATTTTGTTTTCATTGTTTTCTCCACCTGATTTTTTGTGTTCTAATAAATATAATAAAAGTAAAAACAAACAATAAATAAGAGATCACAGCCATTTTAATCCTTGACTCCTTAGGAAACAAAGATTTTTACTAATAAGTTAATTTAATTTTTGACTCAAAATATGACTCGTGCTATAACTCACTATGTATTTATTGGATCCCGTTGTAACGCATAGTATCTCTAAATTGTGATTGAGTAAATTAAGCAAGGCTATTATCTTGCCAGGCTTCCCGGCCTTCTCGCGTGCGACTCTCTCTCTCTCTCTAGCTCGTCCTCCTTGCTCGCCCTCATGACACCAACATGCTGCCGGGGGTTTAAGTGCCGGCCTCTGGTCTCCTAGCCCTACAACCTCCACAGCCACGGTAGGATCACACCAATCCTATCAATCTGGTATCAAAGATGCTAGGTTTCGACGACGGCGAGAAGTAGCTGTCAGCACCCCCACCGCTAAGGCTTTGGCAGACATCGCCCAACAGCTGACGGCTCTCTCCACCCATCCTCCCTGGAGGGCCTCCAAGCGTCCACGTCCGCCGTCACCATGCCCCCCGGATTTTCCTACGGGATGCTGGGATACGGGATAACGGCGTTTCCAGCAATGTCTGCTGCTTCCACCGTGCCGTCCACCACCCTGCCTAGCACTGCGCCATCCACCCTCCTCCCTATCCACCAGATCAATTTTCCCCACTCGCCACCCCGGCTCCTCAACTTGTCGACCTTCCCGCAAGGGCCGAACTTCACCACCACTCTAGCGCATTCGACAACCGGCGCAGCCACCAGCCTAAGCGTTCCCTGTTTCAGCAAACTGGACTTCTCCACCTACGACGGCAAGGACGACCCCCAGAACTAGCTCAACCACTGCGAGCAATTTTTCCGGGGGCAGCACACGCTCGCCTCAAACTAGGTCTAGCTCGCCTCATAGCATCTGGTCAACGCGGCCCAGACATGGTATTATGCCCTAGAGCAAGACGAGGGCATCTCCTCGACGAGCTCCATGGCACCAAGTATTTCACAAGACTAGATCTGCGGTCCGGCTACCACTAGGTGCGATGCACCCGGAGGACATCAAGAAGACGGCGTTCCGCACCCAACACTGCCACTTCGAGTTCCTGGTTCATGCCCTTCGGCCTCTCCAACGCACCGATGACATTCTAGGCTCTCATGAACTACGTCCTTTGGCCCTTCCTCAGTAGGTTCATTCTCATCTTCTTTGATGACATTCTGATCTACAGCTCATTGTGGTCCGAGCACCTGCAGCACATCCGCCTCATCCTCGACGCTCTCCATGCCCACAGCCTCCACTTTAAGCGGTCCAAGTGCTCCTTCAGGGCGCCTTCGGTCACGTACCTCGGCCACATCATCTTCACCAATGGCGTCGCCATGGACAACGACAAGGTGGACGCCGTCTAATCTTAGCCCGAGCCCCACTCACTCTAGGGCGTGCGTGGCTTCCTAGAGCTCACCGGCTACTACTGGAAGTTCATCGGTACTTCGGCAATCATGGCACCCCTAACACAGTTGCTGCGGAAGGACGTGTTCGCCTGGACGCCCGAGGCCATGGTGGCGTTCCTGGCGCTAAAGCACGCCCTCTCCACCAGGCTGGTCCTGCAGATGCGGAACTTCAGTCAACAGTTCGTCGTCGACTGTGACAAATCGAGCACTGGCTTTGGTGCCATCCTTCACCAGGGGGTTGGTCCCCTAGCGTTCTTTAGTAGGCCCTTCGCCACCCACCACCACCACAAGCTAGTGGTGTATGAGCGGGAGCTCATCAGCATGGTCTAGGCTATGTGGCACTGGCGGCTGTACTTATGGTGTCGGTGTTTCCTCGTCCGCACCAACCACTCTAGCATCAAGTTCCTCCTGGACAGGCTATCCACGGATCCCCAGCTAGCACTAGTGGATCAGCAAGCTGTTCAGCTTTGACTTCACCGTGGAGTACTGCCTGGGCTGCCTCAACATGGCAGCGGATGCCCTCTCGCGCTGCGACACCAACAACCACCAGGCTGCACGCCCTCTTAGGGCCCTCGTTCTAGCTCCTCGACGAGATCCGCGTCATCACAGCCAGAGACAAGGAGGTGGGTCAGCTTCACCAGCAACTCTAGGACATGTCCCTCAGGGCACCATGGCGCGAGGCCGATGCCCTTCTGCTCCATGACTCGCATGTCTTCGTGCCGGCACAGCACGACCTGCGCCACTAGGTTCTTGCCTTGGCCCATACAGCCGGCCATGAGGGGACACATAAGACCCAACATTGGCTGCGTGTGGACTTCTACATCCCTGGCCACTGGGCACTTGTCCGGGACTACGAGTCCGTGCGTGCCTCACGGTGCCAGTGCAACAAGACAAAGACGCTACAGCCGGCCAGCCTCCTCCAGCCCATCGACGTGCCGTGTGGCCGATATTTCGATAGACTTCATCGAGGGCCTACCCAAGGTCCATGGGAAGTCTGTCATCCTCAGCATCGTCGACTACTTCTCCAAGTACGCGCTTCATCGCCCTCAGCCACTCATACTCAGCCACCTCGATCGTTCGCGCCTTCTTTGAGGGCATCGTTCGTCTTCATGGCTTCCCACCTCCATCGTCAGTGATTGTCGCTCCCCGATACCTGTCCTATTAAGAACCGATATCGAAGCCAACGGAGGTTGTCGAATAGCAACTTCGAGGCCCCCAGGAGCGCACGTAGCAACTCCTCTTCAGGATCTTTGCGCTGAGTTACATACACATTTCCAATACAATGCAATCCAGACAACTTAATCACATACACACTTTAGTCTCCCACTCATTCTTGAAGCATAATTGATAAGAACATATAACTCAGGGATATAAGGTTATCGCTAAGTCTAGTACTCCAGGATACTCTAAGTTACCATTCTTGTCACTCATCTACCCGTCGAGTTATATGCAGCTCATATTGGAGGACGCTACTCCAAGGTCTGCTAACCGCTACCTTCACCGAAGCTAGTTCCGGGAAGAGACTCCGACTACCTGCAAAACAACTTAATAGCTGCACCATGAGTACATTTCGTACTCGCAGGACTTAATTCCAACACATAGTATTTGGTGGATGCACAGGGTAGTTATCGGGTATTTGTGTAAGTGCGGAAAGCTATGCAGTTTATCAAGAATATGACATGCTATGCTCGACAGAAAGGTAAAGCAGTTATCAGTATACCAAAGTGTTCATAATAATCATCAACGCTACCATGGGTATAAAAAGTAAGAATAACCGAATGGTTCCATTTCGAGGGACTCCAGGCTTTCAAAACTCTGCAGAGGTGTACAACTGTACCCACACGGAGAAACGGGACTAACCTCCATACACCGGGCCCGGTAGTAAGGGTTGCCTCACGTTCTCCAATCTTTCCCTAATCCAGCCCAAGTGTCACATGAAAGGTTCGAGCGAGTTCCCGGTCAATGTCCCGGACATTCCCGATCGACACCACCCCTCTTGCTAGTTTCATGGATAAACAGGTCGCAACTAGTTACTTGGCTTGTCGACCCCATTCTTGACATGTGGTCTGTACGGGTGGTTACTTAGACTTACGTATCCCAATACACGGTCCTTACTGCTCCATGAGCTATGTCGTCTGAGATCCCACACTCACGATGACCTACCGCTCACATGATCAAGATATCCAAGTGATCATCAAGATTACTATATTAGGGTCCTTAGTCCTTAGCCAGATTAGTTAGGTAAGTCAAGTTGTACCCTCATTGGTTTTAGTAGTTAATTATCTAGGTGTAGCATCCTACACGCGTGAGTATGAGTTCCCTTCTCATGCTTGACTTCTACCATTGCCCCACAACTAAGAAATAAGCATTAAGCATCCCATTCCCATTGTTTAGATGAGAGGCTTCTACAGAATATTAGACTACTTTAAGTGTAGTGCAAGAGTGATCATTATCTAACTCTACATACAATGCATAACTCATAATGCAACTTGATAAGTATCCAAACTAGGGTTTATAGTAGTGGGGTGCCTGCCTGATAGTGCTGCCGATCCTGACGACTCCATGCTACGGCAACTCGCACACGATCCTCATGAAACAAGACATCCAAGCCTAAAAGGAGAGATTCCGAGGATTGGAAACGAGACGATCGCACGATAGATAAGGAAACTACGAGTTCTACTTGGGTCTTGGGAGACATCTACTGCTATAGGGTATAATCTAATCTTCGTGACTTGTTGGGTGCACTAGCTGATTAACCTTCTTGATCACTGTGATAGTCGGACACTCCATCCTACTGACAGGCGCTCCACTGCTGTACTGGGTGCTGAGACAGGTTGACTCTGGGTTGGCTCTGTATTGCTTGGCAAACGCTCCGTGGGAACCATGGAGACTCCGATAGTAACTGGGCACTCTCGGGTTACTGGGTTACTCTGTGCCTATAAATCATCGGATACTCCAACACTTGGGATGGACACTAGGTGCTCTCGGGTTCTCAGGTTATTGGTTCAGTATAATTCATCGGACACTCCACCATGATGACGGATGCTCCAATACTCTCGCTCATCAGAGAACTCAGGTTGCTGGTGACTATGCTTCGGGTTTGGCGGACACTCCGTCCTACCGACGGACACTCCGTCAATCGGGCGACAGAACCTATGCTCTTGGGTTCTTGGGTAAAGGCTTGGGGATTCATGCCTAGATCTTCAGTGATGGACTTCGAGCATGTGTAAGACATCTCTTATGCAACTTAGGTGGCTTGCTAGGTTCAGGATACTTAGGATTAGGGCTTCAGTTAGCTAACGCAACCAACGACTTACTAAGCTAAGAGAGACCTCGATAAAGAAGGGAGATTGAGCTACAACATACTTGGTTCTCATCCTTGAAGGGTCTCTTACCAAGCAATCCCCGTGATCCATACATGCAAGAGAAGAAAACTTGGGTTAGGGTTTGGGGATTGACCTCAAGATGGTGAGAAGAGAGAGCTCTTGAGCTAACCATGGGATGGGAGATGGTTGAACTCCATGATCCTGACCCATAGCTCCTCTTGCTGTCCTTGGTGAGCTGGATCCACCTTCTCTTCTTCATCCTCTCCACTTTCTCACTCTAGTTCTTGCTTTCTCCTCCTTGCCTTTCATTCTAGAGAAGAGGGAGATGAGAGAAATGGGGAGAGTGAATGGAGCTGAGGTTCAGGGGTTGGGATATTTCTCCACTTCGTGCTGACATGTGGGCCATGTTGGGTCAATGGGTGATAGGACATTTCCCACTCTTTCTAAAGTCGCTGCATTCTTGTCGGATGATCCGATAGTAGCTGCGGGCTGTCCGGTAGGTTACTGCTTGTTGATTCTAAGTTTTGGAATCTGATCCTTCCAAGCTCAAGGTCACGTGGACGTCCATAACCACTTTAGTTATTCTTGATTGCCACGACATCCGAAGTTGGGTCCCTCGAGTGACATTTTCCATTGCTGAGCGTTCGGTTGACTCCGGTTGACCAGAAGGGTGAGAGCTTATGGGGTAACGAAACTTGGGTCGTTACAGCGATCGCGACCCGGTCTTCACCAGCCACCTGTGGCACGACCTCTTCAACATGGTGGGTGTCAAACTTCGCATGAGCATGGCCTTCCACCCCTAGACAGACGGTGAGTCAAAGGTCGTCAACATGGTCATCATCTTGTACCTCCATTGAGCAACGGGGGATCATCGCGTGCATGGGTCCACTAGCTACCATGGGTGTACTATTGCTACAATACTTCGTTCCACATGACGTTGCGCGCCACTCCTTTTTAGGTGGTGTATGGCCGCCCACCACCGCCCCTGCTGCCACACACAATAGATGGAGGCGGTGGACGTCCTCCTGCGTGACTGCGATGACATCCTTGCCGAGGTTCATGAGCGTATTCTCTAGGCTCAGTGGTACGCCAAGCACTACTACGACACCCACCATCGTGAGCTCGAGTTCACGGTGGGTGATTGGGTGTGGCTCCATCTTCTTCATCGACTGACCCACACTCTCGGGACCTGGTCCAACGGGAAGCTCGGGCCACGCAACACAGGACCCTTCAAGGTGCTGGAGCGCGTCGGGCAGGTGGCCTACCACCTTCAGCTTCCAAAAGGCGCCGGCTCCACGACGCCTTCCATGTGGGGCTGCTCAAGCCTTTCCGCAGGGACCCTCCGACGACTCTACCACCGGTGCCACCCACGCACAACAGACGGCTACTGCCCGCGCCGGAACGTGTCCTAGGTGCCCAACTCCATCAGGGTGCCTGGCACGTCCTCGTGCAGTGGCAAGGCCTGCCCAGCGACGATGCCACTTGGGAACTGCTAGGACGAGTTGTTTGAAGATGCAGGGAGAGATGTTATGACCAGCGTTACATTCAAGCGTCAGAACTGCGCCAGTGGCTAGGTGCACCGTGCACGGCGCAGCAGAGGGGCCAAGGCCAAGGATTTATTTCCTTTAGTCTATTTCCCTTTTACTTCCATAAAAATAGGATCTTGATTGATTTGTTAGTAGAGAATAAATACCTCTAAACTTTTATTGAGTAAATTAAGCAAGGCAATTATCTTGTAGGGCTTCCTGGCCTTTTTCCGTGTGACTCTCTCTCTCTCTTGCTTGTCCTTCCCTGCTCGCCCTCATGGCACCAACACGCTGCCCTGTGTTTTAGCCCCTGCCTCCGATCTCCTACCCCTACAACCTCTGCAGTAGCATTAGGATCACCGATCCTATCAACATGTAAGCTCTAACCAAGCATTAAATTTGATCCTTCTATTAGATTGGTAGGGCCGATACCCCTTATGAATGCCCTGGATAGGCTGACCAGCAGATCTCCAAGTCTCCAAGTATTTTGCTATCGATTTTACCTGAGAATGCGAGTGTCAATGCTGAATTCAAAACTTAAACCTAAATGTATGAGTTACATGAATTACTAGAAATATAGCAGCTAAGCTACACTTAATTTGCCTTGCAGGGCCAGGTTGGAGCCATCTCTAGCAAAAATTTGATGAAAGGCAAGGTGCAGAGGACCAAAAATCAGCAGTATTTCTTCTATGTTACCTTAGCGTCTTATTCGTTCAATATGAATCGACGGCTTGGCATGTGCTTTATCCGTTGTAACCCCAATGTGAGTTCAAGATCGATATGGAAGCATTTGTACCAAGGGCGCCGGTGTTGGACTCACTCGAGTGCATGTGCCAGACACAGTAAACTCGAGAAAATAACATTCCTCATATACTACTTTTAAATTTATAAATTGAAATATAAGTCTGTGGGCATAAAACATGCTGTTAATGTGAATATCATATTATCATATCATCGTAGAAGCATTTATTAGAGATTGTGTTGACACTCAAAATTGACCAAAAGAGGCAAACATGGCTTGTATGTAGAGAAAAGAAGTCTAGTTACCGGTTACTAACTCTTTAGATTCAGAATCCAAAACAACGTGGGGTGATGCCCGATCCAAAAGACGAAGAGTCTCACCTGGTGTTCTACTTGATAAAGTTGAAGATGCACGGGGATTGAAATCTTCCGGATCTTCTTCTGTTGGGGTCTCTTCTTTCCCTTGTCGATGGGGCTGCGTCTCCATTGTTGTGTCCAATGAACCCTCTAAATCAAGCAAAAATCAGTCATTCGAAATCTGTCCATGCAATGTAATAGTAGCTTCCTCAAAATCTAATAAGAATAACGATATTTTTTCAAGCAAAAATCACAAATTACTCCCCTCAAGTTTGGCCTATATCGAGATAACCCCCAAAACTAACATTGGTTCAATTTACTCCCTCCAACTATTTCAGGTTGGTCCAATGTAATGAACCCTCTAAATCAAGGAAAAAGCAGTCGTTCGAAATCTGTCCTTGTAATGTAATACTAGCTTCCTCAAAATCTAATAATAATAACTATATTTTTTCATGGAAAAATCCAAATTACTCCCCTCAGTTTGGCCTATATCGAGATAACCCCCTAAACTAACATTGGTTCATTTTACTCCCTCCAACTATTTCAGTTGGTCCAATGTACAGCTTAAAGAGATTTTTCTTTTTTGTTTGTCTGTGTACAAATTGTGTTTTAGTTTCAAATTTTGAGAGGTGACAGAGAGCATTATATTTTATGTTAGAAAAATACATTATGAATTTTTCATCATTCTGTTTTGTACAATATTGTATCTCTACTGTTAATTTATTATTAAATTTCCTATGCTATCAAAATAGTGGTGAAAAATTAAGATATACTTTCTAACATATTATGATGTCCTCTGTCACCTCACAAAATAACATATTAAACCTCAACTTATACGTGGACAAACAAACAATAAATTCTTTTAAGGGTAAACTAGACCAAGTGAAATAGTTGGAGGGAGTAAATTGAATCAAATGTTAGTTTAGAGGGTTATTTGGACATAGGCCAACTTAAAGGGAGTAATTTGAACCTTTTCCTTTTATTCATAAATAATACCCATAATGACATGTAGGCTCTAAACAAGCATTAAATTTGATCCTTCTATTAGATTATTCGGGCCAATTCCTCTTTTGAATGCCATGGATAGACTGACGAACAGATCTTCAAGTATCTGGCTATCGATTCTACCCGAGAATGCGAGTGTCAATACTGAATTCAAAACTTATACCTGAATGTATAAGTTACATTACTAGAAATCTACCACCTAAGCTGCACTTAATTTGCATTGGAGGGCCAGGTTGGAGCCAAGCCATCTCTAGCAAAATTTTGAGGAAAGACAAGGTGCAGAGGACCAAATATCAGTATCTATGTTACCTTAACATCATATTGGTTCAATATGAATTGACGGCTTAACATGTGCTTTATCCATTGTAACCCCAATGTGAGTTCAAGACCGATACGGAACCATTTGTACCAAGGGCACCGTTGTTGTTGGACTCACTCGAGTGCAAGTGCCAAACACAGTAAACTCGAGAAAATAACATTCCTCATATAGTACTTTTAAATTTATAAATTGAAATATAAGTCTGTTAGCATAAAACATGTTGCTAATGTGACTATCATATTATCATATCATCGTAGAAGCATTTATTAGAGATTGTGTTGACACTCAAAATTGACCAAAAGAGTCAAACTTGGCCTGTATCTAGAGCAGGTTTCGCTAACCAGCTAAACTGGTTTTGCTAACCAGCTAAACTGGTTTTGGAACTTTCTCAAATTGCATATTAGATTTCACCATTGCGTTCCTCTCGACGAAAGAATCAAAATGGATATATAGAAGGCCAAATTTGACGTCCAGATGAGGAAATTACACTTCTGGAACCCGTGGAAACTAGCTAAGGCTTTGTTTGGATACCCTCATATCTACCTCAATCTACATGTGTTCAGGTGGATTGAGGTGGAACTTAAATTAATTTACATTACAATCCACCTCAACACTTGTGGATTGAGACGATCCACATGTGTTGAGGTGGAATGAAGTGTAAATTAATTTAAGTGTCACCTCAACACATGTAGATTGAGCTGGTTTTGGCAGCCCAAACCAAATTTGAGTTATTTTGACACAATTTGTAAGGGATTTTGATCCCCATGAGATAAGTCCACCTCACGCTACAAATACAAAAGATCATGGTAAATTTCGCCCAAAAGGATGTTTACGTAAATCTAGTCCCACACCCAAAGGACTAGTGTGTCCGGATCGCTCAGACCACTCGAGGATGGAACTGTATCAAAGCAGGGAAAACCAGATTAGCAAACAATTTCTTCATAGAGCGGCTAGACAATCTAAATTATAGCAATTTCACATATCCAACCACAACATTTTACTGTGTTAGCAGCATTTTGGAAAACAAGCAACTGGCCTCACTACATGTCAATGCAAGCATATCTAAATGTTTAAAGCCAGCCTGTGGGGATACCTGCTGACTAATGAACTGTATATGGTAAAGAGTCCTTATCTTCTTCCTCAAAATAAAATATTGATTAAATAAAATAAGGAGCATTACCAGCTGTGCACTCAACATTCTCAGAACTATATCCAAACACATTTGCAGATGAATCTGTATTCTCCATAGCTATCTGGTCAATTCAATGTAAAGGTTAAGTTAGAAACAAAAACGCCAGTACTGATTATATCACTTTTAAAACATAGAAGAAAGATTTTGAAACTTTGATCATTTAATTCACATTTACACAAAAGGGTATTTAGATTTGTGAATAGAAATTGAACTTATAGACTTGCCATCAAAGTACTGTCATTTAACTAGGAAAACGTAGCAGACTTCTGACTATTGAACTTCACTAGATCCGTAACTGTCTAGTTAACACTCACTAAGATTGTTAACTGATTTTAAAAATAGTTGAACTAGTTTTTTTTTAAAAAAATTACCTGTTAGGATCCAAAAGTTGTCAAATTAGGTTCAGAAATTATTGGCATCTAATTGTGGAACCACAGTTTAGAAACTGGTGCAGTTTTTAGAATTTGTTAGACTCCATAAAAACTGGTACCCAGTTTTCCAAAAATGTTAAGCGATAATCACTAAATAATTATCTAGTTGATTATTTGAACTTACTGTTTCCAGGTACTAGTATGAAGTTATGCCTTCTTTCTTTTTGGTGCTAAAAATGCTAATGAAGTCTGCTCTTCATGCCAATGAAACAGAAAAGAGAAGTTTACCGGCTCAAAGGGATTGCTTGCTTCTTGCTGTGGATTTGCCCTGTCAGTGGTACCCTTTCTTGTTTCTGGGGTCTCAGGAATTTCTTCAGCATCTGTTTCCCCAACAATACCCTCAAGGTCGCTGCTCTGAACCATGTGGCTAGCCAAACAGGAATGTTTATTGTTCTCTGTAGAGACAATAATATGTCTGGAAAATGAGAGTGCAAGCCTTGAATCATCGGTCAACACAAACTTGAGATTTGTCATCTTATTTACAATATCAGGAAATGATTTCTTGAAACCACAACCGGTGAGGTCCAATGTATGAAGCCTCCTTAAATTGATTAAAGTTTCTGGTAGCTCAAGGGAAATATGTGACAGATTCAGATTCTCCAAATTTAATAAGTTGCCAAGAAACTGAAGTGACTCTTGAAGCCCAAAGCAGCCTTCAAGGTTCAAGACCCGGAGAAAACAAAGATCACCAAAAGATTTTGGCAGCTCCTGTAGACTGATGCAACCTGCTAGGTTCAGAATTTCTAATGTTTTTAAATTACCGAATAAGTGAGGCAATTGCTTAAGCATAGAACAGCTTTCTAGGTTCAGGAACATGAGAGAATAGAGTTCATGGAAGGATTCTGATAATTGCTCCAGTCTGGAGCAACCTGATAGGTTGAGATCACCTAAATTTTTTAAGCTACCGAGTGATTGAGGCAATTTTTCAAGTTCAGCACAACTCGAGAGATCCAACAATTGCAGTGCAGAAAAACCACAGAGGGTTTCAGGTAGTTCACTAACTCCAGAACAACGTGACAGATTAAGGTGTTCTAGTCCCTTGAGATCTCCAAAACTCCGAAGCAAGTCTCTAAGGTTGGGACATTCTTGCAGATTCAAATATTTTAGCTTCTCAAATGGTCCAATGGGATCTTGTGGTACACTGACAGAAGTTTTTGAAAGATCCAGTGCCTCAAGATTCTGCAAACTTCTCAGTTCAGATGGTAATGACTGAATTGCTGAGTGAGAAACATCCAAGTATTTCAGGTTCTTCAACTGGCCAACAGAAGAGGGTAACTCAAGAAAGGAACATCCACTGAGGTCCAATACATTCAAGTGCCTCAGTGCGGAGAGGGCTTCTTCAGGGAGTTTTCTTCCTTTGCAGCCTTTGAAACTTACTGCCCTTGCCCTGGTGAGGAAACCTTTTGGAATTGTTGAAGCTTCAATGCATTCTAACAATAGGGCATACCGGATAGTTACCTTTTTTTTGCTCCTAACAGGTGCTATTTGATCTTCCAAAATTATGAGCTCATCACACGACAGATATCTGGCAAAGCTATGCACCAAGCTGTGCATTTCAAGCACATTTTTACCATTGGTGAGGACCATACCATTCGCCTGGATATACAAAATACTTAATCATGCGCTTGACATGAAAATAAATATCTACCTACAATTTTTCAACTAGTCTCAGTTTGAGATTAGAGTATGGCTACACATACAAACATCTGAGTACAACATAATATTCAATGGTTCAAATCACTTGGGTGAAGACCTATAAACACATAAAGTTTTTTTTTTGATGAATTCAGGAGGGGTTTCCCCCTACTGTCCTTTATTAATAAAAAGAACAAGTCTTTACAAAAGGTGTCACGAGACAAAGAAGGTAATGAAAAAAATAAGCAAAATTACACATAGATGCATTGTTGTAATTGAGCTGTAGTTTATGGTTGTGTGCAAAGCATTTCCCAAAAGTTCAAAGAATATTCAAAAAAGGTTAGTCATCAATAGATACTGTATGCATTTGGATCTGGTTAATTCAGGTATTTAATTATCTTTTAAGTTACTGCTCTTAAGCTTTTATCAATGAAGTTGTATAAAAATCAAGCGATCCATGAAGACAATAGGAAAAAGGGTTTTGTGATCAAGAAAAACTTGAATCCACAATTATTTCTGTTCACCTTGATTTTAATTGCATGGTAAGTAGATTTTGGGAGTTTCAAGTTGTTTGGATTATTTCTTACTTTTTTCCATGCCCTCTACTGGCTATTTATTTTGTTCAATGCACATAAACGCTATTAGTGCACATCATTGCATTAAGTAAAAGTAAGGTGCCTGGAGTGAGGTTGTGATCTTTGTACGGGGCCGATTTTTTCCTCTCTTAATACAAAGGTACGCAGCTGTCCTGCGTAGGAAAAAAAAAGGTTTCAAATATATCATAGCTAGCCTTAGCTCTGACTGCACTTGCACTGCACACAACAAGGATAACAAAAACAACTACAACACTCAGTGTTATGATCCTTAGATCATTTGGGATAACCACTGCCAGGAAGATCGCCCGACAAAGTCAGCGTAGAGGGAGACTAGAGTGGAGAAATTGGATTAATTCTTTTTCATTGCCTGATCAAAAGGAGACACCCACCTCATTCTTATATAGATGAGAGGAGACTTGACCCCTAAGAAACTAATCTTTAGAAATAAGGAAGTAATTAACCTGATCTAATCTAATCTCTTTCCTAATCCTTATCCCTTGCCATGAGAGGCAGCTGGGCTGGCCCTCCGGCCACCCATAACACTCAGTGCTACGCTTGATCCCACAGCTAGTTGACCCTCCAGCCCCCATCATCGCAAACTAAACATGCCTCATCTTTGGACATAGGGAGTAGGAAGTCCACAATGTTTAGTGTCAAACAGTTGGACACACTTATTATACGGTGTTCCCAAATCAAGCAACCACCAATGGAATCAAAGCTCCATCTCAATTATCTTGTCACTATATTGCTAGCTGAAACTTCGTGAAGAAAATGGGTTCATATATGATCCATTTAAAAAGGAGAACACAGTAGTGAAGCAAATGAAAAACATGAAATATCCGTCCTCCCCTCTAAGCAGCACTATTCCACATCTAAATGTAGCGGTTTATTCTATACCCAAAATTCAATACTGACAAAACAATCGTGACTACTGAACTGAATGTACTGTACTACTGAACCACGTTTGTTAGCAGGCTGTCAGTAGTCGTGCTCAGTTGTTGCTACTCAAATTGCATTCACGCATTTGGTCTAGCTACATTTTCTACTAAGCGTGACTATTGGCAGCCTGCTAGTGAAACATGTGTCCATGTTCACGATCAATTGTGTCAGGGTGTGGTAGAGGCTGGAACTTTGTTCCCTTATCTAAAAAAAAAATTGTGTCAGGGTGTAGAATGAAACGCTACACCTAGCGTGTAGAGTAGTGTTGAATCAATTAAGTTATATCCATAAAAATGGAAATCACAAGGGATAAATCACTTTCTTCAGACGCAATATGATCGGAGTACATGAAATGTGTTTAACCTAGTATCCTTCTGAAAAATACAACAACTTATTGTTGGTTGAAAACTAACCCTGTCACACGATGAAGTGTGCTTCTACTTTACCTAGAAGACAAATTTCAGATTGTCCTAACACATCCTCTGTACACAAAATACTTCTGGTTATTTTTGTAACATCATAGATTTCCAATGTGAAATTCAAGCGGCTGTTCTTAATTAACATCATAGTCTTGTAGCCAAGATATCAGCAAGAGGAAATTTTTATCGTACTACTAGATAAAATGACTTTAAATGAAAACATGCAAAGCAGAACCAGATATACTGGGGATTCAGTGATGCTGATATTGATGTTTTTCTACCAGTAAGTGATGTGCTATTCTCTATCAACTGTTACAAATTTGCACTTCTCTCTTTTCCACCATTCTGTATTGTCTTTTCTTTTTTCTTCCATTTCTGCCAGATAAAGTTGTAATACCATATTGCTTTCTTCCCTAGCTCTTCTCGTTTTACACATGCTTAGTCGGATTGGATTGGATACCACATGCATAGTGTTTTCATTGAGAAAATAAAAAAGGAATCCGGCAATATTTTGTCTTTATTGAAAAGTTTGATAGTAAAATCATAGGATGGCTGTTGACGCAATTAAAATAGAACAAGGGAAAGAACCCTAATGAATTAGCAAGTAAAGATAGGATGTCATTTTGTTGAAAAAGACACATTGACTCTCTTTGGTTAAAACTGTAAAAATGAAGAATTTTTTCTATTTTGTATGGATGGTTGTTTTTAAAGTCACAATTATTATGAAGTGCCATCTTGAGTATAGGGAACTTTTGGGTCATACCGAGCATGGCTCTGGAGCTTGAAGAAAGAATACTGAGAGAAGGGTCTGGATATAATTCTTCCCTTGCACATATGGAGATAAGATCCCGTGATTGGATCCAAGCATGTCAAGTGCACTCCACTGCCAAATAAGCTTTTCTGTATCAATATGAAATCCTTTGGGGAAGATGGACAAATATCCAAGGCATGATTTCAATTGTGATGGCATTCTATAGTAAATTTTTTTGAGTGGTTGGAACATTTTAACTTTGGCCACTATTCGTTTCTCCAGATGTCATAGTTCTTTGTTGTTTGCATGTTTCACAACATTTTTACCCTTTGCATGCAACACTGAATTCAAAGAATGAGCAACTATTGGCATGCCTTGACACAGCCTGACAACATGGTCCCTGTTTTCTTGATCTTCGGATGCAACTCCAGAAAATATTGTCCAACAGTCACTGTCAGATAAAAGGCCTAATTTGTAGGGTGAAACGGTATTAAATAACTTGGCAACCTCTTCACTGGATGTTGTGACTATTACTGAACAAATCACAGTGCTCATCATTTCCTTTAGCTCATCAAGTTGGTTTCTATCCATGCTCCAGAGATCATCTAGCACAACAAGACTTCTTTTATCAGTAAGAACTTCTCGAAGAAGATTCCTTAGGGTCCACTTGTTCTTTTGCGACGGTCCTTCCTCTTTTTTGGCAGCTTGTGAGATTATACCATTGATAATATAACAAAGATCAAAGCTCATATTAAGACTGATCCATATATGGTGATCAAACTTGCAGTCATCTCCCCGGTCGTTGAAAATTAGCCTTGCTAGAGCTGTTTTACCAATTCCAGAAAGGCCAACTATGGGAATGATGGAAAATGGGCCAGCATCGTTTATTATTTTTGTTATATTTTCCTTGTCATTGTCCCTTCCAATGATTGAATTTAAGTCAGAAGAATCAGGCCCATCACTTGTCACCAGATCTGGCTTACTGTGATGAAGTAACCAGAATATGATGGACTTTTCTGATTCACAGTCCAGCTTTTTCCTCACCATCTTCATTCTGGAGGCCATGGTAGAAGGCAAGAAAGAAGGACCTGATGAGCAACAGAATACCTCCTGCAAATTCCATTTCAATTAGGGCACATGCTCTCACGATTTCTCACTAAAATAATATTTTCATAAATATTTTCCTAGAAGGAATGCACTTCGTGTAATATTTTCTCCGGGAGATATCTGTATAGAGTTGGATTCACTAATATATATATATGGAGGCCGAATTCAATGCACATACAAATAAGACATTTGAACATTACTAAGAGCTAATTTTTCTGTTTTTTCTAAAAGGAAAAATGATAGAGCTATTAAATTAAATGTAGAAAAATAGTTGAAATAATGGAATATGTATTATTCATCAATCAGATAAGATACCATCAGCTATAACTATAAAGGGCATTGAGGTTCTTCCACACTCAGGACAAACAATCTTTTTATAGAAAATTAGGATTGCCAAACACCTAGATTCTCCAGCCCAAGATTCTCTAAACAGCTAGTTCCCTAGAAAGGCTCCACTGTGTTGGATATAATCCTTGTGTCTATTGTTTATCTAGCTAGTATAGTATATTATCTTTTGCTAGCTGCCAACATATGTGTAAGTCGGCTATTTTTCCTTAGGTAGTAAGAATAGGCAGCTGTCTCTAAAGTTTGCAAGTCAATAGTACAATTTAAACTTTGCTTGCAGAAGCTGTATAGGGGGATAGGTTAGGTGAAAACTAGCAGCTATCTAGTAATAGTATTCAAATCTTTTCTTTTACTAGTAGCTGGGACAGTAGAACTTGCAGCAGTAGCAGCAGTAAGGTCGGCTCTACAAACCGACTTCATAAAAGGAAAGCCAGTTTGCTTTAAAACAGAACATATGTTCTAAACTCCAGCTACTCTACTCACCACTGTGCTTAGGGATGAAAACGGTACGGATATTTTCCGACCGTATTCGAGACCGAATCCGTTTAGAGGGGTTTTAATCCGTCCATATCTGAGTCTGGATATTTAACATCCGATACTGTATTCGTATTCGAATATTTAAATCACATATTTATGATGTCGATATCCAATCGTATCTTATCCGGCATTTTTTATACTATCCGTATTCGAATCCGAATCCGGATATAAATATGAAAACAAATACGATATCAGTGATATCCGCCCGTATCCGATCCGTTTTCATCCCTAACTATGCTTATCGCACTATTAAGGTTCTATTTGGATCCTATCGTTTAAAATTTAGTCACATCACTTTAGCTCTTGAGGCTTCAACAGAAAGTCTAAGTGATGTCTAAACTTTAACCAACTTCTTCATAAAAAAATACCATTAGTTTATTAGACCAGACAAGTAAGCTAAAATGTCTAAAATTTAACTTTTAACTTTAGCTAATTAAACTTGAGACCATTAAGATCAAATATGGCCTAACACACTGAAATAAGCTGTCCGGGTAGAGCCTGGACAATTCTAGCTTTATATTATAATCAGGTTGTATCACTGGATTGTCGCATTGAATGACAGAAGCCTGGTAAATGAGGCTGCGTCATTGAAAAAGGCCGCGTAGGCTGTCCCTTGTGCAGTCGATTCGCAGAGAATGAGGTGGGCACAGAGAAAAGTAGCATTGGAGTAGCTTTTATCCATGTGAGGCATGCGGTTAGTGTAGTTTATCTCCTTCGTTTTTTTTAGGTGCCTTCTATGTTTAGATGGCTGGCTGGCTTAATCCCTAGCCTTTCATTGTTAGCGCATGGCTGGCCGAGTCCTTCCCTGGTCTTGATTCTATAAACCAGGTAGAGTACGTGCAGCCTCTCACTTTGCATGTGCCTGCGCTCCACATATATATCCCCTGGTCTTCATTCTATAAACCAGGTAGAGTATATGGAGTGCGCACTATATATTTGTATTCTTGTACGTCAGCTGTATACAAGCCCAAGCATGTTTGCGCTATCATGGTATCTCAGACCGTTACGATCCCGTGACCACTTGCTTCTGCTAAACCTCACCTGCCTGCGCAGTCGCCATGGCCCCTGGTGACCCTCCGTCCGCTCCCACCGCCATTGATGCCCAGCAGCATGCCGAGGACGCGGCCGCACAGGAGAAGGCCCACCAGCACCTGATTGACGCTGTCGGTATTTGAGGACCGGCAACTCATCACGGGGTTACCTGGGACGATGGTTGGTAGGCTTCGATGTACGCTGAACTTGGCGGTAAACGCAAGAGACAATGATTTATACTCGTTCAGGCCGCGATGTGCGTAATATCTTACGTCCAGTGCGGTGCGTAGCCTTTTGCGTTGGATTGGTTTGCACTATGTAAAAAACAGTCATATCTACTAGCGTCCCCTATAGACGCCGAATGAACACGCGTCTGTGATATGAGTTCACAGACGCACGTTCCCAACAATGCGCATTGCCAACACGTGTCTGTAGTAAGTCGGTGGGTCAACATGCGTTTGTGATAACTCGTTAATATATATGTTGGCGGGTCAACACGTGTCTGTGATAACTTGTTGCTACCGACATGTGTTCAGAAGCTGCGTCTGTAATTACGGGAACATGTGTTAGAGATATCTTATGAGAGACGCGGCCTAATAAACATGTGTCACACATACTTTGTTCACGGACCTGAAAAAATTATTGAACGTAATTGATGGACAACTAAAGTCCGCGTACCCCTTCAACCTTCCCCCACGCGTACGTCCCCGACTCCACTACTGCTCATCGTCGAGACTGCTCCGCGCCGCAACAATTACACACGTTAAGGTAAGCATCTCATTCTGGCGGCACTTGCCGGTCTCATAACATATTGGAAAAAGTCTACTTAACCCTCTTAGGAAACTCCCTTGGGGTGGTCAGAGTTCGAGTCTCAAGGGACTCACTCTTTATTTGTGGCTTCGGCTGCAGTGACTAAGGGAAAAAATCTCCCTCGTCTGCCCTACATCCAAAGCATAGGTCTATGGCTAGCTCATCTCACGGAGCTGCAGTGTCGCTGTATATGGGTAGGGCAGGGATTTCGGGGATTTTCTCGATCTGCGTGAGAAGATCTTCTTAAGCCAAAATATCTGGGGCTGTCTAGCCACCGCGGATCGAGTTTTTTTACTTAACCCCCTCAACTATTGATGGTTGTCTACTTCACCCCCTCACCTATAAAACTAGATATTCTACCCCTCAAACTATTGAAAACCGTCTAAATAATCCCCTGAGGCGGTTTTGCTAACGTGGCATAATAAAAAGTCTATATAACCCCTTAACATATCAATTGTTGACTGCATGACCACTTCAACTATAAAACTTGATATTATAGTCCGTAAAGCATCAAATAATGTTCAAATAACTCATCAGATGGTATTTAGGGTCGTTCGGACACTATATCCCGCCACACTGGCCTAAACACACATGCTTACATGCAAGCCATTTGTTGCCTCCACCTCCCTACTCTTTCTAGACTCACCCACCACCCAACGAGTAGCATGTGACATCTTGGCTCCTGCTCCACCTCCCATCACTCGTCAATGGCATTGAGCTCAAGCACGCCACGCCTACATCGTTGTCGTTCAACCCCTCCCACATCCTCCATCCGGTCATCCTTCAATTTTTAGTAGCCATAGGAGGAGAAAGCGAGAGGGGGTGAGGATGTGGGAGGAGCCGGATATGACAAGGACGCAAGCATAGTGGATGTACTCAATGTCGTTGAGTGCATGAGGTGGAGTAGGAAACAAGACAGTGCTCATTGGGCGGTAGCACAAGCCTGGAAAGAGTTCTGATGGGCCTATTTGCAAGCATAGTGCTTAGGCCAGTGTGGTGAGATACGGTGTCCAAACGACCATACATGACCATCATTTGAACATTGTTAGATGCTTTAAGGGTTACAATATATCACATTTTGTAGTTGAGGGGGTCATGCAGTTAACCCTTGATATTGATATGTTAGAGAGTTATATATATATATATATATTTAATATATCACAGCAGTAAAACCACTTTCAGAATCGCCTTAGGGGGTTATTTAGACGGTTTTCAATAGTTTGAGGGGTAAAATGCCTGATTTTATAGGTAAGGGGGAGAAGTAGACAACCACCAATAGTTGAGGGGGTTAAATAGACTTTTTCCATAACGTAATAGAAATTGGGACCTATAAGTCTCTGTACTTAGTAAAAGGCTTTGTTCCATGACTTATGCAATGATAGTGATGATACTATTGAATCCTTGAATATGAATACAGAAGTGAGGCTCATGTCCCAAAATTCCCAAGTAGTTTTAGCCATGAATAAAATATGATCACTTTTTTGTCTTTTTTGATTGACACATGACATATATGTATAAAATAAACAGCAGTTTTGCCGAAACACCGTTTGTCAGGGCATAAGCTAATCCTCACAAGAGGGGGATGACAGGGCCGGGAATCATTCAATTCTTGCTTGTGAGTAATATTGCCGAGGTAATTGAGCAAGGATAATTCACATTATTCCATTATGTTTGGATCTAATTATATTCAATCGTCACCATGGTGCACAGGGGAATCATACCTATACCTTGTCTATGACCAACATTGACAAGGTAATTCAACAAGCAAATCACTTTAATTCATGTCTTTCAATTTAGTTTGGATCTAATTATATTCACTGTTCACAACAGCGCACAGGGGAATCATATGTACATAATCATTATGACCAACATTCACTAGGTACTTGCACAAGAGCAAATCACTTTTGTTGAAATGCTTCAATTCAGTTTGGGACTAATTATATTCACTCTGTGTTGCAGCCACTAGGGGCACATAGGGAGCTATCTGATGAAGCACAACTACCTCGTTTCATTATGTAAGTCCATGTATAGAGATCAGTGTCTTATTGTGTAATCAAGGGGCACCTTGGGTAGTACATCAGCTCATAGTGTCCGCACATTCTATGTTAGCGTGGATTGCTATTGTAAACCTTAAACTTATTCTTGGACATGATGTATGGATTTGTTGATTATATATGTATGGTTTGTTTAGTAGGCTATTAGGTTATATCTAAATTAATAAATATTGTGAAAACACAATATCATAACCAGATGCAATAACATTCCATCACTGAAGGTCATCAACGTCGGCTCAAAGATGCAATCATTCTGTCAGTGAAAGTCATCAATGCCAGCACAAACTACCAGCGGTGATCTAGTAGTTATCACCACCAGGTTAGTGCATGACCTATCATTGATCAATTTTTTTTATCACCACTGGATTGGACCACTGCCCGGTGGTGATCAAACACTCATCACCACCTGATTGCACCGCTGACCGGTGGTGACCAAAACCTCATCACCGCCGTATCATGATGTAAACCGACAAGGGTTTAGGATCATCAATGCTGGATCAAAATTGTTACTTGGCGATGACCATGCCATCATCAAAGACAGATTAATCGTCAAATCGACGGTGTTAGCATACTATCACAACCGGTTTTCAACCGGCGGTGATGACCATGGTCGATATTTCACCGCCATCACTTGTGATGACCTTTCTCCACCGGTGATGGAGACATTTCACTGCCATCCCGATAATGTCTCCGCAATTACTACTCCACCCGAGGCATCTCTAGGTGCATTACACCGTCCAAGGAACATCCACATGTATTCCCTCATCTACTCGCTTCAGTCTGATTGTATTATTGTGTCCTGTGTTACACTACTACAGAAAAACTTTTGCGAGGCGTTTGGAAATAGGCCTCGGAGGCGAGGCGGACATTTCAACCGTCTCGGTTAATGCTTGGGATTAACCGAGGCAGGCATTTTTATTAACCGAGACGGTTACAATCAATCGCCTCGCAAAATAGATTTACCGAGGCGGTTAAAAATATCTGCCTCCTAAAATCTGTTAACCAAGGCGGGCCTTATAAGTGGCCCACCTCCAAAAATGCTTGCATTTTTTAAGGTGAGCCACTTATAAGGCCCGCCTCGGTTAATATGGTCAAGCCCACCCAGAATCCATCTCAGCCCAACTTGGCCCGACACCACGTCACAGTATATATATGCAAGAATGAAACCCTAGCCCTCACTCTCTCTCTCACCCGGCCGCTTGCGACCCTCAGTCTCTCCCTCGTGACAGCATCTCTCCCTCGTGACTCTCCTGCAGTCCGGCTCCCTCTCCCTCTCTCGCGACTCTCTCCGCTCCGGCCTCCCTCTCCCTATCCACTCTGGCCTCCCTCTCCCTCTCCAGAGCCTGTGGCGCGGCCCCTTCGGCAGTGGCGCGACACCTCCTTAGGCGACGGCGTGGCGCGGTGGGCGCGGCCCTCCTCCGATGACGGCGTGGCGCGGTGGGCGCGGCACGTCCTCCGGCGAAGGCGGGGCGCGGTGGGCGCTGCACCTCCTCCTTCAACAGCGGAGGCACGGCGGGCGGCCCCTCCCTCACCCCGGAGCACCTCCACCACCGCCCCCCTAGCTGGATCCAGCGGATCCGGTGGCAGGCCCGCCCCCGGTGGTGGATCTAGGGCCGGCGCGCTTCCTGGCAGTAGATCCATGGCTGGCGAGGCCGGATCTGGCGGCGGGGCGGCTAGATCTGGTGGTGGGGAGGCGGATCCGGCGGGCGAGGTGGGCGGCGCTCCTCCTCCAGCTAGCAACGGCGGCGGTGGCCCGTGGATGGGCTCGGCAGGCCCGTGGGTGGGCTCATTGGGCTTGTCCATGGGCTTTGATTTTTTTATTTTTTTATTTGATTTACCAAGGCGGGTTAGCAACCACCTCGGTTAAGGCCACATTAACCGTGGCCTTTTGGCCGAGGCGCTTGCAAAAACTGCCTCGGTTAACCCTTTTTGCCCGTCTCGGTTAAATTTTCTGTAGTAGTGTTAGTGCATAAAAGGAGACGAATGTGTTAGTCTCACAAACACAACAGAACCTTCGCACCTCCACCTTCTCTGTTCTTGTTGCTCCCGAGGATTATATTCCACATTCCACCTCCTGCATGCACAGAAGTTAGAAGAGCAGGCCTTCAGAACTACGCTCATCTGCGACACCTGCTCAAGTGTGCCATTCTAGCCTCTGCGTGCATGGAAGTTGGAAGAGCAGACCTCTGGAACCTATGTCCATCTGCAACGCCTACTCAGGTGTGCCATTCTAGCCTCTGTGCGCACAGAGGTTGGAAGAGGAGGCATCTAGAATCTATGCCCGTCTATGACACCTGTTTGGGTGTGCCGTTCCATCCTCTACACACACATAAGTTGGAAGAGGAGGAATCCAGAACCTATGCCCATTTACGACACCTGCTCAGGTGTGCCGTTCTGACCTCCGCACGCATAGAAGTTGGAAGAGCAGGCATTCAGATCCTAAGACCGTCTACTACACCTGCTCGGGTGTGCCGTTCCAGCCTTTGCGCGCATAGAAGTTGAAAGAGCATGCCACTGGAGCCTACGTCCATCTATGACGCCTGCTTGGGTGTGCAATTGCAGCATCTGCGTGCACATAAGTTGGAAGAGCAAGCCTCCAGAACCTACGTCAATCTGCGCCATCTACTTGAGTGTCACTACTACAGATATGATTTGTAGCAACATGAGGTTCGCCTCTAAAAATGGTTTTTGAAACGAGACACCTGGTATTTTCAGCCGCCTCTAAAAGTACCCTATTTTTAGAGACGACTCTAGATGCAGCCAGCTGAATCTAGAGTCGTCTTTAAAAATGTGCAGCATAGTAAAATTTGAATTTTTAAAACAACCTCGGTTGGAGAAATGACCAAAACAAAAGCCGTAGATCTCAAAGCTTTATACAACTTATTGTTTACAACTTTTTCATTTGAAATCATCTATCTAAGAAAAATTATGTTTGAATTTCTCGCATTTGAAATTCAAATTTTTAGAAAAACCTCGGATGGAGAAACGACCAAAAACAAAGTTGCAGATCTTGACGATATCTATCTACAACCTTACAGCTGAAAAAATTTTCATTTAAATTTGTTTAGGGTCCTAAATACTCATTTCAAAATTAGACGAAGATAATATGATGAGAATGCGTGAGGCTGTAAGTTGTGGGTTCGATGCCCTCATGGCCTCACAATGCACGTTTTCTGCTTGAAAAGTTAGCTTCTGTTCCTAGCCGCCTCTAAAAATCCAATTAGCTCCTATTCCTAGCCGCCTGTAAAAATCCAATTTGTAGAGACGGCTACTCTACAGAGGTTTTCCTGCCGCCTCTTCAAATTCTCTAGGTAGTATTGTGTGTGGGCAAATTAGGTTTTTAGGAAGCGCAAGATCGCGCGACTCCTCCTGTTCATCTTCTTCTCGGTGGCCACTACTCAATGTCAGCGAACCACTAACTGCATTGACTATGAGGTCCCTGACTTTGAACATCTCGCTATGTCGACTAGTGAGAAAAGCGTCATCGGTGCCCAGCACATGTCTGTCCCTGGGTATATATTTTGATCTTTCTGGATTCATCATATTCAGTTTGCTTGCAATAATGTTCAGTATGGCGTTCATCGTGTCTACTACTGTGAGTAGACCACACAAGCACGTATATGATGCCACACACTTTTTATTATTTTTTTGGATTATTGAATCATGCCTAAATAACTAACAATCTACTCCTCTAACTTTGCAAGCCGTTAGCATGTGTGAGGCGTGAGCGAATGGTATGCAACAATTAAGGAATCATACTCGTGCACTCCACTTTGTGAAGATCAACTCGATAGTTTCTCCTACCATACCACTCATAACCGAGGTTCTACTTGGCAGGACCTAACATTATACACTAGCCTTTGGGGCCTATATGCTTCTCTAGTTTGGTTGGCGGCCAATAATTCTGTCAAATCCAAATACTCTTTTCTAGCTTTTCCCGACTTATCAATCTCTTAGAGCCTGTTTGGAAGTTCAGTATTTGTCCCTAAACCATTGTAAATTACAGGTCCTAGATTTTTTCCGACCTAGGCCGCAATTACATGTTTGGATGACCGGTCAACCCAATAAGTTTACATCCGGTTTGGCCCAAAACTGGTGGAAAAAAAGTTTCATATCATGAGGCCTGAAAAAAAAGAAAAAAAGTCTACATTACCTCCCTCAACTTTTGTGAAAGTCTGCTTTTCCTCTCTGAACTCTAAAATCGGGTAAACCACCTCCCTAAACTTTTAAAACCGTTCGTTTTACCTCCCTGACCGGTTATAAGCGATTTTTGAAAAATCATAAAATAAAAATTCCAATTTTATTAGATCTAGTCTAACAAAATTGGAATTTTCATTTTATGCCTTTCTTTGTGTTGTGTGAGTGCTGGAATTTTAACTGAAGTGCTCACTTCACTAGCTTGAGGATGCGATGTCGGATAGGATATAAAGGCTGGGACACACTATTTTGATAGTTGCACTAGTTCGATGCATGCATCAGTTCAGTTGGTGTGCTCGTTCTTACTAGTATACTACTATTTCTTTGGAGGAAGAAGTTGATTGCCTTTAGCTACAGCCAGTACTTGAGTCTGGTTGCGTTAGTAAGCCTGGATATGATATAGAGGCTGGGACACAATATTTTGATGGCCTCCCGTTGCTTTGACACACAGACTGCCTCTATGCATAACCACAAACCCCTCTGTTATGATTCTGAAAATATTATTAGATTTGCCATGCTACTCAAAAATATTATTGTTCTGGTGTGGTTTACTCTAATTGAAGTCTACTGTGGTTTACTCAGAAAATTTATGCACCTAATTAGTTATTTAACAAGTAGGACTCCTATGGTCCAATATAAGATTCATCTTCTATGTTTTGTTGCGATACAACATTCTCATTTATGCCATCAGATTATTTATTTATATACTCCTTCTCTGGACTATGAATGCTAGTAGATACATTCATCCGATGGATATGGAAGAAGATTAACATTTGAATATTTGATAGCTTTTTTTCTCTCCTGTTGTAGCGTACGGGCATATTTGCTAGTTTCTTATAACGTTGGCTCCAACATTTTTTTATATGCTTCGGAGCTGTATTTTTTGTTAACATTGCTATCGAGAGTTTTGTTTCCATTTTGACAATGATGAAGATGAACAAGAGAACAGTAATGATAATACAAGTTCTGGGACAACCGGACCAAGTAGAGGCAGATCAAAGAGAAAAATGATGCAAAGTCAGTGCCACGCATTGAAGAAACTATGTCAGATTTTATGAGTTTCAAAAAGAACAAGCTGTAGCAAAAGCACAGAATAAATGTTAAGGTCAAGAATTTTCAATGACAAGATGCTTGGATGTGTTGAAAGACATGGTTGATTTGTCACATGATGTAAAGATCCAAGCTTCTGAGGTTTTTAAGGATCCTCAGAACAGAGAGATATTTTTAGGCTACGAAACAAGACTTCGTGCTTTGTGGCTGACAAGGGAAGTGAATGTAACACCCAAATTTTAGAGATAATGAATTTTGAATAAATTAGATAACAATTAATGGTAAATTAAAATTTTTAAAACTATTTGGTGATGCATTCATGCTGTTGCATTTATTTTATTTTGTGGTGTGGATATATTTGTTTTATTTGATTTGGTTTAGGAAAATTTGATTTGAAAATGTGGTTGGAAAATTAGAAAAAAAAAAGAAAACTTACCTTCAGCTGGTGGCCGACGGCCCGTTCAGGGAGGCCTGCTTCCTCCTCACTGTGCCCGCGTGGGCCGTTCAGTGGCGTTGCGGACCGAGCCAGCCGAGCCCAGTATCGCCGCGGCCCAGTCGGCCGATCCAACAGCCGCGCCCTCCCTCCTTTCTACCGTTGACAGGTGGGGCCCGGACGTCGGTCTTCTTCTACCTCTCGTATTCGTTCTGGACTCCAAACCGAACACGACCATGTCGGTCGGTTCCGAGATTTCCGGGCAAGTCTAACCAAAATCAACGATTTGAGGCTATAAATAGGACGCCTTGACCCTCTATTTTCCGTTTTTCATCTAAACCGTGAACTCTACCGCAAGGAATCGAAGGTTTAGGGTTGAGGTGGTTGGAGGTGACGGTTGCTCGCGGGTGGAGCCGTCGGGTGGATTCGGGGCCGATTTCGTGGCATTGGTGAGACCGCATTCTTCTCCTCTTTAGTTCTAGGCTATTCCTTTGGATGGAGGCGGTCCTAGTTGCGGTTTTGAAGCTCGCCGATGGTGCGGCAATGGCGCCGCCGCCCCTTGTTGCCGTGCGTTGCGTGTGGTTCACGTGGCTAGTTTTTCTTAGAGTATTTGAGTTCGTGCGAAGCTTCTCTTTCCGTAGGATCAAACGCGGGCTTGAATGGTGGTCTCGGTGGGGAGAACCGCCATCTCCGGCCATGAAAGGGCCACCGGCCATGGGGTGTTGCCGGCCGGACTTGGAGATGGAGGTCGGACTTTTTACTGTAGAGTTGCAGGTGATTGTGAGCCGTCCGTTTTTGAATCAACGGCCCAGATTAGAAGATACCCCTTCGCGGGGTAATCTTTCTAAAGAGACCCTCAACTTTTTAGTAATCAACCCGCCATCCAAAGCGTATTGCTGAAAATACGTTTTCGTGTTTTAAAAGCGTATTTTCTCCCGGCTAAATCAAAAATACGTTTTCAGGTATTTACAGTTTTGCCACTAGGATTGTTTTGGTCATAAAATCTTCGTTTTAACTCCGATTTGATCCGTTCAAGTTGCGTTAGGTTCGTATTTGCGAGCTCTACATGTTAGTGTAGTTGTACAGTTAATTTTGATAATTTATTTTTCGAGTTTATAATTAAGTATTTATTTATCTATAGGAAATCTTAGAAAATTCATAACTTTCACGTTTTAACTCTGAATTTGGTGATCTTTGCGTCTGTGTGATCGTAGAAACGTGTAGAAGAGTTTTATAAACTTTTATTACTGTTTTGCTACTGTTGGTGTACTGTTCTAATTATATCTCTTTGTTTGCTTCGTGTATGTTTGTTTGGATGCATGTATGTTGTTGATTGATGATCAAGTATAGAAGGTGAGCAGTATCTGGACGATTCGGAGTATTACTTTGAGCCAGGTCAGCAGTATCACTTGGGGAGTTTTGATCAAGGCAAGTATAACACAGGACTATCCTTGTTACCTATACAATGAAATTATCATACATATGCATGTGCTTACCTTGACAACCTTAGAGATTATAAACTAGTGATTGTTATCTTGATTCCTTGTCAACCTTGGGAATGCATTTGGGTAGCTATTTGCTAGTGCTTAATTTTGAACAATGATCTTGTAATTTGAATAATGGATTAAGCAATCAATCATTAAGATGATCTAATTACTGTAAAAAGGGGGCTAGAGCATGTGTATTACTTTTGATGCTCTGGTTACTCTCCATAAGGACTTATCTGTACGTGATCATCCGGGACATACAGTACAGCTGTGAGGGCTATATGGCTCTGGCTTTAGTTGCTTAAAGGACCTTTTCTAGCTTGTTAGTGGTTACCTTAAATGGCGTAAGAACGGCTTGCCACGTTGGGTGTAGGGCGAGCCCCTGGCCTAGTGTGTATAGGCTGCGGTTGTTGTGCCACTGGGAAGGGGGTTTTACATCTGCCTGCCGAGTGAATCTAATGGCCCTAACTTGTTAGACGAACTTTTAAGTGGCTTTATATGATTTCCGGTGTTTTGGGCCTAGCTAACCCATGCATTTGGAAGTCATAACTCACAGTGAAAGTGTACACCTCTGCGCAGAGTTAAAAACTGTTATACTAGCCGTGCTCACGGATACGAGCGGCCTTGGAACATTTACAGATAGATAATCACCATTGCTATATCATACTTAATTATTGTTGATATTATGCTCATGTTAATGCTATTCATTATTCTTAATTACAATTGATCTTTTGTTCACTATTGGGAATTGGTTCATCTTGATGCTACACAATTGCTAAATATATGATGACTAAAAGCTAAACGCAGTCAAACAGTGTCTAGCCTTTTGAACCTCATGAACCCTATGTTATATTTGTTGAGTTCGACATGGACTCACCCTTGCTATTTCCACCATAACAGATGAAGATTATGAGGAAGATTATCGTAATGAGTACTAGTCTTTGTGTCAACCAGTCAACCGTATCCCTGTGTTTGGAGTTTCCGCTGGAGATCTACTATTAGTTATTATCATTTATAGTTCAAGACTATGTCTTAAATATTTATTCGCTATGTAATAAGCACTGTGATGATACTATGTAATTTGTCTACTTGTGTGTGCGATCATGTCCTGGAGCGCACATGAGTACTTTATGTATCCTATTTTTGTCCTTAAAAATAGGTGTGACAGTGAACAAGCTTGGGACTTTATCAATTGCAAGTAAGTTTGATCAATATGCTAATGCTACATGAAATTATCAATTTCTCATGCTACTCTGAAATGAGCACTACAGTAGTGTTAACATTGCTCCCAACTGTACAGCTTTGCTTATTGTGTTAATTGGCTTTGATTAATGTGCTTTAATTTTGTATCCATGAGATTATGCTTGCCGCACCACCTACATTTTGTTCACCAAGAGAGTCCAATTTATTTTCAGAAAGTGTTGCATTTTGTTCACCACGTACATTTCTCTATGACAGTCCATTCATCTCCAAATTAGATTTCATGCTACCCTAATAAAAAGTGATTATTTCTGGGTAGTTTGTAAGAATGGTTCTCATTCAATCTTATTACTCTATATTGCACTATTGCAGGTTAGTGGCAGCAAACAGCAAACCATGTCAAGATCTTGCAAGGCTGAAGTATCTATTTAGGGCTACAAAGTGACATACTAGCTGAAGTAATCATGGATGTTTGAGTTTAATACCAATGATGAATCGATTACAATCTTTAATTATGTCCTTATAACTGAGCATGTGTTAAGTTTCTAGGATGATATGCAAATTCAGATCTCCATTTGTTTGATTTGCATGTCTGATTATAGTACTCATTCAAACATTTGGATTATATGCTTCAGAGCTTTGAATTATTTATAGGACAGTCAGTAACTGTTCACCTTTTTTATATTTTTTTTCAACTTGTTCTGAACTTGTGTTGACACTGCTGACAGCAGCAGCTCAGTGTTTTTCCTTCTTTAACTTCTCGTTCTTTGTAATTTTATTGACTGAAAAAAGAACACTCTGTGCACGCACCAGAGCGTGGTGGGACAATCTAGTGCAGGGTGCTCTTTCTGGGCATCGCCTGCGACTGCACTGCCTGCGGCCATGGTGGGGCAGTGAAGCAGTCTGATACTGTTACCGTGCTTCCAAACAACATTTCACAAGCAGATAATTATTCATTGGTTTTCTTGTGCACATGAAAATACAAATATAAACACTTTACAGGTGTATAGATTTCGGTTACATCCAAACAGGACCCGAGAGATTTAGGGTAGTCCTCATATCATAAAAACTATGTTTCTAATGAATAGTGAACAGTCTTTTATCTAATGAGATGTCTTCTTTCTCTCTCATCTACCTGTCACACCTCTTTATGTCTTGGTTCACATGTACTCCCTGTGTCCCTAAATAAGTGTTGTTCTCGTTTCCCAAAGAGTCAAACTCTTTCAACTTTGTTGATCAAATATAGATAAGAAAATATTAATATTTGTAATACATAATTTGTATTGTTAAATAGATCATTGAATCTATTTTTATAATAAACTTATTTAGAGATAAATTATTGTTAATATTTTCTATAAATCTAGTCAAACTTAAGAAAGTTTAACCGGCACGAATACCATAGTGACACTTATTTAGGGAGGGAGGGAGGTAGTAGACATAGTTTCTTTTTAAGAAATTATTTCCTCCTCTCTCTTCGTTAAATCATTTGCCACATCAGCAAAATACCTAGGTGAGAGATCAATTAATGCATATAAAAACTATGATGATTTCTACATTACGAGTGTCCTTACTCTTACTCTGTTACCCCTGTTAACAAAGTATATACTGCATTTTTGGAAGATGTGTACTCCACAATACTCGACACGCAAGGCACGAATACGGAATGCCCTTCGCACCATGCGTGTTCGGCTATGATCGCTGCTGCAGCATTCACCGCTGCTGCTGTGCAGGAATGACAGCCCGATGTGTGCGAAATTGTGTTATGTAAGCGAAGCAATCAGCCTACGTTTCTAGTTCATTTATATAGCGAAAAAATGTTAACAAGGGAACAGACGCCAAATTGAAGCAACTGAACATTTTATATATAAATATTTGAAAACCCCCGAAACTGTAGGATGCTATAGTTACCTCTGACCTTGCGCTGCTCCCTCCAGATCCGCCTCTTCCGCAGCCCTCGAATTCATCCAGAATATCTTCGATGTAGTAGGCTATCTGCTTTATCTTCCTCATCTTATTCTCTTTGGACATAAGGGCCTTGCTCGTCTCCAGGTGCTCTCCGCTAACCCCCTCGAAGAGTTGCTTCTCCGTACTTTCCAGAACAACATGCCACCGGGAGAGAGCTTTCTTCACATGGATCATGTCCTCCTCGACAACCGACGGCAGCTCGTCCGGGCCAATAGCGGCAATCCGGCGTAGGAGCCGATCGATGACCGCGCTTGCTGCGGCCATGGCTGGCCGACTTTTGCTCGGCCCAAGGCCTCAAGCCTTAAGGGAAGGGAAAGGGACTCATCGACCAAACTGAGTTTTACTACTGTTTGCCGTTTGGGCTAATGCATTACAGTATTTATTTAATTTAGGCATCATGGATCATTGTTGACTTAGTCAACGACAGGGAGCAGCTGCATCAGTAATTCATTATTACTGGTAGGAGTACTATTTAAATTACTTTATTTAAAGTGGTCTAGGTACTGCCTGTGTAGGTACAACCTCCCCCGGAGAACTTCAAAGTTCAAACCCACATGGTGCCCGGTTTCGGTGAAGGTGCTCGGATTAGGCTCCTCGGAAACTGTGCTAGAGCAAATTAGGGTTGGAAACATATTAAACGAGTCAGTCGCTAGCCCCAATCACTAGTTGACGCGCGTGCTCTACGCCATGTAGCAGCGCACGGACTCGTGGCACACAGGGGAGCGGGGACGGAATGAGGCACGCAGAAGGGAGGGGGCATCTGTGGTGTGTCAGATCTGTTCTTTTCGTATTTACAAGGTATACAAAACTTTAAAATATGATAACTTTATTGTCAAGCATCTATTTTTAATTCCTTTTGTGCCATTACGTTCATTATGACGAGATCTATAGAAGTAGATCCATATTGGATATGTTTCGAAACAATTTTCGTGATGATAAAGTTTTGTGTATAGGAGTATAAAGTTTCAAATGTTGTAGTACAAAGTTTCAAAACTTAGAGTGTAAAGTTTCAAAATACAAAGTTCCAATTTAGGTGGCCTAGTATAAAGTTTCTGAAATAACCGTGGAGTTTTAAAATCCCAAAGTATTAAACCCAGTAGTTTAAAGTTTTGAACCTAATAGTATAAAGTTTTGAACCTAATAGTATAAAGTTTGTAATATGATAGTTAAAAGTTTATAAATTCTAAGTGTAAAGTTTTGAAACATATCAGTACAAAGTTTGTAATGTGATAGTTCGAAGTTTATAAATTCCAAGTGTAAAGGTTTAAACCTATAGCAGTGTAAAGTTTGCAGTGTGATAGTTCAAAGTTTACAAATTATGTGTGTAAAGTTTTTGATGCACAGAAAAAAAAAGTTTACAATGGAGTTAACCCTTCTCGTTTTTTCTACTCTGCGTGATAATGTTGTTTCGCAGTGGCTGCATGGCCCTCTCGCTAACTCCCAGTGCACGCTGCTACCCCTGGGAACGCGCGTGCGCTGCTACCCCTTAGGGTGCATGCGCGCCAGGTAAGGACGTCGCACGTAATACTCTCACATAACCTTAAAATAAGTGCAAGAGCTTAGCTCTTGATTAAGAGCTAGCTTTTCTATCTCTTCTATTAAAACACGAGAAAAATGCTTAGAGCTTGCTTTGTTGGAGCTGCCCTAAGGGCATGTACGACTGGTCTTCTCGGCTCGTCTCTTCGCTGTGTTTTTGTAGAAAGCACCCTGTCGTGGCTTGGAGACTGAGGCCACGTCGTCTCACGAGACGACGGAAGACGGGAAGAGGCCCGTGCTCTGAGGTGAAGGAGGCGGCTCCAGCAGCGTTGTATGGTTCATCTCTCTGACTCGACGACAACCAGATCCCGTGCGCGCGTGGTTGTGGTTTTGAGACCATCAGGCTCTCTCGTCTCTCCTCCTCCACTGCCTCAACATCCCCTCTGCACCATCCATCGCCATCCTCAACTCCGCCGTGGATCTTGGTGGCGGCGGCGATGGCGGCACCGCCACGGTCGGCACAGCGGGGGAGAAGGCAGCGGTAGCAACCTAGAAGACGTGTTCGAGCTGCGGCTGGAGGCCTTCGACGCAGCAAGCAAGATCATGGCATATCCAAGGAGGAGGCTGAGGTGATAGTCGATCGGGTCTGCAGATGAAGGCAGTTGGTGGCATGTTTTGAAGTTCAGAAGTTCAGAAAATATGTTTTGAAGTTACCATATGTTCTGAAGTTCAGAAAATAGCATTCCCTGATGCCCTGTACTGTTCTGTGCAGAGGATGGCGTGCTTCTGGAGTTAGCTACCTGATGAATTATCCGATGTCATTCTTGGCTTATCTATCATACTGTTATCTACCTTTCAGTTAAATGTGTGACCTGTACTGTTAAGTTTATGTGTGAACTGCAACTATCTAAATGTGTGAACTTTCAGTTAAATAGTTATACTATTTGGCTTATTGAAAAAAGAAAACTGTTATCCTGTTACCTATCCAGCATCTGAATTTTCTGCATGTTTAGTTTCCAGCTATCTGTTATCTGAATGTACAGCTATCTGCGTATTATATGAATGTACGTAAACTGCTATCTGCTATCCAGAAAAATAAAAAACTCTTATCTGAATTTTCTATCTGCTATTCACAATTGATCTTGACTACATACAAAGCATAAAACTGCTTAGAGACGACCTCTATCCGTGGGTTGTACGACCCGTCTTTTTAATTGTCTGTATATTAGATTTCGGTCTCTTAGAGATGACCCCCGTTTTCTCGGTTGTACATGCCCAAAGATACTCCGTGCGTCCAAAAAGATCGAAGGGCCTTATGGGATACGTACCGGTCAAACATTAGCTACATTTGTATCACTAAATTAATTTATTGTAAAAATATATTCAGAAATTTAAGGTACTAATTATGAATTATAAATACTAATACTAATTTATATAATTTGTTAAAGTTAAAAATGCTTAACTTCTCAGGAAGTGAGAATGATATTCTTTCTGAGACAGAGGGAATACTGCATGTCATTAAGTCCTGTTGAAGATAAGGATGAATGCGCCAGGGAACGTAAATCGCCTCATCTTCCCCACTCCTGCAATTACGCCCATGACCCGTCTGGGGTCACCGCCTGGGTCACAGATCTTAGCTGTTGGCTCCACCACTCTCGTCTTCAAGGCAGCTATTTATGTTGGAGCTGGGGGGGCCTTTCAGCCTCACCCCTCACCCTCTACTTCCCTTAGCACTAGATAAGACAAGGTATAGGCTTCAAGCAATTCTATCAGTGGGTATGCAAGAGTAAGTGTTGACGGTCACTAACATTAATTATAAACCGTCAACATATTCTACATATATACTTAATTCCATCACCAAACATAGGTATAGGGGTTTAAACTAATAAATTCCACGAGTTTTGATGAATCTATGAATGCAAGAGGGTTTATCTAGAAAACCGTCAAGGAGGATCTAATCGTCATATTTAATCATGTTTATCCACGATGAAAATAACTCCAGAAGACTCTAGAAGACACCAAAAGGCAACCCACGGAAGTAGACCCCGAGAGCATGACATGTGGGGCCGGCCGGCAGTGGCCCCACCTGTCAGCCCCTCTTTGCTACGACGGTTCTCCACCGCCTTAAGGATTAAATCTACGTCGTTGGTTTAAGTCGGTTCATTCAACGGTGATCGAAGGAGTTGACGCGGATCGATGACGTGGCAATGCCTTGCCCCTACTGAAAGGTCTTGATGGCTAGAAGGGGGTGAATAGCCTAATAAAACTTTCTACAAAGATCACTCAAACAATTTAATTAGTAACACAAATAGTGAGATGCGAGTTTTGCCTAGCCCAATGGGGTGATGCAAGCCACCTATCCAATTGACAATTTTAGTTTGGTTCACACAACCGTCACAAGACAAACCGCAAGCTAGCAAAGCTACAAAGCTATTACAACTAGAACTACACAAGCTAGCAACTAAACAAGAGCAATAACAAGCTAAACAAGAAGCTAACAAAGTAAGTGCAAGAGGGGATTTAGAATGTTATACCGAGGGGCGATGATTGAGCCAACCAAAGTGAATACCAAGATTGCCAATGAAGTAACCAATCACCAGGATGAAATCCAATTGATCAAGCACAATTGAGACACAAGATTTATCCCAAGGTTCACGTACTTGCCGGCACGCTAGTCCCCGTTGTGTCCCTCTACACCACATGGTTCAGTGGCTAATCGGTATCACACACCAAAAGGCGCCATAAGAACCTACCAAATTGTGAGAAGTTCCAACACGAGCAATCCACTAGAGTTGGAATTCGGCGCTCCGCCGGAGAACCACAACAAACTCACCGGAGCCGGCCACGAACAATCACCAACACGTGCCGGACCTCCACCGCTGCTCCAAGCCGTCTAGGTGGCAGCAACCACCAAGAGAAACAAGAATTCCGTAGCATAAAAACACCCAAGTGCCAACTAGATGCAAACTCACAAGCAAATACACTTGAGATCACTCAATCTCACTTTGATTAGGCAATCAAGCAAGAGTGATGAGTGGGAGGGAGTATGCTCAGCTCAAGAGGATGTTAGGATGTCAAAATGTCCAAGAGTTACCTCCCCAAGCCGGTCAAACACATATATATAGGGATACCCCTTCGAATAGAACCGTTGGGCAAAATTCGGGGGCACCGGACGCTCCGATGCACAGGCATCGGACGCACTCAGCAGCGTTCGGTGCACTAGATCTCTCCACGTGTCTCGCGCGTTCAAAGTTCAATGGTCGTTTCAGCGAGCACCGGACGCGTCCGACGCCCAGCGTCCGATGCACTCCATTAAGTATCTAGAGATGATTTTCGCTCACCGGACGCGTCCGACGGTGGGTCAATGGACACCACTGCGTCCGATGCACACGAGAGTTCGAAGAAGCTGTTGACGTCACGTAGCCACCGGACGCATGAACAGTACAACTTCAGCATCGGGTGCAACATCACCGGAGCGTCCGATGCTTGGTTCCAGCGAGGTTGCAGCACGGCGTATTCACCGAACACGCGGCCAGCGTCCAATGCTCTGAGAACCAGCGTCTGGTGCTCCCGAAGCCAGCGTCCGGTGCACTAAAAACAGTGAAGAACACTTCTGAAAAATTGCCGAATCCTGTCTCGCAAGCTCGGCAGGAGGGAGAGAGGGTTCTAAACCCATCTCTACCGCTCAAACTCCACCGCCTTCGCAAATGTGCTAACGTCACCAAGTGTACATCACCATGTGCATGTGTGTTAGCATTTTCACAATTATTTTTGAGGCGTTAAGTTAGCTCACCACTAGATCTAAATGCATATGCAAATGAATCTTCATATAGTGGCACTTAAGTGATCAATAGCTCTAAAAATTTTCCTCTTTACAGTATGGCTATCAATCCTAAGCCATCCACACCCTCTATGGTGTCTTGGATGCAAAATAAAAAACCCTATTATATACCTTTGCCTTGAGCTCCATGATTTGGCTTTTCACCTTCATCCAACTCTATCATGGCAAGCACTTGATCACATCACCATTGCTTGATCCTTGCTTCACCATGTCATTGCACCAACCACATCATAGCTACACACATGTCTTTACTATGTGGTTAGTACTAGGTACTGTTACTAATTACCAACACCAAACATAGGACTTTCGCCTACTCCATCTCCCCTATATAAGACGCCCCTACCCCCCTCCCTGGAGCCATCCATGAAACCCTAATTCATATCTTCAGGATCAGAGCTAGCAATCAAGAGAAAATTAGTCCTCCATAGGATCTAGTCTTGTAAATAATAGTGAGATAGAGAGTGAGGGAAGAGTTTGGAGGAGGAGTCGGCATGTCGGTGCTCTCTCTACGGCTTGTACCTTGGCGGATCCAAGTTCTACTTGAGGTTGCTTCTAAGATTTCTCTGGTAATCAACTTTTAATTCAAGTCAGCATTTTGTTTATATTGTTTATTAGGATCGTGATTCTTTTGAGTGCTTTATTCTCTTCCAAGGGGAGTAAAGTATTAATTTTAAGTGTAAGAGTGGTGCTTAGACTTGGGTTAATCATGGATACACCTTGCATTCTGGATCGGTGGTAGCTCACGAGGGTGACTCTTGTAGCATTGTTGAATTCTCTGTAGTCCACCTCCCATTTGTAGGCCAAGTGTAAGGTCCAAATGGCTAGAGGGGGGTGAATATCCTATTTAAAAAAACTACAACAACAATTAGAAACAATTGATTAGTACTCCCTCGAGAGCATGACATGTGGGGCTGCCCGGCCACACCTTGAGGCCGTCTGGCCCAGTGGCCCCATCTGTCAGCCTATCTTTGCTATGACGGTTCTCCACCGCCTTAAGAATTGAATCTAGACAGTTGGTTTTAGTCGATTCATCCAACGGTGATCGAGGGAGTTGACGCAGATCGATGACATGGCAATGCCTTGCCTCCTACTCCATCTCCCCTATATAAGGTGCCCCCTACCCCCTCCCTAGAGCCATCCCTGAAACCCTAATTCATATCTTCAGGATCAGAGCCACAATCAAGAGAAGATTAGTCCTCCATATGATCTAGTCTTGTAAATAATAGTGAGATAGAGAGTGAGGAAAGAGTTTGGAGAAGGTGCCGGTCTATCGGTGCTCTCTCTACTGCTTGTACCTTGGAGGATCCAAGTTCTACTTGAGCTTCCTTCTGAGATTTCTCTGGTAATCAACTTCTAATTTAAGTAAGTATTTTGTTTATATTGTTCATCAAGATCGCGACTCTTTTGAGTGCTTTATTCTCTTCCTAGGGGCAGTAATGTATTAATCATAAGTGTAAGCGTGGTGCTTAGACTTGGATTAATCGTGGATGCACCCTACATTTCGTATCAGTGGTAGCTCACGAGGGTGACTCTTATAGCCTCGTTGAATCCTCTGTAGTCCACCTCCCATTCGTAGGCCAAGTAGGACCTGGTTACGAAGGAAAGCATCCTCTGCTAGTGTCTTTTCCTTAGTAATGTCCCTAGTTGAATAGTAGAAGACATAGCTTACTGAAGTCGGAACTAGAGAACCTTAGTTATCTTCTCTACACTCCTGTTTATCCTAACCTTGTTGCTACCCTTAGTTAAGTTAGACCGTAGTTAGTCTCACACATTTCCCTATGGATACGATACTTGGAATACTTCCGGGTGAAAGCTACAGCGGTATCCATGCGCTTGCAGATTTATTTGTGTGCGTTAATAAATACCAACAGTAAGGTTGGGACAAGGTATAGGCTTCAAGCAATTCTACCATGCAACATATCACAAGATGATTGCAGAAACTAAAGCACTTGCAATCTATTGCATGCCTGAGCTCCCTGACCCTACCACAACCACCTTGCCCTAGCATAGTAATGAGCACCGGGACGCTCTTGTGATCTTTTTCGGACCCACCTTCGCCCTGCTCCACCTCTCCCCTCTTCCCTCTCCCCAACTACAGCACCATTGACACGCGGCGGCGAACATACCTGCCATACCACCATGAACGAGCCCGAGCTCCCTCAGCCGCACGCATGGGCAAGCTCGCACTATAGCGAACCGACCTAGCGGAATAGGCACATGTGCATGCCACAGGTGAGCTCGACGGGCAAGAAAATATCACGTCGCTATAACCGACATGGCCGGCCTATAAATAGGCCCGGTCAGTGCCGCTCCGGCCTCGCTCTCTCCACCACCAGCGCCACCACAGGCGGGAACACCTCATCTCCCCCTCCATTTCTTCTCTTCCCTCCTTCTCCTTGCTCCATCCACATTTCCCCCAAATCAGGAGTTGTCGGCGCCATAGGAGCCGCCTTCCTCTTTCTCCTCCACTGCTGCGCCATTGGTCGATTGGACTGGCAGGTGAGTCCACGAGCCCCTTCCCTACCCTTCACTGTAGCTAGTTAGTCGATTGTAGCTCTGTGTAGCGCTGCCACCGTGCACCGCGTCCGCTGAGCCGCCATGGCCGACGGACACCGTCGTCCAAGGCCTAGCTGGGCATCACACCACCCTCACTGCACTCAGCACACCTCCGCACCCACGTACACATAGTTTTTTAGGTAAAGTCCGCTAGGGCCGTATCCACTGCACAGCACCGCCGCAAATGCTCTGGCGAGCCACCACAATCACCACGGGCACCCGCTATCATTGGCGTAGGCACCACCAGCTGCGGCGTGGTCTCCCGAGCACCGTCCGCCACTCATCCATCACCCCTAAGGCCTGATGTCATTAGCGACTCCTCTCTGGCGAGCTCAGCGCCTGCTCGACCAAGTGCTCTAGTCTAAGATATCGGGCTAGAGTAGTAATCGTTAACGTAGACGTGGTCTCTAGGCTAGTGTTTACCTGAGTTTGCGCCCAATCCCACAGATAGTTATGGTAGTCCCAGAGGTGACAGCTCTGACCAGGCCTTTGTAATCCACCACATTTGGATTGGTGATTTTGTAGAGCTTTTGGCAGCCTAACCCCGATCACCCCTTCCCAGTCTTTTCGAGGATCAAAAAGGAAATCGTTGTTCCGAAGTAAGTGAGATTAGTAAGCCTAATCCTTGGTTATCTAGTTTGTCTTGGGAAACCTTACAAAACCCCTCTCTTCCCACAAAAACACTTTATCTTTGGATGACCTTGATCCTTTCTAGTACACTTCACGTTCCCTGTGGAAATCGATACCTAGGAATACTTCGGGTGAAAGCTACAGCAGTATTCGTGCGTTTGCGAATTTATCTGTTTGCGTTAACAAATAACATCATTCTCCCTATTAGGCTTGAAAGTACAATTAGAAATTTCCTCGTGGACTGCCTTCATCCTTTGTGCGAATTCCTCGGTTGCAACATCCTAATAATTTAGGGAGCCATCTAGGTTGATGGTAACCCCCCTCGCAAGAAAGAACCTTATAGAGCGAGGGTTCCAGTCAGATGTACAGACCGTAACACTGCTCTGGGTCAGTTGCTCCTCGTCCCATTCCCAATCTCGGATTTTCCTCGCGTAGCCACTTGAGCCAGTGCGATGTGGCCTCATATTTTTGCCGGAGTTGCTCGTATTTGCCTCACTCTATTCCTTTACCTCATCCGATTTCTTCCCACTCACAAAATCACTCTAATACACTTACTGATGTGGGTATTCGCTCCATTCTGGCTCGATGCCCTTCCGTATAGCCTCACAAACTTAGGAAAAATTCTTAAAGTTCTAGCGACATACACGGTGGCATACATACGTTCTATCATAATATAAGCATAATTAGTCAGGCTACACGTTTCGCTGTTAGTGTATCTGTAGAAGAATTCATTTAGCCCAACCCCACAATAGTATATATACAAGAATGAAAGTTTGGTCTCTAAGTTGCAAGCTAAATACTTCCATATATATACTTCCGTACCAAAGCTAACCCACAATTAAATACTTCCGTGTGTGTGTGTGTGTGTATATATATATATATATATATATATATATATATATATATATATATATATATATATATATATATATATATATATATAAACTTGCTCTCCCCAGACCGCACGCTCACATCTTGCGGTCATGCCACTCACTTACCTTCTTACCTGGGCGTAGGGGTATATTGATCCATACATTACCATTCAACTGAATGGCACCCATACAATAGCACGTCGTATGGACGACAAAATAAAAATTGCAAGAAATTAAACCCCCAAAGTTAGTACTTACTAAGCCACCTCAAATCCTTATCTGGGCATAAAGGATATGACCACTGGCATACTTTAGATTTAAATTTTAGATTTGAACACACCTATAAGTTGTCAAAACTGGTTTTGTAAAACAAAAACCTTTGTTTTAAATACACATATGACAAGTCATGTTGAATCTTGTTTCGATGCCAGCTGTCACAGAACCGACCAATTTATAAGAGCACAAGTACAATGGCAACCACCGGAGCAGCCACACGGTCATACTTGAGCCCATATAAACCTGGTAGTCCGTCGAGTATCACAAAGGATCTCGAATCATCGCCAACATACAACCAAGATCGTACATGATTCAACATACAGGCCACATGTTACATAAAGTTCACAATTAATTCAACATACATCGGAGTACGAATAAAGTTATTACAACACCAAGTTCAAATGTAGTCGTGGAAGCAATATAGTTTTGAAGCCAACATCACACACATAGTTCAAATACATATGCTAGTTCTAGGGTCAAGTCCATCAAAAGCAACATAGTTAAGACAACACAGAAGGACCATGCCCGTGGTCTCACTCCTCATCCACAGTGGGAGAGAAGCAGTTCTTATAGTAGCCATGATACACCGTACCATCTGCAACAAGTGGGAATAAACCCTGAGTACGAGAATATACTCAGCTAGACTTATCCGTCATAAACCAAAAATAAAGTGACACCAAGGATTATGCAAGGCTTTGTAAGTGGAGCTAGCTTGACAACATTTTGCATAAAAGCTGAAGTAATACATGTCTTGATATTTCCATTACTTTAGCAACAAGTTATACCCTTTAAGATTAAGCATATCTAAGTTGGCACCTGTACTAAAGCAATCACTTGATTTAAGCTAAAGCAAACAATAGTAACCATATCTGGTGTAGTAATCTCATATCCATCATAACCATCTCATTCCATCAAGTATTACTATGATGAAGAAGCGCAGTCAAGTTTCTCACTATCCGGGAGAGACGGCGATTCAAATCGATTGCAATCAGCTGAGCGGTATTCCTAACATAAACCCAGGCCCACATGCTATGGTAGCCTTAGGTAACCTTTGGTACAACTTAGGTCATATGTCGCGGGTTCAATCAGCGCCGCACACTCAGGGACTAACCAGTTGCCAGGACGATCGGGCCCGGCCTGCCCTTGGACTCACATCCAGCTCCCTGCACATCCTTACTATCTCCCATGTGCGCACTCTTATAGAACGACTCCTGGCCTAAGTTGAGCTACTTGGCTTCGCAGTCAGAACAAGTTATCCAGCCAGCTAAGTGAGAGGCTATGTTCAAAATGATGAGAGGGCCTTCAACGATCCGGTCCTTAACCAACATAGACGGGATCAACATAAGTCACAACGCCACCAACATATAAGATCCTGCCTGGTCTCCATTCATATAACCTCCCATGGTTCTTTTCCATGATAGCAAATATAGCCAACCGTGACCAGATCTTCACCTATATCTCACAAGTGACAGGAAATCACCCGACTTCTACCGAGCTAAGCATGGCTAAGCATATATTCGATCCTATACCTACATAGGATTCAAAATATATTTCTAGACAAGGAGGTCATATGCATCAAGTGGTTTCAACCAACTCCTACAACCTAATGCATCAAATGATCAAAACATGAACTCAAGTTGATATTTATAAAACATAGGAGTCTTAGAATGCTTCGGGGCTTGCCTTCAAGTAGGTAGAAGGTTTATGATCAGGGCACTCTGGTAACTCCTCCTGGTCCTGTTCTCCTACATCTTGCACTTCTTGTGGGTGGACCTCCTGCGGAACCTCCACTCCTTGTTCGAATTCCAGAAGCGTTATCCCCTCCGGCGATCCTATATGCATGAGCATGTAATGAGATATAAAGAATGCATAGGTGATGACATGGATGATATGATGAAGTGCGTAGTTATGCATCCGAACAAGTTAGAAAGAGAATAGCAATACTTTATTTTACTGAGTAGGTGCATATCTCTTCTCTAGTAGAAGCAAACAAACACTCACCACGCTTAAGTAACCTAAGGTAAAGTTGTTCGCAAGCTGTAAGTGACCTAAAACCTGCAGCTAACAACTTATCTTAATTAGCCTAAGCATCTAATTAACAAGCACCAAGTTCATACAAAGCAAACAAAGCAATAGAACTAGATATAAGTGCAACATAGAGCAATAATTAACTAGCTAAATGCAACTAATCAATTTTGGACACAACCAACTATACCAATAGATTATATGCATCACAAGCATGCTAGAAAGTATCATGGTTAAGCCCAAATCAATTATATGCAAGCCTTTATTAATTTATCAAATAATTTAGGTGAAAGTTGGAACTGCTACTTCCAATGCTCAATAAATTCTAGAAAAATTATAGCAGCCTACACATGCTCCCAAGAGTCTATTGTACAAATTTCATGCCATTTGGATAAGTGTAGCAACCTTTACAAAAATGACAAGTTGCATAGGCTTATAATAGCGTAAAATGGTTTAGCCTAGTGAAAAGTGTCAAACACCAGATTTCATATTTTTCTTACTTTCACCATAACACAAGAATACTGTGGAAATAATTTCATGCTCATAGGTTACATATATTTACCATAATTAATTTCACAAGAAATTAGCATTTAATCAAGTTAAATAGCAAAGTCATATTCCTTGTTCTTGCTCTTTTGGAGAGAGAGGGGAAGGTGAGAAATGGGAGAATGGGTTGAGTTGGGAATTGCTTCAGCTGATGATCCCATCTTCCATTTCATGCATATGACATGTGGGGCCAAGGCTTGAGTGGAGGACAGCTCATTCCCCACTCGCTGCATGCAGTTCAGGTACTGGCGGATGGTCTGGTATAACGTCGGACCGTTCAGTATTCTCTATTGATTGAGAGATGGATCCAAACTCTTGGGATTTGGCATTGAGGCTAATTAACTTTATTCCAAAGGCCAATAGGCTGACCCTTAACAATCTGAGCCAATGTGGTACATCTTTCAGTGACTGATTTTAACCATTGTAGATGATTTTCTCTTTCGGGTTGCTAGTTGCCTCGTTGGGTAGGAAAGAAATGTATTCATAGTTTCTGTTGCATCCAAATGCCTGCAGGGCTTATCTAGGAGCTTCGTCAGTGATCAAAATTGAGAGCCTAGGTTGTAGCAAACTCGGGTCATTACAACATCTACGATATCGAATGACAAGGGCAGAGATGACATGAACTTTTCTGTGGTCCAGGTCATATGCGATAATGGTTCTTTGTTCCCCAACAAAGAAAATCGTATTCCATTCTGGGTGAACTGCAATCGCCATGTAGTTCGCATCATAATCTAGGAAACCAAATTCAATATCAGTCCATCCAAACACATTCAGCATGCTAACAGTATGCTTCAATGTCCATTTATTAGTACCATAGTCTTCAAGGATCTAGATTGAAAGCTGGGACCTATTGCGAGCACCAATAGTACATACACACAAGTGACCCTGAGCTTGATGGATGGAGGGATTAGCACCACTAGGCCTACGAATTCTCCTCCATGTATTTTCCTCCATATCCACAGCAAGTATCTGAGAGTACCCATCTGAGTACCCCATAATGTGTAGAAAACCGTTAAGAAACACACTTGCTAATCTAAAACATGTCACATTAGTACCCTGGCCCCATTGAGATTGCTTATAGATCCATGCTGCAGTTTGAGATGAGTAGATCTCCGCACCTACGCACTCACCCTCCTCCTCCACATATTGAATCACATTGGCATGCGAGGAGGCTGTCGAATCGAACGCCAAGCGAGCCTCACAAAACTTATGGATGCTAGGTGGCAGTACCTTAAACTTCTGGGTTGCCGGATTACAGATGACATAGCGGTATCCAGCAGTAGCCCCAAGGCACCAGCATAGTATGAGGCCGTTGTAGCAATCTAAGATAGCTACATTATCAATGAGGAAGGGCAAGAAGGACAAGTCGGGGCATATACCGGTGACGCTAGTGAAGTTTCGATTGCCGTTCTCGGTGTCGTAGAAGAAGCCGACCACAGTTTAGGGCAGCACCTTATGGTTGTCGGAGATGAGACTATTCCAGGAGCGACAGACACATTTGCAGTAGAACAAGGAGTGGGCGGGAAGGCGGCAGAGGATCTCGAGAACAATATCCTCTGTGAGGCTAGCCAGTGCGTTCCTCCTGCTGGGGGCCTCCTCCATTTCGTAGAGCCTACGATCGTTAGTGTGTAGTAGGATGAGAGCTTCCTTACTAATGAGATCACTAAGATCTTGTTTGGATCAATCCACATGTGTTGGGGTGGATTGAAGTGGATCTCGAGCTAAATTTTATAGCAATCCACCTCAACACATGTGGATTGAGATGAATCAGACAACATCCAAATAAGGCTTAAAGAGGAAAATAATCCAACAAAGATCCATCATTAAAGTGTGAAAGCATCCCTTGCCTTTGGATCTGGCGGTGGTGTGATGCGAGGCATGCACACAAATAGCGAGAGAGGAACAATGGGCTAGCCGTGCGGGAGGTGGCGGCGGCCGACCAGCCTTATTAGAGCTTCGGTCCAGACGAAGGGTCCGGATTCAATACGCACTAATGGATGGCACAGATTTTTACCATCAAGCATCACCGTATGAATGTCCCAGCGGTTGTAACACCACCGTAATGCACTGACGTTGACTTTGGATCACCAATGCATCCGTTCAAACAATGGTTGCTTCACCGCCAGATCTTACTGTAGCACACACGTCCATCATGGCACCGGCGGTAAAAAAACTATTATCTCTGCTGGTTTCATTGGGCGTCGGGCATAGGACGAGCCACCAGCGGTGAAAACCCTTCTACCACCGGTTCGGCGGACGACACGGCGGCGAAGGGCGAGATTCTATTCACCGTCGAATCATACGCTGAGCCGGCGGTGAAAGCGTTCATCACCACCGGTTATTCGGCCAGGAGGAGGCCCATGGATCATGAGCTGGCGGTGATACGTATCACTGCCGGTTATCTCAAAACCGTTGGTGAAGGTCCCGGCGTTGAATTGACTTTCTGTAGTAGTGATATGTCTTCAAAGGAAGTCACGAAACTCGATATTTAATCATATCAACATATGAATATACTATGAAAGTTAAACTTATGATATATTTATGAGCAAATGGTATTATGGTTCGTGTGAGAAAAAATTTATTAAGGTTGTATTTTAGTTTGATATAGGTTTAATAGGACATTGGTATATATTTCTAATATTAGCTTATATTATGGATGCCATAGTTATCATAGAACAAACTATAGTTTTTAAAAATTCATAGAAAGGGTAAAACATATGTATTATTCTCCCTCTTTCACATAAGTGTTTGATTGCATTTTATTCTCCTGTTGCAGCGTAGGAACATGTTTATTAAAGCTCGCGGACATCAATTCAATCAGTCAATCAATTAACACGAAGCAAAGCATTTAAATTGTTGCGACTAAGGCCCTATTCGGCACAATTTATTCACTAGCTTCATGAGCTATTTGAAGTAGTTTTGTGTCAAACGGGTATTTAGTAAATAGCTTTACAGATGAAACTCCTTAAGACCCGCTCTCATATGAGAATGGGGTGGGATGAAGCTGACAATAGTAGCTTTCCCAGTTTCATCTCGTGCATGTGGTCCCATCACGTGTGGAAGTCAAATTTGCCCCGCAGGAACGGATGAAGACGCGCTGACGCTTAGCCACCGGGATGAGGCAGTCGGGCATGACCGTCGGGGCGCAGGCGGGCTCTGCCACTAGGACCCGCATTCTTGGCCGCTAGGGCTTGGCCGCCGTGGCACGTGGGTCCACCACTGGGGCATGTGGACCGACGAGGCGCGTGTGGGCTCTACTGTCGAGATGTGTAACCTTGGCTACAGGGGCACTCGGTGTAGCGACCATGGCTATTGATGGTCACTAACACCCCATTTGACCATCAACATTCCACCCAAAACTAAGGTAAAACAACATCACATGTGCCATATTTTGTTTATAATTCACCTAGTTCCACTTGTACTTGGAAAAATTATTTGTATGCAGGAAAAATCACAAAAATGGACAAATGGTGTGCATAGGAGGCAATGGGACGTGGCAAAGGGCTGTGGGCCCATAGTGCCACGTCAGCCGACACCTAGGGGCATCGCCCAACGCCCCACCTGGCCTGCCACGTCACTGATTCGCGTGATATGCAAGGTGGCACCTCTAGGAGTCATCACCACACTTGATCCATGTTGGTTTGATCTAAGGATGGAGGTTGAGCTCTCACGGATCCATGGGTCCACCGTCATTCACTTGGGAGGCCCAAATCGACCTCCAAACCGCTATTCTGACCATGGCAACCGACCTAACTGCCATGCAACCGCCTCTAAGGGCCAACCATCATCGTTGGATGGCAAGGCGGTGGGATGGATGATTGGCCGATGCCCCCCTGCGTCGGCCGATGCCCCCTGCCTCTCCACTGCCTCTCCTTCGCCTATAAGTACCCCTATGCCCTCTACACACTATAAAAGGGGCTATGGTGCTCTGTGGAGATCATCACTTAAGCAGCTCTCAAGCATTCCAAGTGTTACAAGCTCTCAGAAGCTCTCCAGAGTAGTAGCTTAGAAGTAGTAGCTAGCTAGTAGTGATAGAGTAGAGCGGAGCTCACCTCGGAGTCCGAAAGAGTCTTCTAGTCTGGTATAGCTCCTTTGTAATCTTTCTTTTAGCATTTAATTTATTTAGTACTTTACTTTGTCAAGTACTTTATTCAATAATATAGCTTTGCTTAGTTCAAGTCCTGTCTTACTATTGTTCATCATTAGTGATCTTAGGTGCTTGTCCTTTGACATTTGCATCATTATTATCTTAGTGTTTAGTTTGTTCATTGTTAGTACTTGTTCTACCGTCTGGTTAGGGTGTTTCGATCTTATTTCACCGGAGCTCGGATCGAAACAGTGAGTTTATAGATTAAGCGTGGTGCTTACGCTATATCTTGCCTGTAGGTACGGCTAGATTCCCGGATAGATTGTGGTAGTTGGCAGGTGGTGATAGCCCTGTCCTTCCACTGTATTCCACCACGTTGGGTCCAGTTATTAAAATGTAGGGCTCATTGTGTTTTGTGCCTAATTGAATTCAGGGCAAGTACGCCCCCTCGTACTAAGGATGATCTCACTATCATTAAGTTACTCTTGTTGCTTAAGATTACATACTCTATTTCTTACACTCAGCTACACTACACTTCTAGTTACCTTTGTTTGTGTGATCAATCTTTTTATCTTTTCTTTTACATTCCTCATCCACCAACCCCATGTTGCTTAACCTACCTACCTAGTCTACCTAGCCACATTCCCTGACACGCATAACCACCTTTCTTTGGAAAAATATAAATTCAACACTTGATTCTCACTAAGCAAAGTGCTACACGATAGTTCTATGCGCTTGTAGAATCCCTTTTCCTATATACACACATACGAACCCGTCAATCATGGCCATCGACGTGTGCTCAGGCTCCGCAGCTGAGATCAGGAGAAGAATGTGAGGCGTCAGGAGAGAAGGAAATGGCATGAGAGAAATAGGGGAGAAGAAAAGAGGAGGGTATTTTGGATATTTTGTCATATGAGAATGTTTTGCCAAACGTTTCACTAAACTAGCAAATATGCACGTGCGACACGCACATGTGTATGAAAAACTATAAGAAAAATCTTGTCAAACATCCTTGAAGAGCCGTGCATGGTTAGTAAATTAGCATATAGGATAAACATATTTCCGTAATACAAACTAAAGTTTGTCCACCTTGCGCAATTTCAGAAGCTTTTAGAACTTAATGTATGCATTGCTTCTATTCACACAAACTATTAATGAAGCTAACACACATTTATTTGTTAAAATCAATATTATATGTTCAGTGCCAGCATGTACGTCCTCTGCCTCCTCATGGTGCCCGCTATCGCCACGCTCGCCTAGGTGGTCGTGGCGTGGTCCCGCGCCCTCTCCGGCCGCGGCTCCGACGCGCTAGCAGGTGACGTCCTGCAGTCCGTGAGGACAAAGACGCGCATACGAATGGTGATGGTGTCCCTTCATCGTCGGAGTTTTCTATTTTCCTTGTTTTTCTATCAAACAAAACATTTTTGTCATTCAGATTTTAATTATTTTCCTTTTCAGTGTCTAGGAGAAATTTTAGTTGAGGAGTCTTACATCTTACATGTAAGATTTATGAATAATGAATGACTTATATAGCACAACTTCTAGATCTAACGGTTATTAGAGAGGGAGAGCCCTCTCAGAAAACTCGCTCTTTTTTGTATTTTTATTTTATGAAAACAGTTAATTTAAGAAAGAAATTAGTAAAATTAAATTAATGGAGAGAGAAGGGTAGAGCAGTAATTGGAGGAGGTTTGAGAGCACATGTCCGCACCCTACGCAGGTTGCATACCTATGTACGGGTTGGATATTGTCGAACCAGCCACGGCAGGAAAGTGCCCACCTGGACAACCCTGTACGCAGGTTGCGTACGTATGTACGGGTTGGATACGGCCCAAACAGCCGCGGCAGGAAACTTCCCAGCTCGACCTGACCTTGACCCTCCTGTAGTCCCGTTGCTAGAGTTTTCTATTTTCCTTTTTTTTCTATCAAACCAAACGTACGTGAGTTTGAGTCTTACGTGAGATTGAGTTCTGGACGGTTGCATCTTATAAGATGTAAGATCACGTACGACGGAGGGCTTATATAGCACGAAGTCCAGATCTAACGGTTATTACGCAGGAAGATCCCTTAAAAAACTCGCTCTTTTATAGTAGGAAATAGTTCATCAGTGAAGTTGAGATGTGTCAAATACCCAGTGGCAGAACCCGCCCGCGCCCCGGCCCGGTCTCTGTGCTAGCGCGTCTTGGTCCTTTCCTAGGGGCAAATCTGATTTGCACATGTGATGGGATCTACTGGCGCGAGATGAAGCCAGAAAGCTAATATTGTCAAGAAATTCCATCTGTGAAATTATTTACAAAAGATCTGTTTAGCATAAAATAGCTTCAAACAACTTGCAAAGCACGTGAACATGGCAAGAGGTAACTAGCGTGGAGTCGCGCTCGGCCTGGCCTGCGCGCCATGGGGCCCTCCCGAGCCTGTCGCACTTGGCCTGCGACGCATGCGGCCCGCCCGCGCTCAAATGCATGCGGCCTGTGTTTTTTCCTTATTCTTTTTATTTTTATTTAGTTTTTGTTTTATGTGAGTTTTTAGCTTTCTTTTCATTTTTTATATTTTTATCCTGTTTTTTTCATTGTTTTTTTGTTTAGTTTTCATTTTCTATTTGTCAATTTCACTTTCATTTTCCGGTAATCTTAGTTTTAGTTTTTTTATTGTGTATACATTTAGTTTTCAGTTATGTCGATTTTCTGGTTGCCAATTTCAGTTTTAGTATCTTGTAATTTATGTTTCAGTATTATGTTTCTTTTTTTGTTTTTCATTGTGTATACTTAAGTTTTCAGTTTCTATTTGTCAATTTCAGTTCAATTGTTTGGTTGCCAATTTCAGTTTCAGTCTCTGGTAGCCATTTCAGTGGTTCATTTCTCGTTTAAGTTCGAATACCTTCCTAAATCCTGCATATTAACTATTCTTCAAGATTTCCTTCTTTTAAATATTTTATTTTTTCATTGTTTATTTTAGTTTCAGTTTAATGAGTTTTGAGTTTCATTATTTTATTTTTTCTTTCAGATTTGAATGCATTCCTAAATCCTACATATTATTTGTATAATAACTTACCCTCTAAGTTGGCACCTTATGCTATGCTTCTTCTATTATTTGCCCCTCGGAATGCAGCTTATCTTATTTTGAGTCGCTACTCTTGTCTTTTTAATAAATGTCCCTCCAATTGGCAGTGAGTCATGTTTCCCGGCTCATATAGTGGGTTATATAATAACTTGCCCCTCTAGTTGACAGCTTATACAATGCTGGTTCTAATAATTTGCCCTAAGGTTGTAGCTTGTCTTGTTTTATGCCGTTATCCTTACTTTTTTAATAAATGTCCCCAGTTGGCAGCAAGTCATGTTTCCTAGTTTTTTGTAATGTGTTGTATAATAACTTGTCTCCCTAATTGGCAGCTTATGCAATGTTTATTTTAATAATTTGTCCCTCCAGATTGCAGGTTGTCTTATTTTGAGTCGCTATTCTCTTTAGGGATTAGTACCTTTATGTAAATACTATAAAACAATTTTATTATATTCTCAAGATAACAATTGATGTGCATACCATGTAAAAACTTTAGTATATTTTTAGAGTAGCAACTTTAGTATTACATAGTAGTAACTCTTTTGATAAATCTTCCAGCACATCTATACTTATATAGTAATAAAAAGACAAAATTTCTACCACTTTTTTGTTTCATTATTTTGGTCTGGCCTCTCTAACTAACTTTGTGAATATGAAAAACTTTGTGAAAGTGGAAACTGTCCCTCTTCGTCTCGCTACAACTCTCCTATTTTATAGGACACATATTGGACACAGGTTTTTAAGATATCCTATATCGTTGGGAATCCTAATCCAAATCTCTCTTCTCTGAGTACTCTAAATAAGAATCGATGTAGAAAACTATAAGATAAATCTGTATATGTGTTGGTTATTTGCTCCGCGTTTAGGTTCTACTACTCAGTTTTTCAAAAAAAAAAAAACAAAGGTTAGGAGTAGTTCAATTTTTTCTGTTTGGAATTGTGTTCGGCTTCTTTTCTGATTTATATGGTTAGGAGTAGTTCAGTGTTTTTTTTCTTTCCGAATTCTGATCGGCTTCTATAAATAACTAAATATTGACGGGATGTTTTTCCATCTGTTTTGTTTAGTTGGATTGGATTGAAAATTGCACACGGATTAGATATAAAATTTTTCTATTGTATTTATGGAGTTGGCCTCCTTGGAGGCTATGTTAGCTTTTTTTCAACAAGTACGCCCCTAAGAACAACATATATATATATATATATATATATATATATATATATATATATATATATATATATATATATATATATATATATATATATATATATATATATATATATATATATATATATATATATATATATATATATCTTGGCGTTCGTCCTGGAGACCCGGACAGGGGCATAGGACTGTAGTCCCATGAAACAAGCGTCATTGTCACGACTTGCCAAGCAGTCAGGGGCCATGGAGGCTGACGCGGCGGTGCCGGCTGTACCTGACGACGTGCTTGCGCCAATCCTTGGCCATCTCTTGGCAGCAGTGGCGGCTCTACAGAGGGGGCTGGGTGGGCTCCAGCCCCCCTAATGACTTAATTTACCACTAAAAATGCTGTAGCAAAAACCTCAAATCACCGTTAAATCTTTATGCAAATCAACATCTCCATTGTTTTAGCCCCCCTTGATTCTCATCCTGCATCCGCCACTGCTTGGCAGGCAGCCTCACTGCGTCGCAGTGCGTGTCTATACGGTGTGGCGCGACCTCGAGCGTCGGCTCCCGCTATGGATACAGCGCCTCCTCCCGCGCTCGTGTCTGGCATGTTCGCCGCGCTTCTTCACCTGCACTATATCGGCGGCGGTGGTCGACACCCCAGTCGACGGCAACTTCATCTACGTCCAACCGGTGAGGCCCTAAAACCCGTACAAGGTTGTATCCTTGCCAACTTCCATCAAATTAAAATTACATATTTTTATATGTCCTTAAAAGAAATCACGAACTTAATATTTAATTATAGCAACACTTTTATAATTTGATATGCTTTGTGATGACTATCAAGGTTGTACTTTAATTCAAACAGGCTTTAGACATTGTTGTATTATATTGCAAACATCAAGTTATATATTATGGATGTCAGGGTCATCATATATAAAGAGTAAAACACATCATTCTTGTTGTCGTTTTTCAAAAACATTTGATAGTTTTTTTCCTCACATTACAACGCAGTCGCACATTTGCTAGTCTACACATAAATTGCTACTAGAATAAAATTCTACGAAACATATGCAACTAAGGTCTAGTTTGTTCACCTCGTCACGTAGAACGTATCGGTGAAGACGGGATTGAAAACCGATACAATATTAAAAAGTTATAGCCACTTAAAGAAAATGTTTTGATTTTTTTTTTCTGTGTCAGAACTGGTCGGGCGCATGCAGTGTCGCGCATGTGCCAGTGAGGAGCACGCCTGCGGGCTGAGTCACGCGTGGGGCTGGGGACCTGGGGTCGTGCGCGGTGCGCTTTCCCTTTTGGCGCGACAGGTGCCACCGTGAATATGGTGTGAGAAAAATTGCTTCATCATTATTAAAGGTAAGTGAGACTTTGTTTTTTTTTAAGGAACCGAGACGATAACATCCAAATTTTTCTCTAAATTTTACTATGTAAAAAGAAGATTCACATCACATCAAAATACCGGCACATATATGAAGTACTAAATGTAGATAAAATCAAAAACTAATTATACAGTTTTGTTGTACTTTACGAGACGAACGTTTTCAACCTAATTAGTCAATGTTTAAATAATTTTTACCAAATACAAACGAAATGCTACAGTACACTACAGTACGCTACAGTGATTCGTCCGACGCCAAATCGGCCGAACTAAACAAAGGGTAAGAAGAAAAAACTCATCCTCCGCAGTCCGCACCAACCACCAACCCATGTGCCAACAGCCCGACAGGTCAGAAGTAAGGACACGTTTAGATCCCAAAATCATCTAAAATATTTTGCATAGTAACCATCACATTGAATTTTTTGGACACATGCATAAAGTATTAAATATAGGTAAAAAAATAACTAATTGTACAATTTGTCTGTAAATGTCGAGATGAATCTTTTGAGCCTAGTTAGTATATGATTAGATAAATTTTACCAAATAACAATAAAAATGTTACAAAAACTTTACCTAAAATATTTTGCGATCTGAACGTGGCCTAAACTGGGATCCAATGCAAGTCGCCTACCCCTCCAAAGGGCTCCGCAGTCCATTAATACAACTCTAGCTTGCTTTGTCGTGAAAAAAATCAGTCTCTCCTTACTCTCTCATCACACACATGACACACACGCCCCAGTCGAGAGGCATGACTGGCATCGAAACACTCGTGGCCTCCGCCGTTGCATCGCAGGTAGCTCGCAAGATCTCCGATTTCGCGAACGAAGAGATCAAGCTATGCTGCAACTTCCACGGCGACCTCGAGTACATGAAGAAGACGCTGTCCGACATCCAGCCCGAGCTGAAGCGGGCGGAGGACAATTCCTTTGGTAGTGATAGGGAAAGTGTCCGGGAGTGGCTACGCCTGATGAAGGCCGTCGCCTATGGCATCGAGGACATCCTGGACGAGTACTACTACCACAACCCCGGTGAGCAATCTGACGAGATCTGCTGCATCGCCTGTGCTGGGAAGGTAATATTCATAATTGCTTTGCTTCTATTTTCAGTAGCCAGCCTTAACAAGGTGACATGATAATACAGTTTTGCTAAGGGAAAATTTTAAGAACTAAGATAATATTAATACCCCAGGTCAGGGGTGTGCAGTCCTGGGGGAGTGTCAAAATGAACTAACATCTCCGGGCTAACCATTTGTCTAAGCTCTGTATCAAATACCACCAGATCCTGATTTCGCACATGATTCATATATAAACGACTTTCAATTCAGCACCGGACAATCAGAACGTGCTCTGAGTATGTCTATCTAGTGCACAAGTGTTGTGTGGCCTAATTCCAATCCTATTACAGTTCTTAGAGAAGTCAAAAGCAAAAATGAAATCCTAAAAATATATGAATGCTTAAATGTAAAGAGAGTGAAGGTTCAGTTTCCCTCGAGGTATCACTGTATCAGAGAGTTGGTGCTTCCCGTCAGTAGTCGTTGCATTATTATCACACAAAGGTCTACCCCCCTCTTCATCCTTGTAAGAAACAAATGCTCTGTAGGTGCTAGTCCTCCATTGTGTTTTGGTCTTCGGTGGACTCCAACCCAGCACATCTTCTCACCGCTTCAACAATGCATCAGCATAATAATAGTTCACATAAATACATCTTAAGTGGTCTAGGTGATGTAAATCACCAAGAGTAACAAGTAAAGATGTTTATGGACAAATACATGCTATTCTCTTAGAATTAATAATTTCCTTAGGCCTTAAGTCTTCAAATAACATTTAGCAATTAGTTCATCTTAACAAGGATAATTCTATTTATGGTTCAATTGAATTTCTACAGAGGAAACGAGGGGCCATTTTTAACTTACAAAAGATATTTTCCAAGATGCCAAATTAACAATTTAATATGATTTGTGTAAATTTTGGCTTTAATAGAAAAGTACACAGGGTTTTCTATAAAAAAGAAAACTCAACCTGCAGGGGGTTATGACGTTCCCCGGGTATTTTGTTAAGAAGAATACCTTCTCACACAGGCCAAGAAAACCCCCGAACCTTCGCCCCCACCCATACAAAGCAGAACTGTTACCCTGTGAGAGCCGGGCGGGGCCTTAGACCTGCGCTTTGGTTGTGGGGACAGACGAGGGGATTTTTTTTGCCCCCCAGCCTGAAAATTCGCTCCTGTGGGGAGTCAAACTCTGGATCTGGGGGTGCTACTGAGATTCTCGAAACAAATGTATTCAACATACAAACAGGGAGAGAGGGATTTGAACCCTCGATAGTTCCTAGAACTATACTGGTTTTCAAGCCACTCAGCCATCTCTCCACAGCCCAGTCCCTATTTTATTCCTACAAATAGAACATAGCTATATGAAATGATCTACGAAAATAGAACATAGCTATATGAAATGATCTACTAACTCATCTCAGATGCAAGTCCACTTCTAACCGACTGAGCTAGAACCAGAAAAATAGGAACCTTTTTAACTTACAAACACCTCTTGCAAAATTCCAAACTCTATAATTTTTAGCTTCACTAATAGAAAGGAGCACTAAAAATTCTAGAAAGAAAAGAAATATCATGTTTAACATACAAATCTCTAACGATTCTAGATTTCTAGAATCAGAGAAATATAGTTACACAAATTTGGGACATTAGGGAGAAAATTACCATTTTATGAAAACTTTCCCTTTATGTATAAAGATAATATCAAAATTCCCACCATATTTATCGAGTGAAGTTATGGGTTATCAACTTCTCACATTTTCCCCATTTCAAAATAAAAAACATTGACCTAATCTTAGTTAAATCCTGATATATTAATGTGAAGGTTGGCTTTCCCTGAACGAATTCTTAAATTTGCAGGTGCCGTTACTATTCTCATTGTCGATGTCAAATCCAGTGTTGACGAGAATCTGCATGATTCACAAAATGAAAACTGAGAGGCAGAGGTTACAAAAGGAGTTAGTGGCACCTAGTGCATATGGTTTGTGTGAAGTCATAAACTCACCAGGAAACAGTTTTGAAGAGAAGGAAACAACTTCACAAGCAAATGGTACTGCAATAATTGGGCGGGACAAGGATGTGGAGAATATCATGGCTATGGTAAGGGTAAAAGACTACCAGATAATTACCATACTTGGAGCTGTGGGTTTAGGGAAAACAAGTCTTGCTCAACTAGTTTACAACCATAATGAAACAAGCAAAATTTTCAGAACACAAAAAATGTGGATTCATGTGCCTAAGGGTAAGGCAAGTACCAAATATATTGGGACATATATGATAGCACGTGACGGTGGGAAGATCCATGAAAATATGACAGAAGAAGATATTATGAATGGTGTTGGTGCGATGCTGAACAAATATGATAGCTACCTAATTGTACTGGACGGATTGTGGAGTGCAAGTGAAAAGGCATTGCAAAACTTGAAGGAGATGTTAACAACAGGGAGCGAGAGAAATGTCAAGGTCATAGTGACCACTCACAGTGAAAAAGTGGCTGCATTGATGTCTACCGCAAAACTACCATATAAACTGGATACTTTATCTGAAGCTAATATTCTGACCATATTCTCTCAAAGGGCAATGGCAAGTAATGATGAAATGGAAATTATTACCCGACATCCACTTTTTTGGAACATACTTAAGAAGTATGGAAAGAAAATCATTGAAAGGTGTGAAGGCACACCATTAGTAGCTAACTTCCTTGGATCGGTGGTCAGTTCTGGACGACTATCGCGGCAATGGGGCGATTATTGGGCACCTGCAAGCATTGAAGAAATGTGGAAAGTAGAAGAAGATTTTGATAACAACAGATGCAACATTTCATTGTTGCTTCCATCCCTCAAGCCCATATACTATAATATGCACAATGAGTTGAGATTATGTTTTGTCTATCTCTCAATCTTTCCTAAAGGATCTGCCATAGACAAGAAAAAGCTTATCCAACAATGGCTTGCACTTAACATGATTGAGCCCAGCAAACATGGGAACTTGCGACGTGAGGAAACTGCTGAGGATTATATCAATCAACTTAAAGCAATGTATTTCCTTCAGGTGTGGGTACAACTCTTTTTTTGCTTAAACTATTTTAGCACAGCATTAATGAAGCCCATTATTCTTGTTCACTTGATGTAGCTAAGACCTACTCCATATGGTACTGCATGCTATAAAATAGGAAGGCACATGACATAAAGATAAACAACAATTAACTAGGTTTAATGTGGTACAAGAGCTCCAGGTCTAATACTAATGAAGCCTATCTATAGAGAGCATGAGTTTGACCAATCCCGCCCATGCAAGGCATGAAGGAAATATAATCATATACAAGATGGCTAGAGGCACAAGTTTAACTGACCAACTATATTTATGAAACCTCAAGGCAAGCTTCCAAAGGTTGATAATAAGGGCTTGGAAGAGTAATGATACAAAATCAAGTAGTAGAAACAGCTGTGGTTTATTTTCTTACAATTCAGCCTTTCAAAGTGCAGTTATATAGTATACCCATTTAATGCTGCAACATATTTACTTGCATTTCATTTTGCTCATACTGTATATAGCTAATATCTGCATTTCTTTATTCAGATTACTGCCCAACATTCCCCAGTAAATGAGGAGGTACTCCATGTGCATAACTTGGCTTATGAACTTGCTAGGTCTGTTGGCAGCAAAGATATCCTTGTGATTTCAGATGCTACAACTAAGAAAGAAGCAAAAAAGAGCAGCTGCAATCATGATTACCGTTACGCACAACTCTCGACACCTGTCCTACTGTCAGTAGATCCAAAGGATTTCATTCGTAAAGCAAGGTCACTAATTTTGAAAACTCTAGAATCAGAAAGGGTTTTTGTTAGTCAAGTAATATCAGAAAACAAATATTTGAGAGTACTGGATCTCAGGGGGTGTTCCATTAGCGAATTACCTGATTGCATTTTCAAGTTGAAACATTTGAGGTACCTTGATGCTTCAGGATTGCCCATTACAGTACTCCCACCAGAATTGGGTAATCTGGGAAGCTAGAAACACTGGATGTTTCAGGAACCAATCTGACGTTGGTGCCCAGTTGTATCAGCAGTTTGAAAGTCCTCAACTATTTGAACCTGAAAGAGTGCTAGAACCTTCAACAGCTACATAGTCTTGATGAGCTCCATGAACTATGTTATTTGAATTTGTCAGGCTGCCTTAGTATCAGAAACTTACCAAAATCTCTTCGGAAGCTTAAGAACCTTTGTTTCCTGAACTTTTCTGAGGTTCATATATTGCCTGATGGATTACTACAATCACTAGAAAGCCTCGAATCTTTGGAGGATTTGATCTTAAGTGGTTTGGAAGTCAAAAGTCTACCTGATATTTTTGGGCAGTTTTCATCACTTCAGTTTTTGAATCTGTCACAGTGTTCTACACTGCAACAATTACCCCAGTCATTCTTTGAACTTCAGAGTTTAAAAGGTCTAGATCTCTCATTTTGCTCTGGTATTGAAGAAATCACTGAATCATTTGGAAGGCTCTACTCTCTTACATCTCTAAACCTTTCTGGCTGCAGCAGCCTTAGGATTTTGCCATCATCTTTTGGGGGCCTTATTCATTTGGAAGAACTCAATCTATCATACTGTACTGCACTTGCAGAATTGCCGACAACATTTCGTAGCCTTGAACATCTCCATGTTCTTAAACTACATAGATGTGTGCATCTTATAGAACAAGTCAAAAATCTCACCAATAGTTTAGAGCATCTAGAGCTGACATCTTGCCAGGATATCAATTTGCAATCCAATTTTTTTAGCTACTTAACAAGACTCAGGGTATTGGACCTCTCTAATTGCTCTCAGATGGAGATCGTTATTGCTACCCCTGCAAATTTGGAAGTTCTAATCCTAGCAAATGTTGCTCTTCCATTGGATCTTAATTTTCTAACTCAGTTCCAGAACCTTCAGAAACTGGATATTACTGATGCTATATTGAGTACAGCCAGTGCAGCACTGTCAAATCTGCAAAATGTCTTCACCTGTATGCCTATGCTCAATACCGTTGAGACAAACAATTTGGATATTTATTCCATCCTACCATCAAGGATTAAAATCTCAAGAGTGATGGATTCCCTCACTGGTGTGGAAAGTTTAAATGTCAGAGACACAGAAAATACTGCTGGAAGGAGCACTCCTTCAGGTACTAACTTACAGATAATTTATCAATGGTAGTTACGCTTATGCTTGAAATGTATCAACTCAATGGACCTTGTATTATGTGCAGGTATACTACAAAAGAATTGCATTGGACAACAGAACAGTTTCTATTTTCTGATTAAGATGTGTGAATAATTAATTACCATCTGAGACCAAACTAAAATCCAGAAAAGTCTTATATTCAGTTTCAAACCATTCGAAGATCACTCTTAAACTATCTGCAAAATTTCTTAAACCTCTGAAATTCCAAAATATAATGTTTATTCTTTTAACATATTTTGTCGACAATTCTGTCCCTAATGCAGTGGTAGAAGCAGGACGACCAAATACTTCTGCTGAAGGATCAGATCTTATTGGACACTCAAGTTCAAGCGGTGAAGAGATAACTGAAGATACTTCTGTGGAGGCTGCAAATAGAGACCTGGCCTCTAGCACTAACTCCGATGCAACTAGAGTAGATGTGCTTGAAGATTATGCTCAAGTAAGTTTAGTTTTGTCCTCTGATATTATTGGCTAGTAATTAGCTGGATTTAGGTAGAATGGAAATCCTGGTCATGGGAACAGTACTGCGAGTTACTTTCACGTGGGGCCAGTAGATTTGTGAAATTAGATTAGATCTGATCGAGTTGTTAGCTATTTCCTTAATTCTAGAGATTAATTTCTTAAATGTCAAGTCTCTTCATTTGTATAAGTATGGGATTGTATCTCAGATTAAGAGTTCCTCTCCCTTTTCTATCTTTGCCCTTGTGGTTGGGCCGCATCAATGTTGACAAAGGCAAGTCACGTCTTCATCCTGGTTTTACTGAAAGCACCAAAGATCTCGCGAAGTATTAGAGGGCAAAAAGAATATGATATATATCAATATATGATCTAGAAGCTGCATAGGAATCAATGGATACAGATGATTCGATGAGTAGTTTGAGACCTTCATATCCACCAACACTTTTTTATACAACCCACAGAAAGTATGAAAAGAAATGCCTCAGGTACTAACAAGGTTTTGCTGGCTGTACTAACTAGTTAAGCTCTTACTGCTTTCTTTGTGGTGTTCCACAAGTTTTCAGCAGTAGTATGGGATTGAAAAACTGCCTAAAATTTATGAATATTAGAATTTTGATTGTTTATTAAATAGAGATGATAGACAGTAACCATTCTGCAGATATAGAAGTAGAGATGATATTATACATCAAGAAAAGGTGAAAATTTCATGTTTCTCAATTTTTCTGTGGGCCCAATGGCATGTTTTTTTGACCAAAATGTTTGCCCGTGTCGCTTAGGAGATTTTGATCCCTAGGCTTAATTGCAAATAAAACATACCCTAGAAAAATGTACCAACTGAAATAAAAAACTAACAATGAAATCTTCAGCTTTTCTAGTTTAATCCAACCCTAGAAAAATGTAAACATTTTAACTGAATTATGTATCAACATTCAGATACTTCCCTTACTAAAGTACTTCTGCAGATTAGCAATTCTTAACCTAACATACCTCAGTTGGGATCACATGGCACTCAATTAGAGTTTTGCACCTTGTTTTCTTTTAAACTTGCATCATGCACACATCTTAAACTGCCGTGCAGCCACTGAAATTCGTATTTCTTCTTCAGCAAAACATAAATGGAGACCAAAATTACAAGATTGTGAACGTCAGGCCAGATCAATCTACTCTTCTCCATCCACCTCAAGTGGACAAATACTGTCAGCTTCCTCGTCAGGCATCTCAACACTTGATTCAAATTGCAAAACAGAAGGTACCAAAATTCTAGCAGTATGTATTACTGGTGCTTGTGATTGATGAGGAGTTCTTATTTAGTTTTAATTTAAACTAAATGAAGACAAGAAAAATGTAAGGATCATTTTTTACTGTATAGCTTGGTACCTGTTTGGAGAAGAAACCTAAATGAAAAGGTTGCATTTTTGCTCCACTTACTTTTTCAGAGGCCTAATATTGATAACCAACTAATTTATCAACTGCAGTAACTGAACTTTCAACATTATTCCTCAGTTGGCATCTCATAAAAGTTAAATTAGAATGTTCACTTGTTATACAGAGAAAAAATTGATTGGCTCATTTTGGTTTTTGAATATAGAATGCACATGGTTCGTTTGTAAATCAGACATATTTACTAGTGAGTACTTTGGGACATTCTTAGTGTTGGTCTGCTAAAGATTCTAAGAACATTACCTTCCCAGGATTGACATCGCATTGAAGTAGAAGTGGTCATACATACCATAGCAGGGCCAATAACACATTGCAAAGAGGATGATATTTCGGTGCTTGATGGCATCAAGTGGGTTATGGAGAAACGGGAGATGGCATTGCAAAGTATCCAATAATAAATGAGCCACGCAAACCTCTAAGATTGGACTGTTTCCGAAACAGGATATATGGTTATTATAAGATGGGTGCTATCGAAACCATACATGGCAGGAGAATGAGAAGATAAGTGATTAAGCAATTCTATCATGGTCAATTAAATTGGTTATTGTACTAAGTGGTCTTGATTTGTTTGCCTTGGCATAATTTCAATTGATATTTTCCATACCTTCAAATATTGTGCACGTGATAAATTATTGTACATACATGATTTATCATGCACTCCGACCAGTTTCATTAGAGTTGTGGTATCTTTTGTTTTCCCTCCCCTATAGAGTTGAAGACCTGTCCAGAGTTGTCCTACTCCTTTTATGGTTCCTTCTTACACAATCTATTTTTTTTTGCAAGGACAATAGAATTGTGTATTATATAATCTTGTGTGACAAGCAGGTAGCTCTTATACAGGGCAAAATGAATTGTTTTTAAGTAATTTCTTTTGGCGAATGGTGAAGCTTGCTGTATAAAAAATATATTATTCGTGGTGTCCACTTGCATGGGTTGTTTTCTTGTTACATCTCATATACCAGTCAACGGAGCTCCTTTATGATATGATTTTCTGATATGCCATGTATAGTTGTACTACCTCCGTTCCAAAAAGTTGCAATTTTAGGTTTGAATTAAGTTAAACTTTCTCGAGTTTAACTAAGTTTATAGAAAATATCATAAAATATATTTTATGATTTTTGGTACTATAGTTAGTATTATTTTAGATTTAATCAAATTAAAAATTGTTGGACTCCTCGTAAAATGAGAATTGCATCCACGTAACATACAAGCTTGTTCAAGCCCACGAATGAGAAAAGGCACGTAGAGTTAAACAACCATATAAAGAAGAAAATGGATGTCTTTTGGACTAGTAAGGAAAGGTTAAATTGCCTAAGAAGGAGGATATTGTTGCCTAATAAATGATTTGTCTAAGAAAAGGCGAAAATACTAATGTAGGGATGCTAGGAAACAGGTGACGCCGGATTCACGAAAGACAAGGTTGCATAGGAAACATTGTTAGCTAAGCTGAACTCTATGGGTTTGATTGGTTGCTTGTATATTATCTTGTATCTAGGCTTGTGCAGTGTTGTTTACTACTAAGACTGTCTGCATTGGGTCTGGTAAACTAGTCTTGGAGGAGCATATGACGTAAAAAAGAGCTGCAGCGCAGTCCGGTATCGTGTCCTGGAAAGCCTCCCGTCCGCTATGCGTAGAGGAGGTAGCGGGCGTCCGGTACCGCACGCGTGGGGCCCGATGCTGCTGTTGTTCGCGCGGGAGAGCACGCACAAGAAAGAGGTGTGCCTGGGAGAGCGTGTTTAACTTTTTTTCGTATAAAAAAATGTTATAACTCACAGACCAAAACATCAAATTAAATTCTGATTGCACCATTAAATTCGTTTCAATAAATTCTTCAAAATAAGATCTCACATGGATATATTTAGATAAAGTGACAAGTGGCCCTACAGTGGATAGAGGATGATATAAAGTGGCCCTACAGTGAATAGAGGATGATATAGAGGATGGATGAGTGCGGGAGAATTGGATATAGAGAAGAGAATCTTGATGACCAGATGCATAGAGGATGAATTTAGAGTACCACGAGTACGGATAGCCCACGACCCGTCGTGCGTACGTCAAGCGAGTGACCCCACTCTGCGGCTGACGCGTGTCCAGAAGTATGCAACGCTGCACACCACCTCTCCCCACACCGTCCCGCTCCGCTCCAGGCTCCGGGCGCGCCCCAGTGTTCGGACAAGACTGCACGCTGATGCTCCAGCCCTCACTTGCACATTTTAAAAAAAACAAACATTTTCTTAAAAAAAGTATAACTTTTGAATGGTGTATCCGTTTTTAATTTCATCTGTACCGGTATATTCTACGTGACGAGACGAACAAAATTAGACCTCACTTGCCTATGTTTTGACAAATTTTATTTTAGTAGCAATTTAAGTGTAAAAATATGCTAGGAGATTTATGAAAGAAGTTGCTGCCATGTAATACTAAACTTGCTACTCCAAAAATAAACTAAAGTTTTAACATGGTATGCACATCGATTGTAACCATGGGAATATAATAAAATTGATATATAGTATTTACATAAAGGTGCTAACCCCTATAGAGAGTAGCGGACCAAAACAAGACAAGCTACAACCTGGAGAGGCAAATTATTAAAATACATATTGCATAAGCTGCCAATTATGGGGCAAGTTATTATAAACACGTTATAAAAAGCCAGGAAACATGACTTGCTGCTAACTAGAGGCATTTATTAGAAAATGATGGTAGTGGAAAAAAACAATACAAGCTGCAACTTGGGGCAAATTATTAGAACAAGCATTGCATGAGTTATCAACTAGATGGGCAAGTTATTATATAATCACTATATGAGCCGGAAAACATGAATAGCTGACGAAATGGAGGGACATTTATTAAAAAGACTAGAGTAGCGGACCAAAACAAGACAAGTTGCACCCTAAAAGATAAATTATTAGAAAAAGCATTGCATAATGTGCTAACTTAGAGGGTAAGTTATTATACAACTAATATGTAGGATTTAGGAATGCATTCAAACCTGAAAGGGGAAATGAAATAATTAAACTCAAAACTCATTAAACTGAAACTAAAATAAACATTAAAAAAAGAATTACTTAAAAGAAGGAAGTATCGAAGAACAGTTAATATGCATAATTTAGGAAGTCATTCAAATCTAAACAGGAAATTGAACCACTGGAAATAGCTACCAGAGATAGAGAGTAAAAATGACAACTAGAAAATTAAACTAAAATTGACAAATAGAAACTGAAAACTAAAGTAGACACAATAAAAAAAAGAAAACAAGAAAAATTACCGGATAACAACAAAACTGAAAACTAAAGTATACAAAATGAAAAAAAAAGAAACTGAAAATGACAAATAGAAAATGAAAATTAAAGAAAAAACAATGAAAACCAAAAGAAATAAAAAATAAAGAAGGATAAAAATGGAAATAAAACTAAAAACTCACATAAAACAAAAACTAAATAAATTAAAAAGAATAAGGAAAAAAAGGCCGCATGCATATGAGTGCAGGAGGGTCGCAGGCCAAGTGCAGCAGGCTCGGGAGGGCCCATGGTATGTAGGCCACGCCGCGTGCGGTCGCTCCCTCCACCAGGAGCGCGACCCTGCGTCTTAAACTTTGCAAGCCCAACAGGAGACTGCGAAAGGGCAGCCCAAGAACATGTGAAACATTGATTCCTTTGTATCAGTAGAACACAAAGGCAGCTCCAGATTTTTTACATCTCTTAATACCTTGAGGAGTTACCAGAAAAAACCTTGCGTTTTTTTGCTGACAACATGAATCCCACAGTCAGGCTTGGACTTCTTATAGTTATATAGGCCGCCTGCTCCCTGCACCGTAAGCAATATTCATGTCCTGCATCCTGGACCATCGCTTATAGTGTCGACACCACTGGCTCACTAGCGGCACGCTCGTGGTTCGTGGACTTTGTTCTGCTAGGATGGACGCTAAGGCACTCCTAATGCAAGAATCATCATAATTTTTATGGACATTAATTGTACTACCACCTAAGCATTTTGCTGACGTGGCAAGCTAGTTATTGAGGAGAGACTAAAAATCATAGAAATTGGATCTAAATTAGAAACCATGTTTACATGAAAACTAAGATATGAAATGATGTGATTGGTAGAGAATGAAGAAAAAATATATGTGATTAAATTAAAAATTGTTCTATAGAAACTATCCTTTGAGATCATGGTTTCTATATATAGTATCTACAGAAATTAATAGATATAGAAAGCATTGGGACTACCTTACGTCTTAGCAGCTGAACACGACGGGAGCGGTTTGATTGATAGCAACGGCCCACGGATCCGTTAGGTACCGTGCCTTCAGAATTCACTCCTGTTGCCCTGCATCCTGGACCATTGCTGAACAGCATAGTACCATATGTGCCTGATCCATGTGCGAATCTGAATCCAAGAGGATCCATCCAGCCGTATCTTATCTTCAGACATGCCATGCGGTCCGTATTTGAATCCGGATATTCAATGTTGAATACCACGACGGTCGATGGGTCTAGAAGAAAAACGGTGGCACGCCACCACGTCAAGGTCCCAGCCAGAACTTGGCGGGAGGAGTGATGCCAGAGAGTTCGAAGAGGGCATCGATGGCGCGAAGCTTGATGCGTACCGTGGCACTATGCGGCTTGACGACCTGGAGCGCTACCTCAGCGAATCGCTCCTCCGCACGTCCACAAGGCCACCATCGTCGCTATCTATCACGTCCACCTCCACGGCCGGACGCGGCTACGGCTCCTGGTGCAGCCGCATGAGCTCCACAGCTCCTGGTATTTCCAAATCTTATGATATTTAACGCTACAGAACCAATTCTCCCTTTTTAGTAAAAATCATATACAAGTCAGAATATACGATGAGAATATATTCCTCTCCCACTAAAAACATAATTCCCATTCATTTAATGTATCATTGAAAAGTGATTAGTTACCATACGCTTGGAATTAGTCTGCTAGACTGGACAGCAAAGGCCCTAGTTCAGTCAGGGCTCACTTCATCGAACATCTGCAGCCGCAATTTGTTCATTTACAGCCACAGTTTGTTCATTTAAAGACCCAACGATTTCAAGACATACATCAACCATACAGAACTGTTGATGCTGCCCAGGGACAAGCTCTTGACCAGACCATGCTTAATTACATCACAAAATGAGCTATGTACAAACTACAAACAAAATATAAAAGTAGCAGTTCCAAGCAGATTCAACCCCATGTCCAAGGCTCTCAGGCTTCATTCACTAGGGCCAGGGTATTCAACACTGTCAACCGCGAGGGGCAGCCATTTGCTGCTTCTTGATCCTATCCCCAGCCTTCACCATGCTGAGGAAAAGATAACAAATGAGAAATTACAAGACAGAATGGAGCTCAAAACAACTGTGGTTATACTCAGGTTATATTGACAAACCTGATATCATGAGGGGTTATAAATATCCATTGAGATCCTTGTGCAACAGCAAAATCTACTAGGGTGTCTAAGCTTATTTTGCGGCTCACCGCATCCTGCCAAATTCATATGCCGCCAGTTACCAAGTTTGTTCTGCTATTAGATGGACAAAGATAATGGCAAAGGTCAGATGATGATTGCTCACCATGAATACATCAAACTCATCCATGGCCCTAAATGGTGCTTCTGTCATTCCATGAAGAGATAAGGTGAAGCAAAGGGTTGAGAAAGATCGTTCTCCACCTGGAGAGAATGACAGCATAAATAAAAGCTATACAATCAGATAAAACTAAACCAAAAACACGTATTTCTTTACCAATGTTCTCAAGAATAAACAAAACTTGATTAATTAACTAGACTATTGGAAGCTGCAACTACCTGAAAGTCCTCTGGTGTCTCTAATGGTATTACGAGACGCGTCTTGAGGCATTGTCAGCTTCAGTGAACACACCATAAACATTTTACTTAGACTGGTTCAAAACCAAACATGTATGCATTTAGATAAAACATTGGAAAAAGAAAATCTTGTGAAAGTAACTCACCTCAACAGACAGAACTTCGTTCTTATAGTCTACATTGATGTGCCCACTGATACCTTTCTTTCCCAGGTGCTCATTGAACCTTTCATACGTGGAAAGGCAGCAAAGACTCAGGGATAATCATATTCCATAATTGATAGGAAAACCTGGAAGAAAATTTGGTGATGAGCATAGCAAGGAACTTACAGCCACGTAAGCTTGTTAAATGTATGGAAGCTCTGTTATAGGCCTATATGGCCCAGCTCTCTAGCCTTCTATATATAGGCTCTAGCCCTCTATATATACTGAGCTCCTCCGCTGGAGTGATCAAGTTCTCAGATCCCCAAGGTTCGTAACATGGTACCAAAGCTATGGTTTAGGGTTAGGATTAGCCTGATCTAGTCCACCCACGATCCATTTTTTCTCCCTCGGGACTCCTCTGCTTCGCTCGAACTCTCGTCGTGCTTTTCTCTGCTCCACGCGGCCGATTGTCGCGTCTGTTCTTCGTCGCGGCGTTCCTTCGTCTTTGTGAGGCCCGTCGTCGCACCTTCGTACGGCCCGTCGCCGTGCACTATCTTCCGTTGCCCGCCGTCATCGTTCCCGCGCGAACTCTCGCGGACCTGGCTCGACTACAGTTGATCCGGCCCGATTTCTTCACGCATGGGACTCCTTCACGTGCGATCTCCTTCACTCGCGGACACGGGACGCGCGACGACTCCCTCACGCGCGCGACTTCACGCGCGGACGCGGGACTTCTTCACGCGCGAACGGACTCCTCCGCGATCCGGTCTCCACGCGGATGCAATCCTGATCCGATTCCACGCATCCTCAGGCTGCGGACTTCTTCGCGGCCTTCCTCCACGCGTGGCTGCTCCACGTGTGGGATCTACTTCACGGCTCAAGCCTATCTGCTTGCACAGGTCTGCCTGCCTATCATCCTCCTCTGTCAGGAAAACAGAGGATTCGTCGCATCCTCTTCTGTGCTGGTGATAATTCTTTCTTTTAACATCAGCAATGTCTCAGTCTTAGTCTCAGATTAATGCCATTGTCATTAATATTACTCTTGATGGTCCGAATTATCTAGAATGGGCCTTTTGTGTTGAAATTGCATTGAGAGGTGTTGGTCTTCATTCTCACTTAACTGATGATCCACCGACTCTCAAGTCTGATAGTAGTAATGCCGCTGCGGTCAAAAGTTGGGAAATTAGTGATGGTAAAGTCATGGCTGCTATGGTTAACAGTGTTAAACCCACCATGATCATGAGTCTGCGTAAGTTTAAACAGGCTAAACCCATGTGGTCTTATTTGAAGGCACGGTATGTTCAGGACAGTAGTGCCCTTCAACACACTCTCATGCAGCAACTTCATGTTATTGAACAAAGAAACATGTCTATTGATGAGTACTACTCTGCCTTTGATCGTTTGATCGGTTCTTTGATCTCCATGGTACCTCCATGTACAGCTGGTCAGACATGCACGACACTTTCATTTATTGAGCAGTTTCTCACTTACAGATTTGTCATGGGACTTAGGGCAGAGTTTGATTCTATTCGTACAAGGCTGCTTCATACTTCCTCTACTCTGACTATGGCCCAGGCATTGTCTGAATTACTTGCTGAAGAGACACGTCTTCAGTCCTTGTCCTCTTCTGTGTCTCAGCCTAACAGTGTATTGGCTACTCATAGGACCAGTACATTCAAAGAACCTTGTAAGCATTGCAGCAGGAAGAATCATAGTTTAGATAATTGTTTTATTAAGTATCCAGAGAAGTTCGCTGAATTTCGTGCTCGCCGTCCTGCTCGTGGTCGTGGTACCTCTTCCACTCCTCGAGGGTCAGGTGGTTCTGGCTCTGTTGGATCAGTTTCAGTTGCTGCTACCTCATCTGCTACGGCTCCTTCGTCATCTCAGGTGCTTGATTCAGGGGCATCTTTTCATGTGACATCCGATTCTTCTCGCTTGGTTGCTTGCAAACCAGTCACAGATGGTGCTTCTGTTTAGACAGCTAATGGTACATCTTGTCCTATCACTCATAAAGGGTCACTTTGCAATACTCATTTTGATGTACCCAATGTTTCTTTTGTACCACACTTGTCTATGAATCTTTTTTCGGTTGGTCAAGTTACCGACCAAAATTGCTTTGTTGGATTTGATGACTCATCTTGTTTTATTCAGGATCGTTGCAGTGGATGAGTGATTGGGACTGGCCATCGCCGTAAAAATGCTTCTAGCCTCTATGTTTTGGACACCTTGCATCTTCCTTCCTCCATTGGGTCTCCAGCTCATGTGTCATCCACTGCATCGTCGTCTGCATCTTCCTTTGCTAAATGGCATCATCGTCTTGGTCATCTTTGTGGATCGCGTTTGTCGTCTTTAATAAATAAAGGGTGTTTAGGTCATACAACTATCGAGTCTAGCTTTCACTGTAAGGGATGTAAACTTGGAAAACAAATACAACTTCCATATTTATCTAGTGCTTCTTCTTCTGCTAGACCTTTTGATCTTATTCATTCTGATGTATGGGGTCCCGCACCTTTTGCTTCAAAGGGTGGTCACAAATATTATGTTATTTTTATTGATGATCATTCTCGTTATACATGGGTCTATTTTATGAAACACCGTTCTGAATTGTGTTCCATGTACCAATCTTTTGTTCGCATGGTTCACACACAATTTTCTACTCCTATTAGAATTTTTTGCTCTGACTCTGGTGGTGAGTATTTGTCTAATGCGTTTCGCCAGTTTTTATCTTCCGAAGGTACTCTTCCTCAACTTTCTTGTCCTAGCGCTCATGCTCAGAATGGTGTTGTTGAACGTAAACACCGTCATCTTATAGAGACAGCTCGCACACTTTTGATTTCATCCTTTGTCCCACCTCATTTTTGGGGTGAAGCTGTTTCTGCTGCAGTCTATCTCATCAATAGACAACCATCTTCCAAATTGTCCGACAAATGTCCTGGTGAGGTACTTTTTGGTACGCCTCCTCGTTATGATCATCTTCGAGTTTTTGGGTGCACATGCTATGTTTTGCTTGCACCTCGTGAGCGTACTAAGTTGACTGCACAGTCTGTTGAGTGTGTTTTTCTGGGGTATAGTCTTGAGCATAAAGGTTATCGGTGTTATGATCCATCTTCTCGTCGCATACGTATATCTCGTGATGTAACCTTTGTTGAGGATCGTCCTTTCTTTTACAACCCCTCTACTCAACCATCATATTCACCCATAGAGTCCACATCTTTTCTGGGCCTTCCACCTATTTCTTTAGGTGATAACATCACCACTCCTTCTCCTCCTATTACACTCATTCCTACTCCACCCTCAACTGTGCCACCTCCACCTTTGCCTCCGCCTTCTCATTCTTTTTCCAAACCACCTATCACACATGTCTTCCGTCGTCGTCCCAAAGACCCATCCACTTCTCCTACCTTGGCCGGTCCTAACGAGCTCGCTGTTGATGATTCTAATTGAAAGGATCAAGATGCCCAAGAGGGGGGGGTGAATTGGGCTTTTCTAAAAATTAATTGCAAGAATTAAGTCCTACAAGCCGGAATTCACCCCTAGTGCCTACTTGTGTTCCTAGAGAGTCTACCGTTAAAAAGTTTTGCACCCTAGTTTCCAATCCTAGTCTAGCATGGCAATTCTAGGAAAGTAAAACAAGCAATGAAAGTAAATACGAGAAAGTAATTGCTTGAAAGTAAAAGGGGCAAGGAACACGGCGATGTTTTTCCGAGGTATCGGAGAGTCGCCACTCCCCACTAGTCCTCGTTGGAGCACCCGCGCAAGGGTGTCGCTCCCCCTTGATCCGCGCAAGGATCAAGTGCTCTCTACGGGTTGATTCTTCGACACTCCGTCGCGGCGAATCACCCAAAACCGCTCACAACTTGAGTTGGGTCATCCACAAGCTTCGCCGGATGATCACCAAACTCCCAATCACCACCAAGCCGTCTAGGTGATGGCGATCACCAAGAGTAACAAGCTAGAACTCTCACTTGACCACAACGAGCCCAAATGAGGAGGTGGATGCACACTTGCTACTCTCGAATCACTAGTGAGGAAACTCAAACTTTGAATCTCAAATCTCTATCCTCACTAGAGCTCTTGCACTCCCTTGCACTCTAAAGGGTTTTCTCAGATGTTTGAATGAGCAAGAGACCTCTAAAAGAGGTGGAGGGGTTGTATTTATAACACCCCTCAGAAAAACGAACCGTTACTTTCTGACACGGGGTCACCGGACGCGCCGGTGCAACGCACCGGACGCGCCGGTCCCCCGTAACGGTCAAAACCCGTTTTTGAAACCGAACCACCGGACGCACCGGTCAGGTAGCACCGGACGCGTCCGACGTGCAAGGGTGCTTACTGGACTCACACCGGACGCGAGGCCGCGTCCGATGCCTGAAGACCGGACGCGTCCGGTCCTCTCTGGACCTTACTGGACTCGCACCGGACTCGCCGGTCAAGTCCAGTAGCGCGTCCGACGGGTGTTCTCTCTCGGTGACACGTGTCAGCCACTGACCACTGCGTCCGGTCCTCACGAGGACCGCGTCCGGTGGTCAAGGCCGAAACCTAGTCGCGGCAACGTATACACCGGACGCGTCTGGTGTTCCCGAAGACCGCGTCCGGTGCCTGGAAAACAGCCCGAACCTCGTCGAAACGCGTCGCAACTTCAACCAAGTTACTTCTAACTGAACCTTGAGCTATTCTAGGGTTGCCTAGCGCCAAGTTTAACAAGTGTGCACCACACCTAAACATAGGACTCGCCTAGGTCAAGCTACCCATTCATGCCCCCCTTTATAGTACGGCCAAAAGAGAAAAACGAAGATCCTAACGACTATTCCGAATGTGTCTCAACACTTCGTCATCCGGAACTAACCGTCCTTAATCTTGACGTCACTCTTTTGAAAACCGAAACGATTTCCATCAAGGGACACGAAACCACAGTGCTCAAAGTAGTTATCACTTCCATGACCTAACTTACCAATGTTTCTGCAAAACACACGTTAGTCATGGTAATAAAGTGTTGTCATTAATTACCGAAACCAAACCTTGGGGCCTAGATGCTTTCAATCTCCCCCTTTTTGGTGATTGATGACAACACTAAGTTTCAATGGATTAGAGTGAAGGTTTTCGAGCATGCTTGGTTCACATAAGCAAAAGACAATAAGCACAAAGGGTTAGGAATTGCTTAAGTGCCCCAAGCCAAAAGAGTGTACTTCATAAGATAAGACAAAAAACGTTAGTACACATAAAGATATAGCTCATAAGTAATCGGAGTAAGGCACGGAAGCACAACCTTCGAGCTATAGCTAAAACAGTGACATATATTAATCACGGAGACGGATTAGACATTAAGACTCAAAGATTTACGACTTGACGACAATGTCACACGAATGCAGTGCTGAAAATAAACATGATATGCATGAATGTAGCACACGAAAAACGAAAACCCACTAACACACTCCCCCTGAAACTACTCTCTCTCCCCCTTTGGCATCAAGCGCCAAAAAACTAAGCTAATCTGACGGGGGGACAGACGGAGTCGTGTCGGGTGCCGAGGTGCGCGGAGTGATCACAAAGTGAAGCGAATCCTCGGAGTCTGAGCTATCTGGCTGACCCTCTGAAGAAGCACGTGGCTGTGAAGCGGTCGGGGTCTGAGCAGGAACAGGCACTGACTGTGTAGCAACAAGTGGATCTGTCTGAGTAACCTGAGCCTGAAGTGCGCCAGTAGCTGGGGGATCTGTCGAGGCAACTGAAGATGGGATGGTCTCTGTAGTCCCGGTCCCTGTCACTGGTGGAACGACTGCCTCGGAAGCTGACAACCCTGACGAAGTGTGGAACGTAGTCGTGTGCGAGGGTGTCGGCTGACCAGTCAACTCGCTGTAAGTGGCACTGTAATCACCAAGAGGTGTGCCTGTCAGAAAGTGCGGGCGAGGCTGGTCTGACGGTGTGAACCCCGTATGGATAGGTGTGAAGCTCGGGGACTGAAACGACTGGGGAACCTGCTGCTGTGGAGATGTAAACTGTAGGCTCGGCTGTCCCTGACTGGATGGACCGCTGGAATGCAAAGCCGGACCCATGATAGATGCAGGCGGAGGAACCCCAACTGTGATGAGATGCCGCAGAAGATCCATGTACTGCTGCTGACTCTGTCGCTGCATCTCAACCTGCTGCCTCTGGATCTCGAGCTGCTGTCTCTGAAACTCGTCCTGGCGAGCCTGAATCTGTGCTAGTGCGGCAGCTGTATCCTGTGCCTGGCGCTGTATCTGCTGCTGCTGCTGCTCCTGAGCCTGGGTCAGCCTCTCAAGGATAGCCACCATGGCTGGGTCTGAGCGGGAGGCTGAGCCAGATCCACCGGCCTCGTGGTCGTGGGACCGAGGAGACCGGTACCTGGGGATGGGCTGGTAATCCTCATCGGTGCTGTCAGAAGTAACATCCTCAGGTATCTCAGCAGGCTGAGTGTCAAGGTCTGCGAGCTCTGCCTCGGCAAGCTCGTCAACTCTAGCGTCCTGCTCAGCTGCTGTCTCAGGAACATCAGGGCGCTCACGCTGTCCTGGTGCTGGAGCCTGCTCTCTGGTAACTGAAGCCCAAAGCTGTCTGATGTCATAATCAGGGAATGCCGTAGTAGTGTTGGCAATCTCTGCCCTGATCTCTGGTGGCATCTGGATAGCAGATCTGATAATGAAGCAAATCCAGTGGGCATAGGGAAGCTGACGGTTACCCTTGAAGCCCTCAGCAATGGTGTCCTCCATCTCACTGAGAATAAGATCCCAGATATCAAACTGTCGCTGTGTCAAGAGGTGGTGAACAACCCAAAGCTGCATCCTCGTCAGTCCCTCTCTGTAACCAAGTCGAGGCAGTAGAGTGCGTCTGAGTATGGCATCCAAGACTCTGGCTAGAGGTGTCAGGCTGGCAGGTGTACGACGTGACCCTTCGCCAAAAGGCTCGCGAAAGCAGGGTCGAACCAGGTCGGTGGGTGGCACTGAACCGCCGTGAGGGCGTCTGGGAGGTGGAGTCTGGCCATAGCACAACTGGTGGATCCTCGTGTCAGAAGCAGGTAGTCTGAGGATCTCTCGGGCTCTGGAGCTGTAGAGTCTGTGATCGCTGCCTCTGAATGCGAAGTGAATGTACTCATGTGCAGGATCAATCCACAAAGAAGCATAGAACTCCCTGACCCATGTACCACAGTAAGCACCTGTCCGTCCAAGTAGATCTGATAAGCCAGGCAGATAGGACAGGTGAGGACGGAGCTGCTCTCCCACAACATCAACCAATGCCTCTAGTCGACATACCCTCTGAGGTCTGAAAGCTATGCCACTGTCAACTAGGGCCCTGTAGAAGTCCTCCTGAAGTGGGGTATAGAAACCCTCTGAAGCTCTGGGATCTCTGACAGGTGGAAACCATCGGCTGACCTCCACGAACCTCAAGTTCTTCACCTGACGTGAAGAAGCACCCCTCAGGTCTAAGTGCACAACTGGAGGTGACCCTCTAACCCTGGGAGGTGGTCGAGCTCCACGACGCGGGCCCTCTGGCCTGGGTGTCACCTGTGAACGAGCACGTGTGGAGCGGCGACGTGGTGGAGACTGAGCTGCCTGCTCCTCTGTATCCTCGGTGGCCTGTGGAGCCTCAGTAGTCTGGGTAGCCTCAGTAGCGGGTGTAGTCTCTGTAGCCTGTGTCTGCTCTGAGGGAGGATCGACTGACATCTGCTCTGAAGGTGCTGCATCCTCGGTACCCTCAGTGGCCTCGGTGCCGAGCTGTCGACTTTCAAGACGAAAGCGACGCTCGCCTATGTGTAACCCACTGCGTCTGCCACCTCTCTCTGCCTGCTCTGCGGCGTCTGCCACGGCCTGAGCGACCTCTGCATCTGAAAGTGTCTTCCGCTTCTTCTTGACTGCATACCTGATGCGCTTACCACGCGCAATCTCATCACGACGGGGAGGACTGTTGTCCCCGTCACCAGGAGCACCACCGGCGTTCTTGCAACGCACCATGCTGACTGACTGCCTGAAAGCCTCTGTGAGATGATGAACTGACACTCGAGAGGCTTGGCCTCAATCCGTATCCGCAGGCTTGGCCTCGGATTTAGCAAACAGATCAGACCTGGCACACCGACTGACTCGCTGCACGTATGGAATAGGGAGATATACAATAAGCATATATATATATCTAAAGATACGAAACCCTAGATAGCAAGCATGTGAGATACGAAAAGAAACGACGCTAAGCTACCTCGGATCGACGAGACGACGGTGAAGGGACGAGGTGATCTAGTTCGCGAGAAACCCGAGATTCGGCGATCGAGCACTGAAACGACCAATCGAGATTATCAAGGAATTGATATGGTCAAACGACAAGCCCTAACAAGTGAAAGAAAGGAATTGAAACGAAATCGTAATCAAGACGAGTCGTTACCGGGGTTAGGGTTGAACAAACCCTAGGTTAGGGTTTAAGGTCAAACCCTAGAATCAAAGCTTGCCGAAGGATGAGATTTGGGAGCTAGGTCGCACGAGAGGAGGAGGTGAGGCTGCTGCGATGAAGCCCTAGCTGAGTGACCTGCCGGCGGCGAGGAGGAGCGGCGGCGCACGGGCGCGGGCAGGTGCGGGTGCAGCGCGACTTGGCAATGGAGGAACGAGCAGGGGCAGGGCGCGGCGCTGCTGGGCACGGGAGCCGCTAGGAGAGGAGGAAGGAGGGCGGTGCGGCTCCGGTGGCAAGGGGGATCACGGCGAGTCGGCGAAACAAAAGCGGCGGCGGCGGAAATCGAGTCGAGAGAAAGAAGACGAAGAAAAAACGGTACGGTTTTATGAGGACGAGATCCGCTCGGTATAGAAGCACCGGACGCGGTGGTGAAAATCACCGGACGCAGTGGTGCAGCGTCCGGTGACACTCCAGTAAGCTCCTGGAGTCACCGGACGCGTCCGGTGTGGACAGACCGGACGCGGTCAGAGTCCGATGCTGAGTGCTCGGGATTTCATCGCGGAGCACCGGACGCGGTGGTGGAAGCCGGGACCGGACGCGGTAGTGGTCAGAGGTGCGTCCGGTGCAGCGTCCGGTGACTAGATCTGGACTTTGTCTTCTGGAAAACCGGACGCGTTGGTGAACGCCGGGACCGGACGCGGTGGTGCAGCAGCACTGCGTCCGGTGCAGCGTCCGGTGCCTGTTTTTCGCCGTTCTTCGTTCCGAACTTCGACGCGACCTCTCCCAATCAAGTTCCAATTCCAAGAGACACAAATAAACACCAATTGGAACCTGATATGAGTGACCTCACTCAAACCCTCAAAATTTTTTAAAATATTTTGCCTTAGGCTAGTATAATTTTTACGAAAAATAGGCAATAAACACCCGAGGAGCAACGTATGGCCATGCAATAGAGCTTTCGGACCTTTAGGAGCGTCAAATGCTCTCTCTATTCATGGACGAACACAGAGGTTGCTCAAAGCTAAACCGAAAAGAAACGACAAACAAACAACCATGCATATGCAATGCAATACAAGAAAGTAAAGCTAGGTTGCTTGTCAAGTTTGATCCACGGTTAGGCTTCTTCACTCCTCCAAAGGAGGGTTATCGTAACCGTGTTAGCCAAGCCCTAAATGCATTGCGGTAAAGTAGACATGACATATGATACAATGCAATGCAAGGGACAACACGCGCTCATTTTTTAAAGTTACTTGAATCAAGCACATTAAGTTCACTTCTTAACCTACAAAAGGTAGCCTCGTCCAAAGGTTTAGTGAAGATATCCGCTAATTGATTTTCACTACGTACACCTTCTAGTGATATGTCATTTTTAGCAACGTGATCTCTTAGAAAGTGATGGCGGATATCTATGTGCTTGGTGCGTGAGTGTTGTACCGGATTGTTAGCAATTTTAACGGCACTTTCATTGTCACATAAAAGTGGCACCTTTTCAAGAACAACTCCATAGTCTAGGAGGGTTTGTTTCATATATAAGATTTGTGCACAACAAGCCCCCGCGGCAATGTATTCCGCCTCGGCGGTGGACAAAGCCACACTATTTTGCTTTTTAGATGACCAAGATACTAAAGATCTCCCAAGTAAATGGCACCCTCCGGATGTGCTTTTTCTATCAATTTTGCAACCGGCATAATCCGAATCGGAATAGCCAACTAGTTGGAATCTAGCTCCTTTGGGATACCATAGACCAATGCTTGGGGTGTGCTTAAGATATCTTAGGATTCTTTTTACGGCACTTAAGTGAGGTTCTTTAGGACACGCTTGAAAGCGAGCACACATGCACACACTAAACATGATATCGGGCCTAGATGCGGTAAGGTACAACAAGCTACCAATCATAGAACGGTAGAGAGTTTGATCAACCGGTTTACCTCCCTCATCTAGGTCGAGATGTCCATTTGATGGCATTGGGGTCTTGATTGGCTTGCATTCTTCCATCTTGAATCTTTTGAGAAGATCCTTGGTATACTTTTCTTGAGAGATGAAAATCCCTTCTCTCATTTGCTTGACTTGAAAACCAAGGAAGAATGTGAGCTCACCAATCATTGACATCTCGAACTCCTTCGACATCAATTCACCAAACTCCTTGCAATAATCTTCATTTGTTGACCCGAAGATGATATCATCAACATACACTTGACAAATGAAGATCTCCCCATTAAGCTTCTTGGTGAATAGTGTGGTGTCGACCTTCCCGATGGTGAAGCCCTTCTCAATGAGGAAGTCCCGGAGGCGCTCATACCACGCTCTAGGGGCTTGCTTGAGCCCATATAGCGCCTTGGACAACCTATAAACATGATTAGGATATCTAGGGTCTTCAAACCCGGGAGGTTGATTGACAAAGACTAGTTCATTAATAAAGCCATTTAAGAAAGCACTTTTCACATCCATTTGATATAATTTCATATCATGATGTGATGCATATGCAAGGAGGATACGAATGGCTTCAAGTCTTGCAACGGGTGCAAAGGTCTCTCCAAAATCAAGGCCTTCAACTTGAGAGAACCCTTTTGCAACTAGTCTTGCCTTGTTCCTCACTACTATGCCTTGGTCATCTTGCTTGTTTCGGAACACCCACTTGGTTCCAATGACTCTTGCATCTTTAGGACGCTCTTCAAGTGTCCATACTTCATTGCGGGTGAAGTTGTTCAATTCTTCATGCATGGCATTCACCCAATCCGGATCTTGAAGAGCTTCTTCTACATTCTTAGGTTCAACACAAGAGACAAAAGAGTGATGTTCAACGAAAGAAGCTAGCTTTTGAGATCGAGTCATTACTCCCTTTGAAGGACTCCCTATGATGAGTTCTTGTGGATGAGCTTGAAGTAGAGGTGAGTTTCTTCTATCAACCACTTGAGGAGGTGGATGGGGAGCATCAACATCTTGTGCTTGTGCCTCGGCTTGTTCATGAGAGACATAAGTATCTTCATTTTCAACTCTCTCATTCTTGTCATCATCTTGAGGCACACGTGATGAAGATGGTAGATCAATGATTTGCACATCGTCTTCATCATCTTTTGGCTTGATGTCTCCCACCGGCATGTTCTTCATGGCCTCCCTCAAGGGTTCATCACCTACATCATCACAATTCTCAATTGCTCCTTGGGAGCCGTTAGATTCATCAAATTCCACATCATATGTTTCTTCAACCAAACCGGTGGTATGATTAAATACTCTATATGCTTTGGACTTTGATGAGTAACCAACAAGAAAACCAATATCACAACGTCTTTGAAACTTCCCTAGGTGTTGACGCTTCTTGTAGATGTAGCATTTGCAACCAAACACCCGGAAGAATGAGACGTCCGGCTTCTTCCCATTAAGCAACTCATAGGGGGTCTTGCCAAGAAACTTTTGGAGGAAGAGGCGATTTGAAGCATAGCATGCGGTGTTGATTGCCTCGGCCCAAAACTTCTCGGGAGTGTTGTACTCATCTAGCATTGTTCTTGCAAGGGTGATCAAAGTCCGGTTCTTTCTCTCAACTACACCATTTTGTTGAGGAGTGTAGGTTGAAGAGACCTCATGCTTGATTCCAATTTCATCACAATAAGCTTCTATGTTGGTGTTGTCAAACTCTTTGCCATTGTCACTTCTAATCTTTTTTATCTTGACTTCAAATTCATTTTGAGCTCTCTTTGCAAACTTCTTGAAGCAACTTGCCACTTCGGATTTGTCATGAAGGAAGAAGGTCCATGTATATCTTGAGTAGTCATCCACTATCACAAGACAATAGAGATTACCACCCAAGCTCTTGTATGTTGTAGGCCCAAACAAGTCCATGTGTAGAAGTTCTAGCACTCTTGAGGTTGACATGAAAGCCTTGGTGGGATGAGTGTTTGCAACTTGTTTGCCGGCTTGACATGCACTACAAGGTTTGTCCTTTTCAAACTTCACATCCTTCAATCCTCTTACTAGTTCTTTCTTCAATAGCTTGTTGAGAGTGCTCATTCCAACATGTGCAAGCCTCCTATGCCAAAGCCAACCAAGTGAGGTCTTGGTAAACAAACATGTCATCAAATTTGCATCTTCGGAGGTGAAGTCAACAAGATAAAGATTGTTGTATCTAAAGCCCTTGAATATCACTTGCTTGTCATCTATTTTTGAAACTTCAACTTCATTTGGTGTGAACAAGCATTGGAAGCCAAGATCACAAAGTTGCCCAACGGATAACAAGTTGAAACTCAATGAAGCAACATAGAGCACATTTGAGAGTGAGTGATCATTTGATATTGCAATCTTGCCTATACCCTTGACTTTGCTCTTTGAATTATCCCCAAATGTGATCTTCTCTTGACATATCCCATTCTCTTCAATGGAGGTGAACATACGAGGATCACCGGTCATATGTTGAGTGCAACCACTATCAATAACCCAATGAGATCCACCGGTCTTGTAGTTCACCTACACACAAGAGATCAAGCTTTTTGTTTAGGGACCCAAACTTGAGAGGGGCCCTTGACTTTCTCAACTAGTGACTTGGCAACCCATATTTTCTTTGGCCTATTCTTGTTTGGGGGACCCAAAAACATGACTTTCATCTTTCCATTTAAATCTTTTCTTAGCATGTAATGAGCATTGAAGGCAAAGGGTCTAGCATGCTTGGGCAAGGGTTGTGGTGGTGGAGTTTTGCATTCATGAGCAAAGTGACCTTCTTGACCACACTCAACACATCTCTTTGGCTTGGGCTTTGACTTGCTTTGTTGTTGAGCTTTTGCTTTCTTCTCTTGATTTGCCAAGTACCCAATACCACTTCTATCCATCTTCATTACGGTGTTCATGAGGAGCTCACTTTGCAAATATTGACCTCTTGTAAACTTGCTTAGGCCGGTCTTGAGATGCTCTTTTTCTTGCTTGAGCTTCTTGTTCTCTTCAATGAGTGACTCATTTGTAGTTTGCTTCTCAAGAGCCATCAAACCTTTAAGCTTCTTGTTCTCATTTGCAAGCTTCTCATTCTCACACTTGACCTTGGCATAATCATCATGGTTGCATGACTCAACCACACTCTTGCCTTTGCTACTAGAACCTTGCTCAATGCTTTCAATGATCAAATCATCACATGATGTAGCTATATCACACTTAACAACATTGTTAGTAGCATCATGCGTCTCAAGAGCAAGTTCATTAGCAACCACAAGACTATCATAGTCAATTTTTAATGTGGTGTATTTGTCTTTTAGAGAGCTATGTCTAGTGATGAGCTCATCATGCTTCTTCTCAAGTTTATCATGTTGATCTTTAAGCTCTTTGTTAAAGGTTTTGAGCTCCTTGAGAGTGGAAGACATAGTTTCATTTTGATCTCTAAGCTCACCACTAGTCTTTTGAGCATTTTCAAGCTTAGATGAGAGTGATTCATTTTCATTTTGAAGGTCATCATTTTCACTTCTAGTCCTTCTTATGATTTTAGTGTATTTGTTTAGCAACTTTACAAGTTCATCATAAGAAGGTGCATCAAATTCATCATCACTATCACTATCATCATCATCATCACTATCATGATTTTGTACCTTACGTTCACCCTTGGCCATAAGGCATAGGTGAGTAGTGGACGATGATGGTGAAGAAGGCGGTGAAGGTGGTGGTGAAGATGTCGGTGAAAATGATGGCCCCATCACAAATGCGGCAACCTTCTCTTTCTCATCATCGCTCTCATCTTCGGAGGAGTCACAAGATGATTCAATGTCGGTGAGCCAATCACCAACAATATATGCCTTTCCACCCTTCTTCTTCTTGTAGAACTCCTTCTTCTTGCCATCCTTCTTCTTGTATGGCTTGTTCTTCTTCTTCTCATCTTCTTCATCACTTGAATCATTTCTCTTGCCCTTGTTCTTGTTCTTGAACTTGTCTTTTGGTGGTCTAGGGCATTGATGAGCTAGGTGGCCAAGTTCACCACAATTGTAGCAATCCATCTCGGAGATGGGCTTTCTCTTGCTACTTGTGAAAAATTTCTTTTTCTTCCCATCGAACTTGATGCCACTCTTGTTGAGCTTCTTTAGCATCTTGGTGGTCTTCCTCACCATGAGTGCAAGTGATTCATCATCGATATCACTTTCACTTGAGCTTTCTTGCACGATCATGGCTTGGCCCTTCTTCTTCTTCTTGTCATGGCTAGCTTTGAAGGCCAAGTCTTTCTTCTTGGAAGATGATGAGCCCTCTTCCGGAGTGATGTGCATGTACATCTCATGAGCATTGATCTTCCCCAATACTTGAGTCGGTGTTGCGGTGGAGAGATCACTTTGATGAAGCACGGTGACAATGTGACCATACTTCTCAACGGGAAGCACACTCAAGATCCGCCTTGCAACATCCGATTGACTCATTTGAGTGAGTCCAAGAGCATTGAGGTCCTCTACAAGAACATTCAAGCGAGTGTACATTTCATTAGCACTTTCTTTAGGAAGCATCTCAAAAGAATTAATTTTCTTTAAAGCAATATGATAGCGTTCCTCACGCTCACTCTTAGTTCCCTCATGGAGAGCACAAAGATTTTGCCACAAATCATGAGCGTTCTTTGCATTACGCACACGATTGAAGATATCTTTGCCTAAGCCCCGGTAGAGTGCATTTTTGGCCTTTGCATTCCACCGGTCGTACTTCTCCTCGTCACCCGTGGGGTTTGCGGGATCCTTGATAGCGGGAAGCCCTTCGGTTGCGGCTCTAAGACACCCGACATCTATGGCTTCGAGGTACGCCTCCATGCGGATTTTCCAATATGGAAAATCATCCCCCTCAAAGGTGGGAGGTGGTCCTTCCCCGTTAGACATCTTGCTCTAGGCGGTAAAGCCTAAATTAGGAGCAACACGGCTCCGATACCAATTGAAAGGATCAAGATGCCCAAGAGGGGGGGGTGAATTGGGCTTTTCTAAAAATTAATTGCAAGAATTAAGTCCTACAAGCCGGAATTCACCCCTAGTGCCTACTTGTGTTCCTAGAGAGTCTACCGTTAAAAAGTTTTGCACCCTAGTTTCCAATCCTAGTCTAGCATGGCAATTCTAGGAAAGTAAAACAAGCAATGAAAGTAAATACGAGAAAGTAATTGCTTGAAAGTAAAAGGGGCAAGGAACACGGCGATGTTTTTCCGAGGTATCGGAGAGTCGCCACTCCCCACTAGTCCTCGTTGGAGCACCCGCGCAAGGGTGTCGCTCCCCCTTGATCCGCGCAAGGATCAAGTGCTCTCTACGGGTTGATTCTTCGACACTCCGTCGCGGCGAATCACCCAAAACCGCTCACAACTTGAGTTGGGTCATCCACAAGCTTCGCCGGATGATCACCAAACTCCCAATCACCACCAAGCCGTCTAGGTGATGGCGATCACCAAGAGTAACAAGCTAGAACTCTCACTTGACCACAACGAGCCCAAATGAGGAGGTGGATGCACACTTGCTACTCTCGAATCACTAGTGAGGAAACTCAAACTTTGAATCTCAAATCTCTATCCTCACTAGAGCTCTTGCACTCCCTTGCACTCTAAAGGGTTTTCTCAGATGTTTGAATGAGCAAGAGACCTCTAAAAGAGGTGGAGGGGTTGTATTTATAACACCCCTCAGAAAAACGAACCGTTACTTTCTGACACGGGGTCACCGGACGCGCCGGTGCAACGCACCGGACGCGCCGGTCCCCCGTAACGGTCAAAACCCGTTTTTGAAACCGAACCACCGGACGCACCGGTCAGGTAGCACCGGACGCGTCCGACGTGCAAGGGTGCTTACTGGACTCACACCGGACGCGAGGCCGCGTCCGATGCCTGAAGACCGGACGCGTCCGGTCCTCTCTGGACCTTACTGGACTCGCACCGGACTCGCCGGTCAAGTCCAGTAGCGCGTCCGACGGGTGTTCTCTCTCGGTGACACGTGTCAGCCACTGACCACTGCGTCCGGTCCTCACGAGGACCGCGTCCGGTGGTCAAGGCCGAAACCTAGTCGCGGCAACGTATACACCGGACGCGTCTGGTGTTCCCGAAGACCGCGTCCGGTGCCTGGAAAACAGCCCGAACCTCGTCGAAACGCGTCGCAACTTCAACCAAGTTACTTCTAACTGAACCTTGAGCTATTCTAGGGTTGCCTAGCGCCAAGTTTAACAAGTGTGCACCACACCTAAACATAGGACTCGCCTAGGTCAAGCTACCCATTCATGCCCCCCTTTATAGTACGGCCAAAAGAGAAAAACGAAGATCCTAACGACTATTCCGAATGTGTCTCAACACTTCGTCATCCGGAACTAACCGTCCTTAATCTTGACGTCACTCTTTTGAAAACCGAAACGATTTCCATCAAGGGACACGAAACCACAGTGCTCAAAGTAGTTATCACTTCCATGACCTAACTTACCAATGTTTCTGCAAAACACACGTTAGTCATGGTAATAAAGTGTTGTCATTAATTACCGAAACCAAACCTTGGGGCCTAGATGCTTTCACTAATAATACTAATGATGAGTCACCTCTTATTCCTGATGAGTTACAGGTTGGTCCGCGCTATAATCTCCGCGATCGCAGCACTATCCGTCCTGAAGAAAAGTATGGTTTTCCTAAGGTGAATGCTATTGTTGATGAGCCATCCACTTATCAAGAAGCGTGTGGTATTCCAGAATGGCAGTTGGCTATGTGTGAGGAGCTTGCTGCCCTTGACCGTCAAGGAACATGGGATCTTGTTCCATTACTGTCTCATGTTGTGCCTATCACATCTAAATGGGTATACAAAATTAAGACTAAGTCGGATGGTTCCATTGAGCGCTACAAAGCTTGTCTTGTTGCTAGAGGCTTTCAGCAAACTCAGGGTCTAGATTATGACGAGACATTTGCCCATGTTGCTCATATGACAACGATTCGTTCATTAATTGCAGTAGCTTCTTCCTCATCTTGGCCTATATCTCAAATGGATGTCAAGAATGCTTTTCTTCATGGTGATTTGACTGAAGAAGTTTATATGCAACCACCCCCAGATGTTGCCGCTCCTCCAGGATATGTCTGTCGTCTTCGGCGTGCTTTATATGGCCTTAAACAGGCTCCTCGTGCTTGGCATGAGCGTTTTGTCTCAGTGATACGGGCTACTGGTTTTTCCCCTAGTGATCATGATCCGGCTTTATTTGTTCATTTGTCACCGCGTGGCCGTACATTGCTTCTTCTCTATGTTGATGATATGTTGATTACGGGTGATGATGAGGATCATATTTTCCATGTGAAGCAACAACTCAGTGCTGAATTTCAGATGTCTAATTTGGGTCCTCTCAGTTATTTCTTAGGCATTGAGGTCAAGCAATCTAGTGAGAGATACTATATTTCTCAGTCTAAGTACATACATGATCTCATTGCTCGTTCAGGCATCACTGATAATCGAACTGCTGCCACACCCATGGATCTTCACTTGCAGCTTCGTCCCACCGATGGAGTACCTCTTAAGGATCCCTCTCGATATCGACATATTGTGGGCAGCCTTGTTTACCTCACTGTCACCAGGCCTGATATTGCACATGCAGTCCATATTTTGAGTCAGTTTGTTTGTGCCCCAACTTCTGTTCATTTTGGACATTTACTTCGCGTTCTACGCTACTTACGGAGGACATCATCTCAAAGTTTATTCTATGCGCATGATAGTCCGCTTCAGCTTCATGCTTACTCAGACTCCACTTGGGCGAGTGACCTGACAGATCGTCAGTCCATAACAGGGTACTGTATTCTTCTTGTTCTTCCCCTATTGCCTGGAAGTCCAAGAAACAGGTTGCTGTCTCTCGTTCTAGTGCAGAAGCCGAGCTTTGAGCTCTTGCCACTACTACTGTAGAAATTGTATGGCTTCGATTGTTGTTGGCTGATTTTGGGATTTCTTGTGATGCCGCCACACCTCTTCTGTGTGATAACACTGGAGCCATATAGATTGCTCATGATCCTGTGAAGCATGAACTTACAAAGCATATCGGTGTAGATGCTTTCTTTACTCAGTCTCATTGTAATCAGAAAACTATTGCTCTCAAGTATGTGCCATCAGATTGCTGACTTCTTCACTAAACCACAAACTCGAGAGCAGCATCGGCTTCACTTGATCAAACTCAATGCTTCCAATCCTCCGCTTCCACCTTGAGTTTGAAGAGGGGTGTTAAATGTATGGAAGCTCTGTTATAGGCCTATATGGCCCGGCTCTCTAGCCTTCTATATATAAGCTCTAGCCCTCTATATATACTGAGCTCCTCCGCTGGAGTGATCAAGTTCTCAGATCCCCAAGGTTCGTAACAAAGCTGACGCTTTAAAAGACCCGCATTTCTCTGGAACTTCTTCCATCGCAAGTCCAATGCCTTTTGACATGCCTACAGAGCAATAAATTAGCTAAAAACAGATTCATTTTGAGTACATTACACATGAACTAGTAATCTAGTATATCTAACACCACTATCGTTTTTTTTCTCAAATTGGCATGAGAGCTGCCAGTCATTATTATTACTTCAATGCACCTACAAATCAATACTAAAACAACAAGTCATGCAGATTTGGCTTGCATATTGTATGTACCCACAACTAAAAATGAAAAGTTGTTATCAAATCACAACCCTTACCTGTTGATGGGGAAAAATTCAAGCAAGCCTTTTAAAACAATGTGCATCTAGAGAGAATGAAGATATCAGGAAAATGGCATGGAACTTACATTTAATTTGTCCCTAAAACCTGCATACATTTGTTGTTTTCTCGAGACCTTCTGTCCCTTTTTGTCATGCAGTGCTCTCAGATCATCAATGGTTTCAGTATATCTGCACAAATATTTTTTACGAGAAAGTATCAGAACTCATTGTTTATATATTATATGGACATGCACAAACAATTGGTCAGACCTTCTGCTTTCTTGCTGAAATTTCTGCTTTAATTTATTAATACGACCACTTAATTGTTCTATGGATCCATCAACACCCCCAAGAGCTTCCACTTCACTCTCGGCACAAATTGTTGAAGCCTTTTCAAAATTCACCTACAAAAGAATATACAGTCAATGCTGGACATTGTGAGTCAAATAAAGCCCTCCATCCAACTAAAATTTGAAGCAAAGTGGTACTTAAGTCACAAGGAAAATTTGGTGGCTAGCAGCTGGAAATTCTTAACAGCTTTTCCAAGTGTCTTCCAATGTCTGTACTATGCATCTAAACCGAGCACATGACTGTAATCTAAATCTCTCTATTTTTTTTACAAATGCAATATAAGTTGCTGCTTTTAGAATTTCGAACAGTAGATTTCAAGTACAACTGACCTTCTATGCACTAAATAGTTACCATGCAGAACACTAAATCTTTATTAAGGAATGTTCTGTGCTCAAACGAGAGCTAAATATTAGACTGTATATTTTTTCATGGTGCAATATAACTAAACATAAAGGAAAATTATAGGGCGTTTGGGGTGGGAGGGTGCTGTTTGTTACAAACCTTGGGATCTAAGAGTCTGATCACTCCATAGCTGGAGATGGCTATATATGTAGAGCCTCATGGGCCGTATGGGCCTATAGTATAGGGCCTTCATAACACCCCCCCTTCAAACTCATGGTGGAAGCGGAGGATTGGAAGCATTGAGTTTGATCAAGTGAAGCCGATGCTGCTCCCGAGTTTGTGCTTTAGTGAAAAAGTCAGCTAATTGCAACTCTGATGGCACATACTGGAGAGCAATAGTTTTCTGATTACAATGTGACCAAGTAAAGAAGGCATCCACACCAATATGCTTTGTAAGCTCATGCTTCACAGGATCATTGGCAATTTGTATGGCTCCTGTATTATCACATAGATGAGGTGTGGCAATATCACAGGAAATCCTAAAATCAGCCAACAACCAACGAAGCCATACAATCTCTGCAGTAGTAGTAGCCAAGGCTCGAAGTTCAGCCTCTGTACTAGAACGAGATACAACTGCTTGCTTCTTGGACTTCCAAGCAATAGGAGAAGAGCCAAGAAGAATGCAGTAACCAGTGATGGAACATCGATCATTAGGGTCATTTGCACAAGTGGAGTCCGAGTAAGCATGAAGCTGAAGCGGACTATCACGAGAATAGAACAAGTGCTGAGATGATGTCCCCCGTAAGTAACGCAGCACGCGAAGTAAATGTCCAAAATGAACAGAAGTGGGGGCACACACAAACTGACTCAAAATATGGACTGCATGGGCAATATCAGGTCTGGTGACAGTGAGATAAACTAGGCTGCCCACAATATGCCGATAGCGAGAAGGATCCTGAAGAGGTACCCCATCAGTGGGACGAAGCTGCAAGTGAAGATCCATAGGTGTGGCTGCTATCCGAGTATCCGTAATACCTGAACGAGCAATGAGGTCTTGTATGTACTTGGACTGAGAGAGACAAAATCCCTTTGCAGAATGCATAACCTCAATCCCTAAAAAATAGCTGAGAGGACCCAAATCAGACATCTAAAATTGGCTGCCAAGTTGTCTCTTCACATGAGAAATGTGTTCTGCATCATCTCCCGTGATCAACATATCATCGACGTATAGAAGTAATAAGGTATGTCCACGTGGAGAGAGATGAATAAACAAAGCAGGATCGTGATCACTAGGTTTAAAACCAGCAGCCTTTATCACAGAGACAAAGCTCGCAAACCAAGCACGAGGTGCCTGTTTAAGGCCATATAAAGCACGACAAAGACGACAGACATATCCTGGCAGAGCATTAACACCGGAAGGTGGTTGCATATAAACTTCCTCATTTAAATCACCATGAAGAAAAGCATTCTTGACATCCATCTGAGAGATAGTCCAGGAGGAAGTAGCAGCTACTGCGATCAAAGTACGAATAGTAGTCATATGAGCAACCGAAGCAAATGTTTCATCATAATCTCGTCCTTGAGTCTGCTGAAAACCTCTAGCAACAAGACGAGCTTTGTAGCGCTCAATAGAACCATCCGACTTAGTCTTAATTTTGTATACCCATTTAGATGTGATAGGCACAACATGAGACGGAAATGGAACAAGATCCCATGTTCCTTGACGGTCAAGGGCAACAAGCTCCTCAGACATAGCCAACTGCCATTCTGGAATACCACACGCTTCTTGATAAGTGGATGGCTCTTCAATCATAGCATTCACCTGAGGAAAACCATACTTTTCTTCAGGATGGATAGTACTACGATCTCAAAGATTATATCGCGGACCAACCTGTAACTCATCATGAACAAGAGGTGACTCATCATTAGTATTATTAGAATCATCAATAGCAAGCTCATCAGGACCGGCCAAGGTGGAAGAAGTAGATGGAAGAGTAGTTGGGTCTTTGGGCCGACGACGGAAGACATGTGTGACAGGTGGTTTGGAAAAAGAATGAGATGGCGGAGGCGGAGGTGGCACATGTGAGAGTGAATTAGGAATGTATGGGGATGTTATCATCTAAAGAAATCGGAGGAAGACCCAAAAAAGATGTGGACTCTGTGGATGAATATGATGGTTGAGTAGAGGGGTTGTAAAAGAAAGGACGATCCTCAACAAAGGTCACATCACGAGATATACGTATGCGATGAGAAGATGGATCATAACACTGATAACCTTTGTGCTCAAGACTATACCCTAGAAAAACATACTCAATAGACTATGCGGTCAACTTAGTACGCTCACGAGGTGCAAGTAAAACATAGCATGTGCATCCAAAAACTCGGAGACGATCATAGCGAGGTGTACCAAAAAGTACTTCTCCAAGGCATTTACCAGACAGTTTGGAAGATGGTTGTCTATTGATGAGATAGACTGCAGTAGAAATAGCTTCACCCCAAAAATGAGAAGGGACAAAGGATGAAATCAAAAGTGTGCGAGCTGTCTCTATAAGATGACGGTGTTTACGTTTAGCAACACCATTCTGAGCATGAGCACCAGGACAAGAAAGTTGAGGAAGAGTACCTTTAGAAGACAAAAACTGGCGAAAAGCATCAGACAAATACTCACCACCAGAGTCAGAACGAAAAACTCTAATAGGAGTAGAAAATTGTGTGTGGACCATGCGAACAAAAGATTGGTAAATGGAACACAACTGAGAACGATGTTTCATAAAATAGACCCACGTATAGCGAGAATGATCATCAATAAAAATAACATAATATTTGTGACCACCCTTTGAAGCAAAAGGTGCAGGACCCCATACATCAGAATGAATAAGATCAAAAGGTCTAGCAGAAGAAGAAGCACTAGATAAATATGGAAGCTGTATTTGTTTTCCAAGTTTACATCCCTTACAATGAAAGCGAGACTCAATAGATGTATGACCTAAACACCCTTGGTTTATTAAAGAAGACAAACGTGATCCACAAAGATGACCAAGACGATGATGCCATTTAGCGAAGGAAGATGCAGATGACGATGCAGCGGATGACACATGAGCTGGAGACCCAATGGAGGAAGGAAGACGCAAGGTGTCCAAAACATAGAGGCTAGAAGCACCTTTACGGCGATGGCTAGTCCCAATCACTCGTCCGGTGCGACGGTCTTGAATAAAACAAGATGAGTCATCAAAACCAACAAAACAATTATGGTCGGTAACTTGACCAACCGAAAGAAGATTCATAGACAATTGTGGTACAAAAGAAACATTGGGTACATCAAAATGAGTATTGCAAAGTGACCCTGTGTGGGTGATAGGACAAGATGTACCATCAGCTATCTGAACAGAAGCACCATCTGTGACTAGTTTGCAAGCAACCAAGCGAGAAGAATCAGATGTCACATGAAAAGATGCCCCTGAATCAAGCACCCAAGACGACGAAGGAGCTATAGCAGACGAGGTAGCAGCAACAGAAACTGATCCAACAGAGCCTGAACCTCCTGAACCTCGAGGAGTGGAAGAGGTACCACGACCACGAGTAGCACGGTGGGCACGAAATTCAGCCAACTTCTCTGGATGCTTAGCAAAACAGGTATCTGAACTATGATTGGTCCTCCCACAATGCTGACAGGGTTCTTTGAATGAACTGGTCCTCCTATGAGAAGTGGCCAAGACACTGTGAGGCTGAGACACAGAAGAGGACAGGGACTGAAGGCGTGTCTCTTCAGCAAGTAATTCAGACAATGCCTGGGCCATAGTCAGAGTGGAGGAAGCATGAAGCAGCCTTGTACGAATAGAATCAAACTCTGCCCGAAGTCCCATGACAAATCTGTAAGTGAGAAACTGCTCAATAAATGAAAGTGCTGTACAAGTCTCACCAGCTGTACACTGAGGTACCATGGAGATCAAAGAACCCATCAAACGATCAAATGCAGAATAATACTCATCAATAGACATGTCTTTCTGTTCAATAACATGAAGTTGCTGCATGAGAGTGTGTTGAAGGGCACCACTGTCCTGAACATAGCGTGCCTTCAAATAAGACCACATGGGTTTAGCCTGCTTGAACTTACGCAGACTCATGATCATAGTGGGTTTAACACTGTTAACCATAGCAGCCATGACTTTACCATCACTGATTCCCCAACTTTTGACTATAGCTGCATTACTACCATCAGACTTGAGAGTTGGTGGATCATCAGTTAAGTGAGAATAAAGACCAACACCTCTCAATGCAGTTTCAACACAAAAAGGCCCATTCCAGATAATTCGGACCATCAAGAGTAATATTGATGACAATTGCGTTAATCTGAGACTGAGACTGAGACATAGCTGATGTCAAAAGGGACAATTACCACCAGCACAGAAAAGGATGTGCACCAGGAGGAATCCTCTGTTTCTTGACAGAGGAGAATGCCAGGCAGCAGCAGCGGAAGGCAGACCCGTCCTCTGGAAGTAGTCCTCACGGGAAGTCCTCTGGAGTCCACGCTGGAAGTGAAGTCCCGCGCGAGAGGAAGCCAAGACCCGCGTGATCCCACACGTGGAGGCCGACGTGCGCTGGAAGTGAAGTTCCGCTCGAGGAAGCCATGACCCGCGCGCGAGGAAGCCGCGACCCGCGTGAGGAAGACCGACGCGCAGATCACGGGCTGACGGCGCACGGCGACGGGTCACAAATAGAGGACGGCGTGGTGATGGGCCGCGTGGATGGACGGCGCGGCGACGGGCCACGCGAAGGAATGGCGCGGCGAACGGCTGCTGAACGGGCAGCAATGGCCGCACCGAAGAACAGAGGATCACTCCAAGTTAAAAAAAATGGATCGTGGGTGATTTAGAGGCTAAACCTAGCCCTAATCCATGGCTCTGGCACCATGTTACAAACCTTGGGATCTAAGAGTCTGATCACTCCATAGCTGGAGATGGCTATATATGTAGAGCCTCATGGGCCATATGGGCCTATAGTATAGGGCCTTCATAACACTGTTTACCTAAAATATCATGTTGTAATGTCTCAAGAAAATGAAGTACACCTAAATTTAAGTGTAGCCACAACAATTCGGTTTGAAATTCGTCTTTGATGTTGAGATTCAAAAAACACAAGTGCCATTGTCAGTACATGATGAACAGTACCAGGTTCAGGTTGACTACATACATGATTTTTGAAACTTGCAATATGGTATTTAGCTAACGAGGCGCCAAATCTGCACTTGAAGGAAAAAGAGGGGGTTTGAACAAAGAAGCCAGTTACACAGCAATAACCTGATGAAGCTGTTGAAGATGTGTCAACTCTGATTCAGCCATTGTAATAGGAACTAAAACCTTTGTTTCCATAACATGTTCATAGTGAGCCTTCTTCTGAAAAAGGTTCAAAAATACAATGTAGTACCATGACCACAAAAGTATCAAGGACAGTATGCTATGTATTTATGTAAGCCTACAAGATAGGTGTTTGAACAGTAACACACTGTTGCATTTAATAGCACTAGCCTGACAGGAGTTGCAAAAGAAAGCAGGGCATTTTTCAGGTGGCAGCAAGAGTTTAGCAATGTAAGGAGCGGAAAAGAAACTCTTATTTCTGGGGAACCAAATATTCAAATGCAACAAATTGAAACCATATGCTTTCACATAGCCCCTCTGCAATATCATCAAGCTGCAAAACCTGAGAAACCAACAGCACAGCTTTATCTAAGGTTCAAGGAAACGATGTATTGAAAGAGAAGAAATGCCATCTCTAAGATCAGAAATGGGTGCAGTGCAAGCAGCCACTACATCTGCAGTGGTTTGCTTAATTGTCCCAACCACTGCCTCTGGGTTGTGTGGTGTGTAGGAGGGGTCAGAGGTGGAGAGAGCATGGTAGAGGCAGTTGGAAGCAGGACAAAGAAGGAAGACAACTTATGTTGAGTATATGAGCGACCACACAGGCTGGGTCCCACGTGTGTATTTCATCCAGGCTTTTTCTCTTGAACAACACAGGAAAGTTGTGTCGTTTTGTTTAAGAAGAAAAAAAATAGCCCAAACCTGCTCGAAAGAACACAAGAGACGAGGGTGTGCAGAATTGTTTTGCTATCACAGAGGGACCAGGCTGCCGGATGTGGTAGTCCTCTCTTAACAAGGCAATAACTTGTCCAACATCTGTTGTTAATAGTGTTAAGGTATAATAGTCAAGGGTATTAGTGTAATCTCCTAGTCTAGGGTTTCCCTCTTGTGTCTCCTATGTACTCTATATATAGTCCCTATTGGGCCTCAATATTATCATCCAGTTGTCACTCTTTATTCGTAACATGGTACCAAAGCTCTAGGTTTAGGATCCAGCCACCACCCTTCCCTGCTACGCTCCGGCGCTCCCTCGGGAGATTCCATCTCTGCTCCCAGGGGCAGCTTTGTAGATTTTCTTTAAGGTCTCGATCCATTCTTCGGATGGATCTTCAGCCATCTCTTCGTAGTCATCCGTGTGGCCATCAAATAGCAGATCTAGGCACCCCTCTACTTCGTCGGCCTATCAGGGTCACCTCCGCCCGTCGTGACGCCATCCACCCGTCAGCTTTGGCCTTTTAAAACAGAACAGAAGGGGAGAGAGCTGGCCAACAAGGCAGGGCAGAGCTGGCCACCGGTGAGGAGGAGGGCATGGCTGTGGCAGGAGAGAGGCAGCGCTGAGTAGTCCTCCAGTCGTGCGTGCGCTGGGTCTATGCGGACAAGCGGGCGGGTAGACATCCTCAATCGGCGCGGGAGGATAGGCGGACAGCGTGGAGTTGACTCACAGGGGTGCATCGCGTGGGGAATTTGCCGCGCAGGATGCGGCCGGCGAACTCGTCGCGACTGGGGAAGAAGCGGAAGTAGGCAGCGGCGTAGCGTGTATGTTTCTGCCTTTGCCTCTCCCTTTCTCCCCAATCCCTCCCTTCCCGCGCGTGAACAAGGAACGGCAGAAGGCAGGAGAGTGCTGCGCAGCAGCGGTTTCTTTTCCGCCCAGGCGCTGGGTCGCTCCTTTTCCCCCATGCGCGGGCACGTTTGCTAGTAAGGTGACCACCGCAGCCTCCTTGGTGACACCGCGGATCCTAACGCGAAAGACGGACGCCTAAATCGCTAAGGCGGACGCCACGCCCGCATAGCTAGGCAACCCCGACACCCAGAAGCTTTTCTTGCCTGGACGACTAGGCGACGCCTTTAAAACAATGATCAAGAACAGAAAATACAACAGCTTTCAGCAGCACAAATTCAGTGTCCAGTGTGTTTGTGTGTGTCCAATCTCAATTCTGCAGGGTGCTTGTCCAACAAGGGAAGCCTTATTTTGTTACATCTAGTAATGCCATAAGCTGTAAGTTGCAACACTTAGTCCCTCCAGGGGCAGGTTAGCTTTTTGACCAACTTTGCAGACTTGTGGCAGCCATATTGTTAACTGATAACCAAATCTCATAAAACCAACACTAAAGCACACAAACTAATACTTGTTAGAATTAGAATAAGAGAATCACACCTGCTCAGCATCATGTATTTTTTCTTCAACAAGCTGCAATTCACACTCAGCATCGCTAATAGACCCCATTTCAGCATGTGCAGACTCTGGAATAATGTTTTTAGCATTTAGTATATATAGAAAGAATTTACCACAGGGAAGCAGAAGCAGAGATATTTCTGTAAAAGCATGATACCAGATTGAATGAACAATTAAATCCCAGAATTTTTCATTCCAAAGTTTTGCCGTTAAACTGTTATTCAGAACAAATTGCAGAAATATAGCAGAAACAAGTTGGCAATCTAAATATTATGTTTTCTTTGCAGGTCAAAATAAAGACTGATGGAACAGACATACATTGGGGTTGAGACAAGTTTAAGAAAGATTAAAATATAACTTATTCTGCAATCTAAATATTAAATAGAATATTGTGTTTACAAAATAAACAAAGTGGGAAAAAAACTGCAGTAAACAAACCGAAAAGGCCCAAAAGTTGTGTGTGCATCATTTCATCTCTTAACAAAGACATGTATCCCACCATTGTAAAAATACAAGGTGTGGATAACAAGAGAATTTTGAAATTACAACTAGTGGCCCTGACGGAACAGGTTGGCTTAATTGGAGCAGCCACATCACAAACTAAAATCTTAATACAACGCCCCTGGCTAGACTTTAACCATTTACAGAAGACTTGAAAGTACTGGCTATGGGGAAAGGTTATGGGTGGAAATGCTGTCCCCTTCTTCACAAACCAGCTACATATTATTGTAATGTGAGTGCCGTTCTACTTCGTACAGCCTAAAATACAACAACAACAACAACAACAACATAGCCTTTTGTCCCAAGCAAGTTGGGGTAGACTAGAGATGAAACCCATAAGAGACGAGAAATAGGAAAACACATAAAGGGCACAAGATAGATAGAGGTCACGGTTCAGGCATGTTGATTGCCAATCTCCAAGCACTCCTGTCCATAGTTAAATCCTTAGAGATATTCCACTCCTTAAGGTCTCTCTTAACGGAATCGTCCCAAGTTAGTTTAGGTCGACTTCTACCGCTCTTTACATTATCAGCCCGCTTTAGAACCCCACTACGCACCAGCGCCTCAGGTATAGTCAATTGCAACGGACCAGGAGTCGCTTGCCAGTTGCTGCATCAAAGCAAACAACGCAAGGTAGTGAATCCTGTTGTGAACAGGTATAGTAATCAAAAGAGACAAGGCAACAATCAAAGATAGTTATGGCATACCAAATGACATCCTATTGGACCAATAGGAGAGCATTTGAATCTACTATTGTGTCTCTCTATTGATTTATAGAGGCTCTGAAGTCTATCTCCTCCAAAGGCTGTTGTAAAGGAGCGTGACTAGTTGCTATAATTAATTTATACAACCAAATAGTTGCTACTGAAAAAGTTGGAAAACACAGCATGATAAGTAGAAATATTTAATGCTTAGTGAAGCACCGGATATTACTTTGTCACGTTGGCGTTGGCGTAGATCATCAATTTGAGAGTTCAGTTGATTGATCCTATGTCCATCTTCTTCTATCTGCAAAGTACATGCAACAGAATATACAGTACAATACCACAAGGATCCAAGTCAAAGAGGCTGACACCATAAACATAGCAGCGCAGGCAAAATTTCATGTGGCGCAGATAATTGTGACTACTCAAATTATTCCCCTAAGCTGAAGCCATGTCACTCACTAGGGAGGAGTTATATTTCTGGGTTTTGGCCAGGGCCTAGGTTGGCTAGTATGCTTCCTGAGACGGTGCTCAAGAGATGACACAGTTCGTTGTGCAGAAAGCTGGTTTTCTTGTGGCACATTTGAGAATCATAACAAAACTGCAATGAATAAGCCACTCTAGGAAGACCCAGTTTGGAGAGGCAAAAAATTATAAATACCTCTTTTCCGATGTCACTGATGTTTTTAATAATGCCCCGTAGTTCTTCGGATGATTTCTTTTCTTCCTCATTTAACCTGGATGACACACAAGGCAGAATCAAACATTCAATAAGCAAACCTGGTTGTCACCTAAAGCAAAAGTAATTAGGATGAAAAACTACCTTGTAGCATTTAAATGGGCAAAGTTTATCTCCTGCTGTAATTCCCGTATGCTATCCTCAACTTGAGATACTTCAGCCTTCGATTTCATACAGAAAGGATTCAAATGAGAATGAGATAGAATAATAGGAAGTTCCAAAAGAAAACTAAAGGTTCCAAAGCCAAATAAAATATACAGAAGAAACCAAAAGGGATGTAACACATTAGTGCTGACTGCTGGAGAATATCAAAATATTAATAAAAGCCCAAATATTCAAAATCCCAATAAGAGGTATATGCCAGCATAGGATATATGGCTGTGGTTCAGGCCCACCAACCAAGCATAATCCAGAATCTCCAACAATGAATATCTTGGGAATGTAACTGACAGAGCACGCCTAATCCAGGACCTGGATAAGTACCCAGTGCAGAGAGCTCCCGCCCAGGATTTCCTAATCGGGTTACAAAGCACTAGAGCAGGGGCAACCCAAAACAGAAGGTAAAGCCTTGGCTAATAAGGGAAAAACTCCTATTTGAATGAAGACACGGACTAATATATGAACATAGGATGACCTTAAGGAGGCAAGGAATTGTGAATCGGACTCAAGACCTAATGCCTTGCTGAGATCGCCCATCCCAATCTTGAAAGACGAAATCCTTCGCCAGCCGCCGGAGCAGAACTCCGGCGAACTCTCAAACTCACGAACTCACACACGCAGGAAGTGAACACACTGGAATTTTGGTGCTTTGGCAACTGCCTTAGCGTTTTCTGAATATATTGCTCCTACTTATACACAATGAGCTCCTAATTGCTGAAAGTAAAAGACTCTGAGTGGCTGAGCTATTCCCAGCACTCCGCCATGCACGCCATGCCCGCCTATGACCCGGACAGTGCGCGCCATCCCACGCACTAGGCCATCTCGCGCAACTTGCGGCTGGCTCCGCCACGACGTGAAGAACATGCATGCCATGGCCCTGGATACAAGGACGCGCTCGGGAGGTTTCTAACAACCAGGCCGAGCTCACCGCTAAAACTGCAACTAACTGAAGAAAAACCTGGAATGCAGGTTTACATGGCTTACAATTCACCCCCTAAACCTGACATTCCTTGCCAACCTTGACGACGCCCAGCTGCACACGAAGTTCACAGAAACGATCACGCGCCAGCGGCTTGGTCAATATGTCAGCAAGCTGCTCTTCTGTTCGAACATGCTCAATCCTCATCCTCCCATCTCCAACACAATCTCGGATGAAATGATAACGCACATCAATGTGTTTGCTTCGATCATGGAAAACGGGATTCTTACTGAGAGCGATAGCAGATTGACTGTCCATCTTCAGGAGGAACGGTGCACGTCGCTCGCCGTCGAGTTCAGCAAGCAGCTGTGCCAGCCAAATCCCCTGGCAGGCGGCCGTCGTACCCGCAATGTACTCAGCTTCGCAGGACGAGAGAGCGACCACCTTCTGTTTTTGTGACTGCCATGTCACTGCGCAGGAGCCGAGGAAGAACAGCACGCCTGTGGTGCTCTTCCTTGTATCAATGTCGCCGCCCATGTCGGCGTCACTGTACCCGAGCAGCTTCAGCTCCCGTGCTCCACGCCTGTAGTAGCACCCGTAGTCGATGGTTCCGGCGACGTAGCGCAGAATCTGCTTGACGGCGTTGAGGTGTTCCATCGTTGGCTGCTCCATGAAGCGGCTGACATACCCGACGGAGAAGGCTATGTCAGGCCGAGTATGCACCAGGTACCGGAGGCAACCGACCAGACCCCGGTACTCAGTGGCATCCACCGCCTGGGCGTTGCTTGTCTTGGACAGCTTCAGCCGCGGCTCCATCGGGGTGTGACAGGGACTGCAGGTCCCCATCCCCGCTCGGTCGAGGATCTTCCGAGCGTACGCCGTCTGAGCGAGCTTGATGCCGTCGTGTCCCTGCTGCACTTCAATCCCCAGATAGAAACAGAGCAGACCGAGGTCAGACATCTTGAACCTGGTTTTCATCTGCTCCTTGAAGTGATTGATCTCGGCGGCGTCGTTCCCAGTGATGATGAGGTCGTCGACATAGACTCCCACCAGCAACCGGGAAGCTCCTCTCCCTCTGGCGTATACAGCATGCTCTGACTCGCTGTGGCTGAAGCCCAGCTCGCCTAGAGTGCTGTCCAGTTTGGCGTTCCACGCCCTCGGTGCTTGTCGAAGGCCGTAGAGGGCCTTGTCAAGCCGCAGCACCATGTTCTCCTTCCCTGCAACAACGAAACCGGGAGGTTGACGAACGTAGACTTCCTCGTTCAGCTCCCCGTTCAGGAACGCGGACTTCACGTCCATGTGGTGCACCGGCCACCCCTCCTGGGCGGCGAGGGCGAGCAGCAACCGCACGGACTCAATCCTTGCGACAGGGGTGAACACTTCATCGAAGTCCACCCCGTCCTGCTGGACGTAGCCCTTTGCGACGAGCCTCGCCTTGTGCTTCACGACCTCACCGGCAGCGTCTCTTTTGGTCTTGTACACCCACTTGAGGCCGATTGGACGGTGCCCAGGTGGTCGAGGTACGAGGCGCCAGGTACAATTGCTCTCGATTGACTCCATCTCCTCCAGCATCGCGCGACGCCATGGCTGCAGCTTCTCTGCCTCAGTGAACGAGGCGGGCTCGCCCTCGATCTGCAGGTGGAGCTCTGCGGCAACCTGTCGTGCAGCAAGACCAGGAGGCGCCGCGTTCCCAAGGACATTGTCAAGCATGCGATACCTTGGCTCGACATCGTCGTTGTCAGCGTCCAAGTACTCCTCGGCGTTCGGAGGCGGCGACACGAAATCTGGTGTGAGGGGACCCGCGCCAGGTTCAGGAGGCTGTGGTGTCGACGGCGGTGCGGAGGTGTCCACCGTGGGCGCGCCAGGGCTTGGCGCAGGGGCTCCACTGGCATGGGCCGAATGAGTCGGCGACTCAGGCCCACCCCCGGCGATGTCGATGTAGTGGTCCCCGGCGCCGATCTGCAGGTCGTGGTACTCCACCACGAGCTCCGAGTTGGTGGGGACTCCGTCTTCACGCTCCCAGGTCCAGGACGCCGTTTCATCGAACACGGCATCCCAGGACACGATGGCGCGTCGCGCCACTGGGTCGTAGAAGCGCCAAGCCTTGGCGCCCGGCTCGTACCCGATGAACACGACGGGTGTGCCGCGGTCCTCCAGCTTCTTGAGGTTGGGCTTCACCTTCTTGACGAAAGCGGTGCAGCCGAACGTGCGGAAGTAGGAGATGTCAGGCCGCCTGCCATGCCAGGCCTCGTAAGGCGTCACGCCTTCAAGGGCCTTCGTGGGCACGCGGTTCAGGATCCAGACGGCGGTGGCGACGGCTTCTCCCCAGAAAACAGACGGCACGCCCCTGCCTTTCAGCAGGGCACGCGCCATGTTGACGATGCTCTGGTTCCTCCTCTCGACGACCCCGTTCTGCTGGGGCGTGTACGGCGCCGTGTGCTGTCGCTGCACTCCATGGTCTGCGCAGTACGACTCGAACTCGACGGAGGTGAACTCCCCGCCGTTGTCCGTCCTGAGAACGCGCAGATGACGCCCGGTTTCCACCTCAACCCGGGCCTGGAACTTCTTGACGGCGACCAGCGTGTCGCTCTTGGCCGCTAGCAGGGCCACCCACATGAACCTGCTCTTGTCATCCACCAGAAGCAAAAAATACTGCTTACCGCCGGGAGTGGCCGGCGTGATGGGGCCGCATAGGTCGCCGTGGACGAGGTCCAGCAACCCCTCTGCTCGCCGTTTGGCCTGCGACGGAAATGGCCTCCGCTTGAGCTTGGTGGTGACGCACTCGGTGCAGAGCTAGTGAACGCGGTCGATGGGAGGGAGCCCCTGCACCATCCCGTGTTTCTCCATCTTGTGCAGGGCGTCGAAGTTCAGGTGCCCGAGCCGCTCATGCCACAGCCACGCGCCGTCGGAGGCACGCGCAGCCAGGCAGAGCGGCCGAGCCAGCTGCACTCGCAGGAGGTAGAGGCGTTCCGTTGAACGCTTCACGCGCAGGATCAGGCGGCCCTTGTCGTCGCGGACGCGGAGCACCCCGCGCTTGATGTGCACATCGCAGTCCCCTTCATCGAGTTGCCCGAGGCTCACGATGTTGGAGACGAGGCGCGGGATGTAGTACACCCCCGTGAGCGGGAGGTGCTCGCCGGTCTTCCCTTCGAAGAGGACGGTGCCAGTGCCCTGGATCTCCACCACAGAGCCGTCGCCGAAGCGAACGGTCCCGCGGATCGCCGTGTCGAGGTTGATGAAGGCGTCGCGGTTCCCCGTCATGTGGTTCGTCGCCCCGGTGTCCAAGTACCAGGTGGTGTCGTCGCGCTCGTTGTCGCCGCCGAGCTGCGCGAACACCTTGGCCTCCACGATCCGGAGAGGGCGAGGCACCGGTGAGCTCTGGGTCGTCGGGGCGGCGATTGGGGTCGGCACTGGGTGGAGTGTGGCATGGGCCATCAGCAACGTGGGCTCTCTGTCCTCTTCTGCCTCCGCGACGTGGGCCTCGGCCTTGGGCTTGCTCTTGCACTCCTTGGCCCAGTGGCCCATCTTGCCACACCGAGCGCATGGGTCTTTGGCTCGATTGGGCTTGTCGTCGTCACGGGTCGGCCCATCAGCCTTCCCCTTGCCTTTGCCACATCCGCGCCCACCGCGCTTCTTGCCGCCGGCGTTGCTGCTGGAGCTGCTCCCGCCGCCGGAGGAATTGCCGCCGCCCTTCCCACCGGGCTCGTGGATCTTGAGCCTGGCCAGCCACTCCTCCTCGCAGAGAAGCAGCCGCCCTTGGTTGTCGAGGACGGGCTGAGGCTTCCGACGCTGTTCGACGGCACGCAGGCGCCCGGTCACCTCCTCCACGGAGATGGTGCGGATGTCAAGTAGCGTCTCGATAGAGATGGCTACCTGCGCCAGGTGTTCAGGCACGAGCTGCAGCATCTTCCTCACGATCTCGACGTCGGCGACATTGTCGCCGAGGATGCGAAGGTCGGATGCCAGCGCGTTGATGCGGTTCGCGAAATCCTCCGCGGTCTCCGACTCCTTCCACACCAGCGCATTGAACTCGCGGCGGAGCTGTTGGGCGTTGGCCTCCCGGACGCGATCGACGCCGACCCGGATGGCCTTGATCACCGCCCAAGCTTCCGTGGCAGAGCTCCTCTTCTCCCGCAGGGTGGACAGCATGTCCGCCGGCACCGAGCACAGGATCGCAGCGAGCGCCAGGCGGTCGTGGCGGTACTCGACGTCGTCGTCGTCGAACGGCTCGACGGCGTACCACCAGCCGGTTGCCTCGAAGTTCACCTGCATCAGCATCGACCACTCCTGGTAATTAGTGCGGGTGAGCATTGGCCACTGGATTCCGGCTGCAGGGTTCTCGGAGCGCTGGACGACGAGGTCGCGGCGCCCACGGCGTGGCGCTGGCGATGGCGTGAACCGCCGCCCACCGCGCCCACGGCGGCGGTGCGGCGTGCGCGACCGATCTCCGACCGGTGCGGACCGGCGGTCCATGGCCTCGATCTCGGCTCCGATACCAGATGAAAGACGAAATCCTTCGCCAGCCGCCGAAGCAGAACTCCGGCGAACTCTCAAACTCACGAACTCACACACGCAGGAAGTGAACACACTGGAATTTTGGTGCTTTGGCAACTGCCTTAGCGTTTTCTGAATATATTGCTCCTACTTATACACAATGAGCTCCTAATTGCTGAAAGTAAAAGACTCTGAGTGGCTGAGCTATTCCCAGCACTCCGCCATGCACGCCATGCCCGCCTATGACCCGGACAGTGCGCGCCATCCCACGCACTAGGCCATCTCGCGCAACTTGCGGCTGGCTCCGCCACGACGTGAAGAACATGCACGCCATGGCCCTGGATACAAGGACGCGCTCGGGAGGTTTCTAACAACCAGGCCGAGCTCACCGCTAAAACTGCAACTAACTGAAGAAAAACCTGGAATGCAGGTTTACATGGCTTACAAATCTCACCGAGTTCGTAGCCCAGACCCTTATTATTGTAACCAGATCATCAACAAAGAAGGAAAAGAATGACATAGGGCTATTATCCTTCAGGAGGCCTGAACCTCCTCATGTCATTGCCAGCCCATCGCTTCTCTCCCTCCAGGATAATATCCCCTCTTCTACCCAATCTCATTGCAGCAGCAGCAGCAGAAAGAGCAGATACAGATCTTAATTTGCTGCAATTCAATTAAGTATGTTGGCAATCTGGTAAGCCAAAGACTAGTCTCTTCACTCTTGGCAACTTGACTCCAGTAATGACTTAATAACCATAATATCAAGCATGTATCTATGTGCAATGGCAGAGCATAAAACGAAATCAAGATAGGGCCAACACAACAGACAGGCAAGTGTAGGATGTCAACTGGAACTGATGAATGCATAGGAGGTAACAACAGCCAGTGGACGCAAGCATGAGGATATGTGAGGTTGAAGTTAGTAAGGACCATGTTGGATTAGTGCACTACCTCGGCAAGCTTTGGCAGGCTTCTTGAATGCAAAGCCTTCCAATGAATGTCTTCTTAACTAAGATGGTGTCACAACCATTCTGCCTTTGATGCCTAATGCACTAACGCAATAATTAGAGCTTAACTGGCCTTTGATTTTATACTGAGCTGAAAAAGCTTTAGGCCACATACGCCCGCTGCGTCCTGATGTATTGTTTGATTGTGCTCTTTTGGCATTAGCATGTGTTACTAACTTGGGGCTGAGAAGATGACTCCACAAGTGGAGAGGTGGACTCCATATATAGAGAGCCTCGTGGGCTATATGGGCCTATAGATATAAGGGCCTTAATACACTTAACACCCCCCTTCAAACTCAAGGTGGAAGCGGAGGATTTGAAGCATTGAGTTTGATCAAGTGAAGCCGATGCAGCTCTCGAGTTTGTGCTTTAGTGAAAAAGTCAGCCAATTGCAACTCCGAAGGCACATACTGGAGAGAAATAGTTTTCTGGTGACAATGAGACTGAGTAAGAAGGCATCCACACCAATATGCTTTGTAAGTTCATGCTTCACAGGATCATTAGCAATTTGTATGGTTCCTGTATTATGACAGAGAAGAGGTGTGGCAACATCACAAGAAATGCCTAAATTAGCCAACAACCATCGAAGTCATGCAATCTCTGCAGTAGTAGTAGTAGCAAGGGCTCGAAGTTCGGCCTCCGTACTAGAGCTAGATACAACTGCTTGCTTCTTGGACTTCCATGCAATAGGAGAAGAGCCAAAAAGAATGCAATATCCAGTGATAGAACGTCGATCTGTTGGGTCACTCACCCAAGTGGAGTCCGAGTAAGCATGAAGCTGAAGCGGACTATCATGCGCATAGAATAAACTTTGAGATGATGTCCCCCGTAAGTAGCATAGCACACGAAGTAAATGTCCAAAATGAACAGAAGTTGGGGCACAAACATACTAACTCAAAATATGAACTGCATGAGCAATATCAAGCCTGGTGACAGTGAGATAAACAAGGCTGCCCACAATATGGCGATATCTAGAGGGATCCTCAAGAGGTACCCCATCAGTGGGATGAAGCTGCAAGTGAAGATCCATAGGTGTGGCAGCAGTTTGATTATCAGTGATGCCTGAACAAGCAATAAGATCTTGTATGTACTTAGACTGAGAAAGATGGTATCCCTTAGCAGATTGGTTGACCTCAATGCCTAAGAAATAACTGAAAGGACCCAAATCAGACATATGAAATTCATAACTGAGCTGTTGCTTCACATGGGAAATGTGATCCGCATCATCACCCGTAATCAGCATATCATCAACATACAGAAGAAGCAACGTAAGACCACGCGGCGACAAATGAACAAATAAAGCTGGATCATGATCACTAGATGAAAAACCAGCAGCCCGGATCACAGAGACAAAACGACAACAAACATATCCTGGAGGAGCGACAACACCCGGGGGCAGTTGCATATAAACTTCTCAGTCAAATCACCGTGAAGAAAAGCATTCTTGACATCCATTTGAGATATAGGCCAAGAAGAAGCAGTCACTGCAATTAATGTACGAACCGTTGTCATATGAGTAACATGGGCAAATGTCTCATCATAATCTAGACCCTGAGTCTGCTGAAAACCTCTGGCAACAAGACGAGCCTTATATATCTCTATAGAGCCATCTAACTTGGTCTTAACTTTAAATACCCACTTAGATGTAATAGGTACCATGTGTGATGGCAATGGAACAAGATCCCAAGTGCCTTGACGATCAAGGGCAGCAAGTTCCTCAGACATAGCCAGCTGCCATTCTAGAATATGAGAAGCTTCCTGATAAGTGGATGGCTCGTCAACAACATCATGCACATGGGGAAAACCATACTTCTCTTCAAGATGAATGGTATTGTGGTCTCAAAGATTATATCGTGGAGCAACCTGTAACTCATCAACATGTGAATCATCAGTGTTATTATTAGAAGCGTCAGCAATGGGCTCATCAGGACTAGCCAAGGTGGTAGAACTCGACGGAATCTGGGAGGGATTTCTAGGACGACGGCTGTTGACGATGGTTATCTACCATAATAAAGGGTTAAAATAAATATATAAAGGGCTAATAAATGATCACCAACATAGGTTTAGGGTGTCAACTAACGAAATTCCACGAGTTTGGGTGAATCTATATTTTACAGGGGGTTATCAGAATAATTCAGGAATTGATATCTTCCACGAGAAGGAACCCACGTCAATCAGCCTAATCTCCACGTCACGAATACGCAAGAAGATTCTAGAGGACACCAGAGGACTCCACGAGGAGGGCCACCACGAGGCATCACCCGGTGGGGCCGACCGGCCTCAACCCTAGGCCGACCGGCCCCTGGCCGCCGCCCCTCGGCTCCTTCCTTTGCAAGCTACTTCAACCACCTCCAAGGATGCATCCTAACCCTACGTGAAGGTCAGTTTGATCCAAGGGCCACGGTTCCATGCTCTGGGATATATAAACGAGGCCCCAAACCCCTCTCCAAAGGGGAATTCATTCAATCAATCATCAACCAGAAAGCAGAAGACCAACCAACAATTCTCATCTCCTTAGAGCTCCATCAGATCTAGGCATAGCTAGATTAGAATTAGAAGTAGAGGAGTCAAGCAGCCTTGGGCTCCAGATCTAGTCAAGAGGAGCTTGGTAAATCCAGTTCTGCTCTCTTGTATCAACATTGTTCTTCAGATATTCATCTAGTTCATCAGTTCTTCTAGTTCTTGATCTAGTTCATGTTCTAGTTCTTTATGTTCTAATTGTTTATGTTCTAGTTCGTAATTGTTCTAGTTCAACATTGTCTAGTTCTAGTTCATTGTTCTTGATCATTATTCTTGATACATTAGATATGATCTTGTTCTTAATCTATATTATATCCTTGATTATTATGAGATTAGTCTGCTTTGATTATATATTTGGCATAGACAGTTTATCATTATGTTTATACACATGTTTGCAAAGCACTCACCTTATTGAGTCATGGGTGGGTGGTCAACATTGTGTAAGTGTGGTACTTATACATTGTTTACCTGTAAATGCACTCTATACTCCGGGCCATGTGGTAGATCGCGGGTGTGACATTCCTGTTGAGTCCTTTGTAGTCCACTCCCCGAGTGTAGAACTTAGTAGAACGCGGTCTCATTACTTATTTGTTACTCTGTTTCTCAGCTTCGTAATGGAGATGTTCCTTGTTTATGGATATGAGATAACCTAGCCAATGATTGCCTGATATAATTGCACTAATCAATGTAGATTATGACTAATAGTTAATGGATTACTTAGGAGTTATTCTCTTACTTTATATTCTGATCAATGACTTGCCATAGTAGTACTGCTCTAAGGAATATCATCTGAATGGTCTGATTATCATATATTTTATCTCTTTTTATTTGATTGATTTCTGTTTGAGAGTAAAGGATAGTGATTTTGAATATTCATATCACATGTGTAGAGTAGTCTTTAATTAATATGTGCCCCTCTGTTTGTTCTCCTTTGGTTAAATATAAATAACGATACCTAGGATAAATTTGGGTGAAATGTTGCAACGGGTGTATTTATCTATGCGCTTGCGGATATATACTTTAATATCTTTATATAGTTAAGTGGCATGAGTACAATACAACCACACTCTTGGTATCATGTTGGGGATGACAACCTAACGCGAGTGATGCTAAGAAGTGTCAACAAGCATTTCTGGCGCCGTTGCCGGGGAGGCAATGGAATGGCACACTAAGTTAGAAAACATTCATAAGAGCATAAACACACTTCCACATCTAGGAACACTCTTACACATGTGATATTCGAATTACATCACTTGATCCTTTACTCTAACAGGCTCACCCTGTCTTTTGTCTATTTTTTTGATCTTATGCAGGGTGATGTATGACTGGTTTTGAACTCCCGACAAACTACATTGAGAACCCCGAAGTTCTAATTAGAAGAACAAGAGCAAAGCTCAAGAAGGCTCCAACCACTTCGTCTGAGATCAACCAATTGAGAAGAAGCTTAACACCAAACTTTGAAGCCATAGCCGACCGATCACTCCATGAATTCTCCGCTCCAACCACAGCTAACATCAGGACTGGACCGACAGTAAATGTGGGAGATAACGGATTTGAGCTCAAGCCTGCTTTGATCAACAAGGTGCAAGCAAACCAGTTTTGTGGAAAAGCACATGAAGATGTGAGTGCTCATCTCCAACACTTTTTAGAGATTTGTAGCACCTTCACCATCAAGGGAATCGCAAGAGACGCCATATTGCTCCGCTTGTTCCCTTTCTCACTCCTGAGAAAAGCAAAGCAATGGTTCTACGCCAACAAGGACAAGAATACCGCATGGTCGATCTGTGCTACTGCTTTTCTAGCAAAATTCTTTCCAGTGGGGAAGACAAATGCTCTACGTGCGAAGATTTCAACCTTCCAGCAATAACACGATGAATCAATCCCTGAAGCTTGGGAACGCTTTCAAGATTACATATCAGAATGCCCTCACCATGGGATGGAGAATTGGCTACTCATGCAGACATTCTACCATGGGCTCACTTCGAGTACCCGTGAGAATGTGGATGCAGCTGCTAAAGGATCATTCTTATCGCTCAACATCACTGAAGCAACCACTCTGATTGAGAAGATGACCTCTAACCAGGGATGGAACGAGGAACACACTCAACCTCGGAAGAGAGGAGGAGGAATGCATCAACTGAAGGGAGTAGACATGATGTCTGCCAAGATAGACCTGCTCATGAAGAAGTTCGATGAACGCACCACTGAGAAGAACGAAGTCATGCACATCCACAATTCTCGCATGACCTGTGAAGAGTGTGGAGGCACTAGCCACTCAGGGAGCAACTGCCCTGAGATTCAAGAGGATGTGAACTACATCAACAACAACTTCAACAATCGTCCTCAACAAAATCAAGGATGGAATCAGCAATCAAGGCCTAATTACTCAGGTAACTACTCAGGTAACTACCAAGGTAATAATCTTAATAATAACTTTAATCAACCACCCTTGAGAGAAATGATTTCTAATCAGAATAAAGTTATTGATACTATGTCTAGAAAGATAGCTTCCAATGATAAATTGCTTGAAAATATTAATACTAGAATGGATAGCTTTACTTCTACCATAAAGAATCAACATAGCTTTAATAAAATGATAGAATCACAAATATCTCAGTTAGCAGCTTCTGTACCAGTGACCGAAAGAGGTAAGATTCCGGGGAAGCCGGAGGATTTAGAAACTACAAATCTTGTAGACATTTATAATGCAGGGCAATACTTCACCGCACCTCCAAAGCAATGGGGAACATGGGTAGACGACACTCTACCAGTGAAGAAATGAGACCCAGGGAGACCTGTCATCCCTATTCACATTAGACCCCACAGCTTTGAAGAAGTTGTCTGTGACCTTGGAGCAAGCATCAACATCATGCCCAGGGTAATCTATGAGAAAATTCATGGTGATCCTTTATTGTATACAACTATGTGTTTGCAGCTTGCAGATAAGACACTGTGCTACCTCAAGGGAATTCTTGAAGATGTCTAGATCGTAGTTGGACACTCGTATGTGCTGGCAGACTTTGTGATTGTAGAAACAGGTAGAGACGAAAAAGCACCCATCATCTTGGGGCGACCGTTCTTGAGTACCACCAAAGCCATCATCTACGCAGATAGCGCCAAGATCTGTTTCATAATCAATGGGAGAAAAGAAAGATTCAATTTTAAGAAGCGTACCCTCAACATTCGAGTTCACCCACAGACACCGTACCTCTACGAGGATACAACCGCTGCCCCAACAAAGAAGAAGAACAAGAATAGGAGAAGGAGAAACAAAGCTAAGCATCAGGCAAAAGAAACAGTATGGATGGTCAACACTATTGATTCAGAACTTGACCACCTCCTTCCATCACCATACCTCACTAAGCTGGGAGATCCTGGAGTACCCACCATCGATTGTATGATCGAGGGAAGTACTTTCTACAAGACGTTCTGCGACATCGGCTCTAGCACCAACATAATGTCTAAGGTAACATATAAACATTTGTATAATACTAGACCCATGTATCGTACATATGTGCAGCTGCAGATGGCGGACCAATCATTCCGACATCCGGAGGGAGTAGTGAAAGATGTTATAGTCAAAATAAGAGATCACTACATTCCTACCGACTTCATGGTTCTTGACATGGGAGAAGAAGACGATGTCCACCTCATTTTAGGAAGACCCTTCCTCAACACCACTGGCGCAATCATCTACATAAGAAATGGGAAAATCCACTTCCAATTCCCTGGAGAGAAGGTACGTTGTTACTTTAATAGTTACACTACTTGTGAGTAGCCTAGAAAGAACAAGAGGAGACACCGCTCTCAACGCCAAAAGAAACAAGCCATCAAAAAGAAAGAAGCTACCCAAGAAGAAGCTATTCCAAAGGAAGAAGAAGAGAAGCCCAAGAAGAGTGAACCACAGAAAGAGACTCCTCAGTCCAAAAAAGTATGGAAAAGAAAAGAAACGTCAACATCATTATCAAGTTCTCCAACACTTGACGAGCAACCATCCAGCTCCTCAGTTAAGCTGGAAGAAACCTCTGAAGACTGAACCAGACGTAAGGTCTAGGTCGACGGACCTAAATCTCCGAACCTTCTTCGAAAGGTAAATCGGTATTTATCCGCACATTTAAATTAAGCATATCTACTTTGTTTACATTCCCTTAGCATATCATTGCATTGAAAATAAAAATACTTTTTCCATTAATAACATGCATACTATTTAGAATTAAATACATATTTAAATTCTACATTGCATTTGAAAAGAAAATAAAAATAACTTTTATATTTTGAATCATCTCATTGCATCTGAAAATATATAAATTCTAAGCTCCATGTGAGTAATAGTGTGGTGTGTAGCAATCTATAATAATTACTCACTGTGGAGGGATATATATAAAAAAAATCTAAAATGAAGAAAAACCAGTTGAATAATAAAAGATAATTCAAGACTCTAAAATAATTAGGGAATAGTTTTCCACTAACCCTTAATATGTTCCACGAGTTTTGTTGTCTATTTAAAATTCAACAGCAAAAAGAGAAATTCCCTATGAAGCCCATGATGTCTTCACTCACTCAAGAGCTCTGCCTTGAACAATTATCAAAGGAGTGATGAGCATCTACGCAATCGAAGACTCAAGATGAACGACTACGTCAAAATCCAGCTTGGGGGAGAGCGTCCCCCGTATATCTCGATAAGTATTCCTTTTCGAGTGATTTATCTTTTATTCTGAAAAAGTATAAAAAGATGCATAACTTAAGAAAACTAAATAAAAAGAGTGTTGTGTGATAATATTAGCTATATAATATATTAGTTAAAATAAAAGATACAAGAGAGTATTAGAACTTAATTACCGTAGAACTCAATTTTAAACATAATGGAAATGATGAATAGTTGCTCTGTCGTAATTCCTTTCAAGTGCCTAGTTTTTATACACGAATTCTCTCGAGTTTTGGGTAGAACTGTCTTGATCTAAAGATAAACTCTGAGCCTGAAACTTGTGGGTTGCAAATGCTGGATCTAAATCTAGGTAGTTGAGGAGTATGATATGAGAAAGTCTGAACTGCTATTTATCTTGCTCCTAATGATGCTAGAGTTCTGGAGAATTTTACCTTTTGAAATCTTAAAATACCATGATGAGTACTTGTATGACAAAGCTTAAAATTTCTACCACAGCCATACATAGGATAGAAAACTCCATTCATACTTTTTACTACTTGTACTTACATTGAGCATTGTCGAGCTCTGTTGACCCTTAGAGGCTTGTCATACTTTTAAATTCAAGATCACGTACACTATGCTGCTTCTACACTTGAAGTACGCAACAACATGCCTTTTCATTTAGATCCACCAAATATATTTTTCTCCTACACTGGGAGCGAACACCACTCACATGTCTTATAGGATTTTTGTCACCTATCCATACATTTCATAAGCCCAGTTATTGTTGCTCCAAGTTATTATTATCTCTCAATCTTTCATTATAGATAAGAATGTTCTGGGCTTATATATTTAAAAAAGAAGAAGAAAGAGAAATATATAGAGAGTAAAACATGGACAAGTGTCCTACCAAAACAATGGGTACTTAGATGCCCGCCTCTCTAAAAAAACTATAGCCCAAAATATCTCTTAGTCTAAGTTCTTCAATTATTCAGAGAGATCAAAATCCCTTTCAAAGGAGCAAAAGTAGAATTAGATCCACTATCACCTTCATCATAAATAAACCACTCCTTGATCCATACACATGCACTTCTTGATTTGATCGTATGCCTCGTTTCTCTGGATCCACTTTTTGACTTTACAAAATATGCTTTGCAAGTATGAACACGCTGTCTCCATACCTATAAGCTCCAGATAAAGCATTAGATGTAGGATGAGAGAAGGCAAATCTCACTTTGCCTTGGAGAGGATCCAGAAATACCACATATATTGAAAGAATTGAGAGAGTCATACAAAAAGATACTCTAAGTTTTATTTTAAAAATCTTGCAAAACTCCAGAATAATAGTTGAATGAAGAGCTTGAGACATAGTGCTTGATTTGATTGTTCTACTTTTCGACTGCTCAAGACCCAATTAAAGGCTAATAAGCTCCATAGTTAAAGGTACTATGGGTAAGTCTGAAGGTTAGAATGTTTAGACCTAATCTGGAGGAAAATTCTTGTTTGAACGCATGTATACTTTTGAGGTGTGAAAGCATTGTAGCAACTCCTGATCCATTATGAATATTTGCTAAGGGACTAGCAAAAGGTAAGTTTGGGGGAGTTGTTGATGATGGTTATCTACCATAATAAAGGGTTAAAATAAATATATAAAGGGCTAATAAATGATCACCAACATAGGTTTAGGGTGTCAACTAACGAAATTCCACGAGTTTGGGTGAATCTATATTTTGCAGGGGGTTATCAGAATAATTCAGGAATTGATATCTTCCACGAGAAGGAACCCACTTCAATCGGCCTAATCTCCATGTCACGAATAAGCAAGAAGCTTCTAGAGGACACCAGAGGACTCCACGAGGAGGGCCACCACGAGGCGTCACCAGGTAGGGCCGACCGGCCTCAACCCTAGGCCGACCAGCCCCTGGCCGCCGCCCCTTGGCTCTTTCATTTGCAAGCTACTTCAACCGCCTCCAAGGATGCATCCTAACCCTACGTGAAGGTCGGTTTGATCCAAGAGCCACGGTTCCATGCTCTGGGCTATATAAACAAGGCCCTAGACCCCCCTCCAAAGGGGAATTCATTCAATCAATCATCAACCAGAAAGCAGAAGACCAACCAGCAACTCTCATCTCCTTAGAGCTCCATCAGATCTAGGCATAGCTAGATTAGAATTAGAAGTAGAGGAGTCAAGCAGCCTTGGGCTCCAGATCTAGTCAAGAGGAGCTTGGTAAATCCAGTTTTTCTCTCTTGTATCAACATTGTTCTTCAGATATTCATCTAGTTCATCAGTTCTTCTAGTTCTTGATCTAGTTCATGTTCTAGTTCTTTATGTTCTAATTGTTTATGTTCTAGTTCTTAATTGTTCTAGTTCAACATTGTCTAGTTCTAGTTCATTATTCTTGATCATTATTCTTGATACATTAGATATGATCTTGTTCTTAATCTATATTATATCTGTAACACCCCAGGTGTTTATCACCAATTAAGTAGTGGGTTTAAGCTTAAACATGATAGATCAAGTGGAGATGAAGATGTCAAGGTCAACCTATAGAGATGAGCCTAACCTAAAGTTGGATGCTGCACCATTGCTTTACATATAGGCCATTTTCAAAGATATATGCTTGGATGGTTTTATTGCAATATCTTCATGTGTCTCACCTTGGTACCTATCTATATGGATCCCTGGAAAAGTTTCATGAAGTTTGGAATCAAAAAGTCACATGAAATGATAAGTTCCATTCCTATTAGAATTTGCCCCATTAAGTTAATGGAACTATAGAACATCAATCAAACCTTGTAAACTTGCCCAAATGACTCTAGAGGGACTCTACAATAAAAGTCATGAAGGGTTCATGTTGAGCAAATGTCAAGAAAATGCCCTGATTGGCCTAAAACCCTAGTTTTGGATTTATCGAGTTGTTACTTTGACTAAAGTGAAAGTTTGACTTTTGTACCAGTTATGAGGTTTGACCTTAAACAAAAGTTGTAGTTCATCTTGTGTAGAACAAACCTTGTTTAATGGTCAAGAGCTAGTTTGGCCTCTAACCTAGTCAAATTGAGCTCACAAGATTGAATCAGCTGCTGTTTTTCAAAGCTAGAAAATATTAAGTCCTAGAATTGGCAGCAATAAGTTGACTTGTTTGGTAATCTTTATCTCCCTAACCATGCTGAACCAGTTCATGACCCTTTAATAAAAGATGTAGTTTAGTTTATGTGCTGCAACCTTTGTTTAAGGACCTGGGTCTAAAGCTATCTTTAAGTTCGTCAAAAAGAGGCTTGAAGTTTGATTGTTTTACAGATTTCAGCACTCAGTATTCTAAGTCTGAAATTCTTGTCTTTTGGGTTGGCACATCGCGTTCTCCAAATTTTGTTGAGCAACTTGAATTGATCCAAAAGTAAAAGTTGGAGATAACTCTCTTGTGGAGAGTATGCAAAAAGGTTGGAATCAATTTGATCGAGTTTGGCCCTTCAAAATCTAAGAAAACTGAGCCCTACTCTAGTTACAGTTAAATCGCTGACAGTGTTAACTTTGGAGTTAATTATCTCCTAATCTAGAGACCTAGTGGCCATGCACCCTTAACCAAATTTGTAGAGCATCAGTAGTAGAGCGAACTTTGTTTTAGGCCCAAGACCCAGTTCGGACCCGAGCAGGCCCAAAAATGGTCTCAAAGTCGGGCACGGCGACGCATGACACGTATTCGAGGAAATGACTCAAAGGCCGACACGTGCTCTCGGGACATGGCCGCCATGCCTTGCAGCACACCCCACCTCGCCTCCACGCGCCTGGCATCCCGCTGCCGTGGTGGAGCAGCACTAGAGCACCCTCACTCGCGCTCCACTTCATTCTCCTGGCCCTCCTCTCTCGCCTCGCTGCCGCGCGGAGCACGCGTCCACCATTGCCGAGCCGGCCGAGCTCCATGGCAGCTGTGCTCTCGCTACTCCACATATTATATTTTTAATATAAACTAGACATTACCAGGAACTCAACAAAATTGGAACCACATCATTTAGATCTACCAACCAAGAGATATGCACTTTTGAAGCTATGCACTAAACTCTGAAAAAGAATAAAACAAAACAAAATGTGGAATCCTAACCACTACTGGGCCGGCCCGAAATACCCCCGTGGCCCGCGATACGCGTGGCCCAAACAAACAACATGGCCCAGCCAGCCTAGGCGGGAAGAGGCCGGCGCTAACGCGTGGGCCCCACCCGTCACCCACACACCGAATAGGGGAGGAGCTCCGGTCGACGTATCTTGCCACCGGTGACCCGTCCGACGAAGATGAATGCTCCAACGTGCTCCCCGTGCCACCCCAAACCTAGGCAACTCCTTTCCCCTCACTCTACTGCACCGGAGCTACCTCGCTGTCGTTCATGGCGGACAGCGGCGGGCGGCTCGCGTCGATGGCCACGAAATCGCACATCGCAACATGAACAAACGACTCGGTGACTCTCCTTACCTCACGACGAGTCGAATAAACTCACGGTTGGGTCACCCGAAGCACCGACGCGGTCTAGCCAACCACCATGCATGGTGGCACGGTGGCGACCCCGACCTCAGACGCGGCGGCATTCCACGCCATTGGGTCGATCTCACCCGGTAGCATCTTCCGTACTGCTAGGTCTACCACTACGACACACGAAACACGACTCCAATCGACTGTCAAGCCAACAAGTGTAGCAAACACGGAGCTCGACTCTGCGGTGGCCATGGCGGATGTGCCCAGTGCGGTGGCTCGTTCCAGCGAGCCCGACACGGTAGCAACTAAACTGGCAGCTCCTACAGTTTCTACCCGACTTAAGTAACACAAAACAACCAACGCGGAGCATAGAGAAGCACAACATTGCTCCGGCCACGGTGGACCGCAAGATGAGCGGAGCTCCGAGCATGGCGATGGAGAAGAAATGACCCCTTTCACTCTACGTGGGACCCGGCCAGCTCAGCTAGTATGTGCAGCGCGTAGAGGAGGTAGTGGCAGAGATTTTGGCCGAGCCGATTCGGAAATGGTGTGGTGGTGGCAGAGCTGTGTGCAGTGGAGCTCTCAGCGGCGCGATGACGGTGCGCTCGTCTTGTTTGCGAGTGGGAGAAGGCAGGGTGAGGCGAGAGAATGGAGGGAGTGGAGGGCAGCAGCAGCATACTGGTAGCTTGAGCTCGCTAGCGCGCTCGTGAGTGGGGGCGGAGCTGGGGCATGACGGCCACGCAGCTTCCCGGCCCTACGCGCGGTCGGCCACGGCCGATGGTTTTTGAAATCGAAGAAACCGATTCAATTACTGGTACGACGGCTGACAGCGTGTTTTCGATCGATTATAGCTCCTAATCCGTGCACTTCTAGCAGAAACCGTATTAGACAAATTTGTAAAGCTATGTATGAACTATATTTTTGCCAACATGAACTTGCTTTGGTTCAGCCTAGGCTAGGAGCTAGGAGCTGCTAAACATGGCTACACGAAACTGAAAGTCAGTTAAGACTTAGCAAAAATTTCTAAGTGTTGAATCAACACTCCAACTGACTTGTGGGCCTTGTTTGAGCATGTTCTAGCCATTTTCATGAGATGGTCATATTGAAACTTTTTTTCCTTGATAAATTGGCTATAACTTTGGTAACGGGTGCACATTCATGCAAGGTCTCTAGGTTAGACTTTTTAATCAGTCAAACCGAGTCACTCTATAGGTCATCCCAAAGTCAAACCTTACCTAGAGGGCAAATTAGTCATTTTGGTTAACATGAACAGTGTTCTACTAATTACCCTAAGTACAGTTAAGGTGTATTAGACCATAATTAACCACTCTACACAAGTGCCACACCAACTTCTAAGTATCACTTGTGAGGCAACAAACAAAGCACTCAAAGTACCCTATGTTGCAAACCCATGTTACACATGTTTCATAGCCTTGTTGCAACTCAAACTTGTCATGTTACACTACAATGTTGTCATGCTTCAAGATATGAGAAACTCATGTTGCACTCACATGTTGCACTAACTACCATTCACAAGCAATCAAGTATGAAACGAACATAATTGAGAATGTTGCATATACATGTTTCAATAACAATGGCATGATGAGATAAATGATGCACATGTTTATGAAATGAAAATGCAATTTGTGGGAGCCAAACACCTAGGGTGTTACAAGGGGTTAGTAGGCATAATTTCAATTGTTGCAAATTTATCATGCCTTGACCAAGATGTAGAATGAACTCCTCTAGACTCTTAAAAAACTGATTCAAGTGCATTTCACAAGTAATTCAAGTACTTGATGCACATATTAAGGGGACCCCATTCTATGTCTTGTGTCTTTTGAGACTAACTTTTTCTTCTAGTGAATTTGTGTAGTCTCTTGGTGAGAATCAGTTTCTCATGGGTATGCTACATTAACTCAATCCAAATTGGTAAAGTTATCTCTCATATTGATTTGGATAGCTTTAATCTCTTAAGTAGCTACTCTCCATAATATAGCTTAAATTTCTTTGTTTGGACTTAATTGACCAAAAGTGCATATGTTCTTGCCTTCCACATATATATGTATGCACTATCAAAAAGGGGAATTTAGTCTATGTTATGAGGTTTTGCAATTAGTGATCTACATGCCTTCCACATTCAAAAGGTCATTAGTTGTAAAACTCTACCTTGTGCAATTTAATGCTATCTCTTGTCTTTGTGAGCATTTCCTAGGAGACATTATGAGATACGAGCATTCTTTCCAATTGGCATCAACTTGTGAAGATTCCTTCATTTGGTGTTAAAATTATTAAGATCGTATTTCATTTGGTATTGGTGGATAATCTCTAAATTTGGTATATCAAGAAATATGTCTTTAGTTGGTATCTCAAATGGCAAAAAAGCTATAGCAATGGACTTTCAATTGAAATCAAGCACAAGTTTGTGATATCTCCTATGATCAAGAGACATGGGCACAAATAAAGTCTTTTTACATTGTGCCAAGCCCATCAAAGCACTAAATTCAAAATTTCATGATCATGGTGGAGATTATGAGGCTTAGAACAAAGGTACATTTCTCCATGAACTCTTGTATTATCTTTGTGCATCTAGGCCCTTACATGCTAGTATGTGCATGTGTATGCAATATTTGTGTCACACTATGAGTTTGTTCTTATGGTAACGATTAGAGATTTTATTAAATATTTGGTTGATACCTCTTGTGGTGATGAAGTGAGTTTGTCTCATGTTAAAATTATCATCTAAGTGAGGTATGAACTAAATATGCTAACTTCTCAAGAATCTTGACTTAAAGTGTTGCATACTTTGTTTGGTAGAAAACTTCTGAGAGAAATCCTATATTCTAAACTTTTACCTACCTCTTGCCCTTACTTGTCTACCATCATTTCTTCCTTTTGGTGGAGAGATCCTTTTTGGAGATTAATGCCAAAGGGGGAGAAATATTGGGGGAGAGTGTAAGGGAGGATAGATTGATATGTGGATTCGAAGGGGTAAAAGGGAGGCATCTAAGATTTTTCAATTTTTATTGTGTGGTGTGTGCAAGGATAGTTTAAATTGATGCTCTTGATAAGGACCATATATGCTAGTGTGTGATGTTCATGCCTTGAAAGATGGATTATTTATTTTCTCTGACTGCCACTATGCAGTAGTGCTACGTCACTCGTGGAAGTGCCGCATATGACAGCTTCAGAAACTTCTTGAGTGCATGAACTGCCATAAGCATCACATTTATCATGTTTGACACCTTGCACCTCACGGATGCTAAGATATAGGAGAGTTCTCACACTTCATCTTAAATATGTGCATTTGGCATTTGAGGCCAAAATTTGAAATTCTATTCTATGCACACATTTAGGGGGAGCTCACTATATCATATGATTCAAAATCTTATATTTATCAATCTCTTGTAAGCTTTAATTGTGTTGTCATCAATCACCAAAAAGGGGGAGATTGAAAGTGTATCTAGCCCTTTAGTGGGTTTTGGTGAATTGAATGACAACATAAGTAAAAGTCTAACAAGTTTGCTAAGTGTTGAATATAAAATTGAGTTTATTACATACACTTGTGGATTGTGTAATGAGAAGTGTATCAAAGGTTCAACAAGAAGGTAAACTTGATGATATGCCACATAGTGTTGAAATGAAGGCCAAAGTTGTGTATTGTTGTATTGGAAGATCAAGGAAACAATCTAGTTTAAGAAAAAGACAACAATGTAAATGGAACTAATGAAATGGCTTCTATGTTATGGGATATCATAGCATCATGTGAAAGCAAGCATATTTGGCAAATGACAAATGCGACATGAGTTAATGATTTTGGACTGGTCTCAATGATGGCTTGCTTTGCATGAACAAAAAGAGTTGGATAGTGGACTAGCTTGGATCAAAGATTGAAGAATCAATCAAGAATGCATAAGTGAGGAAATGCCAAGCAAAGGTTAAATGACAAAGGACACAACTCATATTGGATATAAGTCGGTTTATACATTGGTTTGCTTGTATGGATAAAGATTTGGAGAATCACTTTGCATTGATTTGATCAAGCTAGAAGTATGAAGATATATATTGAAAAGAGTGTTAGGAATGTCAAGCTAAAATAAAAAGGATATGAGGATTGAGGAACCATAAATTGGCTTGACCATATTGATGTTGATTCATATATCTCAATCTATGTGAATCCAAATAAAGCTTGATTGATCTTAACATTCATATCTAGAAGATATTCAAGCAAGGATCACAATAATGAAGAAATGGTAATTCAATGGATGTTTAATATGACGTGACTTTAGTATGGCTTGATAAGGTGAAGATAGCAAGGAAAGGGCTTCGAGGGACTAAGCGGAGGTGAAGGGCAAGCGATGGCTTGAGGACCAAGGTACCATGGCTAAGGTGAAGAAGAGAGTACTTGCATTGAGTAGAGAAACTAATCGAGTTATGAAGAGTCATATTGTGTTGAGGATCAAATCATTAATGGAAGTGACTTGAAGCCATGAATTGAACTCATATATGTTGAAATGGTTCAAGTCACATGCTCAAGGTATGTTTACTCAAAGAGAGGGACACTCCTGATTGTAAACCCTTATGAAGTGATATTGAGAAGAAATGGCATATGAAGACATTAAAGACTCAAGTGGTTGAAATGATTATTTTCTCTTGATCTTGAGTATAGGTATGCAGTACTATCAAGGGGGATGCAGTACGAATCATAGACAAGTCTCAAGTGCTCAAACTAATCAAACCCAAGTGCTAATTTGAGATAAAACACTTAGCACTGCACCTGCACGTGTTGATCTTGGGGCTTGTTCTCTGTTGGATTGGATAGCCCTCGAAACAAGCTTTTCGAAAAGTCCAAGATCACTGACATCGAAGTTTAGAGTAAAAAGTTATGGCGTTTTCCATGAGGCGACATGTGCTGTTTCATGGAGCTGCGGCAGTGCCGCACTTTTTGAGGCAGTGCCGCACCCCTGTAGTGCCACACGTCAAGTGCGGCAGTGCCGCACCTTACAGACCATAACGGCTAGTTTTTAAACTGCAATAGCTAGTTTTTGTGGGGTGGCTATATATACCTATCACACGACTCCTGGTGAGGCTGCTGACCTCCAGACCATTCCAAGCACATCTCAAGCTATTTGTGAGCTCTCTCTCTAACCCCTCTCTTTGTGAGAGTGAGCGATTAGCGATTGATTAAGAGTTAGAGAGCAGATTAGAGCAAGCCAAACCTTAAGCACTTATTGGGCTTCATCAATCTTCATTGTGCATTCGTTACTCTTAGAGGTGAAGCCTTCTAGATGGCTATGCGTCACCCGATGAGCTCCTGTGCTTGTGGTGAGCAGCAGGAAAGTTTATAATAATCTCTTGCAGCTAGTGGAATCACCCCTCATCTCAAGAGTTGACTCTCTTGATTTAAGAACAAGGAAGGGTTGCAAATCCCTAAGCCTTAGTGGCAAGCCTCAACAACGTGGATATAGGCAAGCCTTAGTGGTGAGCTGAACCATGAGATAAATCTTGTGTCTTGTGCCTTTATATTTTGAATTGCATTATTTGTGTTCCACTCGATCTACTTGGTTGTGAGTGTTTGTGAGTGTAGGTACTTGGTGAACTTATCAGTGGACATCTCTGGAATATCTCTACCAAGTTTGGTTCGTGTTGAACTCTCTGCAGGGGTGAAGCAGTGATGCACCTGGAGTGAGGCAGTGCCACAGTGAGGTGGTGCTGCACCTAGATTTTAACTTCCGCTATGAGTTTGTTTTTGAAAGGATCAAGATGCCCAAGAGGAGGTAAATTGGGCTAATTCTAAATTTCTTGCAATAATTAAACCGTACATTAGCCCATTTCACCCCCTTATGCCTAGAAGTGTGTCTATTATTCTACCGCACAAAAGTTTTGCATCCTAGATTCCAATCCTAATCTAACATGGCATTTCTAAGAATGTAAAGACATGAATTGAAATGCTCAACGTAAAGAGAGGGAGAGAAACGTGGTGATGTTTTTTCGAGGTATCAGAGAGTCGCCACTCCCCACTAGTCCTCATTGGAGCACCCGCGCAAGGGTGTAGCTCCCCCTTGATTCGCGCAAGGATCAAGTGCTCTCTATGGGCTGATTCTTTGACACTCCGTCATGGTGAATCGCTCACAACCACTCACAACATGGCTTGGGCCATTCACAAGCTCTGCCGAATGATCACCAAGCTTCCAATCACTACCGAGCCATCTAGGTGACGGCGATCACCAAGAGTAACAAGCACAAACTCTCACTTGACTATGGCAAGCCTAATGAGGAAGGTGGATGCACACTTGCTACTCCCTATGCACTAATGAGGTCCTTAATCTTGGATTCTCAAATCTCAATCACCCCAATAGGCTCTTACTCTCCCTTGCACACCAAATGTGTTTCTCAGCTGAATAAATGGGCAAGAGAGCTGAAATGGATGAGTAGGAGATGTATTTATACACCCCCATTCAAAATCCAATTGTTATCATCCACATCAGTAGTTTTTGGGGTGACCGGACGCTCAGGCCAAAGTGACCTGACGCATCCGGTCAATAGCCAACGGCTACTTTGCCTTCTGCCAATGGTCATAGAGACCGGACGCTGTCAGTGTCAAGTCACTGACCACCTGACGCGTCAGGTCAAGCAAAACCCTCTCTAGAGCCTTTCTAATGTCGACCTGACCTGGCAGCAGTAGCATCCGGTCATTTTCCCTTCTTGTGTCCGGTCATTGGTCAGCTCTTGGTCCAACTTGCTATAGTATCCATGACCTACGCGTTCGGTCCAAGCCAAGTGACAGTGTCAGCTTGCTTCAATCTATCTTTGGGCTATCCCTGAGCTACCTAGTGCTAAGGTTGACAAGTGTACACCACACCTAAACCATTAGACTTACCTAGGTCAAGCTACTAGTCATACCCCCCTTAATAGTATGGTCAAAGGAAAAATAAAGTCCTAAACTACTCTAAGTGTCTCTCCAACGCCTAACGACACTTAGAACTAATTCGTCCTTAACCTTGTCATCCATCTTTTAAAAACCGAAACGATTTCCATTGACAGGGGCATGAAAACCATAATTGCCCAATTGATCACCATTACCGTGACCTAACTTACATTGTTTCTGCAAAACACACATTAGTCGCAGTAATCTTGTGTCATCATTAATCACGGAAACCCAACTAGGGGCCTAGATGCTTTCAGTTTTAGACAGGCCTATTCACCCCCTCTAGGAGACATCAAGGTCCTTTCGATCATGCAGTAATGCATCCCCAAAGCTAGTATGTGAGTCGAGCAAGGCATTAAGGAGTAATGCAATTTCTGAACGGAGACGGGCACCGGTGTTTGGATGGAGTTTTGAGAAGGGAAACACTATCTCATCAAACACCGCATCCCTAGGAATATAAACACGCCCTTCATTGGGATCTAAACACTTAAGTCCTTTGTGCGAGTTACTACAGCCGAGAAAGACACATTGCTTTGAGCGAAATTTAAGTTTTCTTGAATTGTATGGCCTAAGGTTTGGCCAAATCGCACACCCAAAAGTGCATAGGAAGGTATAATCAGGCTGTTTGCTAAATAGGTGTTCATAGGGAGTTTCATCACCAATTACCTTTGAAGGGAGGCGATTGATGATGAACACGGCTGTGGTGAAAGCTTTGTCCCAAAATTTTAAAGGGACAGATGCATGAGAAAGAAGGGATAAACCCATCTCAACAATATGACAATGCTTGCGCTCAGCAGATCTATTTTGCTGGTGCACATGAGGACATGAAACCTGATGTGCTATTCCAACACGTTTGAAGAAGGAATTTAAGGCTTGATATTCCCCTCCCCAATCTGTTTGGATAGCAACATTTTTTTCGATCAAATTGTCATTCAACTAGGTTCTAGAAATCGCGGAAGCACTTAAAAACTTCAGATTTATGGTGCAACAGATAAAGCTAGACAAATTTGCTATGATCATCAATGAAACTTAAATAATAATTGTGGCACCCAACAGATGTTGGCGTAGGTCCCCGTACATTAGAAAAGATCAAATCTAAGGGACTAGTAGACACACTAGTCGACTTAGGGTAAGGGAATTGATGACTTTTGCCTTGTTGACATGCATCACAGACCATTTTATTGCTCGAATCACTAAGAAAGGGAAGCTTATGGCGACTCAAAATTTGCTGAACTACGCGAGCAGACGCATGCCCTAGCCTAGAGTGCCACAAGGAGGTTGATGGCTTGACGACACCAAGCACTTGTTTATTCGATGACGCGCGTAAGGGGTAGAGCCCTCCTTCACATCTGCCACTATGGAGGGTTCTCCTCATCACATGTTCCTTGATGGAAAAGTGATTTGGATGAAATTCAAGAAAAGCATTGTTATCTTTTTGCAAGGCGATGAACGGAAACAAGGCTTTTAGATGCTTAGAGAACATGTAAAATATTATTAAGGTGAATCTCACTACTAGGGGTATGCAAAATGCTATGACCAACATGAGCAATCTCCATACCTAATCCGTTTACAGAGTAGACTTGCTCGCCGCCAGCGTACTTGTCGCGGATGCTCAGCTTCTCCAATTCTCCAGTGATGAGATCAGTGGCTCCGAAGTCCATATACCAGTTCGTATCAACACCATATGAACTAGTCACTGGTGCGCCTCTTTTCTATGGAGGACCAGTAAAGGAGGCATCGAACCTTTTGAAGTAGCGTACCATGGTGTGCCCTTCCTTGTTGCAAAGTGTAACACTCCGGTGTTACGCAAGCATTTGCATTGCAATCATAAGCATGACATTTCATATCATTCATAGTCGTATATGGTAATATTATAACTTGAGTGAAATAAAAGCTTGGAAAATGGTATTCGTAATGTAATATGTTGATGTGCTAATTACCTTTCATCGAAATTGTGCAACTACAAATTTTATATCACTTAGGATTATAGGTCAAATTTTTGGAGCAACTAATTTACTCAAAGTTTTGTCAAAAACTGGTTTAAAAAATGTACTCTGAAAATATTCAAAAATACTCCCTATTTAGCTTTTATTTCCCAATTCAAAATCTGTTGAGAAGTTTTAGTTGGCCCCTTAATCAAAGTTGTAGAGAATTAAATTCTAAGCAACTTTTATTTTTGGGTCATTTCCAAAAAAAAGGTCTTTTTCTTGCTCAAAATGAGGTTTGAAAACTGTAATTGAATTTGTTTGAAATTAGAAATTTGAAAAATCAATTTTTAACCTAACAGGCCGCCGCTTCCCTTCTCGGCCCGCCCGCGAAGCGGCCCGGCCCAGCTGACCGCGTGCTCGCCCGCCCGCCCGCGCGTCGTGCCCGCTCGCCCGCGCGCGCCGCGACACGCACGCGCTCGCGCAGGCACCGCGCGCCCCGTGGCCGGCATGCGCCGCTCGCCGTCGACAGCTGGCCGTCGGTGGCCCCCGCTAGCGCGCGCCCCGCTCTTCTAAGTCGCCTGCGCTCCGCACCCACTCCCCCGCTCCGAATTTCCCCACCTCGGCCCTCCTCCGCTCAGTGCCGCGCGAGCGCCGCACCGCGCGAGCACCGCCACCGCCGCACCCGCCGGCCAAATTGGCCGACGGTGAGCCGCCATAGCTCGCCTTCTCGCGCACCCAACTTCGCATTCTTCTTCGACACCCCGTGCGCACCTTGTTGCCGTCTCCCGAGCCAAGTAGGTGCGGATCCCGTGCATCTGCCGCCGGCGGCCATGGCGCCACCGCGCGCGCGGCCTCCCGCGGGAGTGATTCCCCGCTACCCCTCTTGCTTCTCTATCACCGAAAACGGGTCCGCCTCCTCCCCGCGCACCTGTTGCTCGCTTTTCCGCACCCGGGCGTGGTCGGCAATGGCCACCGGCCGGTCGTCGCGCGGCCGCGACGTCGCGGTCACCGGCGCCTCTGGCTTCTCCCCCCCCGGCCTCCTCGCGCGAGCGCCCGTCGGCCGAAGCCCGAGCCGGGCCGGCTCGCCCCTCTCCCCCGCGCGCGTGATTAGGCCGAGAACGGCCACGGGCCGGTTGACTCCCACGGGCCGGCCCAATATCATTAACGAAAAATCATTTTATGTTTTCTTTTATTATTCATGATGAAAAATACTTTGGAAAATGTTTTTGTAGTCATTTCAGCTCCAAAAATTATGAAATAAATTTCTATGGACTCATTGGAACCAGATCTACAATATAAAAATATTGCATGTCAATATTTCATTACTTTTCTGTAGTGTTTTAATTAATCCTTGAAATTGGTGTTTTCTTGAAAAATTGATAATAAATTACAGAAAAATCAGAAAAATGTGATTCCAAGTTTGTTAATCTTTTTGTGCCATGTACTTGCTAGGAAAATTATATATCATGTTTGTTCTTTAGAAAAATATGTAGGCGTAGTTCAAATGCTTTCTATCACTAGTATTTGCTTTTTTGTTAATTAAATAAATGTGAATAAAACATGCAAGTAATAATTTTTCTACAGCAATTGTTTACTGTGTAGAAAGTAGAAAAATTTCTAAATCTGTTGTTTGATACTTTTCATAATGCAAAGTATTTCCATACTCATTTTTAGGCCTTAGCTTGTTATTTTTGTATAGACAGTTCTAGGAATTCAATTGCAGTGAAAACTTTGTGGCATGCTAGAATTGATATTAGTAACTCACTGTAATTTTCTAAGATTTTTCTGTGCTACCAAAATATGTGTTGCTGTTCAAGCATAGTGCTAACTAGGGTTTACATTCAACCTTTAATGCAAGATTAGTTAGTAAACTATGCTTTGGTGTATCTTTGAAGCATCTTGAGTGTCAAGGTGCCTTTGCATGATAGAGAATAGTGGTGGTAGTTTTTGAGTACATGTTCTTGGATGACGTAGACTACCTTGTAGAAGAGTCGTAAGTTCCACGGAATCCAAATAAAGTAACATGCTCATTGACATCTCATTCATTCATCATCATCATCTCATGTCATCCCTGCAATGCACCTAGGCATGAACACTTATAATTCCGCATCATACAGGATCGCAGGAAGCGAACCCGGTAGCAGTTCCCGAGGACCCGGAAGAGCAGTCCGAGGTTCAAGAGCAGGAGTCGACCGAAGCCGAAGAGGAGATCGGTGAAGATCTTCCAGAGTGCCCCGACCACCGTCCGAGCTCCTTTGAGCGAGGCAAGCCCCGGAGCATTTCTCTCCCGGTTTGCAAATAATTTGTTATGGACTTTACTTAATTTGATTGCATTACGTTTAGGAGTTGTTTGCAACCGTTGTTGCATTATACCTTGTTTCACCTTGCTTTAACCGATCCTTGTTACCTTGATGTCCGTGGTCGAAAATTGCTTAGTTTGCTTAGACCGGTAGAAGTCGGGTGATTGCCTGTCATCCGCGAGCTATAGGGGATTACTTGAATCTATGTAAAAGATGTGTCATTTGAGAATAACTAAGTGTCGAACTGGATTTGAGACCGGGCGGAGACTTGCAGGGTTTCGAACTGTAGTGTTCTCTGTCTGAGTCGATTAAGGACCGACCATTGTTGGGCCTCGAGTCATGTTGAACGCATGCCTCACATTTAGCTGGCCGAATAATGTACCTTTCGACCGCGAAGCTGGGAGATTATTCGGGCCGAGTGGATTGCCCGCAACGCACTGTACCGGAGCAGTAGTGGCAGGATACGGGGGCGCGATGATAAGGCCAAAGAGCAGTCAGGCGGTCCCCCGGGTACATGTGGTTCCTGGCAAGCTCGCGACTTTACCTGAATAGTTGACTCAGTGACCAATACCTCACTTTAGCGGGTGAGTGAGGTTTGTGTGACGAATAAATTACCAGCTGGTTAATAATCGATTCGAATCGCCATCGTTCACTGGATAGTGAACACTTGACTTGAGCTACTTCATCGTAGTAATATTGATGAAACACTTGGATAGTTACGTGGAAGATGACATGGTAACTATTGTTAATGATCATTGGTAATCCTTACTTGCTTAATTACATTATTACTCTAGCACAAGTGCAATCATAGTTGACAGGGTAATAAAGATTAAAATACCGCATGCCTTTGTAAAAGAACTGTTAAGTTAAAAAAATGCTTTTCTTGCAAATGAGTCAGCTACCCCACCAAAAAGCCTATCATGATCCTTGGTGTCATTTTATTTTGGTTCTGTCGGGTAAGTCTAGCTGAGTACCTTCTCGTACTCAGGGCTTTGTTCCCACTTGTTGTAGATGGACAGATGTATTACAGCTACTGTATCAACTGTCTTTATCCTGTGATGGGCGAAGCTTAGGACCATGGGCAATGGTCATTCGCTACTTCTCGTCTGATGCTTTTGCTGGAGATGATCACAAGCTGGCACTTTATTTCAAAACACTGTGTGTGCACGTGATTTGAACTACTGCTTCCGCTACTTTTATTCGAACCTGGTTTGTAATAACTATGTTTAAACTCCGATGTATTTTGTGTCGTAAACTTTTATGTAACTTATGACGGTAACCGCTATACTTAGTACGATCTTGGCTGTTATGTGAAATGGTTTGAAATCCGTCGGGATTTCATGGACTACCGGGTTATACGGGCTTAAGTTTGTTAAATCGTCCTCTCGTTGGATGATTTTCCTACTTAATCTCGTATAATTGGGCGGTTTTGTTACAGCTGGCATCGGAGCATGGTTTAGCATGATTACTGTTCATAAGTGTATTTAAAACAAAATTTTGTTTAAAAAGCATGATTTTCAAACTAAGAGTGTGCCAGTGGTCATATCCTGTATGCCCAGTTAAGGACTCTAGGTGGCTATTTAAGTACTAACTTGGGGTTCTTGCACCATATTTCTCTTTCGTTGCTCATACGGCGTGCTATTGTATGAGTGCCACTTAATTGAGTGGTAATGTATGGATCAGTTACCTCTACGCTTTGGTAAGTGTGAGCTGTGAGAGCATGATCGGATACACCGCCGATCTAGGGAGAGTGCTTATATGATACTAGAATAATTACATGTTCTACACATATTTTTATGAAAGTATCGCATGTGTGGGTGTTCCGTCCGTTGAGGCGATGCCATCAATAGGACGATGTGTTTGGGTAGTTACTACCGTTGTACACGCATCTGGGGATTCGTGTAGAGCATATAGGTAGATTTACTGCTTTCATGCATTCATAGGGAATGGGCTGAAATGATTTTTCTGCAGGTACATAACAGCGTTTATCGTGTAGAGCGAATTAGTTACGTATATGAGAGATCGTTTGTATGCCACCGAATTCATCGTTAGATGTTCTTATTTTCTAAGTTTGTGAGAACTTAAGACTCGCGGATGCATCATATTGCATGTGCATTTCATTCATAACATACATTCCTCCCCTTATAAAAGGATTATCCCATTTTGATAAAAGTGATATCAACTTAAAATATGATCTCACCGGGTAATTAAAACTTGTGCTACAGATGGCCCGCACGAAGCAGACTGCCCGTAAGTCCACTGGCGGAAGAGCACCCAGTCGTCAGATGGCCCCACAGGAGCGCCGCAGCACGGACACTTTTCTAAGCGAGTTTGGCATGCCCACCTTGCTTTGGAGAGTGCTCCATGATGTGGGGTACCCGGAGGGTCAAGAGCCGGTGTACTCTTGGAGTGAGAGCCAGCTAGCTGAGGATGGACTTGCAGTAGTGGAAATCACCGTCCCTGCTCTTGGTGATGCGCCAGAATGGGATGGTTGGCATTTGGAGTTTGAAGGACGCACTCCAGTTGAGGGTGCAGAGGGCGCAGCCTTTCGCGTCATCCGAGACATAATGAGCAGGTTTCCCAATGAGTTGGCAGCCGCTTTGGCCGGTACTTTCCTGAGAGATGATCCTCGTGATGCCATTTGGGTACAACCGCAAGGAAGTGCCCTGGTTAGAGGCCCCAGTGAAGGATGGACTAGCGACAACCACGCCATGAGTGCCATGTATGCAGCCATCAGAGCATACCAGGGTCTTGAGAGTACCTATTGGACTTTGACTGGTCTGCGTGGTGATGATCGGCTTGAAGCGAGGAAGCAGAAGAAGAAGCAAGCACGTGATATAGCTAGCTTGCAGGAGTAGTTGGCCGACATGAGCTTGCAGCGAGACCGGGCTCTCGAGAGAGGTGAGAGTGCCATGCAGCGGGTGTAGACATTGACTCAGGCCAACAGAAATGCAGACCGCATGATGGGACAGCTAGTGCAGGAAAGGAATGAAGCCTGGAACGAGAGGGACCTTCTGAGGCAGAGGGTCGAGGAGCTAGAAGAGTATAATGCCAACTTGCATGAAGAGTTTCATGCCCTCTACAACGGGATGGGCCCGTACGCTCCTCCGAACGCCGCCCAGATGGACGTTGACGACGACGCTGCTACTAAAGGTAGCGGTGGTGACGCCTCCGACCTCGACGACGGCCCTGAAGAGTAGGATAGTGCCCTGCGTTAGTAGCTAGGCTATGTCGCGATGGCCTTCTTTTAGTTTCTATGTATCGTGTTGTATCCTGTTCGATCTTGAGACTGACGATCTTTTGGAACCTGGTTGTGTATGCGATGCCCGAACGCATAAAAGTCCAGTGTATGTATGTTGGCAACGTGGTTGTATGGAACGTGATGTTGTATTCGAAGTAACTTAATTAGTGATGTTGTTTTAATTGGAATGTGATTATTGTGCCTCTGTTTTATTGTATGACTTGTTCTCTCCAATGAATTCAGTATGGCATGATTGTTCATTCGAATACAATTATTACAACTTCGCTCAATTATTACATGTTGCTGAAAAATGCAGATGGCAAACACTCGTCGTGCCACGTATGAGGCCGCTGAAACTGGTGGCAACGGTGCAGGGGCTGGTGGGGGTGGTGCAAACAACGTCAACCACCAGGAGCCACAGCCAGAGCCACATTTGCCCCCTCCTCCACCGCTCACTGCAGAGGTATTCTTCGCACAGTTCCTTGGGAGCCAGCGCAACGCCGAGCAATCACAGAGGAATATGGAAGATTTTCTGCGTACCATCGCTGAAAATGTTCAGAGAGGTAATAATCAAGGTGGTGGCCATGGGGTGAACCAGTACAGCAACTTCAAGGATTTCATGGATACTAGGCCACCTATTTTTAAGGAAGCAGCAGAGCCACTCGACGCTGAAGAATGGATCAACACTATGGAAGATAAGTTCCGTGTGTTGAGGCTGACAGAAGTTCTGAAAACAGAATATGCTGCACATCAGCTACAGGGACCGGCAGGGATGTGGTGGAAGCATCACCGCACCACCTTTCCTCCCAATGCCCAGATTACTTGGAGGGAATTCACTGAAGCGTTTAGGGGAGTTTATATTCCCCCAGGGTTGGTTGAAATGAAGCTCGGAGAGTTCTTGGCCTTGAATTAGGGTACCAAGACTGTGACACAGTATCTGCATGCCTTTAACAACTTGTGCCGTTATGCCCCAGACATGGTCGACACAGATGCGAAGAGAATTTCTAGTTTCAAGAGCGGGTTAAGTCCGAAGATGATGAAGCATGTGGGTACCAATACCCGCGCTAGATTCAATGACTTTGTCAGTGATTGTTTGAAACAAGAGAAGAACAACAACGCCTACACTGCATCCAAGAATCGCAAGAGGGTGTTTGAGTCAGGACCATCCCAGTCCAGAGTTGTCACTGCAAATCATTCTTCTTATCGTCCGACCGCACCTGGTGCAAGGTTCAGGCCGCCACAGCATAAAACTTAGAACTACAAGGGACCACAGAAGCCGTACAAGATGGTCGTGCCGCCAGCAAAGATCGGCGCAGCTGCAGAATAGAGCAACTCCAAGGGAGCTATAGGATCTGCTGGTACAGTGAAGGGGCCCTGCTACAATTGTGGTCAGCCAGGCCACTTTTCAAAGTTCTGCCCTTATCCGCCTAAAAAGAAGCAACAGCCTTACACTGCTCGTGTACACCACACTACCGTTGATGAGATTCCTGAGGGAGAGCCTGTAACTGCCGGTAAGTTTCTTGTTAACCATCACCCTGCAATTGTTCTATTTGATTCTGGATCCTCGCATTCTTTTATGAGTCAAGCATTTGCACGGAAGCATGAACAACTATACACAGAATTGAGTTATGGTTATCGCATAAGTTCAGCAGGGGCTGATGTGTTAACCAATAAGATGGTTAGAGGGGCAACCCTTGAGTTAGGTAGTCGGAAGTTTCGAGTGAACCTGGTAGTTATGCCTGGACTAGTTTTGGATGTAATAATAGGAATGAACTGGATGAAGAACTGGGGGGCAGTCATAGATACAAGCAGTCGGATGCTTACCCTTAAGGATCCCCAGGCAGACGGTACTTTCTTGGTACCATTGCCTAGAAGAACAGACCTTGTGAGTGTGACCTGTGCTATGGAAGTTGTTCCTATCCACCAGATCCCGGTAGTGTGTGAGTTCCCGGATGTGTTTCCAGACGAGTTACCTGGCCTTCCTCCAGATAGAGATGTTGAGTTTGGAATTGAGTTGATCCCCGGGACAGCTCCTATTTCGAGGAGACCCTATCGGATGCCTCCGGATGAGTTAGCTGAGCTGAAAAAGCAACTGGAGGGATTATTAAAGAAGGGGTTTATCCGACCAAGCAAGTCTGAATGGGGATGTCCTGCCTTGTTCGTGAAGAAAAAGAAAGAGGGTACTCTGAGAATGTGTGTGGATTATCGACCTCTTAATGCTGTAACTATCAAGAATAAATATCCTTTGCCTCATATCGACGTTTTGTTTGATCAGTTGGCTAAAGCTAGAGTGTTCTCCAAGATAGACCTGAGATCAGGGTATCATCAGATAAAGATTAGGCCGCAAGATGTCCCGAAAACCGCCTTTTCTACCAGATACGGGTTGTACGAGTATCTTGTTATGTCTTTTGGCTTAACAAATGCTCCTGCATATTTTATGTATCTGATGAATACGGTTTTCATACCAGAGTTGGACAAGTTTGTAGTTGTCTTCATTGATGACATTCTAGTATACTCTGAGAATGAGAAAGATCATGAAGAGCATCTGAGAATTGTCTTGACCAGACTGAGAGATCATAAGTTGTATGCTAAGTTCAGCAAACGTGAATTTTGGTTGAAGAAAGTTCCTTTCCTTGGTCATATTCTATCTGAGAATGGAGTTTCGGTAGATCCGAGCAAAGTGCAAGAGGTTATGGATTGGAAAACTCCAACCACAGTGTCAGAAGTCAGGAGTTTCCTAGGGTTAGCTGGTTACTATCACCGCTTTATCCCAGACTTCTCGAAGATCGCCAAGCCGATGACAAGTCTGTTACAGAAAGATCACAAGTTTGTGTGGACAGAGGAGTGTGAGACAGCTTTCCACACCTTGCGGAAACTGTTGACCACTGCTCCAGTTCTTGCACAGCCAGACATCGAGAAACCTTTTGATGTGTTCTGCGACGCATCAAAAACAGGATTAGGCTGTGTTCTGATGCAAGAAGGAAGAGTCATTGCTTATGCCTCCCGCCAGTTGAGAAAACATGAAATCAATTATCCGACACATGATCTTGAGCTTGCCGCCGTAGTGCATGCCTTAAAGATTTGGAGACACTATTTACTTGGTAATGTATGCAATATTTTCACTGACCACAAGAGTCTCAAGTACATTTTTACCCAACCAGAATTGAACATGAGACAGTAAAGATGGTTAGAACTAATCAAAGATTACAACTTGAATGTACAGTATCACCCTGGGAAAGCCAATGTGGTAGCTGATGCTTTGAGTAGAAAGTCACATTGTCTAAATATGCAACCCTTACTCGAGGATGGTTTTAATCTAATGCACCCTGCCGTGTTACATAGTATTCAGATCAGTTGCTCCTTCGAGAGTAAGATAATAGAAGGCCAGAAAGCAGACAAAGGGATATTCCACATCAAAAAGAAAATTAAAAAAGAACCCTCGAAACACTTCAGAGTGGATGAGCAGGACGTGTTGTGGTTTGACAACCGTCTTGTTGTTCCAAAGGATAGAGAGCTTAAGAATAAAATTATGGATGAAGCTCATCTCTCTAAGTTGTCCATTCATCCTGGCAGTAGTAAAATGTATCAAGAACTAAGACCTCGTTATTGGTGGACAAAGATGAAGAAGAAAATTGCAGCTTATGTAGCCAGATGTGACACATGTTGTAGGGTGAAAGCTATTCACATGAAACCTGCCGGATTGTTACAACCTTTGTCAGTACCTAGTTGGAAGTGGGATGATATAAGTATGGATTTCATCACGGGTTTGCCCACTACTCAGAAAGGCCATGATTCGATTTGGGTAATCGTGGATCGTCTTACCAAGACAGCCCACTTTTTGCCTGTCAAGACAGATTATAGACCACCTCAATATACCGAGAAGTATATTGTGGAGATTGTGAGATTGCATGGCATACCGAAGACTATAGTGTCTGACAGAGGGTCACAGTTCACTGCTCACTTTTGGGAGCATTTACACAAAGGTTTGGGGACTAGTCTGATTCGTAGCACTGCCTATCATCCTCAAACCGATGGTCAGACTGAAAGAGTTAATGCTGTTTTAGAAGATATGTTAAGAACTTGTGTGTTGTCTTCCAGAGGTTCATGGGAGTCATGGTTACCCTTAGCAGAGTTCGCATACAATAATAGCTATCAAGAAAGTATCAAGATGGCACCTTTTGAGGCTTTGTATGGCCGAAAGTGTAGAACACCTTTAAACTGGATTGAGCCAGGGGAAAGAAGGTATTATGATATTGACTTCGTGGAAGAAGCCGAAAAGAAAGTTCATATCATTCAGAAAAATATGAAAGCAGCTCAGTCACGTCAGAAAAGTTATGCGGATAAGAGAAGGAGACCGCTTGTATTCGAAGTTGGTGACTATGTTTATCTAAAAGTCACGCCAATGAAGAAGAAGCGGTTTGGAATACGCAGAAAGCTTGCCGCCAGATTTGTAGGACCCTACAAAATCTTGGAAAGGAAGGGTCCAGTGGCTTACAAATTGGAATTACCAGAAGCAATGGGTGCTATATTCCCAGTTTTTCACGTATCACATCTCAAGAAGTGTTTGCGCGTTCCAGAGGAAAGAATTGAACCTCGAGGCATAAAACTTAAGTCAGATCTGGTGTATCGTGAGCAGCCAATTCGAGTTTTGGATTCCAAAGAAAGGGCTACTCGAAACAGTGTGGTGAAAACGTATAAGATACAATGGAGTCATCATGATGAAGGGGATGCATCTTGGAAAACGGGTGAATACCTACAAAAAGCATACGAAGATTTTTATAATAAATGGTTCGTAAACCAAATCTCGGGACGAGATTTTTATAAGGGGGAGGGCTGTAACACTCCGGTGTTACGCAAGCATTTGCATTGCAATCATAAGCATGACATTTCATATCATTCATAGTCGTATATGGTAATATTATAACTTGAGTGAAATAAAAGCTTGAAAAATGGTATTCGTAAAGTAATATGTTGATGTGCTAATTACCTTTCATCGAAATTGTGCAACTACAAATTTTATATCACTTAGGATTATAGGTCAAATTTTTGGAGCAACTAATTTACTCAAAGTTTTGTCAAAAACTGGTTTCAAAAATGTACTCTGAAAATATTCAAAAATACTCCCTATTTAGCTTTTATTTTCCAATTCAAAATCTGTTGAGAATTTTTAGTTGGCCCCTTAATCAAAGTTGTAGAGAATTAAATTCTAAGCAACTTTTATTTTTGGGTCATTTCCAAAAAAGGTCTTTTTCTTGCTCAAAATGAGGTTTGAAAACTGTAATTGAATTTGTTTGAAATTAGAAATTTGAAAAATCAATTTTTAACCTAACAGGCCGCCGCTTCCCTTCTCGGCCCGCCCGCGAAGCGGCCCGGCCCAGCTGACCGCGCGCTCGCCTGCCCGCCCACGCGTCGTGCCCGCTCGCCCGCGCGCGCCGCGACACGCACGCGCCCGCGCAGGCACCGCGCGCCCCGTGGCCGGCATGCGCCGCTCGCCGTCGATAGCTGGCCGTCGGTGGCCCCCGCCAGCGCGCGCCCCGCTCTTCTAAGTCGCCTGCGCTCCGCACCCACTCCCCCGCTCCGAATTTCCCCACCTCGGCCCTCCTCCGCTCAGTGCCGCGCGAGCGCCGCACCGCGCGAGCGCCGCAACCGCCGGCCAAATTGGCCGACGGTGAGCCGCCATAGCTCGCCTTCTCACGCACCCAACTTCGCATTCTTCTCCGACACCCCGTGCGCACCTTGTTGCCGTCTCCCGAGCCAAGCAGGTGTGGATCCCGTGCATCCGCCGCCGGCGGCCATGGCGCCACCGCGCGCACGGCCTCCCGCGGGAGTGATTCCCCGCGCACCTGTTGCTCGCTTTTCCGCACCCGGGCGTGGTCAGCAATGGCCACCGGCCGGTCGTCGCGCGGCCGCGACGTCGCGGTCACCGGCGCCTCCGGCTTCTCCCCCCCGGCCTCCTCGCGCGAGCGGCCATGGGCCGAAGCCCGAGCCGGGCCGGCTCGCCCCTCTCCCCCGCGCGCGTGATCAGGCCGAGAACGGCCACGGGCCGGTTGACTCCCACGGGCCGGCCCAATATCATTAACGAAAAATCATTTTATGTTTTCTTTTATTATTCATGATGAAAAATACTTTGGAAAATGTTTTTTAGTCATTTCAGCTCCAAAAATTGTGAAATAAATTTCTATGGACTCATTGGAACCAGATCTACAATATAAAAATATTGCATGTCAATATTTCATTACTTTTCTGTAGTGTTTTAATTAATCCTTGAAATTGGTGTTTTCTTGAAAAATTGATAATAAATTACAGAAAAATCAGAAAAATGTGATTCCAAGTTTGTTAATCTTTTTGTGCCATGTACTTGCTAGGAAAATTATATATCATGTCTGTTCTTTAGAAAAATATGTAGGCGTACTTCAAATGCTTTCTATCACTAGTATTTGCTTTTTTTGTTAATTAAATAAATGTGAATAAAATATGCAAGTAATAATTTTTCTACAGCAATTGTTTACTGTGTAGAAAGTAGAAAAATTTCTAAATCTGTTGTTTGATACTTTTCATAATGCAAAGTATTTCCATACTCATTTTTAGGCCTTAGCTTGTTATTTTTGTATAGACAGTTCTAGGAATTCAATTGCAGTGAAAACTTTGTGGCATGCTAGAATTGATGTTAGTAACTCACTGTAATTTTCTAAGATTTTTCTGTGCTACCAAAATATATGTTGCTGTTCAAGCATAGTGCTAACTAGGGTTTACATTCAACCTTTAATACAAGATTAGTTAGTAAACTATGCTTTGGTGTATCTTTGAAGCATCTTGAGTGTCAAGGTGCCTTTGCATGGTAGAGAATAGTGGTGGTAGTTTTTGAGTACATGTTCTTGGATGACGTAGACTACCTTGTAGAAGAGTCGTAAGTTCCACGGAATCCAAATAAAGTAACATGCTCATTGACATCTCATTCATTCATCATCATCATCTCATGTCATCCCTGCAATGCACCTAGGCATGAACACTTATAATTCCGCATCATACAGGATCGCAGGAAGCGAACCCGGTAGCAGTTCCCGAGGACCCGGAAGAGCAGTCCGAGGTTCAAGAGCAGGAGTCGACCGAAGCCGAAGAGGAGGTCGGTGAAGATCTTCCAGAGTGCCCCGACCACCGTCCGAGCTCCTTTGAGCGAGGCAAGCCCCGGAGCATTTCTCTCCCGGTTTGCAAATAATTTGTTATGGACTTTACTTAATTTGATTGCATTACGTTTAGGAGTTGTTTGCAACCGTTGTTGCATTATACCTTGTTTCACCTTGCTTTAACCGATCCTTGTTACCTTGATATCCGTGGTCAAAAATTGCTTAGTTTGCTTAGACCGGTAGAAGTCGGGTGATTGCCTGTCATCCGCGAGCTATAGGGGATTACTTGAATCTATGTAAAAGATGTGTCATTTGAGAATAACTAAGTGTCGAACTGGATTTGAGACCGGGCGGAGACTTGCAGGGTTTCGAACTGTAGTGTTCTCTGTCTGAGTCGATTAAGGACCGACCATTGTTGGGCCTCGAGTCATGTTGAACGCATGCCTCACATTTAGCTGGCCGAATAATGTACCTTTCGACCGCGAAGCTGGGAGATTATTCGGGCCGAGTGGATTGCCCGCAACGCACTGTACCAGAGCAGTAGTGGCAGGATACGGTGGCGCGATGATAAGGCCAAAGAGCAGTCGGGCGGCCCCCGGGTATATGTGGTTCCTGGCAAGCTCGCGACTTTACCTGAATAGTTGACTCGGTGACCAATACCTCACTTTAGCGGGTGAGTGAGGTTTGTGTGAGGAATAAATTACCAGCTGGTTAATAATCGATTCGAATCGCCATCGTTCACTGGATAGTGAACATTTGACTTGAGCTACTTCATCGTAGTAATATTGATGAAACACTTGGATAGTTATGTGGAAGATGACATGATAACTATTGTTAATGATCATTGGTAATCCTTACTTGCTTAATTACATTGTTACTCTAGCACAAGTGCAATCATAGTTGACAGGGTAATAAAGATTAAAATACCGCATGCCTTTGTAAAAGAACTGTTAAGTTAAAAAAAATGCTTTTCTTGCAAATGAGTCAGCTACCCCACAAAAAAGCCTATCATGATCCTTGGTGTCATTTTATTTTGGTTCTGTCGGGTAAGTCTAGTTGAGTACCTTCTCGTACTCAGGGCTTTGTTCCCACTTGTTGCAGATGGACAGATGTATTACGGCTACTGTATCAACTGTCTTTATCCTGCGATGGGCGAAGCTTAGGACCATGGGCAATGGTCATTCGCTACTTCTCGTCTGATGCTTTTGCTGGAGATGATCACAAGCTGGCACTTTATTTCAAAACGCTGTGTGTGCGCGTGATTTGAACTACTGCTTCCGCTACTTTTATTCGAACCTGGTTTGTAATAACTATGTTTAAACTCCGATGTATTTTGTGTCGCAAACTTTTATGTAACTTATGACGGTAACCGCTAAACTTAGTACGATCTTGGCTGTTATGTAAAATGGTTTGAAATCCGTCAGGATTTCACGGACTACCGGGTTATACGGGCTTAAGTTTGTTAAATCGTCCTCTCGTTGGATGATTTTCCTACTTAATCTCGTATAATTGGGCGGTTCTGTTACACAAAGCTGGAAGAAGACTCCTTGTTGGAACGTGCTACGACCTCCGCCACCACGGCCAGGGCCACCGCGACCGCCGCGACCACCACTATTGCGACCTCCACCACCACGTCCACGGGATGTGTTGCCGCCACCACGACCGTCCTTGGCCGCTAGATCGACAGAGGACTGCTTTTCCCCGTTGCGCAGATCTATGCACTGCTCATGGCTAACGAGGCTGACGGAGATGGGCTCGACGCTCGCCACCACTGCCGACATGACTGGATCATAGTCCAAATCCAATCCGGTCAAGATGTAGGAGACTAGCTCCTCATCTTCAATCTTCTTGCCTGCCGATGCCATGTCATCGGCGAGACCCTTCATCGTAGCGAAGTATTCACTAATGGAAGAGGATCCCTTGGATGCAGTGGCCAACGCCATGCGAGTGGCCATGACCGGCGCCCTCGACTGGGACGCGTACGTGGCTTCGATGGCGGCCCAAGCTGCCGATGCCGTCACATGGTGGAGAGCTGGCCGAAAATCTCCTTGGAGAGTGAGGTCAGCAAGTAGCTCAGAACTTGCTGATCTTTGGCAACCCAGATGTCGTACTCAGGGTTTGCCACCGACGGCTCCTTGTCGTCACCGGACTTGGGTTCCAGAAATTCTAGCGGCGGCTTTGGCCCCCGGCTGGATGTACTTCGTGGCCTAGGCTTCCTTGATCGTCGAGATGACTTGGGACTTCCACAACTGGAAGTTGTTGTGGGTGAGCTTCTTGGTCACTGGGATGAACACGAGGCCGAGAAAAGTAGCAGCAGACGCTGCGGAGAATGAAGGGTGCGCCATTCTTGAGTTCCGTGAGGAATGAGGCTTTGATACCATGTGGAAATGGAGGGAACAAGATGCCCTCCCTGAGCACTCGGTTGCGTGTTATATCGGCAGGGAACAGCCCCCCTACGTGGCTTGTACAACAAGATGAAGATCGCAACAAACTCAAGATATGATCTCTATCCTAACAAACTAGATTACACGCTAGGTACTCCTGCAAGTTAGGAGCGCTAGCCAACAACCGTGTACACCTAAATATCTTAACACACTGTGATTCGTATGTAGCATCGGATTCGTACTTCTTAGCTTGGGCTTATGGTACTGTCTGATGTGGTTTCAGTAGTTAACAGGAAGAGCTAAGTGCAATGTTGTGACTTCTGGACAGAACTCGACATAAAGGCACCATAATTAATCTTATCCTTTTCATCTGCACGCTTGCCTGTTCAATGGGTTTTAATGGGGGAATCATTGTTGGGACACAATCTCGGTTGCCTGGGGAGGAAAAAAATGCATCTACCAATTTTTTCCAGGAAACCTGTGAGTATGTTATCAGAGACGTTCATAATACTAGAAAAGAAGCTGTAGTTCAGAAAATGGATAAATAGATTAACTAACCATTGTAGCAACCTGAACTTGTGGGTTTAGATCAGTAAACATCTGCTTGGGAACCTTTAGGAGATTATTAAGCAGAGGTCTATTGCTCACTGCATCTGGACCAAGCAAAGATATGATCCATCCCCATGATTTCACAGTTTGAACTTTCTTCAAAGGATCATCAAGCATATTTACCATACAGGAGAGTAGCTTCTGCTCAAGGTATGAAGCAACAGCCTATAAAGCAAGCATCAAAATAAATTGGGAAACAATCGATAGATAAGCTCGTTGAGGATAGGAAAGCAGATCACACAGCAAGTAAAACAAGTGAAAAATATGCAAAGTTGCAGGAGAAACACTGAAGCATTTAATAAGCCAACTCTGGGAAAGAGTAAACACACAAAACAATGAATCAGATATCAAATGCAACACAAAAAACGGTATAACCAACAAGCTGCACCAGATGCGCATTTGCCTATATTAATCTATTAAATAATTCGATGGGGAGCAACCAAGTATCCAAGTTGTGCTCCAGGAAGCCACCGACCAGGGCCATTTGTGGATCCTGGCAGGCTCAAAGGCACAACAGAATACGGTTCGCGCGTTTATCTACAGATTTGATATTTTTGGACACTCTTATACATCTACAGATAACTCCGCAGAAAGATGAAGATCTGAATCTGCACACAGTAAATGCAGTTTCAGAGACTATCAATCCTCCAATTGCTCTTGTGAGGTCACCAGAAACACCAAAAAATGATGACGACACCCTTACACCTAAGGTAAAACTTTTCTGCTAACTGAATCGTCTTTTTTTTATTACCTTGGAACTCATTCCTTAGCATTTGCTTGAGTTCGCACGGTACTCAAGAATAAAATAGCATGAGATACCAGGTCTGAAATATAATAGTAAACTTTGTCTTTGATCGCAGGCTGCTGCAGATCTTAATGCCAGTGAGGACCTGGGGGGTGGCTCTACAACCAGGACACAAAAGAGTGGTACAAAGAAAAGGTAACCGTTGCAACACGAAAATCTGCTTATTTGTTTACATAATAAATATGGGATCTTAACCTATGCATGATTACAATCTACTTATAGGACTCGCTCTTCCCCTACCAAAAAAGGGCAAAGAAACTCTTCCAAAATGATGACCTTGGAGGTGATGATGGTGATGCCTCTGCCAATGATGAGGCTAAACCAGGGTACCTAGCCTATCTCTCTCTCAATTTCATCACATGCATAAATGTCGATGCAATTGGAAACGATACAAAATGCTCAATTTCACGCTAAAAACGCAAACCTTGTTTCTGACTTGTTGCCAAATTCTCTCTTTCTTCGCTGGTCCTGGATATAATTTCCTCTGATAGATTTTTGCATCGCAGGGCGATCAATGCTTAGCCACCAAGAAAGAAAAAGGCACCAAACATTTTGGCCCAACCATAGCAGCCAGATCTTTTGTGTATGGTTACTTGACAAGTACCACTTGGTCTTTTGCATCAAAGAAGCCTGCTACTGGTTTCGTCGACTGCATATTTTGTTATGAAGGAAAGGAAGCGTTGCATATGCATTTGAGATTACAACCTGTATTTCGGCTGACAGGGCACGACAAGTGCGTATTTATATTCCTGTGGCCTCTGAAGATAGCTAAAATCAATTCATTTCCCTTTGTTTCGGATATTTATGTCTCTCAAGTTTGTTTTTTGCTCCAACATCTTATGCATCACCATTGACTGCAGTTCTATCTCTCTGAGAGTCCAGTGCTCAAAGGTTCGCTTGATAGCGAGCAAGGACAACAAAGGCAGTGCCTTCATATGCATAGTAGTCGCATCCTCTGTTGGAAGTAGCCGTTTCTGTTTCAGACTTTCAATAAACTGAGTATGTTTGTAATTTGCTTGGCTACTAAAAGCGTGACTTAGTATCGTAGACATACTGTGGTTGGATGATAACTTGGATCAGTGTTCTGAACTGCTGGAACCTTTGCTATGCACGAATTCTGATCCTGAATATAATATGTCATTGCACAGAGTAATATGCCGTTAGACAGTTCAATGATCTGCAAGACAAGACGACGCTCCTTACATATCGTACCTATATAAATGACTTTGTGTTCTTCAATTAGCTTAGCTCTGATCATTGGCTGCACATGCTTCTTGACTTCCTCTTTGCGCGCGAAATTTTCTAGTACCAGTAAAAGTCGCCCCTTATCTGTCAGCCCTGGTGGAGCAGCATGGCTCTAGTTGCCCCTTTTGCACCTTCCTGACGCAAGTCCCTGGCGAACTGTGCATGGATGCCAACCGATCCTTCTACGATCCGCTGAAGTTCAGCCCACTCTTGGCACTAGACTTCACCGCCTGAATGGCGATGGATCTGAGCGGCGAAGCACGCAGCTGTGTACCAAACCTCGCACCCTCCTCATTGTCTTCCTCTGGACATTCACGGACAGCGTGGCCAAGCGACCACAGTTAAAACAGAAATAGGGTATGCCCTCATACTTCACCGCAAACCCGAGCATCCCGCGCAGCCATGGACTTGATCTGGACACTCCTTTTCAGCGAGCTGGGCAGAGGGAAATTGATCTTCACTCTTTTAAAGTCCTTGATCGCACCACCTACTTCCAGAACCGGCCCCAACTTGCCACCAAGGGCACGTACAAACGAGTTGGTCACTTGGTCAGCATACCCACAGGAGTACCACACACACCCACACTGGAAGGCTTGTGATTAGCACATCCGATAGCTTGGAGAACCCGTCGTATTTCACCAGGATGAGCCCTTATGCTTCCAAGGGCCCCCGTTCAGCACAAACTTCAACGTTTGCTCCGATCCAAACTCGACCAGGAAACGGTTCTCACCTATGAGCCTTGCCTTGACGAGCTCGTGCACGCCCCACGCCATGCTTGGCTTGAGTAATATAGAGCCACTGCCAAATTGCACAGATTGCGAATAATTTGTGAGACGAAATTTTTAAGCCTAATTAGTTCATGATTTGACAGTGGTGCTAAAGTAAACCTGTGCTAATGATGGATTAATTAGACTTAATAAATTCATCTCGCTGATTACTGAGGATTTTTGTAATTAGTTTTATTATTACTATCTGAACACTCACATGTGACACCATTATGTGACACCCGATGTGACACCCCTAAACTTTAGCCCCTGGATTTAAACACCCCCGGACAATGATGCAACTAGAGTTTGGGCCTACCAGGCTTGGTTTCTAAGGTGTGCGACGTATAGAGAAGGCATGTTGCTAGTCTGCCGATGGGCTCCCAAAGTTAAACGCTAATGTTAGGAAGTGGGTGTCTGTCCACCCCTGACACTCCATTGGAGGGCCTTGACGCTAGCCTAACTACCCTTACCTATCCGCTCGGAAGTTTCTTGAAAAAAAGAGAATGGGTCTTCCTGCCTCGCGATCGCAGCCCTCTTCCTCCCCACCGCGTCGCACCCTGCGTGCCGCTCGCAGCGCCACGTCGTCGGCCACCGGCGCAGTCGCGCGCCCCCACTGCCTCCTCGCTGCTCTGACTCGACATCGCGCCACCCTCCCCGCCCACCTGCCGTGTCGCCCACACTTGCTCCCCGCGCCTCAAACCGTCACCTCCTTGAACTCGGGGTGAGAGCCGAGGACTGCCGGCTGCCCTTCTTCTAAGGTCCGTTCGTCGCCTCCTTGAACTCGATGTGGGTGCCATCACCTAGGACCGTTGCCCCCGGTGAACTCCACACGACGACGAGCCTCCATTCTCCCAAATAACAAGGAGATGTTACGCCCATAGCTACAGTATTACAGTTACCGCTAGCTCTGTAAGTGTTAGAAGTGAAATGTGGAAGAACTGTTACTTTCAGCGACCTCTGAAATATATATTTATAAGTGTTCTCAAAGGATATGTCTTTGAGAGTAAAACTATCAGTCTAATGCTATCCACTAATCTTGTACTTGATGGATAAGATCACTTACAGCGTGTTTGGATTGCAGGATGGACTCATACTCATTGAGCCATCTGAGCCTACATCCGAGCCTACAGACTTGTTTGGATTGGCATGGAATGGAATGGTCCGGCACCCAGCAGTTAAGGTAGCAGCTCAATTTGCGGAATCAACTCATTCCTTGCAAAATGGAGGGGCCACCTCGTTCGGAATGACCATGACTCGGACTACTTCGTCCGGCAAACCAAACAGGCTGTTAGTGAACAGATGTTGGTTGGTGGCATCGTTTCACAACAGTTTGTCAAAAACACAGTAAAACCTCGAAAACAAGCCTCGGCAATCGATATTTTTCAATTTCACTTTCATCCCTATTCGGCAGTACGTCAATGGTATTTTTCAAATCTTATGATATTTTAATGCCACAGAACCAAATCTCTCTTTTTAGTAAAAAAAATCTATATAGAAGCCATAACTATGAGAATATATTCATCTTCCACTAAAAACATAATTCCCATTCAATTGATGTACCCTTGAAAAAGTGATTAGTTAACACACGCTTGGAATTAATCTGGTAGACTGGACAACAAAGGCTCTATCTCCACAGGAATCCCAGTTCAGTCGGGGCTAACTTCATTGAACATCTGCACTGCAGCCGCAATTTGTTCATTTACAGCCACAGTTTGTTCATTTAAAGGCCCAACGATTCCAAGACATGCACACTCGGACCTTGTCCAAACAGCAATGCAACTACAGAACTGCTGATGCTGCCCAGGGACAAGCTATGACCAGACCATGCTTAGGTACATCTCAAAATGAGCTATATACAAACTACAAACAAAATATAAAGTAGCAGATTCAACCCCATGTCCAAGGAACAAGGACCCGGGGTACTAAACACTGTCAACCACGAGGGGCAGCCATTTGCTGCTTCTTGATCCTATCCCCAGCCTTCACCATGCTGAGGAAAAGATAAGGAATGAGAAATTACAAAACAGAATTGAGCTCAAACGAACTGTGGTTATACTGATGTTATATTGACAAACCTGATGTCATGAGGGGTTATAAATATCCATTGAGACCCTTGTTCAACAGCAAATTCTACTAGGGTGTCTAAGCTTATTTTGCGGCTCACCGCATCCTGCCAAATTCATATGGCACCAGTTACCAAGTTTGTTCTGTTATTAAATGGACAAAGACAATGGCAAAGGTCAGATGATTGCTCACCATGAATACATCAAACTCATCCATGGCCCTAAATGGTGCTTCTGTCATTCCATGAAGAGATAAGGTGAAGCAAAGGGTTGAGAAAGATCGCTCTCCACCTGGAGAGAATGACAGCACAAACAGAAGTTATTAAAGTTATACAATCAGATAACACTAAAAAAAACACGTATTTCTTTACCAATGTTCTCAAGAATAAACAAAACTTGATTAATTAACTAGACTATTGAAGCTGCAACTACCTGAAAGTCCTCTAGTGTCTCTAATGGTATCACGAGACGCATCTTGAGGCATTGTCAGCTACAGTGAACACCATAATCAATTTACTTAGACTGGTCCAAAACCAAACATGTATGCATTCAGATAAAACATTAGAAAAAGGATATCTTGTGAAAGTAACTCACCTCAACAGACAGAACTTCGTTCTTATAGTCTACATTGATGTGCCCACTGATACCTTTCTTTCCCAGGTGCTCATTGAACCTTTCATATGTGGAAAGGCAGCAAAGACTCAGGGATAATCATATTCCATAATTCATAGGAAGACCTGGAAGAAATTTGGTGATGAGCATAGCAAGGAACTTACAGCCACGTAAGCTGACGCTTCAAAAGACCTGCATTTCTCTGGAACTTCTTCCATCGCAAGTCCAATGCCTTTTGACATGCCTGCAGAGCAATAAATTGGCTCAAAACAGTTCCATTTTGAGTGCATTACACATGAACTGGTATATCTAACACCATTATCGTTTTTTTTTCTCAAATTGGCATGAGAGCTGCCAGTCATTATTATTACTTCAATACGCCTACAAATCAACACCATTGCACAAGTCATGCAGATTTGGCTTGCATACTGTATGTATCCACAAGTAAAAATGAACAGTTGTTATCAAATCACAACCATTACCTGTTGATGGGAAAATAAATCAAGCAAGCCTTTTAAAACCATGTGCATCTAGAAAGAATGAAGATATCAGGAAAATTGCATGGAACTTACATTTAATTTGTCCCTAAAACCTGCATACATTTGCTGTTTTCGCAAGATCTTCTGTCCCTTTTTGTCATGCAGTGCTCTCAGATCGTCTATGGTTTCAGTATATCTGCACAAATATTTTTTAGGAGAAAGTATCAGAACTCATTGTTTATATATTATGGACATGCAGAAACGATTGGTCAGACCTTCTGCTTTCTTGCTGAAATTTCTTATTTAATTTAGTAATACGAGCACTTAATTGTTCTATGGATCCATCAACACCCCCAAGAGCTTCCACTTCACTCTCAGCACAAATTGTTGAAGCCTTTTCAAAATACTCCTGCGAGAGAATATACAGTCAATACTGGACATTGTGAGTCAAATAAACCCCTCCATCCAACTGAAATTTGAAGCAAAGTGGTACTTAAGTCGCAAGGAAAATTTAGTGGCCAGCAGCTCGAAATTCTGCATATTATCTATTTAGTGCATAGAAGGTCAGTTGTACATGAAAAAGCAGCAACTATATATTGCATTTGTAAAAAACAATAGAGAGATTTATATTACAGTCATGTGCTCAGTTTAGATGCATAGTACAGACATTGGAAGACGCTTGGAAAAGAGAGATACAAAATCTCTAAGGAAGTTCTGTGTTCAAACAGAAGGGTGCTAAATATCAGAATGTATAATATTTTGATGGTGCGACATAACTACACATAAAAAAGAGGGGGTTTGAACAAAGGATTATTGCCAGTAACAGAGCAATAACCTGATGAAGCTGTCGAAGACCTGTCAACTCTAATTCAGTTGTTCTAATAGGACCTAAAACCTTCGTTTCCATAACAACTTCATAGTGAGCCTTCTTCTGAAAAGGTTCAAAAATACAATGTAGTACCGTGACCACAAGTGTCAAGAACAGTATGCCATGTAAGCCTACAAGGTGTTAGAACAGTAAGTAAGAAACCTGCTCAGCATCATGTATTTTTCCTTCAACAAGCTGCAAGTCATGCTCAGCATCGCTAATAGTCTCCATTTCAGCACGTGCAGACTCTGGAATAATGTTTTTAGCATTTAGTATATATTAAAGAATTTAGCACAGGGAAGCATAGTGCAGAGATATTTCTTTAAAAAAGCAGGATACAGGATTGAATGAAGAATTAAATTTATTGAGTAGCCTGCACCGACCAGTTCAACCCAAAAGCTTAAGTTGATGGGAGAAGTGGGCAATTCACTCATAGTTCAACACCCCCCCTCACGTGGAGGCTCCCTTAGGCCTCCGATGTGGAATAGGAGCGAGCAACAATTATTTTATAGTATTACACTAACCAGGATTCGAACTCAAGAGTCAAGACCTCTTTGATACCATATTGAGTTGCATGCACCAACTAGCTCAACACAAAAAATTAAGCCGACGGGGAGAGGTGAGCAATTCACTTATAGTTCAACAAGATCCCTGAATTTTTCACTCCAAAGTTTTGCCCAACTCTTATTCAGAACAAATTGTACAAATAAAGCAAAAACAAGTTGGCAATCCAAATATTATGTCTTCTTTGTGGGTCAAAATAAAAACTGATGGAACAGATATACATTGGTGTTCAGGCAAGTTTAAGAAAGATTAAAAAAAATAATTTGTTCAATCTAAATATTAAATAGAACATTGTGTTTAGTGAAATAAACAAAGTGGAAAAACTGCAGTAAACAAATCGAAAAGGCCCAAAAGTTGTGCATGCATCATTTCATCTCTTGACAAAGACACCAGTCCCATTGTAAAAATACATGTTGTGGATAACAAAAGAATTTTTGAAATTGCAACTGGTGGCCCTGACAGAACAGGTTGGATTAATTGGAGCACCCACACCACAACCTAAAATTATAATACAACACCCCAGGCTAGACTCTAAACATTTACATATGGCTTAAAGTACTGGCTACAGAGCAAGGTTGTGGGAGGAAATACTGTCCCCTTCTGCACAAACCATCCAGAAATATAAATTATTGTAATGTAAGTGGTGTTCTACTCCTACAGCCAATGTAAAATCTACTGGTAAAAGAAGCGATACATAGAATTTTTCCTGAGACATAGGAAATGTTTCACATAGTCAAATCTCTTTGCTTCCAAGTATATAGATCTTTTCCAAATTTTATTGCTTAAATTTGACCTTACTGGCAACAAACACAACAAACCCACCACTAACTATTCATAGCTTGAGGTTGTTATGACCACATGGATCTATTATGACAATAAAGTATGAAAAAGTTTGAAGAAGAGTTAAGTCAACACTAAAGGAAATAGATGTTACCAATAAAGTCCTGATAAGAAGCTCTTCTATTATTCTCTTCTTGCAAAGCACCTGTAAGTTCCAAATTAATTTTCTGCAGATCTAATTCTTGGTTCCCAATGTTTTCCTTCACTTGCTGCAGAATTAAGTAAGACAGTAAACTGATGAGATGCTAGCTTAATGATTGGTTCAATGCAGTAAAGTGGCAATCGAGAACAAACCATCATTTCAGCTACTAGCTCAGAGGTATCCACAGCAGCAGTATGACTATTGTCAACAGAAATTTTCTTGGTGTCATCCAACTGCGCCTTTTTACGCTCCAGATTCAACTCCTCATTTTCTCTTTTTTTCTGTGGAACATGAGGGCTTGGTATCAGAAAACTTAAAGGAAACTGCACATCAATTTGAATTTTACCTTCAAACGTCTTAATTCCAAATCGATGCTTTCTCGATCAGCAACTAATTTCCTTTTGCGATCCAACCTCTCTGACTTTATTTGCCTAATTTCAGTAGCTTCCTGCTCCATTTCAGTTATTTTTTCTTCTAGAGAAGTGCACAAACGACCAGCTCTCCAGTTCCCACTTGGAGGAAGAGTGGTTTGAACAGGACCTCTAAAAAACCTGCAATCAATTGAAACAGAATTAAGAACTCAACATTTCTTTTCTAAGGCCTTGTTTGGATGCGCATGTATTCATTTCAATCCACATGTGTTGAAGTGGATTGGAGTGGAATTAAACTAAGTTCCATTCCATTCCACTCCAACACATGTGGATTGAAGTGGATACACATGCATCCAAACAAGGCCTAAAGGATACTTTAGAACAGTAAATGACTTTTGAAGGTTGCCAATTTGTATCCTGGACTTCCAATGTCCACAATATCACCACTTCCACAGCCAAACTTAAGCTAGATAAATGCTAGAGTGGAGAAGAGGGTGACCAAAACATGATCCAAATAACAAAAAACAACAGTGCCAATGAGACATACATTTTGCAACCATCAGAAGCAAATACTTCCTTCAGGTTTCGTATCCTCTGATCAAATGCAACAGATGCTCCAGTTTTATAATCTTGAACTAGTACCTGTCTCTCTGCATGGCCCTGAAATAGTGACTTTTTTAGGAACGTCTGAAAACTATTATTAAAACTGAAGCATGTGAGCCAAAAGAAAAAAAAGGAACGGTGATTGACATCTATAAATAAACAAATTTGTGAAGTGTACATGACGCATTACCTGATCCACTAATACATTTAGTATAGTAGGATTTTCTGAATGGATAACTGAAAGTACCGTCGGGTGTGGTGTTGAAGGAAGCAAATGATCTGGAATGTCAATCCTATTCAAAGATGGAATAAGAATTCATCTGAGACAGCCAAAGATGAACAAAAAAAAGCACCTTATTGTCTTACTGTGGTTTAGCAAAGTCATATATAATAATTTGAAGGTTGTGGTAGTTCACTTCTTTCGCACATTCTCGTAAAAGGAGTGAATCCTTATGACATGAGACAATGAAAGCATCTAATAGCTTCCCAAGTGCATAATCAATTGCAACGGACCAGGAATCGCTTGCCAGTTGCTGCATCAAAGCAAACAAAGCAAGGTAGTGAAACCTGTAGTGAACAGGTATAGTAATCAGAAGAGACAAGACAACAACCAAAGATAGTTATGGCATACCACATGCTGTCCTATTGGACCAACAGGAGGGCATTTAAATCTACTCTTGTGTCTCTCTATTGATTTATAGAGTCTCAGAACTCTATCTCCTCCGAAGGCTGTTACCTACAAAGGAGCATCACTAGTTGCTATAATTAATTTATACAACCAAATAGCTGCTACTGAAAAAGTCAAAAAGAAAAAAAAACACAGAGCATTATCATAGTAGAAATATTTAATGCTTAATGAAGGCTCGGATATTACTTTATCATGTTGGCGTTGTCGTAGATCATCAATTTGACATTTCAGTTGATTGAACCTACGTCCATCTTCTTCTATCTGCAAAGTACATGCAACAGAATATACAGTACGATACCACAAGGATCCAAGACAAAGAGGCCAAAAGCATAAACATAGCAACGCAGCCAAAATTGGATGCGGTGCAGATAATTGTGACTACTCAAATTATTCCCCTAAACTAAAACAATGTTGCTCACTAGGGAGGAGTTATACTTTTGGGGTTTGGCCAGGGCAAGGAGCATCTCATTTTTCCTTGTCCTTGGCCCGCACAGCAGTCAGTAGGAGTCCTCTTTTCCCCTTGGTTAGGTCAAGGTTGTTCAATGCTTTCTCCTTTTTTTTGCGAAGGGTTGTTCAATGTTTTCAAGAGTGCATGTAATCAAACACCAAATTGTGTACATGTGAGTGTGTTTGTCAAGGCTCCTGCCCCTTTTTCTGCTTAATAACACTCCTTCTATCTAATTTTGATAAGTGCATAAGGGTATAAAAAAGTTTTTGAAATGAATTGTCCCATAGGAGATGCAAGATTGCAGGCGCCCATTGTGCCTCAAGCGAGACAGACGACGCTTTGATTTTGCTCAGATATTGAATGCACTGTGACCCAACCACTCCATCTGCCCTGGGGTCCAAACTGAATAAATCCCAAGTCGTTGAGTAGCATGGATCACTCAGAACATTACCATGCTACCGTGCGGAGTTGGCAAGACCAGAGCAACAGTTTTGAGACGTGTGATGATGGCCAAGTGTGCTGGGCACTGAAGCGACGATGCGCCGTACTACAATGCCAATTAGTAATCTCCTTGGTCTCAGTGTCCAGAGCTTAGGCATCAACTAAAAGCAGATAAGAGTGTAAAGATATACAACTCTCCATGGGAAAAAAATTATATGGTGCAGATAGTTGTGACTATTCAAACCATTCTCTGATTGATGGTTTGACATATTTACCTCTATATGCCATATTGAGATTTGACTTAGGTCTCGGTTCTCTTTTATATTGCCATCAAGTATTATGGTTGCTTTCTAAAACTTTTTTTTCAAACACACAGGAGAGTTGTGTATCATCATTATATTAAGAAGAAGAGTCTAGACGACTCATAGAACCCCTTAAAAGGGCATGAGCAGCTTCCTAAACCTCAATAGCTATTTTTTAATCAACTTAGAACCCTAAAGCTCCAATGGTGGATCCCTTCACTCCTTTAACGCTTTTTTTCCTCAAGCTGGCAGAACCTACAAAACACGGATACTTCAGGAAACAGCCGTATCGCGTATCTGACACGTTTCGGATACGGATACGTGTCGGATACGCCGTGGATACGTATCGACGAAGTATCCGATTTTTTATTATTTTTACAAATTCTGGATACGTTTGCTGGGTACGTATCAGGCCTGCGACACGCGTATCTCCGAATTCGATACAGCCACGACCCGTCCCCGCGCCGCTAACTCCTCGACGGGTGAAGTCGCGACGAGACGACGCGACCCGCCGACCCCCGTTCGACGCACGGCGGCCACCGGCGGCGAGCCTCCACTCGCCGGAGACGACCTCCCTGCTCACCGCCCACTTGAATGCACAGCAGCACGAGTGCCGCCTCCCGACGCGCGGCTTCCTGCCAGTATGCTTGAGCGCCGATGCGCAGCCCGCCCGACGCCCCCCTCCTGCCTCCGCGCGGTCAGGCGCCCGCGGGGCCACCTCCGGGCTCCGGCTCCCGGCGCGAGCTCGGCCCCAGCTCAGCGCGGGATGAGGCGGAGGCCTGTGCCGAGGAAAGGGCGGCGCAGACGGTGGCAGAGATGAGCAGGGCTGGCCGTGGACGGTGGAGGATGAGCTCTGTCCATGGCGTGCGGCCGTGCATCGTGCAGTGAAGAAAGAGCAGAGGATAAGGATAAGGCCAAGTCGTGCGGTGGATGTATTGATGTGTGGTGGACAGCAAGAAGATAAGATGAGATAAGCATTTTTCTATTTGCCTCCCTCCTCTTCTCTTCACTTTTTGCATTCTGCATCTTTTCTTTGTATTATTTTACAAGCCAACTCCACTGCTGCTGCATTGAGTACTGTGGCATTATTATTTGAGAGTTGAGGGGACTTCAGACTTGTTGTATTGTAATAATAGTACACTTAAGTTGTTAATTGTAATGTTTTATTGTTATCAGTTTTAAGATCAGACGTGCATTATTTTTATTTTTTTAAATATTAAACGTATCCGCGTATCGGGTTTTTGGGAAGTTGGCGTATCCGATACACGTATCCGTATCCGATACCGATACGCGTATCCGTATCCGTGCAATTTAGGGCAGAACTATGTATCATTATATTAAAGAAGAATTACAAGGGTAAGGACCCTTACAACACACACCAAAGAACAATGGGCATTGTCCGTTGGCAACAGAGACACATCAATGTCACTGTTAGGTTGGCTAGTATGCTTCCTGAGATGGTGCTCAAGATGACACAGTTGTGCAGAAAGCTGATTTTCTTGTGGTACATTGGAGAATCATAAAAAAACTGCAATGAATAAGCCACTCTTGTCAGACCTAGTTTGGAAGGCAAAAAATTATAAATACCTCTTTTCCGATGTCACCGATGTTTTTAATAGTGCCCTGTAGTTCTTCAGATAATTTCCTTCCTTCCTCATTTAACCTGGATGGCACAAAGCAGAATCAAACATCCAATAAGCAAACCTGGTGTCACCTAAAGCAAAAGTAATTAGGAGGAAAAACTACCTTGTAGCATTTAATTGGGCAGAGTTTATCTCCTGCTGTAATTCCCGTATGCTATCCTCAACTTGAGATACTTCAGCCTTCGATTTCATATAGAAAGGATTCAAATGAGATAGAATAATGGGAAGTTCCAAAAGAAAACTGAAGGTTCCAAAGCCAAATGAATATCAAAAGAAACCAAAAGGGATGTAACACATTAGTGCTGACTGCTGGAGTATATCAAATCAAATATTAATAAAAGCCTAAAAATTCAAAATCCCAATAAGGGGTATATGCCAGCATAGAATATACAGCTGTGGTTCAGGCCCACCACCAAGCATATTACATCCAATAATGAATATCTTGCGAATGTAACTGACAGATCCCACCTAATCCAGGACCTGGATAAGTATGTCCAGGGTTTCCTAATCAGCACTAGAGCAGGGGGCAACACAAAACAGAAGGTAGAGCCTTGGCTAACAAGGAGAAAACTCCTATCGAGTGAAGAAACGGACTAATATATTATTAGAGATATGTGTTATATAGTCTAACACATATTACAGGAGGAGACCTTCAGGGGACAAGGAATTCTGAATCGGACTCAAGACCTAACCTTGCTGAGATCACCATCCCGATCTCACCGAGATCATAGTCTACCAGCATCAAGCCCAGACCCTTGTAACTAAGTATAGACATCTACAATGTAACCAGTTCATCAATAATGAAGAAAAAGAACACATGACATAGGGTTATTATACTTCAGGAGGCCTGAACCTGTATTCATCATGTGTCTCATGTTTGGGTATTGGACTACGATACCCTAATCCCAAAGGTAACCCTTTTACTATAAATACTATTTATAATATCTACTAAATATCGACAAGTCTGGGCTGGAGAGGCTCCCACGTCATCCAAAAGGGCGCCTCGGGTGGCACCCCAAATCCGCCGCCGCCGCTCCCCCATTCTCCTCTCCCTGCTTCCCCCGTCGCCGGAGCAGACAGCCGGAAGCCTGGCAGACTGTGAGAATGCTGGCAGAGGGGCCATCTCTCCCCATAGCGGCCTATCAGTTCGATTTCGTGGAGCTTCACAAGTGGCTATGGCGGCGAGTGGATCTGGCGCAGGCCTGGTTGGGGAAGCAACATGGGGAGGCTCTGCTCTCTTTGTGTTGCCCGGCGGGCGACTCCTCCGCTGCTCCACGGTAGGGCAGGGCAAGATCCTCCCTCTCCCTTGCTGCCAGCAACTCAGGCCACTGGTTCAGTTTACGAAGAAACTTGATATAAATCAAATTGTGATTCAGAGGATCCTATGAATAAGGGGATCTCTCCAAGGCAAATCCAAGCACAAATCAATTGGAGGTGCACTCAAATCCATTTTATCTGGCTGTTGCATCACTCTTATGCCTCCCTCCCTCAGGTCATTGACAGCCCATCGCTTCTCTCCCGCCAGGATAATATCCCCTCCGCTCTTCTACCCAATCTCATTGCAGCAGCAGCAGAAGAAGAAAGAGATAAAGATCTTAATTAGCTGCAACTCAATGAAATATGCTGGCAAGATGGTAAGTCAAAGACTAGTCTCTTCACTCTTGGCAGCTTGACTCCAGTAACAACTTAATAACCATAATATCAAGCTTGTATCTATGTGCAATGGCAGAGCATGATACTAAATCAAGGTGGGGCCAACACAACAGGCAGGCAAGTGTAGGATGTCAACTGATCAATGCATACGAGGTAACAGCCAGTGGACGCAAGCATGAGAATATGTGAGGACTAGCGTGAGGTTGAAGATGGTATGGACCATGTTGGATTAATGAGCTGCCTCAGCTTGCTACTCGCCGATGACAAGCTTTGGCAGGCTTCTTGAATGCAGAGCTTTCCAATGAATGCCTCCTTAACTAAGATGGTGTCACAACCATTCTGCCATTGATGCCTAATGCGCTAACGCAGTAATTAGAGCTTAGTTATCCTTTGATTTTATACTGAGCTGAAAAGGCTTTAGGCCACATAGGCCGCTGTGTCCTGATGTATTCTTTGATTGTTCTCTTCTGGCACTAGCATGTTGGCGCTTTGTGCTCCTTGAATATGTGACTGAAATAGAGGGAAATTCATTTCCCTTAACTATTTCATCTTCCCCGGATTGGACCTGCTCTTCCCCGTCCAGTAATCCTGCTAGTTCTAGCCACAAATCCACCCAGGAACTTTGAGTACCTGCCATATCATCTCATGCAGCATTAGCTGGTGCTAAGGAGTCGTTTTGCATCAAGAGGAGTAGGAGGTTTTGGCCTTAATTATGCTCCGCCAGGGCCTATGTGCATGCATTTACCACCTTCAGCGCCATTACACCATGCAGCTGGATGCCTGCATTGATGGCCACACCTTGACAATGTTGCTCAACCCAAGTCCATGCAAAACTTCATCACCAACTACACAAAATGAGATAAACTTAGGTGTAGCAACCTGCCATGTCACCAATGGCAATCATGTGGCTGTAGCAGCAATGTCTAACTACCCATACACTTCTGAGCTATTTTGCACCAACTTCTATGTGCCCTTCTTGGCAGCTTAAACCTCATCACTATTGTCTAATCAGTTAACGAATTTGAGGCATCTTCTCATTTAACTGTTGCTATATACTAGTTTGCATGGATGCCTAGCCATGAGCTGTCTGTAACTGAGTACAGTGAATTGTCCCAGGAAATCATGGAATATACTATGTACAATTATGAAAAAAAAATATTCCATAAGAAACTGATCGAGAAAAAAGAGACATGATATCTGGGCGCAGGCACTGAGGCACCCTTGATCTTGTAAGTTAATTGTTTATGGGAATGTGTGATGCACCATCCTTAGTTCAAATTTTCAATAAAGAAACAATTTGTGTAAGATATGGGTGCATGTGCACTTTAACTTTTTTCACTTATTTTCAAGATATAAGGCCAAGATATGAACCAAGACAATCAAGGTCATGTGTGGCTTGATCTATTAATGGACGATTGTGCACAACTCAAAGAGTTGATTAATTCCATACCCAACTACAAGTCTACAACCAATCATGTTGGCAACTGGCCATTTTACTTTTCTAAAAGAAAAGTGTCAAATACACTGGTGGTCCTCAAACTTGTCCTAAGGTGCCATCTAGGTCCATGAACTTGCAGACTTTAGAAGCGCGTCCCTCATCTTACTAAATGGTGTCATCTAGGTCTAAAGTGTTAGACATATGAGCAATTATTGGTTTATTTTAATTCAATTTAGATATACTACGTTGAACAGCAGTGTCCACTTGCATAACTATCACAACTATAACCGATGAAGTGGATCACTTTTTATGGACTTGCTCAGAATGATCTTCATGGCCATAGAAATAGCAGGTGGTCTGGTGTAATCCCTACCAACAGAAAAGGATTACAATCGGATTGGTAAATTGATAGTCATACTTTCAATAACGGACAAATTCAACATGGACTAATTCTTGCACTACTAGTTCCACTCAGGTATACAGCTCTATGTTAGAGATGTCTTTTTCCAAAAATAGATTAAAAACAAACACATAGTTTCTCATGTCTAACAATATGGACCTGTATGACACTATTTAGTAAGATCAGGGATGCACTTACACATTCTGCAAGTTATGGACCTAGATGATACAGATTAGCATGTTCTTGTGCAATCTGCAACCTAGATGGCACCCAACAAATTTAAGGACCGCCAGTGTATTTTACTCAAAAGGAAAATAAATTTAGAAGAAAAAGATTCACAGAAAAAGATTCACCTGAGTTTGTTGCATATGCTGCAGCTCAAATTCATGAACTTGCTCCTCTAGCTGTCTCAAACGAGCATTCATTTTATTCAACATTTGTCTTCCACGAGCATGCTTTTTCTCAAGATCCATCTTCAGTTTCACAGCCTGCAACGGAACATAAATGTTAAGAAGACAGCTAACAAAGAAATGGCGCAATAATATCTAGTACCTAATAGGAATAGATAGAATTTCAAAATTTCAGGAAATTTGTCACACACAAATAAGACAATTTTCACATAATTTGCAACATGTAATTCTAATTTACTTCAATGTGTAACCTATTGAATTTCTTAAATGATACATTTATCATAGAAGATGTGGATGCTCATATAAGCACATTCAGATGGCAAAAGTAAGGAGGCAAGCGATTGCCTGCAAGTGATAGATGTGAACAGTATCATATGACTAGTGGTAAAACGTGGCAACTATCCATGACCTAAAGGTAAAGGTTAGATCATAATTCACACCAAAATAAGAACTATAATCAGTAAACTGAAACATGTGAAGTATAGGTACTTGCAGTGTTGTGCAATTTCATATCTACTATACCTAGATAGGAGAACCCCACTAACACATTTCCCTGTAATTTCCTGCAGCCACGTCATCCAAGTCTTAGCATCCTCCTCTGCCAAGTCAGTTACCGAACTCCCACCAAATATCATGGAGTAGAACGAGACACCAACGGGTTCCCACTCCGAGCAATTGATGCAGGCATCAGGAAACTGCTAGGCAAATGAACGGTCGACTGATGATAGTATTTATATTTATATTGACTTCCTCAGGCATCTGTTGGTCGTAATTTGGATGGCCTGAGCCGTCTCCCCTACCCATTCGTCTCCGGTGGTGGGCACATCAAGGGGGCGATAGTGCTGCCCCAACGGGACGAGACCAGGAAGCAGCATCGAAGTTTATGGCCCTGGCGCACGCACGACGATCGTGAAAAGCAGTTCCACATTAGTGCAGGCTGCAGCCATGCGATGGTCAGGGTGGGAATGGCGGTGCAGCACTGGCGGCATATATATGCAAACAAACAGGACCGGAGGGGAGGTTATATTAGCGTTGGCCGCGTGCAGGCCGCGTGGGATTTGTCGCATTGTGGTTGTGACCTGTGTACAGGTGGGCATCCTCGACCTGAAATCAGTGATTGCATCTGTGTTTGGTGTGGCTAGAGCTTGAAGGTGATGGTGCGGCAGTGCCATGGCGGCTGGGCACCGGGCTGTGGTCGTGCAGGTGCCTGGCCGGGCCATGGGTACAGTGCGGAAGATCAGGTCCTGAGGCCAGAGAAGTCGCTGCTGCCGAGATTCATGCACGGTGGCTCTCTATGAGGCTGATCTAATCGTGCGTGGGTCATGGACTATGAACAATGGCATGCAGGCAAGTGCCGCCTCCGTCTGCATCATCAGGTTGGTTTGGGCAGCCATGCATACCTGCCCAGGGTCAGCAGGTTTCTATGCCGCATCAGTTCATGGGCTTCTCAAGCAACATCTCTGCAGCGTGAGTTCTGTCCACTTTGGTTCTGTTGTATAGGTCTATGTCTATCCATTTGTAGCAATGCTGAAGCAGGACAAATTTATTTATTGACTTGAATCTCACTGCAGTTTTATGTATTGTAATTGTTTCTCCTAGAAACAGGCATTTATGGTTTCAGAATATATTTTAGCAGATTTTTAGCCTCGGAAAGCAGCAACTCTAAAGGTCTCTGATGGGCACAACACATACCTTGATGTCATAGTTTATAAGCGCATATGTGAAGGCGGATAATGCACATATATCCCCGTGCCCTCCTAATAATTTTATTTCTGATTTTTTCATTCATATTGTTGTTGTGGCGGCACAAAACGACTTTGTTTGACATCTTTTGATGTAAATTACTAATTAGTAGTTTTGAGGTATAAAATACAACAATGATTTATGCATTGCTGATATTTTCCAATTAGTTTATGTGCTCAAATATCCTTTAAACTATTAACCTTCTCTACCAGTTTAGCAGCATTATTGTACATCCATATTATAACTTGATTTTCTAAAACAATCCTGCAGGGGCTACTCTACCTATAGTTCTATGGAAAAATGTTAGAAAATTCCCGCAGCAACGCGCGGGGTATCATCTAGTTCATATATAAGGCCATGAACATGCATACAATATACATCTATTATGAAAACCACATGCAATAGCACCAAGGTTGTTATTTACGATTCATGATGTGTTTAAGTAATTGTTGTAAAACATCAGAAACAATGTATACAGCAATACTGAAAGCTACTTAAGCCAACAACATACCTCGTGAATGTCATGATCCATTTTTTCCCTCATCCTCCTTGCCTCCTGTGTCTTCTCCAAAAAAGAGCTAAAATTTTCTTTCTTTGCAATAAATTCTTTCCTCAGTTCCTCTATAATGGCCTACAGGATAAGGAAAAATCAATTCAGTTAACAACCCATTTCAACATTTCAGACCTGGCACACCTGTATTAATTTAGCACACAAACTTTGCAACATGACTACAACATCCTCAGGGAGTAGGGAAAATTGTAACATAGACTACTGGAAGAATGAAACTTGAACCATGGCAACTCAATTTCTATAGGTTAGTTTGTAAATGAATAAATGATTACTGTTGGAGTATATGTCTGAGGCCCATGTGGCTAGGCCCATGAGGCCCATGTATGCTACACTATATAGCTACCCTTCTAGGGTTAGCCTAATAAATCTAGTCCATTCATTCCAACATGGTATCAAGAGCCTAGTCTCCTTTCCCCTTTACCCTTCTAGGGTTAGCCTAATCAATCTAGTCCATTCATTCCAACAATTACTTCAAACTGCCATGAAATAACCAACTGCAAATGTTTTAAACAAACTCAGAAGATCAATGTTCTTAGCCATTACGAACTTTGGTATTATACCCTGCATTGCACATTTACAATACAGAAGCTCTACTTAGCTTACCCAAATTTCTACATAACTTTGATTGAAGTCCACTCCATTCATTATTACAAATATCATACATGACCATTCAAATGTATTAAAGAAGTGTCCTTGAATTCATCCTTTGATCTAACAAAACTACGAGTACAATACAAGCAAACAAATTAGTAGTCTATTATGAACTTATATTTGGTAAAATGCTGACTGACAAACATGAAGTTCTTCCAGCGTTACTGGTACACAACTAGAGACCGAGTAAGGTTAACCGAGTAAGGTTAGGTAGTTAGATAACAAAAAAAAATATCACAACATACATAAAACAGGACTGCTCTAAGAAAAATGAGACAGAATTGTTCCCATTAAAGTGTCACTTACTGCATTTTGATCAATTCGTTCTTGGCATGCAGGGATACGCTCTTTGAGTTTCTCAAGCGTCTCTTCTTGTCCCCCGATCTTTTTATCAACATCATAAACCCATGCCCAAGCCAACTTTTTCTTCAAGTTTTCAATCTCGTGTGCTATTTCTTCAATATGTTCCATATTCTTTATCTTCTCCTGAATTTCATCAAGTTCTCTGAGCGCTGGCCTAATTGATGCTTCCAGTTCTTCAACTATAGAGTCTGCAATGTTCAGGTTGTCTCTTATTGTAGCAAGCAAGTCATTCACTTGTTGAAGAAGCGTAGCCTTGAAAAAGAACTGAAGCAAAACAGAAAGGTATGAACAGTTAAAACCTAGAATGAGGCTAGTATCAGTTATATTAGGAGAGCATACAGAATGCACAGGTGCAGCACACTTTTAAACTCAACTTAATGACTGAAGCATAATTGCTCAAGTTTATCTAAAATGGTATGGTATATTCTGAAATCTGGCCTATCAATAAGTTGAACATCATCTTATTCATGAAACAGCAATCAGCAAATAATTCAGCAAGAATGAAAATATACAATGTCCAGGCCACTGAGCGGCACATGAATTTGCATTCAGCAATAATAGACCACTGAAAAGCACATGAGTAAGTCATAGATGTTCCATTGCATAGTTAAAAATTGCACAAAGAGTGGTGTGAAACTAAAAATTTTGATTACCTTGAACTTGTCCTTGTCATTTCCTGAATGTAAAAACTCTCTGCTTTTGTCTTGACTCATAATTACACAAGGGTTTTCAACTTCAATCTGAAAAGTCACACAGATGCATCACAATGCGGATAGCATATATCTGGTAATCACAATGCAAATAAGTACTCTAACAGAAAGGTATAAAGATGAAAACAATTAGATATCTATAGAATGAACTCATGATGATGTACCAACTTTTTCACCACAAGCATCCATAAATATACACTATGCTTTCAAGAAACTAGAAATGGTCTTATATTATCAACATCAAGGCATGCAGAGCTCCTACATTGCTGACTGAATTTGCTCCCTTACCATGTTGGATGTGTGTATTGTATAGCAAAACTTCACCATGTGCCTTAAGCACTCAAGAAAGTGTGGCAATTATTAACTTCATCAACAATCATATGATCATATTTTGCCTATTTTGTCAGACTGGGCACATTTTCACCAAAAACCGAAGACCGACCCGAACCGCAACGAACCGAACAGAACCGAAATTTCGGTTTTTTCAGTCTTCGGTTTCGGTTTTAAGTTCCGTGAACTTCGGTGTTCGGCCTCAGTTTCGGTTTCTGGGTGCCACCGAACCGAAACACTGAGCAACCGAGCAGCATTCAGCAGCAAGCGACACAGGCTAAATGAAAGCAGCGAGCCAGCACACACAGCAGCAAGCGGCAGCCCATCCCAATCAAGGCCCACCACATAAGTCTCCAAGTTACACGAGTATAACCCAGCCAGCTGCCGCGCGCGACCTGCATCACTCGCCCCTCCCAACCGTATCCATCCATCCATCCATCCATCCACGCACCACGTGATGGCGGCGTAAGCAACCCTCGTCAAGCTCCTGGCCATAGACTTCAAACTGTGTGTGTTTTGTTCTGTACTTCCTTCCATTGGTTTGCTCGGTTAAAAACCGAAGAACCGAATTAAAAACCGAAACCAGACTACCCGGTTTTTGATTTCTTGACCAACCGATTGGCTCTTAGTTTCTGGAAACCAAAGTTTCAAGGAACCGAATAAACCGAACTGAACAGTCGGTTAAAACCGAATGCCCAGCCTGACTATTTTGAACCAGTACTCCACAGAAAAACAAATAATGAAGAGGCAACCAACTACCAAGCAAGTCAAAAGGACAAGAGTGTTCTAAGAAACAAGCAACTCACGTTAAAATGTTCAATTATTTCATTTAGGTCATCCTTGCGATGCGCCACCTTCCTCCCTGTTCCAATACATGCAGACATTAACAGTTGATATAACATAAGAATTCATTGGCTAAAGGAGCTGATAAAAAATAAAGCTATTCTCATAGTCCTGTTTGGCAAATTTACCACAATTATCAATTGGTTAATTCATACTTACTGCAATTTCAAATGTCAGCCTGTAATTCTGGTCAAAAGCCATTGTTAAATCCAAGACATACAGTGTTTCATTTCTTGTTTAATAGAATTTTAGCTATATATGATGGAAATGAAGGGTAACACATAAAAACCAGGTGCTCTGAGTATAATTAAATGGTGGGAGGGCAGAATGTCCGCGATTTAAAAGCACATAGTAAGAAGGCAACAATTTAAGAGCATGCGAATTTTTTGCCTACTTGGAAGTGAGTCAAGATACTTGTCACAAGAAAAGGTAGTGGCAACTAAGAAAGGGAGAAATGCAACAGTCTAATATTTTAAAGGGGCATTTGCATGTTGCCACAACTTAGAAGGCTAATTACCAAAATGTTTGAACCACTGCCCCAACTTTGATTAGAAACCAAGGACAATGGTGCTAACATTTTGGAAACAGCAAGGCCTGTGGTGCAAAGTGCAAGAAAAGAAAGGAGGGAACTCAATACCATGAGAAGCCTCTATTGTAAAACAACCTTACAAGTGAAAAAGTGACTACACAAAGGAAGCAGTATAATCAATAATCTCAAAAACTACATTAATGTTAAAGCAAATAGCATGGGCTATTAGAATGAAAACACAGCCAACAATTGACAACTTGGTGCCAGCAACTTCACCCAAGAAATGCCACTTGCAATTGAAGAACACGACCAACAATCAGGGAGGCTAGAACAAGTAGTTTTACCATGTTGATCCTTCAAAACTGTAGAACTGGTTGATTCAGTAATCCTGCGTTCCAATATAATAGTGTTCCCATATAGTTCAGGCTTAAACGCATCTTCCCCATGGTTATTAATATCTACAGTAATTGCTGCATAGCTGGAGTAGTAGAGAAGATGAAAAAATTAGACCAGGTTACAGCTGGTTGCAAAAAGGAGACACGAAACCTTAAGTGAAGGTTGTACAGTGAAGAATATGTGTGGCAGATTAATTATCCACTCTATGCATGAAAACTGTCGAGAAAATTTCTTTATGCTTTTTAAAAATACAATATATTGTAAAGGCCTTGAGCTTGAGGAGCATATTGGGAATATACTAGGTGTAGGTGTGTGGCACAATATTTGCAGTTCTCCATAATCATAACTCATCTGTATCTATTAGCCACATAGCTCAACGCAGTAAGAGAAGTCCACAAAGGTCGTTAGCCCTAAAACTGATTTAACTCTTTCTTTAGAAAATCATTAACTAAAAATTAATATTCAGGTCTAAAGGAAGAAGGGGAGGAAAGAGAGAAGGCGAACGCAACCTGCAGCCGGTCTTGATGAAGTCCTTGAGGGAGGCGGCGCGCTGGGTGTTCTTAGCGCGGCAGCCGAAGGCGACGCAGAGGGCCGTGAGGATGGCGCTCTTCCCGCCTGCGCCGCCGCGTCGTAGGAGAAGACAAGGGCATCATTCGTCAGGAGGCACCGCGATAAATGGGGAGAAGGACGTGGGGTTAGGGTTTGGGAGGCGTACTTCCGTTCTGGCCGGTGATGAAATTGACGTGCTGGTCGAGCTCGATGTGGAGGCTGGAGTGGCACATGAAGTTCTCCAGCCGGATGCGGGAGATCGTCCCCGCCGCCATCGCCGGCGACCACGCGCCGCTTCCTCTCTCTTCTCGTCGGTTGAGGAGTGGGGATTATGGGACTCGGGATTATGCGGGGGGGTTTTGTGGGGCAGCGGGTGCTTTTCGCTGGGAAGAAGCCCGCCAAAACCCCCAAAAAAATAGCCACGGGCCGCGGGGAAGTTGGATTGGATGGGCTTGCGAGAAGCTTAAAAATATATTATATTTCTTTGCATAACACCGTCTCCAACGACACTACCCAAATGCAAAATGGATCTTTCACAGTGGTATAGGTATCCAAAACCAGCCTCCAACAGAGGAGGCAAACAGCTCACCCATTTTGCGTGCCCACCGAATCGAGACCCAATTATACGTCGTCTCTACCCACAGACGCATTTCTCAGGCGCTGCAGGGGAGAAGAAGGAGAGAAGGGAGAGAGGAGGAGAGTATACCGGCAGCTGCAGGGGAGGCGGAGAGCAGGCGGGGGCACAGTGCCGAGGCCGGCGGCCGGCGGCCAGAGGCGTTGGGCGAAGGGCTTCGCGACCGCGGCGACCTAGAGGAGCAGCCGGCGCGGTAGGCGGATCCACGCCAGGGAGTCGCCGGCGAGGCGGATCCGCGGCGGGGATTCGCCAGAGAGCGCGCGGAGGAGGTCCGGCAGCCCGCGGAAGACGACGGCGAGGGATGGAGGCGCTCGGCAGCGGCGGCCATGGCTGCCCTCGGGCGGGGAGGGGCGGCGCGTGCAGGGTGGGGCCGCGGCCGGCCAAGGCGGCCTCCCTGGGCGCAGCTGGGCTCAGCGTGGGGGCGCCGCCGGCCATGGCGGCCTCTACGTGCTCGTCGCGGTTGGACGAGGCCTCGCCGGCAAGGGTGGGAGCTCTCGTTTTGGGTTCTTGTATGGGTCGGCTGTTAGAGAAGCAAGTTTTGGGGGGCCGATTTTTATTTACTGTGCATTACCCAATCTATGGTATGGGTCATGTGGGTTTTGCTGTTGGAGTTAGCCTAAGAATACTTTGTTTCTCTTATTATTAGTTTTTTATAAAATAACATTTTTATTATATTATTAGTTATAAAATATTTCTTCCATTCTCTGCCACTTCCATCGAGGACCGCTGTGAGAGTAGGGGTATGTTTTTTCCTTTTGTTTACTACTTGTAGTACCTCTTAAATGGTTAGCTGGTTCATTATGTCTGCGTGCCAGTGTGAATAGAGCTTTCAACAGAGTTTCATTCTCATTAATTGCTACATTACATCATCCTTTTTGTAGATCTCAAAAGTCATGACACTTTGTAGTTGATAACTTTTTAATTTGAAATCATCTTGGGAAGGTAAACTACGTTTGAAATTTTCAAATTTGGAATTTAATTTTTGTAAACGATCTCGGATAGAGAAATAACTAAAATAAAAGTTATAGATCTCGAAAAGTTATGAAATTTTGTAGCTGACAACTTTTTTAGCACTCCTGTCCTGAGTCCTGCCCCAGCAACCACCAACCAGTGCTCCAAATAGTACAGACATCACCATTGCGCGTTTGGTTCAACAAGGTGCGAATCCAATACGTGTACCAGAGGCGATGCGATTCAAATTGATTGTTTAACGTCTAAACGAATTCAACTAAAAAAGTTGTCAGGTACAAAATTTCATAACTTTTCGAGATCTATAACTTTTATTTTGGTTGTTTCTCTATCCGAGATCGTTTACAAAAATTAAATTCCAAATTTGAAAATTTCAAACGTAGTTTACCTTCCCAAGATGATTTCAAATTAAAAAGTTATCAACTACAAAGTGTCATGACTTTTGAGATCTACAACTTTCGTTTTTACTGTTTGTCCATCCGAGATCGTTTAAAAAATTCAAATTTTAATTTTTTAGAAATTCAAACGTAGTTTTCCTTGACAAGATGATTTCAAATCAAAAAGTGGTCAACTACAGAGTTTCATAACTTTTTGAGATCTATAACTTTCATTTTGGTTATTTTTTTTATTCGAGGTCATTTGAAAAATCTAAATTTCAAATTTTAAAAATTCAAACGTAGTTTTCCTTTGCAAGAAGATTTCAAATAAAAAAGTTATCAACTACAATGATTCATAACTTTTCGAGATCTACAACTTTTATTTTGGTCATTTAGTCATTTATTCATCCGACATAGTGATAATAACATTGTTCACAAAATTCACACATCCCTCAGTTTATGAAACGAGAGATACGTAAATTTTATGAACAATGTTACTATCACTTCATCGGACGAAGAAATGACCAAAATAAAAGTTGTAAATCTTTATGAGTTCTACAACTTTTATGTTCATAACTTTTTCAGCTGAAACTATTTAATATTTTAAAATGACATTTGAAGTTGTCATTTTTTAAAATTCAAAATTCAAATAAATAAAACACAATCACGTGAAAAGATGGACAAAATAATAACCGTAACAACATAATTTTGATATAGCATGATTTTAGAAAATTTCAGGAAAAATTCATCAAATTTGAAGTTAATATAAGAGAGAAAGACTAGTTACAAGTTTTAGCTGAAGATTAAAAAGAAAAATCAGAGTTCTCTCGACAATTTTAAAATTAAATTTCAAACAACATTTTCAAGCACTAAATGATTTCAAATGAAAAAAGTTATAAACAACAAAGTTTCATAACTTTTTGAGATCTACAACTTTTATTTTGGTAATTTCTCCATCTGAAGTCATTTAAAAAAATTTAAATTTTAGTGCTTATTTTTTAGTATTCGGCGTCTATTTGTAGGGGCGGCTCAATGCCCCTGTAAATCCGATTTGTAGGGGTGGCGGGATATAAAGCCGCCCCTACAAATAGAGCCATTTTTAGGGACAACTGATAACACCAACAACCCCTACAAATAGATTTGCAGAGGCAGCTTGTTTGGCTATCATTTGTAGGGCGCGGCTCCATACAGAGCCATCCCTTAAAAAAAAGGAGGCATTGCTGCAAATCCTTTTTTACTGGTGAGTCATTGTTCGGTTTAATCTAACTTCAAGAAGAACTAAAATCCAATCCATTGACTCACAAAGTCCAAGGCTCATCTAACTATCCATGGACAAAAAACATTAACAAAATATAGGTGTGCTTCCTCTCGATATTATGCCTAGCGCCTCCGTGACGTGGACGGCGGAAGGTCGGTGGCCTTGACCATGGTGAATGACATCGCCGGCGTCGATGGTCATCCGGTTGTTGAGCACACCGCAGCGAGCTAGAGAGGAAGGTGGCCAGCGTTATGCTTAGTAGCAACCTGTTTAGCAATAGACTCCTTAGAACCTGGCACGCTCAGCTCGTTCTAGCTCCTCGACCACCTAGATGTGTTGAGGAACAGGTTTGTCGGTCCGTTACCACCGACATTTCTCACGATGCCACCTCATCATCATCGTGATCCGCTTCACCGGCCTGCTCGCCATCAACTTGTCCTGCAACGACAACCTTCGGTTCGTGGACGTGTCATCGAACCTCCTCACGGGGACCCAAGAGCAAGAATGACGAGTCCAAGGTGATGCCCCAGGCGGCGTTGAACTACCTATCCATTTTCGCCACTGATAGCAGCACCCATCCTTACGCAAAGGCCAGCCTCATGTCCGGCGCTGTCATGGCCGCCCTTGCCACCGCGGTGGTCATCGGCATGGCCGTCTTCCTCACTGTGTAAAAGGCGTTCTTGAGCGCAGCGCAGATGACTAGGCAAGCAGTACTTTGCCCTCACAGTCCAATGGATTTTGGATTAAATCAATCGAAGTCCAATTATCCAACTTTAGTTTTGGACCTTTTTTAAAGAGTAGCAATAGTGTTGCCGCAGATATTATTAGAAGAAAAAACCGATCTAATTTTAAAGGTGAAACTGGACCTGAAAACTGAACATGCACTCGGCTAAAACAAGTCAACAAGACCCATTAATAGAGGGGCACTCCACACTACTAAGAAAAACTAGTTTTGGACCTCAACGAATAGATCCAAATAGATCTTGTCCAAAGAAATCAACAAAGAAAATATCCAATTGGATATTGGATGATCAAGTCCAGTGAAAACATGAATATTGACAATGGAATTATAGGCAATAATGCTAATGTTTTCTTTCGAAAAATGCAGAAGATCTGCGCCTAAGAAGGAGGGTGTAAGAACTCAGAAACAATTACACCAAACACCCAACACACCAACACAAACTCAACACCACGCACTCGTAGCCTAATACACCTCAGGAAACAACTGGAGGCCGACCCTATCAACACCAAACAACCCCAGGGACTAACCACCAGGGAGGGGGGAAGACAGGAATAATGCTTATGTCATTCTGTTTGAGAGAGAGTTCCACTAGTACTGAAGAGAATTTCACAAACAGTCAAAACAGACTTTTGGAGGCGGCCAGGGAGTTCACCACCAGCACAAAGCCACTATAAATCAATATTTTCGGAGGCGGTTAAGTGCTCGCCTCCAGAAATAAATTAAAAAGAAATAGAAAAATAAAAAGCTCCTCGCCAAGCCCGTTGAGCCCATCGACGCGCTGCCACTGCTCGTGGATCCCACGGGCGTCGTCGTTGCTCCTTGTTGGATCTGAGGCCCTGCCGCTAGATCTGAGCCCCCCTGCCGCGAGCCCTGTGCGTCGGCGCTTGTGCAGCCCCTAGGGCACGCGGCCCCCAACCATCGGGGCAAGAGGACCCCTGCCACCGGGCACGCATAGCCCCGTCGTTGGGGCACATGGCCCCCAACCAATAGCCATGCGCGGCCCCCGCTGCCAAGCCAAGAGAGGTGAGGGAGAGAAGAGAGAGGCAGCACACCCGCACGAAAGAAGAGAGAGGAGCGTTGATGGGTGAGTAAGGAGAGAGAGGATTGTGGTGGCCTAGGGTTTCATTTTGTTGATATATACTATGACCTCGTTCCCGGACCGAGATAGGCTACACCTAGCCAGTTGTGGGTTCGACCACATTAACAGAGGCAGGCCTCTGAAAATGCATTTTTAGAGGCTCCGTAAATCCATTTTAAGAGATGAATTATTTTTTACCGTCTCAGTAAATAAATCCCGATCCAAAAATCCTTATGACAATGTGTTAGTGTTTTGTCAACTGACTAGTGAATTTATACGTGTGTCGTGCTACTATAGAAAGACGATGGTAGCATCCAAAGACAAAAGGAATTATACTGGTTCAGGCTGGAGCCCTACGTCTAGTCCCAGAGAGGGTTCGAGTTCGTGTTCCTTGGTTCAGCCTGGGCGTTCGGTTTTAACCGACGGTTCGGTTTGGTTTATTCGGTTTTCTAAAACTTCGGTTTCCAGAAAATGAAAGCCGATCGGTTTACTAAAATACCAGAAACTGATGATTTTGGTTCGGTTTTTTACTTTGGTTTTTCGATTAAAACCGAAAAATCGATGACAGAAACTAGCAGAGAAAGGCAAGAGATTCTCCAAGCACAGGATCCCATCGCCGCTCCTCTGCTCGCAGATCCCGCCGCCGCCGCTGCTCCTGCATGCAAATCCGGCCACCGTCGCTGCTCCTGCCGCAGAGTCGCAGCCGCCGCCGCGCCACTTGCAGAGTCGCAGGCGCCGCCGCGCAGCTCGCCCCCTCCGGCGCTCGCAGCAGCCACCAGCTCACCGCGCCATGCTTGCCCCTCCCTCCTTGCGCCACGCACCGCCGCCTCCTTGCGCTACGGCCGCTCGAGCTCGATACCGCGGTGGCGCCTCCCCATGCCCACGACCGCTCGAGCTCGATACCGCTAGGGTTAGGGTTATGTGGGGGCAAGGGCAAGAGTCGGGGCGGGTGAGGAGGAACTGAGGAAGTGAGGACTGAGGGGGTGGGCAGCAGGGAGCCAGGGACAGGGAGCGAGGTCTTCACTTGCCTGGCACCGCATGCGCCGCCGCCGCCTGATGCTGCTCATGTCGCCTCCGAGTCTGGGCTAGGGTTAGGAGTTAGAACAAGTCACGAGTGGTGCGGCTGGGGGCTGGCTAAAGTTTGCTCTTTACGTGGACTCTGGTGGGCTATCATTGGGCTAGACCTGAGCTGCTGAGCGAGTGCCGCTGTTTGCCTGTTTCTGTGAGTCGCGACTTCAGCTTGTGTGCGAACTAAAAATCGGTGCATCGGTTGTTCAGTTCGGTTGCACATAAGAACCGAAGCCGAAGACCGAAGACCGAAGTACATGAAACAGAAAACCAAAACTGAACCGAAAAACCGACATTTCGGTTCGGTTTCGGTTCGGTTCGGTGTTCAGTTTTCGGTGTGAATGTGCCCAGGCTGATCCTTGGTTGAATGCTCTAAAGTTCTTACAATGAGGGTGTGTAAGCTTAAGGGAAAGAGGTATGAGGAGTGAGGTGGACGAAAGCCCGAATGAAGTCTCGAGAGTCCTCCCCCTGGAAGGGAGGCCTAGCCGGCCTTATACAGAGTTCGGGGGCCAGGTTACATATAGAGAGAGGTTCTCCCGACCGAGTGGTCGTGAGCCTGAGGGAGGGAGAAGCTAATAAGGTTGTCTTGCAAGCAAGCCTATCATGTCCTAGCGTTAGCGCATATCCCGATATGGTATCGTCATAGTCCTGCCCCACGTCACGGCGTGGCGTGGCGTGATGCTACAGTGTCGATCGTGATGACACTATTAGCACAGTGGTGGTTCACCAACTGTCCTGCACGACGTGGTCTTGTCGTGGCCTTTGTCATCATCTCCTGCTCTGTCGATGGCGTCGTGGTGATAGTACAGGACTAGGTAGCTGCTCCTGGGTCATCGGTCGCCTTTGCTAGTCATGGTGCCGGTGGCCTCGATCCTAGGTTGCGGGGTCGAGGTCCCTGGTGGCTTAGCCAGTCTTGAAAGTCAAGGTCAGGGTCGCGCACCCATCCTGTAGCGGGTGGGGCCGTACACCCGTCTTGTCGACCGTATTTGGACGGTGGGATGCCATACCGGTCGTAACCGTCTGGCGGTGTTATCTTGTCCACACAGTATGGCACATAGATGGTGTCTATCCCGAGATAGGGATAGCTATCCTCTCAGTCCTAGCAGAGAGCGTGGAGCGTACCTGTCCCTATCAGGGTTGACGTACTTGATGGAGCCCAACTGCCCTCCGCTCCCTTCCAGGGGTCAAGACGGAGGAGAGGTCATGCGGTGCTGCGTAGCGTGCAACGAAAGGAGAAGGAGGAATATTTAACCCATTGCCACTTTTAGGAGAGAGTGGCAACAGATTTGCCACCCACGTGAGAGAAGTGGATGTGAGAGGGATTAATTGACCGTGGCTGAGAGTGGCAAATAGTTAAATGTCCCAGGAGAAGGGTGAGGTCATGATGGATGTTGATGGTAGTTACCATCCATCATAAACCGTCGATATAATTTGAAATCGTACATGAAAATGATCACCAACATAGACTTAGGGGTTTAAACTGATAATTTTCATGAATTTTGGTGAATCTGTGTTTTCAACAGGGTTTATTCAGAAAAAGGTCAAGGTGGATCGAATCGTCAAATTAAATCACAATTATCCACGACGAAAATATCATCAGAAGGTTCCAGAGGACTTCAGAAGGCATCCCCCAAAGCAGACCTCTAGAGGATGACATGTGGGGCCGGCCAGTCCTGTGTCCCTACCTGGTAGCCTCCGCTTTGATGTTGGTTCCTCCACCGCCTTCTAGATTGCATCTATGCCATTTATTCAAGTCGGTTTGATCTGAGGGCTCAGAATTGATGCTCTGGCCTATATATACCAGCCCATGCCCCCTTCCCTAAAGCATTAGTCCATAAGTCAAGATCAGATCAGAAATTAGGGTTTCCAGAGATAAGAGAATAGAGCTCCAATTCTTCAAAATTCTAGTATAGGCTAGCTAGCAAGATTTAAGTAGAGTTTGGGCTATTGCTCAGGATTCCGGATTCGCCGCCTGGAGGCTAGTAAAGCCATTGTATCCCTTTATATTTTGACTTTGTACTACTTTAATACTATGTTGCTATTTATTATGTTCCTAGTTTGCTCTAGTTATATGCTTGATATAGTCATGGTTGATGATGAATTTATGCATATGTTCGCAAAGCGCTTAGCTCAATACTCGAGTGAGTTAAGTGGTCGACATTATGTAAGCGTGGTGCTTAAATATTGTTTACATATGGATGCACTCTACACTCCGAGTCATGTGGTAGATCGCGAGTGTGACACTCTCGTTGAGTCATTTGTAGTCCACTCCCCATTTGTAGAACGAGTAGAACCCGGTTGCAAAGGGAGACATACTCTGTTCTTAATCTTCCTTAGTAATGTTCCTTATGCATAGATATAGAGTTAATTATGTTATAGATGAGAGTATATATACTTGGGTGTACAAAAGGCTTAGTAAATAGGGAATGATTTAGGAATCTTTTGCTCTTAATTAATCTTCTGCCTAGCCATATTACATTTATGAGTATCTATTCCTATCTCTGGATTACTATCAATGCCTTACACTTATCATTTGACTTACCCCTAATATAGCATGAGAGTTAATAATCTTGTCATAAGTATGCATATTTGTCAATATCTCTTGCCACCCCATCGCTCCTCCCTGTGAAAAATATAAATAACAATACCTAGTATACTCTCGAGTGAAATGCTACAATGGTATATTATCTATGTGCTTGTGGATTACTTAATATATATATTTATAAGTGTTCTTAATAATTACCAACAGCGCATTTCTGGCATCATTACTAGGGATGATAACTTAGTGAAGAAGTGATGCTAAGAAATACCAACAGACATTTCTGGCGCCATTGCTGGGGAGAAGCACAAGCCTAAGAGAATTGATCAAATAAATACTTAGTGATGAAATCATAACTAGCACCTCTGCTTTAGTAGGCTTATCCTTGGTTGTCTTTGTTCATACCTTATATAGGGTATTGCAGGATTGGTTCTGATTCATCAACAAATTCCATCAATCACAATCAAACCAATCAAGAGGAAGCTCAATACCAGTTTCTGAAGCTATGGTTGAAAAGACTCTGCGTGAATTCTCTGCTCCTAGCACTGAGAACATCCGCACGGGACCAACACTTAAAACCAACAACCTTGAATTCGAGCTCAAGCCAAGCCTCATCAACATGGTGCAAGCTACTCCATTAAGCAGAAAGGCACGTGAAGATGCTAGTGCTCATCTTCAGAATTTCCTAGAGATTAGTAGCACAATCACCATCAAGGACGTTGCTCAGAACATCATACTACTCTGCCTATTTCCATTCTCACTAGTGGGAAGGGCATTTCAGATTGTCCTTATCATGGGATGGAAGATTGGATGCTCATGCAAAACTTTTACTATGGATTAACTCAGAAAGCTCATGAACAACTTGATGCTATTGCTAGAGGATCATTTATGTCACTCACTTTTGGAAAAGCTGAAACTCCTATGGAGAAGATAACTTCTAATCAAGGCTATCTCAATGCAATATTCAAGCATGCAATAAGAGTGAAAAAGTACCAGAAGAGGTATGTGCACTGTCAACCAAGATGGATGTACTATTGAATTGGCTCGAACAGCGAGCCAATTAGAAGAAAGATCGTCAGGCCATTCAAAGATGCTTTTAATTCCCATAATATATGTGGAGAATATTTGGGGGTTGATTTCCCTGAATATTAAGAAGATGCAAATATTGTCGTAAACAGTTCTACTCCACAACAACAGAGACAAGGATGGGATCAACAACAACAACAGTCAAATTCCCAAGGTAAGTACCCAGGTAATTACTATACCTCCTCTAATCCTAAGCAACCATATTGAGAGATATGATCTTAGAACAAGCTAAGATTAACAATAATATTTCTAAAAAGCTTGCTTTTAATGATAAGGCCCTAGAAAACATAAACACTAAAATGGATAATTTTTCTTCTGCTATAAAAGACCAACTTAGCTATAATAAAAAGATTGAATCTCAATTAGCCCAGTTGGCTGCTGCTCTGCCTTTTTCCACTAACCTTGAAAAGGTTAACGCCATAACCACAAGAGGTGGCAAGTCTACTCGTGATTCGCCATATCCGACAAGGACAGGTAAGACACCGGCAACAACACAAGAGGAGAAGAAAGATGATGAAGTTGAGCCACAAGGTCAAAAAATGATGCAAGATTTTCATGACACCACCTTCCTACCGTTTCCACACAGAAATTAAAAAGCTATAATAGATGAGCATTATTCCTTTGCTAGATGCCATACAAGTGCCTACATATGCGAAGTACCTCAGAGACATTCTGAACAACAAGAGACCACTACCCACCATTGAGGTAATCAAGTTAATGGAGGAGTGTAGTGCGGCCATCCTAAACACAACACCTATCAAGAAGAAGGATCCAGGACGTCCCACTATTGATTGCTCGATCAAAAACCAAAACTTTGAGAATACACTATGCGATCTTAGAGCAAGTGTTAGTGTCATGCCCAAGAAGGTTTTTGACAAGCTCAATTATTCAACGCTCACGCCAACATCAATTTGGCTGCAACTAGACGGCCAATCGGTTCGCTATCCTGCAGGAATCGCCAAGAATATTTTGGTAAAAATAAGAAACTTCTTTGTTCCAATGGATTTTGTAGTACTTGACATGCATGAAGACACCCCTTATTCTCGGGAGACCCTTCCTGAGCACCACAAAAGCACACATTGATGTAGGAACCGGAGAAATTAAATTCCATATAATAACAAGGAAGAGCGATTCGCTTTCAAGCCAAGACCAGAACAATGCTCTAATTTGGAGTGGCAAGAGAAGCTAGTGCAACCATCGGGGTCTCCATCTCTAAGACCGACTGATGCACCCAAAGAATAAACACGAACGGAGAAGTCCAGTTCGGCGGACTTAAAAATCCTGAACCCCAACTGGGAGGTAAAATCGGTAGTTATCCATATTTACTTTTACATTGCATTAATCATTTTATCTTAGCATATTTACTTTTCAACATCTGCATTAGAAAATAAAAATTCTCATCATGGCATTATATAAATCTAGGCCCCATGTAAATAATTTTACGAAGCATAAAAACCCATAGTAAATATTTACCGTGGAGGCGTAAAAATTTAAAAATATCATCCATTCATCTTCTTATATTTCATAGTATCATGAAATATTTTTGCATTACATATTTATACATGAGTATATGATAGAAATACATGCATTCGGGACCCATAGAAAACATAGAGAACCCACTCAACCACCACCCATCATCTCCATTTCCACCTCCATCTCCACTCAGGTCATTTCTCCACCGAATTTCCATCGACGGCCATCCATTCTTGCTTAAGTGTGAAGCAAAGAAGTATCTGGAGGAAGGAGAGGCTAGTTGGCCACCATGGGGGGCCGGCCGGCCCCACCACTTCGCGGCCACCCTGCTGCTGCGCCGCCTATGAATGGCACTCCTCCTAGCTGCTTGCTCACGACCTCACACACACTCACAATCTAGCATCCAAGTTTGAAATTTTGAACCCCCAAGTTCGTAGTTTGGAAATCCACTTAATAGAAGTGTTGTTGGGGTTAGAAAAGTTGAGAAAGAGTAAGAGTGAAAGTGCTGTCAAAAATTTAAAGAAGAGAGAGGTTAAGAGTGGAAGTGCTATTAAAGTTAAGAGGGAAATAAAAAGATTAGGGTGAAAGTTTTGCCAAAATCTAGATTAGAAAATCCATTAGGCAATCAAGGACGATGAATTCTCGGATGACTAACCCTCGGACGATTAACTTCTGGACGGCTAACCGCTGACTTTTTATTTTCCTAATCCATTCCACAAGTTGTGTTGTCTGTTTATTTTGTAGGAAGATGTGCAAGTTCATAAGCAAGCTCAAGCGTGTGGCATCGTTTTGTTCTACGAGAAGCTCTTCTTCCTAGGGAAGTGCTGACATGTAAATCGATGTTCCATCTTCTGCTGTCGAAGCGCCGCCGTAGTCATCCTCAGCTGAGAAGAACATTCTCCCAGAAGAGAAGCACCTGAAGTTCCGGAACAAGACGGAGAAAGACATCTTCAAGCAATTGAAGATCCAAAGGTTCATTCTTACTCCCTCCTATGATCTAGCCCTTCTGCACGCAATAGGTATGGACGCTGAATTTGAAATCATATTTAGAACTGTTGGATGGGAAAATATTTGGCAAATTGATGAGCCGGGGTCTAAACTCTTAACATTGGAATTTCTATGCACCTTGCAACCCACTGATTCTGAAGTTACATTTAGATTGTTTGGGAAAGATTTTTCTATCCCTTGGAAGTAGTTTAGTTAGCTTCTAGGATTTAATGCACAGTGTGTAAATGATGTAGACTCTACTCTGCAAGATTATGATAGAGTGAAATTTTGAAGAGAAATAACCAAATAACCCAATTGTCACTGTCCTCACACTAGTGATATCCATCACCGTACCCTGCACTTCATACATAAGTGGCTAGGATTTTCTTTATTTCCTAGAAACAATTTTCGCACCATAAGGATGGATGAACTTAAGTTACTTTATGCCATGGTTAAGAGAAGGAAAGTTTCACTCGATAAGTTCATGATGAATCAATGGAAGGAAGTGTTTGAGCTTAAGGGAGATGTTGGGTGTACCTCTTTGGTCACTCGCATTGCCCAAAGTTTAGGTTTATTGAAAAATGCTTCACTTTCTTACATTGAGGACATTGATCGCTGGTACATTGATTATGAATATTTTCTCAAGGCTCACATGCTAAAAAAGAACAATAATGGTCAACTTGTCATGATGTATCTGGGATATACAACTAAGATTCCGTTGCCAGACAGGAACCTTGGGTTGTATGCGATGAATTCTTGTCTTTGATTTACAGGTCAAAGAAGCAGCGCCTCGCAGAATTGCTTCTATGAGAATAACTCGCAACCCGTAGCCGAGGTACTGTGGTGATGACCCAATTCCGGAGGGACCAACTTTCAACAGCTATGCAGGCTGGGATCAGCTGGGATCTTGCCGTATGTACCAGCCCGTGTTGATGGTAGATAAGTGTCAATTTTAACCGTCAACGAAACATGAAAAGGACCTAAACATAATTATCGCTTAGATATAGGGGTTTTACTGACATAATTCCATAAGTTTTGGTGAATGTCTATTTCTGCAGGGTGTCAGTTGAAAAGAACCAAAGAAGGCCCACATGTCAGGTTTACATAGAGACAAAGGGGCTACACATAACTTTTCTATAATCTGGAAGGTACGAGAAGACTCTGGAAACAAACGGGAGGCAAAACAGCCTCGGAATCCGGGTAGCTGCCCAAGGGGTGGGGCGCCCGCCACACCTACAGAGCCAATCAGGCTCCGTCTCACGGATCATGCCTCCACTGCCTTTGAGGATCAATAATAATCATAGATTAAGGATGGTTTGATCCGAGGGCTATGGTGCTTCCTAGAGGGCTATATAAGCAAGACCCCTGGCCCCTAGAGGAGGCATCCCCATAAACCCTAATTTCATTATCTCTCAGGTAGGATGAGAGGCAGAGGTGTCCCATGAAAGGATGACCTCTCCTCCCTAGAGAATTAGGGCTAGACATTCCAACGTAGTAGATTAGATCTAGATGGGAGTTAGGGAGAGCGGAGCTACGCTCCGGTTCTGGAGAAGTCTTCAGAGATTTGGTATGTCTTTGTATCTATTCTTTACAAGACTTATGCTTTATATATTTTCATCTTCTCTATTTACTTTATGCCTTTATTATGTATGGTTAGTATAGTTGTTATACCTTGGCATGGGATCTTAGCTCGTATTGAGTGCTTTAGTTATTGCGCATAGCTAGAGTAGTAATCGATAGTTTAGGCATGGTGTCCAGGCTATAGGTTACCTGAGGTTGCGCTCAACCACACAGTTGTGGTAGCCCTAGAGGTGATAGCTCTGTAAGGCCTTCGTAATCCACCACGTTCGGGTTGATGTTTGTAGAGCTTTTGGCAACCTTCTCCCGACTACTTTCTTCTCAGTCTCTTTCGAGAGTCGGAAAGGTAATGTTGCTCCAAAGTGTCATGTGTATGATTGCTATATCTATTCATGCTTTAGTTATTAAAGAACCAAATTAATAGAGAAGTACATAGGAACCTTGATCTCTCCCATTGTCCTCTCACTTTAGCTAGCTACTCATTTATCCTAGAATTCTCCTATGTGTGCTTTTATTCATATACCTATCATATATCATTTACCCCCTGCTTTAGTCTAGTTATTGGTTTACTAAGTTAGTAGATACATGATGGTGAATTATTAGATTCTTTAACCCTTGCTTCCCTGTGGTAAAATATAAATAACGATACCTGGTTTACTCCTGTAAAATGCTACAATGGTATATTCTGTGCGCTTGCGGAATCCTTCATATTTTAGTTGCACTTAATTTCTACCAACAGCCCGATCATGCTGGTTGGGAGCAGCCCGCTCCTCAGCACTCTAAGAGCTCTTGGCAGTAGGGCACAAGTGAGCAAATGGCAGTATGGCAACTTCGACTACTATTAGCAACAGCCCTATGAAGAAGTTTCAAGCGGCCACCAGGGAGGACGTATGTCCTTCTCTACTTGTGGCTATCATGATCAGCCAATGGGCTACCAAGACCAGCAGATGGAGCATTCCCACCTCGACACCAGGTTGACAACCATAGAAGAAACGCAGTAAGGCATTCAGAACACGCTTCACCAGCACTTCCAGTGGCAAGCAGAAGTGGGCGATCGCATCACCAACATTCAGCAACATCAGCAGCAAGAAAATGAGAACTAGAACTATCTGTTCCAGAAATTCAACTTCGACCCGCCATTCTGATCGACTACAGCAACACCCAACTTGGGGGAGGAGGATCCCTCATTATCTAAGGTAAGTTTTCTTTTCTAGTATTTCATTTCCTTTTATTTATTTTTCAAGTTTGTCTTTATTAAAAAAATGATGAAAACCAAATAAAAAGAGTGTGTATAGAGTTTGCTTTAATTTTATGTTTAAGAGTTAACTAAATAAAAAGAACTTGAAGATGAATTCTCATAATGGAAATGATGAATAGTTACTCTGTTATAATTCCTTTTAAGTACCTAGTTTTCAGCCTTGAATTCTCCTGAATTTTGGATATAACTGTTTTGACATTAGAATTTGCTCTAAACTTGAAACTCGTGGGTAGCATTGATCTAAGTCTAGGTAATTGACGGATATGATATGTGAAGGTCTGAACTGCTATTTATCTTGTTCCAAGTGATACTAAGTTCTAGAGATTTCTTTTAAAAAAATATAAAAGGCAATATGATGAGTTCCTATATGACAAAGCTTAAATTACTACCAGAGCCAAATATGTAGATATTTAGATTAGGAAAACTACCACTTACATATGCTACTTGTTTTGCATTGAGTTTGGTCAAGCTTTGTTGATCCTTATGAGAGGTTTGTCATACTCTAAAAAATCAAGATCATGTACACACCACCCACATTTGCACTATTACTACACTGGGGGTAGGCGCACAAACATGCTTTCCATCTAGATTCATCTAAAAATGTTTTGCTCCTACACTGGGAGTAAATACCAAAAATATGTTTGATAGGTTTTCTACTAAATAAATGCTCTAAGTTTTTATTGCTATCTCTCAAAAGTTTTGTTGCAGAGAAGAGGCATAGGCTATGCAAGAGTTATTCATAAAAAAGGAGAAGAAGAAGAAAAAGAGTTAAAAATGGACAGGTGTCTGAGATATGTAAAACAATGGGTATTTAGATGCCCGCCTGAAAAAAAGATGAATAAGATAGCCCATATTCTCTTGCAAATATTTTTAAGTTTCAAAAGAGAGATATGTCTTCAAGGAGCATAGTAGAATTAGGTTAGCCACCATATATTCCACACACATGCACATCTTGATTTGATTGTATGACTCAACTCTCTTTGGATTCGTTGTTTGACTTTATAATATATGCATTGCGAGTATGCTCTTTCATGTTATCACCATTCCTATGAGTTTCACATAAGCCTTAGTTATAGGAAGAGAAAGGCATAACATTATTTTTGCCTTGGTGAGGATCCACAAATACCATATATTTTGAGAGACTTTGAGAGTGTCATATAATGGAATCTCTGAGTTTTATTTTAAAAACTTGCAAAAACTCTGAAATAATGGTTGAGCAAATAACATGAGACATAGTGCCTGACTTGATCATTCTGTCTTTCAATTGCTCAAGACCCAAGTGAAGGCTACATCCCCATGGTTAAAGGTAATATGGGTAACTTTGAAAGTTAGAACAGTTTGTTCTAGTCCGGAGGAGAATTCTAATTTGAACGCATGTGTACTTTTGAAGAGTGAAAACATTGTAGCAACTCCTGATCCATTACTAAGTTTGGCATTGCTCAGGGATGAGCAAAGGTTAAGCTTGGGGGAGTTTATTGACGGTAGTTACCATCCATCATAAACCGTCAATATAACTTGAAATCATGCATGAAAATGATCACCAACATAGACTTAGGGGTTTAAACTGATAATTTCCATGAGTTTTGATGAATCTTTGTTTTCAGCATGGTTTATTTAGAAAACCATCAAGGTGGATTGAATTGTCAAATTAAATCGCAATTATCCACGAAGAAAATATCATCAGAAGGTTCTAGAGGACTTCGGAAGGCGCCCCTCGAAGCAAAACCTTGGGAGGATGACATGTGGGGCCGGCAGGCCCCACCTGCAGGCCAGTGTTGGTATTCCTTAACACAAACAGAAAAAGATTCCACAAGTGCACCGAATTACCATTATAGCTTTCACTCGGTGGTATTCAGGGTATCATATTTCCATAGGGAACGAAAGTACTTCTAACTAATTCATCCAAGGACAACAAAATGATAGAGTTGGAATAGGTAGAGATGGATTCCTATGGCTTTTGGGTCTAAGGATAGATAAACTTTACTCCTACTTACTTGCTTCGGGCACCGGCTTACGCGTGGTCTACCAGGCGTATTCGACCTGTAGCTCTACGTCGTATCTGAACATGAGGGATTACAAAGAAGAAAGAACGGACAGGCTATCACCACCTGCTGCCTACCCCTCAACCGAAGGATACGAGGCAAATGAAGGTAGCCTCTAGCCTAGACACCACGTCTACGCTATCGACTACTACTCTTGTGTGTACACAAGGGTTATCCGTCTTTATCAGGGCCCTTCTACTAGAGCATCCACCATGGGGACGAACGACGATCCCGGAAACAAGTAAAAGTATAGCTTAACTAATCGATAGACTTTGTAACCACAAGAACCACGAACACTTACTTAGTGGGAGAACCCGTTGAGGTACATGTGTCCGCCGAGGTACAAGCTCGGGGAGACACCGACAAATCCGGCTCTTCCCCGTACTCTCCCTCACATCTCTCCCAACTAACTCTACTAGCTAGCTAGGGCCTAAGCCCTTGGAATGATGCTCAAGTGTGGTGCTCTTCTCCTTGGTGTGTTGTTCCAATGAGGGAGGAGAGAACCTCCTTTTATAGGTGGAGAGGAGGGGGCTCTTTGGAAAATGCTTTCTCCCCTCATGGAAGGTACCAAACTGCCTCCAAACTGCCATCATGGTGCACTGAACCTGGACATAACCTGGTAAATTATCACAAAACTAACCAATTTATACAAGATCAAGCATGACGTCCCTGCTTACATGTTGACACACACAGACTTGAGCTCATATAAACCCGGTAGTCCATCGGTATCACGAAGGATCTCGAATCATTGCCAACATACAATCAAGATCGTACATGATTCAACATACATTACCACATGTTACAACAAGTTCACAAATAGTTCAACATACATCGGAGTTTAAGTAAAGTTATTACAACCCAAGTTCAAATATAGCGGAAGCAACATAGTTTTAAAACCAACACCACACATAGTTCAAATACATGCCAGTTCAGGGTCATCTCCAACAAAAGCATCATAGGTAAGACAATATAGAAAGACCATGCCATGGTCTCACTCCTCATCCAGAGCGGGATAGAAGTAGTTCTTGCAGTAGCCATGATACATGGTACCACCTGCAACAAGTGGGAATAAACCCTGCGTACGAGGGGTACTCAGCTAGACTTACTCGTCATAAACCAAAAATAATGTGAGACCAAGGAGTATACAAGTCTTTATAAGTGGAGCTAACTTGACAATATTTTGCATAAAAGCAATGGCAATACATGTCTTGGTATTTATTTTCTTTAGCAGCAAGTTATGCCTATTCAAATTAAGCATGTCTTGGTTGGCACCTGTACTAGAGCAATCACTTGATTTAAGCTAAGCAAACATTGGTAACCACAACCAGTGTAGTAATTTCATATCCACATAACCATCACATTTCATCAGTTACTACAATGAAGAAGCTCAGTCAAGTTTCTCACTATCCGGGAGAGACGACGATTCGAATCGATTACAGCCAGCTGGGTATTTATTCCTAACACAAACCCATGTCCACTAGCCATAGTAGCCTTAGGTCACCTTTAGTACAACTTAGGTCCATTCGTGGGTTCGATCAGCGCCACACCCTTAGGGACTCACCGGTTGCTAGGACGATCAGCCCCGACCTGCCCTTGGTCTCATGTCTGACTCCCCGCACATCATTACTACCTCCTGGGTGCACGCTCTTACAGAACTACTCCCTGCCTGAGTTAAGCTACTCGGCTTCACGGTCGAAACGACTTATCCGGCCAGCTAAGTGAGAGGCATGTGTTCAAAATGATGAGAGGGTCTTCAACGAGCTGGTCTTTAATCGACACAGATGGAATCACTATAAGTCACAACACCAACAAATAATATTCCGCCCAGTCTCCATTTACACAACATCATATGGTTCTTTTCCACGATAGCAAATATAGACAACCATGATCGGATATTCACCTATAGCTCGCAGGTGACAGGAAATCACCCGACTTTTACCAAGCTAAGCATGGCTAAGCATATATTTGATCCTAGACCTATATAGGGCTCAAGGTATATATATTCTAGACAAGAAGATATATGCATCAAGTTTTTCCATCCAACTCCTACAACATAATGCATCAAACATAAAGAACTCAAATTAGTATTTATAAAAACATAGGAGGCTTAGAATGCTCTGAGGCGTGACTTTCAGAATGGATGCGGGCTTATGATCTGGGCACTCTAGAAGTTCCTCCTGCCTAGTTCTCCTCCTTCTTGACCCTCCTGCTGCTGGGTCTCTGGCTGTTCCTCCTCTTTCCTAGCTTCGAATTCCAGAAGAGTGACTCCCTCCGGTGATCCTATATGCATGTACATGCACATAATAAGGAATAAGAATGCACAAGAGATAAAGTGCAAGTATGATATGATGAAATGCATAAACACACTCATACTTTAGCAACAAGATAACAGGTGATAACAAGATTAGCTTTGCTTTATTTTACTGAGTAAGTGCATATCTCTTCTCTAGTAATTTAAACAAACACTCACCAAGTTCTAGCAACCTAAGATATAGTTGTTCATCATTAGAAAGAGGCCTAAGACCTGCAGCTAACAACTTATCTTAATTAGCTTAAGTATCTATAGACAACATCAAGCTCATGTAAAGCAAACAAGTCACACATTCATGTTAAGCATTCTCTGGATTGCAAGACAGCAGCCACTTGTCCTAGAATTTCTGGAAAGCTTATAAACTTATCTAAAACTTTCTTATTATCATCACAAGATGATTCTATAGTTAACAAGGTCAAACAAATAAATCTTTTAGATTTGTCCAGAGGACAAGCAAACCTAACAGCAAACATCTAAAAGTTATAACTCTCAAACCATCAGGCCTACAACCATGAAATTTTAGGACAAGATAGATGAGCAAGTTATCTACAACTTTGTTATTATGAAGATTCACAACAAACTTCATCTTCATTATGAAAACACCATGACAACAGAAACTATACATGCAGCCATCCAATTGAATTATAGAGAAATAATTAACTAGTTGCATACAACTAATCCATTTTTGGGCACAACCAATAACACGAGCAGATCACATGCATCACAAACACCATAGAAAATATCTTGGTTAAGCACAATTAACTTATTTGCATGCATTTATTAATTTCTTTAGATAATAAGGCGAAATAAAGAACATATATTTCCATAGCACAATAAATTCTGAGAAAACTACAACAGCCTATACATGCTTACAATAGTCTACTATATAAATTTCATGCCGTTTGGATAAATGTAGCAACCTCTACAAAAAAAGCAACCAGATAGGCTTATAAGAGCATAAATGGTTTAGCTTAGTGAAAAGTGTCAAACAACAGATTTTATATTTTTCTTAGCTTCACCACAATACAAGAACACTGTGTAAATAATTTCATGCTTATAGGTTACATATATTTACCACAATAAATTGCACAAGAAACTAGCATTTAATCAAGTTAAATAGCAAAGTCATATTCCAAGCATGCTCACTGTAGGTTCATTATTTTTTCTAGCTACAGCATGTCAAAACATGACCAACAAAATTAGAATCACATTTTTCTCATACCCCTAACTCAAGTTATGCATTTTCTAAGTTTATTAGGCATTAAACAAGATAAATATAAACACCATACAAACTGTAGTACATGGAAAGTTTCATATTTTTATCAAATAGTACTCATCAAGATGAAGCTAACAAAATTTGGTTCACTCAAATTGGACACTCCTAGCTCCAGTTATGAATTTTAAAATTTTCAATCAAATTATGGAAAAGAATAAAGGAAATAAACTAAACCCTAAATGCTAAGTACACTCGAAACTGTGCACCAGAGGCGCTGACACGCGGGTCCCGGGAGTCAACTGGCCCCACCGGTCAGTCGCACCAAGGCAAAGCCCCGCTTCGACCGATGAGAACTCACCAACGGCGAGGTCTTCGGTGAAACCACCACCACCATCATGCTCCCCTCGTCAACCCGCGTCTAGTGGTGTAGATGGTTGAAGCTAGTTCGGGCTGTGGCTAGGTCGGCGGTGCACATGGTGGCTCGGCAGAGTGGCGTGGCAGCACTTTGGCCTCTTTCGGCCATGGCGAAGCCAGGCTCTAGCGGGTCCTAAGGAGGCTAGGGTTAGGGTTTACGGGACGACGAATCCACGGCGAGGTGGATGGCCGTGTGCATGGCGGCTTAGCGGCAAGAGCACGGCAGAAAATATGCCATGTTCTGGCGAGCCGACGATGGCATTGGCCTTAGGCCTTAGCCATAAGCTAGACCACATCCTAGGCTACACCTAATGACAAAAGAGAGAGAGGGAATGAAGGAGCTCGGCTACAGCGAGCTTGCACCTGATTGTGGTCATGGCGACCACGGTGAGCGCATCCGGCGAAAACGGCCTAAGGGCCCTTACCCTTGCTTGAACGACGGCGCTAGCAGGTCGAGGTGAAGGAGGATGGCACTGCAGAGCTGTTGGTGTGAGATATCATTCGAGGGTGCTACGGTTGCAGCGAGCGGGGCCAGCGGAGCTCGGCGGCGGTGCTTGGTGGTGCGGTCCACCTCGGCGAACTAGCGAGAGGAAGAGAGCAGAGCGAGAGAGTGAGAATGGGAGAGAGGAGCAGCATCGCCTCCTCTTTCTCCCCCTGCTAGCCTGACCGACCGGGCCAACGCTGGCGTACGGCCGCTAGGTGGCACTCATGGCCTGGCGCCGGTCGGCCATGACCTAGCCATTTCAAATCGGTCAGTGGCCGATTTAGTCCCGGCGATGCCGACTGACAGCGCGACTTCGAGCTTCATTATCTCCTAAACCGTACGATGAATTGTTTAACTAGTTTCACCATTAGCTAGATCTAAGTTAGTACTCCAACTTTGTTCACAGGAGTTTCATATAATTCCCAACGGTTTTTAAACAAAAATGCTCCAAAGTAGGCTACTTTGAAACTGAAATGCCACTTAGGACTTGGTGAAATTTTGAGGCTCCAAAACAACATTTTGGTCAAATTTGTGGGCTCTATTTGAACAAGTTAGGCACTGAATTAGCTCATGACCCTTAAACAAAGTTTGTTCCACATAAGATGAGCTACAACTTTTATTAAGGGTGTACTATCATGCAAACACTCTAAGCTATTAGTCAAGTTAGGTCAAAGTAGCACCTTTAAAAGGGTATTTTGAAACAAACCAACACTTAGAAGCATTTTTGGACTTAGCCATGAATACAAACATTGTTCTATTTTTCATCCTAAGTGTACATCAATCACTTGTATTACCACTCATGATCATATAGCATATACATGTATAATCAAGCATCACATGTGATAACATATAACACGTGAAACATGTGAAACATTACTAATGAAACATGAGTTGCATGAATGGAACATTGCTTATGCAACATATGAAACATTTCCAATGCAACATATGAAACATCATTTATGCCACATGTTAAACATCCCTTATGTAACATATGAAACATCACCTATGTAACATATGAAACATCACTTATGCAACATTCAAAAATGAAATTCACACGCTCATGCCCATGAATGAGCGAATGATGCTTATGCTCGTGCAATGCAAGTGCAAATGCAAGCTTAACACGTGGGGTGTTACATGAGCCGTCATGGGTAAGGCGGTATCTTTCAACCGACCAAAGATGGGGCCAAACGGGCCCGATTGGAGCCAGTGAGCCCAAATCAGCCCATCTTTGTTAGGCTACCTCCAATGATCATCTGGACTTGGCCCATGATGGTATTCTGCGCAGTTGAGATGTTTGGACTTGGGTTTGGCCTTGTTCTCCACCTCTTTTGGGCCCTGTTTTGCCTGGTTGTGGGCCTTTCTCCATTGGGCTTTTGTAGAATGGTATTTGTGCTTTGTTCTTTTGCACATTTTTAGCCCTTTTATGTGTATTTCCACAAATACCCTCCTACAAATGGTAAATCACCAAAACTCGTGGAATTCATTAGTTGTAAGACCTAATTCTAAGTTTGGTGACCAGTTGTGCAGATACGGGACATGGGAAAATATACAAGGGAAAATTTGTCTTTAGGTTCATCCTAGTCCCCATTCGTACTTTCTACGACAAATGTGTACTGTTGCCTCGCCTTTCCCATGAGAGAGAAGGGAAACAATTTCCACCTTAAAGTTTCTTATGCATGCCTGAGATGCTCAGGCATGAACACATTTCCTCGAAGTCTCGCAGGTGATGGCAGGGGTTTTCATTTTCATGCCCTGAGAAGGGTTGTGCCCGAACCATAGCTTTTAAACTAGGGTGGAGTTCACCGCCAGATGAACGGTTGGGTTTTAATGGTGGCTCAGGGAACTCCCCCTTTGAAGCAGAAGGGTTTGCAAGAGATGTTGGCATCATGGTGACCAAAGGATAAAAATAAACTATTTTTTGTTTTTTTAAAAGAAAGGATACATATACGAGGGCAAACTAGGTTCGAAGAAGACAACAACCGTTTCCCGGCAACGGCGCCAGAAGGCTTGTTGGTATTTCTTAACACAAACAGAAAAGATTCCACAAGCACATGGAATTACCATTGGAGCTTTCACCTAGTGGTATTCAGGGTATCGTATTTCCACAGGGAACATAAGTACTTCTTCTAACTAATTCGTCCAAGGACAACATAAGGATAGAGTTGGAAAGGGTAGAGATGGATTCCTATGGCTTCTGGGTCTAAGGATAGATAAACTTTACTCCTACTTACTTGCTTCGGGCATCGGATTATGCTTGGTCTGCCAGGTGTATCTGGCCTGTAGCTCTACATCATATCCGAACGTGGGGGATTACAAAGGATGAACATGGCTGTCACCACCTACTACCTATCCCTCAAACGGGGGATATAAGGCAAACGAAGGTAGCCTCTAGCCTAGACACCACATCTACGCTATCGACTACTACTCTAGTGTGTATACAAGGGTTATCCGTCTTTATCAGGGCCCTTCTACTAGAGCATCCGCCATGGGGACGGACGACGATTTGGCAAACAAGTAAAAGTATAGGTTAACTAATCAATAGGCTTTGTAATCAGAAGAACCACGAACACTTACTTAGCGGGAGAACCCATTGAGGTACATGTGTCCTTCAAGGTACAAGCTCGGGGAGACACCGACAAATCCGGCTCTTCCCCGTACTCTCCCTCACATCTCTCCCAAATAACTCTACTAGCTAGCTGGCTTAAGCCCTTGGAATGATGCTCAAGTGTGGTGCTCTTCTCTTTGGTGTGTTGTTCCAATAAGGGTGGAGAGAGCCTCCTTTTGTAGGTGGAGAGGAGGGGCTCTCTGCAAAATGCTTTCTCCCCTCATGGACGGAACCAAACTGCCATCAAGGTGCACTGAACCTGGATGTAACCTAGTGAACCATCATGGGCAAGGCGACATCTTTCAACCGACCAAAGATGGGGCCGAACGGGCTAGATTGGGGTGCGGCAGCACCGCACCACTAGTGAGCCCAAATCAGCCCATCTTTGTTGGGCTGCCTCCAATGATCTTCTGGACTTGGCCTATAATGGTATTCTGCACAGTTGAGAAGTTTGGACTTGGGTTTGGCCTTGTTCTCCACCTCTTTTAGGCCCTGTTTTGCCTGGTTGTGGGCCTTTCTCCATTGGGCTTGTGTAGAATGGTATTTGTGCTTTGTTTTTTTGCACATTTTTAGCCCTTTTATGTGTATTTCCACAAATGCCCTCTTGCAAATGGTAAAGTACCAAAACTCGTGGAATTCATTAGTTGTAAGCCCGAATTCTAAGTATGTTGAGTAATTGTGCAGATTTTATGTTAGAAATTGGTGGTTGAAAATGTGAGTTAAGGACCGCCAACAGCCGGCCGGTCCCGTGTCCCCACTTGGTAGCCTCCGCTTCGACGTCGGTTCCTCCACCACCTCCTAGATTGCATCTATATCATTTATTCAAGTCAGTTTGATCCAAGGGCTCAGAGTTGACGCTCCAACCTATATATACTAGCCCCTGCCCCCTCCCTAAAGCATCAGTCCATAAGTCAAGATTTTCAGAGAGAAGAGAATAGAGCTCCAATTCTTCAAAGTTCTAGTATAGTCTAGCTAGCAAGATTTAAGTAGAGTTTGGGCTATTGCTCAGGATTCCGGATTCACTGCCTGAAGGCCGGTAAAGCCATTGTATCCCTTTATATTTTGACTTTGTGCTACTTCAATACTATGTTGCTATTTATTATGTTCCTAGTTTGCTCTAGTTATATGCTTGATATAGTCATGGTTGATGATGAATTTATGCATATGTTCGCAAAGCGCTTAGCTCAATACTCGAGTGAGTTAAGTGGTCGACATTATGTAAGCATGGTGCTTAAATGTTGTTTACCTGTGGATGCACTCTACTCTCCTGGTCATGTGGTAGATCATGAGTGTGACACTCTCATTGAGTCCTTTGTAGTCCACTCCCTGTTTGTAGAACAAGTAGAACTCGATTGCGAAGGGAGACAAGCTCTGTTCTTGATCTTCCTTAGTAATGTTCCTTATGCATAGATAGAGAGTTAATTATGCTATAGATGAAAGTGTATATACTTAGGTGTACAAAAGACTTAGTAAATAAGGAATGACTTAGGAATCTTTTGCTCTTAATTAATCTTCTACCTAGCCATACTACATTTATGAGTATCTATTCCTATCTCTGGATTACTATCAATGCCTTACACTGATCATTTATTTATTATTTGACTTACCCCTGCTATAGCGTGAGAGTTAATGATCTTGTCATAAGTATGCATATTTGTTAATATCTCTTGCCACCCCATCGCTCCTCCTTGTGGAAAATATAAATAACAATACCTAGTATACTCCCGGGTGAAATGCTACAATGGTATATTATCTGTGCGCTTATGGATTACTTAATATATATATTTACAAGTGTTCTTAATAATTACCAACAACGCATTTTTGGCATCATTGCTAGGGATGACAACTTAGTAAAGAAGTGATGCTAAGAAATACCAACAATGGACCACATGCCTTGGTGCATGGCCTAGGGCCTTTGTGGCTTAGGTAAACAGCGGCTGTCGGGCCTCTGCTAGTTGGGCCAGTGTGGGCCGCCTGAGCGGCTATCTATCCGGTGTCTTGAGATACCCGGGGTATCATGACCCTGACACAATCTTTGGCAAATGGGATAGGGAAATAATTTCCCGCCTTCCAAAGGGTAATATTGTAGCCTGGCCATCCATTCTTCACACCTCATTTAATCATAGCCATTCATTCATTTTTCCCTTTCCCTATCCCACCCCATATATCCCAATATCCAATTGGCACCTATGTATTTTTTACGGTAGGCACTTATGTATTTTAGGAGGTGGGTGAATTTTATGACCGTCTTCATTAGTTGTAGTCTAGGTTATGGCACACGAAAGTCTTAGAAATAGAAATTAATCACGGCTACCACAGTTCAGGGCATCAATCAAGATTGTTGGTGCATGTCTAGTGTTGTCGGTTAGGCAATAGTCCTGTTGTGGTGCGGTTGTTTCCTGATTGCCAAGTTATCAGGCGTGCATATAGATGTACTATAGTTTGACAGCCTCCTGTACTCGCAATCCGGAGGAGAGCCGACAGAGAGACTAGAGCGAAATTCATCCAAGACAATTGTAGGTAAGCCTTTTGTGAAAATATCTACATATTGTGAGTCTGTTGGAACATGGAGAACTCTAAACATTACGAAGAGATACCTTTTCATGAACAATGGAGATCAATCTCTATAAATTTGGTGAGTTGATGTTGCACCATATTATTAGAGAGATAAACCGTGCTTATACCACCAATTCAGATTGAAGGAGAGTTGGACCCAACAAGCCTCAACAACGACGATGTTGGGTATGCCATGGTAATATGTTCAGCTTTAGTGCTAGAACGAGAAATAATTGTTTGGTGTTTAAAAGACCTAAGAAATGAGATTGTTTCCAAGAAAGATGCTGTACCAAGTCCGTTACACCATAGGCCATCATTTTTGGATATTCGAGACACAACCCATCGAACTCCATGGGCATTCTTAACAACCCAAACCAATGAAATGCTACGTCCTAGCAACCAACTACCCGACGACGCACATAGTTAACTACCGGTAAACTAGGTCATCCAAGCGACCGTCAAAGGAGGACACCAATCGAAGAACCCAACTCAAGACATTTATGTTGACCAAAAGAATGAGCCAGGCCATTGCAAGTCTCAACATGGACTCAAGGTCAAAGAGATCAGGTTCTTAAGCTTCGATAGGCGAAACCAGAGTCTATCGGACAGTCCGCCATATCTACTGGATGATCTGATAAAAGTGCAGAGACTGCAGATTGAGTGGGAAATGGGCTGTCATCCATTAAAGGGCATGGCCCACATGTCAGCACGAATTGGAGATATTTCCCAACACCTGAACCTTAGCCCCACTCACTCTCCCCTCATTTCCCTCACACACTCTCTCTCTAGAAGGAATAATAAGAGAAGGAAAGGATGAGCTAGAGTGAGAAAGTGGTGAAGAAGAAGATGGAGAAGGGAACCAAGATTGCAAAGGGTAGCAAGGTCAACACCTTGATCAAGTACTTGAACTTCCACAATCTCTCATCTCATGGTTAGCTCAAGAACTCTCTCTTCTCATCATTTTCTGAGCGACACAGTGGAGTGTCCGTCACTCACGATGAAGCGTCTAGTGAATTATAAAGAATAGTCCTCCAATAAACCGAGAGAGCCTAGTTCATGTCGGATCATCCGTCAGTTCGTCAGACCATCCGTTGGTAGCAGCGAACCTTAGAATCGACTAAGTCCTAAACCTACCGAAGTCTCCATGACCTCCCACAGAGTATCCGCCAACTTGTACAGAGCCAAGTAGAGACATTACATCTCAAAGCCCTGCATAGCGGAGCATCCGTCGCCTAGGACGGAGTGTCCCCCAGTCACAGAGGGAGTGAGTTGGTTCAAGTAATCTACCCAAGTAACCCCCATTGGCCTCGGTCTTGGGGCGTGACACGACAAGTGGGGTATCAAGCAAAGGTTGACTCGCATGTACGATCCTTACAGTAAACCTTCATTGACTAATGCATAATCCTTGAGAAATTGGGTAAAATGTTGGAATTCTACTATTTCGAACAAAACACTAAAGGTGATAGTAACTCTTTCCTAATTAGTCCATTTTAGCCTCTCACCCAGGTCAATTAGAGGTTAATCATTTAAAAGGTTTTGGAAACAAAACATGCTTGATAGAATTGCAAATAATGACTCGGGTGGGAATGATAGGATAACCCAAGTAAGGAGTTGACTTCTGTAGTTGCCCTACGCGTAGTGTATCACAACGATAGGATAGTCGGGAGAGCATTGGCAATCCCAATCTCCTTGTCATCCGGAGGCAATCTTTACCCCTTATCTCGTCAGAAATTTCGATAGTCTCCCTGTATCTTGGCCTTATCTCCTAGTCATAGAACAAGCAGGCAAGCATATATATACAAGACATTCAAGAGACATCACCCACATTACAAGAGATTCACATATATAGTCCACAAGCATGACATAAAGGGTTTATCAAGTCCTTAACCATTCAACCACGACCAATGTAGTGAGATGGCCACCACGATCGGTAACCACACCACCAACCAAGTATCAAGTGTAGCAAAACAAGTATCGTGCCCGAGGTGACTAGGCGACAAGCAAACGACCGGCTCATGTTTTCAAACCATTACCAGAACATAGCCGGGAGGCAAGGATGAGCATCACTGCTATGGAGGCGGCGGCGGGGCTGGCTGCTACAGTGGCTGATGGGTGTGCAACGGCGGAGGAATCGACTGATACGTTGAAGGAAAGATGCCAGTGGTAGGTATGTCGACGAAACCTGGTCGGCAGTCTACCAAGGGGTATGTCCAAGGTAGTGATTTGTCGGTAGACAGGTGTGCAAGCTATGAACTAGATGGTGACGCAAGACACAACAGTGTTTTATCTAGGTTCGGCCACCGTGAGGGCGTAATACCTATGTCTTGCGTCTGATTTGTATTGATGTGTATAATGAGATGTAATGAGATGTATGACCTATCTTCTAGGGGACCCCTTCCTCTCCTTATATACTCTGGAGGAGGAGGGTTACAAGTAAAGTATCCAATTTGGTACTATTACAATGTCTAGTACACCTTGTAGCCTTTCGGTGCACGCCTTGATCTTGTAGGCCAGGCCACCTCAGATGGTGCGGCCCATGTATATCCATGAGGGTATCCGGGGGTATATCCCCCACAAGGTACATTCGAGGGCACTCCTACACCAAAGGTTAAGGGTCAATTTTAGATTCAATGGGTTGGAGTATGTGAGGTCAAATCTAAAAATTAAAAAGGGATTTAAGTTTATACCGGTCGGGGCAGAGCCTGATGTAGCAACTCCTTAAGGGTATGGTGCAGGATGGGGCACTGGAGTTATACCTACAAGAAAAGCGAGCTCAAGTCAAATGGACATAAGAAATTTAAAGTGCGGATGGTGCAATGAGCAAAAACCTAAGAATTGAGTAATATGGAATTACCTAGAGTCGCCGGCTGGAAAACTTGCTAGATATGGGTAGCAAGGTTGTCATGGGACTGCCTAAGCAGTGCAATGTTCTGAGCATTGGCCGCCAGGTCATTACGGACTCCTTGTAGCTCTTTCCTAGAGATGAGCAACTCCATCCTCTTCGCCAAGCTGCGCATTGTGGTCTGTAGAGGGCTAACAAGGTGTTCCTACAAGTAGCCTCGTTCATGCTCGAACCTCTGGTCAAGGCTCCCCTCCATTGGCGCTATCATGTTGTGTGCATGAGCACGAATGTCCTCAAAATATGGATTAAGGAAACCGGTTGGAGGCACCCAACCACCCTAACCCGCAGCACCTGCATCCCTCCTATGACCACGAGTAGCACCTCAAGTTGAAGACTCACCTCCCTCAGCTGAAGGAGCCTAAGGCTAAGGCAAGACCTTGGTGAAGAAATCCTTGTCATTGACACGAGGACGGAAGGACTTGTGCACTATTTCATCAACACCCTAAAAGCTGCCTTGAATTTGACCAGCACCATGATGTAGGGCTGGTGACCCAAGGAACCCCGCACATCATGCTTACACCACATCAGCCCCTCAACAAGGAAATCAACCCAGTTCACCTTTGTGCCATCTAGGATGCTCTTGATGGCCACATAGTACTTTTTGTAGATAGCATTAGTGTTACCGACCTTGGGCAACAGAGTATAGCAAAGCATCATGTTTAGTACACTTGGTTCCATTGCCAGATCCTTGATCTTGCCAAACTCAAAGTTCGGAGTCACATAGAGCTGAGCCACCTCACTCTTCTTCTTCACCTTAGGAAGCTTTTTTTAGCATTTCACCTTAGGAAGCTTGTTCATCTGCTCTTCCTCCTTCATGGTATGGTAATCAAGCCCGCACACATCTGCGAATTCCCCAAAGGAGGCCTTATACTTGCCCTTCCCAGTCATCCACTTGATTGTTTCCTTCTCATAGTTCACCTCCAGTGTGGAGTAGAACTGTCAAACCATGACTTCCAATTGTGATAGAATATCATGATCTTCTCCAACCTAGCCTCCTCAACTTTAGACAGTAAACCCTAAAGAGGCTCATACTTGCTCATGAAGTCCCAATCCACCCACTTCTAATTCTGCACATGACGACCTACTCGAACCTACCCCAGAAGAGGTCATACTCGTCGTGAGTATGAAAGAAAGCATTTGGGAAGGATTGTGGCTGGCTGAACTACTTTAGTTCACTGGCATCGTGGAAGGCTTTGAAGTGATCCTCTTTCCACCTCCTCGGATGAGTGGGCAGACCTGATACTTCGATGGGGGATACAACTGTCCTTGGGTTGCATTCCAACCCCTCATCACTGGACTCTTCCTCTTCCTCAGCAGCCTCCTTACCCTCACTGTCCTCCTCATCATCACTCTCATCACCACCATCACTCCCTTTTTCCTCCTCCTCATCATCACTGCCATCTCCACCACTCTCGGACGATGATAGAGATTGTGAAGGCGAACTTGAAGGTGATGACGAAGGCGATGGCTGTTGCCGTGGTGGAGCTGGCTGATGCCATGGTGGAGCATTTGAGGCACTCTTGGACCTCGCCCTGTGTGGAACTATCTTCTTGCTCCCTATCTCCTCCTCGGCATCATAGTCACTGTCCATTGGACCATCGCTGTTAGGAACCAGACATCTGCTACCACCAAGATCCCTCCTTGGTCTCTTTTTCTCCCTGCCACCACTAGGGAGATGGAGAACCAGAGTATACCTATGAATAAGAAGAAGGTAGCAAGGGTTAGCAAAACTAGACAAGAGTGAGCAATGATTGACAATGATTGGATTAAAGAAAGTAAAGATAAAGATTTAGGGCAAATGCGAGTATGGATACGAGAACGAGGTAGCAATGCCATATACAACGTATACACAAGATCACTAGTACATCTAAAGGGTATCTACAAAGTTGCAACAACAAGTTGAACAAATCTAAACTAAGTCAGAACTAGATAGAGACTGATGGAGCATCCGTCAAGGTCCGCGAACCATCCATTAGTTCAATAGCAAGTAGAAATAATCACGACAGAGACCAACTAGACACTACCGGAGTATTCCGCCAGATTATCAGAACCTTCTGTCAAAGGACAGATTTTACACAGAGAGCAAGGACACGCTACAGGCTGACTAACAGATCATCCACAGGGTTCATGGACCATCCATCAAAGAGTGAATAGAACAACATCTCCACAATAACCGATTGATGTTCAATCCACAAAATCTCATGATTCAACCAACACCAATGCATCAAAACTTGCATAGAGGCACATCTAAGCATACTCTACAAGACCCCTAAGAGGGATATGGAGTAACCCTAACCATTGCATAGATCAGACCAACCCTAGCTTTTCAACCATGGAGAAAAAGATAAAAGCAAAAGGAAAAAGGAGCTTACTCAACGCCCTGCATCTGGGAGAAGCAAGTGGTTGGGCACGTGACCGAAGGAGTCGAGGAAGAAGCATCCAAAAGATGGTGTTGCGGAGTGGGCAGCAACGTGGGTGTGTGTGCGTGGGTGACCAGCGGGTGGAGAAAAGAAAAGGACATGTCCAGAGGGCTCTCAGCCTATATATAGCCTGATTTTATCGGACAGTTCGCGAGGACGGCGGAGTGTCCGCCAAATGGATAAACCCAATAGTTAGGGTTGGATTCAAAGATACACAAGAGAATCCATGATGGATTTTGGACCATCCATCAGAAATCAGCAAATTTTCTAGTGATTATAGATTCCCAAGAAAAGAAGGAAAGTTTTTTGGAAAAGATCCTCAAGTAAATCCAGAGCAACCACTTGGCAAGCTCGAGGACGAGCTTAAATTCAAGTGGAGGAGAGTTGTAACGACCCGAGTCCGTTACACCATAGGCTATCATTTTTGGATGTCCGAGACATAACCCATCGAACTCCATGGACATCCTTAATAACCCAAACCAAAGAAATGCTATGTCCTATCAACCAACTACCCGATGACGCACAAAGTTAACTACTGGTCAACTAGATCAACGAAGCAATCATCAAAGGAGCACACCAATCAAAGAACCCAACTCAAGACATTTATGTTCAAAAGAATGAGCAAGGCCATTGCAAGCTTCAACATGGACTCAAGATCAAAGAGATCAGGTTCTTAAGCTCATATAGGCGAAACTAGAGTCTACCGGACAGTCCGCCATATCTACCAAACCATCCGATAAAAGTGCAAAGACTGCAGATTGAGTGGGAAATGGGATGTCATCCATTAAAGGGCATGGCCCACATGTCAGCATGAATTGGAGATATTTCCCAACACCTGAACCTCAGCCCCACTCACTCTCCCCTGATTTCCCTCACACACTCTCTCTCTAGAAGGAAGAACAAGAGAAGGAAAGGATGAGCTAGAGTGAGAAAGTGGAGAAAAAGAAGATGGAGAAGGGAACCATGATTGCAAAAGGTAGCAAGATCAACACCTAGATCAAGTACTTGAGCTTCCACAATCTCTCATCTCATGGTTAGCTCAAGAACTCTCTCTTTCTCTTCTCATCATCTTGAGATCAATCCCTAACCCTAACTCAAGTCTTCTCTCTTGCATGGATGGATCATGAGGATTACTTGATAGGAAGCAATCCAAGGACAAGAAGAAGTCTCTCCCTTTAGCTTAGAAGCAAGGATGACAAGTTTTGGATCTTCAACCTTGATGATAAGGAACTCATCAAGGGCCCAAGCTAAGTTTCCATGCTCAATCTCTCTATATCTTATGGGTTTTTCTCTTAGTTAAGGAATCACTAGTTACACTAGTTAACCTAAACCACAACAACCCTAGGACTTTCACCTAAGAACCCAAGAGCATAGGTTCTATCACCCTTCTAACAGAGTGTCCGTCATTAGGACGGAGTGTCTGTTGATCCTGAGTCTAGCCACCAACAACCTAAGTTACCTTTTGAGTGACACAACGGAGTGTCCGTCACTCATGGCAGAGCATCCGGTGAATTATAAAGAATAGTCCCCTAGTAAACTGAGAGAGCTTAGTTCATGCTAGATCATCCGTCAGTCCGTCGGACCATCCGATGGTAGCAGCGAACCTTAGAATTGATGAAGTCCTGAACTTACCAGAGTCTCCTTGACCTCCCATGGAGTATCCACCAACCTATACAGAGCCAAGCAGAGACATTACATCTCGGAGCCCTGCATGGCGGAGCATCGGTCACCTAGAATGGAGTGTCCGCTAGTCACAGAGAGAGTGAGTTAGCTTAGCTACCAAATAATGCAATAGCAGAGCCATAGTTAGATGTCTTTTCCTAAGTTCCCAATCAACTCCGAATCTCTTTATCTATCATGCAACCGTTTCTAATTCTCAGATCCTCTCTTTTTAGGTTCGGTTATCTCATCTTGTAAGGATCGTGTGTGAGCCGTCACCACTAACCGGATCTTCAGGAATCGGCAGCATTATCAGGCAGGCACCCCACTACTATGAACCCTATTTTGGATACTTATGAAGTTCCATTATGAGTCATGCATTTCATGTGAGTTTGGATAGTAATCTTGTTCATCTTGCACTTAGAGTCACTCATGGATCAATTAGAAGCCTCTCACCTAAACAATGGAGATGGGAACGCTTAATTGCTTATTACTTAGTTGCTTAGCAACGGTAAATGTCGAGCATGAGAAGGGAACTCATACTCACGCATGTAGGATGCTACACTTGGATAATTAATCACTAAAACCAATGAGAGTACTACTTGATTTACTTTCCTAATCTGGATAGGATTCACTTCACTTAAGGTTAAAAACTTGGATACCACTTTGGTAACTTCTCTCGTGTGAGGGGTAGGTCGCTGTGAGTGTGGGGATCTCAAGCGATGTAGCTCGTGGAGTAGTTAAGGACTGTTTATTGGGATACATGAGTCTGAGTAACCACCAGTACAGACCACATGTTGCGGATGGGGTCGACAAGCCAAGTAACTAATTGCGACTAGTTTATCCGTGAAACTAGCAAGGGGGTGGCGCCGGTCGGAAATGTCCGGGACATTGATCGGTGATGGGATCCTAACACACAGGTATGTTAAGCCTCGGGTCCAATGGTTCCTGAATAAAGAAACCCCATGACCAACCCCTTCAGGATCACCCAGGGGCTTAGGGGCTATGCCCATAGGGCATGCTCGCGCACACCCTCTGATGAAGAGATCTGGCCGAGCCTGACTCGACCGCAGCTTCTGCCTGGGGCTCAGGGGCTTCCCCGAGCCTTGGACTCTAGATCTATGGCACAAGCAAGCCCGGTCCTTGGCTCCTGCCCAGCTCAGGACGCCAGCCAAGGTCGGGCATAGGAAGACAAGCCCCGAGCTACCGATGCTCGAGGGCTCCTCAACATCGCTCCCCAGGTGAGGCCCTACCAACTGTTCCTCCGATAGGGTCACATCCGGGACGTGACACAAGAAGACAAAGCTTCCTATAGCCTTCGAGGGCTCGTGGGCTTCTGGGCCCATGTGGCAGCCCTTGGAGCCAACCACTTCCGCCACTAAGAAGACTCCAGAAGGTCTCACCCAGGGGAGGCCGGTCCAAGCTGACACCGCCTGACACACAGAGTGTCAAATCAGAGCAGCCGGATGACGCCCAAGGCTTCTTCGGCTCCATGACACTGCCACGGTCAATGACGCATCACTGCAAGACCCTCCTGGACTCCGGTGCACATAGACCATAGGCTAAACCCCCAAACTACCATGTACCCAACCTATCTTGTTATATAAGGGATAAGGTCGGACCTAGAGGGGGAGGATCCTGATTCGATCACCAGAGACTCCATTCCATTCCATCCACCTCCGCTCTGCATAAAGAGCAAGGCAACCTGAAGAGGGGCACCAAGAGCCTCTCCTCCACCGCATCCCGTCATCTTCCTCCTCTCCGATGGGGAGAAGGCTCCACCGGCAGTGAGGCAACCTTAGGATTAGCACCGAGCTAACCCTCTACCAAATCTTCTTCCTTTACACCGTTGTAACCCCCGATTTTGGGTGCACTTGAGTATAAGGATCATCAGTTGCTGGACATAGGTACTGAACTGGCCTGAACCAGGATAAACCGTTGCATCTCCCCTATGTGATTCATGTATTCCTGAGTCCACCCGAGCCACCGGAGACCTGTACTCTGACACCGACTCGAACAACATGCTTGCTGTAGTTTCAACCCTGCGACAGTTGGCGCGCAAGGTAGGAGACAGCGTCAAGTGCGATTCTAGCACTACGGTGGCTGGAGCCACCGGCCTCGTTGCTGGAGCAGGTGGCACCGCCCCAGATGGTGGTGTTCGCTTCCTCGGTGAGCTCTTTGTCACGGCCGGCGCCTTCGCTCCGGGCCAGGTCCTCAACTTTGGGACGCCGGCCTACGTCGCTGACTGCTACGATAAGCTTCATCCACTCCACGAGGCTACGTCAGTGGGCAACGAGTCCCTGGTGCCACCTCCTTGGCCAGGACTCTTAGGAGCAGATCTTGAGATTCTTTAAGTCGGTTTGATCCAAGGGCTCACGTTGCAAGCTACGACCTATATATATCAACCCCTGCCCTCCCCCTGAGGCATCAAGTCATTTGAGAAGACAGAAACCCTAATCATCCTTAGAGCTCCACCATATTCTAGGGCATATCTAGTTAGGTTAGGTCTAGAGGGAGGCAAGCAGGCTTCGCTTGGATTTCCGATCTTGTCAAGAGTGTGGTTTGGTATAATTCTTGTACCCTTCTCTCTTATGTATCTCTGTTACTTTTATATGCTTGCTACAATTGTTATGACAATCTTAGTATTTATCTTATTCATGTTCTTCAATATAATGTTCATTGTCTACTTTGATTATATACTTAGTATAGTTTTATTATCATCATATTCATGCATATGTTCGTATAGCGCTCACTCTAAGGATCCATGGGTGACTGGTTGACATTGTGTAAGCGTGGTGCTTATACGTTGTTTATCGGTAGATACACCCTATATTCTGGGTCATGTGGTAGATCACGGACGTGACACTCCCGTTGAGTCCTTTGTAGTCCACTCCCCGATGTAGGTAGCACATAGGATAAAGTTACGAAGGAAGAGCAAGCTCTGTTCTTAATCTCCCTTAGTAGCATCCCTTATGTGTAGATAGAAGATGATCTTAGCAATGATTACTAGGTGTAATTGCACTAATCAAATGTATGCTTTGACTTGTAACTAAGAATGACTTAGGAATTATTCCTCTAATATTCTACCTGACCATGCTAATGCCATAGAATGGAGTACTCTGAGTGATTTATTATTATACTTTATCAATACTTATCATATATATATATATCTTATCCTATGACTTACCCCTGTTGTGAGTAGAATATCAGTTATGGTTTACTTCTCCATCAATAGTATAAGTTATCAATACATGTCCATGCTAAACCTTCCCTGTGGTAAAATATAAATAACGATACCTGAAATACTCTCGGGTGAAGTGCTACAATGGTATAATTATCTATGCGCTTGCTGATACCTTTTCATTCATATCTTTATATTCTTGCTAGTCACATGAAATAATAAAGAACTGCTTAGTAGTAATACTAAGTAGAATCATCAAGCATCTCTAGCACCATCACTAGGGATGACAACCTAGTACAAGTAATGCTAGGAGATATAGGTAATTAATAGGTGGCTACTAAAACGAGTGACAAGTTAATAAATACCAACAAGCATTTCTGGTATCGTTGCCGGGGAAGGTAGCTAGATAAAGGAAGTATTGATAAACTTATACTTATTGATGTGATTGAAATAACCATTGACCTCTGCTCAAACAGGGTTACCCTTGTTTTGTCTACTTGTGTATCTTATGTAGGGTAATGTATGTTTGGTTTTAACCTTCCGACAAACTACATTGAAGATCTAGAAGAATTAATCAGGAGAACTAGAGCTAAACTCAAGACAGTCTCAGCTTTAGATTTGAAAGACAACCAGATAAGGCGAACCTTAACACCAGAATTTGAAGCCATGGCTGACAAGACTCTCTGCGAATTCTCTGCTCCAACCACCGCCAACATCTGCACTGGACCAAAAACTAATATAGGAGACAATGGATTCGAGCTCAAGCCAGCTCTCATCAACATGGTGAAAGCCAGCTAGTTTTGTGGGAAGGCACATGAAGATGCGAGTGCATATCTCCAACACTTCCTGGAGATCTGTAGCACTTTCACCATCAAAGGAGTTACCAGAGACGCCATACTACTTCGCCTCTTCCCATTCTCACTCTTGGGGAAGGCGATGCAGTGGTTCTATGCCAATAAAGATAGAAATAGTACATGGGCTAACTGCTTCACGGCCTTCCTAGCCAAGTTCTTTTTCATAGGCAAGACCAATGCTCTACGTGGGAGAATTTCAAGTTTTCAGCAACAACACGATGAATCTACCTTGAGGCATGGGAACGCTTTCAAGATTACATAGCAGAATGTCCTCATCATGAGATGGAGAATTAGCTACTCATGCAGATTTTCTACCATGAGTTGACCACTAGTACCCATGAGACAATGGATGCTGCTGCTGGAGGTGCATTATTGTCACTAACACTTCCAGCTGCAACAACTCTTATGGAGAAGATGGCTTTCAACCAAGGTTGGAATGAAGAATGTGTTTAGACCTGCAAGAGAGGTGGAGGTATGCATCAACATAAGGAGGTAGACATGCTATCTGCCAAGATGAACCTGCTGATGAAGAAGCTCGAAGATCGAGCTAATGAGAACAAAGAAGTCATGCACATTCTTGATTCCCGAATGATATGTGAAGAGTGTGGAAACACTTGGCACTCAACGAACAACTACCCTGAAACTCGAGAGGATATGAACTTTGTCAACAACAACTACTGCCGTCCTCAACAGAATCAATTATGGAATCAACAATAGAGGCCAAACTATTAAGGTAACCCTCAAGGTAATAATTATAACTACAATCAACCACCCTTGAGAGAATTAATTGCTAGACAATCTAGACTTATGGATCGGTTATCCAAGAAGGTAGCTACCTAAAATTCTAGAAAACATAAGTAATAGAATGGATAGCTTTGCTTCTGCCATCAAGAACCAGCATAGCTTTAATAAGATGATAGAATCACAAGTAGCTCAACTGGCAGCTGCTGTTCCTTCATCCAACAAAGGTAAGATTCCGGGGTAGCTGAAAGATCTAGAAACTACAAATCTTGTCAATATTCACAATGCAGCTTACTACTACATGGAGCCATCGATGGGAAGGTGGATAGATTATACCTTACCAGAAAAGAAGAGCAATCTAGGGAGACATGTCATCCCCATCGCCATTGGACCTCATAGTTTCTAGGAAGCTATCTGTGACTTCGGAGCAAGTGTCAACATCATGCCAAAGGTAATTTATGAAAAGATTTTAGGAGATCCTTTGTTGTACACAAATATGTGTTTGTAGCTTGCAGATCAGTCACTCTGCTATCCCAAGGGAGTTATTGAAGATGCCATTATTTGAGTGGGACAACCATATGTTCCCATAGACTTTGTGGTTTTGGAAACAGGTGGAGATGAAAGGGCACCCATCATTTTGAGCTGACCTTTCCTAAGCACCACGAAAGGCATCATCTATGAAGACAGTGCCAAGATCTGCTTTACGATTAAGGATAGAAAGGATAAGTTTTCTTTCAAGAACCGCATTTTGCAATCTCCTAGTCATCCACAAAAGGCATACCTGCCTGAAGAGATGACAGTGACCAAGAAGAAGAATAACCAGAGAAGGAGGAAGAACAAGATCAGTCAACCATGAGAAGAAACTGTCAACATGATCAACACACTCTAATCTGAGTATGACTACCTTCTCGCCTCACCATTCCTTGCTAAGAAGGATGATCCTAGCGTACCGACGATTGAGTGTACTATCAGGCAAAGAATCTTTCACAAGACTTTTCTGCAACATTGGATCAGGTGTCAACATAATATCTAAGGTAACATATGAATATTTATTTGGTAATGAACCTTTGTACTCTACATACTGTAGTTACAGATGGCGGACCAATCAATCTGATTCCCTAAGGGAATAGCGAAAGACGTTATGGTCAAGATACACGATCACTATGCCCCTGCAGACTTTATGGTTCTAGACATGGGAGAAGACGAAGAAGATACACCTATCATCTTAGGAACACCGTTCCTCAACATCACCAACGCGATCATCTACATTGGATCTGGACAAGTCCACTTCCAATTCTCTGGAGAAAAGGTACGTTCTTATTTTAATAGTTATACTACTTATGAGCGGCCAAAGAAGAATCATTCTAGGAGGAGACATCTATCGTCCTGATGTCAAGGGAACCAACCCCAATGGAATGAATGGGAAGATGAAGAACTTAAAGAGCCTGAAGAACCTATGAAGGAAGAACCAACTCGGCCAAAGTCAAGCCCATAGACCAAGCAGGTATGGAAAGAGAAGGTGACACCATCACCATCATAAGAAGTACAGTCATCTAGGTTTCCATCATCGAAACCGGATGATGCGCTTGAAGAATGAGAAAGATAGAAAGGTCCTGTCTAGAGGACCTAAAAATCTGAACCCTCGCCGTGAGGTAACATCGGTAGTTATCCATATTTACTTTTTACCATTGCAAAAATATTATTTTTCACTCTAGCATATTTACTTTTCTGTATTAGTATTGAAAATAAAAATCTTATCATTGCATTATAAATTCTAAGCCCCATGTGAATAAATCTATGGTGTAGAAGCCTGCTAGAATATTCACCATGGTGGCATAAAAATAACAATATCATGCATGCATTATATTTGGAAAATCCAAAAACACTAAACAGACATCCTGCTAAAGACTTATCAATTCGAAAATATTTCTAAACTCCAAGAGTAACTAATCTTCAGACGGCTAACCGCTAACCCTTTCATCCTAATCCATTCCATGAGTTTTGGTGTTCTTCTTAACATTTTGTAGGATGATGCACAAGATCAAGAGCAAGTTTACCCTGTCGACTTCATCTCGCTCCACCCACGAAGAAGAACATCTGCTGGTAAAACTGCTCTAAGAATGACCACAACAACATCCAGCTTGGGGAGGAGCAACCCCCATGTATCTATATAAGTATCACTTTCCCTTTTGTTTGCTATATATAGAAATAAAGAAATAAAAAGATGCATAACAAACTAAAACAAAATAAAAATTTATCTTAGCTATTTATATATATTGTTAAGGTGTGATCTTACATTTTGAAAACAAAATAAAAAGGTGTGTTTAATTTTCTTTAAGTTTGATTTTTAAGAGCTGAATAAAAAGTTAGACTCTGAAGATAATCTTTTGAAATGGAAATGATGAATAGTTGCTCTGTTGTAATTCCTTTCAAGTACCTAGTTTTTAGCCTTCAATTCTCCTGAGTTTTTTTGGATACGACTGTTTTGATATAAGGATTTACTCTGAACTTGAAACTCGTGGGTAGCATATGCTTGATCTAATTCTAGGTAATTGACGGATATGATATGAGATGGTCTGAGCTGCTGTTTATCCTGTTCTAAATGGCACTAAAGTTCTAAAAATGTATCTTTCAAAAAACACAAAAAATTTTATATGATGAGCTTCTATATGACAAAGCTTGAATTCCTACCAGAGCCATATATGATATTTAGACTAGGAAAACTTCCACTCATATATGCTACTTGCCATGCATTGAGTTTAGTCAAGCTTTGTTGATGCCTTATAAGAGGTTTGTCATGCTCTTAAAATCAAGACCGCGTACACACCACCCACATATGCACTACTCCTGCACTGGGAGTAGGCGCAAAAACATACCATTCCATCTAGATCCACCCAAAAATGTTCTATTCCTACATTGGGGGTGAACACAAAAACATGCTTGTTAGGTTTTCGATCTGCCAAATAAATGCTCCAAGTTCTTGTTGCTATCTCTCAAAAGTTTATGTTGCATAAAAGAAGCATCTGGCTATGCAAAAGTTATTCATGTTAGAAAAAAGAGAAAAAGTATTGAAAAAATGGACAAGTGTCCAAGATATATAAAACAAAGGGTACTCCGATGCCCGCCCAAAAAATGATGAATAAGATAGCACATGTTTTCTTGCAAAATTGTTTCCAAGTTTCAAAAAGAGATACATTTTCAAGGAGCAAAGTAGAATTAGGTTAGCCATTACATATATATCCACTATATATCCACCATACATCCGTGCACATGCACAATTTGATTTGATTGTATGACTCAACTCTCTTTGGATCCGAGGTTTGACTTTGCAACATATGTATTGCATGTATGCTCTTTCATGCTTTCTCCATTCTTATGAGCTCCACATAAGCCTTAGTTGTAGGAAGAGAAAGGCATAACATCATCATTGCCTTGGTGAGGATCCACAAATACCACATATATTGAGAGACTTGAGAAGTGTCATACAATGGAAGCTTTGAGTTTTCTTTTGAAAATCTATAAAAACTCTGGAATAATGGTTGAGCAAAGAACTTGAGATATAGTGCTTGACTTGATCGTTCTGTCTTTCAATTACTCAAGACCCAAGTGAAGGCTAAGAAGCTCTATGGTTGAAGATAATATGGGTAAGTTTGAAAGTCAGATCAGTTCATTCTAATCCAGAAGAGAATTCTTGTTTGAACGCATGTGTACTTTTGAGGAGTGAAAGCATCGCAAGAACTCTTGATCCATTTTTGCCGTTCTTTAAGTCGGTTTGATCCAAGAGCTCACGTTGCAAGCTACGACCTATATATATCAGCCCCTGTCCTCCCCCCTGAGGCATCAACTCATTTGAGAAGACAGAAACCCTAATCATCCTTAGAGCTCCACTATATTCTAGGGCATAGCTAGTTAGGCTAAGTCTAGAGGGAGGCAAGCAGCTTCGCTTGGATTCCCAATCTTGTCAAGAGTGTGGTTTGGTATAATTCTTATACCCCTCTCTCTTTTGTATCTACATTACTTTTATATGCTTGCTACAATTGTTATGACAATCTTAGTATTCATCTTATTCATGTTCTTCATTATAATGTTTATTGTCTACTTTGATTATATACTTAGTATAGTTGGATTATCATCATATTCATGCATATGTTCGTATAGCGCTCACCCTAAGGATCCATGGGTGAGTGGTTGACATTGTGTAAGCGTGGTGCTTATACGTTGTTTACCTGCGGATACACCCTATATTCTGGGTCATGTGGTAGATCGCGGATGTGACACTCCTGTTGAGTCCTTTGTAGTCCACTCCTCGATGTAGGTAACACGTAGGATAAAGTTACGAAGGAAGAGCAAGCTCTATTCTTAATCTTCCTTAGTAGCATCCCTTATGTGTAGATATGAAGATGATCTTAGCAATGATTACTAGGTGTGATTGCACTAATCAAATGTATGCTTTGACTTGTAATTAAGTATGTCTTAGGAATTATTCCTCTAATATTCTACCTGACCATGCTAATGCCATAGAATGGAGTACTCTGAGTGATTTATTATTATACTTGATCAACACTTATCATATATATATCTTATCCTATGACTTACCCCTGTTGTGAGTAGAATATCAGTTATGGTTTACTTCTCCATCAATAGTATAAGTTATCAATACAGTCCATGCTAGACCTTCCCTGTGGTAAAATATAAATAACGATACCTGAAATACTCTTGGGTGAAGTGCTACAATGGTATATTATCGGTGCGCTTGCAGATACCTTTTCATTCATATCTTTATATTCTTTCTAGTCACATGAAATAATAAAGAACTGCTTAGTAGTAATACTAAGTAGAAACATCAAGCATCTCTGGCACCATCACAAGGGATGACAACCTAGTACAATGCTGAGAGATGTAGGTAATTAATAGGTGGCTACTAAAACAAGTGACAAGTTAATAAGTACCAACACCTACCTTCAGGAGAAGGCGGACCGCTTTCGATCTCGGCAGGTGGACTTGGAGGCCGCTGAGGCAGAGCTCGAGCACTAAAGGCGGGACTTTGAGTGGTAGCAAGCCGCGCACCCTCTCGGTGACAATGACGACGCTCACACGGGCCCCCCCAGCGACCTCTGCTTCCCTCGTGTGGTGTACAATATGGCAGCTACCGCTTGCCGCCTTGAAGACATCTCTGACACGTCGGACCTGAAGACCAACGAGCCATTGAACGAGGTGAAGCGGTTCCTCCGCGTCGCTCTCGAGCAGCAAGCAGAGAGTTCGGCCTCCCGACATCGCGCCGCATTCTCTCGGCCATCCTGGACGATGACCACCACCAACGGTGACCGCTCTGACGCTCACGCCCCACCGGCAGGGGGAAGCAGCGGCAACACCTCCAGCAACAGCTCAAACCTGCCATGGACTCAGGGCGCCAAGCCTCGGTAGGAGTGAAGCTACGACCTTTCTCCTCGGCATCCCCCCACGTGCCACAAGATCAGCAATGACCACGATGTCCGTGACACCGTCGAGGCCAGACGCCATGCTTAGGTGCAGTCCCGTACCCCTAGGCGACTGGGCGGAGGCCTCACCCTAGATCACTTTGGCCCCCTAGCATTCGGGGCAGCGTTCCTAGCAACCCCCTACTCTAGGCGTTTCCGGCCGCTGTAAGGTCCAAATAGGCTAGAGGGGGGTGAATAGCCTAATTAAAACTTCTACAAGAATTACTTAACCACAAGTTAGTACGAAAGGTGGCGAAGCACGAAGCACTAGCTCTAACTAATTAAGCAAGCCACCTACACAAGTCTAGTACAAGGCTATTCACTAAACACAACAACAACAAGCTAGTAACAAGAAGTAATACGAGAGAAGAGCTTCGAGTGATTATACCGACGTGTAGAGATGAGAAGTACCAATCAATCAGTCACACAAGAGAAATCCTCGGGAAGAGAATGACACAAGAATTTATCCCGAGGTTCACTTGCTTCCCGGCAAGCTACTCCTCGTTGTGGCGATGCACCCACTTGTCGGTTCGCGAGCTAATCAACTATCAAGAGTTGAGCCCTCGGCGGGCGCCGCACAACCGCACACAAGATGGGGATCCTCCAAGCCACGAGCTCCACTAGAGTATCCAATTCGCGAACTCCCGCGGGGAAGGATCAAGAACCCCTTACAACACTTGGTGAAGGCTCCAACAATCTCCAATTGTGAGCTCAATCACCTCCGCTGCTCCAAGCCGTCTACCGTGTCGGGAAACACGGAAGAGTAACAAGAAATCCGCAGCAACTCGAAGATCAAGTGCCTCTAGAATGCAACTCTCAAGCAATGCACTTGAATCTCACTCAATCTCACTCAAGATGTGCAATCAATCAAAGAGATGAGTGGAGGGGTTGTTCTCTAGCTCAAAGGATGTCTCTAGGTCTCAAAATATGCAAGAGTTACCCTCAAACCCCGGCCACCATCTATTTATAACGAAGGGGTACGCAGCTAGCCGTTAGAAACGACGCAGCAGAAATCGCGCTGACCGGACGCTCCGGTCAGGGTGACCGGACGCGTCCGGTCACTACGCGACAGACGTGAACAGTGCTCGTTCGAACTAGCCGTTACCGTTGACCGGACGCGCTCGACCGAGCGACCGGACGCGCTGGTCACGACCGGACACGCCGGTCCCGTGACCCACCGGACGCGCCGGTCAACACCGAGCCGCGCACTGCGAAACACCGACCGGACGCGCTGAAGAAAGGACCGGACGCCACAGTGCCCGCGTCCGGTGGGAGTCCAGTAAGCTCCCTGGACGACCGGACGTTGACCGGACGCGCACCGCGTCCGGTGGTCCTCGTGAACCGCTGTTCGCCTGACCGGACGCGCCGGTCGCACAGTGACCGCGTCCGGTGCAGCGTCCGGTGCCGCGTCCGGTGCACGCAGTGACCTCCGTTCGCCTCCGTTTCTTTTCTGACTTTCGGCGCAAAGGAAGATAGGCATTTCACTTCTCCAAAAAGCTCCGAATCCCGCCTCGCAAGCTCGGCGGGAGGGAGAGAGGAACCCAAACCCCTCTCTACCACTTAAACTCCACCGCCTTCGCAAATGTGCTAACACCACCAAGTGTACACCACTATGTGCATGTGTGTTAGCATTTCACAAACATTTTCCAAGGCGTTATGTTAGCTCTTTACTGGATCCTAAATGCATATGCTCAAGACATTGATCTAGTGGCACTTGATTTCCGAGCTAACCGTGATTGCCCCTCTTGATAGTCGGCTATGTATCCTAAACCCGGTCAATCACTTCTCTACTCATCTTAGACCGGCAAAAGGAAAACCCTATGGTTATACCTTTGCCTTGCGCTCTTAGATCCTTCTCCTTCACTGATCATCATGTCCAACATTTCATGTGCATCTCCACCATGATCTTGCTCATCATTTCATGCACCAAATCATGTGGTCTTGTGGCCATCTCTCCATGCCATTTCCACCTCCATCACATGTTGCTTATGCCTAGCTTAATCACACTTGATACAATAGCATTAGCAACTTGGTGTCATTAATTACCAAAACCAAACTTGGGCTTTCAATCTCCCCCTTTTTGGTAATTGATGACAACCATCACAAAGATATGAAATGAAATCAATTTTCAATTTCGATAGTATTAGCTCCCCCTACATATGTGCTTTCATGAGTTTGGTTCAATTTTGCACATATGTATGGATTTGAATTTTGGGAGAGTTACTACTATCTAATTGATGCTAAGGTATATAGAATGGACCTTTGAAGCGTGATACCAATCGGAGTTGCCTTTATATACCATCCTTAGCATCGATGTAGCTAGACACCACTTGTAATACCTTACTTGTAAAGATCACAAACACTAAAGTACCCCGTGAGATCAACATTATAAGCAAAGGTGTCTAGATACCACTAGTAAAGCTACTCTCAACAAAACATCATTCAAGTTCTATTTCTAGCAAACACCATACAAACATGAATATGAATTTAAGCTTTGCAATGCAACAATTCATCATGTTAATGCACATACAAATGCAACAAACAATTCATGAGCTTGCTCCCCCTACTTGTGTGCTCAATTTTAATTGATCCCTTTCCAAAGTTTTATACTTTCTCTCCCCCTTTGTAACTTTCTCTCCCCCTTGTTTAACTTTTTATCTTTGTGACTTTTCTCTCCTTATCTTTCTCCCCCTTTGTGACTTTTCTATCTTTGTGACTTTTCTCTCCCCCTTTGTCAACAATCACCAAAAAGGTGCCAATTTTAGTGAGAGTTAAGTCAATCAATATAAGGGAGTCCAAATTATGGTTTAATCTAGATCACTTGCCTAGAATATGTAATTCGGTTTGATCCAAGGACAAGCTTCTTCACACCTCATAAAGTATAAGGGTTATCTTGACCATGTTGAATTACACATCATGAGCTCATTTTCTAGATTCAACACTAGGTTTGCAAGCTCACAAACATGTCATATGTTACCACTAGATCAATCAAACATAGAAGCAATAGTGGTACCATATATACATCAAAATCATTTGATTTTCATGAATGAGCCTATTGTCATGCAAATATGTCTATATGTTCTAAACATGTCCTTAGCAAAGTATGGATGATATGCCAAACAACTTTACCTTGCTATGTCGGAGGAGAGGCATGTCATATAAGAATGTGGGGTTGCACTTATTTCAAGTTGGAGAAGTCAAGTATGTTCAATTCATTCTTCAACTTGTAAAATCTCTTCTCATCAAGTGGCTTTGTGAATATGTCGGCTAGTTGATCTTCGGTGCCAATGCTTTCAATGCTAATATCCCCCTTTTGTTGATGGTCCCTTATGAAGTGATGCCTAATATCAATGTGCTTGGTTCTTGAATGTTGAACCGGATTTTGTGTCATCTTGATAGCACTTTCATTGTCACAAAACAATGGCACATTCTTGAATTTGATTCCAAAGTCATTCAAAGTGGCCTTCATCCAAAGCAATTGTGCACAACAACTACCGGCACTAATGTATTCGGCCTCGGCGGTAGATAGTGCAACACTATTTTGTTTCTTTGATGACCATGAAACAAGAGACCTTCCAAGCAATTGACACGTGCCACTTGTGCTCATTCTATCAATCTTGCAACCACCATAGTCGGAGTCCGAGTATCCAATCAACTCAAAATTAGACCCCTTTGGAAACCATAATCCAACATCATGAGTGCCCTTAAGATATCTCAATATCCTCTTGGTTGCTTTCAAGTGACTTTCTCTAGGTGAAGCTTGATATCTTGCACACTTGCACACACTAAACATTACATCCGGCCTAGAAGCGGTGACGTAGAGCAAACTTCCAATCATAGACCGATATTGCTTTTGATCTACCATGTTGCCACTTGCATCAATACCCAATTGATCATTTGTTCCCATTGGTGTACTCATTGGCTTAGCATCTTGCAATCCAAACTTCTTGATCATGTCCTTGATGTACTTCCCTTGACTCACAAAAGTGCCATTCTTCATTTGCTTGATTTGAAGTCCAAGAAAGTAACTAAGCTCTCCAATCATAGACATCTCAAACTCATTAGCCATCATATTTCCAAACTCTTCACAAAAGTCTTGATTTGTTGATCCAAAAATGATATCATCAACATAGATTTGCAACACAAACAAGTCATTTCCAATTTTCTTGGTGAAGAGAGTGGTGTCAACCTTTCCCATCTTGAACCCTTTAGAGAGAAGAAAGTCCCTCAATCTCTCATACCATGCTCTAGGTGCTTGCTTCAAACCATACAATGCCTTCTTGAGCTTGTAGACATGGTTGGGCTTTTTGTCATCTTCAAAACCGGGAGGTTGCTCAACATAAACTTCTTCATTGATGTAGCCATTGAGAAATGCACTTTTAACATCCATTTGATAGAGCTTGATGTTGTGTGCACAAGCATATGCTAATAAGATTCTAATTGCCTCCAATCTTGCAACCGGTGCATATGTTTCTCCAAAGTCAAGACCCTCAACTTGTGTGTAACCTTGTGCTACTAATCTTGCTTTGTTCCTCACAACCATGCCATCTTGATCTTGCTTGTTTCTAAAGACCCACTTAGTACCAATCACATTGTAGTTCTTTGGCCTCTCAACAAGTTTCCAAACTTGATTTCTAGTGAAGTTGTTTAGCTCTTCATGCATGGCATTTACCCAATCGGAATCTTTCAAAGCATCTTCTATTTTCTTAGGTTCTTCAAGTGACACAAAAGAGTAGTGCTCACAAAAAGATGCTAGCCTTGATCTAGTTTGAACACCACTTTGAATTCCACCAATGATTTGGTCCAATGGATGATCTCTTGCAATGCTAGTAGGTTGGAGTATTGGGAGTTGATTGCTTCCACTTGTTTGACCTTGATCCTGCACTTCATCATGAGAACCACTAGAGCTTGCTTGATTTGTATCAATTTGCACACTTTGGTTGATCATATGAATATCATCATCATCAACTTGCCTCGGCCTTATGTCACCAATGTCCATGTTCTTCATTGCATTTGACAATTGATCTCCTCTCACATCATCAAGATTTTGATTTTCATTTTGAGACCTTTGGGTTTCATCAAACTCAACATCATGAACTTCTTCCAAGGTGCCATTTGTGAGATTCCAAACCCTATATGCTTTGCTTGTGGTAGAATAGCCAAGTAAGAATCCTTCATCACATTTCTTTTCAAACTTGCTCAATCTAGTGCCTTTCTTGAGAATATAGCATTTGCAACCAAACACTCTAAAGTATGCAATGTTGGGCTTTCTTCCATTCAATAGCTCATATGGTGTCTTCCCAAGCTTCCCATGGCAATAGAGACGGTTGCTACAATAGCAAGCCGTGTTGATAGCTTCACTCCAAAATGAATGGCTCACATTGTATTCACTAAGCATTGATCTAGCCATGTCAATCAAAGTTCTATTCTTTCTTTCAACTACACCATTGGATTGAGGAGTGTATGTTGGTGAAAACTGATGTCCAATACCAAGATCATCACATAAATCTTCAATTCTTGTGTTCTTAAACTCACTACCATTATCACTTCTTATCTTCTTGATGGTAGTCTCAAACTCATTTTGCACTCTCTTGATAAAAGATTTGAATAGATCATGTACATCACTCTTGTCATAAAGAAAGAACACCCAAGTGTATCTAGTGTAGTCATCAACTATCACAAAGCCATACTTGTTGCCACCAATGCTAGTGTATGTTGTTGGCCCAAACAAGTCCATGTGCAATAGCTCAAATGCCTTTGATGTGCTCATTTCACTCTTACTAGGATGTTTATTTCCAACTTGTTTGCCGGCTTGACAAGCACTACAAGGTTTATCCTTCTCAAAGGTGACATCCTTCAAGCCTCTAACTAAGTCATGCCTCAAAAGTTTGTTCAATTGTTTCATTCCAACATGACCAAGCCTTCTATGCCATAACCAACCCATACTAGATTTGCTAAGCAAGCATGATGTCAATTGTGTCTCACTATCATTGAATTCAACCAAGTATAAGCTACCATGTCTAAATCCTTTGAATATCAAATTTGATCCATCAACACTAATGACTTCAACATCATCACTACCAAATATGCACTTGAAGCCAAGATCACAAAGTTGTGCCACCGATAAAAGATTGAAGTCCAAGCTCTCAACTAGCAATACATTAGATATGCTCATGTCATTTGAGATAGCAATTTTACCAAGCCCCTTGACTTTGCCTTTCTTGTTGTTGCCGAAAGTGATAGCATCAAAACCACCATTTTGACTTGTATCAATTGATTTGAACATACATGAATCCTCGGTCATATGTTGAGTGCACCCACTATCAAGCACCCAATGCCTTCCTCCGGCTTTATAATTGACCTACAAGATAAGATCAATTCTTTTTAGGTACCCAAACTTGTTTGGGTCCTCCAAGGTTAGTGACCAAGCTCTTTGGTACCCAAATGGCTTTCTTCTTTGAGCCCATCCATGGTGCACCAATGAACTTAGCATGAACACCATTTGTACCCTTGGTAAGTATATAGAAAGAATCAAACTTAATTGAGGATACATTAGCATTGGATTTCTTGTTCATGCAATGTTGCTCTATGTGACCAACTTGCTTGCAACTTTTGCAATAGCTACCATTGTTCTTCACAAAACGAGTCTTGTGAGGAGCAAAAGCGGCCTTGCCTTTCTTGGGGTTATAGCCCAATCCCTCTTTGTAGAGAGAAGCTCTTTGGCTACCCAAGCACATAAGCAAGCGGTCCTCACCACCATAAGCCTTAGCTAAGGTGTGATTGAGCTCTTTTACCTCCTTCTTGAGATTTTCATTCTCAACTATAAGTGTGGAGTCACAAGTGAAACCATCACTACTAGATGAGGATGATGTAGATGAGCTACATGAAGGGTTAGTGGGAGCAACAACAATAGGCTTATGAAAAGATTCGTCAATTATATCACATGATATGCCTATGTTGCAAGTTTTAGCTTTCTCAACATTAGTTGGCATGTTTTCACATTTTTCAACTAGAGAGGAATGAGCTTCTTCAAGCTTAGTGTGAGACTTTTGAAGCTTCTTATGGTCTTCCTTTAGACTCTCATAAGATGCCCTAAGCTCATCAAGTTCTTGCATAAGATTTTTCTTTTCCTTAAGCAAGCCCTTGCATTCCTTTCTAGATTCTTTATAATGTTGAGTGCAATCTTCTAGCATAGTGATTAGTTCATCTTTAGTGAATTCTTCTTCATCACTATCACTATCACTAGCATTATCATGATCACTCTCATCATCGGATGATACCTTAGCGGCCTTAGCCATGAAGCACGATGGAGTGTCGAAGAGGGAGACCTTCTCTTGAATAGCAATGCTAGCATGTCCCTTCTTCTTGCTCTTGTTGTCATCCTCATCATCACTTGAGGAATCATCACTATCCCATGTAGCAACATGAGAATCATTCTTTTTCTTATGAGAGCTCTCTTTCTTTTCTTGCTTCTTCTTTTGCTTCTTTCTCTCCTTCTTGATAGCATCTTCATCATCACTATCATAAGGACACTTTGCAATGAGATGGTCCTTGCTATGGCATCTAAAGCATCTCATGGCATGCTCATTCTTCTTAGATGTGTTCTTCTTCCTCCTTGCACGATAGCCCTTCTTCTTCATGAATTTGCCAAATTGCTTGACAAAGAGAGCCATCTTCTCATCAATGTCATCACTATCACAAGAGCTTGAGTCTTCTTCACTTGATGATTCAATCTTGGATTTGCCCTTGGATGTGGTGGCTTTGAATGCCACACTCTTCTTCTTCTCATCATCCTTCTTCTCACTTTCCTTCTTCTTCTTTTTGACCAACTCCTCTTTCTCATCATCTTCTCTATATGAATCATCGGTCATCACTTCTTGGAACACTTGTTGAGGAGTTGAATTCTTCAGTGTAGTCCTCACTAGCACGGTGATCAATGTATCAAATCTCTTGGGCAAGCTTCTCAAGAACTTCATAGAGAATTGGTTGTCCTTGACCTCCTCACCAAGTGCCTTGAGCTCATTGACAATGACTTGTAATCTATGGAACATCTCCGGTACACTCTCATCATCTTGCATCTTGAAGCTTGAAAATTTTTCTTGCAAGATATATGCTTTAGCGGTCTTTGTGCCTTCGGTGCCCTCAAATGTTTCTTCTAGCTTGGCCCAAGCATCATGTGCAACTTCTATATTCTTCACTTGCTCAAATGTCTTGTCATCTAGTGCCTCATGAAGAGCACTAATGGCAATGTCATTGCATTGGAGCTTCTTCTCTTCCACCGGTGTAGGTGCCTCCGGATTAGCAACCTCAAATTTTGTTTCGGTGACCTTCCACACTTCTCTATTGATTGACTTGAGGTGTGCGGTCATCTTAACCTTCCAATATGCATAATTTGTGCCATCAAAGTGAGGTGCCTTCTTGGTGTTGTTGATGTGCAAACTTAATTGAGCCATTTCTTCTTCACCGTAGGTTGTTAAACCTCAAATAAACGGTGCCTCGGCTCCGATACCACTTGTAAGGTCCAAATAGGCTAGAGGGGGGGGGGGGTGAATAGCCTAATTAAAACTTCTACAAGAATTACTTAACCACAAGTTAGTACGAAAGGTGGCGAAGCACGAAGCACTAGCTCTAACTAATTAAGCAAGCCACCTACACAAGTCTAGTACAAGGCTATTCACTAAACACAACAACAACAAGCTAGTAACAAGAAGTAATACGAGAGAAGAGCTTCGAGTGATTATACCGACGTGTAGAGATGAGAAGTACCAATCAATCAGTCACACAAGAGAAATCCTCGGGAAGAGAATGACACAAGAATTTATCCCGAGGTTCACTTGCTTCCCGGCAAGCTACTCCTCGTTGTGGCGATGCACCCACTTGTCGGTTCGCGAGCTAATCAACTATCAAGAGTTGAGCCCTCGGCGGGCGCCGCACAACCGCACACAAGATGGGGATCCTCCAAGCCACGAGCTCCACTAGAGTATCCAATTCGCGAACTCCCGCGGGGAAGGATCAAGAACCCCTTACAACACTTGGTGAAGGCTCCAACAATCTCCAATTGTGAGCTCAATCACCTCCGCTGCTCCAAGCCGTCTACCGTGTCGGGAAACATGGAAGAGTAACAAGAAATCCGCAGCAACTCGAAGATCAAGTGCCTCTAGAATGCAACTCTCAAGCAATGCACTTGAATCTCACTCAATCTCACTCAAGATGTGCAATCAATCAAAGAGATGAGTGGAGGGGTTGTTCTCTAGCTCAAAGGATGTCTCTAGGTCTCAAAATATGCAAGAGTTACCCTCAAACCCCGGCCACCATCTATTTATAATGAAGGGGTACGCAGCTAGCCGTTAGAAACGACGCAGCAGAAATCGCGCTGACCGGACGCTCCGGTCAGGGTGACCGGACGCGTCCGGTCACTACGCGACAGACGTGAACAGTGCTCGTTCGAACTAGCCGTTACCGTTGACCGGACACGCTCGACCGAGCGACCGGACGCGCTGGTCACGACCGGACACGCCGGTCCCGTGACCCACCGGACGCGCCGGTCAACACCGAGCCGCGCACTGCGAAACACCGACCGGACGCGCTGAAGAAAGGACCGGACGCCACAGTGCCCGCGTCCGGTGGGAGTCCAGTAAGCTCCCTGGACGACCGGACGCGTCCGGTCACCTGTGACCGGACGCGCACCGCGTCCGGTGGTCCTCGTGAACCGCTGTTCGCCTGACCGGACGCGCCGGTCGCACAGTGACCGCGTCCGGTGCAGCGTCCGGTGCCGCGTCCGGTGCACGCAGTGACCTCCGTTCGCCTCCGTTTCTTTTCTGACTTTCGGCGCAAAGGAAGATAGGCATTTCACTTCTCCAAAAAGCTCCGAATCCCGCCTCGCAAGCTCGGCGGGAGGGAGAGAGGAACCCAAACCCCTCTCTACCACTTAAACTCCACCGCCTTCGCAAATGTGCTAACACCACCAAGTGTACACCACTATGTGCATGTGTGTTAGCATTTCACAAACATTTTCCAAGGCGTTATGTTAGCTCTTTACTGGATCCTAAATGCATATGCTCAAGACATTGATCTAGTGGCACTTGATTTCCGAGCTAACCGTGATTGCCCCTCTTGATAGTCGGCTATGTATCCTAAACCCGGTCAATCACTTCTCTACTCATCTTAGACCGGCAAAAGGAAAACCCTATGGTTATACCTTTGCCTTGCGCTCTTAGATCCTTCTCCTTCACTTGATCATCATGTCCAACATTTCATGTGCATCTCCACCATGATCTTGCTCATCATTTCATGCACCAAATCATGTGGTCTTGTGGCCATCTCTCCATGCCATTTCCACCTCCATCACATGTTGCTTATGCCTAGCTTAATCACACTTGATACAATAGCATTAGCAACTTGGTGTCATTAATTACCAAAACCAAACTTGGGCTTTCAGCCGCCGATACACATCTCCAAGTACGACGGCGAGACCAACTTGGACCATTGGCTGGAGGACTACTGCCTTGCCATGAAGGCCAGACGGTCGGACGATGACTTCGCTATCCAGTACCTTCCTCTGCTTCTGTCGAGCTTGACCAGAGCTTGGCTCGAGCAGCTCGAGCCTAGCAGCATCCGCTATTGGGGTGATCTCCATTCGGTCTTCATTGGCCACTTCCAAGGCACCTACACCTGCCTAGGAAACTCCTGGGATCTCTGCAACTGCAGGTAGAGGGCCGACGAGACCCTCCGGGAGTACATTCAGCACTTCTCCAAGAAGTGCAATGAGCTCCCCAACATCACCGACGTCGATGTCATCAACGCCTTCATCTGCGGCATGACCTGTGAGGCCCTCGTCCACATGTTTTGCTGCGAGACCCAGTGCATGACGTGGGAGCTCCTGGACATCACCACCCAGTATGCCACCGGCAAGGAGGTGGTCCAAGCCAACTTCAGTGGGAAAGTCAAGGCCGCCGGCCACCTCAATGGCGGTGACAGTGGCGACGATCCAGCCTTGTCTCAGCGACATCGCGACAAGCAAAACAAGGACTGAAAGTACCACGAGGAGATGGTGGCCACGACCGACCACGTCGCTAGAACTCAGCCCCACGGGCGCGATGCACGCCCGAAACACTTCGAGAAGGTGCTTCAGCCCCCCTGCTCGTTCCATGGGGGACAAGCCAAGCATCTCCTCAAGGTCTGTGCTACCATGAAGGGCTACATCCGTAGCACCCTCGGCCAATAGGGCAAGGCCTAGAAGCCTGCCCCGAAGGCTGATGACCCAGTGGATGGTGCCTAGGAGGAGGACAACGAGTTCCCCAAGGTCGAGCGCTGCTTCATGATCTTCGGGGGCTCCCAGGCGTATGAGTCCCGCTGGCAGCGCCGCATCACCGAGCAGGAGGTGAACGCCGTCCACACCTTCACCACCTCGACGCTACACTAATGGTCCCAGACGACCATCATCTTTGACCAAGAAGATCACCCCAACCGCGTCCTTGATCTGGGGCGCTACCCGCTCGTGGTCAGCCCCATCCTGGGTACCACGCATCTCTCCAAGGTGCTGATGGATGGGGGGAGCGGCCTCAACATACTCTACGCCAGCACCCTCGACAAGATAGGCATCCCTTGGGACAGCCTGCACCTCAGCAAGGCACCGTTCTATGGGATCGTGCCAGGGAAGAAACTCATGCCCCTTGGGTGCATTTGGCTCAACGTCACCTTCGGCTAGCCAGACGGCTTCCGCAAGGAGCCGCCCACCTTTGAGGTCATCAACTTTCCTGGTGTCTACCATGCCCTCCTCAGTCGATCATGCTTCGCTAAGTTCATAGCTGTCCCCAACTACACCTACTTGAAGCTCAAGATGCTCGGCCCGAAGGGGGTCATCACCGTTGAGGGCAGCTTCGAGCAAGTCTACTACTACGAGCAAGACTGCGTCGCCCAAGCAGCCGCACATATCACCCCCTGCACTCCCGATAGCTTAGGCCACGACGCAGAAGGGGCACTGCCAGAGGAAGCAACCAAGGCAGCGGCGGTGCTCGACCGGCCGAGCATCGACGAGGTGCCCAAGCCTTCTAGCAGCAGCGGTGGCTCGGTTGGCCCTCCATCTAGGTGCTCAGTTCCCCAAAAGGGGTTTACCCGATTGAGGTGAGTTTGACCTTTCCCCATGAGGGAAGGCCATCGCCGAGCCATCCGCCCAGAAGCGACGCCTCCTGAGCTAAGGCCCACCTGCCGACCTCCTTTGCTGGCCTCTACAACAACAAAAACCAAGATAAGTCCCATCCTCTCGACCCTCTTGCTTCGCTTGCTTCAGTCATTGTCTCCTTTAACCCAAGCAACCCCAGTGGAAGCTCGGTTGCACCACAGGATTGACTAAACTAACCATCTGCTGACCTTTCTAAAAGAGAGCTGCTGTAGAGGGCCCCCGAGCGAGGTAGGGATGGGTAGAGAGAGCAGGAGGAGCAAGCGAAAGATCAGCAAGGCGCTAGCAGAGCGGCCCCGGCCATTGTGTTACCAGCCTCTTTCCCCTCTCTTGTGTCCATTCCATTTTCTTTACAGATATCTGCCTATCTCTCGATCCTTCATCGGATCATTCCACCCCACCGCACCTCGGTCCGGGGGCCCCCTAGAAGGGGCATCGCTGAGGATTCAAGGCCAGCCCATTGGGCTTCAAGGTTGCCTGAAGCAACCAAAAGTGCGAGGGACGCTCGGGAAACAAGCCCACGCGGCTATAGCCGGGGCGCCCAGGAGCACCCCGACCATCTGGACGAGCGATGTTCGAGTATTGACATAGAGCCGCTCATGTTGACCCAATGAGGGAGGCAGCGAGCCCCCTAGCACCGATAGACGGGCTCAGAACTATACGAGTGGCTCCGTCGTGAAGCTGAGGATCTCCCCTCTGGGGGATATGACTGGGGCACGGAACGATTATAAACCCGGGGTTCTCATAGACTTACTCGTTAGCAGCACGAGCACAGCGATCTTGGTCGATGAGGCCATCGTCATAACAGCCCAGCCCAACGAGGAATTAAGTCTCTGAGCATGACTCAAGAGCAAAATGGGATTACATACAAAAGTAATTTCATTTCATCAATTGGGAATGACCCGATTACAATATATGGCGACAAAAACCACGACAGGATGCAGGGACCTGGCACCGCAGCTGGGCATTGAGGAAGGCTCGCTGGCGACTGGCCAGGTAAGTGATCCTGCCTCCTCCTAGAGGTCAGCCTTCATTGTTTCTAAAGGAGGAGGTCAGGGTTCCGAGCCTAGAAGCTTGGCAAGCCGATCTCGGGAGGGGTAGAGCACACTAAGAAGAGGAAAAGATCTCCCAGCCGCTGCTTGGAGATTGGCACCATCCATAGTAGCCCAAGCCCTCCTGTGAGCACCACGTCCGGCTCGACCACAGGACCGAAATGTCCTCGGGCCCCGTAGGCGACCAAAAGCCTGCCGGTGTCCACTCGGCACCACCTTGCCCTCGACGACACCACCTCTAACATCAAAGATATGGAGATGGTGTAGGATCACGGGTCTAGCGACCCGCAACCCCACACCAACACAGGCATGATGAGCTGCCGGACCATGGGCTAGGCCACCTCGGCCTATGCCACGTGGTTCGCTGGAGTCCTTCCACCCTCGAAGAAGTAGTCACCCAACGGACAGCACCAAGCTTACTCGGAGGGAAGCATCGCCCTTCATTGCCACCGCCATCGTCATCAAAGAAAATGGATATGAGGAAGAAGAAGAGAGAGGGCCAGAGGAAGGGGTTGAAGATGCCACGTCCCCCGGGGGTTCCCCTTTATAGCTTGGATGATGTGCTGTGAGCGACTCTGGCCCCTCCGATAAGCCATCAACGGTTAGAAAGCGCCTCGGGGAACCGGCTAGGCATCCCTTCCATCCCCGCAAGCACTCCTCCGTGCAGTTGCGTGATGACGGCCGCAGAGTAAAGGCATAGTCAGGGAACCGCTGACAACGAGTCAAGTCCCCGCTCTGCTTTCCACCACGCGCGCTACCTACTCTGTGCAGTCCTCCTCGCGAGACTTGGGGAGATTCGGCTCCCCCCGGGCCCACTAGCTACCATCAACAGTTTGGATCCACGTGCAACAAGTGCCACGGCTCCTCCTCTACCGGATCTGCTCCATGTGGCCCCAACATCCAATCTCCCAGACGAGGCGGGACGACGTGGGGGCTGCGTGCCATAACTCCTCCACCAGGCATGACGGCCCAGACACCATCAACTGCCTGCGCAAGGCATCAGCGGATGGGACACACCCAGAAGCTACCCCTTTCGCTAGAAAGAAGGCCCCACAATGGCCTCAAGGGCTACGTGGGTTCCCTAGATGGAGTAGCCCGATCCCCCGATCGATAGGTGCTCAGGTGGCGCATCCCCCCAAAACCAACCAACTCCCTAGAGTTGGGTAGGGAGCCGCTGAGCAGTGGGCCCAACAAGGGCCACCGTCTAAGCCTCAGCGCGCTCCCATCTCCCCGACCTATGGCCACAGAGGGTCGGCCCCAGAAGGCCAGCTCGAGAAGATCGGGACCTGTTACCGCAGCCCCCAGAAGGGCGTGGTGCTCCGGATGATCAGATGGCCCTGAGCCAGAGCCTAGCGCTCTTGATCACCCGACCCACGGTAGGCTTCGATCAAAAAGGAGGGTGCCCCTAGGCCTACAGTCACAACTCCCAGACAAGTTTGCCAAGCTCTCACTCGAGTCAAAGACCCATATGACATAGGCTCGTGAAGGGATCAACACCATCCTCGCTCAGCCTCGATAGCCGAGCAACGCCCATCACTTTGGAGAAGAAGGCCCCAAGCAGGGCACAATGCTCTCGCTAATGAAAGACGTCCTCGCTAAGGAGGGTTTGGTCACCAGATGATCGAATTCAGCCCTTTGTCGCCATTACGCCAGGTAGGGCCATGAAGCGCTCGGGGGCTCCTGACGATATCCTAACATATAGGTATGTTAAGCCTCGGGTGCAATGGTTCCCAAACGAAGAAGACCCCCGACCGACCCCTTCAGGATCGTTCGGGGGCTCGGGGGCTATGCCCATCGGGCACGCTCGTGCGCATCCTCTGGCGAAGAGATTCAGCCAAGCCTGACTAGACCACAGCTTCTGCCTAGGGCTCAAGGGCTTCCCCGAGCCTTGGGCTCCCGATCTATGGCACGACCAAGCCTGGTCCTTGGCTCCTGCCCGGCTCATGATGCCAGCCAAGGCTCGGGCACAGCAAGACAAGCCCCGAGCTACCGATGCTCGGGGGCTCCTCGGCATCGCTCCCCAGGCGTGGCCCTACCAACTGCTCCTCCGACAGGGTCACGTCCGGGGCGTGACACAAGAAGACAAAGCTTCCCACGGCCTTTGGGGGCTCGTGGGCTTCTGGGCCCGCGCGTCAGCCCCTGGAGTCAACCTCTTCCACCACCAAGAAGACTCCAGAAGGTCTCACCCAGGGGAGGCCAGTCCAAGTTGACACCACCTGACACATAGTGTCAAATCAGAGCAGACGGAGGACGTCCAAGGCTTCTTCGGCTCCAAGACACCGCCACAGTCCACGGCGCACCGCTGCAAGACCCTCCTGGACTCCGACGCATGTAGACCATAGGCTAAACCCCCAAACCACCATGTACCCGACCTATCTCATTATATAAGGGATAAGGTCAGACCTAGAGGGGGGAGGATCCCGATTTGATCACTAAAGACTCCATTCCATTCCATCCACCTCCGCTCTACACAGAGAGCAAGGCAACCTGGAGAGAGGCACCGAGAGCCTCTCCTCCACCTCATCCTATCATCTTCCTCCTCTCCGATGGGAGCAAGGCTCCACCGATGGCGAGGCAACCTTAGGATTAGCACCAAGCTTAACCCCTGATTTTGGGTGCTCTTGAGTATAAGGATCATCAGTTGCTGGACGTAGGGACCGAACTGGCCTGAACCAGGATAAACTATTGTGTCTCGTCTACAAGATTCTTGTGTTCCTGAGTCCACCTGAGCCACCGGAGACTCGTACTCTGACACCGGCTCGAACAACATGCTTGCCGTGGTTTTGACCCCGCAACAATCGGGAACTAGTCGAACCTTTGATGTGACATTCGGGCTGAATTAGGGAAAGGTTGGAGAACATGAGGCAACCCTTACCCGAGCATGGGTGTGGTGTGTGGCAAAACCGCCTAATCTACGGCCCTCCCAAGCGTACTCGTCTTCCATTAGACACTAAGTATCCAAGGAAGAGCACTAAACTACGCCGTTCTGTCGAGCACACCCAAAGGAAAAACTCAAAAATCCACATTTTCCTAGCAGGGTCATAAATGAGAGAATAAAGCTTACAATATTCTTAGCCATTTCTTACATCACTTTTAATACAACATCAGAGTAATTCATCATTTAATATTAACAACGGAATGTAAAATGTTATTCCGAGTTTCAGTGAAAATAAAATCATTTAATGATGAGCTCAATATTACCATGATGAACATTTTATATGCATGCAATAATAACAGGTTATAAGTTTTCTTTTGTAAATTGTTTTTGTGGAAACTTTAAATAAACTCTAGATCCACAACATAAAGGAAAATCCTCGTTGAGCCTATCAGGAGGTTTCCACACACAAGCGTCAGCTCCACATGTTCCTGTCACCTGCAGTATGGTAGAATAAACCCTGAGTACTCAATTGTACTCCGCAAGACTTACCTGACAGAAGAAAAGAAAAGACTCCAAGGATATGCAAGGCTATTTGGCTTGTGGGTTATTGCAACTGTAGGAAGCATTACTAAAGGTGCATCCTTATATTCAAATTTTTATTAGCAGTCATCATTAGTTTATTAACCAACCATTCTATGTATGCACCTATGCTATTTTCTAGCAATGGTTGAGTAATTAGAACCATTTTACCATCTTTCATGTTCTAGTTCTTACTACGGTGCTAGACCATAGCCAAGTCGTACCGTCATGTAGAAATGGCTATTCGTGAATCAATGTAGCCCAGCTGGATACCCTGAAAAACACATGCCTCATCTGTACCCCGGGTATAGACAAGACCAACCCATTCCACTCCTGTCACGGGGTCCAGGTCCCCATCCAAACTGGGACTCCAAGCCCCCAACACTGCAGGCCTGGCCTCAGTGTGGTGCTTAGACCTCCTATCCAATAATCCACTATAACAGTCGGTCCGAAAAGAGCCGGAACCCATGACAAGAGAGTAACAAGTCTTCCCGCCCCCATAAGTAAGTATGTGCTCAGGATAATAAGTCTATGACCTAACTAGTGTCCAATGCAACGGACGGTCCTTAATCGACACGGACGAGACAAATGCAACCAGTGCCCCGCTCTGTTGCCCAACCAAGTCCAAGTCCATCCAAGCCTAGTCTCGCCCGGTCTCCAATTATTATTCATCAATATTCCATGTGATAGTAATATAATAATAATAGTATTAGTATATTTTTCCTAGCTCTCGCGAGTGACAGGAAATCACTCAACTTCTACCGGGATCTTATAACATAGCACGCTACACGATCCTATTATACTAGTGAGACTCATAGGATAAGGATATATATGAAAGTGGGTTTCATTCAACTCTTTTAAACTTAATGCACAAGCTCAAAGTAAAGTGCAAAATAATAGGGGTTATGTACCATGATTCCATCATGGTGACCCGATCATCAAGGCACCATCTTTTCTGCTACCTCTGGATAACTCCACGATCCATCATCGCTCCTATTATGACATTCATGGATGCAACGCAGAGACGTAAATAGACAACAATAATTGCAACTAGGAGAACGCGATACGCTTCGCAAGCTAACGAGCTAACTCTAACGTACTAGGCTAGGTACCCATGTTGTTGAATAGGACATTATTTTCCCAACAAGTATTTTAGTCATACCAACCCAAAGAGTTGCTTTATTCATCTTATCAATTTAGTATTTATATTCTAACTAGGGCTCATTAGCTTCCTTATCAACTAATTATTTTGCAGCTAGAAAAATTACAGAGAGAAGATAATAGTATTAGGAATTCATGGTAAAAGTTTTAGAGCTATCCCTATCACCATTTTATCACAAAAATTCCTATAAGTTATACTTTAATAATATTTAAGCATGTTAGAATATTTAGAGCGACCTTGAAATATTTTAGAGCTATGTGAACCAAATACACTAACATGTAGAGCATGATTCTAGGAACCTAACGGAACTGGTTTCACAATTTTTGGACACTTATAAAATTTTATTTGAATTTTACAAAATCAGCTCAGAAACTAAATTGGGAACACTAATTAAATCCCTAGAAAAATAGAAGGTAAACTACCCAGCGCGGCCCACGACCGGGGAGCTGGCCCAGCGGGGGAGCGGCTGCGCGCGCAATGGGTCGGCCCAGCAGCGGCCCAAGCGGGAAGCCCGCGCACGCCCACAAACTCTTGCAGAAACGCCCCTAGCTAAGCGAGTTATTACGCAGAGCACTTGCACACTATTCCTACAGAGGCGCGCTTTGCGGAGAGGCCCTCGGACTATCCCATCTTTACATCTAAGCAGACCTCGGCGGCCCTGCGCATGTCGGCACGGCTCTGGCCGACACTGGGCGGTTACGCTGGCCAACTGGGGATCCCTTCGACGCACCTAGAGGGCCGATGTCCACCTCTGGGCCAACGCGCAGCGGTGGGCGGTGACTAGGGGCTTACGAGGCACAGCGGCAGTGACGCGGCTGCGCCGGCCAGCTAGGGCGGCGGCAAGGTGAACCAGGAGGTGACGGAGCACCAGGAGCTTACCACGAATCCAGCTGAGGCGACGGTTGAATCAGAGGCGGCCCGAGCGGTACTGGCCACGTGCGACCAAGCGGGATGGCAACGCTCTGAGCGAGGCACGGCCGCGTCAGCACGTCAATGACGCATGCCCTGGCCAAAAGGAAGCAAGCACCAGTTCTAAAGGGTCAAGGTGAGCTCCGAAACGCCATCAATCGATTCATTACCTACAGGTTGGGGACTTACCTCCGATTCGCTGACCGCGGTGGCGTCCATGGCCGCCGGCGGCAAAAATGCCGAATTGCCGGTCGGTAGAGCTCACCTGCGCTAGGGTGGGGGTCAGCTGCTAGCTGGTTGCCCTATCTTGCTGCTGGAGCGCTGAATCGGGGTGGCGTGCTACGGACTGCGTGCAATTGCAAAACTAGTGTGGCTCCGGTGCTAACGAGGGCAGGCAGGCGACGCCTTCGCGTGGCTTGGCCAGCCCCGGCCGAGGCCACGATAAATGCACGAGGTTGCGCGCGCGGTGCAGCTCGGGGGAAGCGGGTCGCGGGTTACGGGATGGGACAGCTCGTCCAGGCAGATCGCGATCAGTGGCAGCAGAATAGTGGCGAGGCCGCGGGGCAAGCATGCGAGTGCGAGGGGGAGACCGAGAGAGTGGACGAGCGAGGGCGAGAGCAGCAGCTTGGCGTGACGTGCATGAACTGGAGCGGTCAACCCCGAGCAGTGCCCTCTGATGGCGCTAGCGGGACAGGTAGGACAGGGCGGCACGCATTTACTTGTGACCGGGTGCGGTCGCGTCGGTGGCCAGGTTAGGAGGGCAGCAGCAACAGTGCGAGGCAGCGGCACAAGGCACAGTGGGGAGGGACCGAGCCGGTTCTGCCAGGAGGCAGCAGCGCAGCAAGGCGGAGGCGTGCACGGCGCGCCAGAGCGCGGCAGCGCCGCGTCGGAGACGTGGTGACCACGGCCATGAGCCCGAACGACCGAACTAATGCTGTACACGCATTTTAAAGTGCGCCCCACACCTACTCTATCTCGGTAAAGGTCACATCAACTCCATGCCCCCAAAGCCAGTGCAAACACCTAACTAGAGAAACAAATCTCACGCCCAGAGAGCAAGCAGGAAGGGAGATAGAAGGATGCCAACATAGGTTCGTCACCGAACAACAGTTCATGAACCAGGCGGCAAAACAAGGCCCACAGCGCGTTCCAAGGAAGGTTGAGCAATTTTTAGAGCAGCTGCGCGATTCCAAACCGTCCCATGAGCTACACCCCGCTAAAGCACTCACTTAGGTGCAAGCAATAGAGCAAAAACATGAACTAGTGCTTAAACATTTTTGTTGGAATTTAATTGCCAAAAATGTCATTGTCTACTATCCTTTTAAAACTTGAAAAAAATCAAGGATTTAGTTTGAACTAACAATCCTTAGCACTTTTACCTTAATTTCGGAAAGGTCTAAACCTTGTCGATTTCAACTAACCAACATATCATCACAAAGCTCATACTTCCTACTATCTCATAGAAACAAAATATGTAGACATTGTTCAATGAATTGGCACAAATTAATTCTCCAAAAATGATACTTTTTAATTATAAACTGTATTGCACTTTTGGTCATAGAAACTGTTTTTTTCATGTCAAACAATTAACAATTTTTTCTATTTTTCATATTAGGCCTTCTCAAGCACGTTTACACATTAATTAGGTTAACTCACAATATCCATTTGATTCCTCTTCTCCATAAAGATGAGACATATATTTTGATTATCATTTCTTGTGAGTTTAAAATTTCAAAACTGAGAAACTTGGTTTGATAATTCCTAAGCGTGCTCATAACACCAGGGGTGTTACATGATGGTTCATCCTAGTCTTCGTGTGGGTACAGGTGTACACCTCTGTAGAGTTGGAAAGCCTGAAGTCCTTTGGGCCGGAACCATTCGGTTGTTCCTACTTTCTATACCCATGGTAGCTTCATTGATGGACTATGAGCTTTGTTGATATATATGTATACTATGCAAATACTTCAGTTCTAGAGATCGAATATAGCATGTCATATCCTTAAGAAACGCCATTGCCTTTCTACAAATGTACAAATGCCTGATAATTACCTTGCATCCACCAAATACTATATGTTGGACTTAAGCCCTGTGAGTACGCAATGTACTCACGATGCTGCCGTTAAGTTGTTTTGCAGGTATGTGATAGAACGGGTAGAGCCACTGCTCTAACCGCCGCTGTATAGTATCATTTGGAATGGACGTTCCAATTGTGCTACAAGTTAACTCCGAAGTTCATGTATGAGCGACCATGAGTGTCAACTTTAGTTGGAATGAGTACTCTTGTCCATGGGTTGGACCGTACAGTGAGATCTTTGTAACTTAGAATATATTGATCTTAGATGTAATAATTGGGTGTTATCCGTCAGTCATGTGTGAAAGCTCTATGTTTTGTGTTGGTAATTAGTGACAATGCCTAAGTACTAATCCTATGCCTAAGTTGTATGTAGCATATGAGGATTAGTACATTCCAAGGTTGGTGGCAAGATGGGACATGGTGATCATGATGGCCACACTTGGATTTGGACGCAACTCTACGTGATCAAGGCAAAGGTATATGCTTAAGGGTAGTGTTTTAGTAACCAAGACACCTAGTGGGTGTGGTTACATTATAGGATAGATAGCCGTACTATAAAGAGGAGAATGACGTGGCTATTGAACTCCTAAGTGCCTCTAGGTGTGCATTTCATAATCATATGCATTTGGATAGAACTAATAACGCCTCGAAAAATGATTGTGAAAATGCTAACACACTCGCACATGACGTGATCACTTGGTGGTGTTAGCACATTTGTGAAGGCAGTGGAGTTTGAGCGGTAGAGAGGGTTTGGGGGTCCTCTCTCCCTCCTGCCGAGCTTGCGAGGCGGGATTCAGGTGTTTTCGAGGAATTGAAACGCCTATTTTCCACTACGCCAGAAGTCGGAAATCAAACGGAAGCGAACGGAGGTCACAGTGGTGACCGGACGCGTCCGGTCAGCGTTCAGCGTCTGCGTGAGTTTCAGTTTGTTGATCGGACGCGCGGTGCATCCGGTCACAGTCGACTGGACGCGTCCAGTCGTTGAGGGAGCTTACTGGAATCCAACCGGACGCTGGTACTGTGGCGTCCAGTCAGTTCTGCAGCGCGTCCGGTCGCTGTTTCATTGGATCGCGGCTCAGGCTTGACCAGCGCGTCCGGTCCGTCACGGGACCAGTGCGTCCGGTCGAGCTTCGCGCGTCCGGTCGTTGCGTGCAGCGCGTCCGGTCGGTGGTTCACGAAAGGAGCCGTTGTGTGATCGGCGCGTCTGGTCCGCGCGACCAGCGCGTCCGGTCAGCGCGACTTCGGCTATTTCAAGTGCGTAACGATATTCGAAGGGGTACGTCTATAAATACTCGTTGGCTGGCTCAAGGCTCCATCTCTTGGACATTTAACATACTTGTGAGCACTTTGAGCTAAGCAACTCCCTTCCACTCATCTCTCTTGCTTCTTTGCATATTCGAAGTGAGATTGAGTGATCCAAGAGCATTTGCATTGTGAGATAGCATCTAGTTGGCACTTGGTGGTTGATTTGCTGCGGGATTCTTATTTCTCTTGGTGGTTGCCGCCACCTAGACGGCTTGGAGCAGCTTGGAGGCGTTGGCAAGAGTTGGTGATTGTTCTTGGCCACCTCCGGTGATTGTGAGGGGTTTGTGCCTACCTCGGCGAAGCGCCAAAGGCAACATTAGTAAATTGCTTGTGTCATTGCAACCTTTTTCCATTTGGTAGGTTCTTGTGGCACTTTTTGAGAGGCTCGGTGAGACCGATTAGCCACCGAACCACGTGGTGAAGAGGGACACAACGGGGACTAGCGTGCCGGCAAGCATGTGAACCTCGGGATAAATCTTCGTGTCATCACTTTCATATTGTGATTGATTGATCCCGGTGTTCGGTTGTCTTGGTATTCATTGTTGATCATATTGGTTGGCTCAATACTTCGGCCCTCGGTGAAACTCTCCTAACTCAACTCCGCATTACTTTCTTAGTTATCTTTGCTAGCTAGTTAACTTTGCTAGAGTAGCTCTTTTGTGTAGCTTGCTAGTTGTAGCTGTAGTTACCTTCTCGGTTTGTCTTGTGCGGTTGAGTGCCATTATACTAGAATTGTGAATTGGATAGGTGGCTTGCAAACACCCCGTAGGCTAAGCAAAACTCGCATCACGCTATTTGTTATATTGATAAACTTATTTAGCTTGTTTTTGTAGAAAATTTTAAAAGGCTATTCACCCCCCTTTAGCCATCAAGACCTTTCAATGTGTTGGTTTATTATTTGGACCAATGTATGCTACTTAACCTGATCCTAAAGAGGAGTTGCCGAATGCGTTCCTGGGGCCTCGTGTTGGAAATGCGACAACCCCTGTCAGCCTCGGTTTCGGGGCGCGGCACGACAGATGCAATTTCCAGATGTTGGACCGCGGGTGTCAGGCCACCCGGCCCGATCGACATCGGTGTTAGCCATGAAAGCACGAGGAGAATTATGAGCGAGGTGGAGTCCGAGACTTGCAGTGCCTTTGACGTACCTTAGGACATATGCTTGATGAGGCCAAAATGAGGGACACGAGGGCCATGCATATGCAGGTAGATTTGTTGGAAACATGAGTGATAACATGCCGTGTATGGAAAATTTGGAACAGGGACTTCAGCTCGTCGACCACACTTGTTCTATCAAAATGAAGGTTCATAATTTGGACACAGTTGGAGCATCGCTCAGAGTCATAGGTCACAAAGTACAACAGCACTGCAACAGGTCTTGAATTGGAAGCAATGTGTTTCAACTATGGGCCTTGTTAGCGACCGGACATCCGATCCGGGGCGCTACCATCGGACAGTACCTGCTCAGCCCGTCTCTGTCCGCCTCGCTCCGACTCGCATATATACCCCACCCTCGACGCTGTACCTAGTGCTCCTCTTGTCCAGACGGCCGCAGCCCGCCCCCCTCCCCCTCCCCCGTCTGCCTCGCCCCCACCTCGCACGCACACCTGGCCCCTCGTCGCTACGCTCCGCTCCTTCCCCTTGACCCGCTCCTCTCTCCCCTCGTGACGAGACCTAGGAGCCGGCCTGCACTCGCTGCGCCCCAGTCCGTCGGCCCCCAACTCGCTGCGCCCCCATCTCCCGGCACCCAGGCCGTGCGCCCATCACTCACCGTACCCCGTGAAACACTGGCAACATGAAACACTTGGATGCAACATTCGTCTGACACAGATAAAACATTTGAAACATATCGTAAAAACACTTATTGCAACATAAGACTGAAATAGCTGAAATATTTCAAGCATACTCTTGCAACATATGTGTGAAACATATGCAACATCCAGATCAAAACTCTTGCAGTATACGCTTGAAACAGATGAAACATTTTGAACAAGCGCTTGTAACATGCCTTTGAAACACTTGCAACATATGCAACATGTGCAACATCCCTCGATCTACTTTTGCAACATCCATAAGAAACAATTGCAACATACATTTGAAACAACTAAAACACCTGAAAACATACATTTGCAACATAGAAGAGGGGAAGCCTAGGCTGGTCAATTCCAGCCATCAGGGTCGGAGTCAGTGCAGAGCGGCGGCGCACGAGCACCACCGCCAGCAGTGCTACTAGTACCGGGCTTGGCTCGGTGGCGACGGTGGGGGATGGGGGGCAAGGAGCACCATGGCCACTGGGGTGGGGGAGCTCGGTCGTCGGGGGTGGAGAGGGCACCACGCCGGGCTCTAGGAGAGCCGCCCACTTCCCTGCAACACCACCGCGCCACCTCCATGGATCTCGCCATAGACGAACTCATTACTAGAGAGGACGCTCCCACCGTCAAGGAGTTCACGAACGAGGAAGAGTGAGGGACCCCATCGAAGGATCCATGCTGCTCCACGCTGGGCTCAAGCGCTGCTATCTTGATGGGCTACTGCGCCATGGGAGCACAAGAGAGAGAGGAGGGGAGGAGAGAGGTCAACGAGTGTCTTTTTTGGTGAATACTAGTGAAAACTAGAAAGAGGCTAATGTGTGCTGAAAAACGTGGATAACAATGAGAGGACAGGGAGCAGAGACCGATGTTAAGGCCTGCGTCTGATATTTTTAACGGTCCGGACGATCATAGAGTAGCATTACCGCTCAACTATCTATTTATTCATGATTGAACTGCAGCCTGATTGGCCTGGGACACGTCGCACGTGGCATGTGCGGCCGGAGAGTGATTTCTTAATTCTTACGTGTTGAGGAACCATATAAATTACAAAATTATATAATTACATTACATTGATACCAAACCAAGTAACCAAAACTAAAAAGTAAAAACATTATAAACCACACTATAAACTGCTGGACTATTTTCCCTACAGGTACGACAGGGAGTAGAGCAAAGCACTTCAACTCTTACAGTTTACTTAACCGATCGAGCACCATTAATTAATAATAGTAAAACAAATTTTAACAGTGAAAGAAAGAAAATAAAAAATAATAAAATCAAATCAAAGACCGAATATAATTCAGGTGACTGATAGATGTTTAGCCCATCAACGCATATGCAGCTACCGCCGTGGCGGCCGCGGTGACTACCCATCGCGCGAGCAGAGCCGGTGCTGCGTCGCCCTTTTCCGCATCCGCCGTCGAATCGTCGGAGGAATCGTCGTCACCCCCGCCGTGACCGGCCTTCTTCTTCTTGGAGGGCTCCGGCGCGGGCGCGGGCGCCTCGACGACCTTGAACAGCTCCTTGGGCTGCAGGAACTTGTCCACGGCGTAGACGGCCAGCGGCTCCATGTCGCCGACGGTGGCGGTGACGCTGGACGTGACGACCCTGGTCTGCAGCGTGACCGTCTCGTCCTTGTTCTTGACGTCGTAGCTGTAGTCCATCTTCTTCTCGCTGGCGGTGGCGAGCGTGGTGACCATGCCGTTGTTGGACTTGAGCAGCTGCAGCGAGAAGTAGTCCGGCACGCCGTGGTACAGGAGGATGGCCGTCTTGGCCTTGGCCGTCAGGTTCTTGTACGTGGCCGCGAACGCCGCCACGGCCGAGTCCACGGGGCAGAAGAGCGTGAGGCCGTTGTCCTTGGTCTCGTTCACGGCGCGGAACGCCTCGGCGTTGGCGGAGAGCAGCGACGCGAAGGACTTGCAGTACCTCTTGGAGAGGAGCTCCACCAGGTCCACGGGCGCCGGGGGAGGGACGGGCGCCTCGGCCTCCGCGGACGAGATGATGGAGCTCACCTGGAGCACCGCGATGTCGTAGGGGTACTCCTTGACGGACTTGACGTACCGGGACGGCTTCGCGGTGTCGTCGGCGTCCTCCGTCATGAAGCTCACCTTGCCGTCTTTTCGGGTGATGTTCACGTACCCCGACATGCCGGACGCCGACCCGGTAGCCTGAACCATCCACACAGTCACAGTGTCAGCAAAAGAATTATGAGGTGGTTCGAGAAAATCAATCGTGCACTAAATGCACTATATATTGTATATAGAGAATAGGAAATAAGTTTGCTAAAGTTGACAACAACTGGGTGCATGAAATTCCAGGCCAAGCCTACCAACCATCCCTGTCGGTGAACCGTGTCTGACTGGGCGTACGTTGTGCTCTTAATCAATGACATGGCAACTTTACTTAAAAAAATGACGTGGCAACTAACTGCATGCGGATTTTCTCACTACATGATAGAGCTTCCACAGCAATCATGTCATGGCTTTATCATAAAGGAGCTGGAGCTCCCAACAATTGAGTTTGAAAAATTGGAGGTTTCAATCAATCTCCTTCGTTCTCAACTAATAACTAGAATCAAAACCTTTACACAAGCAATCGAGGACACAACTTGTTCAATCATCAAACTGGTGTACTGGATAAGCTGTGCATACCCTCCTTTAGAAAACAAAATGTTTAATTTGTTCATGGTTATTTGCAGGTGGTTGATAGTTTTAGTACACGCTTTGGTATTTTATAGAGAGACCAGCAATAATTTCTCCAGTATACTTTGTATCTTTCTCAACAACTCTAACGAATTATGCCAACAATATAATAATATTATTCCCCACAAACTAATCCATGGCAATGGTAGATATTTAGACAAATACAACTATTGGTCACTTAACAAGCAATAGGGAAAAGTTAGTCTTACGGATATACCACATAAAGCTAAGTTAGTTAGCTATTGAAATCAAGGAATTCACTGCTGGGGACACGAAATCTAAGATACATGAGAAGCCAAATAAGAACATTTTTTTTCTTGTGATGCAAAACTCATTACTTAATATTTAGTAATGAGTTTTCCATCACAAGAAAAAGTCAAAATGCCAATAATATATAGTACTGTACTCCCACCATTTTAAATTATAAGATATTTTGATTTTTTTAAATACATTGGTTTAATATATATGTATCTAGCAGATATAGTGATATCTAAGTGCATAGCGATATACCAAAAAAAGTCAAAACGTCTTATAATTCGGAACGAAAAATTAATTATTGCTAATACTATTATTTGCTCTCGTGTCATGAATGAAATTAGGGGATATGTTTTGAAAAGGATATAAATCTAGTTTTGTTCCTAGTCAAATTATCTAGAGTTTTAGACAGGTGGATTAATTAACCCACGCACAGGCCTACTTCATGGCTTCATGCTAATGGTAAGGTAATTGTGCAGGCGCTCGAGTGTGTGCTGCCATAGGAGAGTACATACCTGGAACATGGAGGAGGAGGCGGTGGAGCCATGGGCGAGCTTCTTGAGCTTCTTGTCGCCGTAGTAGTCGACGAGGACGTGCAGCGACAGGATGTGCCGGATCGTCTGCAGCGAGTAGTGGTCGAGCGCCGACATGGCGGCGTTGTCGACGGCCAGCACGGTGATGGTCTGCCGCCGGTTGATGTCGTACGCCAGCCGCGTCTTGGACAGCATCTCGTTGAACTTTGAGTACTCCTTGTAGGGTGCCAGAATCTTGGTGATGTTGTACTTGGTCGCGGCCGCCGGCGCCGGCGCCAGTGCCGCCACGGCGGCCATGGCGAAGGCCAGGGCGAGCAGAATGCCCGGCCGGCTTCTTGCCATTGTTGCCGACGACCACACAGACGACAGTAGGGGGATGTAGGAGAGATGTTGGAGGCTAGAGAGAGAGAGAGACCGCGCTGGCTCGTGGTGGAATGAGAAGGGATGGAAGGCAGGGAGCTGTGTGCTGTGCTGTGCTGTGCTTATATAGTACTACACTGTAGTGTGTATGGCCGGGAATTGAAAAAGGCGATGAACGAAGGAAGGTTGGCGGGTCGCTGTGTAGACGCGTCCGGCGAGCGGGAAAGACGTTGGAGCGATCTACATAGGCAGCTGCCAATCCGGTGGCCGGTCACGGGTCACGTCCACGCTCTTCTGTTCAGTTCTTCGATCGTTTGGTCTTTTCCTGTTTAATAAGCTTTTTTCGAGTTTTCGGGATCTCGACGTTTGTTGGGGGGAGGCAAATTTAAACGACAATAATGCCCGTCATCATTCGTTGCGGCATCAAGCTATCAAAGGTCTGTTGTTTGAGCCGGTGCCGCTTAGAGGAATTGGCATACCGCTAACTCGGTTGTTTGGAGCCTGTGTCTGTACTATATTCATGTGTTTACAAGGACCTAACAATTGGTTGTTAGATCGGCGGTCAAATGAAAACACTTGATTTTCATGAGCACCACAATTAGCACGTTGCACGCGAATTCTAGCAGCGTTTGATTTTAATCCAACGCCTGCCCACACAATTAACAGATACAAATGTGTTTGGTTGGTTGAACGAGGTGAAATGCATGGAGCCATTCCATCATAGTTTCTATGGTGATCGGTCCGTGGACACAGTAACCGAGCCATTTCTGGGAAAATTCTTTTGAGACGATGTTGCACGAACTTGCTCTCAAAAATCAGTCGAATGAGTTGGCTCCACTCAAACGGCTCTAATAATGTTGTCTCCTTCGCACCAGTTGGGCAGAGAGTTGGCGCGGCTAGGGGTAAGCAGAGCCCGCGTGGCTGGGGTGAGTGGATCCAACCCCGCAGGCGAGGCTGCGCGGGGCGGGCAGAATAGGCGCCGCTAGGGAAGCAACCGCTGCTAGGGATGCGGCTGCCACAGCTGGGGGAAGGTGAGGCTGGTGAGTGGGGCCGCATAGCTGGGGTGGGCGAGGAAAGGATTACGTGTTGCCCGGCCAGAGCGGGCGGATTAGGCGCCACTAGGGAAGTTGCCACAACCGGGGACAGGGCTGCCACAGTTGGGGAAGCCAAAGCTAGTGAGTGGGGCTACACGACTGGAGTGGGCAGAGCGGTGGGCGAGGAAAGGACTACATGCTGCCCGACTGGGGCGTGCAGGGCGGCGAGGAGCCATGGGCCAGCGCTTGCGAACAAGAACGAAGAGAATGGGAAGAAGTGCATATTTGTATGACATGTGGGTCCATGGCTAACAGGCAGGGTTAACTTGTCTTGTCTGATTCATTGTTGACGGTAGTTATCATCCATCATAAATCGTCAACATGGTATATAGAAATGGTCACCAATAGAAACTTAGGGTTTATTACTGATAATTTCCACGAATTTTGGTGAATTATTATTTTCAGCAGAGATATTCTAGAAAGAATAAAAATGATGATTGAATTGTCAAAAAGGCACGAATCTTAACTGCGACGAAATATACACCAGAAGACTCCAGAAGACACCAGAAGACACAAGACCGAAGTGGAGGACCAGCAGCTGCTAGGTGGGGCTAGCCCCACCACCATGCCGCCCGGCCTCCCCTGTGAGATTCTTCCACGTCTTTCTAAAGTATTCCTCCACCGCCTCTTAGGATACATCTCCGTCGTACATGAAGCCGGTTTGATCCAAAGGCTGACGGTTCTTTCTCAGGACTATAAATACAGGCCCTGACTCCCCTGAAGCACCTGATCACAAGTCAAGAGTAGTCCAAATATTAGGGTTTCCAGAGATTATATAGAGAGAACTCTAGTTTTTTTAATTTTTTAGTATAGGCTTTCTAGCAAGATTCAAGTAGAGTTGGACGATTGTTTAGGATTCCGGATCTGTTCGTCTGGATATTGGTAATTTGCCTTTGTATCTCATTTAAGACTTTGTTCTATTTCAATAATATATTCCTCTTTATTATGTTCTTAGTTTGCTCTGGTTATATATTGGATATAGTATTATTTGAAAATTTGCATTTGCATATGTTCGTAGAGTACCTAATTTAGTTTGCGCGAGAGTTAGGTAGCTTTGATTATGTAAGTGTGGTGCTTAGATATGAAATTCCCTGTGAATGCCGACTATGTGCCGGGACGTGTGGTAGATCGCTAAGGTGATAGCTTGTTTGAGTCCTTTATAGTCTATCTCCCGTATATAGATAACATGGTAGAGTTCGATCTCGAAGGAGAAGAAGATTCTATTTCTAATTCTCCCTAGTAGATGTTCCTCATAATTTTGCTTTGATTTAGTTTGCGCGAGAGTTTTACTAATCAGAGCTGGACATCATATAATACTCAATCATGCCATAAGACTGAAAAAGTTCCAGAAGAAGTATGTGCATTGTCAACCAAGATGGATGTACTGTTGAATTGGCTAGAACAACGAGACAATTACAAGAGAGATCATCAAACCATTCATAATGCACTCAATGCTCAGAACAGATGTGGAGAATATTTAGGAGTTAAATTTACTGAGTCACCAGAAGATATCAATACCATCATCAACATCTCCGCTCCACAACAACAGAAGCAAGAATGGAGTCAACCTCGGTCCACCAACCAAGGTAAGTAGCAAGGTAATAATTATTATAATTCTTCTAATTTTAAACAACCATCCTTAAGAGATCTAATCTCAGAACAAGTTAGAATTAATGACAAAAGTGCAAAAAGACATGCTTGTAATGATAAGATCTTAGAAAGTATAAGTGCTAAAATGAATAGTTTTTCTTCTGCTGTTAAAGAACAAATGATTTTCAATAAAAAGGTAAAATTGCAATTAGCCCAGTTAGCTTCTACTCTGCCTACTATTGCCACTAAGGTCAAAGCTATAACCACAAGAGGTAGCAAATCTTCTCGTGATCCACCATACCCAAAAGGGGCAGGTAAGACACCGGTGGCAGTGTAGGCAGAAGTAGAGAAGGAAGACAATGAACTTTTACCACAAGAGCATGAATTACAGCAAGATTTTCGTGACACCACTCTCCTACAGTTTCCGCGTAGAAATAGAAAGACTAAAATAAACGAGTAGTTTGGTAAGTTTGTAGAGGTAATTCAAAAATTATATATCAATATTCCATTGTTAGATGCCATCCAGGTGCCTACATATGCGAAGTATCTTCGAGACATCCTCAACAAAAGACCTCTGCCCTCTAGTGAAGTGATCAAGCTAACGGAGGAGTGTAGTGCGGCCATCTTCAACATATCACCTGTTAAGAAGGATCCAGGATACCCCACTATTGATTATTCAATCGGAAGCCAGAATTTTGAGAATGCATTATGTGATCTCAGAGCAAGCGTCAGTGTCATGTCCAAGAAGGCTTTCGACAAGCTCAACTACTCTACGCTAACACCAACTTCAATGTGTCTGTAACTAGCTGACCAGTCGGTCCGCTACCCTGCAGAAATTGCTGAAAATATTCCGGTAAAAATCTAAAACTTTTTCGTTCCTGTAGATTTTGTAGTACTCGACATGCAGAAAGACATGAAGACACCTCTCATCCTTGGGAGACCATTCTTGAGTACCACAAATGCTCACATTGATGTCGGAGCTAGTGAGATTAAATTCAATATTAATGGAAAAAAGAAGAGCGGTTCGTATTCAAGCCAAGACCAGAGCAATGCTCAATTTTGGAGTGTCATAAAGAACAAGAATCAAGTTCATCATCTTCGGGACCGAAGAATACACCCGAAGAATAATTCAACTGGAGAAGTCCAGTTCGGTGGACTTAAAATTCCCGAACCCTTCATCGGAGGTAACTCGGTGGTTATCTGCAGTTTAACTTTTCATATTGCATTTGCATATTTACTTTTTCAATGAGTGCATTAAAAAATAAAATAAAAATTCTCATCGTGGCTTAGTAAAAGTTAAAGCCCTATGTAATTAATATTTACATAGCGTAAAATCCCCCATAAGTAATATTTACCGTGGTGGCAGAAAAATACAAAAATACCATCATTAGAATTCTTATTTCTTGTAGTTTTGTTTTGTATACTTGTGTGATTATACGGTATAAATATGGGAGACATATGGGGTTCACTCGACCACCACATATCACCTCCATATCCACTCATATTATCACAATCCATTTTATACTGTCATGTTGTCTACCAAAAGGAGCACTCACGAGCTGAATTCTGTCGTGGAGACGAGGCAAGGAACATGTCGTGCAAATTATAGAGCAATTGGCCACCAGGTGGGGTCAGTTGGCCCCACACCCATGCCGCCCGCCACCCCCCTCCTCCTCTTTAAATACCCTTATTCCTGGATGCTACACACACCAACACAAGCCTCAAACTTCATCCCTGAGCTCGTAATTCAGTTCTGAAATTTCAAAGTAGAGAAGTTCATCCTTTAAGTAGAAATTGGGAGGATAGAAGTGAAGTGTAGTTGCAAGAGAGATTTAGTGCAAGGTACTAAGTGGAAAAGTAAAGGAGTGCTGTTGAAAATCTAGTGGAGAAATTAAATATTAGAAGGTAGGTGCTACCCAAATTAATCAAGAGTTTAGGAGAAGTTGAATTAAAAATTCCAACTTGAACCGACTGACTCCTGAACGACTGATTTTCTGGATGACTAACTCTCTAACATTTATTTTCTAACCCTCACTTGTTCCACTAATTTTTTTTTGTTTTTGTTTGTGTTTTTGTTACAGTAAGGATGAGCAAGGCAAAGAAGGTGAAGAATGCACTCACTTTGATGCTCTTCTTCCGTTCGACGAGAAGTCATACTTGATCTCGGACATGCTCTTCCTAGGCTGACTTCCAGATGGAAGTTGACTTGCCATCTCCCGTTGTTTGAGGATCATCATCGCGCCAGCAAGCTGAGGTCTATACCCTTCTTAGGGATAGCCAAACCAAATTTCAAGACGACCGAGAGAAAGAAGTCTACAAGCTGCTGAAGGATAAGAAGTTTACATCAACCCCCGTCATCGACTCGGACCTCCAGCACACCATAGGTATGGACTCTGAATTTCAACTTATTTTCTGGAATGTTGGTTGGGAGGATGCCTAGACTATAATTGAGAATGGAAGTAGACTACTTACAATAGAATTTTTGAGCACTCTGCAATTAGGTGAACAGGAAATTTCATTTAGGCTAATAAACCATTTTCACCTACCTGAAAGAATTTTAGCGACATCTTAGGATTTTATGAATCATGCAATGTTGATGTTGATGATGCTTTAAAAGAATTTGATAGAACCTATTTCTGGCAAGATATATCTCAAGAAATAGTTTGTCATAGACCCTGCACTGATGAAATTCATAACCCCACTCTAAGGTTCATACATAAATGGTTAGGAGTTACTCTTTTTTCTAGAGAGAACTTTCAGATTGCAAGAGTAGAAGAATTTACATTGATGTATGCCATGGTAAAGAAAGTAAAAGTTTCACCAGTTAAATTAATGGCACATTATTGGCTAACCATTCCTGGATTAAAGAAAGGGGAAGTAACATGCACATCATGGGTAACACGTCTTGCCAATGGGTTATGACTTTTAGACAATGCAAATATTGCGTACATCACTACGCTATGACGAGTCATTGATTATTCATTCTTTCACCATGCTCACATACTTAAAATGAGGAATAGAAAAATAATCATGATGTATAAAGGATACAACAATAAGATAGAGCTGCCAGACCGGAGCCTCGATCTTTATGTCATGGAGAATTTTGTTCTTGAATTGCAGAAACTAGGACGGGAAGTGGGAAGGAGTCCCTCTGCTCGCATGAATAGGAACCAAAACCCGAGGTACCAGGGTGAAGATGCTACTCCTCTAGAGCCAGCCTTCACCAGTTACTTTAGATTCGATCAGCCGGAACCATCTCGTGCACAGCACCTAGCCTGGGAAGATCACACTCTCTATGAGTCAGAGACATCTGTAGGTGCACATTGGGGGCCAAATAATTTTGATCATTATCATCTACAGGATTATGAGAAGACAATGAGCGATGTACAGAGAGGGCGCATGTCTTTCTCTGCACGAGGCGTCCACGACAGCTTCTATGGACCGTTCTTGTACCATGCTCCTCAAGACTACTACTAGCCTACTCCGCAACATCATCATCAACCACCGCAACATCATCATCAACCTTTGCATCACCATAATCATCCACCACCTTCGATGGGCTATGATGAGCCCGGTTTCTACCAGAACGTCGACAACCGTCTTACATCCCTCGAGGCAGGACAGGAGGAGATACGCAACACCCTTCACTAACAAGTTAAATGGCAGCAGGAGATGACCCACATATTTGATGAGTTACAGCAGTATGAGTGACAGCAACAAGCGAACTTTGAGTACCTGTTCGGTAGGATGGGTTTCAAGGACCCACCACCGTCACACTGCAGTGATCTAGCTTGGGGGAGGACCCCGCATATTGAGGCAAGTCTTTTCTCTTTCTTGTAAAATTCTGCTAGTATTATTTTTCTTTAGTTTAAAAGTTGAACGAAGAATATGAGACATAGTGCTTGCTTGATTGTTCTATCTCTCAATTGCTCAAGATCAGGTAAAAAGTTCAAAAGCTCCATGGTTAAAAGAAATATGAGTAAATTTGAAGGATGGATCAATAAATTGCAATCTGGAGAAGAATTCTTGTTTGAATGCAGGTCTACTTTTGAGGAGTTGTACAAAAATTATAAAACCATGTACTCTTAATTTCCATCACTTAAGTTGCTTTGTTATGGGACTAGCAAAGACTTAGATTGGAGGAGCTTGTTGACGGTAGTTATCATCTATCATAAACCGTCAACATTGTGTATAAAATAGTCACCAATAGAAATTTAGGGGTTATTACTGACAATTTTCACAAGTTTTAGTGAATTATTATTTTCAGCAGGGATATTCCAAAAAGAATAAAAATGAGGATTGAATTGTCAAAAGGCACGGAACTTAATTGCGACGAAATATGCACCAGAAAACTCCAGAAGACACCTGAAGGCACGAGACCGAAGTAGAGGACCAGCAGCTGCCAGGTGGGGCCGGCCAGCCCCACCACCATGCCGCTCGGCCCCCCTGTGGGATTCTTCCATGCCCTTCTGGAGTATTCCTCCACCGCCTCTTAGGATGCATCTTTGCCGTACGTGAAGTTGGTTTGATCCATGGCTGACGATTCTTCCTCAGGGACTATAAATACAGGCCCTGACCCCCCTGAAGCACCTGATCACAAGTCAAGAGTAGTCCAAATATTAGGGTCTCCAGAGATTAGATAGAAAGAACTCTAGTTTTTCAATTTCTTAGTACAGGCTTTCTACTAAGGTTCAAGTAGAGTTGGGTGATTGCTCAGGATTCTAGATCTGTTCGTTTGGGGATTGGTAATTTGCCTTTATATCTCATTTAAGACTTTGTTCTATTTCAATAATATGTTCTCTTTATTATGTTCTTAGTTTGCTCTAGTTATGTATTGGATATAGTATTATTTGATAATTTGCATTTGCATATGTTCGTAGAGTACCTAATTCAGTTCACGCGAGAGTTAGGTAGCTTTAATTATGTAAGCATGGTGTTTAGATATGAAATCCCCTGCGAATGTCGACTATGTGCCGGAACGTGTGGTAGATCGTTAAGATGACAGCTTGGTTGAGTCCTTTGTAGTCCATCCCTCGTATATAGATGACATGGTAGAGCCCGATCTCGAAGGAAAAGAAGATTCTGTTTTCAATTCTCCCTAGTAGATGTTCCTTATAATTTTGCTTTGATTCAGTTTTACTAATTGACGAAGATATATATGCTAGACTGAGCAGCAAGACTTAGTGTTTAGGAATAACTTAGGAATTCTTTACTCTAACCGAATCTTGATTAGTCATACTACTTTTAGTGAGTCTCTATTTTATATCTCTGAAATACTATTATCATGCTACATTCATTTATCATTTATTTATCTTTTACTTGACTTACCCCGCTAAAGCATAAGAGTGGTTGGTTTATCATAGGTCTGCATATTTATTAGTCATATAAACATTTGCCTCACGGTCCTTCCTTTGGGATTAAAATAAATAACGATACTCGGAATACTCTGGGTAGAATGCTACAATAAGTGATTTATCTGTACGCTTGCGGATACTTATGTTTAATATTATTTAAAGTTTTCAAGTGTAGTTATAATTACCAGCGTTTTGAGCATCATGCTAGGATGACAACTTAGTACACAGTGATATAAGAAATGTCAACATTCATCTCATCCCTCCAAACAAACATGAAAATATAACCACTCTGGCCTTTAAACCAAGCACTAGGCAGAACCATCCCATCCGTAAAATGACAAAACCTTGCCGTTCTATCCCTCTCTAACCAAATGCAGCTTAAGAAAATAAATCTCATGCAAGCCTAACCAATTCTGCTGAAAGAACTTTCCAGAAAAAATAAAAAAAATAAAATTTAAGAAATTCACCTAGTTAATGCTAAAATTACATTGGATAGGTAGAGGTAACCACTGCTATATGCTGGATTTATACATGCGGCTGGACCAGCTGCCTCTAAATATCCGCCTCTACAAATTAACATTTTATAGTTGTACTGGATCATGTCCGTTCGTTGCAACGGGAACAAGTCCACCCGGCAAACTCATTCTTCCACGACAACAGTCAGTTGTGCAATGAATTTTTTTTTGCCTCGATCTTTGATAGTGGCGGGTGGACGATTGTGCCCAAACAGAACAAAGGCGCAGTAGTGCCCGTGTTAACGTCACGGCTTTATTTTAGGGATGCACATGAAAACAACCAAATAATGATATTTTTTTTCTATAATTTAGGTTTTACACAATTTTATATGACCATGTATATGATCCGGAAAACAGCAGAAGCAGCAGGAAAAAACCAATTTAATCAACTCGACAAAATCAACATGGCAAGTAACCGGCCATTTGACCACATCAAGCAGTTTGAACGTTGAAAGAGCATCAGGATTACTTTAACATGTTGTCTTAGCTCCATTTAGATATCAAATATCTATAGAGCATAAACGGAATCAATACAGAGTCATATCTGTTGACTCCCTGATGGCTAAGACAAAAATTTATATATACGCTATACTCTTCTTCTGAATGAACAACTATACTCTTCTTCTGATTTCGGATCTGATAGTGAAGATATCGCTGAGCGCCATGCCACTGTTGATGAAACTTGATGATGACAACCTTGCAGTGAAGACCGACATCAGCAGCAGAACACTAACAAGTTGCTCAGCAACAGAACAACCTCCAGTTGATTCAGTAAAAGTACAAAACAATGCATCTGTGGTGCTGACCAAAAAGTGTGGCCATCAAGACCGACATCACACTTATTAAGTTCCTGTAAAAAATAGTTCAGAAATAGTTTGAATGGTGGACTGTTTACAGTTTAGAAATAGTTTTGACTCAAAAAATAAAGATGCACAACACTAAAAAGTTTTTTTATATGAGCTGACAAACTAACATGACTTTTATATCAGAGCTGACATTCTTCTTACTGCAGTAATCATTGATGTAGAAAACACACACACATTAGACAACATTGATTTCAATTAGATACCCCAAATTAGGTGTCTTCTTTTTGCAGTTTTGGCACAGTGAATATCATACTATATGTTCATATTCATAAGGTTGTCACGATATCAATTCGTATGCACTGATCATAACTTAAGTTCACAAAAATGAATCAAATACAAGGTATGTATCGGTTACTCAGTACTTGTAACCTAACACTTGCTGCAAGAAACAAAGGATTTCAAATGATAGCTGCAAGGCAAGTACTCACCGGCACGTGCTCCACCTCAGAGCTTTGGCAGAAGATCTCAATGTCCCGCAGCTTGGAGAAGTAGAAACCTCTTCAGAGCATCTAGTAAGTATTAACCTAAACAAGAAAAAACTAATTTACTACCAAGTATAACAACCTAACTCATGATTTGGATATTTTCCAATGAGGCCAACAAAATGATGCAGACTGCAGAGTGTTTCATTGTTCTCGTCAGATTCTAAAGAAACCAAACAACACGAAGTGCAAAAATTAGAGCACAGTGAGTATGGCATCATCAAATTGCTTTGAATTAGCAAAGGAATCGAGAAAAATTAGGATCCTACGAGGCCTTAACACCACTGTATGACAAACTCTTGCCCACAAATTGAAGCTACTGCATAACATGTCCACATGTCACATCACACAACTGGAATCAACTCTTATCAGCACTGAACATTCAAAGCTCGAAACACAAGGGCAGAAAACTGGTTCAATTGATTTCAGGAAAAAAATCCTCAAACGGACGGCACAAGGCAAGGGAGAGAAACCAAGCCGTGTCTCACCTTAGTGATCTTGAGCTTGTTGAACACATCCTGCAGTACCTTGTAATTCTGGATCATGTGCATCGGCACGGCACCGGGATGTGCCGCATCAATCAGTTTGCATGCAACCGTGCCCGACGTCGCCTGCAGACCATGAAATCGATGAATGGGTTTCAGGGACTCAAAACTCGCACAGAACCCAACCGCTTAGCCCGCATCCTCCCCACAGATTCGCGAAACCTTTGCTGCACCACTAACACGAACAACACAGATCAGGTAGAGGGACTCAGGCGGGCACTGTTTACCTCCACCTTGGAGAGGCCGAGCTGCAGCGTGGTAGGCCCGACGAAGTAGGCGCCGTCTATCGTCCAGGCCGCCCCACAGATCCAGCCACCGCAGGCTGGCTGGCCCAGCCAGCCACTGTCCCAGCTGGCTACCATAGTCATGATATGGCTGTTACAAAACGTATTTGAAATATTTGAAAACGAAAAAGCATAGATTTAATATTTTTTTGTCTATAAGCCACCATAGTCATGCTATGGCTGCAGCTAAACTTAGGAATTAGCATACTGTTGAATGATTTTGAGTTTTTGATAATATATTACATATGTAAACTCTCAAGTATGAACTACTGTTAGCCATTGAGGCCTGCTGCTAAAGAGCAGAGCTACTAAAAGTCCACTACAATATACATAGGTAAATTAGGTGAAAAACAAACTGACCCATTATAACAAAATTCAGTTTCAGGATTATAACAATCACAGTCCATATTCAACTACTATAAAAATTATATTTTAGACTACTTGCTGTAAGGAAATAACAATTTAGCTACTAACCTTTTAACCAAGATTCGAAAGCAAAGACTCCAGCATTTCAAAACCAACAGCCAACTGAATCAATACGTTCTTACCATTATCCATCATCTAGATATTACAGCAAAATGGCTTTGATTTGATCACTGGCTACAGTGACTCGTAATCCCGGCAAGGCCTGCGTGCTGGTGGACATTGCTCATCATCCTATCTTCAAAGTTCAAAATAGTGAGCATCTACCTAGCATATATGCAAGTGATATTTACAAAAAATTAACTTATGTTATTTTAACATAAATTTAGGTCTTACCTTGTTAATAAGTAAAAAGGTCAACCTGTATCTTTCCTTTAATATCAATAAACTGCAACTCATAATTGAATTCCATAGTCCAAACTGAACGCCAGCTGTCATTGCTGGATGATACAATATTCAGTTGGCCTTCATCAGAGGCTAAATGATTAAAAGATCGAATCTTTTTGGAGCATGCTTAACAGTTCTATTGAGATTATGTGAAGCAATTCATTCACCTGATAGGGAAATAGAAAGAACAGACAGGCATTAAACATGTCATAAAGTTCTAGGTTGATGATAAAATAGTATGCTGAAAACAAACAACAGTTCATGGGATACTGAAAATGTCATCCATGAAAAATCTGAAGACTAAAAATTGCATGCTGAATGCAAGGAGATACTCATAGGAAACCAAAGTTATTACAAAGGCTTAACCAGTAAAACTCATGACCACATTTCCCCAATACCAATTTCTTTGACACTAACTGCAGTGTGCTTAGAAATAAGAAATTATGCCACACAAAATCAACAGAGTACTATAAAAAAACACAACCATGAGATATAGAAGTATAGAACCATCTCACCTTCATCTCTCTCCCTAAACCGCCGGTGCATCAGCCACCGGCTCCTGCACCACGGATTCCTCGGCCACGAACACACAACTCCCATGGTCCATATACAAAGGCCCCCAAATCAGATCGTGCTGCCTCCACAGATAATAACCAGCAACAAACAAGGACTAAAAACCCCCTATAATCTGAATCCTAAACATATAGATCCCTCATATAATAAGCGAAAATCCATCAATTCCGTCTAGAGGCGGATACACAGAATAAAAAGATTGATCAGCTAGCTTTTGAACCCAATTAAAGAAGATCCTGTGAAAAAAAAGAAAAGCATCCACACCATTCAGACATTTAATCCAATATGGTATCTGCATATATGTGATAGCACTGAGCTTCAGTTGCATCACTCACCTTGGCATGGCTGTAGACGGCAGAGATACAGAGTGGGCTCTGAGTTGAGGCTTTTGACTGAACAGATGGTGGGCAGGTGGAGTAGGCAGAGTAGGGAGCAGGGTTCGTAGGCAAGGCGTATGTTGGCCTGGGAACTGACGGCAGCATCCATCTGTTCCTTGCGCACATGCAGGAATCTAAATCCCTTGCATCAGAAGGACTCAATCCAAATCGAACAGCTCTGCGGTTCCACAATCCAAAATTAGAGGTCAGATTGGGACTCACCGTGTGGCTGCCGGCAGGGGATGGAGACGTCGGTGTCACGCGCTACTTGGAGAAGACCTCGATGGGGAGGGAGCTCGCGCCGGCCATAGAGGAGGGAAGGTCGCGCGAGCGCAGCGGCGCGGCCCTTGGCCCCTTGCGGGCTCACGTGCTGGGACTGGTGGAGGAAGATGAAGAGGCAGAGGCGACGGCGCGTGCGGCCCAGGAAGGCGCGCGCGGAGGCGGCGGCGCGCGTGCAGTCCCGACGAGGGCGCCGCCGCGCGGCATGGGTCAGGCCGGCGAGCGCGTCTCCGCGTGACCTGGCGAGGGCCACGGCCGCACAGCCTGATCGGGACTGCGAGCACAACTCCGGGCAGCATGGCGAGGGCCGCCCGCGCGGCTTGGAGATGGGTGGCGAGCGACACCGGCAAATGGCGAAGGTGCGAGAGGAAGCGGATGGGAGGAGATCCATACCAGCGTTTTCTCCTTCTTCCTTCCGATCGACCTGCTAGCTCCGCCGTGCCGCCCCACGCACCTGCCAGTGCCGCCGCGCGTCCATGCTTGTCGGCGCATACCCGCAGTTCGGCCCCGTGCCTCGCCGTCGCAGCTCGCACTTCTGGAGGTGATGGAGCAGCGGCGCGAGCACGAGCGCGGAGATGGAGGGAGCTGTGCGAGGGGGAGGGGATCGATTGCCTTTGTGCGAGCACGGAGATTGTGCAGAGACGGAGACGAAGACAGCGGCTTTCCTTTTTTACTGGACGCGTCATGGGCTACGGCTTCCTTTCGCGAGGCCGGGCGAGCGAGCGTGTGGTAGTTTTCGCTCGCCCCGGTGAACCATTCTCTTCTAATTTTTTTTAGCAGCAGAGATAAAGGTGGATGTTCAGCTGCCTCTAGAAATGGGTTTTACAGAGGCAGCTCGAAATCTATCTTCCCCTAGAAATCTTTTTTCGAAATCACAAATTGGGACAAAAAATATAGCATTTTTTAAAATCCAAAGAAGCCCTTATCAAATAGGTTTGATCTCACACTTCTCAAGTCATAAGACACGGTTTTTTTTGCAACATGCGAGCACATGCCTCCCCTAACTACTCCACCCCAAAATCACTTGTGACTAGAGGCGACACATTGCTCTTGTATTCACTTTATTGAATTTTGATATTAAACTAATTTAAATGAAAAGGTTTCAATTGGAAAGTTGTAGATATAGTCGAGTATTACAACTTCGGTTTTGGTCATTTCTCCACTCGGAGCTATTTGAAAATTTCTAATTTCAAAATATGAGAAAGTCAAATAGATTTTTTAAATAAATGATTTTAAATGAAAATGTTGTCCATATAAAGTTGTACATCTCTTTGAGATCTACATCTTTGCCTTTTGTTGTTTCTCCATCAGAGCTTGTTTGAAAATTTTCATTTTCAAAATATGAGGACTTCAAATTGAATTTTGACACTATAGATTGTTTCAAATGGAAAAGTTATCAACTTCAATATTCTAGATCTTTTTGATACATATAACCTTGGTTTTGGTCATTTCTCCATCTGAGGTCATAAATTTTTTGGAAAAAATAAATTTTGAAATATGAGAACATTTGTTGAAACCTATAACTGCAATTTGAATTTGTTGGTCAGCCGATTTTAAAAAGTGTTGCATGAAATTAACAACCTATCCCAGTGAAGAATACTATTATAAACTCAGATTTCTTCAAAGTTTGTCATATTGCCCTCCTAGACAAATTCATGCCACCACTTCCCCAGCTTCTGCACTAGTTGATCCAGCTCTCCTTGCTATTTTTACCACCACAGAAACGATTTTAGAAAGTAAACTCTCTAATTATCAGACACAGACACATCAAGAGACCGCCTCTGTAAATGGTTAGGCGGCCTTCAGGTAAATGCCCACCTTTATTAATCATTTACAGAGGCAGGCGTCCCAATTCCTAATTAAGGCGTCCGTTTATTAATGATCGATTTACAAAGGCGAGCGCTTTAGGACGTCCGTCTCTGAAAATCGATTTTTAAAGGCATGCATCTTAAGATGTTCGTATGTGAAAAGTGCTATTAACACAAATGGCCATTCTAAGGGTTGTCTCTAAAAATCATTTTTTAGAGGCGGTAATCCTAAGAGGCCTATATCTAGAAATAACAACATTAAAAATAATTCATAATTTTTATATAAAGTTGGATGAAGACAAATTTTATATAAAAATTGTAGCAGCAACATAACTTTGCAGTTGAAAAGTTTTTATTTTAAACTTTCTAGTTAACGTGTTTTGAAACTTAAAATTTTTAAACAAAACTTGGCCGTTGACACTAGTCTATACCAAACTGTAATTCTCAGTACAATCTATGATTTTGTAGTTAAAAAGTTTTTTATTTTGAAGTTGTTTAGAGTCCCATATATGTGTTTTAAGTTTATACATTTTGAAATTCAAAATTTAGAATTTCCAAACGACCTTGAATGTTCATATAGTTAATACCAAAGTTGTAGTGCTTGATCTATATTTTTCTATTGATGAGTTTTTTCTTTGAAGTTTTTTATTGTCTCAAGTATTTGTTTTAAATTCACATAATTTGATATTCAAAATTCTGAATTTTTCAAATAATCTTGGATTGAGACACGTCCTATACCAAATTTGTAGTGTTTGATAGGATTTTAAACTGTCATTGAATTTTTTTTCATTTGAGTACATTTAATAGCCAAACTATTCAATATAAGATTAGGATGTACAGTATTGGTAAAAAAAGTTAGCATACTATACATATTCACAAATAAATGTGCTACAGTGGTAGCTAGTAGGTCATGAGTTTGAGTCTTGAGAAGGATATAATTGTTTTGGTTCTAGAAAGCATTAACGGAGATAGGCATCTTAACACATCTATCTTTATTAATTGATTTACAGAGATAGGCATGCACCGCCTATCTAAATTGCAATTAACAATGGTCATTAACTAGAGGTGGTCGGCTTGTCTACCAGTGTTTGCTATGAAGAGAATGCAATTTCTACATGAATGACACACCATTAAAATGGCATTAGTCAATAGCCATTTTTTTACCGTTGTTTCAAATGGCCCAGGTGAAGCTTGCAAATGCAATCATGCTGAGTTTCCGAGAGATTATAAATTTGTTGGTCAGCAAAATTCAAAAATCTCAGCACATGAAATTGAGAGCCCATCCCAGTGAAAAATCACTACTAGCATCTATAGAGACGGTTGGCCCAGCCACCTTGGTGGCTGGAAATAGGCCACCTCTACAAATCGATTTCTAGGAACAACTAGAAATAGGAGACACATCTACAAATCACTATCTAAATATTATAAATTGAATAAAAAATTAGCAAAAAAATATTAATCCAAGGAGGCCGCCCACAGGTAACACAATTTTCCGCACATATGGGGACCATGGGGATTGAACCAGCAATCTTAGGTCTTGTGTGTATCTCCTTTAACTACTCCACCCCAAGATAAATTATGACTATTCACTTTGTTGGATTTTTTAAATGAATATTTGAGACTCTAACGAATTCAAATGGCAAGGTTCAAACTAGAAAGTTGTAGATACTGTCGAGTACTGCAACTTCAGTTTTGTCGTTTCTCCATTCGAGATCATTTGAAAATTTTGAATTTTAAAATGTGAGAAATTCAAACATAATTCCTCTTGGATAAATGATTCAAATGAGAAAGTTTGTCAACTACAAACTTGTATAGCTACTCTTCGAGATATACAACTTCAGTTTTTGTTATTTCTCCATCTGAGGTCATTTTAAAATTAGAATTTCAAAATGTAAGCACTTAAAACTGAATTTTGGAATCATAGATTATTTCAAATGAAAAGTTCTCAACCACAATGCTTTAGATCTTTTTGATTTATAACTTTGGTTTTGGTTGTTTATCCATCCAAGGTCGTTTGGAAAATAAAAAAGTAAATTTCAAAATGTGAGAATTTCAAACAGAATTTGCAAGATTTCATTCACTTCAAATGAAAAGTTGTCAACAACAAATATACATCCCTTTGACATATATAACTTTGTTATAACTTTTGTCTTCATTCGACATCATTTAAAAAACTATGAATTTTATTATGTTGTACCTATTTTTTGAGACACTTTAGATCTAGCCTCCTCTAGAAATTGGTTTTTAGAGGTGACTCCAGATCCTGCTACCTCTACAAATCGATTTATAGAGACGGCTCTAAATCCGGCCACCTCTAGTCTAGAAATCAAATTTTAGAGACAACTCAAGATCTAACATCTCTAAAGATAAGGGTATTTTAGGGGCAGCTGCATAATCCCAGTCTCTCAAAATTGATTTTTTAAAAGAGGCAGGCTCGGGAATCATTTTTGGAGGTGGATTTTGATTGTGCTTCCTCTACTTAAGAAATGTTTCTATTGCTAAAAATCATATGTTTGTAGTAGCGAATATCCCTAAGACAGCACTGTAGCACCCATGCCATGTATAGCAGGATATATGGTTGCATACCAAATTTAATACGATAATGATAGGGCGCGGGCGTCCGTCCCTTCCGGGCGCCGTGTGCCTGGGCCTACAGCCCAATAAAACGATGGTCATGCCGAACAAAAGAAGGCCTGCATCGATTCCTTAGACCCTCGCCATTTCCACACCGCTCCCCATCCGCCATTGCGTGCCCCCGGCCGCTCGCTGTCGTCACACCCGCCCACGCTCTGGGCCTGCTAGCGCCCCCGGGACGGACGCCCCGCCCGCGCCCAGCTCGCTGCCGCCCCGCTCACCCATGATCCCTCCCTCCCTCATCCCTTCGTGCATCCATTGCTACCCCGCGCCCCTAGCGACCCGGCTTCTGCTCCCCCCACTGGAGACGAGGATGACGGCGGCGGCTCTGACAAGGTAGGTCGGTCCTCCTCTGGATCTGAGCCCTCCTCCTCCTCCTCCTCCTCCTTTGGATCTGAGGGACGCAACGGTGGCTAGGGTTCTGACGAGCTCTGGGGTCCTATTCCCTCCTCCCTTCGGTGAGCTCGAAGGTGATGGGCCAGGGGCTGGAGTAGTCTGCACCTCAAACCCATCCCCTTGCTGTTTGTACGCCTTTGCTGTTTCTCCATGTTGTAAGGGGATTTTTGGGATGTTGCAACAAATGAATTTCAAATGTTGCAATGGGTGATTTCATGTGTTGCACAAAGAGAGTTCTAATGTTGGGATTGTTGCAATAGGAGATTTTAATTGTTGAGATTACCTTTTTCAAATGTTGCAGCACCGAAAGGTGATTTGAGATGTTTCCATTTCCATGTTTCGTGGTTAATTTTGCAACATTGTAGTCCTACTATTTGAGATGTTGCAGTACATAATTTTTTCGATGTTGCAGTACATAATTCTCGATGTTGCAATATATAATTTTCGATGTTGCACTACATAGTTTTGCGATGTTGCGGTATTTATATTCTGATGTTGCACTACATAGCTGACATAATTTTGCAATATTGCACTTGAAGTGTTTTGTGCTCTTGGGACAGGGGCACCGTGGGGAATGGGGCGTGGTGGGGGAACGGGGCGCGGTGGGGAACGGGGACAGGGGCGCGATGGGGAACGGAGACAGGGGCATGGTGGGGAACGTGACGTGGTGGGGGACAAGGCGCTATTTGGGACTGCGTCCAGACATTGCCAGGGGGACGGACGTCCCTTCGAGCTCCGCGCGCCTGGGTCTGTGGCCCAAAAGTGCAACGGTCATGCCGAACAAAAGAAGGCTCCCCATCCGCTACCGCATGCCCTCGGCCGCTCGCTACCACCCCGCCTGGCCGCGCTCCGGTCCTGATAGCACCCCCGAGACGGACGCTGCTCCCGTGCCCAGCTCGCTGCCGCCCTGCTTGCCCACGCTCCCTCCCTCCTTCCCTCCCCCTCCACGACCTCCATTTCTACCCCGCGCTGGATGAGGACAACGGCGGCGGCTCTGATAAGGTAGGTCAGTCCTCCTCTGGGTCTGAGCCCTCCTCCTCCTCCTCCTCCTTCACCTCTAGATTTGAGGGATGCGGCGGTGGGTTCTGGCGAGCTCTAGGGTCAAAGGTGATGGGCCAGGGGCTGGAGCAGCCTACACCTCAAACCCATCTCCTTGCTGTTTGTATGCCCTTGCTATTTCTCCATGTTGCAAGGGGAATTTTGGGGTGTTGCAACAGATGATATTCGATTGTTGCAATATGTGATTTTATGTGTTGCAAAAAGGGAGTACTAATGTTGGGGTTGTTGTAACAGGGGATTTTAATTGTTGAAATTACTTTTTTCAAAGTTGCAGCATTGAAAGGTGATTTGAGATGTTTCCATTTCCATGTTTCATGGTTGATTTTGTGACGTTGTAGTACTGCTGTTTTAGATGTTGCAGTACATAATTTTTTAATGTTGTAGTACATAATTTTCGATGTTGTAGTACATAATTTTTGATGTTGCACTATATAGTTTTGTAATGTTGCGGTATTTATATTCCGATGTTGCACTACATAGTTTACATAATTTTGCGATGTTGCACTTGAGATATTTCGTGCTTTTGGGATAGGGGTGCAGTGGGGAAAAAGGGCGCGGTGGGGAACAGGGACAGAGGCACAGTGGGGAATGGAGAAAGGGGTGCGGTGGGGGACAGGGCGGTATTTGGGGCCTGCGTTCGGACGCCGCTAGAGGGCCGAACATCCCCTCCGGGCGCCGTGCGCATGGGCCTGCGGCCCAATAGAGTGACGGTCATGCTGAACAAAAGAAGGCCCACATAGATTTCTCTAACACTCGCCATTTCCACACCGCTGCTCCCATCCACCACCGTGTGCCCTCGGCCACTCGCTGCCGCTCCGCCCGTCTGCGCTCCGGCCTTGCTAGAGCCCCCGGGACGGATGCCGCGCTCGCGCCCAGCTCACTGCCGCCCCACCTGCCCCCGCTCCCTCCTTCCCCCTCCCCCTCCCCCCTCCATGACCTCCATTGCTACCCCTCGCCCCCAACGACCTAGCTCCCGCTCCCCCACCGGAGACGAGAACGACGACGGCGGCTTCGACAAGGTAGGTCGGTCCTTCTCTAGGTTTGAGCCCTCCTCCTTCTCTGGATTTGAGCCCTCCTCCTCTAGATCTGAGCCCTCCTCCTCCTCCTCTTTCTCCTCTAGATCTTAGGGATGCGGCGGTGGCTAGGGTTCTAGTGAACTCTGGGGTTCTATTCCCTCCTCCCTTCGATGAGCTCGAAGGTGATAGGCCAAGGGCTGGAGCAGCCTACACCTTCACTATAACACAACATACCTTTGCCGACACTTTCTATAGTGGGCAAAGGGCACCTTTGTAACACCTCAGGTATTTATCACCAATTAAGCAGTGGGTTTGAGCTTAAACATGATAGATTAAGTAGAGATGGCGATGTCAAGGCCAACCTACGGAGATGAGCCTAATCTAAACTTGGATGTTGCACCTTTGCTTTGCATATAGGCCATTTTCAAGATATATTCTTGGGTGGTGTTATGGCAATATCTTCATGTGTCTCACCTTAATACCTATCTATAGTGATCACCAGAAAAGTTTCATGAAGTTTGGAATCAAAAAGTCACATAAAATGATAAGTTCTATTCCTATTGGAATTGCACCATTAAGTGAATGGAATTATAGACCATCAACCAAACTTTTCAAACTTGCCCAAATGACTCTAGGTGAACTCTACAACAAAAGTCATAAAGGGTTCATGTTGAGCAAATGTCAAGAAAATGCCCCAATTGGCCTAAAACCCTAGTTTAGGCTTTATCGAGTTGCTACTTTGACCAAAGTGAAAGTTTGACTTCTGTCCTAGTTATGAGATTTGACCTTAAATAAAAGTTGTAGTAAATATCATGAGGAACAAACTTTGTTTAATGGTCAAGAGCTAGTTTGTCCTATAACCTAGTCAAATAGAGATCCCAAGATTCAATGAAGTGCTATTTTGGAACCCCAAAATTTGGCTAAGTCAAATGGTGTCTCAGTTTCGGGTACCCTACTTCAGAGCTGTGTAGTTTCCTAACCAGGCCTAACTAGTTGATGATTCTTTAATAAGATTTGTATTTTAGTTTGATTACAACAAACCTTGTTTTTGGAGTATTTCATGAATCAGCTTGGAAGGAAGTGAAACCGAGGCTCAAAAATCGAATCTGCAGCTGTTTTCAGACTTAGAAATATTTAAGTTCCAGTTTGTGACAACTTGATTGGCGTCCCGCGTTCTCGAGTTTTTGTTAAACAACTTGAGTTGAGCCAAATGTAAAAGTTGGAGTTAACTCTTTGGAGAAGTACATGTAGAAAGTTGGAATTCGTTTGATCAAGTTTGGCATCCCAAAACCAGCAAAAACCGAGCTCTAATGTGATCATCATTAATTTGTTGACATTGCTAACTTAGATGCTGATTATCTCCTAATATGTTGTCTAAATGACCTGGGTCCCTTAATAGAAAATGAAGAGCTTTATGTGGGCTGCAAACTTCATTTTGAGCCCACAATCTAATTCGACCCGGATCAGGCCCAAAACGGCATCCCACCTTCGTCTCTTTGTCGCTCGCCACGTGCTCGAGGAATTGTCTGAGCGGGTGACGCGTGCAGTGGACGTGGCCGCCATGCGCCCCTGCTCGCTGCCGCGTGCCTCGCGCCCGGTGTCGATGGGGAGCCACCCGAGCGCCTGCTCTCGGTCCCGTTCTCTCCTCACTCGCCCCATTTCCCTCATCCCCTTCTCACTCCCGAGCGCTCGCGCGCGCTGAGCATGGCCGCGCCCGCCATGGACGGCCGGCAGAACTTCCGCTGCGCCACGTTCTGGCCGCTCCGGGCCTCCCCGTGCTAAGGCGTCGTCACCAGTAGCATCGCCGCCTCCCTCTGCCCCTCCTGCGCCCCCTCCCCGTCGCCAACCACCGCCGGAGGGCGTTGTCGCCATGGCTGCCCCGAGCTCAAGTTTGGCCGCCACCGTTCCCTCACCTCCGAGCGCTTTGCAGCCTAGCAGCCACCGCCACTGTCTTCGCCTTGCCTTGCTCCATCTCGCGCGCATGCTCGCCCGAGCTGTCGGTCTTCGGAGCAATGCCACAGCCTTACCGCACGGCTGCCTGCCACCGGCGTGCGTGGCCATAGCGCCACGGTTCACCTCCGGCCGAGCTGGGCAGCTCCACGCGAGCGCGCGGACCCCCCTGGTGCTCTCTCGCCCCTTAGCCGACGCCGGAGAACCTCCTCCGGCCGGCAACGGCGTGCTCCGGTGAACCCTCTCTGTAAATCCCGACCAGGGACCTCGCGCTCAAATTAGACTAAATCCAGGGGCCTATCTGCACTGTCATAGACTCAAGTGAATAGTGCTATAAGGACATGTTTGTGATAGTTTTTGCTGATCTTTGAAAATGCATAGTAAATCATAAAAAATTCGTAAAATAGCAAATGAGGACTTTTTGGAATCCTTGTGAAATTCTCTATGCAGTAGATCTATAATACGTCATGTTTTAGTTAAAAGTTTTTCTGTAAAAATAGATTTATGAAACTAGGTTTTGAATGCTCGCTGCATTTCTCTTTTTCATAACTGCAGTTGTAGGGCTCCAAACAAAGTGAAATTTTTGTGGCGTGCTACTGATGTGATGTTTGATGTGTGGTAAAAATTTCATAAATTTTGGTGGTCTTATGAGTGAGTTATTGATTCATCTTGCTCTCACATGATTTATTGCAATAGTCATTTGTCTTTTTCATAGAGGTTGATATACATGTCCAAATAGCTTGAAATTTGGACAGTAGACTATTGGAAGCATATTTCGGTCACTGTAATTTTGGTAGAATTTATTGTACACATTTGATAGGTGTTCATAATTCCACCTAATTATCTAAATAAATTAAAAAAATGCATTAAAAGAATTTATTTAGTAATGTACGCTATGTTTTCTGGTGTTCATTAGTCATGTGTGACATGTTAGTAAAGTTGGTTTTGTCCAATTATATGTTTTCAACATAAGTTAATAATTATTTCTTGCAAATGAGGTTTTCGGACAGATCTGGGAACTTAGCAATGTTCTTCATGATAATGTGCTTTGTTGTAAAACTTGTTTATACAAAAGTTATAGATAATTTATGTATCTAGCTTATGTTAAAATTTGGTGGCATTTGGCTATGTGGTTTAGGAGTTATAGCTGTTTAAAGTCAGGTTACAGAATTGCTTGCTCTCTGTCTTGTTAGATCAGTTTCTGTGTTTGTGTAAATTCAATATGATTAACTGTGGAATCATGTTGTGATGATTATAAATGAAATGTAGAGAATTTCATAAGCTTTCTAGAATGTCTTCTTACAAGTCATTTGAATTTGTGTAACTCCAGTTATAGCTAAATCTTGTAGCTAGTGTTTGCAGTCATGAATGTGACAGCTTCTAGTTTTATGTGTTTACTTCATGTGTTGGTAAGTATGGCTCATGCTTTTGATAATGCTAAGTTAATACACTTGAGACTTTGTGAAGCTTGTGTCTTTACTTGATATGCATGAATGCAAGATATATCTCTTTAATGGGTGGTGTGCTATTTAGTTGAGTGACTGTGAATGCCCATGTCTTGCTTAATCTTGCGCTTGTCCTAAATACTCCTATGCGATGCCTCTTGTGTTACCATTCTTCATATTCATACACTTGCATGTTGCATCTCATCTAGGTACGCTAGATGCACCACGCGAAGGACGAGATGTGGAGCCTAACCCAAAGATGGTGTTTGGTGGACCTATCTCGAAGACGGAAGGATTGGACAAGTGAGAGAATGGGAGGTGCTCGCCAAGCGAATGTCATCTGACAACTACTAACTTGTGTCGGATCACAGGCAAGCCCCGGAGCATTATAAGCCTCCTAATTTTTGAAAATGCAATTGAGTATATATAATATATGTATTGTTGCATTAAGTGATAGGTGTTGGATGAAAACACTTGCTGCATATATATCCTGTCCTTGTCCAGAAAGTATACCTTGAATCCTATTTAGGTTCAGGTCCGAGTAATTGCTTAGCCCTGCTTTAACCGGTAGAAGTCAGGTGATTCCCTGTCACCTGCGAGCTTTAGGATATATATATATATATATATATATATATATATATATATATATATATATATATATATATATATATATATATATATATATATATATATGACACGGTTGGCTATATTTGCTATCGTGGAAAAGAACCATGTGTTAATAAAATGAGACCGGGTGGGATGACAATAGTGAAGCAGCAAGGCATGGAGGTCTTGGGTGTGGATCTATCCCCGTCTGTGTCGATTAAGGGCCGATTCTTGGAGCCTTTCCTTGTCATGTTGAACGCATGCATCTCTCTTAGTTGGCCAGGTCTGGAGATCGACCACAAAGCCGAGTAGCTCAACTCAGGCCGGGAGTCGGTAAGTATAAAGTGCGCCTCGGAAGGGAGCCGTAGGCGTGAGTCCAAGGGCAAGTGATTTAAAAGTCCTGATCGTCCTGGCAGAAGGGTAATCCCTGAGAGTGCTGGCGCAGACCGAACCCGCGAAGTTGGTTCCTGAGTAGTACCAAAGGTGACTGTTGACGATGGTTATCTACCATAATAAAGGGTTAAAATAAATATATAAAGGGCTAATAAATGACCACCAACATAGGTTTAGGGTGTCAACTAAAGAAATTCCACGAGTTTTGGTGAATCTATATTTTGCAGGGGGTTATCAGAATAATTCAGGAATTGATATCTTCCACGAGAAGGAACCCACGTCAATCGGCCTAATCTCCACGTCACGAATACGCAAGAGGCTTCTAGAGGACACCAGAGGACTCCACGAGGAGGGCCACCATGAGGCGCCGCCAGGTGGGGCCGACCGGCCTCAACCCTAGGCCGACTGGCCCCTGGCCGCCGTCCCTCGGCTTCTTTCTTTGCAAGCTACTTCAGCCGCCTCTAAGGATGCATCCTAACCCTACGTGAAGGTCGGTTTGATCCAAGGGTCATGGTTCCATGCTCTGGGCTATATAAACGAGGCCCCAGACCCTCCTCCAAAGGGGAACTCATTCAATCAATCATCAACCAGAAAGTAGAAGACCTACCAGCAACTCTCATCTCCTTAGAGCTCCATCAGATCTAGGCATAGCTAGATTAGAATTAGAAGTAGAGGAGTCAAGCAGCCTTGGGCTCCAGATCTAGTCAAGAGGAGCTTGGTAAATCCAGTTCTTCTCTCTTGTATCAACATTGTTCTTCAGATATTCATCTAGTTCATCAGTACTTCTAGTTCTTGATCTAATTCATGTTCTATTTCTTTTTGTTCTAATTGTTTATGTTCTAGTTCGTAATTGTTCTAGTTCATCATTGTCTAGTTCTAGTTCATTGTTCTTGATCATTATTCTTGATACATTAGATATGATCTTATTCTTAATCTATATTATATCCTTGATTATTATGAGATTAGTCTGCTTTGATTATATATTTGGCACAGATAGTTTATCATTATGTTTATACACATGTTTGCAAAGCACTCACCTTATTGAGCCATGGGTGGGTGGTCAACATTGTGTAAGTGTGGTACTTATACACTGTTTACCTGTAAATGCACTCTATACTCCGGGCTATGTGGTAGATCACGGGTGTGACATTCCTGTTGAGTCCTTTGTAGTCCACTCCCCGAGTGTAGAACTTAGTAGAACGCGGTCTCATTACTTAGTTGTTACTCTATTTCTCAGCTTCGTAATGGAGATGTTCCTTGTTTATGGATATGAGATAACCTAACCAATGATTGTCTGATATAATTGCACTAATCAATGTAGATTATGACTAATAGTTAACGAATTACTTAGGAGTTATTCTCTTATTTTATATTCTGATCAATGACTTGCCATAGTAGTACTGCTCTAAGGAATATCATCTGAATGGTCTGATTATCATATATTTTATCTCTTTTTATTTGATTGATTCCTGTTTGAGAGTAAAGGATAGTGATTTCGAATATTCATATCACATGTGTAGAGTAGCCTTTAATTAATATGTGCCCCTCTGTTTGTTCTCCTTTGGTTAAATATAAATAACGATATCTAAGATAAACTTGGGTGAAATGCTGCAACAGGTGTATTTATCTGTGCGCTTGCGGATATATACTTTAATATCTTTATATAGTTAAGTGGCATGAGTACAATACAACCACACTCTTGGTGTCATGTTGGGGATGACAACTTAACGCGAGTGATGCTAAGAAGTGTCAACAGTGACCTAATGCTCCCCGACGGGGGAAGTCATGGGTGAGAGTTAGGAATACCCCCTCCGCTGAGTTGTAATTCGATTCGAGTCGCCGTCTCTCGCCGGTTAGTGAGAACTTGACGGGAGTATCTCCAACATAGATCTCACTAAATAACTTGATGGTTCAGGAATGATGATATAATGATGATAGCCTTATTATACCTGCTATGGTTAATATTGTTTGCTCCTAATAAAGTGAGTGCTCTAGTACAGGTGCTAATCTAGATGACAGGTTCATGATGATTAACTTGATGCTTAAGCATTAATGATTACTTATCTGTATTAAGCTTTTATGCAAAATGTTGTCAAGCTAGCCCCACTTATATCAACTTTGCATGATCCTTGGTGTCATTTTATTTTTGGTTTATGACGGGTAAGTCTAGCTGAGTACCTTCTCATACTCAGGGTTTATTCCCACTTGTTGCAGGTATGATGTATCATGGATACTGCAAGAATTGGATGGCTCCTGCCGTAGTGGCGGAGTGTGATCACGGGCATGATCCTTCTGAGTTATCTTGTCTCTAATGCTTTTGTTGGAAGTTGACCTCAGTACTGGCATGTATTTGAAATAAGAGTAATGTTAGCTTCAAATTACTTTGCTTCCGCTACTTTTCAACTTAAGTTGTAATAACTATGTTGAACTCCGATGTATATTGACTTACTTGTGAAATGGACATAACATGTGACTTGTTATGTTGAATCGGTACGATCTTGACTTGTATATCGGTTGGTTTGAAATCCCTTATGATTTCGTTGGACTACCGGAGTTATATAGGCTCAAGTGTGAGAATTTGATCACTTAGGTGATTGTTTTTTACTTGTGCTCTTATAATTTGGACAGTTCCGTGACAACCTTTGCCGACAGTTTAAAAACAGTCACGGTAGAAGCAGTCGGCGAAACTTTTGCTGACAGATAAAGGAATCCCGACACTTTTTGTGTAGCCAAATGGTTCACCTACGCCACTAGTTGAAACCTTTGACGATAGAGGATTTTAATTATTGAAATTATTTTTTTCAAATGTTGCAGCACTGAAAGGTGATTTGAGACGTTTCCATTTCCATGTTTCCTGGTTAATTTTGTGACGTTGCAGTGTTTGAGATGTTGCAATACATAATTTTTTCAATGTTGCAGTACATTATTTTCAATATTGCACTAATTAGTGCGTCACAACTCAAACCAAACAATGGACAAACCAAATCTAATTTGACGGTATATTTTTGTTTGTTTGTTTGTTTATTGTACCATCTACCGCATCCGGAAGCACAGTCCTTTATCTGGGATTTGAACGACCCATCGGACATCAGAGGTGAACCAAGGGCAATTAGTGACTACCCCTAATGATGCGCCTAATGGCAGAACGATAACAGAGCATTTGCTTTATTCAAAGGTCCTAAAACATGAATAGGAACATAGAGCTTGTTCGGCTGGTCTTTTCAGTACGGCTTATCAGCCGTAAAACAGTGTTTTTCTCTCACAACAAAACAGCCACAGTCGGCTTATAAGCCGCAGAAACAGCCTGCCGAACAGGGTGATAAATAATTAGCTGCGCACTTGTGAGAGAGGAAGAACGTCGTGGAGTAATAAATAATAATAGGATGAGAGCATATGGGACGGTGTACCCAGCTGGAGGGCCAGGAGTCGTTGTGGGTGGAGGCTTTTGCGGCCACCGGCAATGACGGCAACTTCCCAGTGGCGTGACCAAGAGGCAGGTAGAGCAACCCCAATAGTATTGGTAAAAATAGATAGCTAAACTTATAATTTAGTTAAACTCTAAAATAGAATCTATAGCTAAAAAATAGAAAACTCTAACAGCCTTTTCAATAGGGTGAAGCGAATGGCTAGCAGCACATGCAAGCTATATTTAGCATACGAGAATTTTAGGATACATGACTTGCTATTTTAGAAAGCCATATATAATAGTTGTTGGACTCTTTTTTTTAAAATAGTCAAATATAGATTACACAACATGGATAGATCTTCTGTTAGAGTTGCTCTGGTGTGTGGCTACAAAACCAATAAAGTCATCTTGATCATATGAACCTGAAAACGGATAATATATAAATAATAATAAAAAAGCAGTGGCAAGCAAAATAACTATAATAATAATACTACTGAAACATGAACAGTTATGCACCACGCCGCATACGTAGAGAGCAGAGGAAGTGGAAGTAGTACGGACCTAAAATCTCAAAAATGAACTGAAGGCAGAGGGGGGCAGGGCAACCGTCGCCGCGGTAGCTGCTGATTGCGCAGCCGGCGCGGAAGGAGGCGACGAACCAAAGGACAGGGAAAGGAAAGAGGACAGGCGGCAACGTGGTGTAAGAGGTGAGGCAGCCGGCGGAGTGAGCTGAGGGCGACGATCGATGTGGCCGAGGTTTGGGGCCTTGGGGATGGGGATCGGGAGGTGGCTGGCAGCCGTGTGCCAAGGCTGGGTTTCTCGATGCAGCTGTACGTGGCAACATCCGCAGCTGGTACCTACTAATCAGACGGCCAGGGCTAAGACTATTCGTACTCATGGTACTCTAAATTTATTCTCTAAAAGGTCTGGTCATCAAAATTCTCTCATCTATACTCAATTCTTCCACACTTATCCATCCTCTATATTATCCTCTATCCACTGTGGGACTCGCTTATCACTTTATCTAAATATATCCATATGAGATAGTCTAAATATATCCACTGTGGTCCGGGTACAGATAGTCTAAGCAGGACGGTTGAAGCGAGGGGTTTCCGTACGGGCATGAGCAGGGCGGTGACTAATGTACATCTACGATTGTATTTATTTCTGGATGCAGCTGTACGTGGCAACGTCCACAGCTGGTAGCTACTAATCCGACGGCCAGGGCTAAGCAAACCATTAGTCGCAAAACAATAATAATATGAAATTATTATTTTTTTGGCGAACGTGCACTGTAGCACGTATTTCATTAAGAGGAAGTAGACAACACCAAAACAAAGAACATAAGGGCACGGAGGGGTGCCCAAAACCAAACGAAAGCGCGCCGCACGCAGGCGGAAAGAAAAGGCGAGATTACATCAAGACAAGTAGGGACGACAGACAAGCACAGCCGGACCGCACCCAAAGCTCGGCCTCCTGGGAGATGCTGGTGACGAGGTCGGCGGCTGAAGAAGCTTCACCTGTGAAAGTTCTGGCATTGCGCTCTTTCCAGAGCGACCAGCAAGTGAGCGCGACTAGTGAATCAAAACCCTTTCTGCTCATCCGCGGTACCCGCAGTCTGGCCCTGCTCCACCAAACGAAGAGGTCCAGGTCGCCGGCAGCAGTAAGATCCTGGAGGTGGAGCCTGGAAAGTAGCCGGTGCCAAACCTCCCGGCTGAAGACGCAACCGAGCACGATGTGGTCGAGGGTCTCCGAAGCCTGCTGGCACATAACGCAGCTATCATCCGGTTGCAGGCCATGCCGTTTCCTGCGTTCCGCGGTCCAGCATCGGCGGTGAAGGGCAAGCCAAAGGAAAAACCTGACCCTGGGTGGTGCGCGAGAGCTCCAGATGAGCTTGGCACCAAAGGGCGTACACGAGCCGATGAACATTGCTCCATAGGCGGACGCCGCGGAATACTTCAGGTCTGATGCCCAACGCCAAACAACAGAGTCCGAGACCCTAGGTAGCAGTTGTATCTCACGAAGCATGTCCCAGAGGTCCAAGAACTGCAGGACCACTTGCACTGTCCTGGCACCAACAATGTCCGTCACCCATGCACGGTCATTCATGCCGGACGCCACGGTCCTCGAATTCGCCCTCGCGCGAGGGACCAAAGCAAGGACGGCGGGTGCAATCTGCTGGATGCTTCGGCCATTGATCCACGGGTCCTGCCAAAACAAAGTTGATCCACCATCGCCCAGAACCGGCAGTGTGGACGCACGGAAGAGGGCAGCCGTGGCCTTGTCCGAAGAGGATGGCATATCCACCCAGGTCCGGCTAGTGTCAAACCTCCTCAGCCAGTCCCAGCGTAGTCTGAGAGCCATACCAAACCTGCGAAGGTCGATGACGCCGAGCCCACCGAGCTCTTTTGGCCTGCACACGATCTCCCACGCGACACGGCACTTTCCAGCACCGACCGAGTCCGACCCGGTCCAGATGAAAGCGCGGCGGAGTTTGTCAATGCGCTGGATGGCCCAAGGCGAGAGGCAGACGGCAATGGATAGGTGCACCGGGATTGCTGAGAGAGTGGACTGCACAAGCATGGTCCTGCCGGCGGTGTTCATGAGGTTGCCCTTCCAGAGCGGGATGCGAGCGGCAACCTTGTCAATGATGAACTGCTCCTCACTACGGCGCAGCTTCCGGATGGAGAGCGGGATGCCCAAGTACCTGCATGGGAAGGTTCCGAGTGTACATGACAACACATCCGCCACCAACTGCACATGTTCCTGTGTGCACGCGATTGGCGTAGCCACACACTTCTCCAAGTTAGTGTAGAGACCTGATGCATCGCCGAAGATTTGGAGTATGGTTTTGATGGCGGTCAGATCAGCGAGGTTCGGAACAATGAATAGAACCACGTCGTCTGCATATAGGGAGACCCTTGATCGCACAGCTTGCCGCAGCCCCCTCGCATGGCAAATGCGGTCGCCCGGTCTGCCGTTCAACAGGATCCTCGTGCTCGCCGTTCCAAGAAGGATGGACATCCAGTCACGCCAGCGTCGACTGAAACCAAGGTGTCGAAGGATCTCCAACAAGTAGGACCAACAAACAGAGTCGAAGGCCTTTGCAATATCAATCTTGAGGAGGATGCAGCTGCGCTTCCGTTGGTGTAGTGCTTTGCACGTGAGGTGAACAGCCCGGAAGTTGTCGTGGATGGACCGCCCTTGGATGAAAGCACTCTGGCAAGGGTGCACGAGCTCGTTGAGAACCAGAGCTAGCCGCCGGGCGAGGCATTTGGTTATGATCTTGCCAAAGCTATGCATTAAGCTAATTGGCCGGTAGTCCTTAATTTCCTGGGCCTCATTCTTTTTCTGTAGCAATATCATGAAGGCATCATTGACTAGATGAAAACTGCGGCCGTCCAGTGACCAAAACGCGTTGAATGCGTTGATGATGTCGTGCTTGATGATCGGCCACGTCAGCTTGTAGAACAGCCCGGTGAAACCGTCCGGACCCGGGGCCTTGTCTGACGGCATCTCAGAGATTGGTCGCCCATATCTCGAACTCCGAGAAACACACATCTAGCATAGATAAATCATGGTGTGCAAGACCCAGAGCCTCAAGGTTGACCGAGGTCGCGCGCTGGAAAGGTGTGCCAAGCAGGGCGTTGAAGTGGTCATAGATCGCGTCCGCCATGCTCTCATTGGTAACCAGCTCATTGCCTGCGACCCTGAGGGAGGCAATGTGACTCTGACGACTGCGGTGGCACGCCTGTAGGTGGAAAAATCTCGTGTTGGCATCCCCCTCCGCCAGAAACAACATCCTTGAGCGCTGCCTGGCAATGGTGCGTGCAAGAGATGCTAGACCCAGGCACTTGCACTTGAGTTCCTTACGCAGGGCCTGCTCTTCCTGGGTAAGGGCACGCTGCTCCATTGCAACATCGAGGCGCAGGATTACTTCCCGAGCGACGGCGAGCTGCAGACGGACGCTGCCGACGTGTTTCGCACTCCAGCTCTTGAGCGCGCGCGCGGTATTGCGGAGCTTGTAGTCCAGGCAGCGGAAGGCGTCTGCATGGATGAGAGAAGGCCCCCAAGCAGAAGCGACGACGTCAAGGAAGCCTGGTAATTTTGTCCAGAAGGACTCAAACCGGAAACGCTTGCGTGCCCATGGGACGACATCAGTGCGGAGGATGAGTGGTGCATGGTCAGAGCAGTCCGATGAAAGCGCCCGCAACAGATGGTTGGGGTAAAGCTCGAGCCAATCAATCGACACGAATGCGCGGTCGATGCGCTCCAGAGTTGGTTGTGCGCGCTCACTTGTCCATGTGAAGATACGGCCTGTGAGGTGCAATTCCTCTACTGCAACCGCAGCCAGAAAACGTGCAAAACGCCGCATGCAACGTCGATCAAGCCGATCGTTGTTCTTGTCTGCAGCCTGATAAATCATGTTGAAATCGCCGCAGACGAGCCATGGACCCGTTAGCGTCGACCGCAGATCCTTGAGCTCATCCAGGAAGAGTTGCTGAGCAGCCGCCTCGAGCGGCCCATACACGACGGTGATCCACCAGGCAAGCCTGGGATCAGCACGGCATGAGAGCCACGCCGTGAGGGAGTGCGACTGCCGCGACACATTGGATACCGCCCAAGTGTCAGCTCTCCAACCTAATAATATTCCCCCAGCAGTATTGACAGCAGGCAAGAACGCATAATCAAAAGCAGGTCCCAGGCATTCGGAGGCAAGTGTGTTAGAAACTGCAGAGAGTTTAGACTCCTGAAGGCAAGCGAGGGACACCTTCTCTTGAGCAATGAACTCCCGGACAACATTACGACGCGCGCGACCATTGAGGCCGCGAACGTTCCAGACGAAAATGTTTTCACTCGACATGTTAACCCAGTAGTAGCGACGATTGCGAGGTGGACTAGATCTCGAGGTCCACACCCTCAGCCAGTTGAATGCCATCGATGGCGCATCCAGCAGGGAACAGCGCCCTGATTGCCTCCCGCTTGGATTCAGACAGGGGCCCTTCGAACAAGGCGAGGTAATTGACGTAGTCGTTATCATCGCCCATCCCCTCCTGCGGGTGCTTGGAGCTGACACCCAGCTTGGCCATGAGCACGTTCTGGGCCTGAACAGTGGCGTTGGGGGCTCTAGTTTTGTACTTTGTCGCGAGTCTTTCGCTGCGACGTGGCGGCGATATCGTATCCGCGATCGCCCGCCGCCGCCTGGGAGCGCGGAGGCGGGGAGGCTGAACCAAGATTGGCTCGTCGAGAGCGGAGCAGAGCTGCGAGCGTAGGCTTCGGGTGACCGCCATCGGCGACCGAGGGGCTGGAGTTGCTGCCGGCGAAGTCCGAGTTGGCGGAGATGAGTGTGGCGTGGCACGCACCACGGCCGGGCCTACGGGGGAGGTTAGCGGCGGGGATGACGACACAGCACGCACCAAGGCTCCGGCCACGGGGGAGGCCGGCGAGGCACACACGGCGGGGTCTGGCCGCACAGGACCACGCAGCTCAACCAGGGCGATGTCCTCCCACCAATCTTGGCTAACCGCAGCAAGCAGCCGCAAGTCATTCCTGGGCCAGGGCATGCCACCGCGCACGACAGAATCTTCATCAAATAGAGTCTTGGCGATACTTGGGCCAACGTCATGGGGCGAGCGGACTGGGCCCAAGTCTGGCGAGCTGAGGTCCACAGAAGGAAGGCGTGGCCACGCGGCTCCCAGCTGGGCCTCGAGCTCCATGGGGTCGTACTGGTGAAGCATTGGGTCCTGCGCCGAACCCGATGAGGGCGAGAAGTCAGCGCTCTCTGACCAGCCACGTGGCTGCCACCGGTCCGAAAAGGGCGTTGCCCAGCTTTCGGCTGTGGCAGAGGGAGCAGGTGTATGGACGGATGAGACGTCCGGGATCCCGCCACGGACGTCCCCTGCCTCCTCGGTCACCGCGTCCACGGCATGGTGCGCGAGTGGGCAGCGAACCGAGCCAATGACCAGCGACTTCAGGGCGACCTCCCCTAGCCCAGCAGTCAGAGATAGCAGCTGGCCGCCGTGGCCATGGAAGACGACCCGGCCAGACCCAAGCGAAGAAGCACGGCGGCCGCCACCAGCAGCATCAGATCGATCCCCGAAGTCCAATGGCGGTCGCGGCGGACCATCATCAAGACTTGGGAGATATCTGTTGAAGTTGCTAACCGGCGTACCACCTTCGTCGTCGTCGTTGTGACGTGGGGTTGAAGGCGGCGATGGCCGTGCCCCGCCCTGAGAAGCTACCACCCTGATTCGCACTGGGTAACGCAAACCGGGGAGCTCCTCCATGGCGCCCTCCACAGGGTCGGGAACGTGGGGTTCCGGGATGAAAATAAGCTTCTCGTCGGGGATCAGCCGGGGGTGCCGACACCATGCCGTCACAAAGAGCTCCCTATCATCATCAGGTTGCACATTGCGGGGGCGCACTACCTCCACCTCTGCGCACGATGGACCAAGGATGGCCTGCGCCGTCGCTGCGCACCGGGTATGCAGCGGGACCCTCTCCATGCCGATGAGCACCGCATAACTGAACGAACCTGCACTGGCCATGGAGGTTCTAAGCCACGGGCGCCAAACGAGAGGAAGAATGGCGCCCATGGCTGGCGCGGCCAGAACGCGATCTCTGTCCACTCTGTGCCGGAAGCGGACCACAAAATCTTCCGGATAATGCCTGGCGACCTCCGCGTCGTGCACCGTCAACTCGAAACGTTCGAGGAGGTATCGGCGGACCATGGTCGTGGACACCGCCGGCCTGCAGCCCCCCACGGTAGCTACCAGGGCCAGACCAAGCGCATCTTCAGCATCTTGCAAGTCGGTGGAGCGAGGGATGACCACCAGCTCCTTGCAGTGACGTCGCAAGGCCTCCTCTTCAGCCAGCGCTATGACCGCAGTAGCAACCCACGCCGGGGAGGCCATCGCATGCGGTGAATCCGGCGGGGTTGGGGGAGCGCAGCAAGCGGGCAGCGACGCTGAACAGCCCGTAGAAACGGACCGCCCCGAAGCCGTGTCGTCCGAAGCGGCGCCGCGTCGTCGGTGTCGTCCGGCATTGCGACGTGGAGCGACATTACGACGGTGCCCACCCCGCGGCGAGGAATGGCCCCGTTTGCCCAGGTTAGGCTGATGCGGGCAGGCGAAGGAGCGGTGACCCTCGCGGAGGCAGTGGTAGCAACGTGCGGGGTACGTGCAGTCCGCCTTGACGTGCGTGTCGGACAAGCAGTTGAAGCACAGGCCCTGCAGCGCGGGAGGCACCGGTCGTGGCGACCGCGACCGCGGCGGAGTACGGCGGCGCCAGCGTCGGCGGCTGCATACCTCGAAGAAGCCATCGGCGTCCGGCCGGGCCAGAGCACGAGCAGGGTGCGCCACAGGAGACGAGCGACGAGCGGTGTGCGCGGGCATGGGGTGAGAACGCCGCGCGGCCGCCGTGAAGCCCACAACGGGCTGCTGCCGGCGACGGCGGCGGCGGCGACGCGCGCGCCGGCTACGTCCCCCCGCAACTGCCACAGCCTTGCCCTTCCCGGACGGAGGCGGAGGCGGAATTTAAAATATAAATCAAGCAGCACTGTACGTCGTATATGTACTCAGTCCACCACGCACTCCACTAGAATGCCCTGAGAACAGATCGAGACGATGGGCCTGAATACTATTTCTGTTTGATCAAGTCATTCATTCCTCGGTGTCATTTTTCAAGATGAACACGGCGATGAGAAACCTCTTGCGTTTCCTTGTTATCAGTTCCATTTCCAGTAGTGTTGTTCTTGTCGTCCTACAGCGTTCTGATCCGTGCTCGTACCGCCTCAACTTACCAGCGCTATCGCATAAAGAAGAACTGACCCCGGTGGGTAGTAATGGAACAACTCATCGTCAGGTTGCTGCTGCCTCTTCATCCGATGACGATGACAACAAGCTTTCCGAGCTGCTGAGCCGAGCTGCCATGGAGGACAGCAAGACGGTGATAATGGCCATCACAAACGACTCGTGGACAGCTCCCGGCTCGCTCACGGACCTCTTCCTGGAGAGCTTCCGTACGGGCGTGACGACGGCGGCCCTGCTGAAGCACCTCCTCATCGTCACCGTGGACGCCAAGGCGCAGGAGCGCTGCGCGCAGGCGCACCCGCTCTGCTACGCGCTGGACGTGGGCGGCGCCAACCTCACGTCGGAGCAGCGGTACATGGCCAGGGACTACCTGGACATGATGTGGCGCCGGGTCAGGTTCCAGGGCCGCGTCCTGGAGCTCGGCTACAGCTTCGTCCTCACGGACGTGGACATCGTGTGGTTCCGGGACCCGCTGCTGCGCGTCCCGGTGGCCGCGGACATGGCCATGGCGTGCGACCGGTTCCGCGGCGCCAACCCCTACGACCTGGACAAGGGCGCCAACGCCGGGCTGGTGTACGCCAGGGCCAGCGCGCGGACGGCCGAGTTCTACCGCGTCTGGTACGAGGCCAGGAGCCTGTTCCCGGGCAACAAGACGCAGGACGTGTTCGGGAAGATCAAGCACCAGCTGACGGCGAGGCTTGGCGTCACGCTGCAGTTCGTCGACACCGCCTACTTCGGCACCTTCTGCGACCGCCAGAGGAAGAAGAGGGACTTCAACAAGCTCTGCACCTTCCACGCCAACTGCCTCCTGGGGCTCAAGAACAAGGTGCACAAGCTGCGCGGCGTCCTCAACGAGTGGAAGCAGTTCAAGGCCGCCAGCAACAACGGCACCACTCCTATTACGTACTGAATTAATTTTAGTTTCTGTTCGCATCCCATGGCCGATCTCGTGTTTAATTAATTGTTCTTGTTAGCCGGGAAAAAAATATTTGCAAGATGTAATGTGCCTAACCAGTAAATTTGGATTTCTATTCCTCGCTAATCTCATATCTGCCCAGAAGACCGAACCAGGTACGTGGTGAGTTGACACATTTCGAGAATCATGAAATCGCATCGTCTACCACCACAGGAGCCTCGCTACAAACGGGGACATCGTCTGCCCGTGAAAATATAACGCTGTTAAATTTTAAAATAAATCTAGAAAAATGCTAGCACATGTATCAAATTGAGAACTTCTACCACCAACAAACTGATCTACGATCAGTTCAGCCATCTATCACCCTATTCGGCGGGCTGTTTCTGCGGCTTATAAGCCGACTGTGGCTATTTTATTATAAGAGGAAAACACTGTATCACAGCTGATAAGCCGTGCTGATAAGAGCAGCCGAACAAGGTGCATAATTTTTTAGGCGTAACAGATATTCTATTTTGATAAAACGTACGCTACTACGGAAATAAACATTCTTGCATCACATTATCACCGCTAGTTCTACTGCTAGGACTACGTAGCGGAGGTGGAGCAGCCATGGTCCCGTCCAGGGAGGCCTTCCATGCGGATGCGAAGGAGACTAGTCCCCTCGTCGGAGTCGGGCAAGAAGCGCCGGACTCCAGCCGCCGCGTCCATCGAGGAGTATGAGGAGAGTTTGCGGCGCATCATTCGAGTCCAGCCCGCGCCGTTCCCGTGGTGGCGGCGGCTCCCTTTCCTCGGACCGGATCTCAACTCCATCGCCGTCGGTCAGACGCTGGACGATGAACAGCTCGAGATGGTTCGCAAGTAACCAACCCCATCGCTCGCTCCATCCCCGCCTCATCCGATTCCTGCTCCTGTTTTTCCTTTTCGATCATCTACACGGCGGGTGTATGCTCAATGTTGTATTGTTATTCTATTCTCTCTTTTTTTTAAACATTATTCTCTTTATTATTAGATCCAGCACACCGGTGTACTTTCATTTCCTAGGACCCATGATATATGCATTATATTGGTGTCAGTGTCACCTCTTTAAGTTGAGTTTAAAATTGCAATAAAAGATCAATCACTGACCCATAGTACGAAATTGTTTCGTTTTGTTGGACACACGAAAACAAGTCATTGGATTTTCCAGGGAATTTACTTCCCAATTGTAGTTTTGTCAAACTCTATTTTCCCTTCTACCTTGCTACACTCATTACCAATTCCATTTCCCTTCCCCGGCCCTGCATGATTGGTTGATTCAGGTCAATGAGTATGAACCTGCTCCTGGCAAGCTGACCAAAAATTTGCATTTCGACAAGGGTGTTTGCTGGACTCATGGAAACTTTGTGGCTCGTCGGAAGCGCTCTGGTTGCTTCTCATTCCTGCCTGCTCCACGAACTCCTCTTTTTCTTCGAGGTTTGCTTATAGCAATGGTTCCCGTGGACTCGTCACATGCACCCCCTTAGTAGGTATGCATGGCCTCATCTTTCTAGCTTGATGCATCTTCTCTCCTGTCTCTTTTACATCATACATATCACTATGTAGTAATTCATTGGAAGATCGTTCTCATTTAATTTGCCAGTGCCAAATGTAGGGAAAACATGGAAAGACCATAAGATCCTCACTAGAAGGCATGCCAACCATATAGAAACAAGCTAACGCTAAATGTGCAAGAACTGATGTTTTAACACATCCTATCTCCTTAACCAAACTGAACTTCTGCATGCCAGCCAAACTGATCACAACTCTGAATTTTCAACCACTTTCCTGTGCATCTATAGACAATAGCGCCTGCATCACCCCTTTTTTTTTTGCACCATTCATACTTCAATTCCCACATAACAGGATGCCACCGCCTTGCATGCATATCGCTCCCCACCCTTTCCCTGTCTGCACTAGTGCAGGGTTGTCGTCAATCCCCACTGCTAAATCTAGATAACTACCGTCTCAAAACATCTTACGAGGGCGAAGGAGGCGCCGAGGTGGGCAATGCAGGGAGACGTGACAGGTTGCAAGGCAATGATTTGGTAGTGTAGGTGGATCAAAATTGTTCTGATTTTGCCATGCAGGTTTAGCAGCTCCGCAGAAAAAGGAATGATCGAACTTTTACAGCCTGTTTGCTTGAGATTATCAGCCAGATCAGCAGTGTTTTTCTCTCAAAAAAAACCAGCCAGATCAGCCAGATTTCAGCCCAAGCGAACAGGCCCTTACTTGATCTGCTTGCGTGTCTCCGGTGTGTTGTGCAGATTTGGTCCATGTGAGGACAGATTGCCTATGGCAATTGCCTTATTTATCCTACTGCTTCCATATAGTTGGTATTAATAGGCTGGATATCGTGCCAACTACAGTTTTTTCGAGCTTTTTTAGAAATTGGCATAAAGTTATTTATCATAGTGTCCTAAATTGTTTGAGACCTAACTTCATGCTGAGCTTAACGAGCCGAGCCTAACTGTAACACCCTGGTGTTATGAGCCGCTTAGCGCCTCACTTTAAAACCTAAAATAAATTAAATAAACAAGTTCTCAAGTTTTACAATTTTACCTCATCGGAAATGATAAACGAATAAGGTAAGTTAGTTGTTTCCCGTAAGATCATGTGAGTGCGGTCTAAGTTGTTGAAGTAATTGATGTGAAAAAAAACAATTTTTATGAACATAAATAAAAATATGACTGGTGGGTCGCGCTTAAGCAATGATTGACGAGCAAGGGTAGATGAAGATACAACTTTGGTTTTGAAAAACGAGTATTGTTAAATAGTATGTCGCGAGCTCAAACATCTATTTTGGAATCATTCCGACCTTGACTCGGGACCTCGTCTAGTTGGAGCCGGCGTTAGACATCGCCGTTTTGGCATTCGATTTCTAACCAAAATGTTTTAGCACTGACTTTTTGTTTTTGCGTGATTGGTTGCGTCAAGGTGAGGACCTTGCGTTGGTGTGAGGGTTGGTTTGTTGGAGTTCGTTTTGGCCGTCACATAAATTCACCAAAGCATTTGGCAAACCACCGGTTTAGCCGTTGGCTGTGGTCACCACGCCTTCAGCGATTTGGCCGTGCCCGGCTGGCAGAGGCCGCTTGCCTGCCCCACTGTCCGGCCGCGCTGTTGCCGCTGACCGTCAAATCGGGCCTCCGGTGTGACTGCTTCCGGTCGTAAGCCGGTGCGTGTCGCCCTGCCATGCTTGTTCCCCGCTAGCGGGCAGCCGCATCCCGTCGGAGTGATGCTGAGCCACGCGCTGCCATGCCGGCCTGCCCCCACGGTCGCGCTCTTGTGGCGGTCGCAGCGCAGCGTTCGCGCGTCCCCTCTGCTCGGCTCCCTCGCTCCGTTCTTATCCCGAGACGCTCGGCCTCTCCCTCTGCTCTCTCCCTCTGTCGCTCCTTCTCACCTCGCGCAGGGCAGAGCGCTACTGCCTGGGCCGCTTTCCTTGGCATGCCAGCGGCCTTGCGCCGCTCCCTCCCATCCTAATCGCCAGCTCAGGTCATCCTCGTCCGATTCCCCGCGCCAGCTCATAGCTTGGGAAGCTATCTAGCCAGCCAACTTGCTCCATGCCTCGGACGAGCTCGGTTGTCGGCCAATTTTGATTTTTCCCCCTCCGCTGCCGTGGATGCCGCTGCGGGCGTCGAATCAGGGGTAAGTCCCCAACCCGAGGGAAAGGATTCGATTGATGGTAGTTACATGCTCGCCTTGACCTCCTCCATCTGATGCTCACTTCTGTTGGCTAGGACGCTCGCTGGCGACGCGGTGACGTGGCCTTGTCCGCCATAGAACGCCGCCGCGCGGACCGGTCGCTCGTGGCCGGGCCACCTCGGTGCTTCTCCACCCCAACCGTCACCGCAGCGCAGACCGCGGTAAGGCTCTGTTGCTTCCCAGCCGCATCTACATCCCCGTCAGCGTATAGGTCCACCGGAGCGGCCGCGCCATCACCGAGAACCGCCGCCTGCCGCTGTAGCTAACCTTAGGGCGCCTCCCCGTGCTCCACCGCTTCCAACCACCACCGCCTGGCTCATAGACGGTGGTCGGCCCCGTAGCTGGGCCAGCGCGGGTTCCAGGCGTCCGGCGTAGCAGCCGAGTGCCTGCTAGAGTCGCGCGTGGTGGCGGCAAGGACCACCCTGTTGTGAAGACGAGGAACTTCAGGGTCCTTATCGCGAATCGCTACTCTTTTGGAATAGTGCTCACGGGCGCTGCATATTAAACTGCTAGTCTAGGGGCTCCTTTGCATAAAAACAAGCATGGGCACGGGCTCCCCATTTGGGCCGCTTGCTGGGCTGGCCTGCTGCGCTTATAGCTGCCCCCGCGCGGGCCATGTGGGGCTGCTGGGCCACGTAGCTGCCGCTGGGCTGATTTTGGTTCCGACGGCCCTTTCGATTTCTAAAGCATTTCTAGTTTAGTTTCTGAAGCAAACTTGTAAATGCAATAGGGAAATGTGTAGGAATCCTAAATTATGAAACCAATTTTGTTAGGTTCCTAAAATCATGATCTACCTGTTGGTGTGATTGAGTCACTTAGGTTTATGATGTTCTCAGGGGTCCTCTAATTAAATCGACGTGCTTAATGTTGTTAAAATAGAAACTTGTAGGAATTTTTGGAGCTAGTTGATGATAGGGCTAGTTTTGAAAATTGTACCATAGCTTCATAGAATTATTTAGCTGCTCACTGTAATCTTAGTAGCCGCTGAATAGTTAAATCGCTAAGGTAGCTAATAAGTCTTAGTTGAATATATAGTAATTCAACGAAATAAATAAAGTAACCACTTGGGCTTCTTAACAAAAATGATTGTCGGGACTTAGCGTGTTGCTGGTAGCATAGATATGCGGCTTAGTACGTTAGCCGTTAAGCTAGTTCGCGTGAGAGACGAAAACCTTATCTATAAGTTGCGATTATCGTTATTTATTTACATTCCACGTTGCATTCACGTATATCGTATTAGGAACAACGATGGACCGTGGAGTCACCCGGAGGTAGCAGAAAAGATGGTGCCTTGATGATCGTGTCATCGCGATGGAATGCTAACTTTTGGTTAAATCTTACCCAGGCAAGCCCCGGTGCATAACCCCTATTATTCTGCACTTTAAATTATGCTTGTGCATTAAGTTTAAAGGAGTTGAATGAAACCCACTTGCATATATATATATATATATATATATATATATATATATATATATATATATATATATATATATATATATATATATATATATATATATATATATCCTGAACCTATGAGTCTTACTACCATGTCAGGATCATGTAGACTGCTATGCTACAGGACTCCGGTAGAAGTCGAGTGAATTCCTGTCACTCGCGAGAGATAGGAATTATAATATTGTTACTATTATCATGTCACTATCACATGGAATATAAATGTATAGGGATAATTGGAGACCGGGCGGAACAGGTTGGATGGACTTGGACCTGGTTGGGCAACAGAGTGGGGCTCTGGTTGCATTTGTTCCGCCTGTGTCAATTAAGGACCGTTCGTTGCATGGACCCTGGTCAAGTCACAGATTTATTGTCCCGAGCATATACTTGCTTATGGGAACGGGAAGACTCGTTCTCTCTTGTCATGGGTTCCGGCTCTTTCTGGACTGGCTTTTTAGGGTGGTTATATATATATTGGGTTGAGGAGGTCTAAGCACCATACTGAGGTCGGGCCTGCAGTGTTGGGGCTTAGAGTCCGAGCTTGGACGGGGACCTGGACCCCTTGATAGGAGTGGAACGGGTTGGTCTTGCTTGTGCCTGAGGTACAAGCGAGGCATGTGTTTTCGGGGCACCCAGCTGGACACATTGATTCGCGAATCGCCGTTTCTGCGTGACGGTATGGCTTGACTACGCTCTGGCATCGTAGTAAGAACTGGCAGTTGAAAGATGAAGAAATGGTTCCTTTTGCTCAACTCTGCTTGATTATAGACTAGGTGCTTACATAGAAGGTTGGGTAAGAAATAAAATACGGCTATTAAAAGTAAGAAATTAAGGACACACTCTTATTGTTGCTTCTCGCAAACAAGAAACCCACAAGCCAAAAAGCCTTGCATAATCCTTGGAGTCGTTTTCTTTCCTCCTGACGGATAAGTCTTGCGGAGTACAATTGAGTACTCAGGGTTTGTTCTACCCTGTTGCAGGTGGAAGGTGTTGTTAAACTGACACTTGTGTGTGGAAACCTCCTGGTGGACTCAGCGAGGATTTTGTTTGCGATGCGGAGTAGAGTTTATTTATGAAACTCTCACCAAAAGTTTTATAAGGAAAATACTATTAATCTATTGTCATTTCATGTATTTAAACGTTTTTCATGCTAATGTTTATCTTATCATTGAATGAGTTTCTTTCCGCTGAACTCTGATAACATTTTATGTTTCGCGGTTATAATCAAATAATGAATTACTCTGATGTTGTACTAAAAGTGATGTAAGAAATGGTAAGGTTGTTGTAAGCTTTACTATCTCATTTGTGATCCTGATGTAAAAATGTGGATCTTCGAGTTCTCCCTTGCGGTGTGCTCAACGGAATCGCGTAGTTTAGTGTTCTCTCTTGGATACTTAGGGTCTAAGGGAAGACAGGTACTCTTGGGAGGGCATTAGATTAGGCGATTCTGCCACACTAACGAGCCAAGCCGAGGTCGAAATTCATTCCCAATCAACTCATTTTCATTTTAAAAGAAAAACGAGTCCAATCGGAATACTTTTGTACCGAGCCACCGAGCTAGCTCAACGTGTTTTTTTTGTCCAGCACTTCTGCACTGTCTTATATGTAAATAGACCTGATTATTGCCTTTGCTATTTTTCGTGCTTTTGGCAGTAATTATTTTTTGCCTTGTGTTTTCAGATGAACCAGTTACTGAAGCCTACTGTGTCTTGGGTTTCCCACTTTGGTGGTCTAAACGCCGTAGACGCAAATGTACGACCCCCTCTTTGTGTGTTGCGCAACACTCGCTTGCCTCTTCTCTATATTTGCATGTCTTCCTGTGTTTTTTAGTGGATACCATTTGCAAGACATGCTCCTGTCGCTTTTATCTTCCACATGCCGCCATTCGGAAGATATCTCTATGTGGGCATAACAATGCCTGCAAAATATGTGGAATGTGCTATTATCGCTCCTGTTATGACTGGCGTCCAGTATACCAGGCGCCGGCGCACAACAAATGGCTAGGTGGCGCCCTGGGCTTCATGGCGCCTAGATTAGTTGGGCTAACAGCCCAATTATCTCTATTATCCTATTATTTGTGATTTTATTTACTATTTATAATTTATATTTATCCCAGATAGGTTATGTAGCAAAATAGGTTGCATAGAAGGGGATATAAATATTTGTAAACTCTATTGATAGAATTAAGCAGAAGCAACAATTAAAGTTGCCGGCTTCCCTTGGGAGCCCTAGCCGCTCCTTCCTCTCGCCCTCAGCCCTAGCGCCGTGACCCAGCACAGCGCCAACACGCCGCCGCCGCTTCCCAGGCCCTCGCCCTCCCCTCTTCCATCCTTACAACCTTCGTAGCAACTCCGGTAGGACCCCACGTCCTATCAGCTCCATTGTGCTACATCTAGACCCAGTTTTCCGGTTTGGCTGTCCTGATCCGCGCCACCCCAACTGAGCACTGCTACCATATAGCACTGAGGATGGGAAACTAGGTTCTTAGTTCACTACTCATTTGGTACCCTTTAGATAGACTTGTCGGTATTGCTATATATGTGGCTTGCTAGTTGGAATGACTCTGTACCGAATTGTTTCTTTAGTTTACTACTCATTTCGTATGCTTAAGATAGACTTGTTGTCGGTATTGCTATATACGTGACTTGCTCGTTCAAATGGCTCTGTACCGGATGGTTTCTTAGTTTACTACTCATTTGTTGGTACACTTAAGAATTAAGATAGACTCGTCGGTATTGCTATATGTGGCTTGCTAGTTGGACTGACTGCATGGGGAACTTAACATGGTGATCTCTTTCCATATGTATGCGGTTAATTTGAAGGTACTAGAAATTAGCCAAGTGTCTAAGGATTAAGAAACTTTGAAAACTGTCTGTATGCTTTTGCTGGAGAAGTGTGAACATGTTAACCTTTTCCGCTGCAGTATTTTCTTCTTTTTATTAATCGAGAAACCCGTGGTGAATTGATTTTGGGCCATCTACTATATGATGACAAATTTGGTAGTTGAGACTGTGAAATTCAACTTACGGAGTGGACAGCCAAGGGTCCAAAAGTTTGTTGCTCTTTGTCAATATGGATTGTGGTTGTTTTGGCTACAGTCCAATAACATGGTAAAAGGTATTCAAGTAGATTGAATTGTGGAATCTGGATAAGCGCTTTTGGTTGGTTGATTAAATTGAATTATTACTCTCTCGGATCCGAAGAAAAAAAGAAAAAAGAAAAAAGAAACAGATTACAGTTGTGACCTGTGACAGTAGGAAATAGGTGGAGTTAGCATTTTGGAGCCAAAGGCGCAGGACATTAATTGTACGGAAAGTCAGAAATGCTCCTGCACGGGCGTCCGGACGGGTTTTCCCATCTGACCCTATTTTAATTAGATCCAGCCCATATAGACGGCCCTGACATATTTCTCTCCCACACCACTGCTCGTCTTCTTGACGCGGCACTGGGGCGGGGTGTTTGTGGCTAGCGGCGCTGTGCCCGCCTTTCTCCTTCGCTGCTGATCACCTTCCATTACTACCTCTTCCTCCCCTCGCGGCCTTGCCTACACGTGCTCGCCAGCAGTAGCCAGGCGGCCAGGAGAGGTGGCCGTCGCTGGCCGGGCCTAGGCCAGGTGCAGGCGCAAATGGCCGCTGCCAGGCCGCGCCACCATCCTCAGCCGCCGGCTTGTCGGAATCGGTTGTTCCTCCGCTCTGTGTTGCGTCGTACGGAATAAGAAGGGTGAAAACTGCATGTTACAAGAGTGTTTCAAGTGTTTCAGAGTTATGTTGCAAGTGTTGTATATCGATGTTGCAAAAGTAGATCGGGATGTTGCACATGTTGTAATAGCTATACACGTATATTTTAAGTGTATGTTCCAAATATTGTATATCGATGTTGCAAAAGTAGATCGGGATGTTGCACATGTTGTAATAGCTATACACGTATATTTTAAGTGTATGTTCCAAATATTTCATCTGTTCCAGATGTATATTGCAAGTGTTTTTATCTAGATGTTGCAAAAGTATATCTGGATGTTGCATATACATGCATGTTGCGAACATATGTTTCAAATGTTTTCAGGTGTTTCATACGTATGTTTGCAAGTGTTTTATCTAGATGTTGCATATGTTTGTAATGGTTTTTAAATGTTTTTCAGACGTTTTCACAAGTATTTCAGACGATTGTTTCAAATGTTTCATTCATTTGTCTTCTTTTGTATGTTGCAACTATTGCATCTGGATGTTTCAAAAGTAGATCGGGTACGGTGTTGCACACGAGATGCATGTGGGAAGCGGCTGGTGGCGTGGGCGACGTTTGAGGTGGTGTGGGCGACGTCTGGGGTGGCACGGGCCCACTGCTAGTGCGCGTGTTCCTTGTGCAGGGGCTGTCCGGACGCTAGCGCCCGGATCGGACGTCCGAGCGCTAGCAAGTCCGTTAATTGTAATGCAACCATCGTCGGATCTTAAACGTGCTCTAATCGACCGTGCGTGCTCAGCTATGCTGTTGAATCACATAGAGCAAGCAGGTCCAGTATAATCTATCCCTAATAATAAAGAGGCAAAATTTCTTGCACACTTTATTTTCATCTAACCTACCGCTCCCGCGTTAGATAAGAAAGATTCTATTTCCACCGTCCTCCTTCTGGTCTTCGTATCCGTGTCTATATCCTCTGCTTTTCAATCCAAATACGGTATCCGTGTCCATATCTTCTACTACTCTTTCTTTTTGGATCATATTAAAATCAAATAGGCAAGCGCTAGGCCTAATTAATCATATCCTATACATACGTATCAATTAAAATGGACACCCAACCAAACAATCAAATTATTACTCGAGCGAATCAGATACTCCAAACATGTAGACCCGTTGTGGAATCGACCTCATCGGCCTCGAATCGAGCATGGCTGGGGCGGCGACAGCGAGCGCGGCGCCCATGGAGAGTAGGCCGAACACTGCGCCATACGTGATGGTGACTGACAACGCGGCGCCCATGGAGAACAGGCCGAACACGGCGCTGTACATGGTGCAGGCGTAGAGCACGGCGGGCTAGGCGGGCGCCGCCGAGGTGGAGGCGGAGCCACAGAGGAGGTGGCGTAGTGCCAGGCGCGAACAGAGGCGAGCAGGGACCTGGAGGAGGGGAGCAGGCGAACAGCGCGGCATACATGACAAGGAAGAGTGCCACCCATGTCCGTCGCCAGCTAAGCGCCCGCATCAGGAGCAACGTCCACATGGGCCATGCTGTCGGCTCGGCCGCCCCGCCGCTGGATCCATGGACGGACGGGAAGCGAGAAGTGGAGCTCAACTGAGCAGCACGGGATTCTCGGCCTCGAATCAAGTTCGATGTGAGCAGCTTGTGTGAGGCGAGGGGAGTGTTGGCAAGATAAGCGAACGCCCTATGGGAAGCTTGACTCGCTTTGTAGGACGAGGCCAGGCAAGCGGGTGAGACGAAGCGAGAGGCGGTGAAGGAACGCAGGCCGTGTTCGAGCCTTCGAGATGAGGAAAAAAAACAAATTTACAGTAGCCGCACAGCTTTTATGGAGAAGCTAAAGGTTCGTACATGAACTTTTGTAATTTGACCCCAATAAATACCATAACTTTGCACTACCTTTAAGTTTTTTTTTCGTTCCCGTTAGTAAAGTATGGGACAATTTTTCCTCTTTTACTTTTCCTTCCCATGCATCCGTGAACTTTATTTTTGTTTGTTTTCCATAAATACTAAAGAAAAAACATAAAAGCAACTCTTGACCCATTTCTATATAATAGATTTTCACCTCTTAACTGCGATACAATTTTGATTAAGAACAAGACTTTTCTTATTAGATATTAGAACATGGTCCAATCGATGTCTGATTAATTAAACTATAAATTAAAATATTGAGTAATCTGTTATCCAGTCCAGTCTAAATAAATACACCTCTACATGCACCAGTGCAATCCACGATGAGTGGTGCCACGTGAATAATAGAGAGATCTATCTCGTCATAATGATCATCGGACAGACCAATACTTGACATATCATTAACTAACTTCTTGTCGACTTAAATAAAAAAATTAAAATTATACATTTTATAGATCCTCAAATATTGTCAATGTCATGATTAACGTAAAATAAATTGTAGTTTTAAAATTTTATAGAAGGACAATATATAAATAGCTATATAGCATTCTTGTTCAAATTTTCCATGGATATTATAGCTTATACTTTCTCAGCATTCTTATTCTTGTTTTCTATGAATATTCGATAGCTTATTCCGTTGCAACGCATATGCATATTTGCTAGTAGATTCCAAGAGCAAGTACAATAAACAATCCAGAGGGAACATAACTCTACTGTTATTCAGGAGGAACATACACTGGTAGTTGTATACTTAGACTGTCTCCAACAACGTAACCCAAACGCCAAAATAAGTCATGCACAGTGTTTTGCGTCCCAGAAATAGCCTCCAACGGAAGACCCAAACCAGACATGCATTTTGCATACGAGGCCGGCAGGAATGCAAATAAGCGTCTTCCAGAGAGACAGACGCAAATCTCTACTGCGCCGTAGTGGTGGGCCCATAGGAGGCGTCGGGGCGGGGCGTGGCCGGCGGCGAGGCGAGTCCGCGGCGGGGCGGGTCTCCCCACAACCCAAATCTTTGGGGCTGCTGCCGTCGCTAGGATCGACCGCCGGGGCATGGCCCGCTGGGGTGTGCGGCCGCCAGGGAAGAGCGCCGCTGCCGAAGCATGGCCCGCCGGGCGTAGGGGAGAGTAGGGGAGAGTCGTGACCGCCGCCGGCAAGCACGTTGTCGCCGGAGCTCACGGCCGCCTGGCTAGGAGAGAGCGCACTGGCTTAGGGGAAGAACACGCGTGCGCTGGTCCGCCGGCTGCGCAAACGGCAGACCGCCGGGGTGAGGCCGCCGAGGCGCAGACCGCTGCGGCGCTGGCTACGACCGCCGGGGGAGGCGCAGGGAGCCGCAGTCGGGACCGCCCTGCCGGGGGAGAAGAAGGACGTGAGCAGGCGGGACCACAAGCGGCCGCGCGCCGGGGGTGCGGGGCTGGGATGCGCTTGGGGCGCCCGCGCGCCAGCTTGGGGACCGCCGCCGCCGAGATTCGGGGGCCGCACGGAGGAGTAGGAGGCGTGGGGCGGGAGGACGAAGGTGGAAGAGAGAAGGGCTCTGCTTTTGCGTAGTCTGTTGGAGTAGTGAAGTTTTGGGTGCGTGACCCTTCTCGTGCGCATGACCCAAACCATGGAATGGGTCTCTGGTTTGGGTCCGTGTTGTTGGAGATAGCCTTATCTTACAATGATGGTCAGTCGCTTACACTACTTAGTTATTATTTATTATCGGCTGTCAAAAAAAAATCTTTTGCTCCTCCTATGCGCACAGAATATAATGTGCCTTCTTCCACGGTTAAGCTACTGTTGACAGCAGTTTAATTATACCATACTTAGCTTAGCATGTATACCTAATCCCAGTGAACTTGTTTATACACGAACCCGAGCAGCGCATAGGTGTGAATGTGAACCCACCAAGCAAGTACTCTCTGATCATCAGCCAGCCTTCCCTCTTCCGTAAGAATTACAGCTTCCTCCTCACGGACGTGGACATCGTCTGGTCCCAGTGGCCGCCGCGGACACGGCCACGCCGCCATGGCGTGCGACCGGTTCCAACCCGTAAGACCTGAACAAGGGCACCAACGCCGGGCTGGTGTACGCCGAGTCAGTTCTACCACGTCTGGTTTGAGGCCAGCCGGTCAGGAGCCTGTTCCCGGGCAAGAAGACGCACTGCACAAGACGTGCTCGAGAAGCTCAAGCACCAGCTGCCGGCGAGGCTTGGCGTCATGCCCAGCGGACAGCTCTTAGAACACGATCGAACTGATCGTGCCGCTGCAAACCCTGTCATTGGCACCTCCAGTCCGATACACACCACTATAGCCACATGACCCAAAACTTTCACTGCGCCTTTTTGCACTGCTCCTATGCTGTGACATTTTTTTGCTAGCTTCGGTGGGAATCAGAAGCAAGCTCACGTTTTACTGGTTGTCATTGCTTACACAACCTCCATTGCAGCTGCTGCAGCAGTTTGCCACTGGATTCTGTACTGCTTCCGGTAGCAACAATGCAACTGTCACTGAGATCCACATCCTAATGTTGCAGCTGTGGTCTGTGGAGTCGACTAATGTGCGCAACTGTGCATGCATTTCCAGCTAAGCATCCCCAGAATTAAACATTAGTATAATGAGTTTGGCGTTACTGGTGCTTTTATATTCTCTAATAGCTGTGCAAACACCACATGTCTCCAGATCTACAGACAAGGAGAAAATCTTTAGGACATAGCATTGAAATGAAAGGAAGAATAATTGGTTTCCTTACTCATATGAGAACCCAAGAAGTGGATGCAACCAAAAAAAACAGTGGCTGTAATCCAGCATTGTACCAATAAAGCAACATTTATGCATTGGTAGAGAAGCAAGAACCAAATACATAGAATGGCAATCTGAACAGAGAATTTAGCTGACAGCTGTACAATAACAACAGATGGAACAAACCGGTGGGAAATCAGTTAAAACATTGATATACAAACCAACATTCAGTGCTGATAGATGAAAACTTCTTTTTATGAGAATCACACAAGGGAACTTCCGAACTTGTGCCTTCAGAATGTATTAACGGCATTGATTTCACATGGACCTGAAGAACCATTCTTCCACTTATGACCATTTTGAGGTAAAATACATGCAAAACTGAAACCAACTTATGCAAGTTTTGTCAAGTTAACCTAGTGATTGGTCTCTACTATCTAGCCACAAGTTAGGCACTTGAGAGTGAGAACATTCAGGCCTGTTCGGGAGGCCTTTATTAGGTCTAATACCCTTGTAAAATACAGCCCACATAAAATTTTCCACATCCAACTCTAAAATGCTGCTTACATGACTGGTATCAATGAAAATAAAATAATACGGTTGGTTTAGGCTGTTCTGGCGGACAATAAAAATTGCCCAGGGATGCGATTATTTTTTTTTTCATTGGATACCGGGGCAGAGTTGGGGCCACATCACTCAGCTGCTCACGTGCCATTGCTCTCGCCAAATCCCTGCCGCCACAGTTGTCGTGATCTCATCCCACCACTGCCACTACTCTGGCCTCCATGCATGCCACCGCTACATTCTGAAGAGCTTAGCACAACCTCTGCCATTGCCATCATCTGTGCTTCAGATTCATGGTGTCGCCCTCATCAATCTGGGCCTCCACGAACACTGCCGTCCTTGTGCTTCAGGCCTGAATCCGTGGCTCTGCTTTCGTCTGACCTCACATGCGAAGTCACTTTGTTTCAGACTCAATCCATGACGCCATCATCATGTCGGCTTTAATCTGAGACCATTGTCTAGCACTGTCGTCATCCTCCATGCTTGCTGCCTCAATGCATGTCGTCATGTCTCAATTTGATCCATCTTTAAGTCAAACATTTAAGCTGCTGCAACTCCAGCAAGATCATAGGTTTGCCTATGCAATGATGGGCAATGACAAGACAACATAAATGGCCTTGAGCTCTGCATTTTAGCTCTAGGCAACAACCACGAGCATTCTGTGTCTAGGCAGCCAGAGGCTAGAACTTTGCATTCTAGAGGGCTGTAAACAGTTCATTTCTTTACTTCTCCCAAACAAACAATTACATATCATTTTAATTACACTGGTAATGTTGTGCACAAGCATATACAAGCGGAAAGGTTTTACACATGTAAATGATTACTATGTGTCCAAACATGGCCTCACAATTTAGGAAAAAAACATTTGGTAAACTTTGGGATACTAACCTATGATCCACACAGGCTCACTTCAATGATTGGACAGAGGTACTGCCATCCATGGATGCACAAAAGTGTACTCCAGCAATAGCAAAGCTGATTTATGCATAGGTAGACAGAAGCAATCACTTGATGAGAAAATGTATCATACATTCTTTTGTAGTTTGCAGCCGTACAATGAGCAAAGAAACACAAACCAAAGGTTACTTAATAAAATGTAGCCATGCAAACTAATAGTTTAATGTGAATGATAGATGAAAACCTAATTATATAAGAACATAATAAGTGTTAAACCTTTCCACTTGCAGTTTTGCATGAAAATCTTGAATGTACTAGTAGCTTGCAGTTTCACATGGGAAAAAGAAACTATTATATATCTGCAGCAATACAAATAAAGAACATAACAAAAAAGAAGGTTGAAAGCAGTTGGAAGATAAATGTTTCTGCATCCATAGTTCCAAACTTCTAATTGTGCTTATTAGAATAAAAAAGAAGCAAGTGTGGACCACACTTATGAATTACTAATCAAGATGTCATGGAATCCACATAGTTAAAAAGTATTTGAAAGGATCAACTTTGTTATCTGGTACCCAAAGAACAGTAAAATAACTGTATCACACTACTCACAGTAACACTGACATATTAGTAAGACTTGGTGCAATACACAAAGTGAATCTAGGCAATGAACACCAATCAAAAGCTTCAAATGTTCTATGTATAGAACTTGGTGTTGACCTAGTAAATAATTCAATCGATCCTTCATATATTAGCATATTAACTGACGTAAAAATGTGTACTGGGCCACAACTATGAAATTGTGACATAATAACAAAGAAAAAGAAACATTGCAATGCAACATATAGAAAGCAGAATAACCGCTTCAATTCGATTGGGCCCTTCAGATGAAACTAGAGTAACTATACACATATAAAACTTCACAGTTTAAATAGGAATTCCTTATATCCCAAAATAAAGAAGAAATCGAAGCCATTGCAAAAAAGTTTATTAAAAGAGTAGCCACAAAATATCTGAATTGTTAATTTATGGCATCACTTGCAATTGTGTAATTTGGTGTTCAGGCCAAAGGATGCTAGATCAGTTGGTCAGCACTCCGGCGGCACTCCCTCAGGTCGCAGGTTCGACTCCCGGTGGGAGCAAATTTCGCCTGAGGGTTAAAAAATCCCCCTCGCTGGTCCCGTGTGCCAAAGCGCTAGTGGTGGCGGCCCGTCCGACCTGTGGTAACGGGATACTGGAGGTGCCGGCCCAGAGTGGCAAGGTGCCACAGGCGTCCCGGCCCAGGTAACGGTCCCCACAGTGTCCGTCCCTAGTGTCGGGGCGGGGCCAGGGTTCGGGGGGTTTCTCGGTCGGGGTACTGAGATTTCTTCTTAAGTACAACACCGTAGGGGCGGTCTTCCCCTACCGGCCGAGTTTTTATAATTTGGTGTTCAGACTAAAAACATGTGGGAACAAAAACAAAGCATAAATGCAAGGTCAATTAACAGGGAATGCCTGTACACCAGCCACATGTTTTTCTAAAATATCTGGCATTTTTTTACCCTTAATCAGCAATAAAACTTTTTAGGCCCATTGACGGTCTCTTGTATTGGTAGTGGGAATGGAAGTTGTGCAGGAGTTGGAGGTGGGCATGGGAGGGGTGAGATATAGAAGTGGGAGATGAGAGCAAGAGTTGGAGACAATATCATGCCTAACAGTTGGCAGTATTATGTGTTTGATTACAAAAATTTCATATGATTTTCATTAACGGGCCATCACTTCTTCCTTTTTCATGTTGAATTAATACAAACTCCCTCCGTTCCAAATCATAAGTCATTTTGAGTTATTTGGTGCATAGATTATACTATGTATCTAGACATATGTATCTAGATATATAGCAAAGTCGATGTACCAAAAAAGTCAAAACACCTTAGAATTTGGAATGGGGGAGTAGTTAATAGTTAGCACTATATTTGCCAGATAGATGTATATCCAATCACAAACATAATCCAGAATAAATAGAAATGGCAACCCACATTCTGAGTTGTGGATCAACAATAAAAAGGAAAAACTAAACGGTTTATGATAATAACTTTTCCGTTTAGGTAAGAAATGATTCCCTAGAATTGTTATCTTTAACCAAGGGAAAGGTCATAGATATGACATAATGGTGAAAAACAGTCAAAAGAATGTGTAGGATCTACAATTTGGATTATGGTATCCCATCTTTAACCAAGGAAAAAGGTATCTGAACTGAACAGTTCAAAAGGATGCCAGACATAACTAAGAAACCAAACTAAAGGCGTCAGAACTCTCGTTGTTTTTCTTTCATTTTTTTCACTCCATAGTTGATACTTCAAAGAGAACATTTCCTTATTGTCTTTTCATTTTAATGATAATACTACTCATTTTTCTACTTAAACATGAATGAGAGGATAATAAAGCAAAATAACAACACTCATGTGTTACTTATGTTTCACTTGTTTGAGAAGTATAACATCACAAGGCTATGCTTTCAGTCTTTCACTAGTCACCAAACCATTCATTTACAATTAAAGGTATGCACTCTAGTTGATTATGCATTATATATTTATTGATAGAACATTCAAACATTGTAATTCCAACTTGACAACACAAGTTGGTACAACCCCCAAACTATCTGTATTATGTTTTGCAACCGCTAAACAACTAAACTCATTAAAAGAATTTTTGAATTTCTAATCGGCAACGAATACAATTAAGATCGAAGCATCGAATTAAAACTTATTTGGCCACACTAATTCTACATTAACTCAATCGCAAGGAAAGGATACGTATGAATCTTTGGGAAAATTAATGAGTAAGAACAGTGTTAAACATACATACATGGCATTCCATGGTGCATCAACTTTCTGGTTTCACATTGTATCTAGTCATTTGTCAACTGAGTGTGGATAAGCACTAGTTGAATCTTTTCAGCAACAATCCTGGCAACAACTTCTGGAGAGAACCTCTCGATCATGTCCTCCCTTGCCTTCTTCCCTTTATTTCTTGCCTCATTTCTATCATCAACGACATGTCTCATTAAATCCCTCAGCCGATCAATTGATGGCTCAGCACATAGGTGGCCCTTGAATGGCCCTTCTGTGACTTCAGTCAGCCTGTCTACATCCAATGGATATCCATTCTCCTCAGTCAGGTACTCCGTTGGACCCGACCAGTTAGTCACAATCACGGGCAGTTCCATGGCCATGGCTTCGACCACTGGTCTGCCCCAGCCCTCACCACGGGTTGGCAGCACAAATGCATTTGCACTTTTGTACAGACTTGGAAGAACAGACTGAGGGACATGCTCATCGATGACCCGGATCTCAGCCCATCCTTCCATTGGCTCCTCAATGCTGGATTCTACCACAAACCTGCGGATTTTTTCACTGAAGTTTGTGTCAGAGTGGTAGGCATTGATTAGAAGGTAGAGTGCGACGTCATCAGCTCCAGAGAACTCCTGCAGGAATGCTCTCAGCAGCACATCCCAGCCCTTCCTCTGTTCCCATTTGAACACACTAAGAAACACAAAGCTTCTTTTGTGTTTCGAGTCACCATTTCCAAATCTTGAACCTTCAGGCACCATGACAGACACACCAATCGGCAAAGCAAGAGTCACATGCTTGGCCGGATCAAAGAAATTGACATCCACAGCCTGCACCACCTTGACAACTTTGGTGCGATCCACACCGCTCTTCACAAAGGTTGAGACATGGAAATCGGTAGGCACCCAGACAGCATCCATCTGGTTGCACCTCCTGACATGCTCGGGCGAGACGCGGTCGGTCTCGAACATGGTCCGGCCAATGACGAACGCAGGATCGTCGTACCCGGTGGGCGGGCACGGCAGGGTTTCGTACATCGGCGGGTACCACGCACCAGGCTCGCTGTGGCAGACGACCACGGCCCTGGCGAGCTCGCACCGCGCGGAGGCGAGTCTGTACGCGAGGTGCTTGGACCGCTCGGGGAGAGAAGCATGACCCACATCCTTTGGTCCCATATGTCATACACTACACCTCACATACATCATAACACATAATTTCACCCACCAACTCATCCCACACACATTCCAGAAAACATATGCAAGCTTGAGCTCTCGACTTTCAGAAGAAGTGATCTAGTGGGAGAGTGAGAAGGAGAGTGGAAAGGGAAAGAAAGAGTGGAAGAGAGTTTGGAAAATTTTTGAGATAGAGAGTGAGATCACCTAGTAATTAGTGTTCCCGCTGTCCCAAGCGGAATTAAAAGTTGTTTAGGGGGAAGTGCTGCTAAAATTTATAATTCTCTCGGACGACTAACCCCTGGACGACTGACTTCTCGGACAGCTAACCACTAACATATTTTTCTCACATATTTCCACGAGTTTCTGTTTGTCCCTATTATTCTGCAGGATGTTTAAGAAAGTAAAGAGCACAGCCAAGTCTCTCAGGAGTGGTACGAGGAGTTCGTCTCGACTCTCCTCACGCCAGTCGGAGATGAGTGTCGATTCGGCACCTCCGCAAGCTCCATCGTCTTCGTCGGGTGCACCAAACAAGGTCCTACTCAAGACAGGAGACCTTGGGCTCAGGAATCGCAAGGAGAAGGAGATTCTCCAGCAGTTGAAAAACAAGACATTCATTCACACTCCCACCATCGATTTCGCCTTACTCCAAGAGACAGGTATGGCTGCTGAATTTGACTTAATTTTTCAAATGATAGGATGGACGGATTTTTGGAATATCACTGAGCATGGTTCCCGTCTCCTTACTATTGAATTTCTTTGCACGTTACAATATTGTGAGGGGGGAATTTCTTTTTGGATGTTCAAGCAGGACATTATGCTGTCCTAGAGAGAGCTGAGTAATCACCTCGGTTTTCCTCCACGGAGCATTCTGGACCTTGACTCCGGCTTGCCCAATTTTGAGAAACATCAGTTTTGGAGAGAAATCTCTAGGGACGAACTCTTTTACCAACCCCGAACCAGCGACATGGAGCATCCTACACTCCGGATGTTCCACAAATGGCTCGGGTACAATTTTTTTCTTTCGTGATGACTTGAGAAAGGTGCGTGTGGGAGATCTACAACTCATTTATGCCGCCATAAACAAAATCCAAGTTTCACCTGTTACTCTTTTAGTTGCCCATTGGCTTGGCACACCTACTCTTCAGGGACCTGTCGGGTGTACTTCACTCATAACTCGTTTAGCCGTTAGCCTTAAGTTGTTAGAAAATTCATCGTTAGAATTCATTGAGGAACCTAGATTTTATCACGGCTACGACACTTTTAGATACGCACGGATGTTAAAAAGGGAAGCGGGGATAATGTACATGCTGTATGACAACAACACCAAGGTTCGGTTACCTAACCCGGACCTTGGCATATATTCTGTTCGAAATTATTTGATTGAGACTGCAGCACCGGTGAACCGGAGAGCTCCACAGCGCGCGGCATCCGCAAGGATGGCCACCCATCAGGAACATACATGGCAAGGAGCTGATCCCGGGCCAGAAGAGGCAGCACATCTGCACTATAATGATTACAACCCCAGAGTTCTTCGGGACCCATGGGCGCGACACGTCCAGCCAGAAGAACCACCACAAGAGACATGGCCGGAGGGACAATATCACTAGTGGGAGAACCCGCCTTTTACAAGAAGGTACTCCACTGACCCATATGGAGCTTCAGGGTCTAGGCCCCAGCCCCAGTTTGATACAGGAAGATACTCCGACGCCTCCTACGCCTTCTCGGGGGATTACTACCAAGAGACTGCCGCCTTCTACACCCGCACCGACAACACTCTCCTCGACATCCGCACTACGCAAGCAGAGCACGGAAGACTCCTGGAGGAGCAACAAAAATGGAACCAGGAGCAAGCCACTAGAGTGCAAGCAATAAGGGAAGACACCACAACCTTGAACAACAACGTCACGACCATGCTGTGCTACTTCAACATTGAGTGAAGAGAGCCACGACAACAACCAGCTTGGGGGAGTTCCTTCCCAGTTACCGAGTGAGTTTTAATTGTTTTTCCTATTTACTTTTCAGTTTTTCTTTTTCTGTTTTAGATATTTATATCTTAAAAAAAACTTAGAAAACCCAAATAAATATTTTCTTTCTTAATTTACTGGATTCCTAAAAAATGAAAACCAAATAAAAAAGAGTGTGTAGATAAGTGTGCTTTATTTTCCTGTTTAGTTCAATCTCTAGACATAAATGAAGAAAATCCAAAAATATGTATGATGGAAATGATGAACAGTTGCTCTGTTTACTTACCTTCAAGTGCCTAGCTTTTATGTTAGAGTTCTCCCAAGACTTGCTAAAATCTGAAATTTACTATATGTGGGAACATGAGCCTAAAACTAAAGTCCAGGTAAAAGATAAGACATGATATAAAGTTTGAGCTGTTGTTTATCTTGTTCTTACAACACTAAGTTCTGAAAATTTATTTTGAAAAAAAACCTGCAAATCACATGATGAGTTCCTAGCATAACATTCTTACCACAGCCATACTTGCTATAATTGCTGTATCTTTCGAGTTTCATTGAGCTGTGTAGATCCTTAGGAGCTTTTCATGTGGTTAAATCAAGATACTCACTTGCACACATCTATTACACCAATCATTAAAAATCTGTTAAAAATATTGTTATCACTCACTGTCCCAAAGTATTGTTATTCTCTCTCTCCTAAAAGATCAAATGCAGAAAGATACATGGGCTATGCAAAAATATGCGAGGAAATAAAAAGGGACAAGTGCCCGGAACCTCGAAAAAGAAAAGAAAAAGAGTGAGACGAGAGGTAAAAATGGACAAGTGTCCGACAGTAGAATTAGGGGTACAAAGATACCCACCTGAGCGGAAAAAATGGACAAGTGTCTGACAGTAGAATTAGGGGTATTTACTACCCACCTGAAAAAAAAGAAGAAAAAGAGATAGCCCATGTTCTCTCCCAATAAAAGATCAAGAGAGGAGGAGAGATAGCAATATGAGGAACAGTGAGTAATAAGTTTTATCATCACCATCACTATTATTTACTCCACCACACATGCACATCTTGATTTAATTGTATGTTGAGTTCCTTTGGATCCGCAGTTCGATTAAACATATGTATGGGCTGTTGAAGTGAATCATGTCTAGGAACTCTGAGCTTTATTTTGAAAACTTATGCAAAACTCCAGAACAAAGGTGAGGTATAGACAGGAGGAATAGTGCTTGGCTTAATTATTTTGTCTTTCAATTACCTAAGGCTTAAGTACAGGTGCTAATCCCCAAGACACTTCACTCTAATCTGGGAGAATTTTATATGAAAGCATGTGTGCCTGTCAGGAAAGAAAACATCAAAGCAACTTCTGATCCATCTGAGTTTTAGTTGTTTGCTCAGGGACGAGCAAAGGGTAAGCTTGGGGGAGTTTGTTGACGATCCTTAATTATCAAATTTAATTGTCAACTAAACATGGAAAAGGATCAATATGCACTAGACATCTAGAATTAGGGTTTTATCTGATAGAATTCCACGAGTTTTGGTGTTTGTCTATTTCTGCAGGGGGTTATCAGAAAATACGGAGAGAAGGCCCACACGTCGGGTTTACATAGAGATATTAACATGTGCGCTAATTTTCTATCATCTAGAAGACTCTAGAAGACACGTGAACGAACGGGAGGCCGAACGGGGCCCAGCCCAGGGCGCCCGCCCTAGGGTTTGGGGCGGCCGCCCTACTCCCGTGGCCAATCAGCGTCAACTTCGCGGATTATGCTCCACCGACCTAAAGGATCAAGGAAAACCGTGCGATTAATGTCAGTTTGATCCAACGGCCCACGATCATTTGAAGGGGCTATATAAGCAGGGCCTCTCCACCCCAGGGGAGGAGGAGAAATCATTATCAGAGGAAGCCATCAAGTTTAGGGTTTAGAAACTCTCTCCCGCAGAGAATTAGATTTAGCTACTCCCAATTCTTTCAAGTTTTATAGGATTGATTAGATAGAATTAGAGAAGTAGGGCCTAGCGCTCTGGATTTCGGATCTTCGTCAATAAAGATTGGTATTATTTCATATCTTTCTCTACGACTTTATTCTAATTGCATTATGTCTTTATTTATTATGTTCCTAGTTTGCTCTAGTTCTATAAGTGATATAGTTATGATTGATGATGAGTTCATGCATGAGTTTGCAAAGCGCTTAGCTCTTTTCACGTGGGAGTTAAGTGGTAGATCACATGTAGGTGTGGTGCTTAGATGTTATTTACCTGCAAATGTATCCTATTGGCCGGGTCGTGTGGTAGTTCGCGATGGTGACAGCTTCGTTGATTCTTATATAGTCCACCCTCCGTTGATAGGACAGGCAGAATTTGTATTGCGGAGTAAGTCTTGCTATGTTCTGATTTACTTTAGCAATGTTCCTTATACATGAATGAAGAGTTTTTTTGTGCTATATATGATCTTGTAGATGCTTAGAGTAGATTATGACTTAGTAAATAGTAGATACTTAGAATCCATTCTCTTGCTAGTCTGACGTCACCTTACATTTATGTGGAGTAGTCTATTTCTAATCGCTGTGTTATTTACCCATGAGCTTATATTTCATTATCTTTATTATTATGGCTTACCTCCTACCAAAGCAAGTGACTGTGTGACGAGTTTCTCAGTAGTAATCATGTTCTTGCAAGTTTATCTCTAGTCTAAGCCTTGATAGATTTTACCCCGGTTTTCGCTTTCGCCGTTCTCTTAAGCAAAATTATAAATAACGATACCTGGAATACTTATCCTGGTGAAATGCTACAATGAGGTATTTTATCTGTGCGCTTGCGGATAGAATAGATTATTTTCTAGAGAGCCTTTATGTTTATAAATACCTTAGTACGCTCTAGCACCATGCTAGGGATGACAACCTAGTATTCAAGTGGTGTTAGCTAGTGTCAACAGTACCTTTGCTAGTAGGGTTGTTCGCTTGTTCTCTAGTGTTTTTTAGTGACATAGCTCTTGTGTGAACTAGAGATCATAATCTACTAGACTTGTGGATAGGAGGCTTGCATCACAACCTTTGGCTAAGCAAAACTCGCTTTACGCCGTTTGTTATTCTAACAAGTTTGCTTAGTGGTATTTGTAGAATTTTTTATAGGCTATTCACCCCCCCTCTAGCCATCTAGGACCTTACAAGTGGTATCGGAGCCGTGGTCACCGTTTTGATCAAGGCTGAACATCCTTCGGTATGAAAAATGGCTCAAATTGTGTTCAATCATGTTGGGGGCAAGCCACCGTTCTTTGATGGTGTTAGTTCTTTTGCTCATTGGAAGAGAAAAATGACAATGTACCTTGGCTCTATTCATGAGAGAGTATTGCAAGTCACCGAGAATGATTTTGCTATCATTAATCCTGATCATCTCACCGATGAAGATAGAGCAAATAGAACATGCAATAGAATGGCTCTCAATACACTTTACAATGGTATTGACACAAAAGTATTTGAGGGCATCAAGGATTTAGAATTGGCAAATGAAGTATGGACAAGGTTGAGTGAAACATATGAGGGTACCAAGGTTGTGAAGAGTGCTAAGCTATATGGGCTCAAGATTGAGTTTGAGAACTTCAAAATGAAAGAAGAAGAAACAATCTTAGAAATTTTTCATAGATTGCAAGTTATTGTGAATGATCTCAAGAGCTTAGGGCACAAGACACAAGACCAAGATTTTTGCCACAAGTTCTTGTTGAGCTTACCAAGAAGATTCAAAATGTTGATCATGATGCTACAAAGAGATGGGCTTGATGCAATGAAGCCCAATGATTTACTTGGAGAAGTTTTGACCTTCGACAAGTATGATCAAGATGTTGATGAGAAGGAGAAGGAGGAAGAAAAGAAGAAGAAGACCGTGGCATTCAAGGCCACCTCCTCCAAGGGCAAAGCTTCAATTCAAGAAGAAGATGACAACGAAGAAGATGAAGGATTGGAAATTGATGATGAGGCACTTGCTCTAGTTGTCAAAAATATTGGCAAGATGTTTATCAAAAGAAGAGGCTTCAAAAAGAGAAATGACAATTTCAAGAGCAATGAGCAACAAAGGAAGTGCTTCAATTGTGATAGCACCGAACATCTTCAAGCCGAATGTCCCTATGATAAGAAGAAGAACAACAAGAGGGGCAAGTTTGAGAAGAAAAAGAGAGAAGCCAAGATGACTTTCAAGAAGGGAAAGAATGGAGCCTATGTGGTCACTTGGGAAAGTGATGATGATGAAGAAGAAGAATCATCATCCAACAAGGCTCTTGCTTCCATTGCTATCAACAAGAAGCCATCACTATTTGGTTCATCCTCTTCATGCTTCATGGCCAAGGAAACTAAGGTATTATATGATGAGAGTGATAACGAAAGTGAAATGGAATATGCTCATGATAGTGATAATGATAATGAAAATAATGATGATGAACCAACTAAAGAACAACTGTATGACTTGATGCAACAAACTAGAGACATAGCTATTGCCAAGGACAAGGAGTGTAAGAAGCTTTCAATGAAAGTAGCAATACTTGAGAAAGTCCTTAGTGAGCTTAAGACCACTCATGAGAGTCTAGTGGAAGACCATGAGGATCTTGGTAATGCTCATTCCAAGCTTGAAAAGGCTCACTCATTGCTACTTGAGCAACAAGCAAAGAAGGAGGTTGTTGTATCATGTGATATAGGCGTTACATGTGATATAATTGATGAATCCTTTTATGAACCTATCATCATATCAAATGCTAACCCTTCTTGTAGCTTTTCATTCACCACCACCGACTCTACCTTCACTACTAGTGATGGTTTCACTTGTGATGCCTCACTAATGGTTGAGAATGAGACTCTCAAAAAGGAGGTGGATGAGCTCACTCACGCCCTAGGCAAGGCCTATGGTGGTGAGGCCCGCTTGCTTAAGTGCTTGGGTAGCCAAAGGTTCTCTCTTAACAAAGAGGGATTGGGCTACACCCCCCAGAAAGACAAGTCGGCCTTTGCAACTCCAAAGCCTAGCTTTGTGAAGGGCAATGGTCGGTTTTGCAATAGATGCAAGCAAGTTGGGCACCTAGAGCATAATTGCAATAAAAAGAACCAAAGCAAGAACCTTGTTAATGCTATACCTTTTGATTCTTGCTATGTACTTACCAAGAGTGTGAAGGGTGTGCAAGCTAAGTTTATTGGTACGCCAATTGTGGGCCCAAAGAAGAATGCTATTTGGGTACCAAAGAGCTTAGTTACTAACCTACAAGGACCCAAGCAAAAGTGGGTACCTAAGCTTCATTGACTTGCTTGTAGGTCAATTACAAAGCCGGAGGAAGGCATTGGATTATTGATAGTGGGTGCACTCAACACATGACCGGTACATCAAGAATGTTTGACTCAATCAATGACAATAATAGTGGTGTTGATTCTATCACATTTGGCAATAACAAGAAATGCAAGGTTATTGGCTTGGGAAAGATTGCAATATCAAATGACATGAGTATCTCCAATGTGTTGCTAGTTGAAAGCTTGGATTTCAATCTTCTATCCGTGGCACAAATATGTGATCTAGGCTACAAATGCATTTTTGGGGTTGATGATGTGGAAGTTATTAGTGTGGATGGTTCAAATGTGGCATTCAAGGGTTTTAGATATGAGAATCTCTACCTAGTTGACTTCAATCCTAGAGAAACTTCTTTGACAACTTGCTTAATCTCTAAATCAAGCATGGGTTGGCTTTGGCATAGAAGGCTTGGTCATGTTGGCATGAAACAATTGAAGAAGTTTACAACTCACAATCTTGTCAATGGTTTGAAAGATGTTGAATTTGAGAAGAATAAACTTTGTAGTGTATGTCAATCTGGGAAGCAAGTTGGAAGCTCACATCCAAAGAAGAGTACAATGAGCACATGCAAAGCATTTGATTTGATGCACATGGATCTATTTGGACCAACAACATACACAAGCATAGGCGGCAACAAGTATGGCTTTGTCATAGTGGATGATTTCACAAGATTCACATGGGTATTCTTTCTAAATGACAAAAGTGAAGTGTTTGACACCTTCAAGACATTTCTCACTAGAGTTCACAATGAGTTTGAGATTAGAATCAAGAAAGTGAGAAGTGACAATGGAAGTGAGTTCAAGAATATAAGAATTGAAGAACTTTGTGATCACTATGGCATTGGACATCAATTCTCGGCCAAGTACACTCCACAATCAAACGGCCTAGTTGAGAGGAAGAATAGAACATTGCTTGATATGGCTAGATCAATGCTTCATGAGTATAATGTGTGTCAATCTTTTTGGGATGAAGCAATCAATACCGCTTGCTACTACATCAATAGACTATATTGTCATCCATTGCTAGAGAAGACCCCATATGAGCTACTTCATGGAAGAAAGCCCAATATTTTTTACTTTAGGGTGTTTGGTTGCAAATGCTATATCTTGAAGAAGGGCACTAGATTGGGGAAGTTTGACAAGAGATGTGATGAGGGGTTCCTACTTGGTTATTCAACTACAAGCAAAGCTTATAGAGTTTGGAACAACTCAAGTGGTATTCTAGAAGAAGTCCATGATGTGCAATTTGATGAAACCAATGGGTCACAAGATGAAGAAGAAAATCTAGATGATGTTGGTGGAACTCTATTAGTGGAAGCAATGAAGAACATGGACATTGGGGACATTAGAGCAAAACAAGTAATTGATATTCAAGATGATGATAAAGATCAAGTGCTAAATTCTCCATTCAAGCTAGCCAGTGACTCTCAAGTGCAAGATCTTGGTGCTAGTTCATCTCATCAAGATACATCAAGTGATCAACCAAGCTCAAGCAATCAAGTACAAGTACTCCAACCACAACATGTTGCAAGAGATCACCCCATTGATAGTGTTATTGGTGATATTAGAAGTGGTGTGCAAACAAGATCAAGATTGGCTATGTTTTGTGAGCATGCATCATTTGTGTCAACCATGGAACCAAAGAAGATAGAAGAAGCTTTGAGGGATGCCGATTGGATCATGGCTATGCAAGAAGAGCTTAACAATTTCATAAGAAATGATGTTTGGGAGTTGGTAGAAAGGCCAAATGACTACAATGTGATTGGAACCAAGTGGGTGTTTAAAAACAAGCAAGATCAAGATGGCATTGTAGTGAGAAACAAAGCAAGACTAGTTGCTTAAGGTTACACTCAAGTTGAAGGTCTTGACTATGATGAGACATATGCTCCCGTGGCAAGATTGGAGGCAATAAGGATTCTATTGGCTTATGCTTGTGCACACAACATCAAACTATATCAAATGGATGTCAAAAGTGCATTTCTCAATGGGATTATCAATGAGTTAGTCTTCGTTGAGCAACCGCCCGGATTTGAAGATGACAAGAAACCCAACCATGTGTACAAGTTGAAGAAGGCTTTATATGGCTTAAAGCAAGCACCTAGAGCATGGTATGAGAGGCTAAGAGATTTCCTTCTCTCTAAGGGATTCAAGATGGGCAAGGTTGATACAACTCTATTCACCAAGAAGATTGAGAATGATCTATTCATAGTGCAAATATATGTTGATGACATCATCTTTGGATCAACCGATCAAGCTTATTGTGAAGAATTTGGTGCTATGATGGCCAAAGAGTTTGAAATGTCTATGATTGGTGAACTCAGCTACTTCCTTGGTCTCCAAGTCAAGCAATTGAAGAATGGGACATTTGTGAGTCAAGGGAAATACATAAGGGACATGTTGAATAAGTTTGGAATGCAAGATGCAAAGCCAATTTCAACTCCAATGGGTACAAATGGAAATTTGGATAGTGATCTTGATGGCAAAATGGTGAATCAAAAGGAATATCGGTCCTTGATTGGAAGTCTACTCTATGTCACCGCATCAAGGCCGGATGTCATGTTTAGTGTTTGCATGTGTGCTAGATATCAAGCCTCACCTAGAGAAAGTCATCTCACGGCCGCAAAGAGAATATTGAGGTACTTGAAGCAAACAAGAGATGTTGGACTATGGTATCCCAAGGGGTCAAAGTTTGAATTGATTGGATATTCGGACTCCGACTATGGGGTAGCAAGATCAATAGAAAAACACAAGTGGCACATGTCAATTACTTGGAAGATCACTTGTGTCATGGTCCTCAAAGAAACAAAATAGTGTGGCAATCTCTACCGCCGAAGCCGAATATGTGAGTGCGGGAAGTTGTTGTGCATAATTACTATGGATGAAATCAACTTTGAAGGATTATGGCCTCAACTTCAAGAATGTGCCATTGCTATGTGATAATGAAAGTACAATCAAGATGACACAAAACCCGGTTCAACATGGAAGAACAAAGCATATTGACATAAGGCATCATTTCATTAGAGATCATCAACAAAAGGGAGATATTGCCATTGAAAGTGTTGGCACTGATGATCAACTTGCCGATATTCTCACTAAGCCACTTGATGAAAAAAGGTTTTGCAAGCTAAGGAATGAGTTGAACATTCTTGATTTCTCAAACATGAGTTGAATGCACCCCACCCACTTATTGACATGACTCTCCTTCGACATTGCAAGGTAAAGTTGATTGACATGACATTCATCCTATGCTAAGGACTTGCTAGAGCATATAGACATAATAAGTGGTATACGTGAGCATTCATGATAAATCAAATGAATTTGATGGATATATGCTACCACTATTGCCTCTATGTTTGTTTTGATCTAGTGGTGGCATATGACATGTTTGTGAGCTTGCACACCTAGTGTTGAATCTAGAAGATTTGCTATAAGTGTTTAATTCAACATAGGCAAGATAACCCTTATTAGGAGATGTGAAGAAGCTTGTCTTTGGTTCAAATCGAATTAAATATCTTTGGCAAGTGTTCTAGGTTGAACCAAATTTGATAAATTTTAACCTACTCCATCAAACATTTTTTCTTCTCTCCACAATTTGATCCCTTTTTTTGGGTAAGTTGTTGACAAAGGGGGAGAGAAAACGATGATTCAACATGATAAAGGGGTAAATAAAATTTTTGATGCACACAAGTAGGGGGAGCAAGCTCATAAACAAAGTTGTTGCATTTGTTTGTGCATTTTCATATGACTTGCTCATTGCACATGTATTTAAAGTCAATATACATGCTTGTGTGATGCAATGCTAGTATAGATCTTGGATGATGAAATGATCTACTAGCATGCATAGGAATAGTTTACACGTGGTATCTAGACATGCCTAAAGTTTTTACAAGTGGTCCAAGAACCTTTACATATAATGTTGATCTCACGAGGTTCTTGAGTTTTGTTAGATGTCTAGTTACTTCATGATGCTAAGGATGGTGTAAAAGGCAACTCCGATTGGTTGCGCTTCAAAGGTCCATTTCTTACACTTTAGCATCATTTTGGTAGAATTACTCTCTCAACACTTCTATCCATGCATATCTGCAAAGCTTTCAATCCAAACTCAATGCACATATGTAGGGGGGCTAATGCTATCAAAACCGAGCTTGTGATAATTGTCCAAATTTTACTTATGAGCAAAATGGTTGGACAAGTATGACAAGTTCAAAACTTTTATTATCAAAATCATCTTTGTGAGGGTTGTCATCAATTACCAAAAAGGGGGAGATTGAAAGTCCCTAGTTTGGTTTTGGCTAATTGATGAAACCTAGGACTAACCTTTGTATCTAAGTGGATGATTTAGATAAAGGTGGTCATTGAATATGAGACATGACATTGACTCATATGACCAAAATGGTGAAGACCAAGATGAGGCTTGGCTCGATGGACCGGTTGTGAAGGTGAAAGGCTAGTCGAGGCTTCGAAGCGAAGGACCATGCGATGGTGAAGCTTGAGCAAGACTTGGCGCCGATGGACCGATGCAACGGTGAAGAGCAAGTGAAGTCAAGGTCGATGGATCGAGACGGTCATGTGATGATATGAAGTGGATCATATCATTTGGAGAAACAAAATGGGCTCAAGGCAAAGGTATAACCATAGGACCATTTTGTTTTACACTCAAGACACCATAGAGGGTGTGAGTGTTTTAGGATCGATAGCCGAACTATTAAGAGGGGAAGTCTTATCGGTTATTCGACGCACGGTTGCCACTAGGTGAATTCATGAAGTGCATTGCATGTAGGGCCTAGTGAGCTAACTGGAAAATCTTTGAAAATGATTGAGAAAAAGCTAACACACAAGCACATGGAGATGTACACTTGATGGTGTTGGCACATTTGCAAAGGAGAAGGTGTTGGAGTTGATTTTGATCAACTTGGTGAAGAGAGAAAGGTTTTTCGGTGTTGTCAGGACACTAGGATGGCTCTTGGAGTGGAATACTGCTTTGATCCATTGTGAACTGGATCAAGTGCTTTAGTGGGTTGTGTAGCCCTCTGAGTAAGCTTTCCAAAATGTCCAAGATCATCGAAATCGGAGTTCGGAGCTAAGAGCTATCGCCGTTTTACCGAAGAGTGGACTGTGACCGGACTCGTGACCGGACGCGTCCGGTCAGCACCTGCGCGTCCGGTCAGTGTTTTTCGTGGGCGAAAGTGACCGGACGCTGCAGCGAGTTCGGTCAGTGATGACCGGACGCGTCCGGTCACTTCGGGAGCTTGCTGGAACCTTTCTGTTCACTGTTTCGCTGCGACCTGCGCGTCCGGTCCCGTTAGTGACCACCGCGTCCGGTCAATACAAGTTTATACGCGCGAAAACTAGCCGGTGGAGCACGCTACCGACCTGCGCGTCCGGTCAGTTTCGACCGGCGCGTCCGGTCGTCCCGAAAAATGCTCAGTGGAGTGACAACGGCTCTATTTGTATGGGATGCTTATAAATACTCGTTGGCCGGCCCTTCGGGAGGTCTCTTGGCATTTCTAACACTCTTGTGCATCCTTTGAGCAAAAGCTTCTCCTCCCACTCATCTCTCTTGCTTGATTGCAAATCAAAAGTGAGATTGAGTGTTCCCAAAGTGCATTGCATAGCTTGAGGGCATCTAGTGGCACTTGTAGGTGGTTTAGCCGGTGGATTTCTTGTTACTCTTGGATAGTACCGCTCCTAGCCGGCTTGGAGATTGTTGGAGGCGTTGGCAAGAGAAGGTGATTATTCTTGGCCACCTCCGGTTGATTGTGAGAGGTTCTTGTGCTTTCCTCGGTGGGACGCCAAAAGCAACTCTAGTGGAATGCGCGTGTCATTGAGTTACCTCACTTGAGAGTGGTGTCTTACGGTGCCTTGCGGGGCGTGCCTTGAGGGGCAAGTGACTTGAGGGTCACACCGAGAAACCATCTAAGTGTTGGTCGACACAACCGGTGACGTAGCTTGTCGGTGCACAAGTGAACACCGGGTGAACAAAAATATTGTGTCTCTTGTCTCCCGGTGATTGGTCTTCATATTGTGTTGTTGTCAATATTGATTGATTGTATGTCATCTTGGTGATTGGCAACATCTTCACTCCACCGTCGGTATAAGAATCACAATCCTCTCTCTTGCATTTACATTCACTAGATTATCTTGTGTAGCTCTAGTGGTACCTTTGCTAGTAGTGTTGTTCGCTTGTTCTCTAGTGTTTTTTAGTGACATAGCTCTTGTGTGAACTAGAGATCATAATCTACTAGACTTGTGGATAGGAGGCTTGCATCACAACCTTTGGCTAAGCAAAACTCGCTTTACGCCGTTTGTTATTCTAACAAGTTTGCTTAGTGGTATTTGTAGAATTTTTTATAGGCTATTCACCCCCCCCTCTAGCCATCTAGGACCTTACAAAGGCACAGCCTAACTTGTCATGGTGTAAGGGCAAACCTACCCTATAGGCGAGGTGGGGTGGCCGCCCAGCTACCAGATGGTGAACCCCATTATCCTCTATTCATTGTCCCCTCATCTCCATGATTGCGGCAACATGCAACTGCAAAGCTTAGACCACATCGAGACGATGGCGGTGGTGAAACTAGGCAACTAGGGAAGGAAGAAAATTGTTGAAGGGGTATAAGCTGTTATTTTGTGTTTGCATAGATTTACTAGCACGGCAGGCGCCCTAACGCTGCGTCGACATACTAAGATGCGTGGAAGCAAAGCAGATAGCGCCACACATGATCAATTAATGACACGAAGAATGTCAGGGCCGTTCAGATCCCTTTATTTTGGAGGAATTAAAATCTACTTAATAAATTAGACTATTTGGCTTGGAATTTGACATTTCATAACATTTTCAAGCTCACTAATAAGTCTATCTCAAATTCATAGGGTGAGAGATTGTCACACCCATTTAACGACCAAATGGAATGCATACACTTATGTGTGCCCAGAGATCAATCACACATAAGTTAACAAATTATAACGGAAGTATCATCATAAATGTTATTACATCATGATATTTAACACATAGTCTTAACACAAATGTAGCGGAAGTAAAAATAATAAACTCTCGTGGTAGCTCCACTCACAGGCACATTGACTGGTTGACTGCAAGTCTAGTAATCCTCAGGGAAGTAGGCGTAGTAGTCACTATTACCAGCATCTGTTACCCATCCGGGATTTTTATCCAAGTAAGAAAAATAAACAAGCGTAAGTACATCTCGTACTCAAAGTGTAATATGGGGTTCATGAGGCTCAAAGGCATATCATTGGTTTATCAGCATGTAGCTTTTAGTTAGCATAATTTTAGCATATCAATATCATCAAAATGTCTCAATATAAACAATAAACATATGATCCATGTGAAATGATTGATGAATAGCAAAAACATAACCCTTAATAATTATCAACTATTCCATAAGGGTCCAAGGCCACTCATGACCGTGAGCACGGCTGTTATAACAATTTTACACTCTGCAGAGGTTGTACACTTTCACTGTGAGTCGTGTTACCCATATGTCCGGGTTAATTACTCCCAAAACACTACTAAGGTGAGCAGGCAGGGTAAACACTATGAAGTCTTTCGAAGGTTCGTCTAACAAGTTAGGGCTATTAGATTTACTCGGCAAACAGATGTAGAGCCCCCCTTCCAAATGGCACAATAACCCGCAGCCTATACACATAAGGACAGAGGCCGCACTATACCCGATTCGTCAAGCCATTCTTACGCCAAAAAGGTTACCTCTAACAAGCTAGAAAAGGTCCTTCTATATAACTAAAGCCAGAGCTATATAGCCCCCACAGTTGTACTGTAAATCTCGGATGTTCGCTTATAGATGAGTCCTTATGGAGAGTAATTAGAGCATCAAAAGTAACCCCCATGCTCTAATCCTCTTTAAACATTAATCAAAATCATCTTTTAATGTTTGTTGCATATTCCTCTAATCAATTTACATGATCATAGTCCATGTTTAAGCACTAGCCATACTACTCAATGCAATATAATAGGTATCAAGGTGTAAAATCAATCACTAAGTCATCCTTAACAAGGAATAGATGCATAATGATATTATTTGCATAATGTGAGTAGGAAAATAAGGATAATCCCATGCTATACTTGCCTTACTCAAACTGGTCCTGAAGATCTTGCTCGTAGAAAGGCTCTTGATCTCCAACGAATTACTCACCGTCTATACTTGATCAACAACAGCAACAACACACATCCAGAGGCAATCATGCATAAACAAACAAGACTATAATTAGAACAGTATACCATCAGTAAGAAAATAAAATAAAAAGTCTTTAAAACGAATCTACAACTCGCTAGGATCATACAGACGCGAAGATCACGAAAAACGGAGCTAAAACGACGAAGTTATGAATTTACGAAGATTTCCTATAGAAAATAAATACTTTAATAAAAACTCGAAAATAAATTAATCCAAACCTACTTTACAGTTCTATCATCATGTAGAGCACGCAAATATGAATCTAACGCAATTTGAATGGATCAATTCGGAGTTAAAACGGAGATTCTACGACTAAAACAAGTTTAGTGGCAAAACTGTAAATATCAGAAAACGTATTTTTCATTTACCGAGACGAAATACGTTTTCAACAGATCAAAGCGGATTCGGGACTTTACGTTTTGGACCGCGGGTTCGATATATCAAAAGTTCAGGGTCTCTTTAACAAAAAGTTCAAGCGAACCGGTATCTACAAATCACGTCCGTCCGATTCGAAACGAACGATCCAGATTGGATCGGGGAGGGAGAGAGAAGACGCCGGCGGCGCTCCGGCCGATTTCCGGCCCGTCGGTGGGCTCCCGCAGCGGCGCCATGGCCAGGATACGCTAAAACTCGGCTCCGGGCACCAATCGACGAAGGGGAAGCACCGGGAGAACGAGCAGCTCACGGCGAGCTCACGAAAGACAAGAATTAGGGCGCGGGATGGACGGAGACGACGGCGAGCTCGGGATGGCGGACGGTGGCGGTGAAGGAGCTTGCGGTGGCGGTATTTGACGGCTACAGCAGCCCCAAAGAGGTGAAATGAGGGCGGAAGGGTGCGGGGGCTCCGTTTTATAGCCCGAAGGCATCGCTAAGTATGAAGGGGAGGGATTCGAGATGGGATTCGGATCTCCGTATCCGGTGGAGAGAGGAAGACGGCGGTGTCCGTTTTTGGAAAGCGCCGGAGGAAGGAGAGGGGAAGGAGAAGGTGTCGCTGACCGGTGGGACCAGCTCGTCAGCGGCTCGGGTGCGGAGGAAGACCGCGCGCGCGAGCGACATAGGCCGCGGCCGCGACTTGGGCTCGGCCCAGAAGGAGAAGGCGGTGCGGGGGAAAGAAAAGAGAAGGAACGGGCCGCCACAGCAGGCCGGAGGGATGGGCTGCGGGAGAGAAAACGGCCCGAGAAGAAAAGAAATTCCTTTCCTTTTTCTTTTTCTAATTTTTCAAAGCCATTTTTCAAAAGATTTTCAAATCCAATTTGAATTTGATTTAAACCACTCATTACAAATTTTCAAATGCAGCAGCATGAATGCTCAATCATGTTTCTACCCTTATATTTGATTTTAAATTTATAAAAATTATTATCATTCTAAATTTGCATGCTCATAAAATTATACAAAAATCATATTTTTCCTATTTTTCTTCTTTTCAAAATTTTAGGGTGTTACAGAGATGGAAATGGATTATATAGATTACTGTGCTATAATTCTACTCTCCAACTTATAGTACACTCTTCAACTCACTTCCCTACAGTAAAAATGCAACATATAAGTATGTCTCTTGTGTGTCTAACAATAAATATACAAATATATTCCATATACAACTATATTAACTTAATTAATCTATGTCTAAAATATAATTATTAGAATGAATTTAATTCCAGGGATCCAAACGGGCCCTTAGTTCTTTTGCGCATGCAATGGTAGGCTGGCAAATAAGAACAAACGGAAATAGATACAATTATGTGGCCAAACATTGATAATTTGATTGGAATAAAGAAATGATTGACTTAGAGCAACTCCAACAGGCTACCTAAACCCACTTTCTATCCCACATTTAGGTAGTGGAGTCCAAAAAAAGGCCCTCCAATAGGCTACCTATCAGATTACCTACTTTTGTTGGCCTAACAAATCCTCCCTCGCTACCTGCTTCTGTTGGGCCAACAAATCATGCTACCTATTTTTCTTCGGTTGTTTCCTCCCTCCCGCAGCGCATCCCACCTCGATGCCAGTCGTGCGCCTCCTCCCAGTAGGCGGCGCCCCTCCCCCGCAGGCCTTCCTTGTCGGTGACACCCCTCTACGATGCCGGCGGAGCTCCTCTGCGCAGGCGCGGGCACACACCGGCGGCACCCCTCCCCCGCGAGCCTCCCTCGCCGCGGAGCCCCTCCCAACGCCGGTGGAGCACCTCCCCATCGTCTTGAAGCCGGTCGCTGCTCCACGGTTGCGTCTCGAAGCTACGTCTTCCCTGGCCGTCGCGCCCGACCCTGGCGCTCCCCACCTGCAGACGACCCTCCTCCCTGCTAGCGCACGACTCAATGGTCGGCCCTCGCCAATGGCGCCCCCATCCCCCCCCCCCACGACGACGTTGGTTGAGTTCGTCTCGAAAGGAGATGAAGAGGATGACATGTGTGCTCCACATGTCATTGGCTATTAAACTGAGTTTGAGAGCCACGATTTAGGCAGTACTGTTGGAGTTGGAAGCAAAATTTGGGTAGTATATAAATAGGTGGCTACCTAAACAGATAAATATGTAGTCTATTTTAGGTAGTACTGCTGGAGATGCTATTACATGTGTGAGCGTACAGAAAACAAAAAAGTTCTGACACAAAATTATCTCGAAACTAAAACTTACACTTGTGGACGACCATAGGCAACGACAGACTTGAGACGTCCCCTTTGTATGCTGAATAAAAGACATAACAAAATGGAACTGACTGTAAATGGTAAGGCATTTCAAAAATCTATCACACATCATATGGTAACATTAGTCTATAAATGGAACTGGTGTATTGGATTGGTGGTCAGTAATTACCTTTGATTAACATGCAGTGCAGCAATGCATCAATAAACTTTACGCAGTATGATGCACGATGTAGAAATGAGAGGAAAGACAAAGAATATTTAGAAAGCTCATAATATTCTGTGAAGCAATATATTGTGGAAGTTTGAAATTACAGTACACGCAAAGAAAAAAGGAATCCGTACAACTCAATTCATATAGTTAGCAGTAAATAACCTCAATGCATTAAATTAGATTGAAGTCTTAGAGATATTTTGGGATGCATGAAGACCAACTTTATATTGAATCCTACATCATTGAAAATCAATGCAACCTCTTTCCCACAACCTATTGATGGCAGAACAGTCCTGTACATGCATATGAACAAAGAAAGCAAGATAGCATTCAAACAAAAAGAGCAAAGGTAACATATTACTCTCAGAGTTAAATCAAGAGGCTAAAACATTAAATCGCTGATAAAGATCCATTATATATAGGTTCAATAAGAGATAAGAGGTCCATCTAATTGCGAACAACATTTACAAAGATAGCATTGTTTATACACATAAATGATCAGAAACTGCATAAAGGAAATGAGCATATATGGATTCTTTATCAGCACATACATGGGATATGCTAATGGGTCTAGCAAAAAAATCATGAAAATGTAACCTTCATAAGTTGGAAATGATACTTGTATGTGGTTAACTACAAAGAACTGGAGCCTCTTTACCTCAATGCACTTTTTACAAAGAGGTTGCATTAAAGGAAGTAAGCTAACAATTTGTCTTGCATATGCTGATATGCACTAACCCTTTTTTGTGACCAAAAGTTCTGAGTTGGCATCGAAGAGTGTAGCCCCTTTGTACTCCAGAGCATCATATGACAACACATTGATAAGCACAAGCACCCTCCACATTAAGAATAGGGAAGCAAAGAAAAGCAAAGTAACAGTTCAAAGAGCTGTATAAATCAGAAAGAACTAAGGCATCAAAAGTGGGCACTGTTGTAGGATCACCTAGCATGAGGATAATATTGTGGGGCAAAATCCTATCTTTGTTTTGGATTAGTGAGCTGAATAGATCAATAGACATATGATTTTGACCCCTAGAAAGAATCAGAACATGCACACTGTGGGCAAATATTTTGTTAAACTAATTTTATTAGATCTCTGGAGCATATACACTGACCTTGGTGAGACTCTGCGTGTCACATTGGATTTCTCAAACTGGATACACAAACTAGAATTGATTTCAATGGAACCGTATAATCTGTCAATCAATAAACATGTTTCTTAATTGACATGCATGAGGCTAGAGCATTAGAGTGTGTACCTTGATCATCATATCCTTTGAACAAACTACCCAAATATATATAACTATACAGTATTAGATGGGAGAACAGCAGATAGCTGACTGATCCTAAGGTGCACAAGCACAAAGCTGCTGAACAAAGCATATGTAAGCTAATGGAGAAGAAGATCAGTGGCCAACATAATTATGCAGATTGACGGTCATAAATTGCAGTTGGTGTAACTAAAGAAATCATTTAGCAATTGCACTCAACTATCTAGTAACTCACTGATATCACTTTCTCTAAGGTAGAGCCCAATGGAAAACTAAATATTTATACCTTGTTTTAGTGGCGTTGTACCATCGAACCAGTTCACTTGAATTGAAACATAGGATGAAATTTGTAAGGTAAACATCTAACATGATTGAGGCTAAATATCGTAGGAATATATGTTTCATAAGAAAGATGCAAGCAAATATGAGATAATTGTCTTTACCCTGTTATCCAATTCTATTTTTTTAGCATCTCTGACATCCTATAAAAAATTAGAACGACAATGTATGAGAGAGCAATGGACCATAACTAATTCAAAGTGCAATAGCCAACTCACTTGAGGCTAGAAGGTAGCTTCTTAATACAAAGATATGCAGCTCTCCTGCGTGTTCGAGAAAAAAGGCTAGAAGGTAGTAGGGCATGAGTTAGCTAACAAATTAAATAGTGATAGAATGACTTTTTATGTATAAATCCGTATGTCAAAGAAGCACTATAAATGAGTATAGGATACAAAATGAGGTAGAGAAGGGTTGCTGGGGGTGTAGGGGTTTGAGATGAGAACACTTAGCTGTGAGCGAGGTAGGAACTGCCAATTGGTTCTAGCGTCTCGAGGATCAACATGAAGAAGACGAACAATGGAGCAACATGCATTAGAGCCCAAACCCTAGAACAGGAATTCAAGTCAATTTGCGAAGAAATTAGAGAGGCAAAACAAAATTACAAAAAGGAGGAAACTGGAGTACCTGAGAGACGTGATACTGCCTGGTTATTTTTTCTTTGGTTGATTGAAGCAGACCGGGGGAGAGAGGGGAGGTGGAAGCGGCGAGACGCTGCAGTTTTTTTTTCTTGGATGACGGGATGAGTTAAGGGAGAGCGCTTATTTTTTTAGTGAGAAATGCGTGCATTTGATGTGGCACATGGTAATATATATAGGCGTAGGGGAGCATGAGGCCCTCGCAGGCCTATGATGATTCGTGGACACGTGAGACTCTGAATGTGAATGAACGTGTACACAAAATAGGAACCGTAACAGTTACTTGAACAGTGTCAGAGCTCTCAGAGGCCTGGAAATTATCATGTTGAGGGATCTTATTATTACACCCTCTTCTTGTTCTGGTGGAAAAGTTCTAATTTTCCTATGTTCCCGTTAACCACTAACAGAAAAGATTTTATGTTTGCCTCACCTTCTAACAAGTTCTTCGATTTTGTTCGTTGGTACCATTTGATCTCCTCCTCTAAGAAATTTTGTTAGTCTTTCGTGTAAACAATGTTAAGTTCATCAGATGTTAGCATGACACAGTTTGCCTTTTTGTCTAATTCATTAAGTTTTGTCTAATCTCTCCTTTTTTGTCTTTTAGGATCCACTCATGTTCTTAGCCCAACTCCTCAAGTGCTAATGAAGGCGTATTATTTTCACTTGCTAACATTGTAAGGGAGTGATGCCATCTTGTAGAGTCCTAGCAAAATATCCTTTGTATCAAAGAAACCATCACGTAACAACCTTCCCAATCCAAATTTAAAAGAGCATGTGTTGCTGAAAGGTCTCGATGGCTAGAGGGGGGGTGAATAGCCTTTTAAAACTTTCTACAAAGACAAGCTAAACAAGTTTATCAATACAACAAATAGCGAGATGCAAGTTTTGCTTAGCCTACGGGGTGTTTGCAAGCCACCTATCCAAGTCACAATTCTAGTATATTTGCACTCAACCGCACAAGTTAAACCGAGAAGGAAACTACAACTAGCAAGCTACACAAAAGAGCTACTCTTGCAAAGTGACTAAGAACATAATACAAGAGAGAATTAGAAGGGTATCACCGAGGGACGAAGTATTGAGCCAACCAAACAATAAGATCAAGAGATGAATTCCACAATACACAACCACCGGGATCGATCAATCACAATAAGAATGATGACACAAAGATTTATCCCGAGGTTCACGTGCTTGCCGGCACGCTAGTCCCCGTTGTGTCCCTCTTCACCACGTGGTTCGGTGGCTAATCGGTCTCACACCGAGCCTCTCAAAAGGCGCCACAAGAACCTACCAAATGGCAAAAGGTTGCAATGACACGAGCAATTTACTAATGTTGCCTTTGGCGCTTCACCGAGGTAGGCACAAACCCCTCACAATCACCGGAGGTGGCCAAGAACAATCACCAACTCTTGCCAATGCCTCCAAGCTGCTCCAAGCCGTCTAGGTGGCGGCAACCACCAAGAGAAACAAGAATCCCGCAGCAAATCAACCACCAAGTGCCAACTAGATGCAATCTCACAACGCAAATGCACTTGGATCACTCAATCTCACTTCGAATATGCAAACAAGCAAGAGAGATGAGTGGGAGGGGAGTTGCTTAGCTCAAAGTGCTCACAAGTATGTCAAAAGTCCAAGAGGGAGAGCCTTGAGCCGGCCAACTAGTATTTATAGACGTACCCCTTCGAATATAGCCGTTACAAACTTGAAACAGCCGAAGTCGCGCTGACCGGACGCGCTGGTCAAACTGACCGGACGCGCCGGTCGCACAACGGCTATTTTCCGAACTACTGACCGGACGCGCCGGTCTCAACGACCGGACGCGCTGGTCACGACCGGATGCTCCGGTCCCGTAACTGACCGGACGCGCTGGTCAACCCTGAGCCGCGCACAACGAAACAGTGACCGGACGCGCTGGTGAACTGACCGGACGCCACAGTGCCCGCGTCCGGTCGGAGTCCAGTAAGCTCCCTGGACGACCGGACGCGTCCGGTCGACTGTGACCGGACGCGCCTCGCGTCCGATCAAACAACTGAAACACGCGCAGACAGTGGACACTGACCGGACGCGTCCGGTCAAACAGTGACCGCGTCCGGTCCAGCGTCCGGTCACCACTGTGACCGCCGTTCGCCTTCGTTTCTTTTTCCGACTTCCGGCGTAGTGGAAAATAGGCGTTTCAACTTCTCGAAAACGCCTGAATCCCGCCGAGCAAGCTCGGCGGGAGGGAGAGAGGACCCTAAACCCTCTCTACCGCTCAAACTCCACCGCCTTCGCAAACGTGCTAACATCACCAAGTGACCATCACCATGTGCATGTGTGTTAGCATTTTCACAATCATTTTTCGAGGCGTTATTAGTTCTATCCAAATGCATATGACATGAAATGCACACCTAGAGGCACTTAGGAGTTCAATAGCCGCGTCATTCCCCTCTTTATAGTACGGCATCTATCCTATAATGTAACCACACCCACTAGGTGTCTTGGTTACTAAAACACAACCCTTAAGCATATACCTTTGCCTTGATCACGTAGGGTTGCGTCCAAATCCAAGTGTGGCCATCATGATCACCATGTCCATCTTGCCACCAACCTTGGAATGTACTAATCCTCATATGCTACACACACCTTAGGCATAGGATTAGTACTTAGGCATTGTCACTAATTACCAACACCAAACATAGGACTTTCAATCTCCCCCTTGTTGGTAATTGGTGACAACCCTTTCACAAAGATATTATGATAAAATTTTGATTGAACCCATGTTACATTGTCCAAGTATATTACCATGTGTAAGAATTATGGACATGTGAACAAGAATTCAAATTGATAGCAATGGCTCCCCCTACATGTATGCTATATGTTTGGATTTTGGAAGCATACATGTTAGATAGGAAAGATTAGGAGCATTGACTATCAATAGGTGCTAAGTGTTTTAGATTATAGACCTTTGAAGCGTGATACCATCGGAGTAGCGATAAACACCATCTTAGCACCTTGTGTAGTTAGATACCACTTGGAAAAGCACAAACATAACTAGAAACCTCGTGAGATCAACATTATAAGCAAGGCTCTAGTACCACTTTGAAAAACATGAAGCAAGAGAAATCTAACTACTTCCTATTCATGCTAGTACTTCAATACACCATTCAATTGTATACTAGCAAAACATCACACAAGCAAAGTATCGGAGAAAAAGAAATGCATAACTATGCATCATACATATGAAGTGCACAAAGAAATGCAACATTCATGTTTAAGAGCTTGCTCCCCCTACTTGTGTGCTCAAAATTTTAGTTGATCCCCTTCTTTCATCAATTTTCTCCCCTTTTAGAATCTATCTTTGTGAACAACATTTTTCTCCCCCTTTGTGCTTCTCCCCCTTTGAGTTCTATCTTTGTGAACAACAGTTTCTCCCCCTTTGGCACCAATGACCACAAGGGACCAATTTTAGATAGATTATCATGTTGAATTATGGGGTGAGGATCAAGTTTGTGATTCAACCTAGATTGCTTGCATAAATAAAATGCTTCGGTTTGATCCAAGGGCAAGCTTCATCACACCTCACTAGAAGGGTTATCATGCACCATGTTGAAGCAAATATTTAAACAAGTTTTCCAGATTAAACACTTAGGATCACAAGCTACTTAAACAAGTTATATGCTACCACTAGATCATATAAGTCATAGAAACAATAGTGGCACCATATAAACTTCAAAGTCATTTGATTTTCATGAATGAGCCTAGAACTTGTAAATTATGACTAGATGCACTAAACAAGTCCTCAGCATAGAATGTATGACATGTCAACCAATTGTACCTTGGGGCTCGAAGGAGAGGCATGTCATATATGGGGTGCATCAACTCATGTTGGAGAAGTCAAGTATGTTCAACTCATTCTTTAGCTTGTGAAATCTCTTCTCATCAAGTGGCTTGGTGAATAGATCGGCTAATTGATCTTCGGTGCCCACACTCTCAATAGCAATGTCACCCTTTTGTTGATGATCTCTAATAAAATGATGACGAACATCAATATGCTTTGTTCTTTGATGTTGAACCGGATTGTTGGTTAGCTTCACGGCACTTTCATTGTCACATAGCAATGGCACATTCTTGAAATTGATTCCAAAATCCTTCAATGTTGCCTTCATCCACAAGATTTGTGCACAACAACTACCCGCGGCGATGTATTCGGCTTCGGCGGTAGATAGTGCAATACTATTTTGCTTCTTGGATGACCATGAGACAAGTGATCTTCCCAACAATTGACAAGTCCCGGAAGTGCTCTTTCTCTCCACTTTGTCACCGGCATAGTCGGAATCCGAATATCCAACTAGCTCAAAGCTTGCACCCTTGGGATACCATAATCCAACATCTTGTGTATGCTTTAAGTACCTCAATATTCTCTTTGTTGCCTTCAAATGACTTTCTCTTGGTGAGGCTTGAAATCTTGCACACATATATACACTAAACATTACGTCGGGCCTTGATGCCGTCACATAGAGTAGGCTACCAATCATTGATCTATATAGCTTTTGATCCACCATGTTGCCACTCTTGTCACTATCCAAACTTCCACTAGTGCTCATTGGGGTTGTAATCCCCTTTGCATCTTCCATGCCAAACTTCTTGAGCATATCTTTGATGTACTTGGTTTGGCTCACAAATGTTCCTTCCTTCATTTGTTTGATTTGAAGTCCAAGAAAGAAACTAAGTTCACCGATCATTGACATTTCAAATTCCTTTGCCATCATTTTCCCAAACTCATCACAATAATCTTGATTGGTTGAACCAAAGATGATATCATCAACATATACTTGCAATACAAACAAATCTTTCCCAATCTTCTTGGTGAAGAGAGTAGTATCCACTTTGCCCATGACAAAACCTTTGGATAGCAAGAAATCTCTCAATCTTTCATACCATGCTCTAGGTGCTTGCTTCAATCCATACAAGGCTTTTCTCAATTTGTAGACATGATTGGGTTTCTTATCATCTTCAAAACCGGGAGGCTGCTCCACATACACCTCCTCTTAGATGTACCCATTGAGAAATGCACTCTTCACATCCATTTGATATAGCTTGATATTATGAGCACAAGCATAGGCAAGTAAGATCCTAATTGCTTCCAATCTTGCAACCGGGGCATAAGTTTCACCAAAGTCAAGACCCTCTATTTGTGTGTAACCTTGAGCCACTAGTCTTGCTTTGTTCCTTACTACTATCCCATCTTGATCTTGCTTGTTGCGAAAGACCCATCTTGTTCCAATGACATTATGATTCTTAGGCCTCTCAACTAGTTCCCATACTTCATTTCTCTTGAAGTTGTTGAGCTCTTCATGCATTGCATTTACCCAATCCGGATCTCTCAATGCTTTATCAATGTCCTTGGGTTCTTCCATTGACACAAAAGAAGAGTGAGCACAAAATGATGCCAATCTTGATCTAGTTTGAACTCCCCTTTGTATGTCACCAATGATGGAATCTAATGGATGGTCTCTAGCAATGTTGGTTGGTTGAAGCACTTGCACTTGATTGCTTGGATGTTGATGTTGATCATGAGTTGGAGATGATGAACTAGCCACTTGTTGATCTTGTTGCACTTGAGATGATGTACTAGCTTGATTTTGCATTAGAGACCCACTAGCTTGTGTAATTGGACTTTGGAGCACTTGATCTTTGTTGTCATCCACATCAATCACTTACTTTGGCCTAATATCACCAATATCTATTTCTTTCATAGCATTGGTCAATTGAGTTCCTCTCACATCATCCAAGTTATTTTCCTCATCTTGAGAGCCATTTGTTTCATCAAATTCAACATCATGAACTTCTTCAAGTAAACCACTAGCCAAATTCCAAACTCTATAAGCTTTGCTAGTAGTGGAGTAACCAAGTAAGAATCCTTCATCACATTTCTTCTCAAACTTGCTCAATCTAGTGCCCTTCTTCAAGATGTAGCATTTGCAACCAAATACCCGAAAGTATGCAATGTTGGGCTTTCTTCCATTTAAGATCTCATATGGTGTCTTCTCTAAGAACTTGTGGCAATAGAGGCGGTTGCTATAGAAGCAAGCCGTGTTGATTGCTTCGGCCCAAAATGAATGACTCACATTATACTCATTTAACATTGATCTTGCCATATCAATCAAAGTTCTATTCTTTCTCTCAACTAGGCCATTAGATTGAGGTGTATACTTGGCCGAGAATTGATGCTTGATTCCAAGCTCCTCACATAGCTCATCAACTCTTGTGTTTCTAAACTCACTTCCATTGTCACTTCTCACTTTCTTGATTGTGGTCTCAAACTCATTTTGTACTCTCTTGATGAACTTCTTGAATATGTCAAATACATCACTCTTGTCCCCAAGAAAGAATACCCATGTATATCTAGTGAAATCATCCACAATCACAAAGCCATACTTGTTTCCACCAATGCTTGTGTATGTAGTTGGCCCAAATAAATCCATGTGCAACAACTCAAATGCCTTGGAAGTACTCATAATGCTCTTCAATGGATGAGTGTTGCCCACTTGCTTTCCGGCTTGACATGCACTACATAGCTTATCCTTCTCAAATGTGACATCCTTCAAGCCTCTAACTAAGTCATGCTTCACTAACTTGTTCAATTGCTTCATGCCAACATGACCAAGTCTTCTATGCCATAACCAACCCATACTTGATTTGGTGAGCAAGCATGTTGAAAGTTGAGTGTCACTAGCATTGAAATCAACCAAGTATAGATTCTCATATCTAAAGCCCTTGAAGATCAAATTGGAGCCATCAACACTAACTATTTCCACATCATCAACACCAAATATGCACTTAAAACCGAGATTACACAATTGAGCAACCGAGAGAAGATTGAAGTTCAACTTTTCAACTAAGAGCACATTGGAAATGCTATGATCATTTGAGATTGCAATCCTTCCAAGAGCCTTCACATCACCCTTGCTATTGTCACCAAATGTGATGCTATCAATACCACTATCATTTGATTTGAGAGAGTTGAACATTCTTGAATCACCGGTCATATGTTGAGAGCACCCACTATCAAGCACCCAATGCCTTCCTCCGGCCTTGTAATTTACCTACAAAATAAATTAATGTTTCTTAGGTACCCATACTTGTTTGGGTCCTTGGAGGTTAGTAACTAAGCTCTTTGGTACCCAAAAGGCCTTCTTCTTTGGACCCACAATTGGTGTACCGACAAACTTAGCATGCACACCTTTCTCACCCTTGGTAAGTACATAACAAGAATCAAAAGGAATGTAATCCATTTTAGCATGAAACTTATTGTTGTTCTTGTTCATTTTATTACAATTAATCTCTAGATGCCCAACTTGCTTGCATCTATTGCAATAACGACCATTGCTCTTCACAAAGCAAGACTTTGGAGTAGCAAAGGCCGCCTTGCCCTTCTTGGGAGTATAGCCCAAACCCTCTTTGTTAAGAGAGAACCTTTGGCTACCCAAACATTTTAGCAAGCGGGCATCCCCACCATAGGCATTGCCTAATGCGCGGGTGAGATCATCCACCTCTCTCTTGAGAGTCTCATTCTCAACCACAAGCGATGCATCACTAGTAGTAGAGATAGAGTTGGTTGTGGTGGATGATGATGAACTACATGAAGCATTAGTAGGACCAACAAATAAAGAATCATCAATAATATCACATGTTAGTCCAATATCACAAGTGACAATCACTTGCTCCTCCTTAGCTTCCTTCATGAGCTTCTCCAACTTGAGGTCCTTCTCCTTGATGAGCTCAAGTAGAGAGGAGTGGGCTTCCTTAAGCCTAGTGTGAGCAACTTCAAGGTCCTCGTGGTCTTCCTTTAGACACTCACGAGAGGCCTCTAGCTCATCAAAGGATTTCCTAAGAGCTTTGAGCTCTTGTTCAATTCCTTTGCACTCCTTACTCTTTTTGAGAGCAACAAGCTCCTCCATCAAGGCATCATTTTCATTGCTCTTGGCAATGAGCTATTGCTCTAAGATTTTGCACTTCTTGGTTGTCCTCTTGTAGCCCTTGCTCATTTGATCTATTATGCCTAATAGATCATCCTTGGAGTAGTCCTCATCCTCCTCATCATCACTCCTACAACCATCACTAGCACAAGAATCATCATCACCATCATCATATTTTACCTTGGTAGGCTTGGCCATAAGGCATATCGATGTAGTGTCGAAGATGGATGACTTGTTGGAGAGGGCGATGCTTGCAATGGCTCACCGAGTGGTCCTCTCATCATCACTAGAGCTTTCATCATCATCACTATCGGATTTGTTACTATCCCAAGTGACCACATAGCCACCACCCTTCTTCTTGTTGATAGTGAAGCTCTTCTTCTCTTTCTTCTCCTTCTTGTCCTTCTTGTTCTTCTTCAACTTCAACTCCCCATCATGATATCTTTTGTCTTCATAGGGGCACTTTGCCACTACATGATCGGGGCTATTGCAATTGTAGCAAAGCATCTCCTTTGCCTTCATGAAGTCCCTTCTCTTTCTTGCCCCATATCCTTTCTTCTTCATGAACCTCCCCATCGTGTGCACTAAGAGGGCCATGGTCTCATCATCGAATGGATCATCATCATCGCTCTCCATCTTGCTCTTGCCCTTAGAGGATGAAGCCTTGAATGCAATGGGCTTCTCTTGCTTGACCTTGATCTCCTTCTTCTCATCTTCATCTTCATCATCATCATATTGAGCATCGGTCATGACATCTCCAAGCACTTGGTTTGGAGTCACCTTGTCCAAACCCTCTCTTTGGATCATCTTCCTCAAGATAGCAAACTTCTTAGGTAAGTTCATCAAGAACTTATGTGAGAAGTCCTTGTCCTTGACATCTTCTCCTAGGCTCTTGAGATCATTGACAATAACTTGTAGCCTATAGAACATCTCCGGTATGGACTCATCATCCTTCATCTTGAAGCTTGCAAACTTATCCTTGAGCATATAGAGCTTGGCACTTTTTACCGTTGAAGTGCCCTCATATGTTTCCTCTAATCTTGTCCACACTTCACTTGCTATTTTAAGATCCTTGATTTGCTCAAAGACCTTTGCATCAATCCCATTGTAGAGAGTGTTGAGAGCCATAGTGTTGCATTGGTTGTTGATGCGGTCATTGTTGGTGAGGTTATCGGGATCAATGATAGCATAATCATGATGTGTCACTTCCCAAACTTTCTCATTGATAGAGCCAAGATATTGCTTCATCTTTCTTTTCTAATGATCAAAAGATGAGACACCATCAAAGAATGGAGGCTTGCCCTCGACATGGTTGAACACAACTTGAGCCATCTTACACCAAGGTTGTTAAGCCTTACAAACGGTGACCACGGCTCCGATACCACTTGAAAGGTCTCGATGGCTAGAGGGGGGGTGAATAGCCTTTTAAAACTTTCTACAAAGACAAGCTAAACAAGTTTATCAATACAACAAATAGCGAGATGCGAGTTTTGCTTAGCCTACGGGGTGTTTGCAAGCCACCTATCCAAGTCACAATTCTAGTATATTTGCACTCAACCGCACAAGTTAAACCGAGAAGGAAACTACAACTAGCAAGCTACACAAAAGAGCTACTCTTGCAAAGTGACTAAGAACATAATACAAGAGAGAGTTAGAAGGGTATCACCGAGGGGCGAAGTATTGAGCCAACCAAACAATAAGATCAAGAGATGAATTCCACAATACACAACCACCGGGATCGATCAATCACAATAAGAATGATGACACAAAGATTTATCCCGAGGTTCACGTGCTTGCCGGCACGCTAGTCCCCGTTGTGTCCCTCTTCACCACGTGGTTCGGTGGCTAATCGGTCTCACACCGAGCCTCTCAAAAGGCGCCACAAGAACCTACCAAATGGCAAAAGGTTGCAATGACACGAGCAATTTACTAATGTTGCCTTTGGCGCTTCACCGAGGTAGGCACAAACCCCTCACAATCACCGGAGGTGGCCAAGAACAATCACCAACTCTTGCCAACGCCTCCAAGCTGCTCCAAGCCGTCTAGGTGGCGGCAACCACCAAGAGAAACAAGAATCCCGCAGCAAATCAACCACCAAGTGCTAACTAGATGCAATCTCACAACGCAAATGCACTTGGATCACTCAATCTCACTTCGAATATGCAAACAAGCAAGAGAGATGAGTGGGAGGGGAGTTGCTTAGCTCAAAGTGCTCACAAGTATGTCAAAAGTCCAAGAGGGAGAGTCTTGAGCCGGCCAACGAGTATTTATAGACGTACCCCTTCGAATATAGCCGTTACAAACTTGAAACAGCCGAAGTCGCGCTGACCGGACGCGCTGGTTGAACTGACCGGACGCGCCGGTCGCACAACGGCTATTTTCCGAACTACTGACCGGACGCGCCGGTCTCAACGACCGGACGCGCTGGTCACGACCGGATGCTCCGGTCCCGTAACTGACCGGACGCGCTGGTCAACCCTGAGCCGCGCACAACGAAACAGTGACCGGACGCGCTGGTGAACTGACCGGACGCCACAGTGCCCGCGTCCGGTCGGAGTCCAGTAAGCTCCCTGGACGACCGGACGCGTCCGGTCGACTGTGACCGGACGCGCCTCGCGTCCGATCAAACAACTGAAACACGCGCAGACACTGGACACTGACCGGACGCGTCCGGTCAAACAGTGACCGCGTCCGGTCCAGCGTCCGGTCACCACTGTGACCGCCGTTCGCCTTCGTTTCTTTTTCCGACTTCCGGCGTAGTGGAAAATAGGCGTTTCAACTTCTCGAAAACGCCTGAATCCCGCCGAGCAAGCTCGGCGGGAGGGAGAGAGGACCCCAAACCCTCTCTACCGCTCAAACTCCACCGCCTTCGCAAACGTGCTAACATCACCAAGTGACCATCACCATGTGCATGTGTGTTAGCATTTTCACAATCATTTTTCGAGGCGTTATTAGTTCTATCCAAATGCATATGACATGAAATGCACACCTAGAGGCACTTAGGAGTTCAATAGCCGTGTCATTCCCCTCTTTATAGTACGGCATCTATCCTATAATGTAACCACACCCACTAGGTGTCTTGGTTACTAAAACACAACCCTTAAGCATATACCTTTGCCTTGATCACGTAGGGTTGCGTCTAAATCCAAGTGTGGCCATCATGATCACCATGTCCATCTTGCCACCAATCTTGGAATGTACTAATCCTCATATGCTACACACACCTTAGGCATAGGATTAGTACTTAGGCATTGTTACTAATTACCAACACCAAACATAGGACTTTCAGTTGCTTCTTGTAGATGTATCCCCTGAATGCAAAAAAAAGAGTATGGTCTGAAATTCACTTGCCAACAGTAGAGCAAGGATATATATATTACTTCTCAATTTGTGAAAACTAAAATCTAATTTCTCAAATATTGGGGCCTACAAGTTATTAGCCCAAATGTATTGTTTGCACAATTAGATTTCTCTAAGATTAAAAGCATCAATAAGCATCATGTAAGCATAATGCATCATGAGTAATGAGAACCAGATACTCCTCCACTATGACTTTTGTTTTAGTCTTTGCTCTGGCTGTGTTTGGTAGTCTGTTATGGAGTTCTGATGCAATAAATGTGGTGGTTTTGTGGAGCATGGCAACAACAATTTTATAGTATAAAACATTTAACATTATGGCCCGATGCAAAGCAAATTAGCAGGGAGTTTCTCCCTAGGAACTCCAAAAAATATATTTAAAGATGAAGTAGTAAGCTTTTGCAAAAAAAAAACTTATAGTTAACTAGATTGCAAAGCACAACATAGGTGCAATAAATTGACAAATACGTAAATGAGTGGCATCAAAATAAATCAGGAGTTCTTTTCCATGTTCCCTTCTTTTGAGAGAAATTACCATTTTTATTGCAAACTTCTCCTTTTGACAATTGCATGCATCGACAAGAATCCACCAATCAATACATATGCATTTGACAAAGGAAAGCATACATATACATAAATTGTACACAAGTACTTATTGGCTTCCCACCTATATTCTAGCTAGGCAGCCAGTCGCTCATACCTTACCATTATTTTCCCTTTAGGTTCTAATGCTAACTTGCTCCGATCAGTCTTCGGGTAGGGAGAGACCAATTTGAGGTCAAAGTTTCGTAGCAAATGACTCCATATTATCTTAATTTGCATATATGCATAAGCTTCTCCAACGCAAGCATGCCTTCCAGCACCAAAAGCTGTGTAAGAGTACTTGCCTCCGACTTTATCCTCCTCTCTTCCTGGACCAAACCGGTCAGGGTCATATACATCAGGGTCCTTGTAAATGTGAGGTATATTGCTATTGAATTCTATGGGGCTCGCTATGATATGCCCTCTTGGGATCTCATACTCATCACCTTCTTTAGTTTGCACTATGAAGTTCTTGTGTACCTTACGAAAAGTTGCTGCTGTTGGAGGATGCACTCGTAGTGCTTCCTTGATGCAGCGTTGTAGGATGTCCATCTCCATCAATGCATTGTAGTTTATATGGTCCCCATATTTTTGAATAATTTGCTTTTGCTCATCACGAATAGCCCTCATGAACCTTTCATGGCTGAGTAGGCACACTGCAGTCCATGCACTAGCAGCAGAGCTCGTGTGCGCTCCAGCAAAAATCAAGTTTAGGATCAGCCCGATTACCTCTGCTTCAGTTGTGGATCGATTATCTCTGTACTTGGAATCAATCAAGTTTTGTAGCATGTCCCGTTCAACTTGATTTGAGCTCTTGCGTGATCTCACAATCTTGATGAGTATTTCTGAGAGCTTGGCACGTGCTCTGTCACGTCGATAGTTTGCTAGAGTAGGAGCATATGGGAATAAAATGCTAGTGAGGCACAACCCATTATCAGAGAGTTGATGAAATTGAGTATAGAACTCTTTGAGCATCTTCTCTCTAACCTCCCTTCCAATTAGGCATCTGCTTGAGATTAACATGAGTAATTGTGCGAGTTCACCTTTTAGATCAACAGTGCCATGTTGCTCCCATTTTGAAAAGTAATCCTATTCACAATTATCAAAAATCTAAGTTAGACCTTTGTGCACATAGTAGAAAATATGTACTTTCAAAGTTTAATGCTGTTAATAACTCTCAACAATTAGCCACATTTCAATATATACGCCTTCTTAAAATTAACATTTGATCTCCATCATCCGGCTCTATTAACACTTCAATTTTTAACCTACATGTATTATGGCACTCATGTGTTCTTCATTAGATGTTGATTTAGACTCCAACTAAGAGAACAAGGTGGCAATCAATTCTTCCCCCTTTGGCATGTTGATGCCTCTTGATTGCTCTCACTTCCAATAACGGCAGCCCAGACCCCAGTCCATACAACTTGTACATTCTCAGATCCAAATTCTAGTAGCTTTAAAATATATGGACTCATTAGTAAAATACCATCTAAGAACACAGAACAAGAACTATTGATAACAAAACCAAATTCCTTCAAAGACACCAAGGGTATTTAGTTAACAATAAGTTTCTTTCACCCTCAAAAGTGAAACCAGATATCTTACACCGTAAACTTCTGAAACTACCTAGATGAAATAACAGCTAACCATGCTCAATGATGGTTTTCCATGCTGATAGATATATATTTATATGATGATAAGGAGAAATTAACCATTTTGGTGTGAAAAAATAGAAAGGTGATCTATGTTACGCATATTCATTAGAAAGGCCACCACAGTTCATTAATAACAAAACCAAACTAATCACACGCACATGCACGCACACATACGCACACCCGCACACATATGTGCCAAACTTTTTTCAATTTAGCCATTTTTTGTTAAAATTTCACATTTATACCCTTGGGCATCAAAAACAAAACCCCAGCTTTGGACCCTAAGCTCGGCCCCATGGCCTACGACGCCGAGGTAACATGTCTTGGCGTCATAGGCCATGGCGCGCCGAGGTTGGAGGTCACGGTTGGCGTGGCTGGCGACGTGGCGCAGATGTGGCCTGAGGTCGGCGCCATGATTCACGGTGCCGAGCTCGGCACCGCAGATCATGGCGCCAAGCTCAGCGCCATGAATCGTGGCGCTGACCATTGAATTTCGAATTTGGCGCCAAGGACATGTTGGAATATGGCTAATTCTAATATATCTGAGTCTTAGTAAAATTCTAGAGTAAGACAAATTCTAGGTTGTCCATCTCATGGTAAAAATGCAACCAAATTTTATTTGACTAGGTCATGGTAAAATTTTAGGATTTCCAAGAAATGAGAATTTATGGTTAGAGTTCAATTCAAAGGTTGGCGTCACGATTCATGGCATCGATCTCGGCGACATGATCTGCATCCCCGAGCTTGGCACCATGAATCATGGCGCCAACCTCTGGCCATCGCCACGTCACCAGCCACACCAACCCTGACTTCCAACCTCGGCACCATAGCCTATGGCGCCGAGACGTGTCACCTTGGCGCCGTAGGCCACGACGCCAAGCTCAGGGTCCAAAGATGGGTTTTTGATGCCCAGAGGTATAAATGTGAAATTTTGACGAAAAAGGACTAAATTGAAAAGAATTTGGCACATATGCGCGCGAACACACACACACACACATAAATATTATAATTATCATCTTGGTGCTACTTTTCTCAAGTTGCTAATGACTCACATGATTGTCAAGATCAGTTCAAATGATCATGAATTCTAATTTATCATTAGTATATAATGTCATGTTGATTGTAGTGTATGAAAATAAACCATAGAATTGAATATCAAAAAACAAAATCGGCATGACATGATTCACTTACTTCCACTTCTTGAAGCATAGGACCCACATGGCTCCTCAAATTTGAAGGTTTTAGTGCATCAACATAGAAGCGAGTTTGCTCGTTTCGTGTGGCGATATCCACGCCATAGATAACCTCTTTGCCAAACATGGGCACTGTAAACTTGAGAACATCACCAAGACTAATCTGTGACTCTAACCCTTGATAAAAATGGCCTAAGACCTCCGGCCCAATCAAGAACGTTACTCTCAACCCAAAGAAATTTATCGTGAACACGCTTCCTAACTGTGTATATTGATCATGGATCATAGCTCGCATACCCTTTGTAAGAAACGTATGAAAAATCCCTATTAGAGAAGCACCGGTCACCACAGGTGGAGGTGGCCTATTACATACAGGATTGACAACAGTTCTTTGTCTTCCTATCATGGTGATTACTGATATGACGAAAAGAAGTGCTATGGCAAACCACAAAGCACTACTTGTCTGATCCATTATGCTATAGTCACGATGATTCAAAGCCGTCAGCATATCGATCAACAGTACTGCAAAAATATGATGATTGGAAGCTTATGTCAAACCCTTGAAAATTTGCTGAATTTATGCGTCCAAACAAAAAACAATGCTCATATGAATCAACTACAACATGAAGGTGTTGGTAACAGAAGAAACATGCACATGTATCACCAGGCCAGAATGCGGTACAACACAAAAATTTACATACGTAAGGATAGAACTAATACCTTGGGGTCAATTCAGAAAGAAGCTTCCCTCTCAATAACTAGAGTAGCTAGCTTCAACTGATAGTACTAGTTGCCACACTTGCCACATATATAAGGTAGTGGGATCAGTTATAGCCGCCGGAGAGAGGATTATGGTAGTCTAATAATAAACTAAAAGGGGAATGATGTGGATTTGATATTGGAGTAGTTGGCTTATTAGGTTCAGATTAACCAGTGGGGGATGCCGTCCAATTAGGATCCGTAACATGCGCTCTAAATTATATTTGCTTCATGTTCGAACTAGGGAACCTCAAGCCAAGGAATTAATTAGATGACTGCGACCTAGTAGCAATTTAACCATAGCTAGTGAGACAATATACACTTAGATGTCTGCGCTAGCATCTTGGTTCCAAAGATACCATTTAGATGAATTATATCTACTAATCAGGGGCAGCGCCAGGGTACCCAAGATTTTGGTGACAAAAATAAATATATAGAGTATTCTCCCTAGTATACATATAGACCATAGCTAGTGAGACAATATACACTTAGATGTCTGCGCTAGCATCTTGGCTCCAAAGATACCATTTAGATGAATTATATCTACTAATCAGGGGCGGCGCCAGGGTACCCAAGATTTTGGTGACAAAAATAAATATATAGAGTATTCTCCCTAGTATACATATAGACGTATAGTGGTATTCCCTGCTATTATCCAATTGGATCAAAAGCCCACAAATCAATTAGCAGCCCACAAGAAACAGGCAAACTGCCCAGGCCCAAGAGGCCAGCCCTATTCCCTTCGGCACCTCGCGAATCGCTACTCGCTGCTCGCGTAAAGAGGACCGTCGCCTGGCGGTTGGCGCAACTGCTGCTGCTGCATCCGGAGCCGGAGGTGGCTGCATGCGCCGCGGCGACGGTCGGCGGCAAGGCGAGAGCGCTATGTGTTTGATGTAATTTAAACACTTGGCACTGAGAGGGCATGATGAAACTGAGACTCGCTAAAAGGAAATTCCTTGAGCTTTTAAATTGGCTAGAAGGAATATATTATCTATATACCTAATAATAAAGAGGAAAAATTTCCACAGCATTTTTTCTTCCGCCTTTTTTTTTCTTCCGCCTTTTCCGCCCCATACAACGTAACTCAACTTCTCTACCGAGTCCAAACCATACACATGTCCGGTGCGATGTATCGGGTGGGTATTGTTTACGCATGCATGCGTGGTATTTCGGACAGCTGCCGAAGCAAACAGGAAAAGGATCGTTGAGTCCGACTGCTACATGAGCTAAGCCAAATCAGTCTCCATTGCCGATTAGTAGGAGATAATATATTGTTTATTAATTAGCTACAAACGACATGACGTCCAGGTGTGCAATGCGTGAATAGGAAAGAATTAAGAGAACCTAGAAGATTAAAAGAAAGAAGACACATGCACATCGTGATGACCAGAGTCTAGAGAAAATAATTGGAGTATGTGGCCCAACGCTAAGACCAGAGGTTGCACCGGCGGCAAGGGAGGCAGTCGTGCGTGTGCGTGTGAGGTATGCGAAGGAGGGGCAGCTCGGCAGCGTCGAGTTCCACCTGCATGACTCTATGTTGAGTTCGTCAACTCGTTCAACACCCTGATCGCTTGAGCTTATCTACCGAATCTGCGAGGCATTCAGCAGTGTTTTTCTCTCACAATAAATCAGCAAACAGTACTTTCAGCTACGACCTTTCAGCAAACGAACAGGGTGCGAGATGGACAGTGAGGAGACAGGGACTCGGGGAGCGACCTAGGGCTCAACGATAAATCCTGGGAGCGTAGCTGCTGGTCCGATGGCGGCAACTGCCGGCTGACCAGGTCCCGGCCACCCGCAATGACAGCGAAGATGGCGCCCAGTTCTCGGTGCGGTCGTACGGTGGAGCCCTCGCGCAAAAAGACGGTCCGAGCGACAGGACACTGCGCGCGCCGATGGCCCCAAGCTCGCCGACCAACACGAGATGACGTCACGGGACGTACAATGCCTCGTGCCTCGCGTTCCATGGTGGGGACATGGAGGGCGATGATGCGTACCAGTGGTGCGATGGTGGCGCACCGGTGTCTCGTGTCACGCAAGCCGTTATGCTCGACCAGGGGTTGCGGTTGGCGACAGTGAGGCCAATAGGGATGTCGACTAACATCGCCAAGAGGGATGTCGATTGAGAAAAAAAAATTAAGATTGTATTTTTTCCTAGTAACATTAGATAGTTCTTTTTCCCGTTGCAACGCACGGGCATATTTGCTAGTAATATACTTATATTGTAATTTTTTTACATGGAATACCCTTCTGTAACATCCTAGCTCCGCCACTCGGAGTATTTCTATTGTATTTGAGCTTTCAAGCCTTTGGGTCGTAAGCAGGCAAGCCCTAGGCCCGCGTCCGGACACAGCTCCCCGCGCCCCGCATCTGCTCCGTGCCGCACACCCCGCCAGCTCAGAATCCGTGCCTCGCGAACGACTCGCCCTACCCACGCCACCCGCCCCTACGCGGGCCCACGCCGTCCAAACATCACCAGCATCGAGAAGAGGAGACACGAGACGAGGCAGCAGAAGGCGAGGAGGAAGATGCAACACCCAATCTACTATTAAAACATCCAAATGAAACATTTGCAACATACGTTTGAAACAGTTGAAACACTTGCAACATACGTCTGAAACACTTGTAAAAACACCTAAAAACGCTTGAAAAATTCATTGCAAAATATATGCAACATCCAGATAAAACACACTTGCAATATGCATTTGAAAAAACAGATAAAACAATGGGAACAAAAGCTTGCAACATACGTGCACAATCATTACAACATTGTCGGTGTTTGACCACCGATAGCCTGCCACGGGGGTACCCGGGACAGTTGTTCGGGCTTCGGCGTATGCTAGAACTCGACGGTGAACGCAGAGACAGTCGATTTATACTGGTTCAGGCCCTCGATCATGATCGAGTAATAGCCTTACGTCCAGTAGGCGTTAGCCTTTGCGTTGAATTGATTGTGTTGTATTGTCTCTTTACAGGGATTAGACCATGAGGTCTATTCCTATTGTCTCATGTCTTGATCTAGGGAGCTCTGCCCTCCTTTATATAGTCCAGGAGTCAAGAGTTCTAGTCGGTTACAATAAAAAAGTCCTAGTAGAATTACAGGGTAGCAATACTACTAGAACTACATGGGAGGAATCCTAGTCAAACTAGATCTTCTCCCTTCCTTGCGGAGTATCCCGTGGGTCCCGCATCAATAAGCCCCCGAGCATTTCATGGTTGAACTCGAAGACCTCCTTGTTTCTCCGGCTTTGCCTAGCGAATCAAGCTTGGTCCGGGTTCTTTCGAAGTGAAGCCTTGAAGTGGTCCTGACTTGAAGAAGTCTTTTAAGTGACGTGAGCGCACTCACTGAGTGTAGCCCTCGAGCCTCTTGCTATTTGGAATAAAAAGTTGGAGGGTCTTGAATTTTGATTGTTGAAAAAACTAAAAATCTCTTCTGAGGATATGTACCTTGCAACCCCCGAGCATCTTTCCGGGTTCTTTTTTGATTGTCAAGAACTCAGATAGAGGGTCTTTTATCGTCTTCTTAGGTAGCCAGCTTTATGTTAGAGTTTGGTGGTGGAGTTCGATCTTGAAGAACTATCGTTAAGGATTGCTTCTGCTCTCAAATTGTCTTTTTCTTCTTCTGATGATGAATCTTAGAATTAAGCCTCCTCCTTGTTGTTTTGTAAAAACTTGTCCATGATGGCACTACTATACAAAACTTGGTTATTTTCTAAATGCCTCTGTCTTTTGATCTTGAAAGTTTCCTTTATGTGACTTCTTTCTGTCTTGTTTGTTGGTCATGAATCTTGGCGAGCATTGACACTTTTGTTCATATTAGGATTAGTCTTGGTGGGCGCAGGCTTCTTTCATCCTTTTTGCCCAACGTAGCCTGGCTTTTACTCAGCCTAGAGTAGACTTAGTCTCGATCCAAGTTTGAAGAGTTCTAGATGTAGCGAGTTCAAGTATCTTTTCAACTCTTTTGCTCTTAATTTGTGAATTATGAGCTCAAGCGTCTTTTCAGCTCTTTTACTCTCATCCGGTTGTGAAAACAACTCGGGATAGGACGAACACCCACTGGCTCTCATCCAGGCCATGAAAACAACCCAGGATAGGTTCAAGTGTCAGCTTGTCAGCCTTACTCTCATCTAAGCCTGAAAAGACTTAGGATAGCAAGCTCAAGCATCTTTTCAGTTCTTTTGCTCTCATCCGGTTGTGAAAACAACTCAGGATAGGATGGGCACCCTCTAGCTCTCATCCAGGCCGTGAACATAACCTAAGATAGGTTCGAGTGTCAGCTTATCAGTCTTACTCTCATCTAAGCCTGAAAAGACTTAGGATAGCGAGTTCAAACATCTTTTCAGCTCTTTTGCTCTCATCCGGGCTGGGATAGGGCGAGCGCTATCTGGCTCTCATCCAGGCCATGAAAACAACCTAGGATAGGTCAAGTGTTAGCTTGTCAGCTTTCTTACTCTCATCCAAGCCTGAAAAGACTTAGGATAGGCGAGCTCAAGCATCTTTTCAGCTCTTTTGCTCTTATCCAGGTTGAACAACTCCGGGATAGGGTGAGTGCTATCTGGCTCTCATCCAGGCCGTGAAAACAACCTAGGATAGGTCGAGTGTTAGCTTGTTAGCTTTCTTACATCTTTTCAGCTCTTTTACTCTCATCCGGGTTGAACAACTCTGAGATAGGGCAAGCGCTATCTGACTCTCATCCAAGCCATGAAAACAGCCCAAGATAGGTCGAGTGTTGGCTTATCAGCCTTCCTACTCTCATCCAAGCCTAAAAAGACTTGAGATAGGGTGAGCTCAAGTATCTTTTCAGCTCTTTTGCTCTCATCCGGGTGATTGATAGAAATCCTCCAGGCTTAAGACGATTATTAAATCATCTCAAAATTGTCTCCAAAGCTTGCTGTAGTAGTCAGGTTGGACAGTGCTCAAAATTGGGGAGTACTCGGCACCATCCGATAGTTTGAGCTTGGCGGTGCTTGGTAGCTGCTCGTATGTGCATAAGGGCATGCAAATAGCTTTGATTGCTAGCTTGCTTGCGTCATCTTGCTGGTTTTCATGCGTTGGCAGTACGTTTATGCCTTGTATTCATGTATAAGTATGCATCCTCTTGTATGCTGCTGGTTTGTGTTGGAGTAGGACTTAGTTGTCGAGATGGAATCAGCAGTGCTAGATACGTGGAAGCTTCAACATTGATTTCCATAAATAGCTTGCACGGCTGCATGGTCTTCTTGCTTGTTCTGCATGGATGCCGCCGTGTAGTCTGGTTGCATCCTTGTATGCAACTTGCATTAATATTCTGAATATTTGCCATTGGCTTGTATGATCATACGTCTTCGTTCGCTGAGCCTTCTAGTACTTGAACCCATCAAGCACTCGGAAATCGTCTCGACTGGTGCATCGAGGTACTCGAAACCCGTCACAGATAGGTGCGTCGAGGTGTTCAAAACCAGGGGCGAGTTGGTAGGAGCTGGGAGTTTAGGGGTTATCGCACCGGGTTGTTTGGAGCTAACAACTCCTCTACGAACACACCGAGTGCGACCTTCCCCTGTCCGATCCGAGATGGAGCGATGACCAGGATCTAAGTGGTTGGAACTGGGAGTTCAAGGGTTATAGCGGCGGGTTATTTGATGAACACACCGGGTGCGACCTTCCCCCGTCCGATCCGAGCTTGAGCGATGACCAGGATCTGAGTGGTTGCAGCTGGGAGTTTAGAGGTTATCGCACCGGGTTGTTTGACTAATGCACTAGGTGCGACCTTCCCCTGTCTGATCTAAGCCTGAGCGACGATCAGGGTCTGAGTGGTTTGAGCTGGGAGTTCAGGGGTTATCGCACTGGGTTGTTTGACGAACACACCAGGTGCGACCTTCCCCCGTCCGATCTGAGCTTGGCTTGATCTTGTGTGAAGGAGAGTCGGTCCACATGCACTTGTGGACGGGCGCCTGTACGTACGTGTATCTTATTGATAGAGTGGTGCACATGCCCATGTAAATAACTTAGTCAGCTTCCATGTAGATGTACGCCCTCCTGTTTGCTATTGTCTTGCATGTATCTTGGCTCTGTATGAGTATATGATCCTCTCATCGTTCGTGCTGATCATTTGTTAGCTTGTAGTCGAATGCTCTATGAGGACGTATCAGGGTCGGGAGCCCGGCCGGAATCCTGTCCACCGGGTGCTGATCCGAGAAATAGTCAATAATCTTTATGTCCAAGTTGCTATGGAGCCTGAGTAGCTGGTGTTGTATCTGAATAGTTGGTCACCATGGCTGAGTAATCGGACACCGCAGCAGAGGGGTCAGCCACCGTGGCTGAGTTGTCAGAACTGCTTTCCAAGTAGTCGGTCGCTCTAGAGGACCCGTTCCGAGTAGTTCTTGGCTGAGCCGAGTAGTATGGGAAAGCATCCGATTAGTTTGTATGGGTTTCTTCGTTGTTTGTTTGTTGGCTGATACATAACCATGTACATGCTTGACTCTTGACCAGAATTGTTTTCTTGCATCATCAACATGTACGAGTAAGTCAAGCCGTAATATCTTGAATATTTTGGCTAGCTTGATGTCATCCTGCTCTGTGTCCCACTCAGACTTATCGTTGCCATGGACGAATCGGTACGGAGCCGAGTAGCCTTGTAGCCAATGCAAATATTCAGGAGTACCATCACTGAGTACCCAAAAGTTATCGCTGAGCACCCGGAAGTCGTCGTCGAGTACCCGGAAGCTGGAATCCATCGTCGAGTATATTGGTATAAATTAAATGCACACAAGAAATATAAGTATCCGTAAGCGCACAGATAGTATACCGATGTAGCACTTCACCCGGGAGTATTCCAGAGTATCGTTATTTATATTTTACCATAGGAAAAACGTGTGATACTAAACTAAACTTAACCCCTGAGAAAGCGGCAAGGACGGAGACTATAGGGATTATAAAGGAGGTCACTATGGTCGTCTAGTTCTAACCCTTATAAGTTATGTGATTACTATTCAGTCTAGGGACATTGCATAGGAGAAAGCACCATATAAGATGACTTTAACCTAGCAACCAGGTCCTACTTAGGTCCTACAAACGAGATGCAGGGTCACCCTCGCGAACTACCACGGCTCCGGAATGTTGGGTGCATCTACGAGTAACCGAAGTCTAAGCACCACGCTTACACCATGAATACTACTCTAATCTAGTAGCGACCAAGACTAGAGCACTCAAAATAGAGTCATAAACCAGATGAATAATAATAACCAAGACTTACTTGAATTAGAAGTTGAATACCAAAAGACTCTCAGAAGCAAGCCCCAATGTTAACGGAACTTAATCCCGCAGGTACAAGCCAGAGAGGAGACACCGACAGGCTAGAGCGTCCCCTCAAACTCTTCCCCAACACTCTATCTCTCTATTTCTAAATAAGACTAGTCATAATCTTTGGTGGACTACAAAACTAATCTTCTCTTGGAGCTTCTCTCTTGATCCTATCTAGGAATTCTGGATGTAGAGGAGAAATTAGGGTTTCAACCCAGATGAGGATGATCTGAACAGGGGAGCAGGGCTCTGTTTATATAGGCCGGTGGGATGAACGTGAGCCCTTGGATCAAACCGACTTGAACAACGGTTGAGATACAATCTTCAAGGCGGTGGAGGATCGACGACACAAGCCAGCTGACAGGTGGGGCCACCCTAGATCGGTCGACCTGGCTCCTAGGTCAGCTGACCTGGCTCTATGCCAGGTGGGTCCCACCTTGGAGGGTCTGATTTCTTGAGTCTTCTAGAATCTTCTCCATTTGGTTTCATGTTGGAATATGCTTTTTACACCGACGTCCACCATTTCTTGCCTCTCTTTCCTGTTTAATCCCTGAAAAACATAGATATACCAAAACTCGTGGAATTCTATCAGTTAAACCCCTATTCTACTTATATATTTCTTATTTATGCATTAATTCATGTTTGGTTGGCGGTTTAAAATGACACTTAACAACCGTCAACAAGCTCCCCCACACTTAGTCTTTTACTCGTCCTCGAGAAAATGTTGAATCACTGCAAACATAACTTTAGGACAAGTTATCAACATAAAACCACTCATAGTCATACCTGTACTGCGGGATTCAATGTGTGCACCATGAAACTTTGGGTGGTTGGATAATGGAACAGCTTGAGACAGATTATCTTTTTCCTTCAGTCATGTCAATTGAAGTTTTTGCATAAGTTTTGGAAATAAAACATAGCTTACCTTCTCCTTCATGTAGTACTCTCAAATCACTCATATATGTGGTACTTTTGGATCCTCACCAAGGCATAGATGATTAATGCCTTCTTTACATCTATCTCTATAAAAGCTTATGTGGAGTTGTAGGTAATTCAAGGATGTAGCATACTTACTTTGCATATGTTGCTAAGTCAAAACTCAGATCCATGGAGGGGAATGTCATACTCCTAGATCAAGATGTGCATGTGTGTGGAATATATATGGTGGCTATCCTATTTCTACTTTGCTCCTTGAAAACACGTCTCTCTAATTTGAAACATTGAAGACTTTTACGAGAGAACATGCGCTATCTCTTTCTTTCTTTATCTTCTCTTTTTTTCAATACTTTTGCTTGGACACTTGTCCATTATTTTTCAATACTTCTCTTTTTTTTACATAGCCACATGCCTCCTTTCTATAATTAGAAAACTTTAAGAAAAACATTTACAAGAACTTGGAGCATTTATTCCTAACAAACTTCTTTTTATGTTTTCTCCCAGTGTAGGAGTAAAATATTTTTAGGTGGATGAAAAGGCATATTTTTGCATACTCTCAATGTAAGAGCAGCAGATATATGTGGAGTGTACGTGATCTTGATCTTGGGAGCATGATAAACCTCTCAACATGGGTCACAAGGTTTGACAAAACTCAATACAAAGCAAGTAGCTTATGAGCTAGTTTTCAATATGTAAATCATGTGTGGCTCTAATGGGATATTACTTTTACCATGGAGGAGAAGTGTAGCTATTTAATTTTGATTTTTGAAATTAAATTCTCCAATGACTAGACATGTCACGCCCGGTTTTCCAAAGAAGACCAAGCACTCGTTATATGTGTGCCCAGGAAGTCTACACATACAACAACAGAAAAGAAATATCAAAACAATGTTTATATAAAGCGGGAAACATATTGATGAGGACATCCTCCACTATTATCCGCTGGCAAAGACGCAACAAAAAATGGCCAAGTGACCTAGTTGTAGTCGGGCGGTGACCGTGTGAGCATCTGAATAATCCCACCTTGCTTAGCTTGGGAGGAGGAAGCCACCTTAAAAGAGAGAGCCACCCTTCCCCTATCGGACTAGTCTTTTAGAGACATTGGGTCTTTCCCCGAGTGGGTGTGCATAAGAACTGTTAGGTTCCGGGCAACCTTAATTTATTGGGCCCCGGCCAACCCCACCTAGACCAGATGCATCACCTGATAAGGACACGCCTACGCTGTCCGAGAATTGTCCCAATCTTTCACGGCACCAAATAAATGTAATTAATATAATCTGAATTTCAGCAATGAAATCTCTTCAATCGAGAAGCAGCACTAGTTCACGCCAGCAGTTACTCACGCCAAAAAGTAATATGAAGTTAATTATTTTCCTGGACGAACAAAGGACGGCTCTCAGGAATATTCAATTCAATTTCCATGGCAACAATATTGTCCCAAACCAGATAGACAGATCACACCGTTTGGTTGGATCAAGCAGAAGCAAATAGTTGCAGCGAGATTAATTAGAAGCAGCAATAACAACTCTTAGCAACAGAGAATAAACAAATCAACCTGGATTCCCGAAGCCAATAAATAGTCTGACTTGTCCAGGTAAATAAGAACAGTAGCAATTATGATAGATGGATTCAGCTTACAACACGTTGCAATCCAAATCCTAGCAGCAGCGACGTTCTTCCACCTGTGCTTCCGAAGAACACGATCAGAAGATGGGAAGGTAAATATCTGAATTTATTCTCAAGCAAACTATAGAATGTACGTATTCTGTATATGTTGGCGAGTTATATCCAGGAACCAGTGAATATCAGGATTTTTCCAACTAAATAAATATGATCGGCACACCAATAAAGAAAGCACAGCTGACCTCCGCTTAAACTCTCGGCAAAACAAACAAATCGTCCAACTCAATAGTACTCAGAATAAAATAATAGTTCAGTTGCAACTCTGACGACCAAAGTAATCCAGATGGAACTTCTCCGATCAAAGTAGCGTTCAATAGAATATTGATTGGATCACCACGTCAACAGCGACAAGATGGATAAGCAGTACTAGTAATGCACTCGACAAAACACAGGGGTAATCTGATGACAATAGAGCAGCGATACAGAGTTTAGCTTACAACCATGATGCAAACCAAACCCTAAGATAAACCTTCCACCCGCAGCCTCGACGACCACAATCAGAAGAGGGGGAACTGCAGGAATTCCAAGCGACGCGTCCAAGATGTAGCAGCTCGATCATGCACTCCACGCAAATCCGTGAGGATCCGGTAACATCCAATTAGGGTTTCACGAGCGGCGGCTCGACGAGGAATAATTCCAAATAAAATCAAATCTAAAAAATTACACAGGATGTCACCTGGACTATATAGCTCGCAGGCCACCCCTACGTGTGCGCAGACACGGGGACACAGCCCGACTCACCTGGTTCAACCAACACAGGCGCACGCAGGCACCATAACGTGTCGGACTGGACTATGAAAACAAAGACTTGCTAAATATAAAGTAGCACCTGCTGGTAACTCCACGCAGAGATAGAAATAATAAAATAATCCGGCAAGGATGCAAATCACTCCATTAACGTCATAAACCTCTGCACCAGCAATTTGCACGCAACGACTTCTATTACTCTGTCCCAACAATGGCTCATGTGATGTCGACCTGAATGCAACCGATATAGATATAGTTTCTTGGCTTCATATTTTCCACCCTCATGAATGTTGCACCATCAAAAACTATATGCGACAGTAGTAAATTTATCCATATTCTTGCTATATTTCTCATCAAAAATAATAGCTCCAAATTTAAGACCAATTACTATATTTGGAATTTCCGTAGAAATATTTTGATGAGCCATGAGCTCATCATCCTCTCCTTCTTTAAACAAAGCCGCCCTCGGCTTTGACATAATTTTAGCATCATCCGTCATCTGATCAACATAGCCATCATGTTTAGACTTACATTGGACAGCAACAAGCGTATTTCGTCCATTGCCCTTCTCATCAGCAATAATGTCATGATGCAAGACAGGCCCTGCCTCTAATATCTCTGTAGATGGACCATCACTGACTGAAACAATAGATGTGTCAACAACCTTGGTTGCAGCTAGCATACCTTTTGGTCGAACCAGTTTATCATTATCGAGAATAGAGAGAGAACCAAATTTGCCAGAAGACTGTTCCGGAGTCTTCAACATATTTTGAGAACCAATAGTACTAGCTTCTATTTTAGGCTCACTGCAAGGATTTTTGGAAGCAATAGTTTGATCACATACAGTCACATCACTCTCCCCTTCTTGACGCAAAGCCGTCCTCGGCTTTGGAGCAGCGTCAACAACCTTTTTCTTCACTTTCGAAGGAGCAAACACCTCAGCCTGAATAGCACTCTCAGGCATTGGTTTGAGCACATGAGTAACTCCCTTGTACACAAACGAATAATTATTAGAACGACCACCATGAGTAGCATCAAGATCAAACTGCCATGGTCGACCCAACAACAAATGACACACACTCAACGGTGCAACATCACAATCCATTGTATCAATATAAGTTCCAATTGAAAATTTAACTCTAGCTTTATGAGTAATTTTCAGTGTACCACTTTGATTCATCCATTGCATATAACGCGGCGTTGGAAGCCTCCGCGTAGATAAACAGAGTGCATTCACCAAATCTGAACTAATAACATTAGCAAAACTGCCACCATCAATAATCATTTTGCATACCTTATCGTGAATTTTGCACTCGGGCTGAAATATATTTGACCGGTGTCCCTTCACACTAGCAACGGTACCATCACTGTGTATTTCCTTTGCCATCATAGATAACCCATCTGATGCATCATCAACAATATCAATCAATGGCCCTATAGATTTTTCTTCCATCTCTTTTTCTGCTACAGCAACCTCCTTGTTGTTTCCTGGAGGATTAGAAGGAATTTTAGCAAGAGAACTAGCATATTTCCTCTCTGGTGGCTTGGCACAAGAAAATACAGAAGAACTAATAGCCTCGAGCTTTTTAACAGGCACCATGAACTTCTGATTATCAGCATATTGAATGTCCTTTGCTGCCTCACACTTTTTCTTGTGACCAAGAGCACTGCGAGCACAAGTAGAAAACTTTTCACCATAATTACTTTGATTGGTATCTTGCTTTAACTTAGAGGAAGAAACAAATTCAGCATGCATAGACTTGCCATAACTAACACCAGAACCCAACTTCTTATGAGAATTAATATCAACAACTTGTCGGTTAGAAGCAGGGAGGTACTCATTTCCAGCAATAGAATCAGCCCATCACGAGCGCACATTTTCCTTAGTGCCTCGAGGATTTTGTGTATGGACAATAGCTACCTTCTTTTTTGACTCAAGAGGAGGAGCAAGTCGGCGTCGTAGCACAGCCTTCATATCAGTCCATGTCCTGCAAGGTTCTTCACCTCTCATGATGTGTCTTTTATGTAATTCCCGCCACCAATCAAAAAGATTATCAGAAAATGTCTTCCTTGCAAAGAACAGCTGCATGTTTGAATCAAGTCTACGACCCTGTAAGAAACTTTCCATGGCATCTTCTCAATCATAGTAACGGCGATTATAGGTTATTAAATAAAGTGTGGGCACACACTTAATGTCCCTGTGAGCAAGACTATAATCAGCCATTGAACAACGAAAATGCACCGTGAGCAACCCAAAAGCCGAAACCTCCCCATCTTCTGATCGTGTTCTTCGGAAGCACGAGTGGAAGAATGTCGTTGCTGCTAGGATTTGGATTGCAACGTGTTGTAAGCTGAATCCATCTATCATAATTGCTACTGTTCTTATTTACCTGGACAAGTCAGACTATTTATTGGCTTCGGGAATCCAGGTTGATTTGTTTATTCTCTGTTGCTAAGAGTTGTTATTGCTGCTTCTAATTAATCTCGCTGCAACTATTTGCTTCTGCTTGATCCAACCAAACGGTGTGATCTGCCTATCTGGTTTGGGACAATATTGTTGCCATGGAAATTGAATTGAATATTCCTGAGAGCCGTCCTTTGTTTGTCCAGCAAAATAATTAACTTCATATTACTTTTTGGCGTGAGTAACTGCTGGCGTGAACTAGTGCTGCTTCTCCATTGAAGAGATTTCATTGCTGAAATTCAGATTATATTAATTACATTTATTTGGTGCCGTGAAAGATTGGGACAAGTCTTGGACAGTGTAGGCATGTCCTTATCAGGATGAGTACATCCTCCACTATTATCCGCTGGCAAAGACGCAATAAAAAAGGGCCAAGTGACCTAGTTGTAGTCGAGCGGTAACCGTGTGAGCCTCTGAATAATCCCACCTTGCTTAGCTTGGGAGGAGGAAGCCACCTTAAAAGAGAGAGTCACCCTTCCCCTATCGGACTAGTCTTTTAGGGACATTGGGTCTTTTCCCGAGTGGGTGTGCATAAGAACTGTTAGGGTCCGGGTAACCTTAATTTATTGGGCCTCGGCCAACCCCACCTGGACCGGATGTATCATTTGGTATTGGAGCTGGGCCCTTGTTTAAGGGGGTGGGAATGATGAGGACATCCTCCACTATTATCCGCTGCCAAAGACGCAACAAAAAAGGGCCAAGTGACCTAGTTGTAGTCGGGCAGTGACCGTGTGAGCCTCTGAATAATCCCACCTTGCTTAGCTTGGGAGGAGGAAGCCACCTTAAAAGAGAGAAGCCACCCTTCCCCTATCGGACTAGTCTTTTAGGGATATTGGGCCTTTCCCCGAGTGGGTGTGCATAAGAACTGTTGGGGTCCGGCAACCTTAATTTATTGGGCCTCGGCCAACCCCACCTGGGCCAGATGTATCACATACTATATTAACACTTACAACTATCAGAGTATCGCAGAACGGCAGCTAAACTTCTGCTCGGGCTCCATTCTTCTCAGGGACGGCTGACTGGGGGCTCCGTATGCCAAGCACTTCTAATAGACTTCTGGAAACTCCACTATACCTTCATCCTTCTTCTAAGCAGCACCTTCCTACACACTAGAGTGTAGGGAAATAGCAAGGGTGAGCACATGTCATACTCCCCAAGTATAACACAGGGTTCATGAGGCACAAAAGGTAGACACTGTTTGACTGCATTTAGCTTTGAATCATCATTCATTTAGCAATTGAGTAGAGTCAAGGTATACCAAAACCCATTATTGAACCAATGATCAATTGTAATAAGAATAATGAAATAGCATTATCATGGCATAATAATATCAACAGTAATTAAAATATGATATAACAATGGTGATCATCTAGAATAATGAAATAGCATTATCATGGCATAATAATATCAACAGTAATTAAAACATGATATAACAATGGTGATCATCTATCTGTAAATGTTCCAAGGCTGCCCGTATCCATGGACACGGCTAGTATACCAGTTTATTAAACTCTGCGCAGAGGTGTACACTTTCACTGTGAGTCATGGTTTTCAGTTGCATTGGGGTAATTAATTCCAAAACACCAAAAACCATATAAAGTCATTCAAGAGTTTGTCTAACAAGTTAGGGCCATTAGATTCACTCGGCAGGCAGATGTAGGAACCCCTTTTCAAATGGCACACTTCCTTCTCGGCTATACTCATAGACTAGAAGCTGTCCTACACCCAACGTGTCAAGTCATTCTTACGCCAATTAAGATAACCACTAACAAGCTAGAAAAGGTCTCTTGAACAACTAAAGTCAGAGCCATATAGCCCTCACAGTTGTACTATATGTCCTGGATAAATCACGTACAGATAAGTTTTTATGGAGAGAAACCAGAGCATCAAAATAACCCACATGCTCTAGCCCCCTTTTCAACAGTAATAAAATCATCTTAATGATTGGTTGCACAATTCATTAGCCATATTACAAGATCATTGTTCATAGATCACGTACTAGCCAAGATACCCAAATGCACAACCCACAGGTAACAAGGAATCAGGGTATCAATTACTAAGTTATAATCTCTACGATTGCCAAGGAAGACACATGCATATAAATAATATTTTCTGTGAATAGGACAAGGATGGTCCCATGTTATACTTGCCTCTTTCCCAAGGTTAAGCTGCTCAGAATCTTCCATCTCTGTCTCTGATCTTCAGCTTTTGTTGTACTTGTCGGTCCCCAGCTCCTAGTTTTCAGCACTCACGAATCACACTTCAACTCGCAGCAACCAAGCACAGCAAACAGACATGACTAAGAACATACATCATACAAAGGAGACACTTAGAAAGAGAGCGCACTAAACGATATGGCACGATACTAAGATCGCGAAAACGCAAGAACAACGGAGAACGGAGCTACCATCAAAAAGGACACGCGACTATTGAGAGGTTTGCAACAAAACGGAGAATACATACTGTAAGCATGATTTCAATTTACTTAATAAAGTAAGGCGATAAACTTTTCAAAGAAGTATGCTGAAGTTGAATTAATCAAATTATAAAAACCAAAGTTAAACCTTAATTATATTTTATAGTATTTAAGTCATCTAAACATTTATACTTTAGAAAGGTAGAACATGTGACAAGCTAAATGTAAGCATTTACGTTTCATGTTTAAACTAAGAAGTCATAATTGAGAAAGTCGTTTAAGTTGATATTAATCATATTAACATCTATTTATAAGATACCGGAGTTATAAACCTAGGTTGTTTTTAATAAATTAATAGTCATTAGATAAACATTAATCAACTCATTTTATGTGTAACTAAATAAATTATAATTAACAAAGAAATATTTAAGTTGTTATTTACCAAGCTAAAATTTTATTATTTATAAAAGATCAGAGATAAACCTAAATTACTTTTAATTACAAAAGACATTGAATAAATACTAATCAAATTGAACTTAACCTAACTTTATATAAATCATGAATACTAGGCAATTACAATTAATAAATACGTATTTAAGTTGACAAGCAGTAAATAAGAAGATCCATAATGTCCTATGTTGCTTTTATTTAGAACCAAGTTTGTATAGTCATTAATCAAAGTAATAGGATTAATCTAATTAACATGTGACATAGTAAATGGCATTGTTCACGTGTAGCTAACATAGGCATGGTCGCAAAGCAAAAAGACCGAACTACAACCCTAGGTTGGTTTTTAATTAAAAGATATTAAATAAATATTAATCAAATTATATTTTAACCAATAAATTCATATTGGAGTGACATGATAAATGTTTACACTATTGCGTAGAGTACGACGACGCGAATCTACCGCAACCGGAACGACTCGAATCAGACTTAAAACGACAAAACGGCGGAGATAATACGATCAATAGCAAACTTGTAAATATGTCATCTTCTACCTTGCCATCTTGTTCACGTACGCAGCCATGGTTGACTGCTGCTGCTACTTGAGCGTGGAGGAGGAAAGGGGCTCGGCCGGGCCAGCTGGGCAGCGTGGCGGCGCTGGCCACGGCATCCGCGGCGGCGCGGGGCTGGGCTGGCTCGGCGCCCATGGCCGAGGCCGAGCTGCTAGAGGCGGCGGCAGCGCTGCTGCTCCACGGAGCCACGCAGGGGCGCACAGGGGAACGGGGCGCGGGGCCAAGCCGCGCAGAACGTGTGGTGTGGTGGGCTGGATGGGGCCCGTCAGCGGCGGCGCACCAAGCCGAGTTGACCGGAGATGTTGGAGACGAGGCCGGCCATGGGAGCTCCTCGCCGGAAAAGAGAGATGCATTAGGAAAACGACGAACGGGCACTGATTCGCGAAATAAAAAGCGTGTCGGTGTAGAGAACGATGAGAGGAACCACGGAGTGGAAGCGGAATTCGCCGGAGATGAGAAACGTGGCCGGAAAAACTCGCCGAACCTTCGCCGGAAGTTCGCCGAAACGCAAGCTGCACATGACGAACTTCGGTGAGGGATGGAGGGAGCTACGAGTGGCGGCAAGCAATGGGGTTTTCTGATCTGGAATCAGTGTGTCGAGAAGAGCACCGGCATATATATAGGTCTAGGGTTTAGAAATTTTTCGTAATTTCTTAATTTCAGGATTATTTTAATTCCGCGAATAAAATAATTACAGAAAATCTAGAATCAACTTTTTGGCCGTGAAAAATAGCTCGGAGCTCAGAAAAATCACCGAAAAAATTCTGAAGACACTTGGAGAGATAAGGAACTCAACTAAATGAGTTTGGGCTCATGAAAAAAAATATTAAGATGATCGGAGAAAAAGTTAAAGCTCAAAGAAAAAGTAATTTAATTCTAAAAAAGGATGGAAAATTTCTCTGGAGCGAAAGAAATGTCGTCCTATCGTACTTTGAAACCATTTACACTCACAGACACTAAAAGCAAGCATCACATCAAGCAATATCCCATCTAATTAATTTAGAAAAGTTCGAAGATTCAATTTTTTCTATAACTAATTGACGCTAACTTAAACTAAACTTTGAAAATTTTATCGAACTATCAAAATATTTATTTTAATTTGTGTTTTTTATGCACAACCCAAAATCAGAAATTTTGGGAGTGTGATAAGTCATTAAGAATCAAGTTCTCATTATTCGACTATCTCACATTCCACAACAACTTAAGTGACACAGGGTCCCTAAAAATTAAGTTTCTAACAGTAGCAAGATTTTCAAGAAAAGTGTTATGTGAAGCTGTCATTAAGTCATGACTACAGCAATATTTATTTTATATTTTAAATAATTTTATTAATGAATTTTCAATTTAATTCGAAACAGGGAGAAACATATATAAAATTAGAGTGTATTGGGATCATACCTGACCGTGGATGAAGCGCGCAGCGAGGCGGAGCTGGGCTGGGTTGCCCACCCTAGCAAACAGGGCGGCCACCCTGGGTTGTGCGTGGTCCCTGCGACGTTTTAATTCCAATTTTTGTGACTTTCGCAATCATTTCCTATTTGGTTATCATGATATGTCTCCCCCACACTTGTTTCCTGTTATTTCTCATGCACATCAAGGTGGAGACAAAAACACATATCCAAAAATAGAGAACATTTATGGTAATCAATTTTATTCAATAAATAAGGCAAACTTTGTAATAATAAATCACTCTATTAACTGAGCTAATAATGCAAACCCCAAAATTAGGGCACTTTATTATATTTGACAAAAATAAATCTAATTTAACAAACTTAAATTTAAGACTGATAACTGGGGTGCCCTAATTTATAATCTAATTTTTACTTCTTCTCCTTACCCTCGCCACGAACATCACTAGCGAGGCTCTCAACCTTAGCTTTTAATTGCTTACGTTCTATGCGTTATAGGTCTATCCTCTCGTTGGTGGTTGTCACCGACCTACTAACAAGCTTATGATATTTATCTAAGGACTTTACAAGTTCTACAAGGAATTTAACTTGCTCCTCTAGCGACGCTACTATAGTCCTCAGACGCTTCCTCCTCTCCTGTGGCGGTGCCTTCTGTGGTGCCTCCTTGGGTGGTAGAAATTTAACTTTAGATGGATGGGCACGTATGCCTTCAATTGTTGGGCGTGAGGAGTACTTGACACAGATGATCTGTCCCAGCTTGTTTGTCTTCACTCTGGTCAGCACCTCGTTGTCCTTTGGCGGGAGCAGCTTGGTATCAGCCGGTATGTTGACACTTCTTAGCATCACTCGCGTTAGGTTGACATCCCCAACATGACACCAAGAGTGTGGTTGTATTGTACTCATGCCACTTAACTATATAAAGATATTAAAATATATATCCGCAAGCGCACAGATAAATACACCCGTTGCAGCATTTCACCCAAGTTTATCCTAGGTATCATTATTTATATTTAACCAAAGGAGAACAAACAGAGGGGCACATATTAATTAAAGGCTACTCTACACATATGATATGAATATTCGAAATCACTATCCTTTACTCTCAAACATGAATCAATCAAATAAAAAGAGATAAAATATATGATAATCAGACCATTCAGATGATATTCCTTAGAGCAGCACTACTATGACAAGTCATTGATCAGAATATAAAGTAAGAGAATAACTTCTAAGTAATATGTTAGCTATTAGTCATAATCTACATTGATTAGTGCAATTATATCAGGCAATCATTGGCTAGATTATCTTATATCCATAAACAAGGAACATCTCCATTACGAAGCTGAGAAACAGAGTAACTACTAAGTAATGAGACCGCGTTCTACTAAGTTCTACACTCGGGGAGTGGACTATAAAGGACTCAACAGGAATGTCACACCCGCGATCTACCACATGGCCCGGAGTATAGAGTGCATTTGCTAGTAAACAGTGTATAAGTACCACACTTACACAATGTTGACCACCCACCCATGACTCAATAAGGTGAGTGCTTTGCAAACATGTGTATAAACATAATGATAAACTATCTATGCCAAATATATAGTCAAAGCAAACTAATCTCATAATAATCAAGGATATAATATAGATTAAGAACAAGATCATATCTAATGTATCAAGAATAATGATCAAGAACAATGAACTAGAACTAGACAATGATGAACTAGAACAATTACGAACTAGAACATAAACAATTAGAATATGAAGAACTAGAATATGAACTAGATCAAGAACTAGAAGAACTGATAAACTAGATGAATATCTGAAGAACAATGTTGATACAAGAGAGAAGAACTGGATTTACCAAGCTCCTCTTGACTAGATCTAGAGCCCAAGGCTACTTGACTCCTCTACTTCTAATTCTAATCTAGCTATGCCTAGATTTGATGGAGCTCTAAGGAGATGAGAGTTGCTGGTCTGCTTTCTGGTTGATGATTGATTGAATGAATTTCTCTTTTGGAGGGGGGGCTGGGGCCTCGTTTATATAGCCCAGAGCATGGAACCGTGGCCTTTGGATCAAACCGACCTTCACGTAGGGTTAGGATGCATCCTTGGAGGCGGTTGAAGTAGCTTGCAAAGGAAGGAGCCAAGGGGCGGCGGCCAGGGGCCGGTCGGCCTAGGGTTGAGGCCGGTCGGCCCCACCTGGCGGCGCCTCATGGTGGCCCTCCTCGTGGAGTCCTCTGGTGTCCTCTAGAAGCCTCTTGTGTATTCATGACGTGGAGATTAGGCCGATTGACGTGGGTTCCTTCTCGTGGAAGATATCAATTCCTGAATTGTTCTAATAACCCCTTGCAAAATATAGATTCACCAAAACTCATGGAATTTCATTAGTTGACACCCTAAACCTATGTTGGTGATCATTTATTAGCCCTTTATATATTTATTTTAACCCTTTATTATGGTAGATAACCATCGTCAACACGGCACCTTGATGATCAGTCCCTTTGGTGGAGCATCCTTCAGGAGGAGACGCTCCGGTGGAGATGGAAGAGTTGGAGCATGAACTTGGGCAAAGTAGGCTCGCTCATAGCTACGAGGTTTGGTAGGAGCTAATAGCTTGGGAGGAATGACAGCCAGAGGGAGAGGATCTTCAATTGGAACTATGGCTAGAGAGTTGTCTACTGGAATTTGGTTGAGGTCCATCCCGTGGGGGATGATTTGCTTGTCTTTCATGGGGAGCTTTTGGGAGAAGGAGAGCTTCTAATCTAAAAGAGAGGAGAGCTTTGATGGAATGAGGTTGGAGGTTAGCAGGGGCTGTTTATATAGGGGGTGTTCAACTTGATCCAGGGGTCAAATCTCGTCCCAAATGGTTAATCGCATCGGAGAATGACCGAATATTCGCGATATATTCATTTTCCAGAAGCATATATCGAAATAAGTGAAACGAAAAAAGGTCATGGCAAAATGGGATAAACCCAGGTCGGGCAACCTGGCCCAAGTTCGCCTCGCAGGCTCCTTTTTTCATGATGTTTTCTAATAATATTTTATATCCTAAAAACATACTTCCGACCAGAAAAATAAAAAAGAAAGCGGATAGGCCTAAAAATCATGAGAAATTAATAAATTCTATAATATCTAATTCTTCTGAATCTTTATTGGGCTCTAAAAAGATTTTGAGGCGGTATCCATTTACCTTGAATAATGTACCTTCGCCATTTTAAAGTGTTACCACTCCAAGTGATGACGCATTAATCACTGTGTGTGGTCCTGCCCATTTACTCCATAATTTTCCATGCCCGGATAATTTCACCCTAGAATTAAAAAGTAATACCTTGTCTCCTGGGGCGAAGCTTTTCTTCTTGATTCTCTTGTCATGCCATGTTTTGGTTCTTTCTTTGTAAATCTTGGCGTTGTGATATGCTTTCTCTCTCCATTCGTCGAGTTCTGAGAGTTGCATCCTTCTTTTCACACCGGCTGCATCCAGATCCATATTCCATCTCTTGATAGCCCAGTGAGCCTTGAATTCTAGCTCAACAGGCAAGTGACAGGTCTTCCCATATACCAGTTGATAAGGTGACATTCCAATTGGCGTTTTGTAGGCAGTACGGTATGCCCACAATGCCTCGGGTAACCTGTCCTTCCAGGCAGCCCTCATCTCGTCGACTGTTTTCTAAAGAATATTCTTAATTTGTTTATTTGATGTCTCTGCCTGGCCACTTGTCTGAGGGTGATATGGAGTAGCGATATTGTGACGGATCCTGAGGTTTGATAGGTATTTTTTGAAAACTTCTGTCAATAAAGTGAGATCCTCCATCACTGATCACCATCTTCGGTATACCGAATCTTGGAAATATTATTTCATGGAAAATCTTCTTGGAGTTCTTAGCGTCAGCAGATCTGCATGGCATGGCCTCAACCCATTTGGAAACATAATATACTGCCACCAAGATACAATTCTTTGACTTTGGAAATGGTCCCATATAATCAATTCCCCAGACATCGAAGAGCTCTATCTGGAGGTTGGTAGTGAGTGGCATAGCATCTCTTGCATTAATATTTCCGTGTCTCTAACATGCCCCACACCTCCAGACAAAATCCTTTGTATCTTCATACATAGTTGGCCAAAAAAATCCACTCTGCCAGATTTTTGCATTAGTGCGGAATGCGCCATAATGTCCTCCATATGGTGATGAGTGGCATCTTTCAATGATCTTAATTCCTTCCTCTGTTGGTACACATCTCCTGAGAAGTCCATCAGAACAAACTCTGAAGAGGTACGGATCATCCCACATGTGGTGATGACTTTTATAAAAAAGCTTTCTTTTATCTCCTGATGGTATATACCCTGAAACCATAAAATTAACAATATCTGCATACCAGGGTTTAGATCGAGAGACCTGGTATAGCATGTCGTCCCGAAGAGAATCGTTGATTGGCAGCTCCTGTGGATTTTTAAATTGCATTCTAGACAAGTGATCGGTAACATAATTTTCTAATCTATTTTTATCTTTTATTTCTAAGTCAAATTCTTGGAGTAGTAAAATTCATCTTATTAATCGAGTTTAGCATCTTTCTTAGAGAGCAAATATTTGAAAGCAGCATGATCAGAATAAACAATTACTTTTGCACCTACTAAGTAAGACCTAAATTTATCAATAGCAAAAACGACAGCCAGTAGTTCTTTTTCAATTGTTGCATAATTAAGTTGTGGTCCTGTCAAAGTTTTGCTAGCATAAGCAATTGCATGATGCTTCTTATCTTTTATTTGTCCCAAAACTGCCCCCACAGCATAATCACTAGCATCACACATAATTTCAAAAGGTAAAGACCAATTAGGGGGTTGAATGATTGGTGCATAAATGAGTGCTTTCTTTAAAGTTTCAAAAGATTTCATACAGGCATCATCAAATTCAAAAGGAACATCCTTGGCCAAAATATTAGTAAGTGGTCTAGCAATATATGAAAAATTCTTTATAAATCTATGACAAAAATCATCATGCCCAAGAAAACTTCTTATTTCTTTAACATTCACAGGTGGAGGTAATTGTTCAATTACTTCAATTTTAGCTCTGTCTACTTCAATTCCTCTTTCAGACACTGAGTGTCCTAGAACTATTCCTTCTCTAACCATAAAATGACATTTTTTTCAATTAAGGACTAAGTGTTTTTCTTCACATCTTTGCAAAACCTTATCTAAGTTTTCAAGACAATCATCAAAAGTTTTTTCATAAACAGAAAAGTCATCCATGAAAACTTACATAATTTCTTCAATCATATCAGAAAATATAGACATCATGCATCTTTGAAAAGAAGCTGGAGCATTACACAAACCAAAAGACATTCTACGGTAAGCATAAGTTCCATATGGACATGTAAAAGTGGTTTTTGCTTTGGTCATCTAGATGTATTGGGATTGGTGGTAACCCGAGTATCCATCAAGAAAGCTAAAGAAAGAGTGGTTCGCTAATCACTCTAACATTTCATCAATGAAGGGTAGCGAAAAGTGGTCTTTCTTTGTTGCCTTATTAAGTTTTCTATAATCTATACACATTCGCCATCCAGTGACGGTTCTTTGAGCGAGGGATTAATTCGTTCTTTTCATTTTTAACAATAGTCATGCCTCCCTTTTTAGGTACAACTTGAACAGGGCTTACCCACTCACTATGTGGCACAGGATAAATGATCCCGGCGTGCAACAGTTTCAAAACTTCCTTCTTTACTACCTCTCGCATTGCATTATTAAGTCTACACTAGGGCTCTCTAGATGGTGTAATTTCTGGAATTGCAGGGATGCGATGGGTGCAAAGAGCTGGACTAATTCCTTTAAGATCTTCTAGTGAGTAGCCAAAAGCTGAGCGATGCTTTTCTAAGACAGTTATTAGGCGCAAAGATTCTTCCTGAGTGAGTTTATCACTTATGATCACAGGAGATTCCTGATCATTATTAAGAAAAGCATATCTAAGACCGGCAGGCAAAGGTTTAAACTCAATCGGAGGTTTAGGTGGCTCTATAAATTCATCTAAAGGTTTCGGTTCCACAAAAGGTTCGTCTTCTTCCTCTATGAAGAATTCAGCATCATCCTCTAAGTTGTGTTCTATTAAGTGTTCTAGAGATACTACCTTGACCTCTTCTATCGGATCATGCTCTAGACGTGGCTCGGTCTCGGTATTTAAAGAATGAGTGATGGACAGAGGGAGTTTAAAGTTTTACCCTAAGCGTATATTAAAATTTCTTGTTTGTCCTTCTTGAATAAGCCTATCAATTGGTTGTTATATCAACAGGTCAAACTCCATGATATCAAAGATATAAAAACTCAAATGAACCATGGTTTTTCTTACTTGGATGGGTAACACATATAAAATTCCTAAACTTTGGACAATGTGTCCTGAAGGGCTTTTCAATAATTTGGTTGTTGGGGTTAATGGTATATGTTTTAATAAATTTTGAGCAAATGATGCATACATAATATTAACACCCACAACTGGATTGTAAAAGGCTTCGAAAGGGTCTCTATCAATTTGGCATTGAATTGTGATAGAAGGTGTATCCAAGCGGATCACATTAGAGGAAAGCTCTGATTCTTCTAACCACTCATTGCTAATTATAGACACTAATTCTCGTGTTGTCTATTTAAGGAAAGCTTTGTCGGAAGGATCTAAAAGTTCTTGGTTTGATAATTTCTTGGTCTTCCTAGGCTTCCTATGGTATTTCGAGGTATTTCCATAATTGGCATAAAGTTCATCTTTGAAATCGAGCATAAAATCTAAAAATGGGGTGTCTAATGGCTCGAAATTTAGATCAGCTAAAGGTTGTGATGTAACTGGCAAAATTTTAGGTTTAGCTACTGGTTATTCTTCTCCTACAGAATTCTCTTCCGGCTCTAAGGGTAGTTTATCTATTAAAATTTTGTCTAGGAGTTTTCTTGCTTCCTGAATAGAAAGATGCAAGAATGATCCTCCAGATGCTAAAGTGAGAAATTCTATGGTTTTTGTGTTAAGACCCATGTAAAAATGTTGAAGTAAAATATGGTCTTGTAATTCTAAGTCTGGTCCAGATTCTAAAAGAAGGTTAAAACGGTCTCAGGTTGTAACATCCCGAATTTTTGAACAACCAAAAATGCGAACTTGATTCCCCCTCCGCCTTGAATTCTGCAGCTAACTTGGCCCTGTTTTGGAAAGTTGACCTGTAGAATCCCCCTCCCAACTTGCCGACCACGTTAGATCGGTAGTGTGTGAGACTTTATAGGCTTTGGAGTCGCCTTAAGTCTACACTATGCATTAGGAGTTGTAATGCTGTTTGAGTGCCTGGATCTTAAGTTGCTGTTCTTGTTTGCTTCTTATTGCCTGGGTATAGGACATAGAACTTGTTTTTGCGTAAGACTCTGGATAACCTACCCGGCTAAGCCCAAGACCATCCTATGATTGGGTAAGTGACCCTCAACTAACAGAGTTAAAATACACTGGAAATGCGTCATACCTTTACCGACTCTGTTTCAAAACTATTTTGGCTTTCAACTAAATGCATCTTCAAAATTTCCCTCCCCTTTTCTAGTTGGAAAAGTCCCTCTTTAATAAAAGCAATTCTATTTCAAAGGAAAATGGTTTCGAAACTTTTTAAAGAGCCTTGCTATTTCAAAAGAAAAGTGGTTTCGAATCTCTTCTCAACCCGATTTTATTTCGAAAGCTAATTGCAAGACAATTTGAAAACCCGTTTTCCTTTAAAAAAGTGTTACAATTTCACTTCCGAGAAACAAAAGTTTTGCTTTCGAATAAACAAAACGTTTTCAAACCAAAGTCCTTGGCTCAGTTTTGCTTTAAGGCTTTTGATTTCAACTTACGAGCCAAGCTCCTTTTCAAAAAAAAATTTAACAAAACCAAAATGAGCTTCCCAAACCCTAGTTTCAAAAGTTTTAGTTCTGAAAAAGGTTTATGAAAAACGAAGTTGGATTGCGAAAGTTTTACCTTTCAAATGTGAATGATTTTAAACTATTTCCAAGGCTATCTCTTTTTAATTACAAAAAAGGGAGGCAACTCTTCGTTTACGAACTAAAATGAATTTCAAAATCTTTGACTTGAAATCTTTCAAAAGAAAGGTGTTTGATTTATAAAGCAAAAGCTTTCAAAAGACCTTGTTTTCAAAACTTGCATTGATTTCAAGCTATTTCTCAAAAAGATTTGCAACCCACTCCCCCTCAATACTCAAAAAGAATTTCAAAATGGCATGTCTTGAAAAGTTTTGGAAAAACCCCCAGTATTTGCAAAATGATTTCAAACTCCGTGTACCCGCTACTTTCAAAACCTCTTTTTCCAAAAAGCCCATTTCAAAAAGTTTATAAAATCATTTGACTTCTATAAACTCCCGTTTCAAAAGGGCCGAATGATTCAAAAAAATAATATTAATAGCTTTGATTTGAGCTTCAAAAACCAAAGTGGGTTTCAACCTATTTCAAAAATCCTTGTTTCATTTCCAAATCCAAGTGTTGTGACCTTTCTTTCCAAAACCGTTTATAAAGGCCTTTCCTCTCCTTTTCTAAAAATTCTCCCCTCCTTCTAGCTTGGAATATCAAGTTGTTGCCGGGGATTTAATTGGTAGTGTGTTGTGATCATAACCCTTGGTGCCGCTATGAAACTTGGGGTCCCATGTGTGATGCATCCACATGGCTACTGCCGGGCGTATGCAGGTATCGAGGTACGTGACTGTGGCTGCTTCGAAGTGGTACCCGCATACATCTTTGATTCAAAGCTTAGCTTTTCAAAAACCCTGCTTCAAAAGCAACTATTCGAAAAGAGTTTTACTTAAGACAAAGGACGTTTTGGATTTCAAAATCTCTACTCAAAAACCCTGTCTTGTTTTGTCAAAAGTTTTCAAAACTCAAAGCTTTGCGAAAATGAACCCTTGTATTAGAGTAAAAACAGCCTTAAGAAAGAAAAAGAGATTTTGTTTCAAAAAGAAAGCCCCTTCAAAAGTGTTTTGTTTCAAAAAATTCTTATTTAAAGAAAAAGAGTCTTCCCAATTGGTTTCAAACTCGTCTTTCAAAGATTTTTGGGTGCGTGAGAAAGTTTTCAGCTAATCTTTAAATTTGCTCCTCAAAGACTTTTGTTTATGAAAGAAAATCATTTCTAAAGTACTTTTCGACTTGGTTTGCAAAAGTGCTTTCCCTCTTTTATAAAAATGATCTCCTCCATTCAAAAAGTTTTGTGAAAAACTTATTCCCAAAAGTCCCCACCTCAAAAGCTTTTCGCAAAAAAACCCTGATGCACTACATGCAAGTATATGCCGGTAAGAGCCATCGACCTTAGACAAACTAACAAGCCCTCCTCCAAGTGCAGAAACCCCTAAAATCTCGGGGACGAGATTCCTATAAGGGGGGTGGACTGTAACATCCCGGATTTTTGAACAACCAAAAATGCGAACTTTTTAAAATTTTTCCTGCAAGTGTGTGAAGCATTTAGTTTCTAGGTCTAACTCGAGATTAACTCACTAACAAGACGATGCATTCATGTAGAATTGTTTGTAGGAGTGTGTCGGAGTTGTTTAGTTGGTTTAGGGTTTTGTGTCGGAGTGCACAAATCCCTAAATAGATCGTCTCAAATCCCTTTCGGAATCCATCTCGAGTCTTTTCCAAATCCCTCACAAGCACCATTTGAATATCCTCAAAATTCCTAAAGACATAGATGGAGAAATCCTTTCTCCATTCTTCTTCTTAATTCCCCTTACCTCTCCCACAAGTTCTTTGAACTAAATTCATGGAATCTTTTCTTTTCATTCTTCCCTCTCGACTCATTTTGGTAATTGGATAGAACCTTCTACCTCTCAATTCCATTTGAATCTCCCCACCAAAACCTATAGGAAATTACTTTCTCAAATCCCATCCAAATCCCTCCCACACTTCCCTTGAAATTCCTTTTCAATCTCCTTAGAAATCATCTTTGAATCCCTCACGAAAAATCTTTCCCCATAAAAGGAAAACTCCTTTTTCCTTTTTCATTCCCAAATTCGGCCCAGCTAGCCTCCTTCTCCTCTTGGCCCAGCACCCTTTTTCTCCTTTCTCTCCCACCGGCCTGGCCTCTGACCCAGTCGCGCGGCCCAGCTGGCCACCCAGCCGGCCCATCTCAGCAGCCGGCAAGCCCAGCTTGCCTCCCTCCCTTCTCTTCCACCGCAGGCCCGCTGCAGCAGCGCCTGGCCCAGCATCGCTCGTGGCCCAGTTTGCCCCTCCAACCCACTCGGGCGAAGCTCACCAGGCCCAGCCGGAGCCAGCAACCGTGCCCCTGCCCAAACCCTAGCGGGACTCCGTTCCAGCAGCCGTCGCCGCTTCACGAGTGGGAAGCCGCGCTCCTTGCCCAGTTTTGGGTGTCCGTGCCGAGCCCAGCACCCGTGGATGCCGGCCATGTGCGCTGTCGCGGTACGGATGCCGAAGCATCTCCGTCCATCCCTTGCAACCCCAGCAGCGCCGCTATTTAAGGAATGCAGCAACAGCCGTTTCCTCGACCTCCCTCCGAGCCGTCGCCACACCCAGGCCCTCTCCCTCTCCACGCCCTAGCTGCTAGCAGCCATGGCCATGATGCCGTGGCACAGCCCCACCTTCCCATCCCGCCGATGGTCACGCACCATAGCCTGCCGGGGAGCCAGCCGCGAACGCGGCATGGCCGAGCCACGCCATGCCGTGTCTCGCCGCGTCGCTGCAGGAGCTACCCGCGATGCCGTCGTCCGGCGTGGCCACGACTTCACCATCCAGAGCAACCGCAACTCGGGGGCCACCTCGTCGTCACCCTCACCCTGCACCGTGCCACTGACTGAGGTCACCACCCTGATGTCGAGCGCTCCCAGCAGTCCGAGCCCGGCAACCCCGTACCGCGACCGCACCTCGACACGCCCACGTTCCAAGCTGGTGACGTCGTGCACCTTCTCTGCCCATGAGCTCCATCCCTGCCTCTCCACCAATGACGTGGCCGCGCCACCACCTCGCCACGCACGGAAGCCACGGCCTCGCCCGTGACACGGCCACCGTCGACCGCGTCGCGCTCTGCTTCATCGTCGCAGATGAGCTGCGCCACCCCGAGCCACGTCGGAGCACGACTGCCGGTCTTGCCTCTGCACAAATCGCGGCCACGTCGCGACCCCGCCATGGTCGCGCCCTGCTCCGAACTGGTCCGCAAGCCTCCGCCTCGACGCCGTACTCTGCCTCCTCGACCAAGACAGCGTCGCGCCCTCGAGTCCCTCTACTATGACCAACCCTGCATCGCTGCGCCGAGCGGGGGCCTCACGCCAGCGTCTACCGCTCCATCACCATGTGGATGCCAACCCTGGTGCTCTCCTTCACAACGTGGCCGCATCCACCGGGCGTCGGGAATGCCAGAGCCGGACACGGTGACCGCGACCTGCTCTCGCCAACAGCCTGCTGGTGAGTCACCAACAGCAAGGCCCTCCCTTCTCCTTTTTCATCGCTGATCCACTGAAACTGGCCTTTATGCCGTGTCTGTCTCACTGCTGCAGAGCGGAACCCTCATGAGCATCGATGTCGGAGAGCAAGATGCCACTGTTGACTCCACCGATGTGCACCATCTGTGTCCGGCCTTCGTGCTGTGATTTCTGCTTTGCAGGGCTGCGATACTGTCGGGCCTCACTGACCTGCACGACCGCATCCGGTCAGCCCCGGCCGCTTGCTGCCATGTTCGATCAACGGCAAGCCGCTGCCCGTTGAAGCGTGCCGCAGCAGCCCTCCGCCCCAAGGTTGACCTTTTCAACTTAGCCGACGCTATCACAGGCATCAGCAAACCTCCGCCTTACATTTAATCCTATTTACTTGTTCATACATTTTTGCTTCTATCATCTTTCTTACATGATCTATCTTGACACTTGATCTCAGATCTTTATCTATACTATGCCTGTGTCGTGCCTTCGCCGCCGGTCTATCCATCTATTCATCTCTTGTGACGGCTGTGGATGCGTGCTCCTCCATGTCGAGTTGTGTTTTGTGGTTGTGTTGCGGTCCTTTGTTGGCTGTGTGTTGTTTGTCTCCGCCTGAGGACTCGTGTAGGTCTAGCTCATGGTCGCGGGTTCGCTCGCCATGACCATTAGGCTCTGCCTCTTTTGCTTTTGCTCTCTTTGCTCTTCGCCTAGCCACCTCATATGCATGTGCCACCTAGACCCTAGCATTTCTTTGGCCCTCGCGGAGACAACCTCATCGCTAAGGACCATAGGAATAGTCTTGTGCTGATCATGCACCTAGGTCGTGGAGCCATACGAGTTGGTGTGGAGCGAGAGACCGCGGGGTTTGTGCCTCCATTCTTTCAACCCTAGCCCGTTTCCATGGCAAGTTGGTCAGAAGAATGCGAGGGCTGTTTTTCTACTCTTTCTTCATTCCCCTCTTGTTCTCAATCTCGTCGAACCAGTAAGATGCGGGTTGAGCCTTTCGCTTGATAGTTCTTGCTGCTCTTCTGATTCCATCCCCTCGATTCCCATCAGTACTATGGTGTGTGGATCGAAGGAAGGGGAGTCTCGTGTCTCTTCCATCTTTTGCTCTTTGTGCTCAAGCCCTTGTATTCTTGTACCTTTGTTAACCATAGCATTTCTAAGGTTCTCGCGGTGACAACCGCCCCGCTTCAGACCCTAGAGATGTCTTAGTGCATTTAGTGCACCTAGGTCGTGGTACTCTACGAGTAGCTTGAGCACTCGTGTTCTTTTGTGTGTCGCTTCTCTCCGATGTCTCGCCTTTTGCCATGGCGTGTGTATTGGAAGAAGTAGACTGCCTCTCTTTTCTCTTTTCTTCTCTTTCATTCCACCCTCTCTTGGTTCCTGTCAACTACAATGTCGTACGGATTGAGAGAGGATGGAACTTCTCTTGCTTGTAGCCTCTCGGTTCTCGTCAGTCTCCATGACGTTCGGATCAGAAGACTACGAGCCGTGGTGATTGTGGAGCTGACCTGGGAGGTGGAGACTCGTACCGATCGACTGCACCAACTAACAGAGACTTGTACCTCTACTACCTCGACATCGCAGGTGTCATGGCAGCACCTTACTTTAGAGACTCCTATTAGGCATGCAATAATGTAGATGCTAGTGCTTTACTTTATGCAAATGAACTGTGATAGGTTGCATGGTAGATTGCTTGTGAGCCATTACCTTGTCGCAGCCTATTCCCCTGCACACCCGCTGTTAGGCTAGACACTCGCTTACTATGTACTGCTTTACTCTTACTCGCATTATATCTGTGATGTGATGCTGGTGAGTGAGAGGCGTAATGAGATAAGGCACGAGGTACCGATAACCTGATAATGAACATGGGGAGATCTTGGCATGCGTCTTGGGTGTGTGGTGAGGGTCGAGTCGACCGAGCAGGATCTACGACGAGTCTTGAGGACAAGTCTTGCCGGAGGGCGCTACCTGGGCGTTCGCCATGAGAGATGCCTGTGGCGGGCAATGTGACAGGGAGAGGTCCCGGGGTGGAGTGTCTTCGTGGGATGAAGCCCCGGGATGGGAGGTGCTGCGATGGCACGGGGTGTCGGGTGTCTCATCGAGCAAGAAACGGTTACCCCTTGTGAAGATATCCTGCTTAGTCACTGTAAGGACTAATATGTCCTGTGGACCGGGTCGTAGGAAGCCTTACACTCCCATTCGCTCTAATGGGTACGAGATGGACGTTCGACTTTCTAGTGCGGTGCCACTACTATTGGGAGGTTAGCGGATAGTGTAGGGAAGTACGGGCATCGAGCGCCCACACCCTCCTAAGACAGCGTAGTACCCGAGGGGCCAAGTACTACGTCTCACAGTCTCAGCGTGCCGGTGTACGAGGTACTCCGACACGGCCCCAGTTCTGAGTGATAGGGTGGCATCGTGCCTAGTTGGAAGGCGGCCCGTTATCAGCCTAGACGGCCCAGATCGTCGATGATGGTGATCTTGTGGGTAGTGTAAACCTCTGCAGAGTTTCTGGTTGATCGATCGATACATATGCCGACTTGTCGGCTATGGACCTTTCCTAAGTATAGCTTCACTTGACTAGTGAGAGGAGTCATTCTACCTTCCCTGGGTTTCAGTGTGTGATCCGGCCTCGGCCGTTGAGACATGGACGAGAGGGAGTCGTCCATGTCGATGAGAGAGTGAGACGAGGTGAGATGTTTTGTGATGTGAGATGAGATGTGATGGGATGGGAGAACGTGTGTATGAGATGGGTTAAAAACTTGATGAACTAATATTATATACTTATTAATGAACATGCATTATAGGAAACCCACAGCCAAATAATTAGGATCGCCAGATCCCTTTTTCCTTTTCCACTAAAGCTCATCGGTGCTGACCATGGCCTGCACACATCTGGCGGTGTGCAGATTTCCTGACTTGCAGTAATAACAAGTTAGAAGAATTAGGTGGTCTCGTTCCTACGCTCAAGTTTGGTTGAAGATGGAGTGTACACCCGCTGACTTTCTACGCCAACTCTGATAACTACTCGTGGAGGAGCCTTCACCTGCTGATGCGCTACAATGACCCTGATGAAGACGTGTGTGTTTCTGATAGAATACTATGTAATAGGTGTAATAACCAGTGTTGTAAAACCTTGTAATTTATAATTCTACGATGTATGACTGTGATATCATCTGATAGTTGATAATGTGATGGCTTGCCCTCGTGGACTATCACATTATAATTCGTATCTGTGGATTTTCCCTTCGAGGAAAATCGAGATCGTTTCACAGGTTATGGCCAAAGATTCATTATTTTTTATTTAAAAGTTATGACCTCGGCTCTAAGGTTGATGACTTTATGGATAGGAAAGAAATCTAGACAGAAGCTAGAGCACAAACTTCCCCAATCTCCTTGTTTACTCTCTACGGTTCGGTCATACCAAATTCTAGCTCTCCCTCTCAAAGAGAAAGGAAAAAGCTTCCATCTTAAGGTCTCATCTGACATGCCTGCTATGTGTAGGCAATCACAGGTCTGTTCAAAATCTCGTAGGAGTAGGTAAGGGTTTTCGTCTTCCTTTCCTAAGAAGGGATGGTTCTGGACCATCTCAATTAAACGTGGTCGTAGCTCATAGGCGGGTGCTAAAATGGGTTTGGATGATTCTTTGGGCCTATGGCTAGTGCTCATGGGTGCGGAACATTGGTAAATAGGAGTAGAATTTTCAATATCCATAAGGATAAACACAAAAAGGTTGAAAAGAATGGGATCAAAAGGAAAAAGTTAAAAGTATAATACAAGGTTAAGCTAGGCTCGAAGTTATCTCAGCTACTATTTTCCCCGACAACGGCGCCAGAAATGCTTGTTGGTATAAATTAAATGCACACAAGAATATAAGTATCCGCAAGCGCACAGATAGTATACCGATATAGCATTTCACCCGAGAGTATTTCAGAGTATCGTTATTTATATTTTACCATAGGGAAAACGTGTGATACTAACTAAGACTAAACTTAACCCCTGAGAAAGCGGCAAGGACGGAGACTATAGGGATTATAAAGGAGGTCACTATGGTCTAGTTCTAACCCTTATAAGTTATGTGATTACTATTTAGGCTAGGGACATTGCATAGGAGAAAGCACCATATAAGATGACTTTAACCTGGCAACCGGGTCCTACTTAGGTCCTACAAACGGGATATAGAATATATATATATATATATATATATATATATATATATATATATATAAGAATCAACGAGACTAAAAGAGTCACCCTCGCGAACTAACACGGCTCCGGAATGCAGGATGCATCTACAAGTAACTGAAGTCTAAGCACCACGCTTACACCACGAATACTACTCTAATCTAGTAGCGACCAAGACTAGAGCACTCAAAATAGAGTCGTAAACCAGATGAATAGTAATAACAAAGACTTACTTGAATTAGAAGTTGAATACCAAAAGACTCTCAGAAGCAAGCCCCAATGTTAATGAAACTTGATCCCGCAGATACAAGCCGGAGAGGAAACACCGACAGGCCGGAGCTTACCTTCAAACTCTTCCTCAATATTCTATCTCTCTATTTCTAAATAAGACTAGTCATAATCTTTGGTGGACTACAAAACTAATCTTCTCTTGGAGCTTCTCTCTTGATCCTATCTAGGAATTCTGGATGTAGAGGAGAAATTAGGGTTTCAACCTAGATGAGAATGATCTGAACAGGGGCCAGGGTTCTGTTTATATAGGCCGGCGGGATGAACGTGAGCCCTTGGATCAAACCGACTTGAACAACGGTTGAGATGCAATCTTCAAAGCGGTGGAGGATCGACGACACAAGCCAGCTGACAGGTGGGGCCACCGTAGGTCGGCCGACCTAGCTCTATGCCAGGTGGGTCCCACCTTGGAGGGTCTGATTTCTTGAGTCTTCTAGAATCTTCTCCATTTGGTTTCGCGTTGGAATATGCTTTTTACACCGACGTCCATCATTTCTTGCCTCTCTTTCCTGTTTAATCCCTGAAAAACACAGATATACCAAAACTCGTAGAATTCTGTTAGTTAAACCCCTATTCTACTTATATATTTCTTATTTATGCATTAATTCATGTTTGGTTGACGGTTTAAAATGACACTTAACAACCATCAACAGAGTACCCAGAAGTCACGTTGAGTACCCGGAAGCCGTCGTCGAGTACCCGAAAGTTGTCGTCGAGTACCCGGAACGCGTCGTCGAGCACCCGGAAGCTGTTGCGACTTCAAGCGCGGAGCTATAAGTAGTCGTGAGCATATGGTATGTCCGTGGAGGCACATAAATAACATCCGAAGATACATAAATATTAAAGAATATTTAGAAAAAATATTAATGCTTGACTTAGCTAGATTCATGGCTGATTGGCATGTGATCCTTACGGTTTTAGGATTAGGAGCCCCCGAGCATCAGCTTAGTCGTTGTGCCCGAGTAGGAGATTGTTGATGAAGTAAACTATTCGAGCAACCGGTACGTCGAGTACTCGGAACTCATCTCTGCCTGGTGCGAGTAGTCGAGCTATAGCACTCGATTTGGATAGTACTCGGCTCCGGGACTTGCTGTAGCTCTCGGCTCATGCCTTGCATCTCTGTGTGCGTTCGTACTTGGTGTGTCCTTCCATATTTGCACGCAGATCCGTGTATGCACATGCAAACCACGTATCTTGACTACTTTAATTAACTTTGTATGGCAGTGTCGATCCCACGTCATCGTCGCTTATTTGCTATTAAATCGGCTCCTTATTCGACTAGAATTCATCCGCCAGAACTTGTCTCGGACACCGCCTTGTTTGCTTGTTGGATCCGTATCCGGCTAAGTCCATCCGCCCGCCGCGATCCCGAGCAAGGCTGTTATGTCAGTGATCGGATACGACTTTCTTGACATGCTGCTTCGATTTGGTCAGAGGCGACGTCGGATCGAGTGTAGATGCAGCACCCGCTTCGTCCATGTCTGTCCATTGGTTGACCCTGATATTGATGCTGAAAATATTCTGATCGATGATCTTGACGGAAGTCCAGACCAGAGCTTAACCAATCACATCGGTTAAGTCCTGTCGCATGCTGGTGAAAAGACTACGCAGCGAGATTGTGTCGTCCCGCCACGAGATGTGTTGATGTGAGATTGTCGGGTTGTCGTTGCTGTGATAACAGAGTTACCACGAACGACGTTGATGATGACTGTGAGCACGGCGAGTTGTGGATGAGGGTCGACGAGAGCCGCAGCGAGTTGTCGACGAGGGCTGCGGCGAATGTTGATCTTGACGTCCACCGAGCTCTCGAACGCAGTTGCGCCAAAAGCCTCTACCTGGCGCGCTAGCTGTCGGTGTTTGACCACCGATAGCCTGTCACGGGGGGCTACACTCACTGAGTGACGTCTTGTCTCTCTTTTTGTCTTGTTTGATCCGTCCTTCTCTTGGGACCATACTGACTTCTTTTCCCTACTAGGCGCGCCAGCTGTTGGTGTTTGATCACCGATAGTCTGCCACGGGGGTTCTCAGGACAGTTGTTCGGGCTTCGGCGTATGTTAGAACTCGACGGTGAACGCAGAAACAGTCAATTTATACTAGTTCGGGCCCTCGATCGTGATTAAGTAATAGCCTTACGTCCAGTCGGCGTTAGCCTTTGCGTTGTATTGATTGTGTTATACTGTCTCTTTTACAGGGTTTAGACTGTGAGGTCTATTCCTATTGTTTCCTGTCTTGATCTCGGAAGCTCTGCCCTCCTTTATATAGTCCAGGAGGCAAGAGTCCTAATCGGTTACAATAAAGAAGTCCTAGTATGATTAAAGGGTAGCAATACTACTAGAATTACATAGGAGGAATTCTAGTCAAACTAGATCTTCTCCGTTCCTTGCGGGGTACCCCGTGGGTCCCGCATCGACAAACATATACAACATCTCGATCTATTTTTGTAATATCAATATGAAATACTTGCAACATATTTATGAAACATCTAAAACACTTGAAACATACACTTGCAACATGTGTTTTACACCCTTCTTCTGGGAACGGCCGGTTCCTATCAGCCGGCAGCCAAGGGTGGGTGGCACGGTATGGCAGCGGCTAGCTGCGCCTGCGCCTGGTTTGGTCTGACCACTCCGGATCTCTGATGCTATGAACTGAGGACGAGTGTTGCAATGGCGCCAACATCGAACCGGCCAACCTTCTGGTGGGCAATGGCGGCGTTGGCAGCACCTCGGCACCACCTCGATGTGGCGGGGGATGGGGCACGGCGCGTCGGCGCTCAGCTACAGGGCACGAGGCATGGGGCCGGGGACCGGGCACCTTGCTGCATGGGATGGGGTGCAACGAGGTGGAGCGTGCGCGGCGGCAAACATGGTGCGGGATGGGGGCGCTGCGTGACGTGCTCTGACGAGGCAGAGAGGAGGCGCGATGAAGCCACGATGTGAAGCGAAGCGAGTGGAGGTTGGACATTTCTATCTTTCTTATGGAAGGTGGGGATTTCTAGGGGAGTAGGCCCATTGCCTCTTGAACCCGCCCTACGTAGGCCCGGGAACGGGTACGCCCAGCCGACGCCCTCACCAGAATATTAGCGTTTTGTAAGAGCCACGAGCTCCTAGTATGGTCCGTGGATGAGGCAACAATTATGAACTAAACGCAAATCAATTCTATCATCTGCTTCTTCTTTAATTTCTCCCCAAGCCGCCACCCTCGGGCCTTGGCGTCGCAACTCTGTCTGTAGCTCGCAGGCGCGCCACCAACAAAGTTAGGACGTCGAGCATCTCCAAGAGTTTGCCAAAATTCACTTGGCAAATATCGTGATTTGGCAATTTGCTAAAATATATGGCAAGTGAAAAAATAGACTCTCTCCAAGAGTTTGCCATTTAGACTTGGTAAAATAAGAAGAGGCCCGCTAAGCGAACGAAGAGCCCTGCTAAGAAACGAAGAGCAAAGCTTAAATATGCACGTGAAGCCGGATGCACGAGCGATGCGCGCTCGCGCTCAGCGCGCAAATATGCGCGTGGAGGGGGGAGATTTGCCAAGTTGCTAAAATTTGCCAAGTTGGATGTCAAACTGTTGGAGCACAATTTTTTCTGTTTTCCTAAAAATAAATGGATGCCAAGTTGATTTGGCAAACTCTTGGAGATGCTTAACGTGATGATCTCTTTCCATGCATGTATGCTTCTTCCGGAGAAGAGAGAAAATGTAACATTTTCCACCGCTATATTTTCTTATTTTTATTAATCTAGAAACTTGTGGTGACAACTTTGGCAGTTGAGATTGTGAAATTCAACTTATTGATGATAGATTGTGGACAGACGAGGGTCCAAAAGTTTTTTTTTTTGCTCTTTGTCGATTTGGATTATGGTTGTTTTGGCTACAATCCATACCTGGTAACTGGTATTTGAATTGATGAATCATGCAATCTGGATAAGCGCTTTTGGTTGGTTGACTCAATTGAATTAGGGTAAAATATATTTTTCAACCTTCAACTTGCATTGAAGTTCGATTTTCATCCTTCAACTATAAAATCGGGTAACAGGCATCCTCTAACTATCAAAACCGAACAAATTTGGCTCTCGACTGGTTTCAAAAGTGGTTTTTAATCCGGTTCGTTAAAGACTACTATGCATTCCTTGCGCCAGAGCGTTTCACGCCCTCGCAGATGCCTTGGCGTGCTGACGCGTGGCGGGGGACGCGAGCGGCGCAACGCGGCGTCCTACAATTTCACATATGCAAGCTTGATTCGCATACCATATGGCGCTGGTACGTGGGCCTGTTGGTGTTGAACCCAACTGGCAGTGAGTGGGGGGCTGCAGCGGCGTCGGGATCCTGCTGACTAGAAGACTCGACTCTCCAGCGTGCGCCAGCGCAGAACACCGGGGACCACCGTTCCTTGCGCCCCAGAGCCCGCAACGCGCTATCTAGCTACCCTCTATAGCAGGTGGTCCCTTCTTATCTCAGGCCCCATGGGCAGTGAAGGGAGGTGGGCATCTGGAGCGTCCGCGTGCTGAAGCTGCACGTCTCGGCGACGCTGTTTTCTCGGATGTGTTGTTCCGACTGACTTCTGGAGTCTGGACCCTGCCTTTGCCTGGCCCTACACGCAGCGGCTGATGGTGCGCAAGCAGGAATAGATCAGCACGCTCTGACGGAGCGGCCAGGTAGGAATAGTGCCGTGCGGCACCTCACGCTCGTCGTATGCGCGTGCGCGGCCGATCCGTGTTACCGCTGGCTGTGCCGTCTTGTCGGAACAGTGCGCAGACAGACCTGCCATCCCGTCGTCCAGAGCACGTGCGGCCATCCCCGCTCGCCATAAGGGTCATGCGTGCGGAGCCACTCACGCCATGGCATTTGGGACTCAAGGTTAGTAGCTCCCTGTTCTTTATCTCCTCCAGGCTGAATACTATCTCGCTCGCCCTCCCGTTTAGAATCCTAGATCTCAAATCTCATACGTTTGTCTCTCATACCGGAGGTTCTTGCGGCTCCCTACTGCCCCTGCCTTTCTTTGCGGTTGCTGCGGTTGGAGTCGTGCGCGTGCGCTGTCATCGTCGTCCGAGGAAGTCTGGCGTTTGCGATGGCGACATAATTCCGCTTGTGGCTTTCGTCTCAGGTAGGTTTCTGTATGAGAGTTCGCCCTCATATTTTGTTCCTGCGGCAATGGACGTCTTTTTAGTTGGGTTAGATCTTTATCTATTTGGAAAACAGAGCACTGTGATTCGCATATAGCTTTGGATTCGTAGTTCTTGGCGTGCGCTTATGGTACTGTCCGATGTGGATTCAATAGAAAATACTGTAACCCCTGATTCTTCTCAGTGCTCTAGATTTCTAGGATCCTTGTCACTCTGTGGGTTCATGAGGCTTGTGAAATTTTCACTTTACGCTTCGGTGTACTTTGCATCTATTTTCTCTTCCTTCCTACTACCACTATGCGCTGATGTGTTGCATCTGCCCGAACTGCAGGTGCATTGTTGCTCGCAGATCTTAGGCCTTTTTCTGGTGGTGGTGGTGATGGGTTGCAAAAAGTGGAACAGCGTTCTTAAATTGCATCCGACATCCTGGTACTTGGCTTCTTCCACTGAACTGTTTTTTCCACTTAAAAATAGTATATGCTTACCTTGCCTTTGATTACCTATTCTTGCTGAATAACTATGATTCATCTACACTTTCAAGCTTGTGGCGTTGGTGAAGGGCTTGCAAGGAAGGAAGTGTTCCAGCTATCCGCTGATCTGGGCCCAACAACTAGAATCTCAGCATAATCGACTGCTGGTTCAGGGTAAGTCATGAGCCTGCAGTTGTATTTGGCCCTTCTATGCCACAGATTCCTCTTCATACGTGTTGATCTTGCTCCTCACCCTATTTGCCCTGTACTGATGCTACGTGTGGAACTATGGATAGATGTCCAACAGATTTCCCATCAGCTCCCTTAGGGTCCACATAGAAGCTTTCCCTGATACATTGTTATTTTTTTAGTCTGTGAAGAGATTTAGGACTTCAGCAATTCAGCGATTGCAATTTTACCTGTACTTCCTATGTTCCCTGCTGAGGTCCAGAATCCTAAATCCTCCCAACACTTTAATTCCAAATGTCCTTGTCTAATCTTTTTAAGGAAGCATAATGTTTATACCGATCTTTTTTTTTTTTTTTGCTTGGTGACCAGAACTGACCTGGAATAATTCCACTACCAAAGCATCCTGTTAGATATAGAATGTTTTTACTAATATATTGGGATGGCTCTTTGATTATGGATACTTCCTACTTAGGCTGATTCAATGCACTAACCATTGCTTGCATATGCGATGGTAGCCGATTGTGCAATGTGCACCCAAAATTATGCCTTATTATGCACTTCCCTTATAGGTTGTGCAACTTCTTCAGCATGATGGTTCTATCTTATGGTAGAATCAGCCCAGCGTGTAGAAGTAGTTGTCATCAACTTCTATTTTGTTTCTGTCTTGATCTTGAATTTATCTTTTTTAAGCACAAGCAGATTGGCTATTGGATTATTACTTCGCAATGTGACTTACTGTGTGATATATGCAAAATAAGATTAAGTGCTACTTATTAAAAAGGAACATCTTGCTGGATTATTGCAGCCCAAAGTAGTAACCTGGCAATTCATTTTCTAGGCTAGCTGGGCTTACTGACACAGAATTTTCTCACTGCAAGCCGAGAAAAGGTTAGGCACCTAATAAGAGGAAGGACTTGAGCACATTTACCAAGCAAGGTGAGAAAAGAAAATTCTTGGTATGGTGTCATTTTTGTTGCTCACTTGTACCATTCAGGATAAAATCATTCAACGGAATTACTCTAGGGAATAGGGAGCATAAGTAATTACTAGCAACATCATCCACTTCTATTCCCAATGTTGTGGATTTGGATGAGGAAAAAATGAAACAATATATAGCACAAGGAGGAACTGAAGCAGAAAAGAAGAATGTAAGCGCACCCATGCAACACTTCAGTATCTATTGCTATCTGCTTTTTCCTTCTGAACTAGAAACTGATTTTGGTTACTCAAAAAAGTGAGTGCCCTATGTCGGCGCGGCGACATCTCTTTTGTGACCTTCACCCCTAAAGATATGGTTGAACATCATAGACATGTGTGCTACAAAGATAATTACCACCTTTGGTGATCTTCATCCCTAGAGATATGGTTTAACACCATAGAATATTCTAATCTTGAGTGAAATTGGCACTATCTAAATAATTTTCTATCCATCAATAGGGTTTATCTTCTGTTGCTTTCTATTTTCCACTCTACTTCAATTTTTTTAGTTGCACCATGATGTAGCCAACCTTAGAACTCTGGGAAACTTTATGGAGGACAACAATGGCATTGCCTTTGTGATGAGGTGCACAAATGTCCTTTTGTTGTTGCAAGTTTTTCTTGGGCTCTGTGGATTAATTGTAATAAGATGGCGATAGAGCATACCTGCCCCAATCTAACATTCTAACTGATGTAATCTATGCTGGTGTGCATCTCTTGCAGAAATGGTGCCCCTTATTCCACGCAAAAGACCAAGTGAGGCTGGAGGTGTTCACGGAGAAAGTGCTGAGTTAGTTGCTTTCAATCTAACAACACCAACTCCAAATGAACTTTGGGAGATTTGATTGTCGTGATTAATCGTGTTATGTTTGTTAGCTACTCCCAGGACTTATGTGGTGTTTTGGTATCCCCAGAGAGATTTGTTTTGTAATCTGGTAACCCCAGAAGTTTGTTAAAACTTAATTGCTTGCAATATAAGCATAGGAAATCTCAGCTAAAAAAGTGTACGAATATGTTCGATAGGGCGCGCAAAGCGCTCTTCATTTTCTAGTAATAATAAAAATCTAGTTTGACCTCTGGAAGTTCGTAATTAATTTATTTAAAATTATACAAATATGAAACTAGTTCATGCTTTCTTTTAAAGATTTTATATATATGTTGATGCTATATTAAAAAAAATTAATTTCGCACGGAATTTTATTTTACACGGAATTAAATTGTTCGCTTTCTGTTCTTTTACATGACAGCTCGCTGCCTTCGTCTCCGCGCGCACCGCCTTGCTTTTGGCGAACGACAACTCGAGAGGCGGGCTGCGAGCGCTAAGCTCTGTATTAATTTATACAGTAGCATTGTTATCCCCCGCCGGCATTTATTTTAGATCATAAAAATATGAAACTAGTACTTCTTTTCTAAAAATGTTCTCTACATGTTTATGGTCTATATATAGGTATTTGGAATTGGTTTATTTATGTTCCTATTGCTTTATTGCTTGTTGTCACACTTGTTATTTATTTAAAACAAGTAAGGTCTAAACAATTTTAAATATAACATATATATAACATTTTTAGAAGAAAATATGAACTAGTTTCATATTTTTATAATTTAAAATAAATTAATTACAAACTTCTAAAGATCAAACCAGATTTTTATTATTATTAGATTAGAAAATAAAACCGTTCTTGAAACCCGCCGAGGACCAAATTTGTCCGATTTTGACAGTTGAAGGGTATCTGTTACCCGGTTTCATAGTTAGAAGGTTGAAAATCGAACTTCAATGCGAGTTAAAGGTTGAAAAATGTACTTCCGTTGAATTATTACTCCCTCCGAAGAAAGGAATGAAAGTAAAAAAAAAACAACAGATAACAATTGTAACAGTAGGAAATGAGTGGAGTTAGCATTTTGGAGGCAAAGGCGTCAGTCAGTGTAACGCAACCATCGTCGTACCTTGAACGAGCTCGAATCGACCGTGCGTGCTCACCTGTGCGGTTGAATCACATATAGCAAGGTCCAGCATAGTTGAGCTGAAGAGCAAGTATGAGATGCGTGCGTTTCTACCCTACCGATACAATGGAAGGCATGGAAAAAATACTCAAAACTACGATCATATGTTAAGACTGTATAATTATCCGGATCTGTATTTTACAATGGTATTCAGTCTAAAACTAACCTTCCAAACAGGATATTGAGGATTAACTCATGCCGTTGGAATACGTGAAAAAACATTTTCTCATGGACATAATGAATCAGCTCACATACGCGAGACGAGATTAAGTGGGATGACGATCTAAACATTCAATGCCAGATATCGAACTCCCTAAAAATTGTCATACAGGTAGAAATGCAGCTGCAATGAGAGCATGTAAATTCTACGAGTGCCTTCAGCATCAACTTCTGTTGCCACCATACTCTTTAGTCCAAACGCCAAACATTTGCATTCATTGCTTATTAATTAAGGAAATGCTTGATTCTTTCGTCAGGAGCAGAAAATGTAAAACTGGCCATTCAACTCTACCTGAAATTCATTCCAAGCTTCCAGACCACACTGCAGTAACACAGCTACAGTAAGTACTTACAGCATGGCCCATGCAGAATTTGACACTGAACTATATTGACTAATGCAGTTCTCATTATCTTAAGGGCACAAACGCACAATTGGATATTCCAGTTTAGGAGTACATTTAAGGCTATATGTAAAAATGCTATTATTGTTAATTAATTATATAATTTCATTTTTCCACAAAATATTTGCTACTAAGTACGGAGTACTTGTTACTTGTAACAGTAGCATCAAGCCTGTATAAGACAGCAAATTGTCACACTAAAGAATTCAAAACTGAAATTCGATGTAGTTCATAAGAGGAAAATGAACATATGCAACAATTCCTATAAATACAGACTTGTTCATACTCACAAAATGAATGGAACATAAACAAATGCTTGTCAAGTAAATCAACTTACATGTGAATATGAGTGGCCAGAAGCCCAGAAAAACAATATACCCTTGAAACATTCTTATACAGATATCATGTCAGACTGTTAGTCCATCAAATCACCTGTCAGTTCACATCAAAAATAGGAAAAACGGTTGACGATGCAATGGAATCACTTCTTGATGCAATAAATGAAGTGTAACTAGTATAAGATTCCCCTTACTGAATAATTAAATGGAAACTTCTCAAATACCTCTTTACTTGTAGCCAACTTCTTTCATCAAGTGGCGGTAGCTTCGCCCCCGTATCAAACGTTGCCAAAAGAATGCTAGCGTTTCTTGAATGTTCAATTGTAATCTTTGTTGAGCAAGCCTAGATGGAATAGCGATCAATATCAAGGCACACAATCATTTCTCACAATACTTAAAGGAGTAGAAGAACAAACCATCTGGCAAGACAACGCTGAATCCCATGAGTGATTGGTCGCATAAAGGATGGTTCTCTTTGTTGATACAGTAAACCAACCTAGCAAACAGCAACCATGTAATAATCACATAAATATCATTACACCAAATATCAAACAGAGTTCAATGATTTCACCTCCATCATGGCAACAGCAGCAGGATCATCCAATATTTCTAAGCTGTCATCTGCTAGGTAGTTCACCTGTGAAATACACAAAATACATTCTAAAACTCAGCTATCTATAAATAGATGATGTGAGATGTGCAGAATAGGGTTGCCTTTTCAGTGCATGTTTGTAAGTAGTGGATCAGTGGGAACAAGGTAAGGTTGTCACTTCTCTAATACCGTGCAGTGCATATTCATCAAATACTGAATGCTGGCTTGCAAAGAGATTATACCCCAAACTCAGTGTTCACAAAGGATTGGACAAAATCCATTAGCTGAATCTTCGCCCATTTATAGGACAAGTCAGGGTTGTCATCCCGAGGCGGGTGTCTCCAGGGTGCACCAAAAGACAATCTGTTCTCTGGTACTTTACCCTCACGGACATCTGAGGCAAACTTCTGCAGCATTTTTAGTGCCTTCTCCATGGCTGGATTAACAACAGAGACCTGGTGAGAAGAAATGAAACAACAATCATGTTTTTCACTCATAATTTGTGTGCATTCTTTTAAGTCTGCAATTTGAAACAGCAGAACACAAAAATGATAAAAGAGCATATTTGAAGTAGGGAGCAAGTAAAGTTTTCAAATTACAAGATGGCATATTAAATAGCATTTATGTCTAAGCAACTCGGCTGGCAACAACTGAAACTTTACTTACTTGCAAGTGTGCTAGGTACGTATCAATAATTTCCTCAATATTTCTGTCATGAAGAACCCTGTAATGCAACAGAGATTAGACACAGGCAGCAGCAATATGCAGCATGTACAGTTAATAAAACTAAGGTGGGTGCTGTTATCGTGTATATTTTAAAACTTGTAAATATAATAAAATTGTGCTACTTACTGAGACTTTACTGAAAACCATGGAATTGAATATAGAAAAAAAATAGCAAAGGTCTCAGAAATGAACAGCCCTAACTAAACAAGAAGGATTTCCTAGGAAGGTATAGTGGACAAAAATCACAAAACCTGATACATATTAAAAATAGTTCAAACATATCAGAGAAACAAAGTGAAACTGATAAACTTATAGAATTTGTCGGGAGGGAAAAGAACCTAGAACTGATCGACTCATCCATCTAGTGATTTTTCAAGAAAAAAATGTGTGGCCTACAAAAGCAATAAGCATAGAGTTTTTTCCTTCTATTTATTAATAACAGGAGGCCAGAAGAAGACATCTTACCCAAATGAGATCAGAAACAAAAGTGAATCATATTTTAGGATAAGATATTGTCAACATGGGATAAAACGAATAAAGTTCAATGACAAACTACGGACGCAAGTTACTTACTCTGGGCTATTCGCCTTTTGCTTTAGCATATATATCTCAGATAACTGCCGTGGGTTTGGCCCAAGAACCTCATCTACAACTTTCCACTACAACTTCAATAAAAATCAAAAACAAATTATGTACAGAGATTGCACAACGGGAAAATTGTAGGAAGAATACATTCATATTTCACACAAAAAGGCAACATTAGCAGGTCTAAAACATAACTACCTCTTGTTCACTGAAGAATTCAGAAACCATATGCAGCTTAGCTTCTTGTGCCGTCCAACCAAATGTCTGTCATCCAATTATTATGCTTCAAGTAAAAAAGCAGGAAGCACGGAAAAAATAGAAAGGCACCGAAATGAGCATACCTCACGAGAAATAAATATGTTCGGAAAACCAAAATCAACGAACGCTTGGGAAGAATAGTACCTGCAAAGATTCAGAAAATGTGTAAAGTTGATACTTTCCAGGTAGCAGCAATGCAGCAGAGTACTTGTTTTACAGTAAAAATCTCCTTAACCCATAAATATGACGAGAAAACTATTGGAGTTAAGGTAAACTACATAGCATGCCAGGAAGAACTATCGAAGTTCCAAGAAAATAAACAAGGAATAAAAACAACTCTTTGAGGGGCTGTGACAAGCTTATTTTCTTTAGGGAACAAGCTTTCATCACAACAAATAGATCATGAAGATGCAACAGAGTCCAGAGGAAACAGAATCTCTAACTAGAATGCTGTGTGTTATATTTGCAAAAGGGTAATCCCATATCCTCATAACCTCATATAAAAATGGTTATTCAACTGAACCTACATTAAATGAATCCATAATAGGAATAAAATGTTTTGAACCAACAAAAGCGCATGCAGATGAACAAAACTATACTTTTCTTGAGGTGTCATCCTTATTACAGTTTTCTAGACATCCCCTATTGTAACAATTTTGGAGGCAGTGGCATCACAAAATTTTGGTCCAGCATGGCAGTATGCTCACTCAAAATCATCCCACACCACTGTACATACGCAATTTGCCGGTTATCACCAAACTTCACAGCAGGAGAAAGCAGTAACATAATTCTCTTAGAATATATTCTTGAAATCCTTCAAATTTGAGAGATTTTGCAAGCATTTTGAATAAAAAAATACACATATATAACTTACATGTTTCCAAACAAAATAATGTAATAATTATTGATGTTTGTAGTTTTTAAGGTTTCACTAAATCTTGTCCTACAACATGTTTTTGTGACTGGAGAGAGTACAACTCAGTGAAGTATTGAAAAAGATGTGACCATTGTACTGAAAATGGTCAAGAAATGGATTGAACAAAGTTTTGCATTGGAATGTAGATCACTTGCATCTGACATCATTTATGGTTTGTCTTTCCAAATGCCTAACTACGTTTAGGCTTTAGTGTGCCATGTGTCGTTCAAATCCCTAACATATGTAAATCAACTGATTGAGCATATTTTGGTACCTCAGCTATGCTAGGATTTGATAAAACACAAACATTGTCACTTACAACACAAGGAAAACAAGCCACAGGGCAGTTCCATAGGAACAGGAATTCATCCTCGGACAGAAAAACTCCACAATAGAAGAAGAAACACCACCACACCCCATGCATTGCATATAAAATCCTTCTGTAACAGTAACTTTGATTTGTTTTTTGTTCTTCCAGCATATACCCACCTAAGTGTAGACATGTTTTTCATAAACTCATTTAGTCAAACCTACACTAGATTTCCTTGCACTTTAATAAGAAAAAAAGGCATCACTACAGCAAGTTTCTGTTCCCAAACAAAAACACAGCAGGTCAAAAATTCAAAGTTAACTAAACAATAATTCTGTTGCAAATATTTTGGCATTCCAATCTCTATGCTTCCACCAGGTTACTTTTGTTGAACAGTCGTGTCATTCTCCTTGTACCTCACATGTGAACATGATTATCCTCTAAACTCAAGTTCTATCACCTATAAGCTCTAAAAACACTAGAAATGACCAACAGAGCATGCACAATGCAGGGGAAAAAGAGTACAAGAACTCACCCATCTGAAGTCGACATAATAACTGGCAAGCACTGTTCATTCGCGCCAAGTGCAATCACCCTCCAAATGAAGCTATCATGGTACATCGCCGCAGGCACCATCGTCTCATCCTCGCAAATTGCCTTTCTCAAAACATCCACATTGTTCAGGACCAGCTTTGGCTGCACAAAAATCACAGCAGCACCAACACAATAATGTCAAGTTACACAAAGCCACCACAAACCAAACTGAAATAACACCAAGTCTACCTGGAAGAATTCCTCCTCTGCAGCACCCGACAGAACATCCAGCAACAGGCATGGCCAGTCAGTAGCTGAATTGGCCAATGAGCGTGAGAACCGCCCAGTTCTATTCATCTCCCTAATTGCCTCCTTCCTCCACCCCTCCTGCATTCCAAGCACCTCCTTAGCCACTCGCAAGGCTGCCATGGCCTCCTGCATGTATGCCCTCTCTTCCATGGAGCAGTTGGTCGCCTCTCCCTCGCCAATGCGAAGTGCGGTGTCGTCCCTGCGCACCGCGCCGAGCACGGCCCTCGACCAGAGCGCCGGCACGGAGGTCGCCGAAGAGCGGCGGGCTGGCACAGAGGTGGCTGAGGAGCGTGTGGCGGGGACCCCCGAGAGGCGGGAGAGCGCGGTGTTGAAGCCGTGGTTGCGGGAGAGCGCGGCGAGCACGTCCTTAGAGCCCACAGCACCACAGAGGACGGCGGCGCGGGCGAGGCTCTCAAGCGCGGACTCGAGGCGGAGGCGGAGGTCGTGCAGCGAGGGGGGAGACGCTGGGTCGGCGGGGAGGAGGGACCACGGGGCAGCGGCGGGAGAACTCGGCGTGGGGTGGAGGAAGTCGACGAATGCGGTGGCGTGGGGCGGGTCGGACCACCGCGGGAGGAGGCGGTGGAGGAGCAGCGTGGACTTGCCGACGCCGCGGGGCCCGTGGAAGAGGAGCGGCTGTGGCACGCGCGGGCGGAGCGCGTGGTTGTGGAGAACTGTCTCGAGTACAGGACGCGGGATCACGCGCCACGGCCGGCCGCCGGCGGCCATGGCGGCGCGGCGGGGACGGTAGGGTTCTGTGGGGTTTGGGGCGAGCAGACGAGTCAGGGGCGCGGAAGCGGAACGGTGAGCACGAGCGGGCGAGGAGAAGGCCACATGGGAGTGTGTGGTTGTGGGCCTAATTGGGCCGTCCTTGAAGGACTAAATGGGCTATTTCAGCGAGCCATGCAACGCCAGCGAGCTGCCGGGGACAACGGACGGCGGGGGGCGTCTCACCGAGAATCGAGCCGCGGCAAAGCCGAAGCAACTTCTCTACAGGAGCCCCTTTCTTTCTTTCTTTCTTTTTTTTTTCTTTTGCCTGTTTGGATTCAGCTTTGCTTTATAATTTTTTTAGTTAAATAGGTGCAGCTCCAAATACTCTGCTCTAAGAAAAAAAGTGAAATTATGAGAGCACCTAAGATAAAGTGAGCGAAGTTGTTCTATAATTTTATAAGATTTATTAGTTTATTAATCAAAATCATTTCTACTTTCCTCTATCCAAAATGATGTAGAATGTTTCTTTGTTTGTGTCCATCAATAAGAATGTTTAAGGTGCAGTTTAAGCTTTAACTCAAAAACTAGCTTTCTCACTTTTGGTTTCTGGTAGACTATAGATTCTTATCTTCTCAGTACACAAAAAATCAAAAAAGCTCTTCTCAACTTGTTTTCTTATTTCCTCATAAAATAAAATCAACTCAATAGTTTGGACTGTTTGTTTAAACTTCTGATTTCTGGCCGATAGAACAGTAAAAAACTGAAACAAATAGATCCTTAGTAACTTCAAAAATTTACAGAAGATTTAATTTGATTCCTTCAACATTCATGGAAAGGATTCCTAAGACAAGGTGGTCAGAATTCCTCCAAATCATTTGAGTGTTTGTGTCAGTCTACTATGCACATACACGCACTCTTTCCTATGAACGCACACATGGACATCATATCTCTGTAAACACCTCCAAGGGACCAAACTCGTAGATCTGAGATGGCAGAATAGCTATTTTAGTCCCTCAATTATTACTCGAGGTTTAGTTTCGTCTCTGAACTTTCAAAATAGCCGTTTTAGTTCTCGAACTCTACTTTTAGGTTCAATTTCATCCTAAAACTATGAAAATGATCGTTTTAGTCCTCAAACTTTGCATTTTGGGCTTAATTTTATTTATAAACTATCACAGTATATTTTATTCTTTAAACTTTTATTTTCAACTCAACTTTGTCTACGTTCTGCATGGAACGTTGCACTGTTGCACTTGGTTAGCTCTAAAACCACCGACGATTGGAGATAGAAAAATAATATTCATCCAAAAACTCTTTCGTGGCCATTAATAATTCCAAGCTATTATTTTTAGTGTTACCTTATAATGGTACTATTTATATATATCCGACTAAATGATATATGTGGGAGAAATTACAGTTGCATCGAACACTACTTATTCTTTAAGAATACATGGATATATTGAAACAACAGAAGATCTATAATTTTGATAATTTATGGATGAAATTGTGCCTAAAATGTAATGTTTTCTTTTTGAATAGACAAAATTGAGTTGAAATTAAAAGTTAAATGCACTTTGAAAGTTTATAAATGAAATTGAGCCCAAAATGCAAAATTTGAGGACTGAAACGATCATCTTCATAGTTGTAGGATGAAACTGAGCCTAAAACTAAAGTTTGAGGACATAAACGGCCGTTTTAAAAGTTTAGGGATGAAATTGAACCTTGAGTAATAGTTGAGGGACTAAAATGGCTATTGTGCCATCTGAGATTGACAAAGTTATCACGAATGTATCAGCAGGCGCATTGCATAATACTAAGAGAATAGAGTCGTCATTAAGTTTTACAATAAATAAAACGCTAGCCCGTGCCGAGCCTAAGAGTTAAATAAACCTAGGTGAGTATGTTTCATCTTCCAAATCTAACTAAATAAGCTACGTTTAGGTACTCTACTTTTAACCCAACCAATGTGACACTAGAAGTAACAACATTTTTGTGAATGTTTACATGAAATTCATGTGTCCCATGAAAAGCATGTCAATTTCTTTTTGGTTTACGATTAAATTTGACTCATATGGTACATGGAGAAATGTTCATATCCTTACTTTTTTTTAAAAAGATTAACCAATCGAGGCCTCAAATCACAAGGGACAGGGCCCATGAAAGAAATCCTATGACATCTTCCTCAAAGCGCACTTCCAACCATATAAATATACATGGATAGCACCATCATCATCAAAATAATTAAGGAGAGCACTACTCCAACAGCTTATCTAAATGGCTATCTAAATATAGTTATCCTCTATTCTGGATTTTTCGCTGGGTAAAAATGAAAGACGAGAATGACTTTCTAGAATGCACGAGAGATATAGAAAAACGGTTGGAGAGTGAAAAGATATAGAAAGCGATTTTTATGCAAATGACTCTTCAAATGATGATTTAGAGAGTGAGATTTAGAAAGACTCTTAAAGATGCTCTCATGAATGATTTTGAGGCCCTAGCTAGTTGCTAGTAGTATGGTAAGGAGTATATATCTCTCTAGCCCCATGCAATATATTGCCATGCTCATTAGTCAAATATAATCAATCAATTCTGTGATACTACGATGGGTGGCCGCCTCCTCCCTTCACATGGATGAAGAGGCGCTCGCTTGCTAGCGGTAGCTAGCAGCGCGAGTTGCGCCCTACGCGGATCCCCAGTACAATCACCAAGGTAAAATGACACTAGGGCCTTGTTTAGGTACCCTTAAAATTCCAAGTTTTTTCACTCTCTCTCCATTATATCAATTTTTAGCCGCTTGCATGGAGTATTAAATGTAGGTAAAAAAATAACTAATTACACAGTTTAGTTGGAAATCACGAGATGAATCTTTTGAGCCTAGTTGATCCACGATTGGATAATATTTGCTAAATAAGATGAAAATGGTACTATTTATCGGGTTGAAATTTTTTTCAATCTAAACAAGGCCTAGCTACGGATACGGTAGGGTGAGGTTGATTGGCATCCGCCTTGCTTGTGTTTGTCAGGGCATTACAGGATGCTTGTCACATCACATGGATGGATCATGTATCAATGTCTGGCGCCGGATTTTTCTTTTCTTCTCTTTTTTGAACAGGAGGATCAAGGCGTGCAGTGGACGGTTTTTTAAAGTGACTCTAGTTCCTACTAGGTTCATATGTAGGGACGAGTGATATGATGGGAAAATCAAAAAAAAATTCGGATCTCCTCGCAGGGCTGGAGGAGCTACTTGGAAGGTGACACAGAGTCCATTAAGTTTATTAAAGAGTAAAATTCATCAGCAGTTTCAAACTCTCGTTTTTTATTTCTGGGTCCATGAACTCGTTCAGGTGTCTTCTATGGTCCGAACAAAGGGACACCAGACCCGAAGGGTAGCCAACAAGTGGTCGTGCCTAGCCGTCGGTCAAAGTGGTGGATAATGGGGCCGAAGAGGCTTGCCCATTGCTCTACATATTTTTCATGTGCACTGCCCCTCTGAAACCACCCCTTTTCCTTGTTCATCCCCTTCTTCCATCCAACTTGAACATGTTGGCAGACAGCGCTACTTCAAGCTTCCCAGCAATGACTCATCCAGCGACGAGGATGAGGTTTAGCAAGGGCTAGCCCTCTAGTGACGAGGGCTCCAGCGACTACAGTGGTATGAGTCCTCCCTGGACCTCCGAGGAGGAGAGCCTTCGAGGACACCTTCGCCCCCGCTGACGCTGACGCTAGGGAGGAGGACACCGACGCTGACGACAATGACAATGATGACGACAGTGACAATGATGACGACGACGAGCTCCTTGCAAGCGGCCGAGGAAGTGATCCTTGCTCCGACAGCGAGGATCTTCCTAAGATTAAGTAGTTTAGATTTATAGTTTAGGTCTATAATGTATTAGGCCGAGTACAATCATATACTTAAAATCTATCTTTGTTTTAATGAATGAAAAAACATCTACTCTGACCTTTTTTCTTTTGCTGGTTCGCACGTAGGATCGAGGCAAAAGGACTGCAAGTTTGTAATTAGGGACCGAATAAAAAGAACATGAACGAAGATATTGATCGAACAGACAAAATATTGACCTAAAGGGGATGAAAATGCATGTGAGGGGATAGGAGCAATGCTATGGACTATTGGTCCATGTGCGGTTGGCGTTCCTATTTCTAATAATTAGTCAATAAATCTATTATGATGTTTTTCTTTAGAAAATAATAACACATTGTCATGCTATTAGTTACTAAACCAATGCATTTGGGGATCATTGCATTTCCTAGATTTTATATTCCTATGAATTTCCTATGTCCATCTAAAGACCCACATTGTATGGCTTTCTATATTTTTCTAATCCTCTGTTTTACAATTGCATTCCTGTGTTCCAAAGAGGGCCTTAATGAATGATGAATGTACCCAAATAGGCATCTCGTAGTGATTCTAGTAGGAGAGCATCTAGATCAATAGCTAAACCGTTCCAACGATTCTTGTCAAGTGATTCTATTTTAAATGAGAAAGGTTTGTAGATAGAATATGGATCTGAAATGCTTCTATGAGAGTCTAGATCCCTACCAAATATACCTTGACGTGGTAGCTTATTACACTCCAAACGATCGGTGTTAGCATAATATCATAGCTAGTTTTGAACCAGTGGTGAAGACCATGGCCATCATCATTGACAGTTCACCGCCAAGGGACAAAACTGATAGTGATGGGGGTTACGAACCGACTGTGATGGCTTATCTTTAGTCGTGGTGGGACAAGGTTGGATTAGGGTTTTGTTGTTGGGTTGGGTTTTCTTACTCGATGTCACCCTCTAGAATTAGCTGAGGCTTAGTGCACAGTGCAATTTCTTACTCGACAATATGTTGGATGCATTTGTAGGTGGTTGTGCTAACGAGTTTACAATAGAACTTCACCATGGCGTTTTTTGGTGGTGGTAACTTGAAGACTTATGTGAATGGGCAAATTAGTTGGTTTGATCGCTGTGAAGTGGACACCTGGTCCCTATTATCATTTGAAGATTTCATTTGCTCAACTTGGTTACACAATTTCTAGCCTTCTCAAGATATACTTGCTATTGCCAGGCAATAATTTAGCTAATGGAATGAGAATTATATCAACTGATGAAGAGACCAATGTGATGTGTTCTGTTGTGGACAGGGTCAAGACATTAGTTGTTGAAAGGTCTTGATGGCTAGAGAGGGGTGAATAGCCTTTTAAAAATTTCTACAAAGACAAGCTAAGCAAGTTTATCAATATAACAAATAGAGAGATGCGAGTTTTTCTTAGCCTACGGGGTGTTTGCAAGCCACCTAATCAATTCACAATTCTAGTAAATTTGCACTCAACCACACAAGTTAAACCGAGAAGGAAACTACAACTACAACTAGCAAGCTACACAAAAGAGCTACTTTAGCAAAGCTAACTAGCTAGCAAAGATAACCAAGAAGGTAATGCGGAGTTGAGTTAGGAGAGTTTCACCGAGGGGCGAAGTATTGAGCCAACCAATAAGATCAACAATGAATACCAAGATAACCGACCACCGGGATCAATCAATCACAATATGAAAGTGATGACACAAGATTTATCCCGAGGTTCACGTGCTTGCTGGCACGCTAGTCTCCGTTGTGTCCTCTTCACCACGTGGTTCGGTGGCTAATCGGTCTCACACCGAGCCTCTCAAAAGGCGCCACAAGAACCTACCAAATGGCAAAAGGTTGCAAATGACACGAGCAATCCACTAATGTTGCTTTTGGCGCTTCGTCGAGGTAGGCACAAACCTCTCACAATCACCGGAGGTGGCCAAGAACAATCACCAACTCTTGCCAACGCCTCCAAGCTGCTCCAAGCCGTCTAGGTGGCGGCAACCACCAAGAGAAACAAGAATTTCATAGCAAATCAACCACCAAGTGCTAACTAGATGCAATCTCACAATGCAAATGCACTTGGATCACTTAATCTCACTTCGAATAAGCAAAGAAGCAAGAGAGATGAGTGGGAGGGGAGTTGCTTAGCTCAAAGTGCTCAAAAGTATGTCAAATGTCCAAGAGTAAGAGCCTTGAGCCGGCCAACGAGTATTTATAGACGTACCCCTTCGAATATAGCCGTTAGGAACTTGAAAACGCTGCAGTCGCGTTGACCGGACGCGCCGATCACACAGAGTCTACGCTCGCGAACCACCGACCGGACGCGCTCCACGCAACGATCGGATGCGCGAAGCTCGACCGGACGCGCTGGTCCCGTAACGGACCGGACGCGCTGGTCAAGCCTGAGCAGCGCACAATGAAACAGCGACCGGACGCGCTGTAGAACTGACCGGACGCCACAGAACCAGCGTCCAGTTAGAGTCCAGTAAGCTCCCTCAATGACCGGATGCATCCGGTCGACTGTTGAAAGCCCAAGTTTGGTTTTGGTAATTAATGACACCAAGTTGCTAATGCCATGTGTTAAGTGTTTTTAGTTAGGCATAAGCAACACATGTGATGAAGGTGTACGTGGCAAGGAGTGGTGGCCACAAGATCACAAGAGATGGTGCATGGACATGGACATGATGATCAAGTGGAGAAGAAGGATCTAAGAGCGCAAGGCAAAGGTATAACCATAGGGTTTTCCTTTTGCCGGTCTAAGATGAGTAGAGAAGTGATTGACCGGGTTTAAGATACATAGCCGACTATCAAGAGGGGCAATCACGGTTAGCTCGGGAATCAAGTGCCACTAGATCAATGTCTTGAGCATATGCATTAGGATCTAGTTGAAAGCTAACATAACGCCTTGGAAAATGTTTGTGAAATGCTAACACACTTGCACATGGTGGTGTACACTTGGTGGTGTTAGCACATTTGCGAAGGCGGTGGAGTTTAAGCGGTAGAGAGGGGTTTGGGTTCCTCTCTCCCTCCCGCCGAGCTTGCGAGGCGGGACTCGACACTTTTTGGAGAAGTGAAATGCCTATTTTCTATTGCGCCGAAAGTCAGAAAAGTAACGGAGGCGAACGGAGGTCACTGCGTGCACCGGACGCGGCACCGGACGCTGCACCGGACGCTGCACCGGACGCGGGGCGCGTCCGGTCAGTTCATCGCGGCGCGGGTGCTACTAGGGTTTGTGACCGGACGCGGGTCTGGCCTGACCAGCGCGTCCGGTCAGTTCAACCGGGCGAAAACGTTAAACGCGTGACCGGCGCGTCCGGTGCCCCACGGGACCGGAGCGTCCGGTCAGCATCCAGAGAAGCCGAGCGTAGCGAAGCGCGATCGGACGCGGCTGGCGCGTCCGGTCATGTACGACCGGACGCGTCCGGTCGCGTCGGGTGCTTACTGGAACGCGACCGGACGCTGGCACTGTAGCGTCCGGTCGATCGAAGGAGCGCGTCCGGTCAGCTCAACGGCTAGTTCTGACGCGCACTATTCACGTTTGTCGTGTAGTGACCGGACGCGTCCGGTCACCCTGACCGGAGCGTCCGGTCAACACGAATTTCGCCGCGTCGTCTGTAACGGCTAGCTGCGTACCCCTTCGTTATAAATAGATGGTGGACGGGTTTTGAGGAAAACTCTTGCACATTTTGAGATCTAGAGACATCCTTTGAGCTAGAGAATAACCCCTCCACTCATCTCTTTGATTGATTGCACATCTTGAGTGAGATTGAGTGAGATTCAAGTGCATTGCTTGAGAGTTGCATTCTAGAGGCACTTGATCTTCGAGTTGCTGCGGATTTCTTGTTACTCTTCCGTGTTTCCCGACACGGTAGACGGCTTGGAGCAGCGGAGGTGATTGAGCTCGCAATTGGAGATTGTTGGAGCCTTCACCAAGTGTTGTAAGGGGTTCTTGATCCTTCCCCGCGGGAGTTCGCAAATTGGATACTCTAGTGGAGCTCGTGGCTTGGAGGATCCCCATCTTGTGTGCGGTTGTGCGGCGCCCGCCGAGGGCTCAACTCTTGATAGTTGATTAGCTCGCGAACCGACAAGTGGGTGCATCGCCACAACGAGGAGTAGCTTGCCGGGAAGCAAGTGAACCTCGGGATAAATTCTTGTGTCATTCTCTTCCCGAGGATTTCTCTTGTATGATTGATTGATTGGTACTTCTTATCTCTACACGGCGGTATAATCACTCGAAGCTCTTCTCTCGTATTACATCTCGTTTCTAGCTTGTTGTTGTTGTTGTGTTTAGTGGATAGCTTTGTACTAGAATTGTGTAGGTGGCTTGCTTAATTAGTTAGAGCTAGTGCTTTGTGCTTCGCCACCTTTCTCACTAACTTGTGGTTAAGTAATTATTATAGAAGTTTTAATTAGGCTATTCACCCCCCCTCTAGCCTTTTTGGACCTTACAACTGTGACCGGACGCGCTGCGCGTCCGATCAAAAAGCTGAAACACGCGCAGACACTGAACACTGACCGGACGCGTCCGGTCAAATAGAGACCGCGTCCGGTCACCTCTGTGACCTCCGTTTGCCTCCGTTTCTTCTCTGACTTCCGGCGTAGTGGAAAATAGGCTTTTCAATTACTCGAAAACGCCTGTATCCCGCCTCGCAAGCTCGGCAGGAGGGAGAGAGGACCCAAACCCTATCTACCGCTCAAACTCCAACGCCATCGCAAATGTGCTAACACCACAAAGTGATCACGTCATATGCGAGTGTGTTAGCATTTTCACAATCATTTTTCGAGGCGTTATTAGTTCTATCCACATGCATATGATTATGAAATGCACACCTAGAGGCACTTAGGAGTTCAATAGCCGCGTCATTCCCCTCTTTATAGTACGACTATCTATCCTATAATGTAACCACACACACTAGGTGTCTTGGTTACTAAAACACAACCCTTAAGCATATACATTTGCCTTAATCACGTAGGGTTGCCTCCAAATCCAAGTGTGGCCATCATGATCACCATATCCATCTTACCACCAACCTTGGAATGTACTAATCCTCATATGCTATATACAACTTAGGCATAGGATTAGTACTTAGGCATTATCACTAATTATCAACACCAAACATAGAGCTTTCAGTTGTGTACATTGACTATGAAGACATTGTTGCATCTGCCACTTGGGATGATCTAGTAGCCAACCTAGTGGCAGAGATGCCAAAGGTGATTAGCCCTATGAAGGCTCAACACACAGAGAGCAAAGGAGGTGTGGAGTTACAATTTTACAAGAATTTGCCACATGATTTTGTTGAGGTTGAGATCTTAAGTGATACTAGTGAAGATTCCGAGGTGGAAGACTTGTTTGATAGTGACAATGATCTTAATGCTGGAGGTGAGGATCTTTATGTTGATGTGGGTGGAGATGGTTTCTCAGGAAGGTGCAAGACGACTAGAGGTAGTAGGTTGAAGGGTCAACAAGCAGTAGGTACTCCAGATGATGAGGAAGATGGCTCACCTGATGAAGATGCGATGGACATGAGTGGTTGTAAGTGCATTCGCCCCCGATGTGGGTTTTGGATAATTAATGACAATCAAATTAGGGACTAACATATTTATCAAGTGTAATCTACAGGTGTTAGTCCATTGATGGAATTGAAAAAGAATATTTGGTGAATTATAGCACTCTAAATTTTGATGGACAAAAGGCACTTCGACTCAAGGGCTTCAACATCGTTTATTTTGATTTGAGTCGTAGGCAACGCCGCACTATCAAGAGGGATACAAATTTAGTTGGTAAAATGGGGATAAAAAGTGCTCTTGTCGAAGCTTTGTAGGCTGGAGAATCGTGCACCGGAAGTTCCGGTGTGCCCCACCGGAAGTTCTGGTCGCTGGTGCCCGCGTGCGCCTGCGTTCGAGAAAACTGTTCCGGTCTCGGTCTGGAAGTTCCAGTACTCACCAGAAGTTCCGGTCAGGCACCGGAAGTTCCGGTTGGTGCAGTTTTGCGCGTGCGTTCGCGTTCGAGAAAACTGTTCCGGGCTCCGTCCGGAAGTTTCGGTACGGACCGGAAGTTTCGATGAACCCGAGTTGACTGACAAGCCCAACGGTCTGATCTCGTTTGACCGGAAGTTCCGGTGGCTTCCACCAGAACTTCCGGTGACTCGTCCGAGCTCGAGTATATAAGCCACTCACTTCATTTCTAACCATTGCCCGAGCTTTGCACACTCATTTCTGCTCTCCCATTTCTCTTCAAGCTGTGACTCACCCACTCTCTCTCTCTCCCCCTTTGCCTCCAAGCTTCAATCTTCGATTGTTTGAGCTAGGGACGTGAGATTTGAGAGCGGGAGCATCGATCTTTGACTTGAGCACTTGAGTTCCTTGTCTTGCCGGCTTAATTTGTGTTTGTTTCTCTTAGGTTCTTAGAACCCTAGCCGGCTAGGCGTTCTTCGTGGTTGCCCGTGTTGATTTATTTGTGAGGGCACCCTGAAGTGTTTGTAATCACCCCTTGATTCTTAGTGGAAATCTCAAGCTAGCCTTCGTGGTTGCTTGAGGAAGGAGACCTTAGTGGTCGAACCTTCGTGGTCACCTCAACAACGAGGAAGTAGGAACTCCTTAGTGGGGATTGCCGAACCTCGGTAAAAATAGCTTGTCTTGCTATGGCGGTAGCTTTGACTACCCTTTGTTCTTGTGTTCTTGTTGTTCTTCCTCTCTACCCTAACTTCTTAGGTTGGAGGTCCCGATCTACGATTTGGTGCGGTGCAAGCCTTGAGGAGCTCAACATATTCATCAACAACCTCTAGGAGGGTGTGGTATCACTTGGATCTGAAATCCCAACTCGATTCACTTTGATTTCGTAGCTCATTTAGGGCACCAGAAGTTCTGAAGGTCTGCACCGGAAGTTCTGGTTCCCCTGACCGGAACTTCCGATCCAACCACCAGAACTTCCGGTCTGTTATTTAACTTCTACAAATTCGAGTTTGTGAGTTTCAGGTTTTGTAAAAAGGCCTATTCACCCCCTCTAGGCCAATTAGGTCCTTTCAGTGATGTAGATTAAGCAATGAGAATCAACTTGAAGTTTACAAGTTTCAAGGCAGAAGACATGAGCAACCCTTGTTTTAAAAGTTGAAATGATCTTTGAATCAGTGGGCATAGCGAGGAAGGCTGTCATTGAGTACTCAATGAAGAATTGGATAGACATCAAAATTCCAAGGAATGATAAGAGGAGGGTGAGGGCACACTATGCTGAAGGTTGTCCATGGTCTCTGTATGCCTCATATGGTAGCAAAGCAATGGCTTTCATGGTGACAGAAACAAGAACCTCCAACAACTTTTAGTAACAGCACAACAACTTTCAATAACATCACGACATGGCTAATACTATCAGCTAACATGCTCAGATTGTCAACCATCTTGTCCACGCTCAAATTGCCAACCATCTTCTCCTCCTAAACTTGACATGCTTCTTCTTGACCAACTGACTGTCTTCAATAACCATCTTCATTTCCATTTGACTCTGAGAAGGACCAAAGAATGCAAGTACATAACTAGCTAGCAAGTCCATTCTTATTTCTTAATCAAGAACTACTCTTAGTCATCCTCCCCATACAAAAAATCGCACCCGGCCACTTTCGTAACGCTGAACAAAATTTCAATAAAATTAGTCCCATCAAACCAATTTTGACCAAAATCAAGAACAAATCTGCATGGACAGATGTAGAAGTAATGATCATAATTCTCAAGTGTCTTCACTCGTAGTGCCTTCGCCTTACAGGACTTGCATTCTGCACACACAATGAGAGCGAGCACCACCTGTCCCCGACGTCGAAGCATCCCTGTCGAACTGGGGGTTGCCATGGTGACTGAAGCACAATTAAAGGAGTGATTAGGAGAACAGCTAACGGTTAGAAGTGAGATTTTTTTGGATGAGAGATCCAACTACCTGGAATGGTTGGACACTGACACCTACAGTTTCGGTTGCAACCGCCAATCTACTAGGGCTCAACACAGTTGCAACCCGGCGACGAAGAACATGGGTGACGAGAATAAGAGAGAAAAAGAGAGTTGGGAGAAGGGCCTAGTGTCCCTTTGGTCATGAGGAGACAAGAGGCGGAGAATATCCACTAAATAAACAAAATAACAACTCAACCTATAAATTTTTTAAAACACCCCATCACGCACACCACTAACGAGAGAACTTCCTAACTATAAATTAATACTACAAATCAATCATGACTGAAAAAAAACGAAAACACTCCATAAACATGGGAAATAAAAAATACATAGCCTACTATCTACAAAATATACGCCCTCCGTTCCCAAATAAATCAATTCCTAAAATCCGTGCTAGTCAATTTTTTTTAAATTTGACTAACTTTATAGAAAAGAGTAACAACATCTATGTCATAAAATGAGCACCTTATGAAAATATATTCTATGGTAAATCTAATGATACTAATTTAATACCATAAATCTTAACGTTTTTTCAAAAAATTCGGTCAAAGTTTAAAAAGTTTAACTTAAGGCAACTCTAGAAATATATTTATTTAGGGATAGAGTGAGTAGTATAACTATGTTGTTTTTTCAAGGATACAACAACATGAATACTTATAATAATTACCGAGTATGGAACAAAGGACGTGTTTAGATCAGCTAAGACTAGTTGCTAAAAATGAACTCAATTTAGTTAAGTTGGCAAACTAGTTAGCTAACATCTATTTATAGGCTTAGCTAACAAATTACCCATTTATTAGCGCCGTTTGGATGGGCTGGAACTAATTTAGGTTAAGAACTAGCTGGCTAACAATTATTCCTAGAAAACAAGACTGAAGTAGGCTTTCACAAATATCGGAGCAGAGGGGACGTCCGCTATGAGTCTCAGTGGGAGTTTCACGTGAGTTTCATTTGCATTAAATGGGTTGCCACATAGGCACTTTTGATGACATGGCAGTGTATTTAAGAAGAGAGAGAAGAAATGAGTTTCATCTAGATGAAACTCTCTTGGCACGATTACCAACTCTCTATGAGTCTTGGAATTAAATGCCTATGAAACCACGGAATGAAACTCTCCATTGAGAGTAGGTGTTTCATTTAAGTTTCATTTCATTTCAAATGACATGGCAGTCTTGGAAACAACGTAATGAAACTCTCCATTGAGACTGGCCTGATGTACACAAGAATCATCGTAACCATAAATCACAATCTATCTATCTATTATGAACGAACACGAACATTTGTTTACTTGCACCATGTGGGAGACAGCTAATGAGTTTTTAATGACTGTCACCTTGTCGTCCAGATTTTTCAGACTATAATAAAAACAAAACAATATCCTTGAAATGGCCAAAAAGCCAAATTTGTCGATCGACAACGACAAAAGCCAGGCGCACTGCCGCAGCAAGGCAGCAGGCTCTGTGTGGGGGGTTTTGGCGTCTGGCAGTCCCTTTCTGCTGCGAACTTGCGCGTCGCCGCCGCCGCGAGCGAGATGCAGGGCCTCGCCGTAGCAAGCCCGCTTCCTCCTGCCGCGGCCGCAGCTCGGCGGCGGCCGCGCGCTTCTTCCTCTAACAGGTAAGGGCCCGCCATCTCGCCCGCATTTGCCGCCTCCTCTGAGGTTGTTTCGGTGAGGCTAGTACGGCCGTGCGTGGTACGAGTGGAGAGCTTTCGATCGCATTACAAGTTGGCGTAGTGGGTTTCCGCCGTCGTGGTAGCGGCCTTGCTTCTGATCGCGCGGGAGCCTTCGAGCGCCGGAGGAGGCGAAGGTATCAGGCGGCTGGCGGCTGGCGGCGAATACTAGTGAGAGAGTCGTGGCTGCAGTTGGTTTGGGCTTCCTTGGGGTGGGGATGGGTTTTTGATGCCTAATTTGGGGCTTCCAATGTTGGGAATCTGATGGATATGGGTCTCCTTTTGTTGGTGCTGGAGCTACTAAATGGAAAATCCATCGATGGATTTGATCCGCGTGACATTTAAATGGAAAGTTATGAACCATGAGCTATGTATTTAGAATTATCTGCTTGTACTGTCCGCCTTCCGCAAAAATGGGGAGTATGGATGCACAAACTTGCATCACATACTGGTTTTAGGTTATACGTTGTTGGTTGTTGGATTTGACAGTCTGCACTCTTCTGTTACTCTTTTTTTCCTTGCGAGTTTACAGGGGTTCTCCCCACCTAATATCACATTCCCTATATAAAAACAAAATGCATCATATCCGAGTATCATCTGCCATCCTTTCAATCATTTTATGCATTATTTCAATGTTATGCTGATTTACAGGGAAACAGTTTTACAATTTTGGAAGTACGAATTAAGTCAAGACCAATATCTGGGAGGCTCCCTAAGGTAGTGTTTTGTGCTCAGGGTTCTGTTGTGCTTGTCCACTAGTGAATTATTCATTGTGTTCTACTGGATCATGTCATTCTTTACCACTTATACTTTGCATTGCCTTGCAAAAAAACCCCCCTTAATATTCCTCTTTTCTCTCTTGCTCTATGGTTCAGGATAAGTCAGTCTCAAGGAAATTTGCACAGACATCGCTCAACAAATTTGCTCAGACCAGCTGCTGGTAGTTCTACCTTCCATCATCCAATGTTTGAATATCTTATTCTTAGCATAATCCCATGCTAACCTTGCTTCACCCTGAAAAATACTAGCCTTTTCTCACCCTGAACTTATTACTACCAAAGGTTTGTCACTTTCGTGTACATATGCGCCTTTTGCTTGCAGCAGCTATTTCAGTTGAACAAGATGAAGTCAATACTTATCTTCCAAAAGGTGATATGTGGTCTGTGCACAAGTTTGGTGGAACCTGTATGGGAACACCCCAAAGAATCCAGAGTGTCGCAGATATAGTTCTTGGTGATTCTTCTGAGAGGAAGCTGATAATTGTTTCAGCAATGTCCAAAGTAACCGACATGATGTACAACCTTGTACAGAAGGCTCAGTCAAGGGATGATTCATATACAATAGCATTGGAAGAAGTTTTTGAGAAGCATATGGCTGCAGCAAAGGATCTCCTTGATGGAGAAGATCTTGCAAGATTCTTGTCTCAGTTGCACTCAGACGTTAGCAACTTGCGAGCCATGCTCCGTGCTATTTATATAGGTTTGAGCTGCTAATTTCTCCACATCTCATGTTCTTCTATTCTTGAGTAACAAATCTTGTTTCTCAGGTCTGGAAGTATATTCTCAGCTTGTTGAATTCTTGTTTGTTATTTTTGCTATCATGGATTTTGGAAAACTTGACTTCATGATTTCTGCGGTCTGCTAGATGCTGAGTCGATCATGCCTTGACTTGTACATCAAAACTTAGCACCATCTTCTTGTTAGAACTTAGAATTTGTCTCTTATGGAGGTTTTATATGTGTTTTGGGGTTCTGTATTTGCTTTAGCAGTCACATGTATACATGTATCCACTGGTGCTGTTTGTCTTGGCTATTACTATCCTTGCTACGTAAGGTTAGGCAGGGGCACCAAATATGCCCAAAATTAGTGGTAACTTGAAATATGTAATGTCAGTGATTTATAATACCTTCTTACTATAATGATACACAGTTCTCCTGCGTGTTCGAGAAAAAAAAGTGATTTATAATACCTGTATTTAATATTTATTTATATATGTTTGCAGCTGGGCATGCGACAGAATCTTTCTCTGACTTTGTTGTTGGGCATGGAGAGTTGTGGTCTGCACAGATGCTGTCGTATGCAATAAAGAAGGTACACATGGGAAAAGCTAGACAACTTTATAGTCATCTGCAATTTGAACAACTTACTAAGGCTGCAGTGAGCTTATCCACTCCAATATCGTAGAATTGGCATGTCAGCAACATTTGTAACCATGTGCTGATATAGTTGGGTACTCTGATGATGCAAATTGATCATAACTGAATCTATTGACAGGAGCAGTGAATTCATCGCTCCTGCTTTCTCCAAGTGCCATAATTTAGAATTTTAAATATAGTTGGATAGGAATTTAATCCAAGTGCCATATAGTTGTGGATGTTGATGCATTTTGTTATAAACTTGGTCAAAGTTTGAGAAGTTTGACTTAGGACAAAACTAAAACACCTTATATTTTGGAATTGAAGGAGTATTTATAGTATATGCTACCGATTAGACATGTGTGTGTCTTTCAGAATCATTTACTACTATGAGTTGTACTTCCATTCCTTTGTTACAGTTACAGGATACCGGTATTTCGATCTGTTGGAGTGTGATTGTGTATTAGGCCCATGAGGCTAGGCCCATGTGGCCCATGTATGGTACCTATAGCTACCCTTCTAGGGTTGGCACAAGGAATGGATCAGACAATTCTAACATGGTAATCAGAGCCTAGTTTTTTTTTCTCCTCCCCTGTCCAGCCGCCGCCCCTCCTGGTGGTTGCTCCAGCCGCCGGCCAGGAGGCCATGGCCGGAGCTTCTCCTCCCCACCCCTCCTACTCCATGGCCATGGCTGGTGCTCCTCCTCCCCACCCCTCCTCCTCCATGGCTGGTGCTCCTCCTCCCCACCCCTCCTTCTCCTGCCCCCAGTCGGTGCTCAGATCCGCCCGCCTGGTGGCTGCCGCCGCCGGCCAGGAGGCCATGGCCGGAGCTTCTCCTCCCCACCCCTCCTACTCCATGGCTGGTGCTCCTCCTCCCCACCCCTCCTACTCCATGGCTGGTGCTCCTCCTCCCCACCCCTCCTTCTCCTGCCCCCAGTCGGTGCTCAGATCCGCCCGCCTGGTGGCTGCCGCCGCCGGCCAGGAGGCCATGGCCGGCGCCCCTCCTTCCCACCCCTCCCTCTACAACCCCTTCCCTTCCCTCTCCTCCTCCTCTTCTACATGGACGCAGGCGCTCCCTGCCCCTTCTCCTGCCGCATCCAGGGGCCTGCAAGCTCCCGCACCTGGCGGCCCTGTTCTGGGCGCCGCCGGGCACTCCTCCCCTCTTCCCCAGCCGCTGCAGCCGCTTCCCCTTGGCGCCATGCTGCCTGGGCCGCCCGCCCCTGGTGCGAGCCCTCTCCTGGACACCCAGCTGCGCCTCCTGGAGCCGCTCGCGGCCCTCCTCCCGGCGGCTCACCTCCCCACCGGCCTTCCCCACGCTGCTCCCGCCCCTGCTGCCCCTTCTGCTGCAGGGGGTGCTGCTGCTGCTGCCCTACCTGCGCAGCCCGCCGACGCCGTCTACCTTCTCGGCGCCGGACTGGATGCCGCCGGTCTCCTTCCTGCCGGCGTTCAGCCCCTTGTCCCGGGCGCCACTCCTCTGCCTGCTACGGCCGCCGACGCATCTACTGCGGCTGATTTTCAGGCTCCACCGCGTGCAGGTCCCGGCGTCCTTTGGCCGGATCTCGCCCATGCTGCTGCCCTGGTAGAGGGGGGACCTCCCACTCCGGTCCCTGCCCCGGCCCTCCCAGACATGGCTGGCTTAGCCTCGGGGGGTGCCCCTACCACCTGGCAAGCCATCGCCGGGGCTGCCGGTGCGGGGGGCCCAAGAGTCGCCAACCCTAGGGTTAACACTACACCTCCCTTGGCCTACTCCTTCGGCACCACCGCCAGCCCGGATTGGATCGCCGACTCGGGCGCCACTTTTCACACCACGCCCGATGCGAGTCTACTTTCCTCTCTTCGTCCTCCTCACCCTTCCTGTCCCTCTTCCATCATGGTCGCCAATGGCACCTGCATTCCTGTCTCCTCCGTGGGCACTGCCAGTTCCCACGGCTCCTTTCATATTTCTGATGTTCTTGTGGCTCCCGGGATGGTTCACAACCTTCTCTCTATTCGTCGTTTCACCACTGATAACTCTTGTTCGGTTGAGTTTGACCCCTCTGGCCTCACCGTGCGGGATTTGGCCTCCCGGGCTCCTCTGCTCCGGTGTAACAGCACTGGACCTCTCTACACCCTTCAGTTTCCGGCTTCTGCTTCACCTTCTTCGCCTTCCTCCGCCGCTTTCGCCGCCACTCCTTCCTCCACCACTTGGCACCGTCGCCTCGGCCATCCTGGCCGGGATGCCCTGATGCAGCTCCGTCGTAGTTCTGACATTCGTTGCTCTCAGGCTCACGATGATCACTTGTGTCATGCGTGCCAGCTGGGCCGTCACGTTCGCCTTCCCTTTCAGTCCTCATCCTCACATGCCTCTCGTGCATTTGATCTTATTCACTGCGACTTGTGGACTTCTCCTGTACTTAGCATGTCTGGCTATAAGTACTACTTGGTGGTTGTCGATGATTTCTCCCATTATTCCTGGACTTTTCCTCTGCGTGCTAAGTCCGAGGCTTTCCCCACTCTTAGCAACTTCTTTGCTTGGGTATCCACTCAGTTCGGCCTCACCATCAAGGCTGTCCAGTGCGACAATGGCCGTGAGTTCGATAACTCAACCTCCCGTGCCTTCTTCCTTTCTTCCGGTGTCCACCTGCGCATGTCTTGTCCGTATACCTCCTCTCAAAACGGCAAGGCAGAGCGTATGATCCGCACCACCAACGACATCATGCGCACCCTTCTGCTCCAGGCATCTCTACCCGCTCGCTTCTGGGCTGAGTGTCTGCACACCTCCACCTATCTCCTTAACCGCCTTCCTTCGACTGCATGCCCAGCTCCCACGCCTCACCACGCTCTTTTCGGTACCCCTCCTCGGTACGACCACCTTCGAGTCTTCGGGTGTGCATGTTACCCTAACACCGCCGCCACCGCTCCTCATAAGCTGGCTCCCCGGTCGACCCTCTGTGTCTTTCTCGGATACTCTCCGGATCACAAGGGTTACCGATGCTTTGACCTTACCTCTCGCAGTGTCCTCATCTCTCGCCATGTCGTGTTTGATGAGTCGGCGTTCCCTTACTCCACCACCTCTCCACCCACACCTCCCGCTGACCCTGCGGAGGCTTCCTTCTTTCCCACTGACCCGGCGATTCCGCCACCCTTCTCCCCCTACCTTGCAGGTACTGCTCCGGCGCGCTCTACTGGTGGTCCCGCGTCGCCCCAGGACCTTCCAGTGCCTGACACGGTCGAGGCAGCCCCGGAGCTTCCACCCTCGCTCCCTGTGGCTTCGCTGCCTCCCGTTGTGCCGGATGCTGCCGTACCGATCGCGGGACCGCGCACACCGACGCCACCTCCTCCCGGGCGCTTCGGACTCGTCTACCAGCGCCGACGGGAGCCGCGTCCGCCCTCACCTCCTCCCGGACGTTTCGGGATCGTCTACGAGCGCCGGCGCGAGCTGGCTCCGCCGCTCTCGTCCCCAGCGCCGTCGTCACCGGTGCTTGCTCCGCCGGCATCACCACGCTCTCGCGTCGACCCGCCGGTGTACCACCCACCTCTTCTTCACCGGGACCCTCGTCACACTCACCCGATGGTGACGAGGCAGGCCTCTCGCCCGCAGGCCCTCACCGCCGCCGCCTGCGAGCCGGAGATCTCTCCGGTACCCTCTTCCGTTCGCGCGGCCTTGGCGGATCCTCACTGGCGCCGCGCGATGGACGAGGAGTACGCGGCCCTCCTCGCCAACCAGACGTGGGACCTCGTGCCTCGTCCGCCGGGTTCCAACATTGTCACCGGCAAGTGGATCTGGACGCACAAGAGGCGGGCTGATGGTTCCTTGGAGCGCTACAAGGCTCGCTGGGTCCTCCGCGGCTTCACTCAGCGGCCTGGCATTGACTATGCTGAGACGTTCAGTCCCGTGGTGAAGCCAGCTACAGTCCGCACCGTCCTCTCCCTGGCTCTCGAGCGCTCCTGGCCTGTGCATCAGCTGGATGTCAAGAATGCATTCCTTCATGGCACTCTGACTGAGACGGTCTACTGCAGTCAGCCGGCGGGTTTTGTGGATGGTTCTCGTCCTGACTTCGTCTGCCGGCTCAACAAATCTCTCTACGGGCTCAAGCAGGCACCCCGGGCTTGGTACTCTCGCTTCGCTACCTTCCTGCAGACTCTTGGGTTCACGGAGGCCAAGTCTGACACCTCCCTGTTCATATACCACTATGGGGGTGAGACTGCTTACCTGCTCCTCTATGTGGATGACATTGTTCTCACTGCCTCCAGCGAATCTCTGCTCCACCGCATCATTGCCTCACTCCAGAAGGAATTTGCTATGAAGGATCTTGGGGTGCTCCACCACTTCCTCGGCGTCACTGTTGAGCCCCGACCTTCTGGCCTGTTCCTCCACCAGCGGCAGTTCACTTGTGACATTCTGGAGCGAGCCGGGATGACCGCCTGCCAGTCCTGCTCTACACCGGTGGACACCCAGGGCAAGCTGTCAGAGGCTGGGGGTCCGATGCTTGGGCCAGCAGAGTCCACCGCCTACCGGAGTCTTGCAGGCGCGCTTCAGTACCTCACTTTCACACGGCCGGACATCACTTATGCCGTCCAGCAGCTCTGCCTGTACATGCATGCTCCGCGGGAGCCTCACCTGGCTGCTATGAAGCGGCTTCTCCGGTACCTCCGTGGCACCCTTGGCTACGGGCTGCTCCTCGGCCGGTCTTCCACTGCCGAGCTGGTTGTCTACACCGACGCTGACTGGGCGGGATGCCCGGACACCCGCAGGTCCACCTTCGGCTACGCGGTCTTCCTCGGCGGCAACTTGGTCTCTTGGTCGTCCAAGCGCCAGCCGGTGGTTTCACGCTCCAGTGCCGAGGCGGAGTACCGTGCCGTGGCCAACGGCGTGGCAGAGGCCGCCTGGCTCCGCCAGCTCCTGGCTGAGCTTCACCGCCCACTCGCCAGGAGCACGCTCGTCTACTGCGACAACGTCAGCGCGGTCTACCTCTCCACCAACCCCGTGCAGCACCAGAGGACCAAGCATGTGGAGATCGATCTACACTTCGTCCGCGACCGGGTGGCCATCGGCGACGTCCGGGTTCTTCACGTCCCGACCACCTCCCAGTTTGCGGACATCTTCACCAAAGGCCTCCCTTCCTCGACCTTCTCCGAGTTTCGCTCCAGCCTCAACGTCTCTAGTGGCTAGTTGTGGCTGCGGGGGGGTCCTGTGTGTTGTGCTCCTACTTGTTTTCTTTCTTGTTCAGCCTTGAACTCCGCTGCGTCGGTAGTTCAGACTGCGGGGGGGTGTTGGAGTGTGATTGTATTAGGCCCATGAGGCTAGGCCCATGTAGCCCATGTATGGTACCTATAGCTACCCTTCTAGGGTTGGCACAAGGAATGGATCAGACAATTCTAACACGATCCAGTGTTTACCTTTCTTTACAAACTGACCTACACTGCAGTATTTAAACCATGCAGTCTGGGGCACCCTGCAGTTGGATGGATACAAGAGAAGTTCTAGTTGTAAAACCCAGTGGTTCTAATCAAGTAGACCCTGATTATTTGGAATCTGAGAAGCGACTTCAGAAATGGTTTTCTCGACAACCAGCTGAGATAATAGTTGCTACAGGGTTTATTGCAAGTACAGCTGAAAACATTCCTACAACTCTAAAAAGGGATGGAAGTGATTTCTCAGCAGCCATAATTGGTTCTCTTGTCAGGGCACGCCAGGTCACTATTTGGACTGATGTTGACGGGGTATTTAGCGCTGATCCTAGAAAAGGTTTGTCCTAAGAGAGTCATAATTTGCTTTTTGACTATTTCTGATCCATTTTAAACTTCTGATGTTGGCATTGGCATGATTTAGGGGATGCATATAGTGCAAATTCATGTTTGGGTGCTAACCCTTGCATCACCTATTGGATGAGATTTTGATAGATCAGATCAAAGAGTTGCAAGTGTCACATGGATTAGGGTGCCTACTCGCATTCCTTTAATTCTTGTTTATCCATATGTCAAACAGTTCATGTGAAGGGTTAAAAGCACAATAATACTGTTTTTTTTGCCATAATATGGTTGACATTGCTTAACTAAAATCCTGTGATAGTGTGATTTATGTACTTAACTAGAAACTTGCAACAGTAATTATTTGTTAATACTGCCACTCACGGTATTGAGTGTATTCTCTCAAGTACTTATCAAAGAACTGGATGTGCTGATAAAAGCCTCCAAGTACTTTGATCTCTTCATTTTGATGTTGGTGCAAATATATCTTCCAATGAAACATTTAAACTTCAACTATCCAGAAAATCATTATGACCACATTATGGATATTGGAAAGCAAACATGTTGGCTTTGTCTAGTTCTTTATTAAAACAGGGCAATGTCCTTCTCTTGTATCAATGAGTTAATTATATATCTGATTAATGCAGTTAGTGAGGCTTTGATCTTAAGCACTTTGTCTTACCAGGAGGCCTGGGAAATGGTATTTTCTCTATTCTTTGGACTGTTGTTCATATGCATGTCATTCATCATTTAACTACATTTGAGCAATGGTGCCCATGTTTTATGCAATTATGCTCTATGATCATTCTTTCTTTGCATTCCAAGCTATTATATCCCTACCACATTAACTCTCATTGATTTACTTATTGTATGCAGTCATATTTTGGGGCAAATGTTTTGCATCCGCGCACCATTATACCTGTGATGAAAGACAACATTCCCATTGTTATTAAGAACATGTTCAATCTCTCTGCCCCTGGAACCATGATTTGCAAGCAGCCTGCCAATGAAAATGGTGATTTAGACGCATGTGTCAAATCATTTGCTACTATCGATAATTTAGCACTTGTTAATGTTGAAGGGTAAGCTATCATAATTTCTTATTTTAAACCTCCAAGTTCTATACAACTGATTGTTTATGCTTTTAGCAATTAACCTTGTGAAACTGAACTTCCATGATCTTCTGTATTGTATGTAGCTTTCAATAGAAATTGGTCGCCATGCCCACTAGAGATATCTACGCTAGATGCTGCTTTTGGCTGATGTAGCAATGTTAACTAACTACACACAAGATGGCTTAACTATTGACTGTGTGACTCTTAAAAGGTATTTCTTGTATTACCTAATATTCTACAATTCTTCACTGCAGAACTGGAATGGCTGGTGTTCCAGGTACAGCAAGTGCTATATTTAGTGCTGTTAAAGATGTTGGAGCTAATGTTATCATGATATCTCAGGTAGATAATGTCCATTTATCTTTGCTATGTACATATGATTCATCTTGGTTCTTCCTCACTGCAAATATCATGCAGGCTAGCAGTGAACATTCAGTATGCTTTGCTGTTCCAGAAAAGGAAGTTGCTGCGGTTTCTGCTGCGTTACATGTTAGGTTTCGTGAGGCATTAGCAGCAGGGAGGTTATCTAAGGTAATTATCATCTTCTACAGCAATTATTTTAAATACTCGAATCAGCAAACATGACTTAAATGACCCTGTTTGACAAAGCCTGTTATTGTGCATAATCTGCAACTGGAAAAGCTGGTCAAACGCAGATCCTGCTTATTAATAAGCTGCTGCAGGATCCTGGTGTTCAGCACAGCTTCTGCTTAATTTGTGGAGAAACTGAGGAATAAGCTGTGCCAAACAAGGCCTTTGACATGATTCGAGTGAATCATGTTAGTTTTCAGAATGGAATAATGTTACTTCCAGTCTAAATGTATGAAGCTTGCTCATCTGGCGAAACATGACTAGGATTGACACATCTGTCCAAGCAGTAGCATCATCCCAAATGTTATATATATATGCAAGTGAACAATAAGATGCTAACTCGATATCACAGTCACAAGAAAGAATAAATTGAAGATAAATTTCATTCCATTCTTCGTCGTTACCATGACTTTAGATTAAAGACCACCTACAAAAACTTGGCAACAAAATGAAAGATAATAGAACACCTCTCAAATGTACTTTGTTCCTGCATTTTCCTTTCCCTGTTTGCAGTTTACAGTTTTGTGATTTATTAGCATGGGAAGTAGCTTAATGAGTTGCGATGTGAATGCATAGCAAAGTCTTTGTTGTATGAATTGGATCGCTTCTATTTTTTATGCAAACAATTCATTTCAGGTTGAAGTTATTAATGGCTGCAGCATTCTTGCTGCTGTTGGTCTGAGGATGGCTAGCACTCCTGGAGTCAGTGCAATACTTTTTGATGCGTTAGCAAAGGTATTTTGCATTCTTGTTTTGGTGAAATGGGAGTTCCATTGATGCTGGGTCTTATTAACCTATTATAACGGATTCAGGCAAACATTAATGTTCGAGCAATAGCTCAAGGTTGCAGTGAATACAATATTACTGTTGTATTGAAGCAAGAAGATTGTGTAAGGGCTCTGAGAGCTGCTCACTCAAGGTTCTTCCTCTCCAAAATCACACTTGCTGTTGGGATCATTGGGCCTGGTTTAATTGGTGGAACACTCCTTAACCAGCTGAAGGATCAGGTATCTTCAGCCTTGTAATTTCATAAACAGCATCCAGTCATTTCTTTGAAGGACTTTCAGAGTTCATTTAAACCAGAAATTTGCAGTTGTATTGATTTATATTTCCGCAGGCTGCTGTTCTCAAGGAAAATATGAACATTGATGTGCGTGTCATTGGAATAACTGGCTCAAGTACAATGCTTTTGAACGACATGTATGTAATTGAATCCTTGTTTCCTCTTCTGTGATTGTGCTGACTTCCTGCAAATAATTTTGTATTATCAGGCGCATTATAGGAAGGAAGGAATCAGCTTCTAATTTTGTTAAAAATTAAGAAATTTTGCATGTCATTCAAACAGCAGTGGATATTTAGTTATTTGTTTTACTGGTTTTTTTCCTGACCTAAAGCTTTACATTGCTCTTTTGGGGTTTGCTACTATAATTATGTTTTCCTTGATATTTTACAAACTTTCCTTTTCTGTTTTTCTGTAGGGGAATAGACTTAACGCAGTGGAAACAGCTTCTACAAAAGGAAGCAGAACCAGCTGATATTGATAATTTTGTTCATCATTTATCTGGTAATCATGTATTTCCGAACAAAGTTTTGGTGGACTGCACAGCGGATACAAGTGTGGCATCCCATTATTACGATTGGTTAAAGAAGGGTATTCATGTCATCACGCCTAATAAGAAAGCAAATTCTGGGCCACTTGATCGGGTAATTATTTGTCTGGTGAAACTTTTTATATTTTTTCTGTGTGAAATAGTTGTTTTTAGTGATCACTGACTGTATTTTAATTGACTGTCAGTTTGTGCCCATTAACTGCATCAATGGCTGCTCAACTGATCATGGCTATTCGAGGCATAAACCTCGTTATTTGTGAATCTTGGAAGACATTAAACTTCTGTGATTTGTGATCCTTAAGACATAATCACTTTAGCTGAGATCTATTTGCTTGTTACATAAAGATGTCAAATTGAAAGCACATTCCATACAGAATGCACATTTGCTGCTGCAGTGTTTATTGATTAATAAATGTTTCTTTTTTCTTGGATACAGTACCTGAAATTACGGACTCTGCAGCGTGCCTCTTACACTCATTACTTTTATGAAGCAACTGTTGGTGCTGGCCTCCCAATCATTAGCACCCTGCGAGGTCTTCTGGAGACGGGTGATAAGATACTGCGTATTGAGGGCATTTTCAGGTTTGTGTGTATGCTCCCGACCAGACTACTGGAAAATTTTACTGTGCCACTCTGCAACTTTGGTAAACCACAAACGAACCATAGTAAATGTTTGTATGGAATGCTTGAATAGAAAGTCCACGATCTTCTTCATTCAATAAATTCAGTATCATTCTATTGATGGCTGATACGAAGAGTTGTTTTTCAGCGGAACTTTGAGTTATATATTTAACAATTTCGAAGGAACAAAGACGTTTAGTGATGTTGTTGCTGAAGCAAAAGAGGCAGGATACACTGAACCTGATCCAAGAGATGATCTATCTGGAACTGATGTTGCCCGAAAGGTAGACCCTGTTTTCTCTCAAATGGTTATTGAATATCATACTTATTCTTTCTTACACCAGGCACTGTATTTCAATTTATCAGCACAGTAGATGGTTTTTTTATTTATTTTTCTTTTTTCTTTGAGATGGACAATTTCTGATTTCTGTACCTTACAGAACACATAAAACTAAAACGTTGAGGATATGACCAAAGATAATGGGGAAAGTGTATTTTGGACACTGAAGAGTATGGCTTTGCCTATAGGACACTATATTTGATTTCGCTGTAGGCCACCGCAAATTTGTAGTTTTTGTCTCCAGGACACTACAATACTAGATGAGGAAGAAAAGATCATTATGCCCTTATCTTCACACTTTTTGATTGACCACGTAACAAAATTCCTAGCCTTGACTATGTGTGTAAGGATTTCAAAAAACAGAAAACCAAACTTACATTTAATGTAGTTTTTTTTCTTCTTGTTCTTCATTAGTGACTCATACTTTTTCCCCCCTATTGGAGCAGGTCATTATCCTTGCAAGGGAATCTGGTTTGAGGCTTGAACTTTCCGATATTCCTGTGAAGAGCCTTGTGCCAGAAACACTTGCAGTAAGATTATTCTCCTCTTAGCAAATAATGCCTTGTATTTCACTCTTCCTAATTTGTTTTTATCATGCAGTCATGCTCGTCAGCAGATGAATTCATGCAAAAGCTACCATCCTTTGATGAGGACTGGGCCAGGCAACGCAGCGATGCTGAGGCTGCAGACGAAGTGAGTAGACCTCCTCTCTTTCCCATGTCGTGACTCTGATCAGATACATTTCTATTGGGACATGACAATTGGATTGTGCGATGCATGAGATCTAGCCTTTGCTTTGTTGGATCCATTCTCGGTGCATATTTCCAACATTACTTGAGCAGAGGTGATTCAGCTTCCCTTTTTCCTTCTGAAGGTCCTGCGTTATGTTGGAGTGGTGGACACGGTGAACAAGAGGGGACAGGTGGAACTACGTAGGTACAAGAGGGATCACCCGTTCGCGCAGCTCTCCGGCTCTGACAACATCATCGCCTTCACCACCTTGAGGTACAAGGAGCAGCCACTGATCGTGCGGGGTCCAGGCGCGGGCGCGGAGGTGACTGCAGGTGGCGTCTTCTGCGACATTCTGCGGCTGGCGTCTTACCTTGGCGCTCCTTCCTAGAGCTTCTAGCTACAGTTGTCAATTTCAAGAGGCAGACGGACACACTGTCCTTCATGATGCCTCCGTATTTGGGCTTATGGACTTGCTCATATGTTGTTTCTGAATAAGTGCCAGGAAATAAGGCCTCTCTATCTTATGCAAGGAGAGAGAGGTTCGGCTTTGGGATAGCCGACTAGGTGTTGTTTTTGCTACAGAATCCAGATTCCTGTGAATTGAAATGAATTATACCAATGGAACAAGGTCTACTGGAGGTGTGATGTGAGTATGCCAGGCTCAACAGTCACCAGGTAACGGAACCGCAATTAGAAACCCGACAGGCATACAAGGTGGAGCAACTACAGAACAAAGTTTTAAAAGGTTTCAGATGCAAAAATCACAAAATTGACGCACAATTCTTTAAAACAAGGTAGGAAGCCCGAACCTCATTTTTTTATTTTTCATAAACGATAAAGTCTCAGTTTTTTTTGGAAGCAAAGTGAAGCCGCAGGAATTTCTACAGGTGGCAAACGCACTGAGGGTAAACGCACAATTTTTCATAAACTATAGAAGTGGTTTAAAACAAGATAGGAAGCCCAAACCTCTTTAGTTTCGGATCTTTATCCATGTTGTGTTGAGGGTAAACCATTGCGGGTTTCTTTTCTACAGTGTCAGAGGCACATTTGGCACGAGTTCAAAACCAGGGTGGCCGGTGTCAAGGACTGAACTCCAAACATTGGCAACAGTCTCCCGTCACCAATTCTCTGTGCGGATAGGCGCATCGTCGCTGGTTGACAGTGGGCACCTAGGCCACCTGCAACTATATTACCATGAATCACAGGGCCCCAAAGCCAGGTTCAATGTATGCAGAACATGACAAGAAAAAAAAAACACTTCTATAGTAACAAAGACTTCTAAGATTTAAGAAGGCACGTAAGTCTAAGAGACCCCGATCAAACTGTTACGCCACTTAATCAATCATTGACAAAAGAAACATGATTCAAAGCAGTGAACCGTGAAGTAGTCACTATGACAAATTACCAGACCACAATAGTGCTTCACCCATCATATGCAGTTTACAAAGTAATGTAGCTTGGCAGTGCAAAACCAAGTAGTAACATTTGCTAGACTGACAAAATTTTCTGCTTAAGGCATGCATAGAGAAGCATCCGCTGCAGTCCACTGCTAAATGTCCTATGGTACGGCGAGAGTGCCGCATAGAGATTCTTCCAGAAGGAAGCAAAATATGAGCATGAGGCATCTGCGTATCAACAAAATTCCTGGAACTCTTGCAGACGTTGACATAGGGCACATGCAAAGGCCTGACATTTTTCTCTATTTCACTTTCATTAACTCGATTTCATATATGACTGAAGAATTTTCAGGTACTTCTCCCACTGATTTACCACCAGAGCTGCAGAATACAAAATCATTAGTAAGCAAAATAAATTAAGTGTTCATACAGAAATTCTCTAGAGGGATGTGTATATACAACAAAAAAGAACAAGATGTCAGAATGCGTACATCATTGAAGGTGGGACTGTAAGCTTTCTTTTCTCCCCAACACGCATACCTACAATAAATTATGAAATTATAATCTATAACCCTAACTCAAATGACCTTGAAAAAAAATCAAGCTCTGAGGTTGTTACCACGAATACCAACGTCCCATCCACGAATAACTTTTCCAGCACCTTAATCAGCACAAGGTACAGCATTAATATTTATATTAAGAAGTTCAAGATGTAGTATAAAAGTGAGCGTGTTTGCAAATATATTACCAAGCTTGAACTTGTAAGGCTTTTCACTAACATTAGACTGAACAATTTTCCCATTCTTCAACATGCCAACATATTTTATGTAGACCTACACAAAAAAAGCATAATAGCTGGCATCATTTCTTTTCCCCACAAGTCCTGTGAAATTGAAAACTTAGTGTATTGACCGTAAAGCCATGCATGATCAAGTAACTGCTAGCAATACATTGTCAGTAGAAATCTGTGTGAAACTGACGATAGAAAGGTCATCATAGAGGGAACTTTATCAAGCCCATTCATATGAAATTTGCAACTAAAAGCATATCCAACAGAACTCTCTGGAAACAACTAAAAGCGGCTACCTTGCAGCCATCAGAAGCCACTCTTGCATCAATGTTTCCTATTGATAGATCTTCTACCATCAACCCATCTTCCAATGTTCTTATATTGGACTGCTTCTCATCCTTTTCCCCTGATTGCTTTTTTGTCTTTTTCTTTGATTTCTTTTTTATTTCAGCACCTTGTTTTGAAACAGATGTTGCATTAGCATCTGTTGTATCCCTGATCATGAGATGTTATTAGCTATAGATCAGTGGGTCGTAGATATGAGAAACAAATAAAAGCCTAAGTAGGAACCAAAAGATATACATTGATAATGCAGGATCCTCAATGATGGCAGAATGTTTTCTTTTCTTGACATCAGTAATCTTTTTTTTGGTGACGTCATTTGCCTGTCCATTTCGAGGGTCAGTTTCCTCAGCAACCTTAGCATTGTCTTTCTTGCCCAATGCAACAGATATAGATACATTATCATCTTCATCACTGCCGCTATCAAACATTGAAGGAGCACTGCGCTTGTCAACAGGCTTCGTGACTGGAGTGTCATCATCACCACTATCAAATATTTTAGCACTGCGCTTGACAACAGGCTTCGTGACTGGAGTATCATCATCATTGTCATCAGTGCTATCTACTTGGTGCTTCTTCAAGCGCCGCCGTCTTTCAGCCTTTCGAGTCGGTTTTTCAACAGCTAATTACAAAAAATTGGAAATTTGTTAGAAAACATGAAAATGGAACTGTGAGCAGATATCTGTACATGAAACGTATAGAAATGTGCAATGGTTTTATGTGAATAAACGTGCAAGCAGGGCAAAACTAGGCATAAGCTATCCTTGTGCACGGATCTAGTAAATATCTAAAAACATTTTGTATTATATGGTTGAAATGAGTTAGTTGATATTGAATTTTTTTTTCTTCTCCCTGGTGCATGTGCACCACCATAGGACACTATAGTATCACCCCTTTAAGAAAGCTGTCTAGACAAATAAGAACACATAAAAGAAGAAACTAAGTATAATGGTAACAGTAAGAACATAACAACAAAGGCAATGTTAAATTCACATCAAGGGCTCAAGGCCAGAAGCTAAGTGATAGTCTACCAACACTACAATATTCTGGTTCAGTGTGGGTACAATGTGGTTTGAAGATATGCAGGATCAGGTCCAGACAAATATCAAATAGTAAAACCTCATGGGTCAATCTTTTACCTTTTTGTTTGCGGCGGCGTCGAAGGGTGCACTCATCATCACTATCATCTATAGAATCAGACCCATACTTCTCAGGAACTTCACGATCATCAATAAAGTCAGATTCATAGCTGTCCTCGCTGGCATCATGCTCCTCAACAGTGTCGGAGTGCCCAATATCTTCCCCATAAGATTCTCTAATTACATGTTAAGAAGACTTCACGGTCTGAGAGTTACATAATTGAAACAAAGACATGACACTATCAAGAAGGATACGATTCATCATCTCCCACATTAGACCTGCTGCTTGCACGGACATAGTATCCAGAGAGATGAATCGAACTTTGACCAATTACTGAGAAGACAACATCATCGACCTCCTCAAACTCAATCTCTAGATGGCATGTCTCAGCCAATTTAGGATTTAGACTACAAAGTTTTATGGGAATCTTGTTGCCAACATTGCATTGTAGCACCGTCCTTGCAGCAGCATCACAATTACCCAGTGTAGCCTGTAAAAATTAAAAGATTTAGTTACAGAACATATTCAATACTGTTAAAAAAAGGGTGGTGCTTAGAATTAAACTTTTGATCCCTCCCAAGTACACCAATTCCAGCAGCAAGATAGAAATAGTTAATTGCAGTATCATGTACTAACCAAATGAAAAGGAACTAACAAGGCATTCAGCTCCGTTTAATGCAGTGTAAATCTAAATTTTATGTTGCTCTTAATGTTTAGTTCGAACAAGCTTCGTTTAATGCAGTGTAAACGTAATTTTTTTATTGATCTTAATCTAGTGAGGTCAAGTCGTCAAGATGACATCATGTAACCAAATAGCCTCACTGGAAAACATTTCTGCATCAGAAGACAATCAAAAGCAACTACACTCACTGAATATACCATCCTGATTTCAAGACCTTCTCTGTTATGAAACATGATAGATAGAAATCAAAGAGAACATATACCCATGTCAAAAAAACCAAAGTATCTCAGGTGACAGGTTAACAGATGGGGCATAGGAGTACGAAATGACACAGGGCAAAAGGCACACATTAATTGGATACAGGGGCAGTGCTTCAGTGAGGTCAACATGGGCCACGGCCCCCTCAGTTCTTGCAAACTCCACTAAATGTACACACTATCAACTAGCTAACCTTTGGAAATACTCAATCTATCAATTGTAGTTCATTGTTGAACCTCTGCTGGATTTACATGCAAGCTCCGCCACTGATTGAACAAATGACAAATTTGAAGGGGAAAAAACCCAACCTGGCAAATGCGGAGGCGACCATGGTCAGCCTGGTGGGTGTGGGTGTAGGGCTTCCCCGGCCTCACTTCCACCCCTACATCCATCAATCGGACAATTCATCACGTGCCAAGCAGATAACAGATGAAACAAAGTAAACCTGGCAAACAAGGCAGCACGCTCACCCCAGAACGCCATGGCGGGGATGGATTGGGGGATTCGGCGGGAGCCGCAACTCCAACGAATGCAACTAGCAACACCTGCAGCCAATCCACGGAAAGGATATGTTAGGCTGGACAAGCACAATCGTATCAAGCGCAATCATCCGGAACGAGAGGCGGCGGAGACGGCGCTCAGGGCGAGTGTGGGGTTTGGGAGTCGGCGGCGAGGGACAAGGGTTGGGTAGGCGACGGCGGCTGGCGGGAATAGATTACCTTGACGTGGGTCGTAGCCCGGATGAGTCACAGCGGAGATGGTTCGCAGCGCCGCCGCCGCCGCCACCTGCTTCGGCGCGGCGCCGCGGGCAGCAGGGAAGGTGATGGGAGGAGGGTTCGGCGGGACGGAAAGGAGGGGAGAAGAGGGGTTTATTGATGATGGCATTTGTGGGCTCCAAGGGCCTTTCCGCTTCTAGGTTTTCCGAGGGCAATAATAGTCGTTTCGTGGGCCGCCCGCTTGTTTTTGTTTTGTTATTCATCATGGGCCTCACAATCGGCAAAACCGGACTAAGGGCTGTTGAGGACCGCTCCACTCCCGTCTTTGCAGCTCGATTCCACCAACTCCATCATAGAGCAACTTCATCGTAGAGCAGCTTTATCGTAGAGTTCATAGAGCAGGTGGTACTATTTGGCACATAGTCTATCTCTAGCTACGGAAATCAGTTGTTTCCTACAAAAATGGTCTATTATACCCTTGATTTACATTTGTTTATTCAACTCCGTACATGTGTAGTGTTTACTATTGTTCATTTAAGGGGTTTTCCCTTTTATTTTCTTGTTGGGAATAAAGAATTGAATAATTAAAAAAAGATAAGAATATTGACCGTTAGCCACTCAAGGCCCAAAGCCGAGCAGCCCAGCCAACCAATTCCCTTTGCTAGAGCATGCATGGGAGAGAGCGGAGCCATGAGTGCGCATGACGGAAGAGAGTCCGAGTGCACCGGTGATTAGTAGGTGGTAAGGTGGGTAATTACACATCAACTTTTGTGGGAGTACAAAACTCAAAAAACGAGTACCTCTTTAGATGTTTCAGAAAAAACGTGGAGTTGGTCCTCAGCTCCACCTTTTTCTTGGAACAGAGTTTGTGGAGTTGAAGATGTTTGGCAACGCAGAGCTAGAGCGGAGCTGCAAAAACGAGAGCAGAGCAGCCCCAAACACCCCATAAAATTATATTTAATCGAAAGCTAGACCAAATCATATTAGGGCTTCATTTGGCATTGAGGTGGCCTTTAAAAAATACAGTAATGCTGGGTATATGGCGTCTGTTCGCCCGAATGGTGCTGATGGTGGGGTGCGACGCAGTACTCATCTACTCGCCCCCAACTGTTTAAAAAAGGAAAAAAACTAACCTCACCGCAGTGCCGCGACAGCTCTCCGCAACCATGCTCTGTCGTGCTGCCTCGGCGACGACGCTCTCCACCGCACTTCCCTCTCCACCGCACCTCCCTCTTCATCGCACCTCCGCGCTCCGTCGGCCAGCATCTCCTCCGCGCCAGAGCACGACAACTCGTCTTCCTCCCTCTCCACCGTGCCTCCCGCCTGCCACGGGCTTTTCCAGTGCACGGACCTGCCGCGCCTTTCTCTACTAGAGCAACGAGTTCTGCGCCACCAGTGAGCTCTACACCGATGAACTCCACACGCTGACGAGCCTTCATTTCTACGTAGTAAAGAGATGTTGCGTTGAAAGCGCATGTTGTAAACGTATGTTTCAAGTATTTTAGATGTTTCAGAGGTATGTTATAAATCTTGCATATGAGGATGTTGCAAAAGTAGATCGGGATGTTGCATATGTTGCAAGTGTTTCAGAAGCATGTTGTAACCGTTTGTTCAAAGTGTTTAATCTGTTTCAGACATATATTATGTTTTGATCTGGATGTTGCATATGTTTCACACATATGTTGCAAGAGTATGTTCTAACTGTTTCAGCTTTTTTCACTCTTATGTTGCAGTAAGTATTTTCATGTTATAAGTGTTTTATCTGGATGTTGCATATGTTTCACACACATGTTGCAGGTTTATGTTCCAAATGTTTCATCAGCGACTCATGTTGCATTCAAGTGTTTCGTATTGCAAGTGTTTTGCGTTTCAGAGGTATATATGTTCAGAGAGTCATGGGGGCACGGCCCCGGCGCGGTGGAAGGGGCGCGGCGAGCCGGGGACCAGCAGATGGGGTGCACGATGCGCCTAGGTCCTGTAGACGGGGCGTGCTTGTCCTCATCCGGGCTCCCGAGTTCTGCCCACGCGGAGAGAGGATGGGGTCAGGGGGAAGGAGTGGCGAGCACAGCTAGGGTGCACGTGCGGGGCTGGGAAAGGCAGACAGAAGCGGGGTATGCGCGTGGGGGCGGGGCAAGGCAGATGGGGGATGGACGTGCGCATGCAGTAGCGATATGGCGTAACGGCAGGCGTGGGCGGGCTGCAGCAGCATGCATGCGGCATCCGGACATCTGGGCACCGGTAAGCCCCTTAGAATAGTTTATGTAGTCGTGCTGCATCTCCAATAGTTGAAAAAATAGTAAATAATCAATGAGTTTCTCAAGTCGTTAAAAAATATGGAGTATATTTGTTGTTTTTTCAACCATTTTAATTATCTCTCTTTAAAAAATCTAGAAGACAATTTTACATAAGAAATTCTAAACCATTTTCAAATCACTCTAACCACTTTTATTGTTTACTTTTCTCTTGTACATTTAGAAACCTCATTTCTCCTTATTCTTTCTCATGTCTTTTCACCTCTAGATTAGCTAAATGGAGATGCTTTTTAAATCTTGACAAAATAAAAACTAGAAGTTTGTTCTGGAAACTCTTAGAGATGCCCTTACTAATTTAGATTACAACTGTTAGTTCTAAACGTTCATTTTGAACATGGGACATAAAAACTTCAATTGAAATTAGCAAATACTCTTACCTAACTCTATCATCTGAACTCAGACAAAGGCATATGATTAGTTGAACAGAAAGCATTTGACAAGCTCTGCGTATCTGTGCTCTACGATTGTCCATGTGAGCAACGGGTCCAAAAGTAAACTTTTAGCCCCACATTAATTTCTTGGTCAACCACTAAAGACTTAAACCATCTTTATTCTTTGTATATCCTGGATATTGCAGTGGTGGAACAACTTGACGCGGGTGCTTGAATTTTTTCTGGATTTGTTCCAGGATTTAACAATGTTATTCTTCAGTGGTAGGAGACATGCTAGGTGATAATAAGGCAGTTGGTGACTTCGCTAATCTCGAGTTCTGCTGGTTGTCCTGCCAATTCTTTAGGAGGTACTCATAGGGTAGGAAGTGTAATCAGAATGATTCCCTGTCTTGTTTTGCTGGTGAACTCTCTTTTATTTGACTCTTTTAACCTTTTCCTACACAGTGTCCCTTTCATGAAACGGCAAAACATTTGATCGACACCTTCACGATCATTTCACTCTTCTGGACTGGGCCTTTTCAGTCCCTTTCTTTTTTCCTTACTGAAGAACAACATGTTTTGGGCCTCACACCAAGCATGCCCTATATGCAACAGTTGTGTGTACCCCTTGTTCTCTCGGGGACAACTGATATGCGGCAGTTGTGTGCGTGCAAATTATTATAGAAAACACTAGCCATTATAGGTCATGTCAGGCTAAATTTCAGCATTACATGAAAAAAAAACAATTTTGAACTGAGTTTAGCTCAGCTAGTTAGGTGGAACTTAATTGCCCACGTGTTCAAGCACTTAAATTGATACAGATACTTATATTTTTCTGAATTTCTTTTTGAATTCAACAACACTATTGTGATTGTGAGTTCAAATGGTGGCCATATATGGTAACACGGTTGCAATCTTATTTTTAAAGAGAAATTTAAAAAACTAAGAATATAATTGCCCAGCAGAACTACGTACACCGCTTATCATGTGCTTTTGTAGTTTTTCCTGAGACCTTGTCGTCATGCATCGATCCAAATATTGAAGCGAAGGAGCGATCTGTCTCATCGATATGTATATAGCAAGCATCATGCCTAGAAACTACTACTACTCCACAGGTACTGCTGCTACTAGCTCGTTCCTACTGCATTTATACATTGCCATATGTCACCTCCTCACCTTGTCTATACCACACGCACTATCATGTGAAAGAAATAACAAACAAACAACCCAACACACCAAGTTTTTGGGGCCTCCGCATAAAACAAGCCCAACATCTCAATCAACAAAGTCAACAGAAGCAACCGGAGATCTAAGGATGCTTGAATTCCGTGATGCATTATATGCATGTGACATATATCTATCTCTCTCTCTTTTTCTCCTTGAGATGCTATGCTTATAATATTCCTGTACATGTGTATAGGACTAATTTGTACCATGAGTGATGTGATATCTACAAACACTTTATATATGTTGTTCTGCAATCTAGTGTGTGAGGTTATATATATACTAGTAATGAACAATAAGGCATAAGCATTTGTTTGACCTACATGGTGCGTACAAAGTACAAGGACAAATTAACAGTCTTGATAGACAGTGACAATTACCTGTATTTATTTCAAGTCGTTTTCAAGAAAAGGAGAAACATGTATTTATGTACGATTGATAACTTTATTTCTTAGGTTCTAGTGCCGGCCATCGGCGTGCTGGTTGACAATACGGGACGGCTGATAATTTTTTCCCCAGCAATTTCACCATCACACGTACGGCTTCTCTTGATTGGATGGTAATAGTTAATAGGATCCACAAACACTTTCAGGTATCAAACATATAATACTGAGTGCCTTATAATCATCTTCTTACATATTTCTTGCCAAAAAATATATTAATTTTGTTTGTATGACACCAAGTAGAGCCATGTGTAGAGGAGAAGGAGATGAGGCGGGTGCATGGCCCGCTAACCATGGTCTCATGTTCAGTAGACTAGTTGTTAGTACTCAGTAGCAGCTAGGAGTAGTATTACTAGTACGTGGTTGATGATGGTTGGTGGCCAAACTTCAGAAATCTTGGACAAATTACATGCAGGGGAATGCATGACGGTATCCAGCTCCAGCCTCATATGTTGCTGTCTCCATGACAAACACTGGACACATCACTCAAAGGGAGATGCGTGAGTAGTTAGGAGCTAGCTATAGTAGTGCTACTACCTTCTAGAATGTACATGGTGCCAAAAATAAAGAAAAAAACCAACACTAAATGAAAACAACTAAACTTTAACGCAAGCCATTAATCAATGTATTATATCTCTTCCTCTAGGGTATCTAGATGGTAATGAGGTGTGGTTATCTTGTTCATGGACCGTCGGATCAACAACTCTGCTTGTTCCTCTATTTGCATGGTCCTCTGCTACTAAGTGTTTTATTTTTGTCATAGGTACCTCATTTTGTAAGTACCCAGAAGTAGTTGTGGCGGATTGGTGAGAGAGCACATATTCACCCTGTTTGGCTGCTTTTATCAGCACGGCTTATTAGCCGTAGTACAGTGTTTTTCTCTCACAACAAAACAGCCACAGCCGGCTTATAAGCCGCAGAAGCAGCCTGCCGAACAGGGTGATTGTTTGTCTTTTATCCGCTGCAGTGCAGCGAGCACATTGCTTGTCTGAACTTGGAGAGACCATTACCCTAAACAAGCCAAGCTCCTTGTCATTTGCTCATAGATGCAGTGAACAGCTCATCCATTCAAGAGTAGATATTTAACTAAACTATTTTGACTTCAGGTATGGAAGGTTTAGCGGAGCACATTTGTTTTCTTGTTGGCTTGCCATTGAGATGTACTACTGTCACCTTTATGGCTTGCTGCATTGAAAATATATCTTGTAGCCATTATCCTTCTATGAAAAATTTGTTAATCAAGTTGCTTGAAGTGCTGTTGTGTTGTCCTTTATCAATTTGATGTAGCTAGCTAGTATTAAGGAATTATTGTGCATATATATTCTTATTATGATAGCTCACATACGATGGAAAAATAAATTCTTATAATGATACTCTCATATCTATATATATACTTACCTGCAAACACTAGATGTATAGACATATACACCTAGCTTTATCCGATTGGAATCCAGAGTTGAGAGTCTCAAGTTATATAAACATAAATTAATTAGCTAGGGGACAGTGAGCAACGTGTTGCATGCTGACATACAGCCAAGTAAGGCCCTGTTTGGTTCATGAATGTTAAAGTTTAACTCCCATCACATCAATGTTGCGGCAAATGTATGGAATACTAAATATAAACTAATTACATGCATGTCGGCACAGATTATGAGTAATTTACGAGACGAATCTATTAAGCCTAATTAGTCCAAAATTAGAAACTTTTTGTCAAATAAGACGAAAGTGCTACAGTGTTTGTTAAACTTTAACACCTCTAACCAAACAGGCCCTAAGATTTGAAATAGTACCTACGGTGAAATTTTAAATTTACAGAATGTCTTAGTTTGCACATTAATTGTGATGGAGTAGATAAGAGGGAAAGGTCCAAAGCTACTGCCATTTTCCCCATCCCCTATAACTAGTAGGCTACGTGTGCTTCTAGACAATAATGTAAGTAATTAAAATATTTTTGAGTGTTAGTCTTAGATCCTTGTTTCAAGACATACACAACTTACAAGGTCATCATCTTGGATGTATGCACCTATTGTATTGGAAGAAAGAGGAGAAAGGGGGAGTCCTTGCTTTGTTTCATGCCCAAGGAGCCATCTCTGGCTGCTTGCACAGGGCTCAACCATATGGGAGCCCTAAATTCATGTATTTTGATGGATCTGTCACCTGGAGCCTCAACATTTCAGCCAGCCTCAGTATACAAACAAACGCATACGTCCCAATACAAGCCAAACAGAACGTGTCCAATGGGGAAAAGGGCCGTTTGGGAGGTTCCCCTGACCCCTTCCCTCAAATCCTAATAACAATGGTTATTTGTCCATAAATTGTTTCTGTATAATGTATAGGCATGATGTGGTTACTGAATAAATTGTGCTGAGTCTTGAAACAAACATGAAAGAGTTAAGTAATTTTAAATTCCATTGACTTAAATTAACTTGTTTCATACTGCTTACAATGAGATACTATACAGTGAATTTTTACAGCACTAGGAGTAGTACCGTCTAAGTTTCCCACAATATCTTTGAGTTTGAGTCAATATGCATAAAGATCCTTATTTAAAATCTTCAGATGCACTCATCCCTACTAATAAGAGAAATAAAAAGGAGTGAAAATCTTGTCTGAAGTGTCCTCAGAATGGGGAAAAGGTGATGATGGATTGCATTGGAAAAGCAATCCCTGTGCAAGCTTGCACACCAATTGCAATAAACAAAGAGGCACAACCAAATGCTTCCACATAACCAAAACATTAAGAAAATGCTTGCAGATATCAAGGCTTCAATCCCCCTTCTTCCCAGGGTGTTGTCTACTCTGTGGCAGCAACTCCATGGATGAAGGTACCATGGTGCTGTTTATAAATGCTGCTAGTACCTGACTATGTAGTGTTTAGGAAAATGGGATTAGAAACAGGTGAGACTAGCAAGTTGCAGTCTTCCTCCTATTGCAGCCACTTGCTATTTCCCTTCCTTGCATTGTCTGCCGGCCAAGGCACGGCCAGCGCTAGATCGAACTAACAACATGGTGGGTGGTATAGACTATAGACATATATACCGCAAATTAAACCTCCTGGATCACTATTTTATTGAAGGATTTATATATTCAGAAAAATTATATTAGGTTTGAAGAAAATACTCCTAGTTTGTTGTTAGCATATATAGAGGCAGATGCCTACCCTAACTGTGAAATTAAGCATTCCCATATCAGTTAAGAAAAGCATTGGAGTGGTTATTAACAGTATGAAAACTTTATTATATATAGGAAGAAATTAATAAAAGTTGTTGTCTTTTGATCATGGACACTAGCTAGAAATGGTGTGGGCGGCCGGCATCCCACAATGAGGTCAAATGAATTCAACAATTTGGTTGGAGTAATGAAATGGGCCGGCTATTAATTAATTATCTGGCGTCAAAAGGTTCCTAAAATTTATGTTTGTGCGAGTGAGAAAGCAAAAAGTCAAAACATTGAGCACACATGCATGTATTTCAGATGGGGTATACAGTATATATATGAGTCCGTGGCTGGGACGCAACTCCAACGCATCGGTGTGTAGCTTGACGTTGAAGAATGGGAGTACGTACGTGTGATAATGTTAGTTAATAATTATATAAAATTTGGCCACCAAACATATATACCCGAACCGACTGAGTCACCCGTCCATAAACAAAGATTTGACGGTGCAACATGCTGTACCAAGCTACTATCATGCATCTCTCCTCTTCCTTTCTTTTTTTTAATTCCCGACTTAGCTTGTGTGCGTGCATCTTGATGGAGAAGCAAGAAGAACCAACCGCAGAGAGAGCGTAATGTATTTCATCCTCCAGGAGCCATGATGCATGTTGAGACTGAGACCATGAAGTCTAGCTTCGCAATTAATCTTAGCTGCCTGAATAAGCTAGGTACAGCATGCATGCTTCCATAATTTACAAATTAAACCCATTCATATCATGGTATATGTACTACTACGTACACATGCGAAACAACAACTTGAAAGATCCTAAACAAAAGAAGTTCAAATTTATATTATTTTTCATAAAAAAAACAGAAGAGACGTGCATGCAGCTGCAGATGGGCGCTAGTTAGCTGGTCACCGAAGCCCGAAGATGGGCGCTAGCTATAGATGAATTAGCGGGCGCTGTCGCGTGACGACTGACGCGCTCGAATGCCGGCGTTTGTCGCCGCCCATCACGCACGCACCACCACCCGACGATAGCGACGGCGACCTCCATCCTCCGGAACCGGACGAGGGACGACACGCGCGCCCGCCCGCTCCGTCGCCTCTTTCTGCTCTACCACCGCCATCTGTACTTCTCTAGTGTGTAGACGACCGGCACAGCACGGCCGGCAGCTTCAGCAACCGACGGGATCGGAGCATGCACGATGTGCATGTGCACCTCCGGTTCCGCTCCGCCAGCTTACAACTATTTTGGGACGAGCAGCATATATCATTTTTCATTTTGGATCGACGTTGACACGACGCCAAGTCGCCAACTGCCGCGGCCGGCCGGCGTACGTGCACATCCACCTTTGACTACACATATATACGAAAACTAGCTATGCCGGTTATTGAGTATATATATCGATCGTCAGCCACATTAGTGCAAACATTAAACACACATAGCTTGGTTTTATGAATTTGATTTATGGCTCCCTCTCTCTCACTCTCGGTGACGTGATAAATCAATTTGTGATGTGTTAAATCCCCCCTCTTTTTTATGATGAACTGATCTATGATGTGTCTAATCTTTTCCCTCTCTCTGTCCTAGGTTCGCGTCGCCGGTTCGCCAACCATGAGCTTGCCTCACCGGCTGCTAGGCAAGTGGTGGACTGCGGCTTGGCTGCTGCTCGCCCCTCTCTCTCATTTTCATTTTTTAGATAAGAGGGTCATCGCTGCCCTAGTTGTAGCACCGATGGAAGCCTATGTCTATTACTGCCGATAACGTATTGTCGGTTCAAATTCTTATGGACTTTTTGGACCGGTAGTAATTGACGATTCTGTACAAGTGGCAGTGGGTTAACATTGATGTTAATCACCCTGTTCGGCAGGCTGTTTCTGCGGCTTATAAGCCGGCTGTGGCTGTTTTGCTGTGAGAGAAAAACACTGTTCCACGGCTGATAAGCCGTGCTGATAAGCTCAGCCGAACAGGGTGAATATTTATGTATGCGCTACCATTTTTTCTGTCTCCATCTTATTAGGCCTTATTTAGTTCGCGAATTTTTTTGAAAAATGGTACTATAGCACTTTCGTTGTTATTTGGCAATTAATGTCCAATCATGGTCTAATTAGGCTCAAAAGATTTATTTCGTGAATTTTGTCTAAACTGTGTAATTAGTTTTATTTTTTATCTATATTTAATGTTTCATACATGCGTCCAAAAATTCGATGTGACAGGAAATCTTGAAAAATTTTACAAAATTTTGAAAACTAAACAGACCCTTAGTCCAGTTGGTGCATGACCCTGAGCCAGGAGAAAACTTAACGGAGCACCCGCTGAATTCTTCAGCGGACGCGGAGGTACCAGCCTCTTGGCTAAATTGAAGTACAGATAGATGCTTGCATGAAAGCAAATACAGCTAAGTAGCTAACCAAATAATAAGTACTAGATTATGAAGGGAGACACCCGTGCGTGCGTGAAGGGCCGGATCCGAGAGAGTAGGTAAGCCTGCAAGCATGATTAGCGTTGCTTTGCTGGTGTCATTATGCGTGTCTTAGATGTGGCAAGTAGACACTTGTTTTTTTTAACAGAAATCGCTAATCGATCAGTCCATGAAAAGGAGTGATGAGACGGTCGATCCATCGCCTCATCGTTTGCTTGCAAGTCGTTCCAACGTACGTACCCAACTTGCACGCTTGCTGCTAACATTAAGATATATGTAAAGAAGATAAAGGGACGAATGGCTTGTCATCTCAATGCAGAAAACAAATTAAGGACTTGGAGGAAGGAAAAAAAAAACAATAAACTTGCTAGCTTGGATCGATGATGCATGCATCCATCAACAGCTAATATATATACTAATCTTGTTTGTCGGGTGACGATACTTGATAATGAGGCATGCGCTGGAAGACGTTGGGAGATCCATTTTGGTTCTGGAGATATCTCTCTTCGATGGACATCTGGATATCGTGAGATCTGTGAACCAATATGATGCATTCTTGTTCTTTGTCAGGGATTTAGGAATCATTTCGTTAACCGTGCGTGGAGGCATGCACAAATAAATGCATCTATGACATGTGGGTACCGTGTGCAAGAATGGATATCTATACATAACTCTTAAAGTCGAGGCTGCCGACCGGATCCGTCACAGACACATGTTACTGTTCCCACAATAATATCTTGGAAAAGTAAACCCATTAATACAATACCGGGTCTTATAAACAGTACAAACCCGCTAATAAACAGTAAAATCCGTTATGAACCGAATAAACCCGTTAAGAAACAGTAAACCCATTATAAAACAGTAACACCGTTAAAAGCAAACAGTACTGCCCGCGCTTTGCGCGGGCTCTCCTGCTAGTAAGGAATGAGTTTTAAGTAATATGTTCTACTTAGCACAATACTCTATATAGTGAAATTGCGTTTGAGAAATCTTCTTTGTTATAGAGAAGAAGGGACAGGAAGATCCGGACGGCATCGCTCACGAGTTGACCCCACAGCGAGTGAGGGCACGGAACATCCGAGTCGTTGAAACTTGGACGTTGGTGAGAAAGCGAGAGGGCTGCCATTCTACGTACGTTCGCGGAGGTGCCACACGTACGTGGGAGAGCCGTGTGCCTGGCCCTGACACACCAACTGCAATTTGTTGGCTAGCCTCGTCTTTCACTGAGCAGCGGGACCCAGAACTGAACCCCATTCCGTTGAGGATCTCTGGTTGTTCCGCGTGGGCCCCGCGGAAGGTCCTTCCGTCCGTCCAGAGTTCCAGACACGCACCCGTGCGGGCGTGCGGGTCCCGCTCTGCCCATTGCGGGCGTGATGCTGGCTTATCTTTAATTTTTGTCATTTACGTTTAAATTAAATGTCTAGACTGCCCTCTAACCAACGACTCAAATCAAATAGATGAAGTTTAGGAAATTACACCAACGACTCAAGTAGATGAAGTTTAGGAAATTGCTTCTATGGGCCCTCAAGGTCTTGTTTGGATGTTATCGTATTACCTCAATCCATATGAGTTGGGGTGGATTACAGTGGAATTAATCTACTACGATACATATGGATTGATGCGAATGTGACTACATCCAAATAAGGCCTAAGAGATTTTTTGGCACTAACATTATTCTGGTTCTTCTGGGTACTGCATATTAGTTGTCGTTGCAAACATATCGCTGGATAACTGCTGCTTTTTCATATGAATTGCAGCCCTGATGCATACGCCTGTATGTGCCCACACATTTACCTCTATAAATACATGCACACTTATCCTATCTCTACAAGTACGTCTGGAAAGATTTGGCATTGCAAACATTTCATTGGATAGATACAGCTTTTTCTTGCAAATTGCAGGAAATATATGTTCATATGCATGCACACCCACTTATCCCTATAAACACAAGCACACACATCCTACACCTATGGAGCGTCGTTGAAAGACTAATCAGGGTGATCTCGAAATTGACGAACTCACTATACAAGCCTTATCATCGATAGATATGTTGTCTACCTCTATAGCGCCGTTAAACTTTACTCTTTCCATCCCAAAATAAATTAATTCCTTAATCACCCTAAGTCAAACTGTACTATGTTTGACCGACTTTATAGGAAAAAACAATAACTTCTAGAGATACTAATTTGGTGTCATAAATATTGGTGCTATTTTCTATAAATGTTGTTAAACTTAAAATAATTTGACATAGGATAACTCAAGAAGTTGATTTAATTTAATTCGAAAATAACATAATAAATCTTGAAAATACGAGCACCTGCATCCAATCGAGGACTTCAACCTAAACGAACAGGTTCCACAATAGTAAATATAACCGGTTAAGCTACGCTAAATTCACTGGATAAATGTAACTTCTTTGTAGTCACTCATCAAGGTCTAGAACACAATAAATGGTCTGTGTTAATTGCCATTTGTAAGATGGGCATATTAAGATGTCGGCATCTATTAAGGCTATTTACAGTTCTGCTAAAAAAAAGATTAAGGCTATTTACAGAGGCGATATAATGAGTGCCTTTGATGATTTGATCCCAGAATCTTTATCTTTAGCACAACAACACATCCCTATCACTACACTACACACTCATTTATGAGTATATATAGGACGTTATCTTTTTTATCAATATTTCATAATTTTGTATTAAACATTTTAGCCTTTCAATGACTCAAAAGGAAAAAGTTCCAACTACTCCCTTCGTCCCATAATACTTGACGTTTTAGACTCTCTTGCGGAGACCGATGCGAAAGGCAAAATACCAAAATACCCAAAAAGTCTTTGTAGATCATGTCAACATCTAAGGTTGATTGAAATTTTGAAGCTTAAATTTTAAAATCTAAGAGCTTATAACAAAATTTTGAAACTCTAAACAATTTCAAATCAACATTTTTAACTGCAAAATTGTAGATTGCGTCGAGCTCTATAATTTTTGTATAAATTTGTCTTCATCTATTCATACGAAAAATTTATGACTTTTGAAACAACTATTTTTGTTTTTTGAAACAACTATTTTTGGAAGCGAGACCTTAAAATGACTGCCTCTATTGAACAATTTCTAGAGGCAAACACTTAGGATGTGTTTGGTTGAAGGATGTGGAGGGATGGAATAGAGCGATTTTGTTTTGACCAGTGTTTGGTTGAGGGATGGAGGGATGGAGCCACTCCCGACACTTGAATATTTGCGAAGATTCGAAGCGGCCCGTTCTAGAAAAATCGTCGGACGAGCTCATTCCGATCAAACAGCGTGTCGTCTCCCTCTCGTAGGTGACGACTCGGGCACCGCACGGGTGGTCTAGAGAGTTTTGGTGTGGTGTCACAGGCAAGGGCGACCGGTGTGGGCAGGTGGGCGATCAAGAGAGTGTCGTTGTGGTGCCACGGGTGGGTATGGCTAGCGTGAGTGGGTGGGAGAGCAGCAACGTGGTGCTGCGATGAAGGTGGCCAAAAATGCAGGGCAGAGAGGCACCGGCATGGGCGGGAAGGAGAACAGTGGCGCGGACGCGGGATGCTGTTGGCGGAGATGCATACAGATGGATGGTGGAGATGCAGACCGATTGAGAAGAGGATCATTTGACTGTTAGATGGGTCCATCAGTCCATGTGATGGTGGCTAACAGATCTGTCATCCTATTTATCCCATCCCTCCAACCCAACTATACAAGGGACTATTTTATCCCTCCAACCAAACAAAAAGCGGCCGGCCCAAGATGTTTACCTTAGGATATCTGCCTTTGAAAATGGTTATCAGATACAAACATATATTTGCCTAGATGGGAGGCTAAGCATTTATAGAGGTGGTTTTCTAGATGTGTTCGCCCCTATTAATTAGAAAGGATGTCTCCTAAAATTATTTTTGTTGTAGTGAGATTTTCTGGCCTGCAGTCTCTCAGTTCCCAGCTCCAATAATATCTATTCGCCAATTTGCTGGATCTCGAAATTTGGCTAGCTAGCTAAACCACCAACTTTTGTCTCAAGAAGATTAATTGAGGACTTGCATTATATTCTCCAACAAAAATTAGTATTTAGTGTAATAAAGTGTCAGCGAGAGACACCTGCCCTTTGTACACTTGTGTGTACATACGTATGCGGCGGTCATTTTCTTATAGATCAACTAACATTCAGAAAATTGCCAAAGAAACCCAATCCCTACCTGTTGTGTGGTTTGTTGTATGAGCACCTGCTTGTCTGCTGTGTCAACCAGTCACCCATGATGATGAGGCTAACTTATTAATAATGCACCAAGTAATAACATGTATAAGGTCTTTGTCTTGCTCAAAAAAAAAACTTGCTCAAAGTATGAGGTATTGTAGCAAGCACTAATATTGTACCAACTATATTATATTCTTCTTGACTTCATATGAAATTAGCTCCTTTCCATTGAGCTCTATTTTTCCCTATAATTTCTTTTTGACATCTCCATTAGTTCTACATTCAGAAATTAGATAGGCACGCTGCAACTTCATATAAGGTCCAGTTTGAGCAAAGATCGGAATTTTATGTGCAATTTCCACATTATTCACTGATAAAGGAGCCTGAAATTCAACATGTAGAATGTCACTATTTACATACTCCCTTTATGGCTTTATCCATGAATATATCAATTCCTAGAATTGTCTTAAATTAATCTTTAGAAAGTTTGACCAAATTTCTGTGATAAAGCATCAAGACCTACTACACTAAAATGAGTATTATTAGATACATTATAAACTACATTTTCATAATGTGCTCATTCATATTATAAGTATTTGTATTTTTTTCTATAAACTTGGTTAAATATAAAAAAGTTTGACTTATAAGTCAACTCTAGGAATTGTTTTATTCAGGGACAGTGAGAGTTGTTTACAGTAGTACGTACTGTATTATTTACAGTAATATATATAAGTTGTCAGAAATAGTTGTGTAGTATTTGTACTGTAGAGTAAAAGATGTTCGCAACAGCTGTAACATACTCCCACGCAGTAGTGAGGGTAGCAAGCGACTGCCATGTGCCTAATTGTGGACAACGTTTGAATACTTCCAGTAATACCAAACGCATACACGCTTCCAATGCTACACAACAAAATCAGCAACAATAAATCAGGGCTAAGATTATATGGTCGTACACAGATGTATACAACCTATCACTAATCAACAACATTCGCCTTACGGTGATTTAGTGTGGCAGCAATTGCATAAAGCTCTCTATCAAATGAACATATTATGTATCAAGCGTCCAAGAACCTTTTGAAAAGAAGAATAAAGATAAGTATGATTGGGATTAACGCCTTGAAAAGAATCTACAAAAATGATTCCCATTGGTCGTCGTCGTTTAATTTCCCTAAAATCAAATGTGTACCTTATGTGTACTTTTCTCTCTACCAATGTGATAAATTAGAATACAAGCTACAGTGGTTGAAAAAATACAGACAAAAAAAGAGCTAGGGAGAAAAATGAGGTGGTAACAAGGTGATGAAACCCTCTTTTTAAGGCATATGCATACGACGCCTCTTTTTAAGGCTACATGTTCAATGACTTGTGCTAAGATTTCTCATAATAAACATTTAATAAAGAACTACCAAAATGTCGCCGTGTTATAATTAACACATTGTTCAGCAGTAAGATTTTGTGAATCCATCCATATCTACATTTTACAATAATATTGTCATAGAAGTGATAGAGTTGCACCATGGATTAATAATTATTTCATGACATAAGCAAATAATTAACCTTTCTGGGTCTAAAGATTGTACTCCATAGAAATAGAAACAAACAACTTTAAAGGTACAATGTGGTCACGTGCTAGTAATGTGGCAGTGATGTAAAGAAACCAAGGACGACACAACAAAAATGGATAAACACACGCAGAATTTAGTGACACGGGAACTAAAGAAGTCTCATGATGCATTAAATAGGCCGGCCGCAATTCTTTTCCGGCCGGCAGAGACACGCACCTAGCAAGGTAGGAGTAATAAATGGCATGTGAAGATTTTAAATTCTCAGGCTTCGCCAGCTTCTTCTTCATCAATTCCTGCTGGCTTCCTGGACTGTTCTCATATAGTACTAGTGAAACACATTTCTCTCTCTCATATGTATATTTCGGTATTTAAAATTTATCCTCAAATATAATACATTCTAAAAGACAAAAATCAATTTTATATTAAATATTTTTTATTTATCAACCAATCATCATTAATCACGTTGATGATAACATCTAATTAGGAAATAAAATAAAGATACATACGTCTTTTATGTTCTCTCTTAGTTTGTCTTAAAATTCGTAGTTAGCCGGAGATGGAAGCATTGGCGCCGTTCAGCACCTCTGTTATAAGGGCCGTGTTTAGATCATCGAATTGGTGGTCACCAAATGCACTGTAGCGTCATAAATGTGTACTGTAGCATTTCGTTTGTATTTGGTAAAAATTGTCCAAATTTTGACTAATTAAGCTCAAAATATTCGTCTCGCAAAATACAATAAAACTGTGTAATTAGTTTTTGATTTCATCTATATTTAGTACTCCATATATGTGCCGGCATTTCGATGTGACAGAGAATCTTCTTTTTGCATAGTGAAATTTGGGAAAGAATTATGTGAACTAAACAAGCAAGGCCAAGGTGAATCGGCGTTGTCACAAACACGGAATCGCATATCAAATTCCACAACAAGGACCAGAGACTGGAATTTGACGATGAGATAGAGAAACGGAGCCATCAGATGATGTAACAAATCATAGAAATCAAGCCACTGTAAAAAAATTTCAATCCCTTATTTTCCATCAGTGTCTTGTGGGGCTTGTTGCCTGTGTTGTTGACAGTGTCATACAAGGGATTGGGCAAAATTACAATGGCAAGAAAAAGGAATTTATCAAAAAAAATGCAATGTGAAAACTTTCTATTTTTTAAATGCTACGAAATGTGCACGGCAACATATAGTATTTGTAGGGACGGCTCATGGAGATTTGTAGCAACGGTTTTGGCAGCTGTCCCCCTACTAAACCGTTGCTACAAATCGCAGGTCAACCGTCTCTACAAATCCGACCAAGGGCCGCCCCTACAAATCAATGTCCAGAAATTCACGAATTCTGACCCAAAAAATAGCAAAAAAATTATGATTTTTTTAATCCGGGGAGGCCTCCACCCGCTTTGTCGCAAGTCGTGGTATTTTTCGCGCAAAAATCAACCTCCTCTACCACTGTACCTCACACTCACTTGTGTCTATATTGTTAGGTTCCCCACATATTATTCTAAACCGAGCATAAATTAATTGTTTGAGGCCCTAAACAAATTCAAATAAAAAAGTTGTCAATTACAAAGTTTTATAACTTTTCAAGATCAATAACTTTCATTTCGGTAGTTTCTCTATCAAGGCCGTTTACAAAATTTGAATTTCAAATTTGATAAATTCAAACGTAGTTTTTCATGACAAGATGATTTCAAATGAAAAAGTTGTCAACTACAAAGTTTTATAACTTTTTGACATCTACAACTTTTGTTTTTGCTGTTTGTCCATCCGAGGTCGTTCAAAAAAATTCAAATTCTAATTTTTTAGAAATTCAAATATAGTTTTTCTTGACAAGATGATTTCAAATCAAATAGTTGTCAACTACAAAGTTTCATAACTTTCCGAGATCTACAACTTTTATTTTAGTTGTTTTTCCATCCGAGGTCGTTTGAAAATTTTAAATTTCAAATTTGAGAAATTCAAACGTAGTTTTCCTTGACAAGATGATTTCAAATAAAAAAGTTATCAACTACAAAGTTTCATAACTTTTTGAGATCTATAACTTTTATTTTGGTCATTTAATCATTTATTCATCCGACATAGTGGTAATAATATTGTTCACAAAGTTTACATATCCCTCTTATAATCATAAACTATAAGAGGGATATGTAAAATTTGTGAACAATGTTACTACCACTTTATCGGATGAAGAAATGACCAAAATAAAAGTTGTAGATCTTGATAAATTCTACAACTTTTGTGTTCATAACTTTTTCAGCTAAAATCATTTAATATTTCAAAATGATGTTTGAAGTTACCATTTTTTGAAATTCAAAATTCAAATAGATAAAACACAGTCACATGAAAAGATGGACAAAATAATAGCTGTAAAAACACAACAAATTGATAGAGCATGATTTTAAAAAAATTTACGAAAAAATCATCAAATTTGAAGTTAATATAACAGAGAAAGACTAGTTACAAGTTTTAGCCAGAAATTAAAAAAAGAAATCAGAGTTCTTCAATAATTTTAAAATTGAATTTCAAACAGCATTTTGAAGCACTAAATGATTTCAAATGAAAAAGTTGTAAACAATAAAGTTTTATAACTTTTTGAGATCTACAACTTTTATTTTTGTCATTTCTCCATCCGAGATCGTTTGAAAAAAATTTAAATTTTAGTGCCTAATTTTTATTTTTCAATGCCTATTTGCCCTACAAATCCTTTGGGAAGCATTTGTAGGGCCGGCTCAATATATAGCCACCCCTATAAGAAAAAATAGGCGTTGCTACAAATCCTTTCTGCTGTAGTAGTAGTAAAGGAGGACAAGATATACAAACATATACAAAGTGTTAGTGCTATTCAAATAAATACTTACCCAACAATGGTCGATTTATTTATTTTAATTTCTTTTGGAATAAGTAATGGTATCCAAATTTGATTTTGATCTCCGTGCATTTTCACCTCATGATGTGTATCTGCCTTGACTAATAATTACTTAAAAGGAAAAAAAGGATACCCCAAAACAGGAAACTTTTTATTGCCATCATGAAACCTCAATGTGCTTCTTCTTTGTTTTAAGTAATATAGTATGATGATAAATAACTCCTTCATATATGTTTTTACCTAGCAAAATTATATACACTATTCTTATATATATATATATATATATATATATATATATATATATATATATATATATATATATATATATATATATATATATATATATATATATATATATATATATATATATATATATATTGCGGCTATAAGGCTTGTAATACTTAGTTTAAGAGGAAGAAGGGAGCTGAAGATTATATATCAAACCATCTTTTGCTTTTCTCACGTCACATGCTGTCAAAACTAAAGAAACCTAATCTTGACTTCCAAAGCTCCCTACTCTCTGGAGTCAAGGTAATTAACAAACCCATAGCTGCCTTTTAGGCCTTATCTTTATACTCCACCACCATACAATAAGAACATCAACATGTGACTCCAATTTGTGACCGTAGGGTTAGATGCTCAGGACTCTTTTATGAGCCGTAACTTTTCTTTGTTTATGGAAAATTTGAGCTGTAACTAGAGGAACCGTCCAAACATCTTTGTTGGCTCCATGGTAACTTTTCATATGAGCTATAATTATTGTTAGCTAGCTTACTTGATACTCACCTAGCTATTGCTTCTTTCTTTAATGTTTTGAAAGCATTAATTTGAACATGGTTCTGTACTTCTTCTTAGCATAAGCTTAGTAAATTTCAGCCAACTTTGTTCACACTATATGTATTATTGATGCAAAAAAATTCGTCTTTCTGTAAGATGATTGCAGTTTAAGAACGAATGCTACATGCATGAGACAATCGTAATATTACACAGGAGATAAAAAAAACCAAGCAAACTTAGCTTTCAAGTATTTTCACGGTGGTGATAAAAATAAGTGTAATTTTTAACTATCTTTTTGAGTGGTAATGCGGGAAGCCTTTCTTGAAAGAATGAAACTGACACTTGAAGGTTTTGTTCCTTGCGATTGTCTCATGTCTTTTCATTTGTAGCTGACTTAGTCAACCACTTCTATAAATATTGTGTTGCACTGTGGTATCGGCATCAGGCCTAAAAATCGATTTTCAGAGATGGTGCTTTAATAAAATTGTCGCAGAAAAATAAATTTAGCTATTTTTAGGGACGATGACATAGAATAACTATCCCTTAAAATTATTTTAGAAGCGGTTTCTTATGTCAACCGTCATTAAAAGTGGGTGTATTTCTATAGGTGTCTGACTAAGTCAATCACCCTTAAAAATTAACTTTTAGGGGCGATTGTCAACTACCCTTGAAAATAGTTGTAAAACAAATAACTTCATACATTTTACAAATAAAGTCAAATGAAGACGAACTTTATATCAAAATTGTAAGCTCAACAAGATCTAAAACTTTATAGTTGATGGATTTTTTATTTAAGATAGTTTAGGTGCCCAAATTTATACTTTAAATTCTTTAAATTTGAAATTCAAAATTTTGAATTTTTCAAAATTATCTAGGATGGATACATACCATATACCAAAATTTTAGTTGTTTGATGAGGTCTAAAACTTTGTAGTCGAAACCTTTTTTTTCATTTGAGATCGTTTTGGGACAAAAATATTAAATACAACATTTATAGGAGTTAATACAAAAATATAGCATCATATACTTGCTCATAAGTGATTGTGCTATTGTGGTAGGAGGGGTTGCGCAAGGCAACATTTTCTTCTAATTGAATCTCGGTGGGTACACTTGCACATAAAAATATTAGATTGATGCTTACAACCAAGCGATAGCCACTCGCGCAAGAGAAAATATTTTTTCATCCTCATGCAAGAGAAAATATTTTTTCCTTTTTTACACAATTTACCCATTTTTTGTGTTCTAAGGACGACTGACTAAGTCAACTTTCCATGAAAAATGAAATCATTTTCAAGGGCTATTGACTTAATAAATTGTCCCTTAAAATCGATTTTCAGGTACAGTTAAAAAAACCACTTCTGAAAACGCGTCATTCTGCAACTGGGAGGTGTAGTAGCGGTTCTAAAAACCAACCCCAAAAATTGATTTTGAGCATCGCTTAGAATCGTCAAGTGGTAGTGTTTAAAATTACTTGTTCTATACCTCTAGGACTCATGGGTATGCAAATCATAGGCAAATATAGCAGTCTAAAAAGAATTAAGTTGCATGTGATAAGTTTAACAAAAATTAAAAAAGTGTTAAGTTAACAAACTAAAGTACTAGGTGATAATACTAACAATCACCGACCTCTCAGCATACATCTTACCGAGTAACTATGTATGAGCTAACATACTCTTTCCTAGTGATGAGATGTCCAACAAGGGAAGCAGCCTTCCATCGATTTGTTGATGTTATGAACTTGATACAAACAAGAAGATATGAAACTTCAAATATAATTGATAGAATTATGTGAAAATTTCATGATTGATCAGATGACAAATCTATATGAAGATGGGATCATTTTTATCGGCTGACACATATATTACCATTGTGGCATTGAATAAAAAAAATGCATGCCATTGGTTCAAAAACTTATTCATCATATTACAAAACATGAGAGAAAAGAATAATTTTCCCTCCTTAGGTACCTACTCACTACTACATATTGACCTATCACCAATGCTCTATCACTGCCGGTATGATTAAACTGTTGTTGATGCTTATGACCAACAGTTCAGAATACGAACCATCAGTGATGTGACTATAACCGCCGCTTCGTAAGAACGTCTGGTTCATAACTATCACCGCCGCTTTGTCTTACCAACCGGCGGTGATAGTCCATTATCACAGCCGGTTTGTATCACCAATCGGCGGTGATGATGTACTCCTCATCACTGCCGCTTCACCATAGGAACCAGTGGTGATGATGTTTTTCACTGCCAGCTTGTTCTATGATACGGCGGTGATAACCATGATGCAGCATAATAAAATTCATAACTTTTTCAAATAAAGCCGGATGAAAACAAACTTTATATCTAAGTTGTAGATCTCTATGATGTTGTTGATGACTTTTGATTTGAAACCATTTGCGGTTCCAGAATTCTTTTTGAAGCACTCAAATTTTGAAATTCAAATTTTTCTAATTGTACAAATGGCCTTAGATAAACAAATGACCAAAACCAATGTTATAGATCTCGATGAGCTATACAACTTTGTAGTTGACAACTATTTCATTAGAAATCATTTATAGTCTCAAATTTGTATCTAAAGTTTTAAAATTTTAAAAACCAAAATTTTCAAACAACCTTGGATGAAAAATCGACCAAAACTAAAGTTGTAGATCTCGATGAGAATAGCAACTATGTAGTTGATGAGTTTTTCATTTGAAATCATTTGAGGTCCCAAAAGGTTGGCTGAAGTTTTGACGTTTTCAAATTCAAATTTGTTAAACGACCTCAGATGGTGAAACAACCAAAATCAAAGTTGTAGATCTCGACTAGAACATCAAATTTGTGGTTTATGACTTTTCATCTGAAGCCATTTAGGGTTCTAAATATTTATTTTAAATCCTGAAAAGTGAATCCTAGGGGAATGGATATGCTATATAGACACAAGTGACTTAGGGGTGGAGTGGTTAGAGGAGCAAAGGACAAAGGTCTTAGGTTTGAATCCTAGCACCGCGTTCCATGAAAAATAGCGTGGAGTTGGAGCTGGAGCAGCTAGTGGGGGGCTTCCCAGGATTGAAACAAAATTTTTTGCTATTTTTTTGGTCCGTTTCTGGGAATTTTGAAAATTCAAATCACCGCCGGCTGGTAATATGAACCAACTGTGATAAGCTATTATCACCGCCAGTTGAAAACTGCTAGTGATGAGAATGTCATCACCACCGATAGCTTACTGCCGAGACCGAAAAGCACTAGTGATGGGCTTTACGAACCACTTGTGACAAGTCTAAATGTAGTAGTGACTTATCATATACAGTAGAAGTAGACTCCAGTAGCACCCTTGTAAGGATCATATGTGCCCATGATCATAGTTTTTCGTTAAGGTGATTTATGTGACAACACTAGGCTAGAACTAACATGTGTTCTAAAGATGTATTAGACATGTTATAAATTTATAATAAGTCCTAGGGATGTGAGGTTCAAGTTTGATCAAGATCCAAGTTGAAACAGAGAAGAAATGACAAAAGTGTTCCCGTCAAAACATGCACTAGATCACTTGATCAAGCCTAATGGATCATATGGTCCAGTCCAGTAAGCCAGGAAGGAAGACAATGCCCACATGATGATATGGTGAAGAAGACAATCTCCTGGTGCATATCCGACGCACATCAGAAAGCTAGCATAGTTGAATACTTGGAAGACCAAGGGCACTAGATGAAACAGTGTATCATAGGAGCAACCCGACAGATCATCTAGTGAAAACCGAGCCATGGCAACATCAAGGCCAATGGTTGCATACCTTGCTGGATGATACAGTGGATAGAGAGGGACACAATGGCCAACGTTTGGTGACCAGGGATCGATGTCAGTGAGTGAAGGTCCAACAGTTGACTTGGGAATATACCCTTTCAAATGATATAGGGAAGTATCAACGATGAACCAATGGATCATTTGGTGGTGCGTAGTTTTTGGAAGACCTTTTTCAATGACTAGTTGAGAGGGATATGGCTATACATATATGAGGTTGCCTCATTTGTTTAATGGTGTTGGACTACCCCAAGGTTATTACAATTTGGAGCAAGTATTTCAACACTCAATCCATCTTATCAAGACATTCAAGATCATATCCAAGGCTAGGATATAGGTACTATAGTGCATCCTTGTGAGAGTTAGGCCTTAGATCTTGAGAGCTAGTTTTGAATGATTGGGCCATGTTTCCATTGAATCTTGGTGATCCAGAGTGCTTGATGTCTTTGTGACCTTTGGATGATAGTGTTGTGGCTTTTGAGGCAGGCGGAGGACAAGTAGACCCCCTCTTACATGGAGAAACTCCATAGTGGATACGTCGTCAAGGTGACCATGATTAGGTGGATGGTTGTGAGATTATGTGACTCACTCCTACCTTTGGTTTGCATTTGACACCATGATCGAATATGGTCACATTGGTGGCAACTATGAGAATTGGTGACTCACAACACTATCTTTGGTTGGTGGAGGCCTTGTGAGGCAGTCGAACACCATAGTAGTGATCGAGTGGCATAGGGAGACTTTGTCACTCAGCTCCATTTCCACGGGTAGAGTGATTTTTTTCATCACGACCGAGAGAGACTTAGTAACGTCGGGAGCATACCTCAGTAGAGCTCCAATGAGGACTAGGGTTGCGTTTTGGCAACTGATACTATAGGATATATTGACGCATGAGTTTGCCCTCTCTATCCTTAACTCTTTACTTACCATGTTTATTGCTTCCACACATTCTTTGCTTGTTCCTTTAATTTCCTAGATTAGCTACATGCTAGTTGTAAGGATTGGATAGGTTGCTAATCTTTTTGTGGTTTAACGGTAAGATAAGAGGACACTTTAAAAACCTTAAGTGCACATCATGCTAGAGTAGTTTATGAATTTTAGTGGTAGTTTAATTTGAGCCCTAGGTTTTAAGGTTTTATTAGACACCAAATTCACCACCCTCTTAGGTGCTCACAAGACTTTTCAACCCTTCTATGGTCAATCCTTTCATATCCAATAAATTGCATTATGAAGTTATGGAATCTACTATAGTTATCTTTTAGTAGGGGCTAGGACATCTAAACAGAGAGTGCCCCCTAGAAAAACCATTTAGGGCCCCTTTGGAACACATGAGTTTCACATGAATTGTACAAGAATGTCACATGAATCAACTCATTTTCATAGGAAAAACACATGAAACATGAAAATTTTCCTCCATTCCAAGAGAGCCATATGTAGCTGTGGTTCTTACAAAGCTAAGACAAAAGGCACATTTCCACATACCCGTTGTTGATTTGTGATGCGGATTTCAATTAGAGCGAACGTTCTTATTGTTTTCTTTAGAAAAGCCAAGGGCTTAGTATCTATCACTGTCCTCATCCACATCATCTATCTCTATAAAAGGTAACAATGTAGCTCATGGCTATGGTTTTGTTAGGCCATGGGACACATGGATAGCACAAGTCATGAACCAAATAAATTTTGGCGCATAGAGAGAATATTTCAATGATCTTCTACATAGTACATTTTGCTGCTTCACTAGAATATATAATATACAAAATTTCATTTCACACTTCATTTGTCACTTTGTGACAAAAACAAAGGTGTGATAGGCTAAGACCATTAAAGCAAAGGTACACATAGAAACATTGGTTCAAATACTTATTCATCATATTACAAAATTGAAGAGAAAAGCACAATTTCCACTCCTTCAATACCTACTTATAATTTATAGTAGACTCGAGTACCCTTCTGCAACCAATCCCTTCATATCCAACTGATTCCATTATGAAGTTGTAGAATCTACTGCTACAGTAGTAAAGGCTATGGTATCTAAATAGTGTCCCTTGGAAAAACCATTCATGTAGCAATGGTTCTCCTTACAAAACTAATGTGAAAGTGCATTTCGACATACCCATTGTTGATTTGCGATGAGGATGTCAATTGGACGAATGATCTTATTGTTCTCTATAAACAAAAGCTAGGGCCTTAATATCTACTAGTGTCTTCGCCCATATCATCTATCTATATAAAAGATGACAATGTAGCCAATGGCTACGGTTTTGTAAGGCAATGGTACATGAAGATAGCATGAGTCGTGTACAAACCAATTTTGGCGTATAGATAGAACCGTTCAATGATCTTGTATGCAATGCATTTTGCCGCTTCACTAGAATATAATAATTTACAAAATTTCATTTCACATTTTATCTGTCGCTTTGTGACAAAAACAAAGAAGGTGTGACGGGCTAAGACCATCAAAGCAAAGGTGCACATAGAAACAATAAGATACCCAAAGAATTCCTACTACTAGAAAAAGAGAGAGATCAAGACAATGAAATATCTTTTTTCACATCAAAAAAGAAAAATCACAAACTACTCTATAATTATCCACACACAATTCTCCAAGACAAATTTTTGTGGAAAAAATGTAAATAAACCTAAAAGGCTAAAACCATAGAGAAATTTGTTTGGGTAAGAGAGAGAGCTGGGATTAGGGATGAAAACGGACGGAATTTTTCCCGTACCGTCCCGTTCCGTTTTCTATATTTTTCCGTCCGTTTCCGTATTTGCGAGATCCCGTTTTCGTATTTGCGGAAGTAGAAAATGGTGTTTTCCGTCCGTTTCCGAGTAATCCCGTTTTAATATGGAATAGACCCGTATTTATTCTGTTTTTATCCCGTTTTTAATCTATGCTCAACATGTTCAACAATTACATGTCCTTATGTTATGTTAATATAACTACGAATCACCAAATATGCATGTTATGTTCACGTACATAGCATGTAAATGAATATTAAACTTTAAATATATTATTACATGACTTTATATATGTATACTTTGAGAATATTATATTATGTGATCTTAATTTAATTTTCCGGCTCTTCATCCGTATTTGTTCGTTTCCGAATGTCCGCATATTCCGATTCCGTTTTCGAACCCGCATTTTCCGAACCCGATCCCGTTTCCGCCAAAAAATATAGAAACGGAAATAGAAATAGGGTTTTTCCGTCCGTTTCCGTCCGTTTTCATCGATGGGAGATGCTAAAAAGCCGGGCTCGGGGGAATCAAATCCCAAGTTTGACCGGGCTCGGATGCTGAGACACACAAATGAGAAAGGAACGCCTTTTCCTACCAGCCCCTCGCAACAAGCCAATATTATTCTTCCATGGCCTCCCCTAGACACATGGATTAATTTTTTGATTAAACAATCCGGCCCTCTTTCCGGGGCTAATTGCCGTCGCAAGCAAACAAAGCTCGCCGAGGTTTTGTTAATCCGAAGTGCCAATGGCGGGGTTCAGTAGCTGAGTAGCGCCCTTTCTCTCTCTTTCCCTCGTCCTACTTAAATACTCGCAAGTGCCGCTGTGTGTGCTCTTCTACTTTCTCTCCTCCTCTGCCCCTTCTTCTCCCTCCCTCTGCCTCTCGTCGTCTCCAATTGCAGAAGTAGTAGTAGGTTGGTTGGTCTGTTGGTGGTGTTCTTCCATTCTTGATGAGGGGTTGGGTTCTTCGCTTGACCAAGGTGAGCAGCAGCCTCTTCTTCGATTTGCTTTCGTGCCAGTAGTGTAGTGGTTTCGGGTTTGTTATTGGGTTGAAGAAATGTTTGGTTGTTCATTTGGGCACCTGATTAATCTTGATTTTTTTGGTGGCTTTCTGGTCCTCTGGTTTATATTTGTACAACCTGATTAGGTTCGTTTCTTTCGTCCCAAATTGGAGTTGCTTTTCTTCCCGGTATAGTTCATCATCATGGCATCTTTGAATTTTGGAGGAAAAAACTACCTCGGGGGTTTGGTGCGCAGTTTGTGCCGATAATTCCGCATTTGCAACTGTATGACTGTTCTTGGCACGGGCGCTTTCCCTTCCAAATAAGATTCCTTGTGCTCTTCTATCGTTTTGCTTCTTTGTTAAATGATTCGAGAATTTCCTGTGCGAATATGCAGTGAGGTCATCCGCTCCACAGTCATGTGAAGTTGTCCAAGAATTCGGCAGGACGCAAGAACCGGCGGCCCTTCTTCTCCATTGTTTGCTCATCTTGTTCCCTGCGACAAATCGACGCTCGCAAATTGGAGCCATGGCCGCCTCAACAACGGCAGCCGCGTGGTTCTTTGTGGCGGTGGTGCTGGTGCTGCTTCATGCGACGGCTCCCGCCATTGCTGGCGCAGAGGACGAGGCGGCGGCGCTGCTTGCCTTCAGGCGTGCGTCCGTGGCGGACGACCCGCGCGGCGCGCTTTCGGGCTGGGCGCTGGCGAACGCCACGGCGGCGGCGCCGTGCTCGTGGGCTGGCGTCTTGTGCGCGGCGGCGCCCGACGGCCGCGTCGTGGCCGTCAACCTCAGCGGCATGGCGCTCGTCGGCGAGCTCCGTCTCGACGCGCTCCTGGCGCTCCCGGCGCTCCAGCGCCTCGACCTCCGCGGCAATGCCTTCTACGGCAACCTCTCGCACGCCACGGCGTCGCCTTCGCCGTGCGCGCTCGTGGAGGTGGACATGTCGTCCAACGCGTTCAACGGGACGCTCCCCGCGGCGTTCCTGGCGACGTGCGCCGCGCTGCAGTCCTTGAACCTGTCGCGCAACGCCCTCGTCGGCGGCGGCTTCCCGTTCGCGCCGTCGCTGCGGTCGCTCGACCTGTCGCGCAACCACCTGGCGGACGCCGGCCTCCTCAACTACTCCTTCGCCGGCTGCCACGGCCTGCGGTACCTCAACCTCTCCGCCAACCAGTTCGCCGGGCAGCTGCCGGAGCTCGCGCCGTGCAGCGCGGTCTCCGTGCTCGACGTGTCGTGGAACCACATGTCCGGCGCGCTGCCCGCGGGGTTCATGGCCACGGCGCCGCCGAACCTGACGCACCTCAGCATCGCCGGGAACAACTTCTCCGGGGATGTCTCGGCGTACGACTTCGGCGGCTGCGCCAACCTGACGGTGCTGGACTGGTCCTTCAACGGCCTGAGCAGCAGCGAGCTGCCGCCGAGCCTCGCCAACTGCGGCCGCCTCGAGACGCTGGACATGTCCGGGAACAAGCTTCTCAGCGGCCCGATCCCGACGTTCCTGACTGGCTTCTCCTCGCTGAAGCGGCTGGCATTGGCCGGCAACGAGTTCTCCGGTACCATTCCGGATGAGCTCAGCCAGCTGTGCGGCAGAATTGTTGAGCTGGACCTGTCAAGCAACCGGCTGGTTGGTGGCTTGCCGGCAAGCTTTGCCAAGTGCAGGTCACTCGAGGTGCTTGACCTCGGTGGCAACCAGCTCTCGGGGAGCTTTGTGGACAGTGTCGTCAGCACCATCTCCTCGCTCCGTGTGCTGCGGCTCTCGTTCAACAACATCACCGGGCAGAACCCGCTGCCGGTGCTGGCGGCGGGTTGCCCATTGCTCGAGGTGATCGACCTCGGGTCCAATGAGCTTGGCGGTGAGATAATGGAAGATCTCTGCTCGTCACTGCCGTCGCTGCGGAAGCTGTTCCTCCCCAACAATTACCTCAACGGCACAGTGCCCAAGTCGCTGGGTGACTGCGCCAATCTGGAGTCCATTGATCTAAGCTTCAACTTCCTTGTCGGTCAGATTCCAAAGGAGATAGTGGTGCTGCCAAAGCTTATTGACCTGGTGATGTGGGCGAATGGCCTGTCCGGCGAGATCCCGGACATGCTTTGCTCCAACGGTACTACGCTGGAGACACTGGTGCTGAGCTACAACGACTTCACTGGAGGCATTCCCCCTTCCATCACCAGATGTGTCAACCTCATCTGGGTGTCGTTCTCCGGCAACCGCCTCACAGGGAGTGTGCCTCACGGCCTCGGTAAGCTCCAGAAGCTTGCCATTCTGCAGCTCAACAAAAACGAGCTGTCTGGTCCTGTGCCGGCAGAGCTTGGCAGCTGCATCAACCTCATCTGGCTGGACCTCAACAGCAACAGCTTCACCGGCACAATACCGCCGGAGTTGGCTAGCCAGACAGGGCTTATTCCGGGAGGCATTGTGTCAGGGAAGCAGTTTGCATTTCTGCGGAACGAGGCCGGTAACATCTGTCCTGGTGCTGGTGTGCTCTTCGAGTTCTTTGGCATCCGGCCTGAGAGGCTGGCTGCGTTCCCAACCGTGCACCTTTGCCCATCCACAAGGATATACGTCGGCACAATGGACTACAAATTTGAGAGCAATGGGAGCATGATCTTCCTCGACCTCTCCTACAACCGCCTCACCGGTACAATCCCGGCAGGCCTTGGGAACATGATGTTTCTGGAAGTCATGAACCTGGGGCACAATGACCTCAACGGTACAATACCATCTGAATTCTCAGGGCTCAGGTTAGTCGGCGCGATGGACCTCTCAAACAATCATCTCACTGGTGGCATCCCCCCGGCCCTTGGTACTCTGAGTTTCCTTGCTGATTTGGACGTGTCCAACAACAACCTGTCTGGTCCAATTCCTTTGACTGGCCAGCTCAGTACGTTCCCGCAATCCCGGTATGCCAACAATAGTGGCCTCTGTGGCATCCCTCTACCTCCCTGTGGTCATGATCCAGGGCAGGGAAGTGTGCCATCAGCTTCATCCAATGGAAGGAGGAAGACAGTTGGGGGAAGCATTCTTGTTGGAATCGCGCTCTCCATGCTCATACTGCTGTTGCTGCTGGTCATTCTCTGCAAGCTCAGGAAGAACCAGAAGACTGAAGAGATGAGAACTGGGTACATCGAAAGCCTTCCAATATCTGGCACGTCAAGCTGGAAGCTTTCAGGTGTTCAAGAGCCACTAAGCATCAATGTGGCGACATTTGAGAAGCCTCTGAGGAAGCTCACCTTTGCGCATCTCCTCGAGGCGACCAATGGCTTCAGTGCTGAGACTCTCATAGGCTCAGGGGGGTTTGGTGAGGTGTACAAGGCCAAGCTCAAGGACAGCACAGTTGTTGCCATCAAGAAGCTGATCCACTTCACAGGCCAAGGCGACAGGGAATTCACCGCAGAGATGGAGACCATTGGCAAGATCAAGCACCGCAACCTTGTACCGCTGCTCGGATATTGCAAGATTGGCGATGAGCGGCTCCTTGTGTATGAGTACATGAAGCATGGCAGTCTAGATGTGGTGCTGCATGACAAGGCCAAGGCTGGTGTGAAGCTTGACTGGGCAGCAAGGAAGAAGATCGCGATCGGTTCAGCAAGGGGGCTCGCCTTCCTCCACCACAGCTGCATCCCCCACATCATCCACCGGGACATGAAGTCAAGCAATGTGCTTCTTGACAGCAACCTGGATGCCCGTGTCTCTGACTTTGGGATGGCGAGGCTGATGAATGCACTAGACACACATCTGAGTGTGAGCACACTTGCAGGTACGCCTGGGTACGTGCCACCTGAGTACTACCAGAGTTTCCGGTGCACGACCAAGGGTGATGTATACAGCTACGGTGTCGTGCTCTTGGAGCTTCTGTCAGGGAAGAAGCCGATCGACCCAACTGAGTTTGGAGACAACAATCTTGTCGGTTGGGTGAAGCAAATGGTCAAGGAGAACAGAAGCAGTGAGATCTTTGATCCTACTCTGACAAACACAAAGTCAGGGGAAGCTGAGCTCTACCAGTATCTGAAGATCGCTCGAGAGTGCTTGGACGACCGGCCTAACCAAAGGCCAACCATGATACAGGTGATGGCGATGTTCAAAGAGCTGCAGCTTGACTCCGACAGTGACTTCCTCGATGGATTCTCGATCAACTCATCGACGATAGATGAATCAGCAGAGAAATCAACGTAATGGTTTTCTGATGATCCTTGCAGGTTTTGATTCTCTGGAGGGATACAATACAACAGCAGCTAGCTGAATCATTTTATTTAGATCCTTGCCTCCTTGGTAGGAAAAAGGTGGCCTCCTCCAATTTAGTAGGAAAAGTTGTGATTTTGATTCCAGTCACTGTAAATAGCACACAAGCATGCGAACAGGGAAGATGGGTAGGGTAGAGTTGCAGAAAAGCTGTTCTCTCCTGTTGGAGAGACCAGCGTGTATTTTGGAAATCAATCAAATTCCCAGCATTTCGGTATCAATGTTGTTGAGGATGTGATACAGATCCGCAGCTTTTCTGCACCTGTTTTTGTTCAGACTCCATTTTCTTGCCTACACCTTATATTTTCCTACCGCAGTATACAGTCTTTGCAATAGCTCACATTCTTTTTAGAAAGGTCACAGTTTCCTTTGTGACTTATGTTTTCTTAATTAAATTTCTTGAGCGCAGCTATCTCTGTTTGACAAAAATGTTACACAGATGCTGACAGTTGCCATAGGCCATAGTATGTTGGCTGAGAAAACTGATCCTTATATTTGACAGCACATGAAAAATGACTTGGTACGGATAGAAAAGAAATTGTGGTTCTCTGCTCGTCGAATGATTGCTGGGTGGTGGTGGATGACATAACTGAGCAACAGAAAGAGGGTTCTCAGTTGTGCACCCCCCTGAACCTGAGGCCCTGTTTTTCACATGTTAAAGTTTAACTCCCATCACATCAATGTTGTGGCAAATGCATGGAGTACTAAATGTAGACTAATTGCATGCATGTCGGCACAAATTAGGAGTAATTTACGAGACCAATCTATTAAGCCTAATTAGTCCAAAATTGAAAACTTTTTGTCAAATAAGACGAAAATACTACAGTGTTTGTTAAACTTTAACACCTCTAACAAACAGGCCGGCCGTCTTTTCCTTTTGCTGACATGGTCTGTGATGGATGCAGTAGGTATGGTACCTGCCTGTCGTCCTGGTGGACAAGACAAACTCAGCCTCACCCTCACCAGGAGAAGTCGAGAAGATAAGGCATTCATAGCTTGTGTACATCTTCTTTCTGGCTGCGTGTATACTCAGCCTCTAATAATCAATCGATCAATCAATCATCTTAGCATCCAGCTTACTGATGCGTTCACTTGGAAGGAGATTAGCAGCTGACTGGTGTCAGGGCGCTGATCCATCTTTGAATGCGTGTATATATGTCAAAACTGAAAACTGAAAAGTGGTGCTTGCATCTCCATTTTATTTTGATCTGGACACTTAAATCTTTTCAGAGTTGAATACTTGGGTTGCTTCCTTAACCTCAAGTCTCAGGGCCCTAACTTTCTCACTGACCAAACAAAGACTTTTCCTTTCGTCAGATAAAAATGAAATGTCTGTCTGGCCGGGGTGAGGTGGGCAGAGGGGCAAGCGTCGCTTTCAGTAGTTTCAAAAGGATCTGTTAGCTGAGCTAACCCCGGATAAGACAGCACGGCAAGCGTGCGGCCGCGCGCACGTGCGCACACACACGCGTCGCCTTTTTCGTTGTCAAGGATCTCATTTCGTGTTGAATAGTTGAGCATCAAGTCAGAAGCGTGTGATGACCGATAAGTGCGACGTGATTTAGGCAGGAGCATCCAGACTTTGGAGACGACAATGACGACCCGTGCCTTGGTCACCTTCTTCGTCGTCCAAGAGGGATGTGCAGCAACCACATCAGAGTAGAACGACATGAATCATGAGACCAGCAGCAGCAAAGCTAAGTCACCTCATCTCTCCTTCTCCTCCTATGGTGCCGGAGCCGGATTGGTCCGGAACGTCCGATAGGTTACGGTAAGCTCAGTTGCTCATTTGATCTGAACCGTTGATCCACGAATTGGACGGTCAAGAACGGATGCCGTGTGGTGGCTACTGCTTTTGGCATCCCGGGACAGTGGTTTTGCTCTCTTTTGATTTTGATGTCACCATCACTTTGCATCTAATAAAGGGGCGCTCTTTGCACACTGATCTCAATTTGGGGCGCCCTTTACGTCCAAAAAGGCACACAGATAGTACTCAGCCAGCTGATTGGATAACGCAGGTGTCGCGAAAAGGTCATACACCATTTGCGTGCTCCTTTGGGTTTAGGATCTTTTAGTAGTTGGGCAGTAGAGATACGCTTAGAAATGCAAGTGCCATGGATGGGATGCTTATACATTGTTTATTTACTCAAGATGAAGATTTGCATACAATACAACTGAAGTACTAGTAAGTAGTAACTTGGTTTTTGAGGTGCCGTCCTGCAGATGCAATTGGGTTCTATGATGGTCATCAGATTACCTGCAAATGTCCATGTCTCATTGTCTCCTGCTCTGCCTAGCAATTCTCTGCTGTTGTTTGTTTAACTAACGCTTGGTAATTTTCTAGTATATATTTTTGCTGTCTTGACCGCAACATTTGTTTTTGCGTTTCTGTTTGTCCTCTGTCAGAGCATGATCTTGTCTGTGCAGGTTCTGCTCTGGCAGCCCCTATCTGTAGATACTACTAACTACTGCCACAGGTGCCTGTACAACCTTTCACAAGTATGTACACAAGTGTCAGGCTTTTCCCAGCGAGCTGGCTACAGGTATACCAAATGAAGACCTGTACTTGTCTTTACAGGCAAAAAGAGAGAAAACACTGATGAAAAATTCTCATCGGGTAATTCAACATTCAGCCTTGTCAACCATGGCTCCTGCCTCCTGGTCTAACATATAACTAACCTCATCTTGTATGTAAGGAATTCCATTCCTACTAGTTGATCAGAAAAAAAAGCAGCTATAAATACCACAAGAAGTGACCTGATACAGACAAACTAGACTGGCCGGTTGGCCATCAGATGCAACCTCTTTTGTCCATCTCGAAGAAGAAAGAGCAGCCTATGACTTTCTACTGCTGGTGCAGATGAAAGCTGGGAGAAGGTAAACACCAGAAAGCAGCAGCGGTGCAGAACGGGTATGGTCACGTTCAACAAACAGTGATGGACCTGACAGTTTCACCCAGAAAGGCAGTAGACCTGCAAGCCTCTTCAGTAAATAACTTGTGCCGTTTGGAAGCAGTGGTTGCAATTGCAACAATATGTAACTGAAGAAATTAAATTTTGGGTGTGTCCGATTTGTCAGCACCACTCCGTTCGAGTCACACGGTGCAGACCCACTGGACTGTTAATGGAGAACGGAAGCAAGCAATCATCTGAATTATAACATCTTCACAACATACAAACTGCTACTGGTTTCTTGGCAATGTTATACATGCAAATTCTATGGCCACAAATGCAATTCTGGGAACAAAGTGTAAACAAAGGTTTTGGCGAAGAACTCAGATTTATCCAGCTTCAAAAGTACTATACACACAGAAATTTTGTTCTGAGAAGCTAATATAATTGACACAGCCATCTGGGCTCTTAAGATGGTGTGATGATCTTTGCAGTGGCCACGACAGGAAACCAGCCAACTTAATTCTTACAACGTCGTGATGACCTTTGCAGTGGCAATATTGTTCGGTGAGACAGAATCAGCCCATTGCGTACTTCTGGGTCCAGGCCCGTGCAGTTTCCTCATAGCGCTGCCTCTGGTTCTTGTACATGTGGGCGATCTCAGGGACAAGGGGGTCGTCCGGGTTGGGGTCAGTGAGGAGCGAGCTGATGGAGAGGAGGACCTTTGATATGGTCAGTGCAGGGCTCCACTGCTCCTTGAGGATATCAAGGCAAATGCTCCCATTAGAGTTGATGTTTGGGTGATAAACCTGTATGTTTTCAGTGAAACAATCAATTGAATTAGTTGCAAGAAGGATAAATAGCTTTAAACAGAATCAGAATTGTGGAACAGTTCAGATTGTCTCAGTATGCAAGTTTATATATAAAGTAGTACCGATGAAGGTGATCTACTAGAATAGCAGATTCTTTAGATTAATAACTAAGAGAAAATTTTCCATGCTATTTTTATTGCATGAGACTACAACCATTCTGCCCAATATATCAGAAATACTACTACAAACTGTTAGTACCTATTTTTGTGAAACCTGTTCTAGTCTAGCCTTCAAAACTTTAGGAAGAAACTCAAGGGAATCAACATGATTTCAGTTGCATATAGCAAGGCCAGTGAACAATTGCTGACAGACTGACACTTTCATGTCTGAACTTCAGGATGCTAAGAAGTACTCATATTTAAGCTCCGCCACATGACAACTTATCCATTGCGTTTCAAGCATCACTAGCACCAAATTTCAGGAAGAAAAATAACTCTATGGAACTGTGGACGCAAGTAAAATAGGGTTTTATTATGAATAATAAGTAATTAAGAATTCAGCATAACCTTAACTATTTACTTCACATTAGGAAGAAACCCCAAAGTTTTTAAAATAAAATGGTGATGTAGAGAAGAACCTGAGCATGTTGCATTTTGCATAAAAGAGAGAGTTTTCACAATTATTGATATGATTTCAGAATGGGGCCTTTTCATCATGAATTTCAGACCACTCCTATTACCTAGTATATTAATAACAAGTTCATGTGCAACCATGGCTATTGGCTACAGAATAGAGGTTCAAATACATGTGCAGAATAAAGGAATATCAAAAGGAGAGGGAAATCATATTAATAAGACCAGCTCACTTTTGTTTGGAAGTTCACTTTTGGAGGCTTAAAGGGGTAGTCAGGAGGAAAATGGATATTAACAAAGAAAACCCCTCCTGCATAGGGGCTGTCGCTAGGACCCATGATTGTGGCCTGCCAGTGGAATAGATCCTCTCCAGCAGGCCCTGCACTGCATGATGTCGGTGGGTCCTTTTGCAGATCCATGAGTTCCTTCTGAATCCTTTTGCTTGCCATATCTGAGAAAGAGAATGTAGTGATCGAAACAATGATGAACACGGTCAGAAATGACTCTGGCACAGCCACTGTCGGCTTGAAGTTTTAAATGAATTTCTTGGTATGAACTCTATTATCACAAAGTTTGAATAAATTTATATGAACACGGGATATTCCATAGCTGGATAAGCAACAGACATTTCAGGCCCTAAATAAATGCAGACACTTAAAAAATCCATTGGACAGGCGGATTCGCATCTCCTACAACCCACATAGTCTTCGGTTCTCGGCACGGAAGCAATTTGCTTAGCTTTACATCCATCCCAAGGTATCATTTCTAATTCATCTGTTGGGCAACCTCGTACACATTGAGTGCATCCTATACCGCCTGCAGTATACAAAATAAACTTGGTAGCCCTATTTATAGAATAAAAATTCCATTACCAGCTCACTCTTCATCAAACCCTATGGATCAATCTACAAATCATGGAATCCATATTCTGTTTACTGAATCATGTGAAATTCTAGGGAACTCCACATACGTATTTCATATATGTATTTCATACATATGAATAGAGCCGATTTCGACGAAAGTTCGAATTTAGCAGGGGTCGAAATGGAATAAAAATGAATTGATAAAACAGTCCTAAAAAAAAATTCTGCCCACAAACTCCATCAAAGTACAAGGAATGCTGACCATCTCTTCCTATTCAAACTTTTTCTCTTTTGCAAAGAAGCAGGGACAGTCAATATTTATGGCTGTTCAAAGTGTCACATGGATCACATGAGTCATGGAAGAAAGATGTCAAAGGAATTTTTGGCCATTGGACAAATTCATTAGTGTGGAGATGCCTAGGCGCCAGAGCGATAATATGGTTAACTAAGCTTTTTAACCTTATTTTTCGGTCTAACAAGATGCCTGAAGAATGGAGGAGAAGTATATTAGTACTTATCTTCAAGAACAAGGGAGATGTTCAAAGTTGTACTAACTACCGTGGGATTAAGTTGATGAGCCATACGATGAAGCTCTGGGAGAGGGTTATCGAGCATCGCCTAAGGAGAGTGACACATGTGACCCAAAATCAGTTTGGGTTCATGCCTAGTAGGTCGACCATGGAGGCGATTTTCTTATTACGACAATTGATGGAGAGATATAGGGAGCATAAGAAGGACTTGCACATGGTCTTTATTGACCTCGAGAAGGCATATGACAAAGTACCGAGAAATGTCATGTGGTGGGCCTTGGAAAAGCACAAAATCCCAACTAAGTACGTTACCCTCATCAAGGATATGTACAGGGATGTGGTGACGTTTGTCCGAACATGTGATGGCGACACCAGTGACTTTCCAATTAAAATAGGACTGCATCAGGGGTCAGCTTTGAGCCCTTATTTATTTGCTTTAGTGATGGATGAGGTCACAAGGGACATACAAGGTGATATCCCTTGGTGTATGCTCTTTGCTGATGATGTGGTGCTAGTTGACGACAGTAGGGCAGGAGTTAATAGGAAGTTAGAACTATGGAGGCACACGTTAAAGTTGAAAGGGTTCAGACTTAGTAGGACTAAGACCGAGTACATGAGGTGCGATTTCAGCGCAACTAGGCATGAGGAGGGAGACGTTAGCCTCGATGGGCAAGTGGTGGCCAAGAAGGATACTTTTCGGTATTTAGGGTCGATGCTACAAAAGGATGGAGACATTGATGAATATGTTAGGCATAGAATTTCAGCCGGCTGGTTGAAATGACGTCAAGCTTCTGGCGTCCTCTGTGACAAAATGGTGCCTCAGAAGCTGAAAGGTAAGTTCTATAGGACGGCGATTCGCCCGGCGATGTTATACGGTGCTGAGTGTTGGCCTACAAAAAGACGACATGTCCAGCAATTGAGTGTAGCAGAGATGCGTATGTTGCGTTGGTGTTGTGGGCACACAAGGAGGGATAGAGTCCGGAATGACGATATTCGGGATAGGGTTGGGGTGGCACCAATTGAGGAGAAATTGATTCAACATCAGTTGAGATGGTTTGGACATGTCTAACGGAGGCCTCCTGAGGTGCCGGTGCGTAGTAGGGTTCTAAAGCGGACCGATAATGTAAAGAGCGGTAGAAGTCGACCTAAACTAACTTGGGACGAGTCTGTTAAGAGAGACCTGAAGGAGTGGAATATCTCCAAGGATTTAGCTATGGACAGGAGAGCTTAGAGACTGGCAATCAACGTGCCTGAACCGTGACCTCTTTCTGTCTTGTGCCTTTTATGTCCCCTTTATGTGTCTCTATTTCTCGTCTCTTTTGGATTTCATCTCTAGCCTACCCCAACTTGCTTGGGACAAAAGGCTATGTTGTTGTTGTTGTTGTTGCTGCTGCTGTTGGACAAATTCATTAATAAATAAGAAGTGATCACTGTCAGCAAAAAGCATAAAGCAGCTCAATACTCCCCCACAACACCCCCCACACACCTTTCCAAATTATAGGTCACTTTAGGTCCTATATCTTGATAGTTGCACTTATTTGAAGTTGTAGATGTTAACATAGTTTTTCAAAAAACTTGGTCAAAGATAGAGAAGTTTGACTAACGACAAAGCTTAAATGACCTATAATTTGGAAGGGAGGAAGTACTAATAGAGATTGCAGATAGACTGAATCATATTCTCGAAAGTAGATGTTTCACTTGACATCTAGCTACATTTGCACATGTCCAGTATGATACCATTGCATTCAATATTGACATTACCAAAACAAGTTCAAAGAAAGATTGTTTTAGCACAAATAACATGAACACAAATGATTAGCCATACTGTTAAACTGTTAGAACGTACTTTCACTAAGCCTATTACGATTGTCGATGTATATCCAAGTCTAGCTATTCCAATCCAAGCAGGAACCACTCAATCATTGCAGTAAATAAAAAGACAGATCTGCTCATCTATTCTTTCCCTTAAAAGTCAAGCTGTTTGCATTCCCCCTTAAGGAGTTAGCATAAAAGATCAATTTAGAGTGAGATGGACAGCTGTTCGATAAAATTCAGGTAGGAGTTATGGAAACTACTAATTCGAAGTTTTGAATGTAGATTTTACAAAATTGGACCTATGTCCTGTGCATTCAGAAACTAAGAGACCAATCAACTAATCCTCCATCCTAATTAGTTAGTGCAGTGCTACATTTCCTAATCTTTTATCTGAAGTTTCCCGATAAAAATGAGGTATCTTTCTGGACATGCACAAGCGGGCCCCTCTCAGAATTTCAAGATACTATGAAGGTAGAAAAGGAACAGTTAAGTTTCAGCGAAAAGGTTTCAATCATCAGTTCCTTCCCCCTTTTCCAAAAGTCAACCCCAGTCCTAGACGGATCAAACTATTGACTATCGTTCTCAGGCACGAACCAGATGAATTCTTGCATCCCTTGCACCCAAGTAAACCTCACAATTAAGCAGATAGCCAAACTGAAGCATGTCAGATCGCACTGCATCTTGGAACGACCAGCAAGAAGTAGATTCCAATGAATCAAGAGAGATGTGAAAGAAATCGAAGATTACCTGGAGAATTGTTGTCTGTGCTGCTCTGATGGGTATACCTGGAGAAGGAGGGGAAGAATCTCGATCGCCGCAAGGCTTTGAAGGAGGGGAATGGGATTATAGGCGTGGGAGACCAGAGATGGAGTCGTCGCTTCTCTTTGATCGAGTGCAATTGGCTGCTGCGTATTATTTTAACCTATTTCTGCTAGGCTCACTCGGTTTAGAAAACGTATTTATATCCTAGTTTTCTCCACACTTATATTTCACAAACAGTGTACAAGAGTTTTATGCCCGTAAAACTCTCTCTACTCCCATAAAACTCTTATCATCTCTCTCCATTAATATAGTGTCATGTCAGTATATTTAATGCCCATAAAACTCTATGAAATCCCCATTAAAACTGACCTAAGGACTAGGCATGTTTGAACGAGATAAAGCAGTTGTTAGTTGGGCTAAAAGTTAGTTTAAATTAGTTGAGATTGGCTAGTTAGAGCAACTCCAAGAGTTCATCTAAAATTAATAGCCAAATTTCATAGTTTAGCCATTATGTAAAATACAAAAGTCCTCAAAAGAGAATAGATCTACAACAACTTAGCTATTTTTTATCTTCTATATTCAAAAAGTAGGGCTAATCACATGTGCCAGTGGAGAGGTAGGCGCATGGGAGAGTAAACCATACATGGAAGCCGCAGATGACAAGCAGGCACGGCTTGCAAAAGATAGCTAGTGAGACAGCCGGGATAGCGCTCGAGGAAAAAAAGAAAACAGGATACAAGAGCTGTTGAAAGTGTTTTTTAGCCAACAATTGTCAAACCGGGTTTTAAGGAGCATTATACAAAGATGGTTGGAGTTGCTCTTAGTTGGCTATCAACTAGTTGAAGGGTTAGCTAAAAAAATTAGAGCTCTGGATACACTAGGCTAATTTTAGCTAATTTTTAGTTAGCTAATTAATCTCATAGTTCCAAATTATAAGACGTTTTGGTGTTTTAATTCATAACCTTTGCTACGCATTAGATATATGTTACGTCTAGATTTAGAGTAAAAGTTATGAATCTAGAAATGTCAAAATATTTTTTAATTTGAGACGGAGAGAGTAGCAATTAGCTCTGATATCAAATAGGTTCTAAAGACATGTTTGGTACACATGGCTACTTACTGGTTGAACCTATAAATTAGTCTAAATTAGTTATGATCGGCTAACTAGCTGACTAACAACTAGTTAGAAATTGGGCTAAAAGATTAGCCCTACTATTTGATGCGCTAGAGCTAATTTTAGCTACTTAATGTTAGGAAAAGCCGACTCGAGGGGCGAATAGTCTTTTTAAAATTTAATAGTATGAATAACCGGAATAAATGAAGAATTAAACTATTTGGTCCAAAAAAAACCTACACCCTTTACCTAACACACAAGTTATGTTTAAGGTGTCAAGCTAGAAGAAGCTCACCTAATCAAGTCTAGTTAGCAAGGTCACACAAACTTATATAACTAGTCAAGTGAGCACCGGAGAACTTCTACACATATTAGTGAGCAAATAAATACTAAACACGAGCTACACTAGTACTACACTAACACTACTCACGCTACACAAGCTAGAGAGCAAAGCTACTTAGCTACACATACTAGTGAGCAAAGACCATTGACGGTTTTTGACATTTGTAATGGCTCGAACTGACACTACAACATACCTCTTAATATATGATGGAAAATTTCTGTCGTGCAGTGTTTGTAGTGATTTCAGATTTCACCATGGATTGAGCATCATCGATTAACTTGCATGACAGATCAACGCAATGTGATGGTTCTAGACCACATAGAATAGCCCAAGGCCCAATTAACCCAATTAATGCCTAATGCCTAGGACAGAAAATAACCATCATGAATGAATTGCTACATCATCATAAATGCTTATGTGGATGTTTACATGAATGATGACGTGGATGCTTATATCACCAGTTTAGCCCATTTATTAATAGACCAAAATCAAAGGTGGGCTAGTTTTCAACCTATTTTTAGTTCAATTTCAGCCATTTTTCAGTCCAATTTCAGGCATTTGGATGCATCACCATCACTAATTTTTAGTGTACTTTTCAGCCCACTATTATAACACATACAATAAATGTTGAATATTATATGGGTTTAGGCCCATATTTTATTTAATAAATCAATTAATTCTAGGCCCATATTAAATGTTGTCGTACAATATAGTTTTAGTCCCGTATGGGATTTTGACTGATTGTTGACTCAACTTAAATAGGCTACACACTTGTGCACCTATAAAAAAGTTGAAAGAGGCCAAAGGCGTACCACACGCGCGCGCCGTTGCCGCCGAGGCGAGTGATGCATGCGTGACATGACATGACGTGTTGTGCACGAGCGTGGGTTGGTTTTGCCACTTGGGCTGGCTACGAAAGAGGAAGGGGTACATGCGCTAATGTGGAGGAGTTACTACGGGTTAGTTACTGTCCACTACGGTGCCTGATCTCTCTGGCATTATCTTCCCTCCCATCTCCCAGTTGCCTCACATGTCATACCATTCCTTCCTCTTGTCGAGTTGTATCTGAGTACTCCCCATCCCATCCTCTATGTGCACGGAGTTTTGGGAGAGCAGGCCTTCGGAACTGGCGTTTGCATTAGGACACCTGCATGGGTGTGTGTCGGCGATTAGGTTTTTGGGAAGCGTCTTCGCGACTGCTCACCGTCTTCTTCTTCACTGGAACTTCATCTCCATCCTGTGGTGCCTTTTCCTTGTCGGATCGGCTTCGTCTACTTCTCGGTGGACGTTCGAGGGACGGCACTGCGTATATCTTCCTGCACCAACTGTGGTCCGTGACTTTGAGCAACTCACCATGAGTGGGTCTGGAGCCACTAGTGCCTTGAGCATGGGTCCCTCCGTAGGGTACATCTCTATTCTTAAATTGGTTAAGTTCAATCTCTTTTCCGCCATGATCAGTATAGTATTCATCAACATATTTGCTGCTAATCTGATTAGTAGTAAAATCACACACGTGCACATATTTGTCATCACAAATTTGTTATTATTTTTCTGAATTAATTTTAACATGAAATTGTCTAAATTTCTAACATTGATATTAGGCAATTTTCTGGTAATGGTTTTGCTGCTGTGTTGAAGCCAAATGATTTTGATGGAATAAATTACAATACATGGCGTGCTAAGATGGTGTTGTGGCTTACTGTTATAATTGCTATCACGCCGCACACGGGAAACCTGAACAATTTACTCCTGAGGAGGAGAAAAGTTCAAGGTACCCGATAACCTGTTTTGAGGCACCGCGATTAGTGCACTTCATAGCAAGTATGGGATGCACTTGATGCTAAGTTTGATGTCTCTGACGCCAGTAGCAAGTTGTACGTCTTGGAGCAGCTGTTTGACTACAAACAACCGTTCTGTGGTCGAACAAACTCATGAGATATAGATACTGGCTAAGGAACTCGAACAGTTCCCATGTGTGTTGCCTGATAAGTTTGTGGCCGGTGGTATAATCGCTAAGCTGCCACCTTCTTAGAGGGATTTTGCTACCTTCCTTAAGCACAAGAGACAAGAGTTTAGCGTGACTGAGTTTATTGGGTCTCTTGATGTTGAGGAGAGGGCGAGAGCAAAAAACACACGTGGGAAAGGCGGTGAGTCTTCTAGTGCCAATATGCTGCAGAAGAAAAATTCAAATACATCTCATAATAATAAGAAGAAGAACAAGCAAGAGAACAACTCGAAGCCTAAACAAACAACCACTTTTAAGAAGAAAAAGAACAACAAAGATGGTGGTTGCTTTGTTTACGGGAGTGATGAGCATTGGGCAAGTTCATGCCCAAACCGCAAATTTAAGCAAGAGAAGAACATCTGGGTATAGTAATTCTTTACCTACTATTCTTTTAGTTTGTCATTCGCCTGAGTGGTGGATGGACACTAGGGCTAATATTCATGTGTGTGTTGATGCCTCTTTGTTTTCTTCTTATTAGGTCAGCGGGACTAGAGCCTTGATGCATGGGAAACAGTTCCCATACGTGTGTTCTTGTTGTTGGTACGGTCATTCTGAAGTTCACTTCGAGAAAGACGGTGCCGCTGAAGAACGTGCAACATGTCCCCTCCATAAAAAAGAATCTAGTTAGCGGCTCTCAATGTTGTCGAGATGGTTATAATATTGTCTTCAAGTCTAATAAATGTGTATTGTCAAAGTATAAAACTTTTATTGGTAAAGGTTATGATTGCGGAGGCTTGTTCCACTTATTCTTGCATGATGATGTGTGTAATAAGATTGTGAACAATGTTATTGACGAGATCCTAATGTACAGGTATGTTAAGCCTCGGTCCAATGGTTCTCGAACGAAGAAGACCCCCGACCGACCCCTTCAGGATCGCCCGGGGGCTCGGGGGCTATGCCCATCGGGCATGCTCATGCGCACCCTCTAGCAAAGAAATCCGGCTGAGTCTGACTCAACCACAACTTTTGCCTAGGCCTCAGGGGCTTCTCAAGCCTTGGGCTCCTGATCTACAGCACGACCAAGCCCGGTCCTTGGTTCCTGCCTGGCTAGCGATGCCAGCCGAGGCCTGAGCACAAGAAGACAAGCCCCAGGCTATCGATGCTCGCTGGTCAGTGTCAGAGTACGAGGTCTCCGGTGGCTCGGGTGGACTCAGGAACACAAGAATCACGTAGAGAAGACGCAATGGTTTATCCTAATTCAGGCCAATTCGGTCCCTATGTCCAGCAACTGATGATCCTTATACTCAAGAGAACCCAAAATCTAGGGCTTACAACAGAGTATAGAGAAAGAAGAGTTGGTAGGGGGTTAGTTCGGTGCTAATCCTAAGGTTGCCTCACCATCGGTGGAGTCTCCCCCTCGTCAGAGAGGAAGGAGATGGTGAGATGCGGTGGAGGAGAGGCTCTCGGTGCCTCTCTCTGGGTTGCCTTGCTCTTGGTGTAGAACAGAGGTGGATGGAATGGAATGGAGTGTCTGGTGATCGAAAACGGATCCTCTCCCCTCTAGGTTTGACCATATCCCTTATATAATGAGATAGGTCGGGTATAAGGTGGTTTGAGGGTTCTAGTCTACGGTCTACGTGCGTCGAAGTCCAGGAGGGTCTTGCAGCGGTGCGGCGTGGAGCCATCGAGGTGTCTTAGAGCCAAAGAAGCCTAGGCGTCGTTCGACTGCTCTGTTCTGACACTCTGTATGTTAGACAGTGTCGGCTTAGACTAGCCTCCCCGGGTAAGACCTTCTAGAGTCTTCTTGGTGGCAAAGGAGGTCGGCTCCAGGGGCTGACGCACGGGCTCAGAAGCCCTCGAGCCCCCGAAGGCCACAGAAAGCTTTGTCTTCTTGTGTGACACCCCGGATGTGACCCTGTTAGAGGAGCAGTTGGCAGGGGCACACCTGTGAAGTGACACCATATTCTTATGCCTAGGCCTTGGTTGGCATCTGATGAGGACATGACACCAACAGATACGACCATTTATTATAAGGTGCACTCGTTCCTACATTTGCATAGTAATTTTAGGTACAATTCACTTGGTTCCACATGTACATGTCGTTATTTGAATGTAGGTACAAATGTGTCTCAAAGTACAAATCCATCAAAGTTGAACTTTCGGTTCGTCGGCAGCCCGATAGTGCTTCATTGGGAATGCCATAACTCATCCATCCGGAGTGCGATCGAGGTCAATGAGCACTTGATAGAAAGCTTATTTGATAAGCTTTCAAATAGATCTGGTCCCATCTCAATATCACATTGGAAAGGCCTCTAAATCATCAAGACATTCTGCCACTATTTCTGTCGGGTGCTACAACGTCGTCACGGGCTTATTATTCACACTTGGGACCCAGGACCAAGTTGGAGCACGCCCCAAGAAGATAGAGAACACCTAAGAGATGCCCAAAGACATCCTCCTCCTTGGCCACCACCTTAGGAGGCCAGCAAGAACGTCCAAGCCAAGCTGGAGGCCCAGTCCAATTCGAGTTCGAGTCTGTTTCGGCCTTCTGGACCAGTCTGCAATAAAACGGACGTCCATGATGCATCTGGAATCCGTTTTCGATGATCCATATATGGATGGAAAGATAGTTTCATAAGCTAACCAATGGCTTTGGTTTGAGACCCAAATTCCATCAGAGTCAACGGGAATCATCGAAACAAGTTGACGTCCAGAATCTGTCAGGGCGCTGTGTCGCCGTCTTTTGGGCCGTTTGGGCCTTGTAATGTGTCGAGACTCCTTAGCGACGTGATTAGGGGTTCTTGGATGCCCCTTAGGCTTTATAATCAGTAGCCACCGCCTATGTTAGGGTTTGGATTTTGCTTAGATTATTCTGTTGATAACAGTTTCGCCGCCGTCGTCGGTTTGTGAGACCCCAACTTTGTGAGATTAATCATTCATCTGTAATTTGATTGCATTCCTTTGTGTTCTTGCGTGTGTTCTCGATTCGCAGGTAAGGACTTAGCCTTCTTGGCGAGGTCGACCGTGCAACGCCGGTCGATAACCAGAGGAGTCGTGGTGCTGCGATTGCGGGGTTCAGAGCCGAGTTGTTCGGAAGCCGGATCGAATTGTGTCGTGACTCCACCAAATCGAGAGTTATCAGAACATTTCAGAAGATCGGGAACCCTAGTTCACATCAATTGGTATCAGAGCTTCAGGTATACCGTCAGGTTCAATTTTACCCTAGTTTAGTTTGATTTCGCCTTCGTCCTAGAGTCCATAGAAAAGCCAAAAAAAATTTAGTGTTTTCCTATCCCAGAAACCACGTTTAGCCTTTGCATAATTCTTTTCAGATTCCGTCGTGTTGAGTTTGTGTCCTAATCAAGGTCTTGTTGCTGGTTAGGTTGTGTTAGAGTCCAGTTCGTGTGTTTTCCCCATTGTTTCCTTCAAATCCTAGCCACCGTGACCACTTTTGTACGCATTGTTCCAGTTTTGTCCTCTATTTCGGAGTCCAAACTTGAAACTGGTCCAGTTTTCGCGTACGAACTCGGATTTTGACGTCCCAGATATCAAAATCGATCATAAAAAATTTCGGATCCGACCATCCGTAGCTTTGCCAGGGTTCGAAAATTTTATTTTGGTCAAAAACTGGTCACAAGATCCTCTTTTCGTGGTCACAAGCTTTTCCTCAATTTTGGACCCATCTTCTGAATTTTCCACAGGCCACGTCTTTCACTTGTTTCAGCTCAAATTTTTTGTGGTTACTTCTTGTGTGCTCCTAAGTGAAGAAAAAATATCAAAAAAATAAAAAGAAAAAGTCAAAGATTCCCAAAAAAAACAACGACAGCCCAAAAAATAGAAAAATGAGAGGGGCAAAAGAGGAACAACATTTAGAGGAGCACATAGAGAAGACAGTTTGTAATAATTGTGGGCGTGTGCTATCTTGTGTTTGTTTCTTATCACTCTTGCTATCCATCATACTTGTTTCTCCATTTTGTTATCACACATCTGGTATTTGGAACACGTTAGACCAGCAACGAGAGCAAGTATTTGGGACTATAATTTAGCATTACTTTCTGTTTTTGAATTGTGTTCCACTCACATATTTGGCCTGCCTGCCTTAACTCCACATACTTCTTCGGGACAGTATAAGTTTTGATCCCTGTAATCGCAGTGCTACGTCTTCCAGGTATCCTTGACCTTGCTAGTAAGAACCTTGTAAGAGCTTGAGAAGGGGTCTCCTTTTGCTGTGATCTTGAGAGGCACTACTCCACCTACTTAGTAGATTATTAGGGATAACTTTCACTGTTTGTTCTGTTTTGTGTCTACAATGACAGGTTACAACACTCATCGATACGAGACATCAATGATGCATGAGCCACGCACTATTGCTGCTACACCTCCTTCTGCAGGTCGTTCTATTCTTTCTTCTCCACCTACTTATGATGGTATTGGTGCTGATGAGTACATTGAGTGGAAATGTAAAATAGATAATATTTTTGCACACTGTCATATGTGTGAACGGAGGAAGATTAAGAATGCATCTAGTGTTTTGAGACATTTAGCATTAATTTGGTGGGAGTCTTTAAGTTCTTCAGATAAACCTCATACATGGAACGATATGAAAATTCTTATGAGAGAAACTTTTGTTAATCCATCTCTTGTAATTAATTCATGTGATGAGGAACATCAACTAGACCAATCTCCTATTATTCCTCCTGCTGTGCCTAATCTTTTGCAGGACAATGCACAAAAGAGCGGGGATGACATGACAGAAAATGAGGTGCTCCCAGTCTCATGTAAAAATTCAACACATGATACTTCTGCTGACAGTGAGAGCAAAGGTAATGCCAATGATGCTAATCTCACAGAAGCTGAGAGTTCTCTTGTTGTAATGAATTTTCCCACCAATGATGCTAATAATTCTATACTAAAACCTTCTATTGATTTACCTTTGTCACATGGCGAATGTTCTACTGATCTTTGTGATAAAGAAAAGTTGTGTGATAGTGATATGATTATTCATGAGCAGCAACCAGTGAATGAGAATGATTCTTTTGTTTTAGAACAAAATAGTTGTGCTAAAAATAAACAATTGCTTCCAATTGCCACTGAACAAGATGAACTAAAATTGTTGACTTCTTTAAATACTTTGGGATATATTGAGTTTGAAACACTGTGTGCTCTGAGTAGTTTGGAGGAGAAATTTTTATGTGCTGAATTACCATGGTTGTCTACATGTATATATCAATTTATTGGCAAATATAATTGTAAAGGAGAATATATGGTACACCGAGTTTATATTTGTTCAAATCTGAAATCTCCTTTTTCTGTGCATCAATATGACCAATCAAAGGGTTGCATTAGATATAATCATGTCATGTCAAGATCCCCAAGTTTTGTTATAAAGCAACAGGTTAAATTTCAAAAAGAGAAGCAATATTGGCTACAACCTACAATCTTTCCTCCAACTAAGCTCAAACCGAGGATGGTTTGTTGTCAAGAAGGGGAGGATGATGAGGACATGACACCAACAGATACGACCATTTATTATAAGGTGCACTCGTTCCTACATTTGTATAGTAATTTTAGGTACAATTCACTTGGTTCCACATGTACATGTCGTTATTTGAATGTAGGTACAAATGTGTCTCAAAGTACAAATCCATCAAAGTTGAACTTTCGGTTCGTCGGCAGCCCGATAGTGCTTCATTGGAAAGGCCATAACTCATCCATCCGGAGTGCGATCGAGGTCAATGAGCACTTGATAGAAAGCTTATTTGATAAGCTTTCAAATAGATCTGGTCCCATCTCAATATCACATTGGCAAGATCTCCAAATCATCAAGACATTCTGCTGCTATTTCTGTCGGGTGCTACAACGTCGTCACGGGCTTATTATTCACACTTGGGACCCAGGACCAAGTTGGAGCACGCCCTAAGAAGATAGAGAACACCTAAGAGATGCCCAAAGACGTCCTCCTCCTTGGCCACCACCTTAGAAGGCCAGCAAGAACGTCCAAGCCAAGCCGGAGGCCCAGTCCAATTCGAGTTCGAGTCTGCTTCGGCCTTCTGGACCAGTCTGCAATAAAACGGACGCCCATGATGCATCCGGACTCCGTTTTCGATGATCCATATATGGATGGAAAGATAATTTCATAAGCTAACCAATGGCTTTGGTTTGAGACCCAAATTCCATCAGAGTCAACAGAAATCATCGAAACAAGTTGACGTCCAGAATCTGTCAGGGCGCTGCGTCGCCGTCTTTTGGGCCGTTTGGGCCTTGTAATGTGTCGAGACTCCTTAGCGACGTGAGTAGGGGTTCTTGGATGCCCCTTAGGCTTTATAATCAGTAGCCGCCGCCTATGTTAGGGTTTGGGTTTTGCTTAGATTATTCTGTTGATAACAGTTTCACCGCCGTCGTCGGTTTGTGAGACCCCAACTTTGTGAGATTAATCATTCATCTGCAATTTGGTTGCATTCCTTTGTGTTCTTGCGTGTGTTCTCGATTCGCAGGCAAGGACTTAGCCTTCTTGGCGAGGTCGACCGTGCAACGCCGGTCGATAACCAGAGGAGTCGTGGTGCTGCGATTGCGGGGTTCAGAGCCGAGTTGTTCGGAAGCCGGATCGAATTGTGTCGTGACTCCACCAAATCGAGAGTTATCAGAACCTTTCGGAAGATCGGGAACCCTAGTTCACATCAGCATCGTTAGCCGAGTAGGAGCCAAGGGCCGGGCCCGGAGGTGCCGTAGATTGGGAGCTCAAGGCTCGGGGAAGACCCTGAGCCCCAGGCGGAAGCTGCGATCGAGTCAGGCTCAGTCGGATCTCTTTGCTAGAGGCTGCGCGCGAGCATGCGTGATGGGCATAGCCCCCTAGCCCCCAGGCGATCCTGAAGGGGTCAGTCAGGGGGTCTTCTTCATTCAGGAACTATTGGACCCAAGGCTTAACATACCTATATGGTAGGATCTCATCAGGAGCCCCCAAGCCCTTCGTGGCCTCACCTGGCATGATGGCGATGAAGGGCTAAATTCAACCTTCTGGCGACCGAACCCTTCTTAGCGGGGACGGCTTCCGTTGGTGAAGTGTTGTGCCCTACTAGGGGCCTTCGTCTCCAGTGTGATGGATGGTGCTTGGCTATCAAGGCTGAGCGAAGATGATGTTGATCCTTCCGTGAGTCCATGTCTTATGGGTGTTCAACCTGAGTGAGAGCTCGACGGACTCGTTTGGGAGTCGCCGACTGTAGGTTCGGGGACGCCCTCCTTTCTGATCGGAGCCTGCCGGGAGCCAGGTGATCAAGAGCGCTTGGCTTTGGCTCGGGGCCATCTAATCATCCAGAGCTCCATGCCCTTCTGAGGGCTGCAATAACAGGTCCCAATCCTCTTAGGCCGACCTTCTAGGGCTGACCCTCTACGGCCATAGATTGGGGAAGTGGGAGCGCGCAAAGGCTCGAACGGGGGCCCTCATTGGGCCCACTGTTCAGCAGCTCTCGACCCAATTTTAGGGAGTTGGTTGGTTTTTGGGGGATACGCCACCCAAGCGCCCATTGGTCGAGGGGTCAGGCTGCTCCGTCTGGGGAGCCAGTGCAGCCCCTAAGGCCATTGTGGGGCCTCAGCGAAGGGTGCAGCTTCTAGGCGCGTCCTATCCGCTGACGCCTTGTGCATGCTGTTGATTGCGTCTAGGACGTCGTGCCTAGTGGAGAAGTTATGACGCTCGCGCGCCCCCGCGCCGACCCATCTCATCTAGGAGACGGGCTGTCGGAGCCATGTGAAGCAGATCTGGTGGAGGAGGAGCTGCGACACTTGGCGCGCGTGGATCCGAGCCATTGGTGATAGCCGGTGGGCCCGAGGCAAGGCGGATCCTCCTAAGTCCCACGAGGAGGCATGCGTAGAGTAGGCGGTGCACGCGGGGGAAAGTGGAGTGAGGACTTAACTCATTGCTAGTGGTTCCCTAACTCTGCCTTTACTGCGTGGCCATCATCACACAACCGCCCAAAGGCGTGCTACGAGGATTGAAGGGACGCCTAGCCAGCTCCCCAAGGTCTTTTGTAGCCGTTGATGGCTGATCGAAGGGCCCTTTGCCGCTCATAGTGCACCGCCTTTGGCTATAAAGGGAGGCCCCCAGGGGACATGGTGTCTTCAATCCTTCCTCTGGCCCCTTCTCTTCTTCTTCCTTAGATCCATCTTCTTCTTTGGTGGCGATGGTGGTGGCGATGAAGTGCGACACTTCCCTCTGAGTGAGCTTGGTGTTGTCCACCGGGCCACTGCTTCTTCGAGGGTGGAAGGACTCTAGCGACGGGGAGCCAACGACATGGCATAGAGGTAGCTGCGGAACCATGGCACTAGGCGGGAGACTGGGGCCTGCATCACCGCTGGCAGCCCAAGTGTTGACGGTCCTTAAGTACCAAATATAGTTCTCAAATAAATAAAGAAAAGGATCCAAATGCAACCAACACCTAGACTTAGGGTTTTATCTGACAGAATTCCATGAGTTTTGGTGTTTGTCTGTTTCTGCAGGGGGTTATCAGAAAATACGGAGGAAAGGCCCACACGTCGGGTTTACATAGAGATAATAACGTGTTCACCGATTTTCTATCATCTAGAAGACTCCAGAAGCCACGAGACCGAACGGGAGGCCGAACGGGCCCGGAGGCAGGGCGCCCGCCCTGCCCCCTAGGGCGGTCGCCCTGGCCTGAGAGCCAATCAGGCTCCGTCTCGCGGATTATGCTCCACCGACCTAAGGGATCAAGGGAAACCGTGCGATTAATGTCGGTTTGATCCGACGGCCCACGTTCACTTGAGGGGGCTATATAAGCAGGACCCCTGGCCCCTGGAGGAGGCACTCCCTCATTTTCAATTCCTCAAACCCTAATCTCAGGAGGAGAGTCTCTGATCAAGCCCTAGAGCCACCACATCAACTAGATCTCTAGTATAGCATAGCTACATAGGATTAGAACTAGAAGGAGTCAATCTTCGATTGGTTTCCGGATCTGTCAAGAGGATTCTTGGTAATTCCTTTACTGTTCTTCATTGTTCATCTTTGTTCTTCAATATTTTGAATACAACTTTGTTTTATTTCAATATATTGATTATGACTATGCTCTACTTGTTTATGTTTGCAATTATATTGTTCTTAGTTTATCGTAGTTATACGCTTGGCTTAGTTAGATTGGAATTATATACATGTTTAGGATCGTATAGCGTTTATCCATCGGATCCATGGGTAAATGATAAATATTGTGTAGGCGTGGTGCTTAGACCATATTTATCTGCGATTGCACCTTATATGCCGGATCGTGGGGTGGTCCGCGATGGTGACAGCTTTGTTGGTTCTTATATAGTCCCCCTCCCGTGTGTAAGGCAGGCAGAGCAACATTATTACGGGGGAGTGATTGCTATGTTTCTCATCTTTCTTGATAATATCACTATGCATGGGCGTAGTCCTTTCTCGCAATAATTGCCAAGTGTACTTGCACTAACTATGATATGCTAGACTTTATAGTTAAGAATAACTTAGGAAATATCCTTGTAGTTCGTCCTAATACCATGCTAATGACTTGCTAGAATATCTGTTGAGGTGCTTATCATTATTATATGTGGCTAGCTGATCAGATTAATTATCTTTGTCACCATTCATACTTTATCTATATTTTATGTGACACTTACCCCTGTATGCAAGAGATAGATGAATGCTCTCACTTATACATGCAATGATTGATACTCATTCCTATATTCCATTCCATAATCAACATTGATGTTAGTAATCCCTTCCCAGTGGTAAAAATATAAATAACGATACCTGGAATACTTCCCGGTTAAAATGCTACATCGGTATTAATCTGTGCGCTTGCAGATCTTATTTATTATTTATTTAGCAGAGCAGTTGCATATTTCAATACCGCGTCTCTCATGTCATGCTGGGGATGACAACTTGGCTTAAGTGGCATGAGGGATAGGTTCGGCATTTTTGGCGCTGTTATCAGAATTAGAAAACTAAGTCTACTTTTGGTAATGACGTTAAGAATGCCCAACAAGCATTTTTGGCGCCGTTGCCGGGGAAGGTTGATTTACTAACAAGGAATGAATACGGAATTTGAGTCATCATTCGCATCATTAAGTGATTGAGATCATCAATTCTCCCATACAGATTTACCCCTGTATTTTTCCATTCTTATTGTTTTGCAGGGTGATGTATGAATAGAGGACATCTTCCAGAAAATTTTGTTGACAACCCCGAAGCATTAATCAGAGGGGCAAGAGCCAAGCTCAAGGAGTCAACACTTCGACGCAACACTTCATCCAATCCAGAAGACCGCCGAAGTTTCATCCGGAATTTGTCAACAGAGTTCGCAGCCATGGCGAACAAGACGATCCGCGAGTTCTCAGCTCCCACTACGGACAACATCCGCACTGGACCTGCCGCGGCCATCGACAAGAACTTTGAGCTCAAGCCAGGGCTCATCAACATGGTACAAGCCAACCAGTTTTGTGGGAAGCCACACGAAGATGCAAGTGCTCATCTCCAACACTTTCTAGAGATTTGCAGCACATTCACTATATTAGATGTTCCCAGAGACGCCATACTACTTCGCCTTTTCCCATTCTCACTATTGGGGAGAGCGAAGCAGTGGTTCTACGCGACGAAGGATAAGAACACTACGTGGGCACTCTGCTCTACGAACTTTCTGGCTAAGTTATTTCCCATGGGCAAGACCAATGCTCTCCGTGGGAAGATTACAAGTTTTCAGCAACAACATGATGAATCCGTTCCAGAAGCATGGGAGCGCTTTCAAGATTACATCCTAGAATGTCCCCATCATGGAATGGAAAGCTGGCTACTTATGCAGACTTTCTATCATGGGCTCATCACTAGTGCTCGTGAGACCATGGATGCTGCAGCTGGAGGCACATTTCTATCACTCACCATACCACAAGCTACAGCCCTTGTGGAGAAAATGGCGTCCAACCAAGGTTGGAACGAAGAGAGGATCCAAATACGCAAGAAGGGTGGAGGTATGCACCAGCTCAAGGAGGTAGACATGCTGTCTGCAAAGCTAGACCTACTCATGAAAAAGCTCGATGACAAAGCTGGAGACAAAAGAGAAGTCATGAACGTCTACGATTCTCACATGACTTGTGAGGAATGTGGAGATACTGGACACTCAGGCAATCACTGCCCTGAGATGCTTGAGGATGCAAGGTACATCAACAACAACAACAACTACAACCGTCCTCAACAAAATCAAGGTTGGAATCAACAGAGGCCTAACTACTCAGGTAACTACTCAGGTAATTATCAAGGTAATAACTCTTACAACAGCAATAATAATTTTCCACCCTTGAGAGAGTTAGTGTCTAATCAAGGAAAGCTAATGGATAACTTGTCTAAGAAATTGGCATCCAATGATAAAATACTAGAAAACATAAATAATAGAATGGATAATTTCTCTACTGCCATCAAAAACCAAATTAGCTTTAATAAAATGATTGAATCTCAGTTAAATCAAATAGCTGCTGCTGTTCCTGCTACTAACCCCGGTATACCATCACAACCGGAAGGATTAGAATCTGCAAATCTTGTAGACATGTTTGATGCAGGTAACTATTGGAGTAATCCCGCTGTCGGAGTACATAATGACCTTCTGCCAGTCAAGAGAGGCGATCCAGGACGCCCCGTCATCCCGATCTCCATCGGCATGGTGGACTTCCCAGAAGCACTCTGCGACTTTGGCTCCAGCGTCAACATTATGCCCAGGGTACTCTATGAAAAATTCTTTACATATCCTTTATCAGAAACAACTATGTGTTTGCAGCTTGCAGATCGGACACTAAGCTTTCCTAAAGGAATATTAAAGAACATGTGTGTCCGAGTTGGTACCTCGTACGCTCCAGCTGACTTCATGGTGATAGAGACCGGGTCCGATGAGAGGTCACCAGTTATTCTGGGAAGGCCATTCCTGAACACCTCGGGAGCTGTCATCTACGCCAGCGCTGCGAAGATCAACTTCAACATCAAGGGGAGGAAGGAGACATTTTCCTTCAAGAACAAGATTACACAAATCCCAGAGCAACCCCAACATGAACCAAGGAAGAGGACCAACAGGAGGAACAAGCAGAACAAGAACAACCAAGGATGGACCGAATCAGCTAAGATGGTCACTGCAGTTCAAGGAGGTCAAGATGGTCGACTCAAGTCGCCCTTCCTGAACAAGAAGGACGACCCAGGTATGCCAAGCATTGAGTGCTCAATCAATGGATACTCCTTTCAGAAGGCGCTCTGCGACACTGGATCAGGCGTCAACATAATGGCCACAGTCACCTATCAGCTCTTGTACAGGACCATGCCCTTAAAACCAACATACACTCAGCTCCAGATGGCAGATCAGACATCCCGAAAGGTCGAAGGTATAGTAACCGATGTCCCTGTTAAAATTAACGATCATTTTGTCCATACAGACTTTTAGGTCATTGACATGGGAGACGACGAGTACGATCCACCCATCATCCTAGGAAGACCGTTCCTAGGCACCGTCAAAGCAATCATCTACATTGGAAGCGGAGAAGTCCATATGCATTTTCCCTCTGAGAAGGTACGCCGCTACTTTAATGACCCAACTATATAGTTGAAGATTCTAAGCAGGTCAGGACAAGAAGAAGGCGACGTAACCGTAACCAAAGGAGGCAAACCATCAAGGACGTATGGGCAGACTATGAAGGAGAGGTCATAGGGCCCGAGGATACACAACAGGAGACCGAAGCACCAAGTCGGGTACGGAAGGCGAAGACAGTTACACAAGAAGAGGAGGCGCTGCCGGAACCACCGTCTACGCCACCCAAATCCCAGGACAACTAAGAAGAAAAGAAGTCCTGTTCGGAGGACTTAAAAACACCGAACGCCGTGCCAAGAGGTAAACTTGGTAGTTATCATTTTCCCTTTAATTATTGCTCAGTTAATCATATTCATTCTGTCTAAAAAAATGTTGAAAACAGTAAGCCCCATGTGAGTATGCGAGTGGCATAAAACCCATAAGTACATTCACTGTGGTGGCATAAAAAAAATAATATATTTTTTCTGTTCTATAAAAATGAAAATAAAAATAGAGAGTGACATTTATCAAGGAAGCTCAAACATGATAAAGGCTAGATATTTATGCTAACGCTTAATCAAGTTCCACGAAGCTTTGTTGTCTATTTGAGCTCCACAGAATTCAGGAAGACTAGCAGATGGAGGACATCCTAATCGTTGTCAGGGTGCTGCCGACATTCAAATACACCGCTGCACCTGCTAGCTACATCAGAAGAAATTACGTCAAGATCCAGCTTGGGGGAGAGTACCCCCATTTATCCCGATAAGTATTTTTATCTACATTTATACCTATGCTTTATTAAAATAAAAAGATGCATAATCATGAAAACCCAAATAAATATTTTGTGTATATATATATTTGCTTAGTTTAATAAATAAATAAAGTAGCTATGCTAAACTGAATCTTGAAAATAAAACTCTAGCATGGATATGATGAATAGTTGCTCTGCCTAATTTTCAAATTTGTTCTCTCTCTAGTTTAGACATAACTGTTATAATTTAAAACTGGCTCTAAACCTGAACTAGTGGGAAGAGAACTTGATCTGAAGTCTAAGTTGTTAGCGGATATGATATGGGAAGGTTGATCTGCTGTTTATCTGTTCCTAGAGATGCTAGAATTCTGGAGAATTTTATCTTTGAAAATCTTTAAAATGTTGCATGATGAGTTCCTGTATGATGAGAGTTTAAATTCCTACCACAGCCATATATACATGCTTGTTAGATTAGGAGCCGCACTTTTACTACTTACTGCTTATGGGCATTGAGTGTGGTCAAGCTGTGTAGACCCTTAGGAACTTGTCATATAGTTAAAATCAAGATTCACTTGCACGTTCACTCATACATGCTGCTTCTACTCCGGAAGTACGCATCCACATATATCCACTCATTTCCATCTCCAGATTCACCCAAAATTATTCTACTCCTGACCCGGGAGACAATAGCCAAAAACATTATCCCATTCCTGTTATTCCCTGTTAACTAATGCTCGAGTTATTTTATCTACTACCACTTGCTATATTTTCAAGAGGGAGATTTGCTCTAAAAAAATATAAATACGAGGAAATAAAAAGGAGCAAGTGCTCGGAACCTCGAAGAAAGAAAAAGTGAGATGAGAGGTAAAAATGGACAAGTGTCCGACAGTAGAATTAGGGGTACAAGATACCCACCTGAGAGAAAAAAAAAGAAGAAAAAAAATATAGAGCATCTCATTCCCCTCAAAAGTTTTAAAAAGCAAGAAAGGTATGTATTCCCTCAAAAAGAGCATTAGACTTTTGTTATCACCATCATCACCATACACCACTCATTCACCACACATGCACATCTTGATTTGACTTATTGACTTGTTTCTCTGGATCCATGGTTTGACTATGCAATAAATATTCTATGAGTATGTATACTGTATCTCCCACCTATGAGCTCCAGATATCAAAGCCTTATTAGAGTAGGGTGAGAGAGAAGGCAATGTCACTACGCCTTATACCATAAATACCACATACTTTGAGAGAGAAGGCATATACCATTACTGCCTTGGTAAGGATCCAGAAATACCACAAAAGAGAGACCCGAGAAAGTCATACAAGGAATCTCTGAGTTTTATTTGAAAAATTTGCAAAAACTCCAGAGCTATAGCTGATCAAGAATAAGAGACATGGCGTTTGACTAGACCGTTCTATCTTTTAACCACTCAAGATGCAGGTGACGGTTGCAAGCCCCATGGTAAAAGGTAAAATGAGTAAGTTTTAAGTCTTGACAGTTTACTCTAACTCAGGGATGAGACCTTATTTGAAAGCATATGTACCGTCAACGTTCAAAGGCGTTGCAGCAACTTATGATCCATAATGAGTCTATCCTTGCTTAGGGACGAGCAAGAGGTAAGCTTGGGGGAGTTTGTTGACGGTCCTTAAATACCAAATATAGTTATCAAATAAATAAAGAAAAGGATCCAAATGCAACCAACACCTAGACTTAGGGTTTTATCTGACAGAATTCCATGAGTTTTGGTGTTTGTCTGTTTCTGCAGGGGGTTATCAGAAAATACGGAGGAAAGGCCCACACGTCGGGTTTACATAGAGATAATAACGTGTTCACCAATTTTCTATCATCTAGAAGACTCCAGAAGCCACGAGATCGAACGGGAGGCCGAACGGGCCCGGAGGCAGGGCGCCCGCCCTGCCCCCTAGGGCGGCCGCCCTGGCCTGAGAGCCAATCAGGCTCCGTCTCGCGGATTATGCTCCACCGACCTAAGGGATCAAGGGAAACCATGCGATTAATGTCGGTTTGATCCGACGGCCCACGTTCACTTGAGGGGGCTATATAAGCAGGACCCCTGGCCCCTGGAGGAGGCACTCCCTCATTCTCAATTCCTCAAACCCTAATCTCAGGAGGAGAGTCTCTGATCAAGCCCTAGAGCCACCACATCAACTAGATCTCTAGTATAGCATAGCTACATAGGATTAGAACTAGAAGGAGTCAATCTTCGATTGGTTTCCGGATCTATCAAGAGGATTCTTGGTAATTCCTTTACTGTTCTTCATTGTTCATCTTTGTTCTTCAATATTATGAATACAACTTTGTTCTATTTCAATATATTGATTATGACTATGCTCTACTTGTTTATGTTTGCAATTATATTGTTCTTAGTTTATCGTAGTTATACGCTTGGCTTAGTTAGATTGGAATTATATACATGTTTAGGATCGTATAGCGTTTATCCATCGGATCCATGGGTAAATGATAAATATTGTGTAGGCGTGGTGCTTAGACCATATTTATCTGCAATTGCACCTTATATGCCGGATCGTGGGGTGGTCCGCGATGGTGACAGCTTTGTTGGTTCTTATATAGTCCCCCTCCCGTGTGTAAGGCAGGCAGAGCAACATTATTACGGGGGAGTGATTGCTATGTTTCTCATCTTTCTTGATAATATCACTATGCATGGGCGTAGTCCTTTCTCGCAATGATTGCCAAGTGTACTTGCACTAACTATGATATGCTAGACTTTATAGTTAAGAATAACTTAGGAAATATCCTTGTAGTTCGTCCTAATACCATGCTAATGACTTGCTAGAACATCTGTTGAGGTGCTTATCATTATTATATGTGGCTAGCTGATCAGATTAATTATCTTTGTCACCATTCATACTTTATCTATATTTTATGTGACACTTACCCCTGTATGCAAGAGATAGATGAATGCTCTCACTTATACATGCAATGATTGATACTCATTCCTATATTCCATTCCATAATCAACATTGATGTTAGTAATCCCTTCCCAGTGGTAAAAATATAAATAACGATACCTGGAATACTTCCCGGTTAAAATGCTACATCGGTATTAATCTGTGCGCTTGCAGATCTTATTTATTATTTATTTAGAAGAGCAGTTGCATATTTCAATACCGCGTCTCTCATGTCATGCTGGGGATGACAACTTGGCTTAAGTGGCATGAGGGATAGGTTCGGCATTTTTGGCGCCGTTATCAGAATTAGAAAACTAAGTCTACTTTTGGTAATGACGTTAAGAATGCCCAACACCAAGCATCTGCGGTCTTACCCTGAGTTGCCAGTGCCAACGCCTCCCCGATGCTGGGGCTCATCGAGTCCCTGGCCTGCTGTCCTTCCTTGAGAAAGAGGAAGGGTCTTGACGCCTTGGGCTGCCAGGGTCTTTTTGTTTTGTCAATGGAAGAGCCAGTGGTTCAGGGGCTTGGCGGGCCTTCACGCTAGCGAGCTTGGTCGAGCACCACCGGTCCCAAGAGGGGGTCGGCTCCTGAGCTTCGATGAGGTGGGGTCAGCCCTGCCTTCACTGTGCCTATCTATGTGGCATGAAAGCTCGACTAGGCGACCGCGACCTTCGCTACTGCAGCGATGGGTCGGTAGCGGTTTTTGTCGCTGTATATTGTAATCGGGCCATTCCCAATTGATGAAATGAAATTACTTTCATGTGTAATCCCATTTTGCTCTCGAATCATGCTCGGAGACTTCATCCCTCGTTGGGCTAGGCTGTTACGATGATGGCCTCATTGGCCAAGATTGCCTTGCCCATGCTGCTAGTGGGTAAGTCCGTGAGAACCCTGGGTTTACGGTCGTTTCGTGCCCCAGTCATGTCTCCTAGAGGGAAGATCCTCGGCTTCCCGATCGAGCCACTCATATAGTTCCTGAGCCTATCTATCAGTACTTAGGGGCTCGCTGCCTCCCTCATTGGGTCACCATGAGTGGCTCAAGTCAGTACTCGGACATCGTTCGTCACAACGGTCAGGGCGCGCGTCTGGGTGCCCCGGCTACAGCCATGTGGGCTCGCCTCCCAAACGTCCCTTGCACTTTTAGTTGCTTTAGGCAGCCTTGAAGCCCGGTGGGCTGGCCTTGAACCCTCGACGATGCCCCTTCTAGGCCCCCCCGGACTGGCATGCAGTGGGGTGGAACGATCCGATGAAGGATCGAGCGATAGGCAGATAGCTGCAAAGAAAAAATGGAATGGACACAAGAGATGTGAAAGAGGACATAGCTGGTAACGTAATGGCTAGGGCCGCTCCATTAGCGCCTTGCTGATCTTTCACCTGCTCCTCTTGCTTCGTCCGCCCGTCCTTGCCTCACTCCGGGGCCTTCTGTGGCGGTCCTCCTTCAGAAAAGGTTAGTGAGTGGTTAGCTCAGTCGATCCTTCTGTGCGGCCAAGCCATCGATGTCACGGAACCATCCAAATTATAAGAGCACAAGTACAAAAACAATCACCGAAGTGATTAAATTCTCACACTTGAGCCCATATAACTCTGGTAGTCCAATAAAATCATGAGGGATTTCAAACCAACCAACATATCAGCCATGATCGTAGTGATTCAACATAACAAGCCACATGCTACATCTATTTCACAAGTAATTCAATATACATCAGAGTTTAATATAGTTATTGCAACTTAAGTTAAAAAGTAGCGGAAGCAAAATAATTTAAAACTAACGTCACCCTTATTTCAAATACATGCCAGTCCCAAGATCAACTTTCATCAAAAGCATTAGAGACAAGATAACCCAGAAGGATCATGCCCATGATCACACTCTGCCACTACGGCAGGAGGCATCCAATTCTTGCAGTATCCATGATACATCACAACCTGCAACAAGTAGGAATAAACCATGAGTATGAGAAGGTACTCAGCTAGACTTACCCGTCATATACCAGAAATAAAGCGACACCAAAGGAGTATGCAAGGATGATATAAGTGGGGCTAGCTTGACAACATTTTGCATAAAAGCTTAGTGCAGATAAGTAATCATTTAATGCTTAAGCATCAAGTTAATCATCATGAACCTGTCATCTAGATTAGCACCTGTACTATAGCAAACAATATTAACTACAGCAGGTATAATAAGGCTATCATCATCATATCATCATTTCTAAACCATTATGTTATTTAGTGTATCTACTTTGGAGATAAGCCCGTCAAGTTCTCACTAACCGGTGAGAGATGGTGACTCGAATTGAATTATAACTCAGCTAAGGGTATATTTCTAACTCTCACCCATGACTTCCCCCGTCGGGGAGCATTATGTCACCTTTAGGACAACTCAGGAACCAACTTCGCGGGTTCGGTCAGCACGAGCACTCTCAGGGATTACCCTTCTGCCAGGATGATCAGGACTTTTCAATACCTGCCCTTGGACTCACACCATGGCTCCCTTCCGAGACGCACTTTATACTTGCTGACTCCTGGCCTGAGTTGAGCTACTCAGATTCGTAGTCAAGCACTCGGGCCCAGCCAGCTAAGAGAGAGGCATGCATTCAACATGACAAGGAAAGGCTCCAAGAATTGGTCCTTAATCGACACAGACGGGGATAGATCCACACCCAAGACCTCCATGCCTCGTTGTTTCACTATCATCATTCCGTCTGGTCCCCTTTCAAGTTATACCAGGTTCTTTTCTATGATAGCAAATATAGCCAACCGTGCCACATGTATATTCCTATAGCTTGCAGGTGACAGGAAATCACCCGACTTCTACTGCTTAAAGCAGGGCTAAGCATCTACTCGATCCTGAGCTACATAGGATTCATGGTATACTTTCTAGATAAGGATGGGATATCAATGCAGCAAGTGTTTTCATCCAACACCTATAACTTAATGCAACAATATATATAACATAGTACTCAATTGCATTTTAGAAATTCGGAGGCTTATAATGCTCCAGAGCTTGCCTGGAATCCGACACAAGTAGGTTCAGTTAGCTTGCACCATTTTGGTAACATCTCCACCTCAGCATGCACTCCAGGATCCTTTTATCTTCGGGATGGATTCACCAACACCATCTCAGGTTTAACTCCACATCATGTCCTTCACGTGATGCATCTAGCATACCTAGATGAGATGCAAGATGCAAGTGCATGAATACATAGAAGTGCAGTGGATGATGCATCCCAAACAGTAAGCAAGACAAGCACCATATTACACTACACATGCATAGACACTTCATGTTGCTTAAATAACATCACACAACCTAATATAATAGATAGCAAGCATATTAGACAAGGCACACAAGTCCCACATGATCTTAGGTGTATTTAACTTAATTACTAAGGACGTGAACCACACTTAGCAACATGCAAAGCAAGTCAAGGTGAAGCAACAACTATAACTGGAATATGTCAATTTCTGGACTTGCAAACAATAGCTTCATAAATCAATCATATATGGAGTTTTATAGATCCAAATAATATGAAACAAGACATTCTGAAAAGCTTAGGAAATTATTTACATTTCATCTTTAATCATCTTAGCATGATTCCCAAGTTATCATGACCAAACATGTCAATCTTTCAAGTTTGCACAGAAGGTAATCAAAATCTGACAGTAGACTTATTAAGCATGCAACTCCTAAACTATCAGACCTGGGATCATAAAAATTTAACACAAGCAAGATTAGATAATTATATAAAAATTTTGTATTTACCAAAACTACAGTAAACATCATTTACACCATGAAACCAGTTGCACAACACTGCACATGCAGCCCAAACAGCAGAGTCACAACTATGGACAGAAAACTTATAGGAACTTCAGAGAAGTATAACTGGAGTTCTAGACCTCCAATAAACATGATTCTTAACTTTCTACAAAGCTTATAAAGTTACCTACAACTTTATTATTATCATATTAAGATGATTTCACAGTTAACAAGGTCAATTAAACCAAGGAAGACATCACTATCCAAAACATGAACAGAAACTGATATGCTACTTTAAACAGCTATAAGTGGAGTTCCACATGTCCAATAAATATGGTTATAGAATTTTTGTAAAGCTTAAAAAATTGCAAACAACTTTGTTATAAACATCTCGAACTAATTCTGCTACTAACAAGGTCACACATGGCACACAAAGCAACCCTGTCTGGGTTTGGGCAGAAACTGCCACAGTACTTTAAACAAATATAGCTAAACACATACTTAACCAAAAATTATGATCTTTAGCTTTTTCAAAATATTATTAAAAGTACTACAAATAATTTATTATCAACAAGGCATATTTCATAACTTAACTGAGCCAAACAATGCATACATGCAGAACTGTCCAGAATAGAAGCAAAGCAGCATATGGCATTTGTTATTTTTCATATCTCTAAATCTATCAAGCCTAAAATCCCAAAATTTTTACCAGACATCACACATCACATGAAGATCATGCCACAAAAATTTCACTTCATTTAGATCCCTATATCTGTAGCTATGAAAAATAATAGATTCTACTATAATTCAAAACCTAGTTGCATAAATTGATTTTTATAGCTAAAACTTTAAACTAAAACATGCAATGTTATAGATCTACTGCATATAAAATTTCACAAGGATTCCAAAAAGTTCTCATTTGCTATTTTGCAATTTTTCTACCATTTACTATGTATTTTCGAAGTTTAGCCATTTAAATGCAATAATAATTCTGAATAAGAAAAGGGAAAACATTTTTTACAAAGTGAACACATGACTTCACTGAAATTAACCAAGCCCATATTTATAAACTACTCTCTCTAGCTCTTTTGCATCTGGACCCAATGAAAAGCTTCACCCTCCAATTTCGGTCCTTCTCCTTCCTCTCACAACGCACGTTGGAGCCAGGGGACGCCAAGGAGGACCGGCAGCCAGTCGGCTGTTGGCTGACAGCGGCGGTGAAGGGTAGGCCAGCTGCTCACCGTGAGCAGCTAGGCTGCGCCTTGCCTTGGTCTTGGCTAGTTGCAGCCTATGGTCTTTGGGCCACGTGAGCTCATGGCGGACGCGGGGCTCGGCTTCGGCGGCGAGACGGTCCCGGCGACCGAGAAGACCGAGGAAAGCGGCGCGAGGTTGGGGGCAGGTGCCGCGGCTAGGATGGGATGAGGAGGAGGGAGCGACAGCAGCTACGAGGCCCCAGCCCGCCTCGGCGATGGCGAGCGGAGGGAGTGAAAGAGAGGGAGCGACAGAGAATGGGGAGAAACGAGAGGGCACCGGCTTCTTCAACTCGGCGCGAGGTATCGAGCAGTGGGCGTCCCTGAGGGCCACGCGGCGTTGGGTGCCTGCCCGTGGTCGGCCATGACATCCCCTGCTCGATCCAAAAATTGCAAGAGCTTGACAATTCTACCCCAAAACTACAACTGAAACTCCATTTTCTCTCTCTATATATCTCTCAAACCGATTCATTATTTGATCAACCGATTTCATCGTTGCATAGAGCTACAAGAGTACTCCAACTTTGGTTAAAGGATCAAGATATAATTTGGCATGGTTAGAGAGATACAAAGCTCCAAAGTAGGGTACCCAAAATTGAATCCCGCAATTCAGTTTCACACCGACTGAAACTGCATTATTCGTCCATCTCCATCTCCCAAACCAAATAAGGAAAAGCTAAACCAATTCCATAGTGTTGTAGAGCTATGTGAGGACAACAACTTTGTTTAAAGAAGTTTGGCCAAATCTGACATGGTTTGCAAACTAAAATTCACCAAAGATTGGTACATGAAAACGGAAATCATGAAGTTCAGTCATTTCAGACTTAGAAGATTTTTGGAGCTTCAAAACAACACTGAGTTCAATATTTGCACCTCGGTTTGACTTGCTGCCATGCTGATTCAGGATATACTCCAAAAACAAAGTTTGTTCTATATAACATGGACTACAACTTTTATTTAAAGTCCAATATCAAAACTGGTATATAACCTATAGTTCTACTTTGACCAAAGTAGGATCACGATAAAGCTTAAATTATCCTTTTTTGATCCACTGGAGCATTTTCTTGGCATTTGCTCAACATGAACCCTTCATGACTTTTGTTGTAGAGTTCATCTAGAGTCATTTGGGTAAGGTTGCAAGGTTTGGTTGATGATCCATAATTCCATCCACTTAACGTTGCAATTCCAACACCTGGTAAAGTCATTGAAACAAAGACATGACTTATCATTTCATGTGACTTTTTGATTCCAAACTTCATGAAACTTTTCTAGGGATCACTATAGATAGAGAGTGATGTGAGACACATGAAAGAAGTGACATCAACACTCACTTGCATTACCAGGCATGAGCACCAAACATACACACATTGAAACACAGGATAACAAGGTATGTTGCATATGTTTCAAGGAGATGTTTCAAGCACATTCCATGTATATATGTTTCACATGTGGCACTAGTATGTTTCATATATTTCACTAGTGCATCACATATGTTCCATGCTCATATATGAACAAATGACGCTTAGGCTCATGCAATGTAAGTGCCAAAATGCAAGCCTAACACCTGGGGTGTTACAATCGATGAGAGGGCTAAGGTCAAGGAAGACAGCAAAATAGAGCAAACAGAGGTAAGTAAAGTAAGAAGGTCGGGAGGATGGGACTTATCTTGGTTTTTTTTGTTGGAGAGGTAGGCCAGCGAAGGAGGTCGGCAGGCGGGCCGTGGCTCAGGAGGCGTCACTTCTGGGCAGATGGCTCGGTGACAGCCTTTCCTCATGGGGAAAGGTTGGAACTCACCTCGATCGGGTCAGCTCTTCTAGGGAGCCGAGCACCTGGATGGAGGGGCTAGCTAAGCCACCGCTGTCGCCAGAGGTCTTGACTGCCTTGTTGATGCTCGGTCAGTGAGCACTGCCGCCGTCTTGGCTGCTTCCTCCGTCGGCGCCATTCCTGCGTCGCGGCTAAGGCCGGCCATTGAGAGTGCAGGGGGTGATGAGCATAGCCACTTGGGCGACATAGTCTTGCTCGTTGTAGTAGGCTTGCTCGAAGCTGCCCTCGATGGTGATGACCCCCTTCAGGCCATGCATCTTGAGCTTGAGGTAGGTCTAGTTAGGGATGGCCATGAACTTGGCGAAGCATGGTCGACCAAGAAGGGCATGGTAGACACCAGGAAAGTCGACTACCTTGAAGGTGAGTTGCTCCTTGCGGAAGTTGTTCGGCTGGCCGAAGGTGACGTGGAGCCGGATACGCCCGAGGAGTACAGCTTCCTTCCTCGACATGATGCCATAGAACAACGCCTTGATGGGGGCATAGGCTGCTCCGAGGGATGCCCATCCTGTCGAGGGTGCTGTGTAGAGTATGTTGAGGCCGCCACCCCCATCCATCAGCACCTTGGTGAGGCACGTTGTGCCCATGATTGGGCTAACCACGAGCGTGTAGCACCTTGGATGCGGGATGTGATTAGGATGGTCTTCTTGATCGAAGATGATGGCCGTCTAGGCCCGCCGAAGCTGCATCAGGGCAGTGAGGGTATGGATGGCATTCACCTCCTGCTCGATGATGCGGTGCTGCCGGTGGGATTCATACACCTAGGAGCCCCCGAAGATCATGAGGCAGCGCTCGATCTCGAGGAACTCGTTGTCCTCCTCCTGGGCGCCGTTCGCTGGGTCATCGATCTTTGGTGCAGGCTTCTGGGCCTTGCCCTATTGGCCGAGGGTGCTACAAATGTAGCCATTCATGGTAGCGCAGTCCTTGAGAAGAAGCTTCACCTGCCCCCCGTGGAACGGGCAGGGAGATTTGAGCGCCTTCTCAAAGTGTTTTGGGCGTGCAGTGCACCCACAGGGCTGAGGTCTAGTAGTGTGGTTAGCTGCGGTGACCATCTCCTCCCCGTGGTGCCTTCGGTCTTTGTTCTACCTATTGCGGCGTCGCTGAGATGAGGCAGGGTTGTCGGCGTCATCGCCACCACTGAGGCAGCCGATGGCCTTAGCTTTCCTGCTGAAGTTGGCCTGGACGGCCTCCTCGCCAGTGGCGTACTAGGTGGTGATGTCCAGGAGCTCTCGCGTTGTGCGCGGGGTCTTGTGGCTGAGCGCGTGGATGAGCGCCTCATAGGTCATGTTGCAGATGAAGGCGTTGATCATGTCAGCGTCGGTGATGTTTGGGAGCTCATTGCGCTTCTTTGAGAAGCGCTGAATGTACTCTCGGAGGGTCTCATCGGCCCTCTGCTTGCAGTTGCGGAGATCCTAGGAGTTCCTAGGGCGGGTGTAGTACCGTGTGGAGATCACCCCAGCAGCGGATGCTGCCGTGCTCGAGCTGTTCGAGCCATGCTCTGGTTGAGCTTGACAGAAGTAGAGAAAGGTACTGGACGGTGAAATCATCATCTGACCCCCAACCTCCATGGTGAGGCAATAGTCCTTCGGCCAAGGGTCCGGGTTGGTCTCGCCCTCATACTTGGAGATGTGCGTCGGTGGCTGGAAACGCCTAGGATAGGGGGCCTCCCGGATCACTGCCTCGAACACCAGGGGGCTAAAGTGATCCGAGGCGGGGCCCCACCTCATTACTTAGGGGTATGGGACCACACCTGAGTGTGGCATCTGGCCGTTGATGGTGTCGCAAACATCACAATCATCGCCGATCCTATGGCGCGTGGGGGGACGTCGAGGAGAAAGGTCGCACCTTTGCTCCTGCCGAGGCTTGGCGCCCTAGGTCCGCAGCCAGTCAGAGCTGTTGCTAAAGGTGTCGCCGCCACTTTCGTTGCATGTGGGGTGTGAGCATCGGAGTGCCCCCGTTGGCGGTGGCCATCATCTAGGATGGCCAGGAGAGTGCGGCATGACACCGAGAGGTTGAACTCTCAGCCTACTGCATGAGGGTGACATGGAGGAGCTGCTTTGCCTCATTCAGCCGCTCGTTGGTCTTCGGGTCCGGTGTGTTGGAGATGTCTTCTAGGCGGCAAGCGGCGGTCGCCATGTTGTATGCCACGTGGGGAAAGCAGAGGCCACTGGGAGCCCCCATGTGGGCGTTGTCATCGTCACCGAGAGGATGTGCTGTTCACTGCCATGCAAAGTCCTGCCTTTGGCGCTCGAGCTCTGCCTCGACGGCCTCCTGGTCCACTTACCGAGCATGCAAGCGGTCCGCCTTCTCCTGAAGGTAGGCCACATGGCTGTGGGGACTCTGGTCCGGTGGCATGAGGCAACCTCATGCGCGGAGGGTCGTTGTAGTCAATGTCATCGGAGTCATGCTATGGGCCGTTCCCCGAGAGAATCTCAAGGAAGACATGGAGCGAGGGGACGTCGGTCCCCGCCACGCTGGAGAGGATGGTACTCCGTAGTGCCTCGCGAATGATGAGGTGCTCCAGCTCTAGCTAGAAGGACGCCACCGTGTTTGTATCCCAAAAGGTACATCAAGGAGGTAGTACCAGAAGTGATCAGGCGGCGGGAGCACCTCACCAGTGGTGATCTGGTGGTAGACGCTGGCCAACATGTAGAACATCTAGCAACAGTCCGACACGGTGGGGTTCAGGCCTAGACCACGCCAGATATGATGAGCTAGAACCTCGAGATCAGCTCCCAAGAGTCTTGGTAGAGGAGGCAGCACCAGGGGCTCATTGCTCACCGGTACAACCTCGTGGAGTTGATGAAGCGCACCGTAGCAGTTGGCAATGTAGGCCAGGCTCCCAAAGTTGAGGACCTAGCCTGGAGCGAAGGCACCGGCCATGACGGAGAACTCATCGAGGAAGCGGACGCCACCATCTGGGGTGGCGCCGCTTGCTCCGACGATGAGGCGGGTGGCTCGAACGACCGTAGAGCCAGAATCGCACTTGACGCTGCCCCCTACCCGACGCGCCAGCTGTCGCAGGGTTGAAACCATGACAAGCATGTTGTTCGAGTCAGTGTCTATGAGGTCTTTGGTGGCTCGGGTGGACTCAGGAACACAAGAATCATGCAGAGAAGACGCAACAGTTTATCCTCGTTCAGGCCAATTTGATCCCTACGTCTAGCAGCTGATGATCCTTATACTCAAGAGCACCCAAAATCTGGGGGGTTACAATAGAGTGTAGAGGAAGAAGAGTTGGTAGGGGGTTATCTCGGTGCTAATCCTAAGGTTGCCTCACCGCCAGTGGAGTCTCCATCTCGTCGAAGAGGAAGGAGATGGCAGGATGCGGTGGAGGAGAGCCTCTTTGTGCCCTCTCCGGGTTGCCCTGCTCTTGGTGCAGAGCGGAGGCGGATGGAATGGAATGGAGTGTCTAGTGATCGAATCAAGATCCCCTCTAGGTCTGACCTTATCCCTTATGTAACGAGATAGGTTGGGTACAAGGCGGTTTGAGACTTCTAGTCTATAGTCTACATGCAACATGGACCGTCGAGGTGTCTTGGAGCCGAAGAAGCCTGGGCGTCGTCCGGCTGCTCTGTTCTGACACTCTGTGTGTCGGGTGGTGTCGGCTTGGACCGGCCTCCCCCAGGTGAGACATTCTAGAGTCTTCTTGGTGGTGAAGGAGGTCGGCTATGAGGGTTGACGTGCAGGCCCAGAAGCCCTCGAGCCCTCGGAGGCCGTGGGAAGCTTTGTCTTCTTGTGTCACGTCCCGGACGTGACCTTATCGAAGGAGAAGTTGGCAGGGGCACGCCTTGGGAGCGCTGCCAGGGAGCCCCCGAGCATCGGTAGTCTAGGGTTTGTCTTGTTGTGCCTGGACCTTGGCTGGCATCGTTAGCCAGGCAGGAGACAAGGGCTAGGGCCCGGAGGTGCCGTAGATCGAGAGCCCAAGGCTCAGGGAAGCCCCTGAGCCCTAGGTGGAAGCTGCGATCAAGTTAGGCTTAGCCGGATCTCTTTGCTAGAGGGTGCGTGTGGGGGATATACCCCCGGGTACCGTAAGATAGTATATGGGCCGTGCCATCTGAGGTGGCCCAGCCCACGAGATCAGGGCATGCGGCACACGTCATCGTGCACCGCGAGCTACAAGTTGTATTAGACATTGTATTGTACTAAATAGGATATTTTAATTGTAGCCCTGTCCCTTTAGAGTATATGAGGAGGGGCAGGGGTCCCCTAGCCGATAGGTCATGGAGACAACCAAATCTCATACAATCAATACAAAATAACAGAGCACATGATGTAGGGATTTACGTCACGCTGGCGGCCTGAACCTGTATAAATCTTGTGTCTTGTGTCTCTGTTACCATTTAGTTCGTGTCTCGCGTACCTTCACCAATTCATCTACCACCATGGGCATACCCCTCGGTGGACTTTTCATCTCATCGACAGTGGCGCAGACAGGAGGTGTGCATGTGAACTCCAGGCTAGTGAGCCCGACTCCAGCGCAAGATTGACGCCGTCCGCGACAACTCGCACCCTCATCTGGATCTAGGGGCGGACTACGATGTTGCGGCGACGTGTTTCGAGGGCAGCTCCCAATGGCACGTTATGGTGCACGAAGTCAAGCAGCAGCCCTAATCTCGTGAGTCCAGCGTCGGGTCCTACCGCCGAGCACTTTGTTGTCAAGATCCTAATCACGTCCTATCGAAAGCTCAACAACCAATCAGAAAGGATGCAAGCCAAACCAAGATACGTCAGATCGACTTGCATATACATGCATCACGTGCAGCCATGCAAGAAAATAAGAAGATGTACGATCTACAAGACAAGCAAGCGGACAAACATGCAATCTGCATGTCCATGCTGATTAGAATAATCATACTTCAGTTTGCATGGACACATGCACACGAGCACATCCAGATTTAGCAACGGAAACACCGTGATGACCCTCGTCGCCCTCGAGATCACATGCTTGCTGGCAGGCGACACACATGAGTTTCCGGGTTTTCAGGCTACGGTGGCGGCAGTGAACCGTCAAGTAGCAAGCCGTCCTGGCAGATCGGATCGGCAAGCGTCTGCCGAGGAAGCGAAGCCGGTGAGCCAATTCCGATTTGATGTCATCGGCGACGATGCATCTCTACCAACAAGCTAAGTGTTATTTTCTTAAATAAATATTCCTTCGATCGCCATATATATATCTTCAAAGTTTTCTCCCTGAGGGTGCGCTCAGCGTCAAATTTTCTTCATACATACAATCTTGAAGATGTATATGTTTTATAACGGTTAACCGACCAGTTATGTCTCCTACTTGAGTTTCTCAGAGCCGGCGTTGTCTCCGACTTCTCCCCACACGTACATGAGATCCGCTCTCTATGTTCTGTGTGGTCGGCCGTAGCTCTCTGGCGAGGCCAGTACTCTCACGCATGCCTGAGCTCCGTGCCTCACGCTTCGGGGTCGCTGGTTAGACCAGAACTGACGAATCTGTAGGACTGACTTACTACCCGTGCTGATCTAAATGACCAAATGACTAAAAACTGAGTTTTTCGCGTAACGAATTATACTAAGTATAATGCATAACCAAATAAACACTGAGTGTTTACTTCGTATACTACCGGAGATCAAATATTTTATTTTGTACATCATGTACTACCTATTCTCTATATTTATTTTTCAGGAGCAAGGTTTGGTTGCCGAGCATACGCTCGGGGACTAGATTTCTTGGGAAGGGCAAGAAGATCATCATCCGGGTTGTCGCACCACCTCGTAGATGGACTTCACCATCAACCATCTGGTCGGAGCGTTCGGCGTTCACTCACTCTGCCGCCAACCAGTTGGTTGGACTGCTCGGTGTTCGATCTGCCGCCGACCAGTTGGTTGGACTGCTCAACGCTCGCCGACCAGTTGGTTGGACTACTTAGTGCTCGCCGACTAGTTGGTTGGATTGCTCGGTGCTCACCGATCAGTCATTCCGACCAGTTGCTTGAACTGCTCGATGCTCGCTGACCAGTCGTTCTGACCAGTTGGTTGGACTGCTCCGTGCTCACCGACCAGTTGTTCCGACCAGTTGGTTGGACTACTCGGTGCTCGCCGACCAGTCATTTCGACCAGTTGCTTGGGCTTCATCGTCAGCTTCACTAGGGGCTCACCGGCTGAGCTGGGGACTACTTGGTATTCGTCTTCTTCGTACAAGAGTTTCTAGCTGAGCTGGGAATTCCCTTGGTGGTCGGGTTTTGCTACATCTTCGCTTCACTCCGATTAAGCTGGTGTGCTATCAGGTTGCTCCACGCTGTTCGGATCAGGGTGCTGATCTTGGGTAGCGCGTCAGGGGCCTTGATTAGTACATTTTAGACTTATTTTCTTTGACCCTGCTACAAGATGTTTCTTCATCTTCTGGCAGGCTCGAGGACTACGTGTGTACACATCATCTTGCAACGAATGTACTGATTTTTCTTTGCTACAGTATGAAGCTAGCTGAGCTGGGGACTCTACGTCAGCTGCGCTATCACTTGATCTACAGCGGAGCTGTGGACTTTTTTCTTGACCCTGACACCACGTGACAGAGTCACCTACTATTAGGTTCGGGGACTAAGTGGCTACACTTCACCTGGCAGTGAGTGTAGTGCTTTCTACTACCCTCCTTATTGACTAAGTCATGGGTGATAATCAAACGGAGTCTAAGTGGCTACACTTCATCTGAGATGGAGAATTTTTAAAATATATCTTGAGCCCCTTACATTCTTTTGGCAAGTCTTACTTGGTTAAGTCCGAGGTCTACGAACCAGTTGAACTGGTTGGCAATAATTATCTTTGCTCTGCTCACCAATTGAACTGGTCGGCGTTAATTGTCTCTGCTCGGATTACTAGTTAAACTGGTCGGCTTCGTGTTAAACTACTCGGACTTGATCAATACGACATCACCAAGCAGATACAAGGCGCTCGGGGACTAGCTGTGGGGGATATACCCCAGGGTACCACAAGATAGTATATGGGCCGCGCCATCTGAGGTGGCCCAATCCACAAGATCAGGGCGTGCGGCCGAAGTCAGCGTGCACCGCGAGCTGCAAGTTGTATTAGACATTGTATTATACCAAATAGGATACTTTACTTGTAACCCTATCCCTTCAGAGTATATGAGGAGGGGCAGGGGTCCCCTAGCCGATAGGTCATGGAGACAACCAAATCTCATACACAATTAATACAAAATAACAGAGCACATGATGTAGGGTTTTACGTCACGCTGGCGGCCTGAACCTATATAAATCTTGTGTCCTGTGTCTCTGTTACCATCTAGTTCGTGTCTCACGCACCTTCACTGATTCATCTACCACCGTGGGCATAACCCTCGGTGGACTGCCGACCACATCTCGTTGATAGTGCGTGCAAGCGTGCCTGATGGGCATAGCCCCCGAGGGGTCGGTTAGGGGGTCTTTCGTTCAGGAACCATTGGACCCGAGGCTTAACATACCTATAAAGGTGGAGTCAGGGAACCGCTAGCAATGAGTCAAGTCCCCACTCCACTTTGCCCGCGTGTTGCCCACTCCGCGCACGCCTCCTCACGGGACTTAGGGGATCCGTCTCCCTTGGGCCCACCAGGTACCATCGATAGCTCGGATCCACACGCACCAAGTGTCGTGGCTCCTTCTCCACCAGATCTACTCCATGTGGCCCCGACGTCCCGTCTCCCAGATGAGATGGGACGGCACGGGAGCACGTGCGTGTCATAACTCTCCCACCAGGCATGATAGCCCAGACACCATCAACCGCCTGTGCAAGGCGTCAGCGGACGGGACACGCCCAGAAGCCACCCCCTTCGCTGGCAAGGAGGCCCAACAATGGCCTCGGGGGCTATGCCGGCTCCCCAAACAGAGCAGCCTAGCCCTCGATTAACGGGTGCTCGGGTGGCGCATCCCCCAAAAAAACAACCAACTCCCCGGGTTGGGATAGGAGCAGCTGAGTAGTGGGCCCAACGAGGGCCTCCGTCTGAGCCTCGGTGCACTCCTACTTCCCCGATCTATGGTTGCAGAGGGTCAGCCCTAGAAGGCCGATTTGAGAGGATCAGGATCTGTTATCGCAGCCCTTAGAAGGGCGTGGAGCTCCGGATGACCGGATGATCGGATGGCCCCGAGCCAGAGCCCAGCGCCCTTGATCACTCGACCCATGGCAGGCTCCGATTAGAAAGGAGGGCACCCCTGGTCCTACAGTCAGTGACTCCTAGACAAGTTTGCTGAGCTCTCGCTCAAGTCGAAGACCCATGTGACATGGACTCATGAAGGGATCAGCATCATCTTCGCTCAGCCTTGACAGCCGAGCACCATCCATCACACTTGAGAAGAAGGCCCCCCAACAGGGCACAACACCCTCGCTAGCAGAAGTCATCCTTGCCAAGGAGGGTTCGGTCACCAAAAGATCAAATTTAGCCCTTTGTCACCATCACGTCAGGTGAGGCCATGAAGGGCTCGGGGGCTCGTGACGAGATCCTAACATACAGGTATGTTAAGTCTCGGGTCCAATGGTTCTCGAATGAAGAAGACCCTTCGATCGACCCCTTTAGGATCGCCCGGGGCTCGAGGGCTACGCCCATCGAGCACACTCACACGCATCCTCTGGCAAAGAGATTCGGCTGAGCCTGACTTGTCTGCAGCTTCTACCTAGGCCTTGGGGGCTTGCTCGAGCCTTGGGCTCCCAATCTACGGCACGACCAAGCCCATTCCTTGGCTCCTACCTGGCTAGCGATGCCTGCTGAGGCTCGGGCACAAGAAGACAAGGCCCAGGCTACCGATGCCCGAGGCTCCATGGCACCGCTCTCTAGGCATGCCCCTACCAGCTACTCCTCCGACAGGGTCACGTCTGGGGTATGACACAAGAAGTCAAAGCTTCTTGCGGCCTCTAGGGGCTTGGGGGCTTCCGGGCCCGCGTGTCAGCTCTCGGAGCTGACCTCCTTCACCACCAAGAAGTCTCTAGAAGGTCTCTATTGGCGGTCCTTAACTCATATTTTATACCGCCAATAAGAGTATAGAATTCACTGAAAACAATGTAGATAGGGGTTTTGAGCTAACCATTTCCATAGTTTTGGTGAATTCACTTGTTTTGCAGGTCAAACATGGAAACACACCTAAAATGGGTCCAAAGTGGAGAAAAGAGTAAAGAAACACAAACTCTATTTTGGCCCATGGCAAAATAAGGAAAATGAGACAAAGAAGACCCAACCACTGATCATATCTAGGCCAACCACTGATGGAAAAGCGGCCCAGGCCCAAAGTAGAGGTCCAACACAAACCCATGAGGAAGGCCCACAACTAGGCAGATCAGGGCCTAGTCAGGTGGAGAGAAAAGGCCAAAACCGACATCCAATCATCCCAACTTCAAGGGTACATGCCATGGGCCAAATCTAGAAGAATAGAAGAGAACGCCACGCGAGGATGGACTCAGGGTGGGCCAACAAGGGTGTGGGCGCGCCCATGGTGTGGGCATGCCAGTGCTGCCTCCCCTCAGGCCCAACCACCTACAGGCGGTTCGTGTCGACAACCCCAAGTCGGTTTCTGGCTACATTGGTGCAATTAATGCACAGAAGGACGGTTCCTTGGTCGGTTTTGGGTATTCATAGGGGAATCAAGGGAATATGCCATGGATCATTCCTCTCTCATCCACCTATAAATAGAGGACCTCCCCCTCTCATTCACAACACCACACAAGGAGCAAGAGCTCACTTCACTTGAGCTAGAGCACCACTCTAAAGTGGCTTAGGCCCTAGTGGCTTATGCCCTAGCTCGCTAGTAGAGTTAGGAGTGGAGAGATGTGAGGGGAAGCTTGGGTAAGCGCCGAACTTATAGGTGTCTCCACGCCTTGTACCTCAACGGATACTTATGCTGCAACGAGTTTTCCTGCTAAGTAAGTATTCGTGGTTTGTATTTTTCCATGTTTTTTGATTAGTTAATCTTTGCTTGTGCTTGTTTGTGGGATCGTCGTTCGTTCCTTGTGACGAATGCTCTAGTAGAAGGGCCTGCTAGATGGGTAACCCTATCACGCTAGAGTAGTAGTCGATAGCGTAGACGTGGTTTCTAGGCTAGAGGCTACCTTCGTTTGCCTCGTGTCCTACGGTTGAGGGGTATGCAACAGGTGGTGACAGCCCTGTCCGTCCCTTGCACTCCCCCACGTGTGGGCATGGTGTAGAGCCATATGCTAGAGGTACCTGGCAGACCAGGTATAAGCCGGTGCCTGATGTAAGCAAATGGAAGTAGGGTTTACCTATCCTTAGACCCAAAGCCATAGGAATCCATCTCTACCCTTTCCAACTCTACCCCTTGTGTTGTCCTTCGTCGAATTAAGTTAGAAGAAGTACCTCCGTTCCCTGTGAAAAATACGATACCCTGAATACTTTCGAGTGTAGGCTACAATGGTAATTCCGTACGCTTGCGGATTCTTCTGTATTCGTTAAGAAATACCAACAGTCTCACCCGGGGGAGGCCGATCCAAGCCAACACCACCTGACACGCTTTGTATTAGAACAGAGCAGCCGGACAACGCCCAGGCTTCTTTGGCTCTAAGACACCTTGACGGTCCACGCCGCACTGCTGCAAGCCCCTCCTGGACTCCAGCGCACGTAGACCATAGACTAGAACCCTCAAACCACGTTGTACCTAATCTATCTCATTATATAAGGGATAAGGTCAGACCTAGAGGGGGAGGATCCAGATTTGATCACTAGACACTCCATTCCATTCCGTCGGCCTCCGCTCTGCACCAAGAGCAAGTCAACCTAGAGAGGGGCATCGAGAGCCCCTCCTCCACCGCATCCCGCCATCTCCTTCCTCTCTGATGAGGGGGAGACTCCACTGGTGGCGAGGCAACCTTAGGATCAGCACCGAGCTAACCCCTTACCAAATCTTCTTTCTTTACACTCTGTTGTAACCCCCCAGATTTTAGGTGCTCTTGAGTATAAGGATCATCAGCTATTGGACGTAGGGACTGAATTAGCCTGAAGTAGGATAAAACATTGCATCTTCTCTCTGTGATTCTTGTGTTCTTGAGTCCACCCGAGCCACCGGAGACCTGACATCGACTCGAACAACATGCTTGTCATGGTTTCAACCCCGCGATAGTGGGGTAACACTTTCACAATCCCACTATGTGGAAAAGGTATTGAGTCGCTTTGGGTTTAGTGACTGTCAACCTCCTCCTACGCCTTATGACCCTAGTGTGCTATTAAGGAAAAATTAAAGAATAGCAAGGGATCAATTGAGATACTCCCAAATCATTGGTTTGCTTATGTATCTGGTTAGCGTCACGAGGCCTAATATTTCGTTTGTTGTGAGCAAATTGAGCCGGTTTGTGTCAAATCTGGGAGATAGTCATTGGTGAGCTCTTGAGAGAGTACTACGCTATTTGAATGGTACTATGAGCTATGGCATTCACTATACCGGGTACCCAAAGGTACTAGAGAGTTTCTATGATGCTAATTGGATATCTGATGCCAATGAGCTTTATGCCACAAGTGGATATGTGTTCTTGCTTGGAAGTGGCGCTATTTCCTAGAAGTCTTACAAGCAGACTATTTTAACGAAGTCAACTATGAAAGCAAAACTCACAGCATTAGACACCGCTAGCGCTGAGGCCGAGTGGCTTCGTGAACTCCTTATAGATTTACCGGTTGTAGAGAACTATTTCTATGAATTGCGACAACCAAACTATGATAACTAAGGTAAACAATTCTAAGGACAACATAAAGTCCACAAGGCACGTTAAACGGAGATTAAAATCTGTCAGAAAATTAAGAAACTCTAGAGTGATAGCGTTGGACTATGTCCACACGTCTAAAAATCTGACAAATCAATTCACTAAGAGAATGTCACGTAATATGATAGATAGTCCATCGAGTGAAATGGGCTTGAGGCCCACATGAAGTCTCTCATGGTGATAACTTGTTCTATGTGATCGAAGATCCTGTGAAGTAGAATGGTGAAACAAGGCAGGGGTAGGCTATGAGGAAAGTCCCTTAATTAAACCCATGTCAGATGCACTTCTTTCCTTTTCTGTAAGACAGGTTGATTTTATACCTTAATGTATTTCAAAGTGGCTTGTTGACGCAAAGATGTTGTCCTATAGAACATCTTTTGAGAAACACGCTTATGTGAGTTCGACTGCTAGTCACAGTCTATGAGATTTGGGTGATCTCTAGATACTCATAAATGGGCCAGGAGTATGACTTATATGCTCCAACCAGAGGGAATGCTTTTTGCAACCTAGTATCAGTAAAGGGCCTAGGTGAAACTTATTTCATACAAAACCGTCAATTCAAGGCATAGTCCATTGTATAGTTGTGAGTAAGCGTAACCTTTGCTCTAGGTGGAAGTTCAACTTAACAGTCTTCATCGAAACACTGGTATATCAAACGACAGAGAAAACTGAGAGCATTTCTTATGTGCCATAGAATTTGGTAGAGATGGTTGAATATTATATGGGTTTAAGCCCATATTTTATTTAATAAATGAATTAATTCTAGGCCCATATTAAATGTTGTGGTACAGTATAGTTTTAGTCCCGTATGAGATTTTGACTAATTGTTGACTCAACTTAAATAGGCTACACACTTGTGCACCTATAGAGAAGTTGAAAGAGGCCAAAACCATGCCACGCGCACACACGCGCCGTCATCGCCGAGGCGAGGCGAGGTGTGGCGTGGCGAGTGATGCGTGCGTGACGTGACGTGTCGTGTCGTGCACAAGCGCGGGTTGGTTTTGCCACTTGGGCTGGCTAAGGAAGAGGAAGGTGTACAGGCACTAATGTGGAGGAGTTACTTATGGGTCAGTTACCATGCACTACGGTGCCTGATCTCTCTGGCATTACCTTTCCTCCCATCTCCCTGTTGCCTCACACGTCATACCATTCCTTCCTCCTGTCGAGTTGCATCCGAGTACTCCCCGTCCCATCCTCTGCACACATGGAGCTTTAGGAGAGCAGGCCTCCGGAACCGGCGTTCACATTGGGATACCTTAGCTCGGGTGTGTGTGGGCAATCAGGTTTTTGGGGGAGTGTCTCCGCGATTGCTCGCCGTCTTCTTCTTCATCGGAACGTGTTCATCTCCATGCTGGTGGTGCCCTTTCCTCCTCAGATCGACTTCGTCTACTTCCCAGTGGACGTTCGAGGGATGACACTACGTACATCTTCGTGCACCGACTGTGGTCTGCAACTTCGAGCAACTCACCATGAGTAGGTCTGAAGCCACCGGTGCATGGGTCCCTCCGCAGGGTACATCTCTATTTTTAAATTGGTTAAGTTCAATCTCTTTTCCACCATGATTAGTATGATATTTATCAACATATTTGCTACTAATCTGATTAGTAGTAAAATCATACACACATATTTGTCATCACAAATTTGTTATTATTTTTCTGGATTAATTTTAACATGAAATTGCCTAAATTTCTAACAATAAATAGATACAACCCATATACACAGTCCATTTTCACACATACAGCAAGCCCATTTTCACACATACAAAATACCACAACCCACTTTCACACATATAATAACTGATGCTTTAGGGCATTACATTCAATTGGAAGAAAACATTACATTCAATTGGGCCTGTAGGGCATTTTGGTTGACCAGTGCAACTCTCACGTCATAATGGGAGAAATTTCGAGATTTGACGCCAACTAGCCACGACATAAATTTGGACAATTTTTTATATTTGACACGCCTTGCTGGTTCTAACACCCAATCTACATGCCTTTCAAAATTTAATACTCCATGTGCAGATTCATGTATTTTAACCTTTTTTATTTTCTATTTCTTACACCTTCTTTTTTCTATTTCTATGCCAATAATTAAAAGGATGATATTGGCCTTGGCCTTCATCTCATTTCACCAATTGGGATCCAATTCATCCTGGACCGCGGGTGCATGCCATTCTCTTATAGAACAAATGCGCGCTAGTCCTTCCTATCTCCCATGAAGAATAGAACATGCCGCTGCCAGTTTTAGCGGCTGGGCTTTTAGCGGTTTTCGATGTTCATAATGGCTTGAGATAACTCCTTTGAGGTCCCTCCCGAGCCTGGGTGTGTAGATGCAGGGACTAATGTTTAACAGGTGTCACATCAGGTGTCATATAGGATGTTCGAATATTAATAAACAAATAAATTACAGATTCCATCAATAATCCGCAAAACGAATTTATTAAGCCTAATCAATCCATCATTAGCACATATTTACTGTAGCACCACATTGTCAAATCATAGGCTAATTAGACTTAAAAAATTCATCTCGTAAATTAGTCACAATCTGTGCAATTAATTATTTTTAGTCTATATTTAATACTCTATGCATGTGTCAAAATATCCGATGTGATAGGAACTAAAGTTTAGTTGGGGAAACTAAACAGGGCCTAAGCCTCTCACCGCATGATCCAAAAATCTTAAATCAGTCTGACATCTACATAACCATGATGCACACATCCTTACAAAATTTTTCTTTTTAAGAAAAGAAGTTCAGACACACTAATATCATTTAATCTGTAGACTAGATTGACACCCATGTGTCTAGATAAAAAAAACTCCATGGCCACTTGCATCAATCGTTGAAATGCCATTGCAACCAAATCATGTGATTTTGGCTTTTGTAGGATAGCCCACGTATGAAGTCAATGTATAACCAAGTAAATAACTTATAAGGTTGAAGAATTTCATTTCTTTTCAAAAATTATGTCATCGTCATCGTATCTGAACTCCAATTGCCGTTCACCTTCTTGCTACTGAATGCATGTTGCCCATACGTACAGCTCCACATCATGCATGGGACGATAGAGGAGGCATTTGCCTGCAATGCCATGCATCCGATTAGTTGAAGCATAGGCCCTCAATGTTTGGTTCAGCTCATCTGAATCTCGCTTATAAGTTGAGCAGGATTATCTCATAAGTCGCGATATGTAGAATCTAAGCTAGGCGTTTGGCTGCATTGATTATTTGGGTTTGGATAGTTTGCACTGGGAACCTGGACTTTTCTCAAACCGTGTAGCACTGTTTACTACTATTCCTCTGAGTCTATAGCCTTGCAATTGGACCCAAATTAAAGTTTCTATTTACATCCAGGTTCTTCTTTTTCAAGATGGAAGCAGGGGATGGCGAGGCTGAGCCGATTCCGGCCGTGGGAAGGGTTGCCGTCGGCCGGAGAGTAGCAAGGAAGCACCTTGGCGCTCGGCCGCATCCGTGGCTGGCCTCAGGTTTGCAGCCAGCGGCTCCGGGTGTCCTGGCCTCTGTGGCAGCGGCCCGACCGCGCGAAACCAGCTCGATCTGGGCACCGGAGGTGGCGGCTAGGACGTAGGGAGGCCGGCGGTGTGGTGGGGATGCAGGCTGGCGCTGGTGGGGAGGGGTGGCAGGGACTGGGTGGCGCCCGCACGGGAGGAGGAGGCGAGCGCACGGGCGGAAGGAGGGGTGCGGCACGGAACACGGCTGTGTTTTCCAAATCGTGGCCCAAACCTCCTGTTCCGAATCGCCGTTGTGGGGGGTAATCAAACGCGAACGCGTTCATTGAGCGCCCCATCGCTCGGCGTTTGGCAGGATTAAACCGCTTTTGTTGCTTAGAATCGAAGCAAACGCTCCCCCAAACAGCCCCCTCATCATCATGCACAACTAACACCGTACATGCTACGCAACAACAAGATTTAAGGTGTTTAAGCACTTGAACAAACATGAGAATCACTCATCATACGTATAAATATAATAGACCAAGAAGACACATGCGAACTCGAGTGGTGTATCTATAATAAGACTTAATTAGCTTGTTACCCGAAAACAATCTCATTAATTAAACTGTAACATGCATATATGTGTGTGTGCGTGAGTTGAGCAGGGCAAAGTGCGTGGCGACTGTCGGCCGCAGCCAGAAATATCCAGGTAAGCTTATTGCATATTAGCGGGAGGAGATCGACGTGTGTGGTGGACATGACTCGATCGATCGGCCATATAATATGAACAGCTGAGCACGTACACACTGGCCGGCCCGGCACGCCGTTTGTAATCTTGCAAGCCTGTTGGATTCTTCTAAATGAATTGGCTCGCTCGTCGCGCAGACGTAGAGAGTATAGGCCGGGGCATCGGCTCTTCGTGCTCATGCACACACTTTGTAGAAGCTAGCAGATGGTGATATATATAGACGAGCGAGGAAATTATTAAAACGTACTGTACACATGTTGGATGTTTTTTTCTCCTTTCCGACGACCTATATATGCATGCATGTGTGGTCTTGAAACGGTAGGTGAATCATCAATTAATTGAATGGAAGACGACGCGAGATATATAGCACCAGCCACACATACCGACACCCATCATGCACGGCAAAAGGCAGCAATGTGATCCATCCATGGACGTGGACGACCTACCATACCATCGTCATACCAATACCGAATCCATCAATCATATGAGTTGGATCGTACGCATGCATGCATGCGTCCATTTGAAAGCTTGCTTGCGTGTATCTCATTCTGCAGCTCGATCATCAAATCTGATCTCTGGGGGAGGGAATGCAGCAACACGCTGAACCTGCAGCTGTCCCGGCCGCCAGCCGTATATGTGGCACACACGATGACTTTCTCATTTTGCTTTCCCTTTCCAGCAGTCAACGACGACTATATATGTGGCCGGCACAGAATCAGTAGTAAGATACGACCAGTCAACTTGCAGGGCCTATAAGAAGGCACGTATGTAGCTGCTCCCTTTTCACCCACCAACCTCGGTCCACAACTCACAACTTTCTTCATAATTAACGCGCAGTGTGGGCTAGCTTAGCTAGCAGTTGAACAGTAGAAGCAGCGAGTGACCATGGTGCTGGGCTACAACAGGCACTCGGTTATGGTGCTGCTGCTGTGCCTGCTTGTGCTATCGTCCGTGCGAGCGCTGGTCGCCGCTGCAGGTGGGCGGCCGCCGGCGATGTTTGTGTTCGGGGACTCGACGCTGGATGTGGGCAACAACAACTACTTGGCAGGTCCCAACGTGCCCCGAGCCAACAAGCCCTACTACGGCATCGACTTCCCGGGCTCCGTTCCCACGGGACGATTCAGCAATGGCTACAACATCGCTGACTACCTCGGTAACTATACATATATTAGTCCTTTCCTGCATGTTTGCTTTTGTATTTGTAATTGATAATAACGTATATGCGCTCCATGCATGTGCAGCAAAGAGCATGGGGTTCGCGTCTAGTCCTCCGCCATACCTGTCGCTGGCACCAAGCACCGCTCGTCTCGTCCTCACAGCTCGAGGCAGTGGTGTCAGCTATGCTTCGGGAGGAGCTGGGATCCTCGATTCCACTGTAAGAGTGTTTATTTCATTCATCGTATTATATACACGTGTATCCGATAGCTAGATCAAATATAATTACAACATGAATAAATACATATACATGTGCAGAACGCAGGCAACAACATCCCTTTGTCAAAGCAGGTGCAGTACTTCAAGTCCACCAAGTCACAGATGATTTCGAAGCTAGGCTCCCGTACGACCAACCTCCTGCTCTCCAAGTCCATCTACCTCTTCAGCGTCGGCAGCAACGACCTGTTCGTCTTCGCAACCGCGCAGGCGTCGGCGTCGCAGAACAAGTCAGCAGCCGACCAGCGGCGCGACGTCGCCACGCTCTACACGAGCCTTATTTCCAACTACACAGCCACCATCACGGTATGAGTATATGCATCACGATAAGTGCGTGCAAAAGACACTGATTAATACAGTATAAGATGATATATACTGGATGCCTCCACTGCAGGATCTGCACGCGATGGGCGCGAGGAAGTTCGCCATCATCAACGTGGGGCTGCTGGGCTGCGTCCCCGCGGCGCGGCTGTCGTCCGACGGGGCGACGGGCGCGTGCTTGGACGGCCTGAACGAGCTCGCGTCGGGCCTGGACGACGCCCTCGCGTCCCTGTTCGCCAGCCTCGCCTCCCGGCTGCCGGGCTTCGTCTACTCGCTCGCCGACTACTACGGCCTGTCGGCGGCCACCTTCGACGACCCGGGGGCGTCGGGGTACACGGACGTCGCCGACGCCTGCTGCGGGGGCGGAAGGCTCGGAGCCGAGGCGGACTGCCTGCCCAACGCCACGGTGTGCAGCAACCGCGACCAGCACGCGTTCTGGGACCGGGTGCACCCTTGCCAGCGTGGGGCGATGCTGGCCGCCCAGAACTTCTATGACAGCCGCCCAGGACGATACACGGCGCCCATCAACTTCAAGCAGCTGGCTTACACCAGTTTATGATGACCTTCATCTAGCTAGTACAAACCACCGATCGAGTAGATATACAGGGCCACTTTACACGCATATATACTGTTATTATACCTCAATGTGTGTAGTGTATACATTGTTGACGACAACGGCGCTGGCGAATTTGTCAATACAGTAATAATAGTCACACATTTTTATCCCACACACTATGTCAAATCAAAACACCAAAAAGAAGACACTCAATTCAAAGACCCTGTAACAACGGACCAAGTTACAACACCTCTATGATATATTGGCCTAGGCAAAACACGTATTTAGTCGCGGCCCAAATATCATAGACGGCACTCAATAAAACACGTCTATGATATATAGTTGTTGCCGCCTGTAATATTACATAATGGATTATGGAAGTCATGAAATTTGTATCTATATTCATGGACCAGAAAAGCTTATCAATTATAGTGGACCAACGACTTTCAAATACACACCCCCTAACTCTCTCATCGTCTCCTCGTGTCCTTCCGTGTATGTCCTGTCTCCAACATCTCCTCAGCCTGGTGCCTACACAGCAGATCCATAGAGGACGGGTCTCCTTGAGGTGGATCCGCGGTAAGGAAAATAGATCCTTGGCCCATTTAGTTTGGATTTTTATGTTTGATGATCAACACAATCCAATTGGACTAATATGTTTGCAAGTGTTTATTATATAGTCCAATAGGTTCAATGGCGGATTTGGATTTAGTTGGAGCAAGAAGAGTGTGATCGACACCGAAAAGAAGATATTATAGGAGGTGTTGACAACCTAAAAGTGAAGCAAGAAGTCCAAGATGTAAAGATGAAGAAGTCGGGAAGAAGGATAGCGAAGAAATGAACAAAGGGCAAAGCTGCAGCTAGCACCGGACACGGCGGTGTGCATCGGATAGGGTGGCACCAGACAGGTCCTGTGCACCAAACAAGGGCACCGCCATATTTTTCCAGAGACTATGCAAATCGATTGAAATTGCCCAGAGAGCACCGGACAGTGAGTACTTGTCCTGTGCACCGGACAGTGAACAGTGTGATGGCTAATTTGAAAATATAGCCGTTGGGAGAGCACTGAACAATGAACATTACAGGCACCGGACAGTGAATAGTACTCATCTAGTGCACATGCAAAATTTCTGTAGTGCCTCCGACGACTAGTTTCGAGTTGGGGCTTATAAATACCACCCCCAACCGGCCAAATAAGATGAGAGGGAGCAAGGCAAAGGTAGAGGGGTGTTGCTACACCACATTTGTGCTCTCCATATGCGTAGGGGTTAAAGATCACTTGGTGATTAGCGTAGGTGCTTTACGAAGTACTTAGGTTAGTTAGATCACGCTCATATGTGCTTACTCTAGGCTTAGGTCTAGTTGTTAGTGAGGTGTGCATACCTCTTGATCATAGGTGCTTGTACTGGTAAGGCTTGTAAGTCTCGCGAGACCAAACTTTGCTTGTGGAGTGGCCGCCACCATGTACGAAGGGAACAAGGCCCGCGGCGTTTCTGCCGGAAGCTTGATAGTGAAGACAGCGGGGAGTGATCCGAGAGAGGCTTGCCGGAAGGCACATCGGAGACACACTTGCATTGTGGGGAAGGCTCAAGGCTTTCTATGGAGTTACTCAACCGGGAGCTTGGCCCTTACAAGGGCTTCCTAGGGGCTCCAACAAGGACTAGGGGGAAGCTTGCGCACTTCTCGATACCTCGATATAAAACCAGAGTCATCGACGGGAGTTCGCATGTCTACCTCATCTTTAACTTCCGCATTTATATTGCAATCTTGGTTTTGTGCTTCACCTTTCCTAGCTTAGTTGATAGGCTAGTTGATTGGATTGGAACCTAGGTTGCATAACTCTTTTGCTATAGAGATAGCAACACACTTAGCAAAAACGTAGTTGCACATCTAGTTAGTTTATTTACTTGCATAGGTTTTGCTAAGGTGAAAAGGAGGCCATAGTTAGAAGTTGATTTTAAGTTGCCTAATTCACCCTACCCCTCTTGGGCGTCAGGGTCCTTACATCCACAACTACACACTAGCGTGCTCTTGCTAGTCCAGCCCTCTCCTCCACAAAACCCTAGCTCTCTTCAACCTGGCAGCGGTAGCAATAGTGGCCCAACGGAGCCTATAGATCAGCTACAGCGAGTAGGAGGTGCTCTTCTCTCCATCTATTGCTGCCTTCCTCCATTGATTTGCATCTCCTTCCTCCTCTCCACAAGCTATAGTAGGCACTGGAGAAGAAAAGCCTTTGAGGAGTGTGCAGGTGGATAAGGAATTTGAGAAGTGGTGGAAGAACAAGAAGGGAAGAAAAGCTAGGATTGAGGAGTCGATACGAGACCTATTGTCACGAGGTCGAAACTGCGACAAGCATTGTTGTTTTTTGTCGGTGTTAGAGTATGTGTCTCCGGTGTCTTGGGTGGACTCCAGAACACAAGAATCACAGAGAGGACACAATGATTTATCCTGGTTCGGGCCGATCGATGCTCTACGTCTAGCAACTGATGATCCTTATGCTCAAGAGCACCCAAAATCAGGAGGTTACAACAGAGTGTATAGGAGGAAGAGAGAGATTTGGTAGGGGGTTAGCTCGGTGCTAATCCTGAGGTTGCCTCGCCACTGATGGAGCCTTCCCCTCGTTAGAGAGGAGAAAGATGACGGGTGTAACACCCCGGTGTTATGCAAGCATTAGCATTGCAAATCATGAGCATACCATGTCATTGCATTTATAATCATATGTGAATTAGAGTGCACCTTTAGTAAAATCAAATTTTAGAAACTAGTATTGCATAACATGTTGTAATAGTTTCACACTAAATGTGCTAGATTGATTAAGAAAACTTGTGTAACTATAAATTATTAGATCACCTAAAATTATTGATGAAATTTTTGGAGCAACTTAATTACCCAAAGTTTTGTCAAAAACTTGTTTTAAAAATGTTATTTGAAAATAGTCAAAAACCCTCCCTAATTAGCTTTTATTCTCCAATTCAAAATCTGTAAGAATTTTGGGATTGGCCCCTTAATAAAAGTTGTAGGAAATCAAATTCTAAACAACTTTTATTTTTGGGCCATTTTCAGAAAAAGTCATTTGAGTGCTCAAATTTGAATTTTAAAACTGCAAATAGATTTTTATTTGAATTTTCTCTGGAAAATAAAAAGGAAAAAACCTTTTTCTGCGCTAGCGGGCCGCGGCCTCCTTTCTCGGCCTGCTCGCGAAGCGGCCTGGCCCAGCCGCCCGCACGCTGCGTCCGCCCCGCCCGCGCACCGTGTCCACCTCGCCCGCACGCGCCGCGACACGTCCATGGCCGCGCAGGCGCCGCGCGCCCCGTGGCCGGCATGCGCTGCTCGCCGTCAACAGCTGGCCGTCGGTGGCCCCCGCCAGCACGCGCCTCGCGCTTCAAGTCGCCCGCGCTCCCGCTTCCACCCGTCCTCTTCGCTTTTCCCCGCCACGGTCGTCCTCCGCACCGCACCACACGAGCGCGCACCGCGCTCACCGCGCCACCGCCGCCTCCGCCGGCCAAATTGGCCGCCGGTGAGCCACCACCGCCCGTCTCCTCGTGCACCTCGCTCCGCTTTCTCCTCCGACACCCCGTGCTCACCTTAGTGTCGCCATTTAAGCCAGGTAGGTGCAGCTTTCGTCCATCCGCCGTCGTCAGCCATGGCGCCACCACGCGCGACTTCCCCGCGGGAGTGGCTTTCCCGCTGCTCCTCGCGCTCCCTTCTTGACAAAAACGCGTCCGCCTTCTTCTTGCGGACCCCGTGCTCGCCTTCCCGCACCCGGGCATGGTCGGCAACGGCCATCGGCCGGCCGCCGCGCGGCCGCGACGCCGCGGTCACCGGCGTCTCTGTTCCCCCCTCGGCCTCGCCGCGAGCGGCTTTGGGCTGCAGGCCGAGCCGGGCCGTCCCCTTTTCTCCCCGCGCACGCGCGCGCCTGCGGGCCGAGTCGGACCAGGCCGTGTGCCTCTCACTGTGCCGGTCCGTTTTCAAAAATATGATTTAAGTTTCCTTTTCTTTTATCAATTGGAAATAAAAATGCTTTAAGAATTGTTTGAGTGATAAATGGGCTCCAAAAATTGTGAAATAAATTTCTATGAGCTCCTTAGAACTAGATCTACCATCTAAAAATGTTGCATTTAATTGTTGCACTACTTTTCTGTAGGGTTTTTATTTAATCTTGGAAATTGCTGTTTTCTTTTTAAATGTGTAGTAAATTGTAGAAAATTCAGAAAAATATGATTCCAAGTTTGTTAATCTTGTTGTGCCATGTGCTTGCTAGGAAAAATATGTATCTGTCATGTTTAGTAGAAAAATTATGAGGTATAGTTTAAGTGCTTTTTATTGCTAATAATTGATATTTTTGTTAAATAGAAAAATATAAATAAAACATGCAAGTGATAATTTTTGTATAGTGATTATTTACTGAGTAGAATCTAGGAAAAATGATAAATCTATTGTTTGATACTTTTCATAGTAGAAAGTATTTTATGCTCCTTTTTTAGGCCCTAGATTGTTATTTTTGTGTAGGTAGTTCTAGTACTCAAATTGCAATGAAACTTTTGTGACATGCTGGAGTACATGTTAGTAATCAACAGTAATTTTATTAGATTTTTCTGAGATATCAAAATAAGTGTTTTTGTTCAAGCATAGTGCTAACTAGGGTTTAAATTCACACTTTGATGCAAGATTTGTTGGTAAACTTGGCTTTGGTGTATCTTTGAAGCATCTTGAGGGTTAGGGTGCCTTTGCATGGTAGAGAACATTGGTGGTAGTTTATGAGTACATGTTCTTGGATGATGTAGACTACCTTGTAGAAGAGTCGTAATTTCTACTTAATCCAAATAAAGTAACATGCTCATCTACATCTCATTCATCAGCATCATCTCATGTTATCTCTGCAATGCACCTAGGCATGAGCACTTATATATCTGCATCATACAGGATCGCAGGAAGTGACCCCGGTAGCAGTTCCCGAGGATCCGGAAGAGCAGTCCGAGGTGCAAGAGCAGGAGGCGACCGAAGCCGAAGAGGAGGTCGGTGAAGATCTTCCAGAGTGCCCCGACCATCGTCCGAGCTCTTTCAAGAGAGGCAAGCCCCGGAGCATTTCTCTCCCAGTTTGCAAAATATTTATTAATGGTTCTACTTAATTACTTCATTAAGTTTAGGAGTTGTTTGCAAACGTTGCTGCATTATACCTTGTTTCACCTTTGCTCTACCATATCCTTATTACCTTGGTGTCCACAGTCAATAATTGCTTAGTTTGCTTAGACCGGTAGAAGTCGGGTGATTGCCTGTCATCCGCGAGCTATAGGAGATTACCTAGATCTGTGTGAAAAATATGTCATATGGGAATAACTAAGTGTCAAACTGAAATTGAGATCAGACGGAGACTTGCAGGGTTTCGAACAGTAGTGTTTTCCGTCTGAGTTGATTAAGGACCGACCGTTGTTGGGCCTCGAGTCATGTTGAACGCATGCCTCATATTTAGCTGGCCGAATAAAGTACCTTTCGACCGCGAAGCTGGGAGATTATTCGGGCCGAGTGGATTGCCCGCAACGCACTGTACCGGAGCAGTAGTGGCAGAATACGGGGGCGCGATGATAAGGCCAAAGAGCAGTCGGGCGGCCCCCGGGTACATGTGGTTCCTGGCAAACTCGCGACTTTACCTGAATAGTTGACTCGATGACCAATACCTCACTTTAGCGGGTGAGTGAGGTTTGTGTGAGGAATACATTACCAGCTGGTTAATAATCGATTCGAATCGTCATCGTTCACTAGATAGTGAACACTTGACTTGAGCTACTTCATCGTAGTAATATTGATGAAACACTTGGATAGTTATGTGGAATATGACATGGTAACTATTGTTAATGATCATCGGTGATCCTTACTTGCTTAATTGCATGTTATTCTAGTACAGGTGAAACATAGTTGACAGGGTAATAAAGATTAATTTATTTCAGGCTTTTGGAAAAAGAATTGTTAAGATTAAATATGCTTTTCTTGCAAATGAGTCAGCTACCCCACCAGAAAGCCTGTCATGATCCTTGGTGTCATTTTATTTTCGGTTCTGTCGGGTAAGTCTAGCTGAGTACCTTTTCGTACTCAGGGCTTTGTTCCCACTTGTTGCAGATGGGCAGATGTATTACGGCTACTGTATCAACTGCCTCTATCTTGCGATGGGTGAAGCTTAGGACCACGGGCAATGGTCATTCACTACTTCTCGTCTGATGCTTTTGCTGGAGATGATCATAAGCTGGCACTTTATTTCAAACACTGTGTGTGTGGTTTGAACTACTGCTTCCGCTACTTTCATTTGAACCTGGTTTGTAATAACTATGTTTAAACACCGATGTATTTTGTGCCGCGAACTTTTATGTAACTTATGACGGTGACCGCTAGACTTATTACGATCTTGGCTGTTATGTGAACTGGTTTGAAATCCGTCGTGATTTCACGGACTACCGGGTTATACGGGCTTAAGTTTGCTAAATTGTCTGCTCGTTGGATGATTTTCCTACTTAATTTCGTATAATTGGGCGGTTCTGTTACAACGGGTGCGGTGGATGAGCTCTTGGTGCCCCTCTCTAGGTTGCTTTGCCCACGGTGCTCAGCAGAAGTGGATCGATGAGGAATGGAATGATCTGTCTGGGATCATCCTCCCCCTCTAGGATCCAACCTTACCATATATCGAGATAGGTCTGATACACGGCGGTTTAGGGGGTTGAGCCTATGGTCTACATGTGCTGAAGTCTAGGAGGGTCTTGTAGCGGCATTCTGTGGACCATGGCGATGTCGTGGAGCTGAAGAAACCTTGGGTGTCGTCCAGCTGGCTTGTTCTGACACACTGAGTGTCACGCTATGTTGGCTTGGACTAGCCTCCCCCAGGTGCACCTTCTGGAGTCTTCTCAATGGCAAGGAAGGTTGACTCGAGGGGCTGACGCACGGGCCCAGAAGCCCTCGAGCCCCCAGATGCCAAGGAGAGCTTGTCTTCTTATGTCACACCCCGTGCGTGACCCTATCAGGGGAGCAGCTAGTAAGGCCGCACCCAAAGTGCTGTGTCGAGGAGCCCCCATGCCTCGATGGCTCGCGACGTGTCTTCTTATGCCCGGGCCTTGGTTGGCGTCATAGGCCAGGCAGGAGCCGAGGACCGGGCTTAGGTTTCCCGTTAATCGGGAGCCTAAGGCCCGAGGAAGCCCCTGAGCCCTGAGCAGAGGCCTTGGCGTGCTCGAGCTTGGGCAGGTTCCTTGGTCTGAGGGTGCGCATGAGCATACCCAATGGGTATAGCCCCTGAGGTCAGGGTGATCCTGGAGGGATTGGCCGAGGGGTCTCTTCGGTTAGGAACCATAGATCGTGAGGCTTAACATTCCTATATGTTAGGATCTCGTCAGGAGCCCCCGAGCCCTTCGTGGCCTCACTTATTTTTGATGGCGATGAAAAGGGTTGAATTCGATCTTCTGGAGACCGAAGTAGCCATGGCGGGGATGGCTTCTGCTGACGAGACACTACAAAAGGATACCCCCTTTAGCAACGCATATATGTATTGCTACAAGACCGAATAAGTGTTTGTAGGGTCTATACCAACGCATCCCACCAGCGTTGCTTAAAATGGCGTTGCTAGGATCAATTGCAACACATATATATGTGTTGGTAAGAGGGGTATATAAGTGTTGCATGCTAGCAACGAATATGTAGCAACGTATATATGTGTTGCTATTAGAATATGCCACATGGTTTTGGGATTTGTTATTAAAAGCGTATACATGTTATTTTATAGTATAAATAGCTTGATAAATTAATTGAATATCTTACATCCCGCAGCCAGAAGCATTAAAAAAATCTTTGATACCCAATGTAATATTAAATAATTGAAATTAAGTAAATGATTTTATAGATACAAAAAAAATGGTCCACTCTATAATTGTATACAATGATTCACTAACTACAAAGTTCCATACAGAAAATAAATATACATGTGTAACACCACTCCTAAACAACTAATCTTGTCCTTCATCCTTCAATCATCTGAACATCCAAAATATCATATATTTGTCCTGTGTGAAAATATATGCTTCGTTAAGAACATATTTAGAAAAATATGCAATTTCCCCATGAATTTACAAATCTTGATGAAGGAAAATAACTGAGCCAAGGTACTTGTTAATTTCAGAACTGAAGAACTTATCTACTGAGGAGTTAGAACAAGATAGAAACGCTATATTCATATAATATAATAATTTTGCCTTCGAATGATTGAGAATCATTTGACAGTATACATAGCTACTATTTTAAATTACCTCATGCAGAGATTCAACTTGCACTAGTAGTCTTCCAGGTTCAGTTTCAAGAGCATTAACCTCCGCCTAAACAGCACTGCATTGTTCATTCATACAGAGTTGGAAAGCAGAGCACATGTAGTTTCAAAAGCACAAGATACACGACAAGGAAGTTCCTTGGAATCATTCAAGTTCTTGAACCTGCAGATGCGGCAAATGTACAGCTGACTCAGAGCATAAATTACAATTCTTTAAGCAGACAGGTGATTGTGGACCATGACATGAAAATGAAGATCCATCAAATTTACAATGATGTACAGAAATATCAACTGGAACAAAAAAAATCACACCTAATAATATGACAGATTGTTGTGCTGGTAAAAGAAGAATCAGAATGGGGAGGATTGGACTATTTATTGTGCTGATAAAAAAGAATCAGAAAAGGGAAGATTGGACGTTACCTTCTAGATCATGGGGAACATCGTCATGTTGGTGACAGAGACCAATATGGGAGATGAGGTGCTATGGTTGGCATGGCTGCCGCCATTCTCAGCTTATCCACTGCAGGTCGCAGCGGCAGAAATGGTTGCATCGCAACAACGTGATTTATTATAAAAGTATAGAACCAACGATCTTCCAATAATCTGAGAGGAAGGGACAGATCATAATTCATACCTGATCCTCGTCTTCACAAGAAGATGCAGGCTGGGTATAGGTTCAGTCGAATACCAGACGACGGAGGCTGTGATATCTCCATCAGATCCCATCGCCTTCATGTACATACTGCATATACCACCACGACGGAGGCTGTGATATCTCCATCAGATCCCATCGCCTCCATGTACACACTGCATATACCACCGGATCTGAAGCACCTTGTTGAGGGAAGGAAGTTGCCCACTGGAGGAAGAAATCAGAGAGAGGAGGAGGATGGTGTGGATCAGCATCGGCAGATGAAACCAGGAGTACGCGAGCGGCCGCCGCCTCGAGTAGATGAAGGAACGGTGAATCCCTAATCACGGTAATCCCTACGGAGAAGTTGGACTATCTGCGTTCGTGCCTTCGTGGGCTGCGGAAACAAAGTTATTATGTGGGGCATATGTCACGTAGCAACGGATCCTATCTATGTTGCTAGGCATTCGTTGGTAGAGGGGTGTTCGTGTTGTAGTGAGAGTGCGATGCCCTATGTGGGGCTCTTTTCCCGGTGTGACAGGGGTGCTTGGCTATCAAGGCCGGGCAGTAGTGATGCTGACCCCTCTTTCGATCCTATGTCACGTAGGTCTATGGCCCGAGCGAGGGTTCGGTGAACTCATCTGGGAGTTACCGACTTCAGGCCCGGGGGCACCCTTCTTTTTGGTCGGAGCCTGTTGTGGGTTGGGTGATCGAGAGCGTCTGGGCTCTGGCTCGGGGCCACATGATCACCCAGTGCGCCACGCTTTTCTAGGGGCTCGATAGCAGGCCCTGACCCTCTCGGGCTAGCCTTCTTGGGCCAACCTTTCGTGGCCATAGGTCGGGGCACGGGGAGCACGCTGAGCTCAGGCAATGGGCCCTTGTTGGGCCCATCGCTCAGCAGCTTTTGACCTAGCTCTGGGGAGTTGGTTGGTTTTTAGGGCACTGTTGATGGTAATTAACCATCAATTTTATAAGTCAACAAGAGTCAAGAGAAGGGTTAAAATGAGCTTCACCATAGACTTAGGGGTTTTAAACTAATAATTTTCATGAGTTTTGGTGAATATCTATTTCTGTGGGGGGTTATCAGGAAAAGATCAAAGGAGACCCACATGTCAGATTTACATAGAGGAAAATCAACCCTACTACGAAAAAGAATAATCTAGAAAACTCGGGAGGGCCATTTGGGCTGACAGGTGGGGCGGCCGCCCCAGGCCCTGGGCGCCCGCCCCAGTGGTTTGACCAATCAGGTGCAAGCTCGCGGATCCTGCCTCTACTGCCTTTGAGGATGAATAATAATCGTAGATCAAGGTCGGTTTGATCTGAGGGCTATGGTGCTTCCTAGAGGGCTATATAAGCAAGGCCCCTGACCCCAGGAGAAACCCTGGAATTCATTAGAAATTCATTAGTAGAGGGAGCCATCAGCAGAGCTAGATTTTAGAGAGTTTCTCTCCACCAGAGAATTAGAATAGCTGCTCCAATTCTTCAAGTTCTACATAGGTTTAGACTAGATAGAGGAAGAGTCGGGCGACTTGTGCTCGGGATTCGGATCTTCGTCATCAAAGTATTGGTATTATTTTGTATCTTTGCTCTACGACTTTATTCTAAATATCATTATGTTTCTATTTATTATGTTCCTAGTTTGCTCCAATAATGCATTTGATATGGTTATAATTGATAATGAGTTTATGTATAAGTTTGCAAAGCGCTTAGCTCTCTTCGCGAGGGGGCTAAGTGGTAGATCACATGTAAGCGTGGTGCTTAGATGCTATTTACCTACAAATGCACCCTATTGGTCGGGCCGCGTGGTAGTTCGTGGAAGTGACAGTTCTATTGAGTCTTATATAGTCCACCCCCCGTTGATAGGACAGGCAGAAACAACGTTACGTAGGAAGTCATGCTATGTTCTGGCTTTCTTCAGTAATATTCCTTATACATAGATGAAGAGTCTTTTATGCTATATATGATGGTGTGTTTGCTAGAGTAGATGAATGACTTAGTAGATTAGAACCTACCTAGAATTCAATCTCTTGAACTAATCAGACGTCAACCTACCTTATGATGAGCAGTCTATCTCTAATCTCTGTGTGATTTATCCCTATGCTTTATAATTCATTTATACTTATTTATCATGGTTTATCCCCCCTGCCAAAGTAAGTGACTATGTGATTGATTTCTCATAAGTAGTCATATTTTGCAAATCCATCCCTTTATGTTTAAGTCCTTAGTTCTTTCCCTTGAGCTAAATATAAATTAACGATACCTGGAATATTTTCCGGCGAAGTGCTATGATGGTATTTTATCTGTACGCTTACGGATCCCATTTTTATTCTAAGAGGAGTAGTTCTATACCAACACTTCTGGTGCCATGCTAAGGATGACAACTTAGCTTAAGTGGTGTTAGAAGTGTCAACAGGCACATCGCTCGAGCGCCCGTCGATCAAGGGGTCGGGTTGCTTCGTATGGGGAGCCGGTGTAGCCCCCAAGGTCATTGTGGGACCTCTTTTCAGCAAGCTTGGTGGCTTTTGGGCATATCCCGTCCACTGACATTCTATGCGGCGGTTGATGGCGTCTGGGGTGCCGCGCCCGGTAGAGGAGTTATGGTGTGCACTCCCGTGTTGTCCCACTTCATTTGGGAGATGGGATGTCGGGCCACGTGGAGCAGATCTGGTGGAGGAGGAGCCGTAGCACTTGGCGTGCGTGGATCCAGGCCATTGATGGTAGTCGACGGGCCCGAATGGAGTCGGATCCCCTCAAGTCCCATGAGGAGGCATGCGTGGAGTAGGCGGCACGCGTGGTGGAAAGCGGAGCGGGAACTTGACTCATTGTCAGCATCCTCCTAGCTCCGCCTTTACTGCACGGCCTCCGTCACGGAACTATCCTGGGGTGCGTTGCGGGGATTAAAGGGACGCTTGGCCAGTTCTCTAGGGCCTCTTTTATCTATCGATGGCTAATCGGAGGGCCTGGAGCCGCTCGTCGTGCATTGACTAGGCCTATAAAAGGGTAGCCTTAGGGATGTGGTGCCTTATATCCCTCCTCCGGCTCCTTCTCTTCTTCCTCTCAGATCCAACTCCTAGTGACCATGGCGACGATGAAGTGCGATGCCTCCCTCCGAGTGAGCCTCACCTGCCTCGCTAGGCGATCGCTCCCACGAGAGTGGAAGGATCCCAGCGAAGGGAAGTTGGTGGTGTGGCATGGAGGGGGATGCAGAACCGCGGCGCTGGGCGAGAGTTCGCGGATTCACCTCCAAACGTCGCTAGCGCCGATGCTTTCCCTGCGGCGAGGCCCGTCAAGTCCTTGTCCTGCTGTCCTTCCCTAGAAAATGGAAGGATCCCAGTGACATGGGTCATCGGGGTCCCTCCATTTTATCAGTGGAAGAGCCAGCGGTCTGGGGACTCGTCGGGTCTTCGTGCTGGTGAGCTCGGCCGGGGACCGCCAACTCTAAGTGAAGGTCGGCCGGCGTGGGGATGCCCTCGACCTCAGTGCATTCTTGAGCATTGGTGGGGATGCCCCTGACTTCATTATGCCCGTCTGTGTGCCGCGGAAGCTCAGTTAGGGAGTTCTGACCGAGCAGCCTGCGGCTTCTGTCGCGACAGTGATGGTACTTGTAGCGGTTTTTGCCGTCATATATTGTAATCGGGTCATTCCCAATTAATGAAATAAAATTACTTTCGTTTGTAATCTCATCGCTCATGACTCATGCTCGAAGACTTAGGTCCCTCGTTGGGATGGGTTGTTACAACAATGGCCTCAGTGGCCAAGATTGTCGCGCTCATGCTGCTGGCAGGTAAGTCCGTGAGAACCTCGGGTTTACGGTCATTTCGTGCCCTGGTCATGTCCCCTAGAGGGGAGATCCTTGGCTTCCTGATCGAACCACTCATATAGTTCTTGAGCTTGTCTATCGGTGCTCGAGGGCTCGCTGCCTCCCTCGTTGGGTCACCACGAGCTACTTGAGGTTGGTACTCAGACATCATTTGAAGGTCGGCCGGTTTCACTTCTAAGCGCCCAGCTAAGGCCTCTGGTGCCTAATCTTGAACGTCCCTCACACCTTCGGATGCTTCAGGTAGCCTTGAAACCCGGTGGGCTGGCCATAGAACCCTCGGCGATGCCCCTTCTGGGGGGCCCCATACCGTCATGTGGTTGGGAGGCGTGATTCGATGAAGGATAAGGAAACAGGGAGATAGCTGCAAATGAATGAAATAGACACAAGAGAAGGGAAAGAGGACATAGCTGGTAACGTGGAAGTCGGGGCCGTTCCATTAGCGCTTTTGTCGATCTCTTGCCTGGTCCTCCTGTTCTGTCCATCCCATCCTTGCCTCGCTTGGGGGGCCTTCTAGTGCAGTTCTCCTTCAAAGAGGGCAATAGGTGGTTAGCTTATTCAATACTTTGGCGTGGGCGAGCCACTGCAGGAGTCGCTTAGGATAAAGGAGATAGTAGCAAAGACAAGCAAAGCATGAAGGTCGAGAGGATGGGAATTATCTTGGTTTTTGTTGTTGGAGAGGTAGGCCGACGAAGGAGGTCTGCAGGCGAGTACTAGCTTGGGAGGTGGCGTCTCTGGGTGGATGGCTCAGCGATGGCCTTTCATCGTGGGGAAAGGTCAGAACTCACCTCAATCAGGTCAACCCCTTCTGGGAGGCTGAGTGCCTGGATGGAGGGGCCAGCCGAGCCGTCGCTGCCGCTAGGAACCTTGGCCGCCTCACCGATGGTCGGTGCATTGGTTGCTTCCTTCACTGGCATAGAGTATGTTGAGGTTGCTGCCCCTGTCCATCAGCACCTTGGTGAGGCGCGTGGTGCCCATGATCGGGCTAACCATGAGCGGGTACTGTCCTAGGTGAGGAACATGATCGGGGTGATCCCCCTGGTCGAATGTGATGGCTGTCTGAGACCATCAGAGCTGCATTGGAGCGGCAAGGGTGTGAACGAGATTCACCTCCTACTTGGTGATGTGGCGCAGCCGACAGGATTTGTATGCCTAGGAGCCCCCGAAGATCATGAGGTAGCGATTGGCCTCGGGGAACTCGGCGTCGTCCTCCGGGGCAGTGTCCGCTGGCTCACCAGCCTTTGGGGCTGGCTTCTGGGTCTTGCCCTACTAGCCATGGGTGACATGGATGTAGCCCCTAATGGTGGCATAGTCCTTGAGGAGGTGCTTCGCCTGCCCTCCATGGAACGGGTAGAGGGCTTCGATTGCCTTCTTGAAATGTTCGAGGCATGCACCGCTCCCATGGGGCTGAGGCCTGGCGACGCGGTCAGCCATGGCCACCATCTCCTCCCCGAGGTGCTTTCGATCCTTATTCCTCTTGTTGCGGCGACGCTGGGACGAAGCAGGGTCGTCGCCGCCGTCCCCGCTACTGAGGTGACCGACGACTTTTTCCTTGCCACTGAAGTTGGCCTAGACGGCCTCCTTACCGGTGGTGTACTAGGTGGTGACATCCAGGAGCTCCCGCATCGTGTGTGGGGTCTCATGGCCGAGTGCATGGATGAGCGCTTCATAGGTCAGGCCCAGTGTACGTACCCTAGAAGTGACCGACGAAGACAGAGCAGAGGTTTCCCCAGCAACAGATGCTGCGGGGCTTGAGTTGTTCGAGCCAAGCTCTGGTTGAGCTCAACAGAAGCAAAGGTACTGGACGATGAAGTCGTTATTTGACCCCCCAGCCTTCATGGCAAGGCGGTAGTCCTCGAGCCAATGGTCCGGGTTGGTCTTGCCGTCGTACTTGGAGATGTGCATCGGTGGCCAGAATCGCCTAGGGTAGGGGGCCGGCTGGATCACCGCGCCGAATGCCTAGGTGCCGAAGTGATCCATGGCGGTGCCCCTACCCCTCACTTTAGAGTACAGGACTACACCTAAGTGTGGCGTCTGGCCTTAATGGTATCATGGATGTCACAGCCGCCGCCGACCTAGTGGTGCGCGGGGGGCCGCCGTGGGAAAAGCTCGCACCTTCACTCCTGCTAGGGCTTGGTGCCCCTAGTCCATGGACGGCCAGAGCTGCTACCAGAGGAGTCCTCACTGCTCCTGCCTATCGGCAGGGCGTGAGCATCGGAGTGATCCCCATTGGCAGTAGTCATCGGCTGGGACGGCCTGGAGAGCGTGGCACGACACCGGGAAGTAGAGCTCTCTACTTGCTGCTCAAGGGCAAAGCGGAGAAGCTGCCTCACCTCATGCAACCGCTCGTTGGTCTTCATGCCCGATGTGTCGGAGATGTCCTCCAGTCGGTAGGCAGTGGCTGCCATGTTGTAGGCCACTCAAGGGAAGCACATGGCGCTAGGAGCCCCCATGCGGGTGTCATCATCATTGCTAGGAGGCTGCGCGGCTTGTTGCCACGCGAAGTCCTGCCTTTGGCACTTGAGCTCTATCTTGGCAGCCTCTAGGTCCACCTATAGAGCCTGTAGGCGAGCGGCCTTCTCTCGAAGGTAGTTCGCATGGCTACGAGGACTCTGGTCCGATGGCATGAGCTTAGGCGCCTCCTCGGTGGGGAAACTCGCCATGATGTGATAGCACATGTGCGGCGCGGTGTAGCAGTCGATGTCATCGGAATCGTACTCTAGGCGGTTCCCCGAGAGGGTCTCGAGGAAGGCGTGTAGCGAGGGGACGTCAGCCCCCATGGCGCCAGAGAGGATGGCGCTCCATGGCACCTTGCGGCTGACGAGGTGCCTAGCTCTAGCTGGAAGGACGCCGTCGCATTCTAGATCCTAAAAGGCAGGTCTAGGAGGTAGTACCAGAAGCGGTCGGGCGACGGGAGCACCTCGTCGGTGGCGATCTGGTGGTGGACGTTGGCCAGCATGTAGAACATTTGGCGGCGGTCTGACATGGTGGGGTGCAGACCCAAACCACACAGAATCTGCTGGGCTAGGACCTCAAGATCTCCTCCTAGGAGGCCCAGTGGAGGGGGCTGCACCGGGAGCTCGTTGTCCGCCGACGTAGCCTCATTGTGTGGACGAAGCTCCCCGTAGCAGTCGGCGATGTAGGCCAGGCTCCCAAAGTTGAGGACCTAGTCTAGAACAAAGGCGCCGGCTATGATGAAGAACTCGCCAGGGAAGCGGACATCACCGTCTGGGGCGGTGCCGCTTGCTTCGGCAACGAGACGGGTGGCTCCGGCACCGTAGAGCCTAAATCGCACTTGAGGTTGTCCCCTACATGGCACGACAGCTTTCATGGGGTCAGAACCGCGACAAGCATTATTGTTTGAGTCGATGTTAGAGTACATGTCTCAAGTGGCTCGGGTGGACTCAAGAACACAAGAATCACAGAGAGGATGCAATGGTTTATCCTAGTTTAGGTCGATAGATGCCCTACGTCCAGCAGTTGATGATCCTTATACTCAAGAGCACCCAAAATCGAGGGGTTACAACATAGTGTACAGGAGGAAGAGAGAGATTTGGTAAGGGGTTAGCTCGGTGCTAATCCTAAGGTTGCCTCACCGCCGGTGGAGCCTTCCCCTCATTGGAGAGGAGGAAGATGGCAGGTGCGGTGGAGGAGGTCTCGGTGCCCCTCTCTGGGTTACTCTACCCTCGGTGCTTAGCAGGAGTGGATCGATGAGGAATAGAATGATCTGTCTAGGATCATCCTCCCCCTTTAGGATCTGACCTTACCCCTTATATATCGAGATAGGTTGGGTACATGGCAGTTTGGGGGATTGAGCCTATGGTCTACATGAGCTGAATTTTAGGAGGGTCTTGCAGCGGTGCTCTGTGGACCGTGGCGATGTCATGGAGCCAAAGAAGCCTTGGGTCTCATCTGGCTGGCCTGTTCTGACACACTGAATGTCAGGTTGTGTCGGCTTAGACTGGCCTCCTCAGGCGCACCTTCTAGAGTCTTCTCAGTGGCGAGGGAGGTCGGCTCGAGGGGCTAACGTGCGGGCCCAGAAGCCCCTAGAGGCCAAGGAGAGCTTGTCTTCTTGGGTCACGCCCCGTGCGTGACCCTGTCGGGGGAGCGGCCGACAAGGCCACGCCCAAAGTGCTGTGTCGAGGAGCCCCCGAGCCTCGATGGCTCGGGGCGTGTCTTCTTGTGCTCGGGCCTTGGCTGGCGTCGTAGGTCGGGCAGGAGCCAAGGATCAGGCTCAGGATTCCCGTCGATCAGGAGCCTAAGGCCCGAGCGAGCCCCTGAGCCCTAAGTAGAGACCTTGGCGTGCTTGGGCTCGGGTAGGTTCCTTGGTCCTAGGGTGCGCCCGAGCGTACCCGATGTGTATAGCTCCTAAGCCCCCGGGCAATCCTAGAGGAATTGGTTGGGGGTCTCTTCAGTCGGGAACCATAGATCCCAAGGCTTACCATACCCATATATTAGGATCTCATCACCTGCAAAAGGAAGGTGTGAACCAGTCGCTGACAAAGAAGCTCCAGACGACAGCTACTGTGTTGGAAGATGGTAGTACCCTTGTGGGAGCTCATGGCAGGTAAATCTACCTTTAGTTGGGCACTATTATAGTGTTTCTATGTAGGTTGCCAACAAGTTTATGAACTTTTTATCTGTGAAGAAACCTTAAAAATGTAAGCTCATCATTTCAACCTACAACTGAGAGAGCACTCCATAGACATAGGAGCTTCTGAATTTAGTGGGATCAGTGGATTTTATGTCCAACTAGCAATCAGCGTACCACACATAGCGAATCAGAGGGGTAGCACATGAGACAGAGATTTAATTATACTGGTTTAGGTATGGGGTACCCTATGTCTAGTGTACAACTTCCTTATGTGCCATGCGTTGGGAGCGGTGGTGTTCATTGGTCATCGTTGAGTGCCTGAGAACTAGATTACCGATCAGATGGCCCTACAATTTCTTATATAGTCTGGAAGTAGGGTTTATAGAGATAAGTCCTGATCGAATCCGGTTGTTTCCGAGATTGCTACAAGGAAAGGTTGATTGGATCCAGTCAGATCTTTAAGATTGATATGGCTTCTATGTATACCTAGATGATGTTTTCTCCACCAAGTAGCTTGGGTACCCCCTTCTAGTTGGGTTGTCTGAGTAGTCATCGCAGCCCATCCCCTCTAGGTTTGACCTTTTTGTAGCAGTAAGATAATTGGGGACCATATATTCGAAAACAACCCCAGAGCTATTCATGAGGAGTCAAACGTCCACTCAGTTTGCTGGATGTCTACCACTTGATGTAGTCCTTGGTCTTCCGGGTATTGGTCATCATGGAGGCCTATTTAAGATAAGGATGTTGGGTCCTAGAGAATCTAAATTGCCTCATCTTCTTTGCGGTCATTATTCCAGCCGAGATGTCCGTATAAAGTGTTTCACCCACCATTGGTTCGCAGGTAGTCCTAGCGTCTTGGACAACCTTATGGGTCAGACTTTTTATGAACTTAAAGCACAAAAAATGTAGAGTGCTAAAAAATTCTTGGGGCAGATTTCAAGGTAGTCCTAGGCCTGCCTAGACTACCTTTTGAGCCCACTCATAATAACTGAATAAAATTGTATGCATAAGACCATGCGTTCCATCGTATACACCAAACTCTTCTCCTTCAGTCCAGTGTATCCCCACCCTCCTATAAATTGTGATGGGCGCCTGTTGGCCGCTGGTGGCCCAAGTTCATCATTAATTCAACTCAACCCCCACCCCAACTTGCTAGCTAATCATTCACTAGCGATTTTAGACCCCATTTGGTTGGGCTTCTCAACCTACTGTGTATTATAAAAAAGCCAAAAGCCGAGCAAAGGTGTTCGCTTCATCCAAGTTCTTCAACAAGAGCATCGATCTTCTTTCTAGTTCATTTTTCACAGCACTTCCACCAGCTGTGGGATCATAACTTTCACAAAATTTACCCACTCGACACTAGATACGAATATATCAGTTCATTTCTTTCTCGTGGTGATTCCTCTCCCTGTCCACGTGCAAGAAGTCGAGCATGCTCCAGGAGAAGCCTGCGCCTAGGGCTTCCTATCAGCGGCATCAGCGCTCCTCCTAGCCGGCTAGTTCCTCGACTCCGGCTAGCTATCCCTCTTCAACCCCTTCCACCTCCGTTGCGTGCACCTCTGCCGTAGGAGCAACCTCCGCCCCGGTCGCGAACTCCATCGCTGATCACGAGCTCCGCCCAATCGTGAGCTCTGCCGGGAGAAAGAAGGAAGAGGCTGACGAATGGGGTCCACTCGTCAGTGAGAGAGGGAGAGAGTTGAGTGGGGAGAGCTGTGGATGACATGTGGGGCCCACTTGTAAGCGAGAGACGTTGACAATAGTTTTTTCAAAAGCCACAGCTGTTCAACCAAGCGACGTTCATCTTTCTCACAATCCACAACTCATAACTATTTTTTCACTGTTAACTTTTTCAGAAGCCAAAGCTCAACCAAACATGCCCTTAACTGCGCCATCTGGATAACGAGAATATGAGATGATGACTGTTCCACCAAAGCTCTCTCCCAATGCAACTTCATATCGACTGATCACCTGTCTCTGTGGTCACACACTCCTGATCGAACAGTTCGTAGTGGAGCTACCAAAACAAGAGAAAAAATTATCAACTTTTTTTTAGCAAAAAAATTATCAACTGTCAGCAGCAGACAAATGCTTCCTACTAGCAAAACGGTGCCGGACCGGACCGTGATCATTGCCTCCTAGAAACAGGATCACCTCCGATGTCCGACGCATCCATGACGCCACCAAGTTTTTTTTGAGGGGTATTTATGACGTTACCAAGTGGAGGTTCCGTTCTAGGCTAGCGACCGCCTAGGACCCAGCCTCCCAGGCTTCTTTGGGGCAATGTCGTGCATGTGTACATGTTGTGCACTAAAGCCCAGCTCAGCAATCTGCTAGCCCAGTCGCATGCCGTATGAGTCGCGAGTTGTGAGCAAAATGGTGATTTTTTTAAATAATATTTTTTAATGATTAATTACAAATATAGCATTTGAATATGAAGAATTATAAATATAGTATCATGTCGGCTGCTGGTAAGCCAATATGGGCCCTGTCGGCAACTAGAGGGCCTATCGGTCGGCCAATATCCGACTGAGCGAAAAACAATGAAAACAATAGCACGAACCTTGGAGGGACGACAGAGAGCGTTGGGCCCCTAGGGTTGGCGACTCCCATGGCTGCTACCCACATCCCGCCGCCGGCCCCTCCCTCCACCTCCCTGCTCCCTCCTTGCCCCCCTCTAGCCATGCTCCTGACACTCACTCAGGCTGTGGGTCCACATCTGACGGATGCGCCGCCAACCTTCTGATGCCGCCGCCGCCAGCCGTCATCCCGGCAACGACGGCTACCTCCGAGGAATCCGGGCACCTCCAGCAGCGTGAGGCCCTGCTGAGCTGCTACGTGGACGCCGGAGCCTCGGCCGCTCGCGGGGAGCAGTGCCGCCGCCGCGTCTGCCGCGAGGCCCACGCCTCTACCACTGACCACCCCACCGTGAGCTCTGGAGGCGACCTGTGAGCCACTACTGAGCTGCTGCGTGGACGCTGGCGCTTGGCCGCTCACAGGGAGGACGTGCCATCGCCTCGTCAGCCCGCGGGGCCGTGCCTCTACCACCGATGACCCCACGGCGAGCTCTGGAGGTGACCTCCACTGCTAGAACCACCCAGCCCCTTCGACGCCGGTGGAGGACTGCGCCTCCACGGCCATCTAGCAGAAGCGTGAGGGGACCAGATCTAGCGAGCCTTGAACCCCTCCGCCGCCAGGGCCGCATGACACCGCCAGGGCCACCCAGCGTGCAGGAGCCGGTGCTGGAGTGGCTGAACCCAAGTCTGGGCCTTTGGCACCCGCCGTGATGCAGTCAGCCACCCCCCAGCTCCTCCGTCTCACCGGCCGTGACACCGTTCTTCCCAGGGCGCTCCTCGGGTTGAGGCACAAAGCGCTGTCGATGGGCGGACGAAGACGGCGACGACTCCGACGACGACCACCCCATAACCTACCTTGATGCCGTTTGTCGTCCAGCGAAGCCGCTCGCTGTGTCCCTGCCGCACGCCCAACCTCATTCAATCGTGGTTCCGGGTCATGGCAGAGTGGAGCTGAGACGGCAGGGGCCAGGGCAAAGGCCGAGGAAGCACAACCAGCCGCCCCCCAGATGGTGTACAGCCTGCCTGCTCGGGTAGCGGAAGGGCGCATCCCTGCCTGCCAACGCCTCGGCCGCCGTGGACGTGTCTCCGCCCCCAACACCGATGGGTGGCGTGAGATCCTCCCCCAGCAGGAGATAGGACCTATTGTCGCCTCGCCCTGGCCAAAAGCATCTTTAGCAGCCCAGGAAGATCCCCGCTAAGCTTCACGGCGGATGCTTCAACTACCTTTCCTACTCGCACCGAGTAGCGACTTGCCGGTTGCCACGGCGTTGCCTACGCTGCCATGGATTTTGACACCTCGCCAGGGACTGCAAGTGGTCCAAGTCGGTACCGAAGGGTGGTGCTGACATGACATCGATGACGCTGGGGTGTGTCGATGACGGATATCAGCATGGGCACGCCTGCTGACTACGCCGATGATGCCACTGCTTCGACTACCTCACGCTGCTTCCTCAAGCTAGATCCGCTGGCGGAGGCACCATGCGTGGGCGCAAGGCCTCCCTCTTGGGTCGTCTCATTCGACCTGATGCTGGACGAGTTTGCTGCCTCGCAACCAGCGGTCACACCAGCACCTAGGTGCATGTAGACTATGTCAACCGCCTCTCAGGAGGTTCAAGCTTCGTTGCTAGACACCCGTTCTCCGACGACGGCTCCTCAGTGCACGACGAACTCACATCCATTGGTGCCTGTGCAGGGCACGCCTCCACAAACGGGACAACCCGTTGTCGTGGGTGCTAAGGCACCAAGGGAGGATGGTGAGACCTGGTCACCTGGGTTCGAGCCGGCCAAGCACATGGCGGGTTCTTCTATGCCGACACAGGACGGCCATCCGGATGGCCAAGCCACACCTGACCTTTCTACGCCGACGAAGGATGGCCATCCGTACAACGAAGCCACACCCAACCCCAGCGACGTGATGCCCACGCCGCGTGAGTGCCACTCGGCGCCCCACACGGTTTACCGAGGAGGTGCAACTCAAGCGAAGGTTGCACTTAATCGCCACTTCACCAGGGCAGAAGGCGGCAACCAAAAGGCCCTTGCCAACCAGGAGCAGTCGGATTGCCGCTCAACTACTGGCGCACATACCGACCTCCAAGCGGGGCGAGGTACTTCTCATAAAAAGGATGGGCAACCTTTCACAGGTGACACCAACTTCATCCGCGTCCAAGCGAGCATACGACGCCATCTTCATAGAGAACTTGATGTCAAGCCAAGTTGTAGCTCTGAACGAGTTGTTTCTAGCGACTAACAATAGGGCTGGTAGAAGAGCCGCTCGTACCCCGGCGCACTCTTCTCGAATGACGGAGTAGGAGCACGCAGACCGCAGCTCAGTTGCGTACCATTTATGTAATATCAAAATTTCAATCTGTATACTAGGAAGGTCCAGCCTAAACATGTAGACCTCCTCGGGCGCTCGTCAAAGTGCGTCGTTTGTATGGTCAAATTCTTTTTCTTAATTACAATGATACACAAATCTTTTGCGTGAGAAAAAAATATCCGACTAGGCCTGTCAGCCGCCCAGATGCCGACAGGCAAGCAATCGGCATCAACAGGTCATCCCGGAGGGCGTCGGCTGCCACGTCCATGCCACGTAGGCCTGTGGGCCGCTGAGTTAGCCAAACAAGTCAATCTCTTCTAATAATATAATTAACTGTGAACAATGTTTTTTTTCTTTTCTGAGCACCCGACAACTATCTTAGGTAACATTGTAAATCTATCTACCTATATTATAAAGGAGCAAAGGAATTAGAAAATACTTGTTACCAGAAAAGTCTCCTACCCACCTAAAATCTACACCCTCTGACAGGCGGCCCCGAAGACCAAAATACGATACTTATGGGCCTGATTGGTTCGGTTCCAAAATTTGCCCTGCCAAATTAGGGCAAGCCAAAACTAGGGCATGCCAAATTTTGGTTGCCAAAACCTTGGCAAGAATTTTGGTATAGCACTTGGTTGGGTGCCAAATTGGGACATCCAAAATTTTTGGACTAAGCATTGGCCGTACTCTCTTTTATGCAGCTTAAAAACATTCTAGAGACTGGCCAAAACTTTGGCCATAAACAATGGTGTGCTAATTCTTTGGCAATAAACCAATTGATAACCAAAATTTTTTTGGCATACTATAATTTTGGTTGGACAAAAAATTGATACCCAACCAATCATGCCCTACGTGACAAAACACGTTTTGCTGTTGCCGATCTCCCCTCCGCTCTGAATTTTTTCTACGCGCTACGAACCTACCCGCCGAACATACCCGCCGCTACACCATCTCTTGGCATTTTTTAAAATTTTAAACCTTTCTTAATAAATATTTTAATATTAACCACTGGAAAAAATATATATTGCGTCTCATAGCCCCTTTGGTCGCTCTAGTGCGAGTGGCGCGACAGTAGCACTGTGTCGCGCCACATGTGCTGGCGCGACAAGCCCAGCCACAGTGGCATTGAGGGTTGACCGGAGGTTGCGTGTTCGTCGGTGGGGCCCACCCTGTCATGGCAGAGTCACTGGCGTGACGGAGTTGTCACGCCAAGCGGGCTGGCGTGACAGGGTGATAGGGTTTGGCCGGCCCGGCCCACTTTTTTTCTTCTTTCCCACTGTCTCCTTTCCTTTCTCCGCACGCGCTCTTTTCTGCGAGGCCGAAGCCGCCGCCACGCCACCTGCCCGCTACCGGCACGCCGCCTGGCCGCCGCTGTCGGTCCTCCACGTCCACTCCAGCGCCCCCACACGATGCCGCCGCCTCCCCGCCTTGTTGGTAGAGGTAGGGCGGGAGGCAGACCGAGCCGCCGCAGCCTCCGCGCCATAGGACTGGCGGCGCCGGTGGTGGCTCCCTCCCCCACATCTAGCCACGAGCAACAGGTCCGTGGAGCCTCCTAGACGTGCAGGTACAGGTCCCCCCTCTCCCCAGCTTCAATTTCTTCATTTGTTGCCTCATTGGTTCCATGTGTAGGGTTTGGAAGTTTGTGAAATTGTGATTGTTTTTAGCGTTCTTGGATACAATGTGATGTGTACATAATGTTAAGGATAGACTGTGCCCGTTGATTCACCGTAAAATATTTGTTGCATGGAACTAGGTAGTTGATGCATGGAGGATTTAGATTGCTTGTTTTTTTTCTTATGATTGTGTGGTATGGTAATGTTGTAGTGAATGAAAGTGATTTGCATTGGAAATGTGTAGTTGTTGACATTAGTTGATGTGTTGCTTCGCATTTTGTAGATGGACCGTTTAGTGCAATTCTTTCATGGTGGCAAAGTGAAGGAAAATGGGAAGTTTGAATGTATGCATGAAGAAATTCAGTTCTTTAGTATAGATCCTACCTATGATGCTCTTCTTAGCCATTGCCGAGATAAGTTTGGTTGGCCACTATGCTTGAGATGTAGATTTGACTACGGGAAGGAAAGAGCACACTATGTGTTGATGGTTTTGTCATGTGAGGATGATTGGAAGAACTACATAGAAGTTGTGAAGAGTAGCAGCGTTAGATGTTTGGAATTTGTTGTGGAGAAGGGGTCTACTCCTTTTGTTGAGAACATTACACAAGAGCAAGCGTTGAAGGTGGTTGTCGATAGAGAAGTTCATAGGGCATTGGAGGTCGGTGCCTTGAATGATGAGTTCAATGAAGAAGCATTCATGGAGAACGATGGCACGTGAGGTGGAAATTGGGATATGGATGACATATCCCAAGGATCGGAGGATGACGAAGTTGGTGTTGCCTCAGAGGATGAAGATGACTTCACTTCAGGGCAAACTAGTTCGGATGATGTGGTGTTGGAGGATGAGTACAGGTCAGAGCCTAGTAGCGAGGACGAAAGTGAGAGTTGTGCAACAGGGTTTATGGAGTCATTACGAGTCCCAGTTGACGGTTCGTTTAGAATGGAGTACAATGACGCGAAACTTAGGCAATTGAAGGTTCTCCATGTGGAGGTCCCTTCGGTTCCAAATTTCATGGACATTAGTATGGTTGACCAGGCACTATGTGACACTGGTTTGACGTTGTTGGATGATGAGGTGGCCAAGAGTGAGGAGACGGAGATTAAGAAGGGAATGATGTTTGACACATTGGAGCATCTAAAGTATTTTCTGATGGATTACGCTGTTAGGTTTCACAGGCCTTATAATGTTACCCACTGCGACAAGAACAAGAGGTACATGGTCCTCTGCAAGGTTGGATGTGGTTGGGGAGTATGGGCTCAAAGGCAGAGAAATGACACATGGAAGATTCGAAATGTTAAGCAACCTCACACCTGTCAATCTTCAAAGCCGAAGGGTGTCCTTGCCCAAAACACAACCCGATACCTTGGTCGTCATGTTGTTGGCATTGTTAGGGCCGATAGCAATACATCGGTTTCTTCCATGATCGAGACGATATGGGGCTTCATTGGTTATAGAGTGAAGTACTCAAAGGCATGGCGGGCAAAGCAGCATGCTATAGAGTTCCTGTAGGGTGATTGGAAAGAGGCATACAACCAAGTTCCTAGGATTCTAAGTGCCATGAAACACTTCAATCCAGGCCTAAGATGGTATCCTCTTGCCGGCCGCATAGTGGATGATGTGGATGGCGTTCCAAAACATGTTCTGTAGAGAGTTTTTTGGTGTTTTTTTGCAGTCGGCGGAGGTGTTCAATCATTGTCAGCCCTTAGTACTAGTTGATGGCATCTTCCTTACAGGCAAGTACAGGGGTGTTATGATGATTGCAGTTGGAGTGGACCCGGACAATCAACTTGTCCCTTTAGCATTTGCTTTGGTCGAGGGTGAGAACGATGACAGTTGGTGTTGGTTCATGAAGCTTGTGAGGTAGAATGTCGTCCGTACGTCCCGCAAGATTTGCATGATCGCAAATCGGCATCACGGGTTGCTCACAGCTATGAGAGAGCATGTAGATGGATAAGGTCCTGTTGAGCATCAGTGGTGCATGAGGCACTTTGCTGCCAACATATGGCGATGACAGAAGAAAAAAGAGGTTGTGCAGAAGTTGAAGTCACTATGTGGGTGTCGAACCAAGGAGAAGTTTGAAGAGATGCTTGCCGAGTTGCGAAAGGTCCTCAATGCTAGGGCGAAGAGGTGGTTGGAGGATCAGATGCCTCAGAGGAAAAAATGGCTCTAGCATTCGATGCCGGAGGTCTTAGGTACGGCATGATGACCACCAATTCTTTGGAATCGTTCAACAAAGTGTTCAAAGGTATTCGTGCAGTCCCTGTGTCAGGTATTGTTGAGTACTCTTTCTAGAAGTGCAATCAATACTTTATGAATCGATGGAACATAGCCAAGGCGTGCAAAGAAAAATGGGGGCACGCGGGTAGAAAACACTTGGATGTTGTGGAGACAATGGCTTCGAACCAAGTGGGGAAGCTTTTGGACCATCGAGGCAGTGTACAATGTAAGGTTAGCGGGAGGCACCAATCCGAGGGGCAAGAAGTACGGTGGCAGGAATTATAGGGTGGACCTTGACAAAGCGGAATACTCTTGTAACATCCACAATTGTTTCATGTGCCTTGCTCACATGTCATCACTGCTTGTAATGCAGGAGAATAGACCAAGAAAATACGAAGTTCATGTCTCCATTCTATCTCATGTCGAACACTCTCAAAGTGTGGGAGTCTAGCTTCAAGCCGTACCTAGATCCGACACAGTGGCCTCCATATTATGGGTTGGATTATGTTCCTGACCCAGAGCTTGTAAGGACAAAGAAGGGTAGAAGGAAGAAAAAGAGGCTCTGAGGAGTTATGGACGAATCGAATGGGTATGGTGAAGATATGTATGGTTTTGGAGACTTCGATGAGGCACCGGGTGAGGTCCATTGCTCGAAATGCCATAAAACCGGTCACACCGCTACCAATCATGACAAACGTAAGAAGGCAACCAAATTAGCTAGACGGAACAGAGGTAGTAGTGGTTTGAACCGTATACATGTACATAGGTTCTAATAGTTCTTGCATATTTATTTGATGCCTTTCTTCCTTGTTTTCTTAAGCATATGATATGTTTTATTCATATTTTGTATATTCTAACATTGTGTTATTGTTTTGACAATTCCAGAATGGCACACCCATAGTTCCCCCTGTTGAGAGTACTACGACAACGACCACCGAGCACACTTGATGGTGGACAATGGTAAAGTAAGTGAACATTGATACTTATATTTCCTTGTTCGTTTGTGATGATATTTTCATTGCCTTGTACTTCATTAAGATATATTTGCTTTGTCTAAACCCCGTTATTGATTGTAATGTTGTTCTTTTGTAGGCTTTGGGCCCATTGCGTCCCCGAAATCACCGACCGCTCGAGTGGGATGAGCGCTACGCCCCTTACATCACAAGAGCCATAGACGGTTTTCTAGACTTGGCTAGAGCTATCAATGCTAGCCTCCCAGACATGGATGGTCCCCTCATGACTGCCTTCATCGACAGGTGGCGTCCGAAGACCCATTCCTTCCACCTACCCTCCGAAGAGATGTCTGTGCTCATGAACGACGTTGGCTACATTTTGGGCCTTTGCTTGGACGGTCCGGTAGTGATAGGGACGGTGGACACACAAAACTAGAAGGATATGGTGGAGCAGTTTACCAGGCACCGGCCACCCGACCCTCAGGAAGGGCAGAAGGAGAAGAAGACTTCGAGTGTCATCTCAGCTTGGTTGTGACAACGGTTCAACAGGTGCCCTCCACATGCACCGGCCGACGTCATTGAGAGACACGCTCTTGTGTGGCTGTGGCACATGGTGGCACAATTCCTATTTCTAGATGCTTCTGGGAACACCGTCTCCTGGATGGTCCTACCACAGCTTCGTGAGCCATGGGAAAACATCGTGCAATATAGTTGGGGTCTGCCACCCTTGCATGGTTGTACCGGTAGCTTTGTGAGGCATGTAGAAGGGCCCAACCCAATTCCAACTTAGGTGGCTGCACATACTTGCTTCAGATCTGGATTTGGGAGCACATTCCTATCGGACGGGTGCATAGAGGCAGAGTTGCGGTAAGTAGCTTGACATTGAATTTGTACATGTCTTTCATTTCATTTGTTGACTATGTCAAATCCTTACAATTGTTTTTTCAGAATTGGACACATGATGATAGTCATCCCCGTCTGGTACCTTTGGACGGGAATTAAGTCAATTCGGGGGCAACCGCAGCGACGCTACGTTCAGTACTCCAATGACTTGGATGTCTTAACTACAAATCAGGTTCGTTCTAGCATGGATGTTGCATTCATTTTCCTTGAAGAACTAACTTCAATGCCATGTACTAACTACCACACATTGTAGGTTCAATGGGATCCATATGACAGGGACAACGTATGGGGGTTGAACATGGCCACATATGTTCAGGCTAAGAAGGTGATGTGGCGATCTAGTACTCCAATGATTTTCTACTATGTGGTGGAGCACCACTTGCCCCAAAGAGTCATGAAGCAGTTTGGTAGGAATCAGAATTTCCCACTATAGCACGAGTCGACAACCCGTCAGTTGCATGAGTAAGCTGTACTTTGCATTTTTGTTATTAAGCATTGCATCCATCGTACAAGGCCTATAAATGTAACATGTGTTGTCCTTGCAGGATTTTGAGGAGGAGAAGATTCGGCGGCCAGGATTGGCTTGTGAAGCATGAAAAGTACGTGCAAGAGTGGGAAAGTAGAGAGAGGGTAGAACCGACTAATGGGGGTCACTGTGTGCCCAGCGACTACCATGACTACCTGGCATGGTTTCATAGGTCGACAAGAATCAGTGTGCATCCACCGATCTCGAGCATTCCCATAGATGAACAAGGCAGCGACGACGAGGACCCATACGATGTCATACAAGGACGAGCGTGCAGCCCCAGAGAGCACCACTTGAGAACTACATGGTAACCATTTTAATTCAACTATGCATTCAGGAAGCTTGAATTGAAAAGTACGTGCTAATGATGATTATCCATTCACTCTAGGCAACTCAGCTAGCTCACTTGAGCAATGAGGCTGGAGTTTACCTTGGCCGTGCAGGCGGGACCGAGAATACATATCTTGAAGAATTTGCCAAGGTAGTTCCCCTATGTCTACGTATTATCCTACTCACCCGAAATGATATGTACGCACTTGTCATTCAACATGAACCTGCTTGCAGAAAGTGATTACCTCCTATCGACGCATGGCTCGCAAGTTGAGTTGCATGAGAGCTAAAGATGTACAAGTGCCAGCTGAACCATCCCAAAGCTGACAAACCTGAACAAGTCAAAGGGCTGGCGCGACAAGGGCAGCGCTTGTGATACCAGAGAGCTCCCGAGCAAGAAGAAGGGATGACAAAGAAGACGATGATAGCGACGATGATGACACCCATGATCCAACATATGGCCATGATGAGCTGATGGGTTCTAAACTTGATGATGCTCCTCAGGGTACACAAACTCAGGTGCGTGTGTGATTACCAACTTGCTCATCAAAATTAGCATGTGAACATGAGTACAACTGGATGGCTTGTCAACTATGTGAGATAACAGGAGATGAAATATCAGCTACTTCATTTTACATGATCAAAATGTTTCCTGCTTCCTTCACCTAATTGGTTGGCTATGAATGAAATAGATCATCCAACTGAATCATTTTAGGTGACCATAAGATAGCTTAACACATCACAAATCATACTCCTCTGCTAAACTTATATTCCTATGAATCAAGTGTTTCAACATGAGTACAACTGCATGGCCTTGCTATTTTAGTAAATTTACTTCCCTCATGTTAGTTGTTTCACATGTCTCTTGTTTCTGTAGAGATCGTCGTCCCAACACCCGCAACGAGGTCAACGACAAAACGTACGAGGATGTCCCCATGACCGCTTCGACGTCGGCACTCCTAATCTCTAGCCGACACATCTAGGCCACGAACGTCGTCCTCGACACCCCTTCTCACCTAGCTAATCTCCATGTCAACCTATGTTGCTTGATGTTGGGAAATAAGTGAACTTTGTGGAATGTCGATGACTTGTGAACTATGTGAATTACCCATGACTTGTGAACCATGTGAACTATGTGGACTGTGGGACTTGTGACGCATGTGAACTACTGAACTATGTGAATTGTTAGCTATGTTGATCATTTGTGAACTTGTGTTGTTCATATGTTTGTCAACTTGTGATCTGTGAACTGATATATAAAATTGCAATGTGGACTTGCTGTTTGTAGGGAAGAAATGAGAAAAAAATTTGTTCCTAGGTCTGTCGCGTAGCTAGCACGGCGCGACAGCCATAAATCGTCCACTGTACAAATATCTGTCACGCCATTGACGCGGGCGCGACAAGTTGTCACGCCAGTCACGATGGCGCGACAATCAATTGCCTGACCATCTGGTACATTCTGGTTTCGTTGGCTCGGTGGTGCGACTATCGCGCCACCTAGCCGTCCAACACAGAATGGGCCAGATTGGCATGCTCCTCCTTGTCGCGCCAACGCCAGTGTTGTTGGCACGACGGACTTGTCGCGCCTGTGTCGATGGCGCGATAGGGCTTGTCACGCCATCTTGGCTGGCGCGACAGACCTAGAGCAGTAGGTTTCAAGACCTACTTCTTCACACACGGAAACACGGTTGCACTTGCAACCCCAGCATTATCCCATGTACCACTAAATTTTCAAATTACAACAATTGTGTTCACATGAGTAACACGAAAAGTCATCATCATGATCATCACTTACATATGTATTTCACAAGCACTTCTTGACAACCATTTCGTATCATGACTACAAACAATAAAGAATGGACAAGCAAGGTCATCATCACTTATAAACACAAGGTCATGACCGTCCATCGACAATATTACACACGATAACGAGTTCAAACCAACCATTCTTCTTACAACGCAAGCAACTGCATCTACCATATATACTAGTACTACCAAATGCCAAGCCATGGGCATCTGCAAAATATGTACGACTGAAGCTACAATTGCACAAAAGAAGCAACGCTATTGAACAAGTCCTACGTAATGCCAATCCTCCTGGTACCTGCAAAATATGTACTGCACCAAACGCTACATCCTAGTAGTCGGGATCGTAATGGTCATCGTCATCATCATCTTCATGATCATCGTCCTCGTCGTCGTCGTCGTCCTTCTCCTTAGGGGCAGGGAGATGTCCATCGTTCGGTTCCTCATTAGGAACTACGAAAACAAAACAATGTCTCATTGCCAACAAATCTAAGAAGATGCACAAGTCCAAATAATTTTGAAATGAAGTGCTCACAAAGCTGACGACACAAAGGGTTACGGGCCGCCATGTCCCTCCTATGGAAGATGGCAAGCTCCCTCCTTTCCTCCTCCTCCTTAAAGTCGTAGGCCTCCTTGTTTTGTCGCCAAAAACTAATGAGCTCGTCCTCATGATAGCATATATTGATCTTTCGTCCGGTCACTCGAGGAAAGTCATCAACAAGCTTGTTCCATGTGGAAGGAGATGGCATGATTACACTGTACCTCCTCCTCCTCACATCATCCTTCAACTCTTGCCATTTCAAAGCCTTCCTTTTTCTTTCGTGAGGCGAATGGATATTGACCTTCAGGCTCTCCATTAAGTCTCCACGACCAGCGAAATCCTCCCAAGTGCATGAGCTCCCCACCTAAGCAAACACAAATCAATGAGCAAACAAACCCGTTGGCTTCGTTCATTTAGTAACTTCACTGGTTGAGTGAACTCACCCATAACTCATTGGGCCCTCCATAAGCATTGCCACAGTAATGTCCGTATCCTAGCTCAGACGAAACAACTCCTTCGTGAGCCTTGATGCTACACTTGCACTTTCGGTCCGGCATCCTTAAGCATGGCCATGGCTTAATGCCTGCTTAAAACTCTATAATTTCACACTAAGAAGGTCAATGCGATTTGGGTCCATAGTTGTACTCCTCGAAGTCACAAGCTGGGAAACCTATCTAAAAAAATATAATGTTGCAAATGAGATGTCATAATGTAGAAAACACATAGCACCTCGGAAAATAGATTCATTGCATGAGCACTTACATAATCACGCTGACCACACCGGTAGAAGGGAGTAAACATTCCCTTCTGGCTTGGAAGTTGGAGTACCGCAACCATGTCACAGTGGCATCTAGGACGATTGACAAGAAGGTTCAGAGCAACGTCAACCTTCTCCAATTTTGTTATTTCAGGAGCGTTCGGTGGCGGAGGCACCCATCGAACAAACTCATCATATGGACAACTCTTCCAAGGGTCATAAGGAAACAACATAATGCTCGGATCGAACATTTCATCGCCATCCATCCACTGGTAGAAGTTGCATCCGTCAATGAATGAATGAAGTTGGGAGGGACGACGCCTAAGTTGACAACAGTACAAAGCACGCCCGGCTGACTAGGGATGCCTTGACTGCTTCACAAAAGCTAGTAAGCCACAAGCACACAACGGTGTCGGTAGAGCTGGTGGGAATGGACCAATGCCACCATGATCCTTCGGATGGTGCACAGACCGATTCTCATTGGGAACCGCCATTGCACCTATTACAAAGTAAAATAAAACCAAATTCATCAAGTACTATTATTCCAGAGTCTATCAAAAATACACACGACCAACAACATGGTTCAACTATTTAATCATGAAAACTCATGATTTCAAACCCTAGAAATTTCCACTTCAAACCATCTATACATATACAAATTCCAACACATCCATAAATGTAATATGCACAAATTCACTTGAAATCATAAACTTACAAGCAACTTTAGTAAGCACAACAGAACCCAAACAAGTGTCCAACCATTTGCCCCAAACCCTAGAACACTACCATCAACAAACAATCCAAAAACTACAACATTCTAAAATGTAACCATGAAATCGTAATCATTCAAGAGTGCTTAGGCCAACAAACCTTAAGCTACCAAAACATAACCAAAAATTGCAAACACCACTCCAAATCATAACAACCTAGAACCATGAACCACACTCAACAAAATAAACTAAGGATGAGAGAGGCATACCTCATACACTAGAGGGATGGAACCTAAAATCCAAAGCAAATCTTCATCAAAGCGAGGTATAGAATAGGGAGCAAGAGAAGAGAGTCAAATTGGAAAGCAAGGTCGGCCGTGCAGCTCACCTGAGTGAGGGAGACGGAGAGGACCGGGTCTGGGCGGTGACCTTTTAAGGCCTCGTCGCGCCGGCAAGGTGGCGCGACAAGGTGGGTCCCACCGGCGGACACGCAAGCTCGGTCAAACCGTGTTGGCAGCATGACTGGGCTTGTCGTGCCACCGCATGTGCCGCGACAGAGTGCTGGGGCTATGAGATGCAATATGTTTTTACCCGCGGCTAATATTAGAATATTTATTAAAAATAGATTAAAATTTATAAATCTTCGCCATCTCTGCTCCTAAAAAGAGCAGACTGGACCCGTTCACCACCCGTGCTGAAGCCGAGCGACGTCTTGCTCTTGCCCCCTCCAGTCAATAAGCGCCGACAGGTGGGACCTCCGGTACCTCCTTCGCGTCTCTCGCCCGTAGCCGCCGCTCCTCCACCCCCATGCGGCGCCCTCCCTCACCTCCGCTCTTCACCCCTGTGCTGCCGAGGTGGCCGCTCACATGGGCGAGGTCGCCTCCGAGCTCCCAGCGTCTTGCCGTCATCTCCCCGCGGGCAGCGCACAGGGAAGGCCGTGTGCGTCCCCCACTGGCGGTGTTGGCAGTCATCGCGCTGGCAGACACGACGTCAAGGCCCACGAAGCTAGGGACCGGTGGGAGGCTGCGACATGGGCGGCCTGCAACGATAGGGCAGCAGTGTGTCGCCGGCGCCGGGCGGTGGTGGCCCCTGCCCCTGGTGCTACAACCGTAGATCCGCAGCTGGTTGTTCAGTGAGTACATCAAAACTACAATTTCTGAAATTGTTTGCTTACGGGACTGTGGATTTCTCCTCGTAATGATTTTGCAGCAAGCTAGCTGCAGAGAGGAATGATGCTGCGGAGACGGTGGTCATTCCCGTAGGTGACTGCGGCGGAGGTCATGGACGGCGGCTGTGGCATCAGCGTGGACAAAAACGATGGTGTCAAAGATGATGATTAAAAGTGCAGATAGGCTTTATTGTTGATCTATCGATGGTATCAAAAACGATGTGAGCCATTGTTGATGCATACAGCCAACTCCTCTTCCACACTGCAGGATTAGCTGCTCGTAGGTTTCCCGTGCATCGACCTGTACATGTGGATATAGTGCCAGCAAGCCCAGATATCTCCCCGGCTCTATTTCTCAACAAGCTATGTAGGCTTTGTTGCAGATAGATATCGAGTTCCATCCAATCAGATAATTGGGCTGCACCCAAGGAGCAATATCATAAGTGCTTATATGTTGTCAGCTAAGGAGAAAGTCCTGAAAGTAACCATATGTGGACCTGCTGCTAATGATTAATCTGTGTAGTTGTTTTACTTCATCCAGTTATTGCATATTTGGTGGCTTGTGAATTTAAATCAAATGACTCCCAATGAATCGGGTCTGCATAACTTGTCATATTTGAATGAATATTTTGTTCTGTTCATCTGCAAATAGTTGCTGAATTCTAAAGCAATAGTAGATCTTGTCTCTTCAACCATCTAATTTTTGAGGGGTTGTTGTTTAATCAACATGCACAATATCTTGTATTGCCACCCGGTGGGAGACATAAGATCCGGGATGCTTACTACTACTAGGATTTGTTTACCGTTGCATGTTGGTGACAGTAGGATTGGTTCAACAAATAGCCCTGGTGAAATGCGTTTAATGATTGGATAATTTATTCACTATCAAACTGATAATTTTTCTGTTTATGGTACATGTCACAATCCTTTTTATATGCACATGCTATTTTTTGTGTTTTCTCTGCCACAAGGGAAAAAAACAAAAAAGCTCCTCATCATTTGTTTGTATTGTCGATTGTCCAATAGTCGCAACATGACATGTTTGAATGACAGCCATGTTCACGTGAAAAATAGTTACTGAAAATCAAATCAAGCTTAGATCTTGTTTTCTCAGTTATCTGATTTCTTTGGGTATTATTATTGAACCAGCATCAGCATGTGTGTCATTTTCTTGTTTCTATAGTTTAGGTGCCAATTTTAAACTCTTTGTTCTTATACACAAACATCCTGCAGGTTAAGGATGTTATGAAGAAACAGAATGAACTTCCTCTGTGCCAGGAGGGAGATGAAGTCACCTAGAATGCCATGATAGCAGGGTACACACAGCCTAAAAGTCTGCAGCAGATCAACAAGGAAATGGTTAATAAACTCAGTGGCTCTCCATTAGCAGCAAAAGTTCTTGGTGGATTATTAAACAGCAACAAGGACAGTAGGACAACGTGACACCGCCAAGTTCGCTTGGTACGGCACGTCCTCAGATGACGTGGCCGCCATGGTGGAGCAAGGTTTCGCGAGGAACAATGTGCCACAACACTGCACGTGCAAGCACAGCCAATGGCATGCACCTTTCCCTGCAGCGAGGTGAATTCTGTGCTGGTTTTAACATCCAGATTCAAATAAATCTTAAAGTCACGGTTTTGATCAATTCCAGGCATGTAGTTGTAGCATAATTCGCCTTGTTACAAAGACCCCCATATCTTTTGTAAGATCTATTTATCCTTAATATAACTTGAAATTGTGCTTTGTCTTTTGTATACTGACTACACAGGTAGAGGCATTTCTATTATCTTCAATTCTACCGTTTGATTCTGTCGAGCAACCAGATCACAACATTTTGAGGTACATGCTATACTTGGATGCTTAGAAAATTAAATTCATGAAGAGTTTTGCATGTTAGATTGGACTGCAGATAAATTTGCCTTGCTGTTTATTCCAGTCACACTCTAAAGATATTTAGAATGGAGAGCAGGAAAAAATTGCAGTATATAGTATGCGATGAAAGAAACAAAGAGTGGGACATTGACCAAATATAGAGTCAACAATTGTTCAATGAAAAAGCTACTGACTCAAAGTGTCTTGAGTTTCACTGTTTCAGGTTATTTGTACCTTATTCTAAATTTTCTAAAAACGAATAGTACACCATGAGAACATATATTAATGTACTGAGGCAGTGGCACTGAGCACAATAAATTAAAAGAACAGAAATATTGCATTGCAAGCTAAATATTGTACTGTGTATTATGGAGAGAGGGGTAGCACAATAAATTACAAGTATTATCATTTGACTTCTTATAAAAACAAATGACACATCATATTGTAGCTTAGTACAAGGAAACACCACCAAGCAGCTATCACAGCTGTACCTTCAGCTTCAGGTTCGTTCTTAAAAACTTTTATAGAGCAGCTTTTCTCCTATTCATCGATCATATTTGTTCTTGGACCTTCAATAGTTAGCATTCGGAATTAGAAGACTTTTTCTTAAGAGGCTGCAGTGCTTATTGATAATATTCAATAATTAGCATTCAGAATTAAAAGACTTTTCTTTAGAGGCTGCAGTGCTTATTGATAATATCACCTTCTGATTTGTAATTCTAATTATTAAGCTAGACTTAAGTATGATGCTGAAATATAGCACATATTGTCATTTGTAATTCTGATAATTGAGAACAAGAATTTAACCAAGTCTCATTCTTGATGTAGGTTTAAGCTCTTGATGCAAACCCTTCATGTCGTTCGGATCTCGCACAACGAATTCAAAATCCCCAAGCAGCCGAAGCTGCCTCCATTGTTACCGGCTTACCGCACAAGAATGAAATGAAGGCGAAGGACATTTAATCCTGGCGTGGTGCTACGCTGTGCCAGTTGTTTGTCAACGGCTGCCTTGGCAGAGTTACATAGTTGTAGGATTCACCTGCCGGATGGACTCAAGTGCACAAGGTCTCCAGTGCAGTGCTTGGCTCGTTCAGGTGAATATTTTTCTCATGTTTGGATGATACCGATGAAACGGTGTGCTCCCTTGATTACTGAAACGGGATCGGTGTGCTCCCTTGATTACTGAAATGGAATCGGTCTGCTCCGTGTGAGGACAATGTCGCTTACTTGGCAAATGTGATCTGCTGGCAGTGCTATATGTTTATGCACAGAGCATGGGCTATTTGAATGGTTTGCCTTTGTTCACCGTTGAACTTCTAATTCTAATAGTTGGACAATGAATGACTGGAGATGAGGTTGGTTTGGTGTTCCTATAGTAGTGGGAGGTGTGAACATGTGAAATTAGTTGGGCTGTTTTTTATTCATGAAAGTGGTTGGTTTTGACTTGTGAAGGTGATGTACTGGTGTTTACCTCTGATTTAAAAACGTGAAGTCCAAGTAGGCATAAAAATTAGAATCACACAAATTTATACACGAAGGTACACTCTGCTCATTCTTTGGTTGCAGAATGACTGATACTACGTATTGCTTCGGTACTTGATTTCGAGATGTACATTTATCAGACGAAACAAATGAAATGGATTCCTACTTGTATGTGACCGTAAATGACAGTCAACTTGAAAGAGAGTTGTGGAGAACTTGTCTATCATGCACTTGTTTTAAAACAATGTTACTAAAATTGATGCTTATTTCTTTGAATGTGGCTTAGAATAATATGTTATTAAGTTGGTTTCAAAAAAATATATGTTATTAAGTTGAGTTAAATTTTTTTGTCAATTTTCATTAAAAATTTTGAGGCCCGTTTCACTTTTTTATATATATATACTCTTAGTACATTGAAATTTTAAAATTTTTTAACCTCCCGTAGCAGCGCACGGCCATCTGCCAGTCGATCAAAAAAAGAAAACAGACACTCGCAGTCCAGACGCCTCCCCGCGCGACTCGCAGTCGGCGGTTCCGTCTCTCGACCGGTTCGCCGCCGTTCGATGGCTGGTACCTGCCCGCGTCTTCGCTGTGGCTTGGGCAGCGGCTCTGCGCACCGGCGGCTTAGTCCCGCTCCTAGAGACGCCGCGGCATCAACCAGCCCAGCGGACGCGTCTGCTGGCACGGACGAGGACGCCGGACGCCGCTCCTGGTGCACAGGTAGATAGTCGCTGCCGCCGCATCTTCTTCCCCAACCTCGCACTTTTCTACACCCCCGACGAGGATCCGTGCCTCCGTTCGCGCCGTGACTGGGCCGTGGCGTACCAGCGCCACCACAGCGGTGATCCCTGTGGTGCCGCCTCGCTGTGTCCACGCCCTCACACCTTCCATTGGCATGGCTTTGATGGCCCCCGTCGCCGAGCGTGTGAACCATGGCCCCAGCTCCCCCTCCCGCTGCCCGCTGCGGTTTACAAATCCTCAGATCGACACTCAGAATAGAAAAACTCAGATCGGATCTTGCCCCTGGTCTTCTGGCCTCCTTCCGCTCTCATCTGGCTTCAAGAGCTATCTTCACCAAGGCAATCCCTTTCTCTGGGCTCCTAGCCCAGATCGATGCCGTCAATAGCAACCTCTGCCGCACGTGGGAGTACAACAGATGGACCAATCTCCCGCTTAGGGTCTCATGGTTCGGTTCTCTAGTTGCATGAGGCAGAATGGGATGCAGCAGGGAAGATGTCTGCAGTATAGGAATGGCGTCGTGCCGGGCAGGGCCTCCGGAAGAATTCGGATCTGGCCAACGGTACAAGGTAATTTGATTTTAATGAGATTTTTAGAATTCAGATCTCTGGCTTCCCTGCGCTATTAGTACTCCAGAATTAGATCGTCAGATACTTTCACTGCACCTACGCTCTTAGGTTTGCCCCCAATCTCCGGCTTCACTGCTCCAAAATTATTTCAACATTGCTATTTATTGTGGATGATGTATTATCTGACACATTCCTATTATGGGACGGACGATGCTATATGCTTCAAATTTATGTGAATTTAATCTTTTGTTCTGTGTAATTATTTTTCATTCGGTCTTTGCTTATGTAGTACCATATTAATGTGCTGACACTGTTTTATGTAGTCAGTTACATGAAAACGCTGGGTGACCCTCCACAGCAGGATAGATCACAGCGGCAGCATGACCTTTCTGGACAAGGCATGGAAGCTTTCTCCTAATCCTTGATTTGTACACAGATCATTTAATTCATGGGAATACAGATCAGATCAAATGAATTTAATATCTTATTTATCAGTGCCTTATTGTGTGGTGGATCTGATCAGACGACCTTTCGCGTGAGTCATCTTCATGGTTTTGTTGTATGAACTTGCTTTACCGTCGAACCATATTCTACAATGTACATGCTCATTTTACTGTATCTAAATAAAATTAGCACCTTTCCGTGCCAAATTCCTTTACTGAATTAAATTTAATTTAAGATGTGGCCTTGATAACCTAACATGCTGTTCTAGATAATTATTCCTTCTAATCTGTATTCAGATAATGCATCATGTTTCAGCTTTCCGTGTCAAATTCTTTGTCTGATCCTTTGTGTTATCATGTTTCAGCTTCATCGAAGGGGCTAAGTATTATAGATATCTGAGCTTGCCAAATATTGTTTCAGTAATTTTTCTTTTACCATGAAGTAAAGGTTAGTTTCCAAATTTTATTCTTGATTCAGATGATTATTGGAAATTGACATTAGCTAGCCTCTAAACATATATCTGAAAGTATCTTCTTCCGTCAACTAAAAATTGCAGAGTTTGACCCAAAGGCATCTGAAAACCTCCTAGAGTTGGTTGCACAGTAGTTGCTGTAGTATATTGAGGCACTTGAGCTATCGGCGAACCAGCCGATGGCATATGAGCTTTTCCTGCTGTGTCAAACACTTGAGGTAACCCAGGGTTAAAAGCAGATGACTCTGGAGGCATACCGTATCCCCACCAATTAGAAGGAGTCTGGTTACTCTGTGGCACAGGACCTGATAAAGCCGATGCCGATAGATCTGTATTAAGCTGAACTCGTCCTGATAATACTGAATCTGATTGCATCGGTGTAGATTGTACGTTAGATAAGCCTGCTGATACTGGAGGGGAAGAAACTTCTGTACCCACAATGGCTGGGGGAGCCGATGGAGTAATAACAGATGCTGACTCTGGTTGATGATAGGCAGGCCTAACGTAATGCGGTGACGCTTGTCCTTCTTTGAAAGTTCGAACCACAGCATTATGAACAGTATTGGACAGCACATTGGAGTGATTAATTAAAACATGATTTACTGCAGAATTAACCCTCTCTTAAAGTTTACCCGGATTAGAATCAAAGGTAACTTACCGAGGCAACGACAAATCTTGCTTCTGGATAACTTGTCCACTCTTGTTCAAGCTGAATGACTTCAAGCAAAGCTGTCTGTATTCTTCTATAGCCTTTTCCATAGCCTGCTTCTGTTCTTCCTTAAGATCTTCTGATACCGCGATGATGTTCCCCGCATCAATCTCAGGATTGAACATATTGATTAGATCTTGTCCCACCGAGCGTGCCAAAAAATGTGTTGATGCAAAAGTGGATCTGCAAACACAAAGGGCTAATACCCGAAATCGATATCCAAAGCATGCCAGTCGATTTGACCTGTTAATCGACAAGGATGAAGATACGAGCACTTTGGTCCTGACAACAGCGATACGTCCGGAAGTCACGGCCAAGAGGTACTCACGCGGAACTCGAGGATCGTCAAAGATTGCACTGGAGCAATGCAACTCGCCGAATCGATGAGAACTCGTAAAAAGGAAAAATATGCAAATTGACGAAGTCGCCGAAAAGTAAATAGATGTAAATAAGAGTAAAAGCTGGTTTTTGATATTGATTGATTCTTTATTACATTGCCCTTCACTCTATATTTATATCCTGCTCTACAGAAACGTAACCAAATATGACTAGGACACTAAATCCAAATCTAAGGAAACACATGACTCTTATACAACTCAGACTCTAATAAACATAGAAAAGGAAATTAATTCCTATCTTATTCCCTAGTCCGCCTCAACTATGATGGAATCCACATCGACCTCCTTTCCATCGGCACACTCCCTGTTTCATCGGCAGCAGCCTTCAAGTCTTTTTTCATCGGCACACTCCCTGTTTCATCGGCAGCAGCCTTCAAGTCTTCTTTCATCGGTATCGGCAATAATATCCTTAACCTTATCGGTAACACTTCAATTCGAATTAACTTCTCCATACACCGCCACCACTCATAGGCAGCCTTCCTTACAAGCTGATTTTCATCGGCTATCAACCTACACAGTAATTTTTCTTCTACTGATTAGCCCCTTCTGACCATCTTGACACGTGCCAAAAAACGATGTCAACAACCATTCATTTGGCTCCAAGGAGACTCAAGGGACCTCGAAGTAAAAAATGTCATTTCAGGTGTGTGCCATTGATCATTTTCTTGCCTTTTCAATACCTGACACTCTCATATGAAGAGGAGTCATGAAAATACCTTATCTCTGTTGGCCTGGTATCTCTGTTGGCACAGTTTGGAAAAAAAATAAATTTATCAAGTATTCAATCTCTCTATTTTTATTTCGATTTCAGCTTTTATGTCCTATATATCTAAATATCTGCCAACTTTTGGTTGTAGGTGTGTTTTCGAGTTTATGAATTTTGAAACTGATTTCACATTGAGGTAGTTTGATTACAGTTCATGTATATTTTTTTATTATACTATATCTTTTTCTACAGCAGGTTTTTTATCTTGCATGTCATGTTCAGAGCAAGTTAATCTTCTCATCCTCAGTCAGTACCTCACACTATAATATGATTACTTACTATTTCACTTTTGATGAAGGATGTAATTTACATTAGGATGCAACGAAGCAGCTGCACAATTTCCTTGCATCTCTATTTTTTATTGGCATGTTGCTGCAGAGCAGATTTAACTTTCTCGCATGTTGCTTCCATGTCATCTAGCACAACAGACTAGGAGGTAAGTTCCCCTACCTTGTTAACTCTGGAAACATGTCAACAGTGGCCAAGTTGTGGCGTAGTACAATTGTCCAAGCTCCATGCCTTGATTAATGGTATAGACATTGAGAAAAACACATGATATAGTCACGATAAAGAAGAGCACAACAAATTTGAGCCACAAGGTGGACTAGACTCTAAGAAGGATCTAATTATCCATAGGGACGGGAACAGTCAAAATATTGCAACAGACTTCCACTTTTCGTGAACTTGCTGCAGCCACTAAGAACTTCAGGCAAGATTGTCTTTTAGGGGAGGGAGGTTCTGGTCGTGTATATGAAGGACGTTTGGAGAATGGCCAGGTAGGTCTGTCTAAAACCATTTTGATGCTTGTCTGTAAAGCTAAATCCTCTCAAATTTGGCTTCTGAGTTGAAACATTAAATAATATGTTGGTCGACAGTGCTAACATAACAAATTAACAATTATAATTGCGCCCTGGATACTAACAGAGCTTTACTTCCCAGGCTGTTGCTGTGAAGCAACTTGATAGTAATGGTCTCAAAGGAAATAGGGAATATTTGGTTGAGGTTCTCATGCTCAATCTCTTACATCACACTATACTGTACTGATGGCTTCCATGTCATCTAGCACATCAGACTAGGAGGTAAGTTCCCCTACCTTGTTAACCCTGGTAGAAACATGTCAACAGTGGCCAAGTTGTGGCGTAGTACAATTGTCCAAGCTCCATGCCTTGATTAATGGTATAGATATTGAGAAAAGCACATGATATAGTCACGATAAAGAAGAGCACAACAAATTTTCCGCATTCTTTTCATTATTTTCCGCTTCTCCCTGTGCTTAATCTTTCCTTGCTTGCTTACAGGTGAACATTTAGGAGCCAATGGTGATTGGCGCTCCATTTTGATATGCACGGTGCGTTTGTCAAATGCAGCTATTGTCGCGGTTGCCAAAAGCGAGCAAACAAACAAGAATTATGAGTCCTCCGGCTATATGCCATACACCTCGTTAGAAGATCTTTGTTTCAGTGCTTAACTTCAAGGTTATTGGAAGGTTCAATACGCCTATGACGAACGACAAAAAAATGATTTTCGTTTCTGGTTGAAATTTATGCCATCTGATCATGAAAGATTGTAAAATTAATTTGATGCTATTTTCTTATGACCATAGACATCACGTGTTACTTGTTAATTCTTTTATAAGAATAATATTTTTTAAATGCAATTTCATCCTTTTAGTTGATAAATCATCTATTCTAACTTTTCAAAATATATTTTTTTGTGCCTCAATGTGTATAATAAATATTTTTATAAACACGTGCGTGTTGCACGTGCAGACCATCATCACGAGGTCAACTATGGAAGCAGAACTTGCAGCACTAGACACCGCCACTGTTGAGGCCGAATGGCTTCGGGAACTCCTGATGGATTTGCCGGTGGTTGAAAAACCTGTGCCCGCCATTTCCATGAACTGTGATAATCAAACTGTGATAATCAAAGTTAACAGTTCTAAGGATAACCTGAAGACTACAAGGCATGTTAAGCGGCGCCTAAAGTCTGTCAGAAAATCAAGAAACTCCGGAGTAATAGCGTTGGACTATGTTCACACGTCTAAAAATCTGGCAGATCCATTCACCAAGGGGCTGTCACGTAACGTGATAGACAGTGCATCGGTCGATATGGGACTGAGACCCACATAAAGTCTGCTATAGTGGTAACTTGCTCTATGTGATCGGAGATCCCGTGAATTAGAGTGGTGAAACAAGCTAAGAGTAGACTGAGGGAAAAGACCCTTAACAAAGGTCCCTATCTTTAGAAATGCACTTCTTTTCCAAGCTGTAAGGCAGGATGGTACACACCTTAATGTGATCCGAGTGGCTTATTTAAGCAGGGATATCGGTCTACAGGACATCATAGAAGGAACACACCTATATGAGTCTGACTGCTGGTCCCAGTCTATGAGATTTGGGGTGATCTCTAGATACTCATGAAAAGGCACGGAGTTTGACCTATATGCTCCAACCGAGGGGATGCTCTAGGCAGCCTTGTATCATTTAAGAATTTGGGTGAACCTCACTTCGCACAAAACTGTCAATTCAAGGCACAGTCCATTGATCAGTTGTGAATGAGTGTAAACTCCTCTTCTAGATGGAAGTTCAACTTAACGGTCTCCATCGAGACACTGGTATATCAAACAAGCTCAGAACGAAGGCATTAACTGTGCACCTTTGACGTTTGGTGGGGATTGTTAGAATAATTGGGCCTAGCCCACTTATTTATTCTAATTAATCAGTTAAACCTCAAAGGCCCACAATTTGTGCTAGGTGGAAAAGTGATTAGTACCAAATGGTTTATTCACTAAGAGGACAATCAACTTAAATAGTGAGTATTGGGATGCTCACATGGACAAGTTGAGGAGGAGAACTTGGGAGCCACACGCGCGCGCCGCCGCCGAGCCGAGCCGAGCCGCCCGCCCGCACGGCCGTGGCGTGGGCCGGGACCGGTCTGGTCTGGTCTTGGTCCTTTTTGTCCCGCACGGCCCATCCGAGTGGGAAAACCCTAGCCGCCACCCGGCCAACGGCCAACTCCCACCTGAGTGGAAAACCCTAGCCGCTAACGGGCATCTGCCAACCCCAACCACCCTGTCCAGGTTCATCCCCTCGGACCGGGGGGGCGCGGCTATATAAGGCCCCTGTCTGAGCACTAGGGTTCCTGACCTCACACACAAATCCTCCTCCCAGCCGCCACCCTTGTCCTGAGCTCGAGCTGCTCTGCTGCATCTCCGGCCAGATCCTCTGCGCGCACAGAGGTCTCTGGTGAGCAGGCCTCCGAAGCTTGTCCCGTCACGTGTACCTGCTCGGGTAGGCGGGAAATCAAGTTTTTGGGAGCGCTTTCCAGGCGCTACTACTCCCTCTGCAATATGGTGGGCACACGGAGGACTCCCGGCAACGACGACCACACCGGCAGTGGTCACAGCGACAACATTGGTGGTTCACTGTCCGCGGGTACCGGAAGTGCCACGCTAGGGTATAAACTAAATCCGCTCTCTGTTTTGTTTACCACTATTGCTACCGTTTTCCTATGCATGATATACTATGCTAGCAGTAGTGATAACAGTAGCGGATATATGGTCATACCTGTGATAGTTTCTTGCTTATCGTATTTATGGATTAATGCATGGTGTAAAATGACTAAATATTCAACAATCCAAAAACTTGATAGGTCATTTTCATCTGCTAGCTTTGCTGCATCCATGAGGCCACCACTTTTAAAGGATGGTGGATCCAACTATAAGATATGGCGAGCCCGTTGCATGTTGTGGCTTACCGCTATGCGCTGTGAGCATGCTATCAGGGGAAGGCGCACTGAACCGCCTCTTACTCCTGAGGAAGAGAGCAAGTTCAGTGAGGCGGATAACCTGCTTAAGCTATCGCTCTTCAGCGTGATAGATGAGGGTATGGTGCCACTGTACATGGACATGCCTACGGGCAAGGATATATGGGATGCACTAGAGGCCAAGTTCGGAGTTCCTGACGCTGGCAGTGAGCTGTACATCATGGAGCAGTTCTATGACTACAAGATGGTCGATGACCGTTCTGTGTAGAACAAGCTCATGAGATACAGATGCTAGCAAAGGAGCTTGAGAACAACAAATGTGTGCTGCCTAACAAGTTCGTGGCCGGCGGTATCATCGCTAAGCTGCCACCTACTTGGAGGGACTTTGCCACTTCTCTGAAGCACAGGAGGCAAGATTTCAGTGTGACTGATCTTGTTGCTTCTCTAAGTGTTGAGGAGAATGCGAGGGCAAAGGACACACGTGGCAAGAAAGTGCACGTTGAGGGAGGCTCTAGCGCCAATCTGGTGCAGAAGAGGAACCCTCAAGCTGCCCACAAGAGGAAGAAGAACAAGAATGCTGTCAAGCCACAAGCTCAAGCCTTCAAGAAGAAGGCAAACAAGGAAAAGAGTGGCTGCTGTTTCGTGTGCGGAAGCACTGATCACTGGGCAAAGGAGTGCCCAGACCGCAAGGACAAGCAGCAGAAGAAGACAGCCAACATGGTCGTTAGCGAGGCTGGAGGATCTGGGTATGGTAATTATTTACCAACAGTTCTTTCAGTTTGTCTCTCTCCCGATTGGTGGGTTGACACAGGGGCTAATATTCATGTATGTGCTGACCGCTCTTTATTTTCTTTATACCAGGAAGAACGAGGTACCTCCTTGCTGATGGGGAACGGGACGCATGTGGCTGTTCATGGTGTTGGTACGGTCAATCTGAAGTTTACTTTGGGAAAGACCGTGCAGCTGAAGAACGTGCAACATGTCCCCTCCATAAAGAAGAATCTCGTTAGTGGGTCTCTACTATGTAGGGACGGTTTTAAGCTTGCTTTTGAGTCCAATAAGTGTGTTGTATCGAGATATGGAACATTTGTTGGTAAGGGCTATGAAAGTAGAGGCTTGTTCCGCTTTTCTTTGATGGATTCTTGTATTCCTAATGTCGTGAACCATGTGAGACATGATGATGATTGTAATATTTGGCACTCTCGACTTTTCCATATTAATGTTGGATGTATGTCACGCTTAGCTAAAATGAGTTTAATCCCTAAATTCGATTTGGTCCAAGGTTCTAAGTGCCATGCCTGTGTGCAAGCTAAACAACCTCGCAAGCCTCACAAGGCTGTGAAAGAGGCGAGGAACACGGCACCACTAGATCTCATTCACTCTAATTTGTGCGAGATGAATGGTGTGTTAACCAAAGGCGGCAAGAAATATTTCATGACTCTCATCGATGATAGTACTAGATTTTGCTATGTGTACCTGTTGAAAACAAAAGATGAAGCATTACACTACTTTAAAATCTATAAAGCCGAAGTTGAAAATCAACTTGAGAAGAAAATCAAATGGTTGCGGTCCGATCGTGGAGGAGAATATTTCTCAAAAGAATTTGATCAATTCTGCGAGGAACATGGAATTATTCATGAGAGGACGCCTCCTTTTTCCCCCAATCCAATGGGATTGCCGAAAGAAAGAACCGTACTCTGACTGATCTGGTTAATGCCATGTTGGACACTGCGGGACTTTCCAAGGAATGGTGGGGTGAGGCTATATTGACTGTGTGTCATGTCCTGAATAGAGTTCCTACAAAGAATAAAGAGAAGACACCATTCGAGAAATGGGAAAAGAGAAGGTTAACTCTCTCATACCTGCGCATTTGGGGTTGCTTGGCCAAAGTAAACGTGCCAATCAACAAGAAGCGCAAGCTCGGACCAAAAACTGTAGATTGTGTCTTTCTCGGATATGCTATAAACAGCGTAGGATATAGATTTTTAGTTGTTGAATATGGAGTGCCCGACATGCGGGTCGGCGCAGTGATTGAGTCCAGAGATGCAACATTTTTTGAGAATGAATTCCCTATGAGAGGGAACGTGCCAAGCACATCTAGTCAGGAACCTCTTGATGCTCCCAATACTTTGGTGCCGATGGAATGCTCTGAACAACCTGTTGCTCAACATTTCGAGAAGGAAAATAATGGAGTCACTCGAAAGAGTAAGAGACCTAGGATTGCAAAATCCTTCGGTGATGAGTTTGCCATTTACCTCGTGGATGACACTCCAACCACCATTAAAGAGGCATTTTCCTCTCCTGATGCTGACTATTGGAAGGAAGCAATACGAAGTGAGATGGATTCAATCATGTGTAATGGAACTTGGGAAGTGGTTGATCGTCCTTACGGGTGCAAACCTGTTGGATGTAAATGGGTGTTTAAGAAGAAGCTTAGGCCTGATGGTACGATTGAAAAGTACAAGGCTAGGCTCGTGGCCAAGGGCTACACTCAAAAGGAAGGCGAAGACTTCTTTGATACATACTCACCAGTGGCATGATTGACTACCATCAGAGTACTACTTGCCCTCGCTGCATCCCATGGTCTTATCGTTCATCAGATGGACGTAAAGACAGCATTCCTAAATGGAGAGTTAGATGAAGAAATCTACATGGATCAGCCTGATGGTTTCATAATGGAAGGTCAAAAGGGCAAGGTGTGTAAATTATTGAAGTCTCTATACGGCCTAAAACAAGCACCTAAGCAATGGCATGAAAAGTTTGATAAGACCATGACTTCAGCAGGCTTTGTCGCCAATGAGGCTGATAAATGTGTCTACTACCGCTTTAGTGGGGGGAGAAGGAGTAATCCTGTGCCTATACGTGGATGACATCCTAATATTTGGCACAAATCTCAATGTGATTGAGGAAGTCAAGGACTTTCTGTCCAGGAACTTTGATATGAAAGATTTGGGAGTGGCTGATGTAATTTTAAACATTAAGCTAGTAAAGGGAGAAAATGGTGGGGTTACTCTCGTGCAGTCTCACTATGTGGAAAAGGTTCTAAGTCGCTTTGGCTATAGCGACTGCAAACCTGTGTCCACTCCCTATGATCTAAGCCTAATTCTAAGAAAGAACAAAAGGATCATGAAGGATCAATTAAGATACTCTCAGATCATTGGCTCACTAATGTACTTAGCAAGTGCAACAAGGCCTGACATCTCGTATGCTGTGAGCAAGTTAAGCCGGTTTGTCTCAAACCCAGGAGATGATCATTGGCGTGCTCTTGAGAGGGTAATGCGGTATCTAAAGGCAACCGCAAGCTATGGAATACACTACACCGGGTACCCAAAGGTACTGGAGGGTTTCAGTGATGCAAATTGGATATATGATGCTGACGAGTTAAAAGCCACCAGCGGGTATGTGTTTACCCTTGGGGGTGGCGCTGTTTCCTGGAAGTCTTGCAAGCAGACCATCATCACGAGGTCAACTATGGAAGCAGAACTTGCAGCACTAGACACTGCCACTATTGAGGCCAAATGGCTTCGGGAAGTCCTGATGGATTTGCCGGTGGTTGAAAAACCTGTGCCCGCCATTTCCATGAACTGTGATAATCAAAGTTAACAGTTCTAAGGATAACCTGAAGACTACAAGGCATGTTAAGCGGCGCCTAAAGTCTGTCAGAAAATCAAGAAACTCCGGAGTAATAGCGTTGGACTATGTTCACACGTCTAAAAATCTGGCAGATCCATTCACCAAGGGGCTGTCACGTAACGTGATAGACAGTGCATCGGTCGATATGGGACTGAGACCCACATAAAGTCTGCTATAGTGGTAACTTGCTCTATGTGATCGGAGATCCCGTGAATTAGAGTGGTGAAACAAGCTAAGAGTAGACTGAGGGAAAAGACCCTTAACAAAGGTCCCTATCTTTAGAAATGCACTTCTTTTCCAAGCTGTAAGGCAGGATGGTACACACCTTAATGTGATCCGAGTGGCTTATTTAAGCAGGGATATCGGTCTACAGGACATCATAGAAGGAACACACCTATATGAGTCTGACTGCTGGTCCCAGTCTATGAGATTTGGGGTGATCTCTAGATACTCATGAAAAGGCACGGAGTTTGACCTATATGCTCCAACCGAGGGGATGCTCTAGGCAGCCTTGTATCATTTAAGAATTTGGGTGAACCTCACTTCGCACAAAACTGTCAATTCAAGGCACAGTCCATTGATCAGTTGTGAATGAGTGTAAACTCCTCTTCTAGATGGAAGTTCAACTTAACAGTCTCCATCGAGACACTGGTATATCAAACAAGCTCAGAACGAAGGCATTAACTGTGCACCTTTGACGTTTGGTGGGGATTGTTAGAATAATTGGGCCTAGCCCACTTATTTATTCTAATTAATCAGTTAAACCTCAAAGGCCCACAATTTGTGCTAGGTGGAAAAGTGATTAGTACCAAATGGTTTATTCACTAAGAGGACAATCAACTTAAATAGTGAGTATTGGGATGCTCACATGGACAAGTTGAGGAGGAGAACTTGGGAGCCACACGCGTGCGCCGCCGCCGCCGCCGAGCCGAGCCGCCCGCCTGCACGGCCGTGGCGTGGGCCGGGACCGGTCTGGTCTGGTCTTGGTCCTTTTTGTCCCGCACGGCCCATCCGAGTGGGAAAACCCTAGCCGCCACCCGGCCAACGGCCAACTCCCACCTGAGTGGAAAACCCTAGCCGCTAACGGGCATCTGCCAACCCCAACCACCCTGTCCAGGTTCATCCCCTCGGACCGGGGGGGCGCGGCTATATAAGGCCCCTGTCTGAGCACTAGGGTTCCTGACCTCACACACAAATCCTCCTCCCAGCCGCCACCCTTGTCCTGAGCTCGAGCTGCTCTGCTGCATCTCCGGCCAGATCCTCTGCGCGCACAGAGGTCTCTGGTGAGCAGGCCTCCGAAGCTTGTCCCGTCACGTGTACCTGCTCGGGTAGGCGGGAAATCAAGTTTTTGGGAGCGCTTTCCAGGCGCTACTACTCCCTCTGCAATATGGTGGGCACACGGAGGACTCCCGGCAACGACGACCACACCGGCAGTGGTCACAGCGACAACATTGGTGGTTCACTGTCCGCGGGTACCGGAAGTGCCACGCTAGGGTATAAACTAAATCCGCTCTCTGTTTTGTTTACCACTATTGCTACCGTTTTCCTATGCATGATATACTATGCTAGCAGTAGTGATAACAGTAGCGGATATATGGTCATACCTGTGATAGTTTCTTGCTTATCGTATTTATGGATTAATGCATGGTGTAAAATGACTAAATATTCAACATATTACGCTAGCAACAGAACATGCGCAAATAAGAAAAACAACGGAGCAGATTATCGTCTAATCACCTCACCAACACTACGCAGTGGTCACTAATGACCAATTACGCTGGAGCCAACAGGCACTCGTCAGCCAAGCGCTCGAGCAGTCGAAAGACGAGGATCCCTGGGCAGGGCAGCCAAGGGCAGACGACACGCCGGCGCTGCAGACGACGGTAGTCGGCAGAGGCGAGCTGTTCTATCGAACAGAGGATCACGAGGAATCAGGGAGCGGCCAAACGGAACGGAACGGGTACCACCGCCAGAACGTCGCCAGTGCGCAGCGGGCTAGTACCAGTCGGCCGTCGGGTGCGGTGCTGGCGTGCGGCGGTCTCCAGTCTCCACACCATTTTGCGATTTTTTTTTGACATGGAATTGATCTCCATTACTCAGAACTTGACGCCAAATCATTGGCTACAAGGACGTTAATACAATCTGGAATGCTATCCTTGATCGGACTAGCACCCGGACACAACTGGGCCCCGAGGCCAGCAAGGCTATGAGCGACCAGGTTACAAGATCGTGGCCTAAAAGTTATACTGTTGATACTAAAATTACAGAGCAAACTCTCTTTCAACTCCCATAGCAGTCCGCTCGCCGAACTTCGATCAGGTACCTGAGCTTTGATAGCTTCAACCACTGTCATGGCATCAGTCTCTAAAACCACATTCTGAATCCCCATTTCAGTTGCCCTCTGCAATGCCTGTAAACAGGCAACAATAATGATGAATTGTAAATATAGAAGCTGTTATATAAAAGAGTTTTGCTCCTGTGGTCCTCTTTTCAACAGTTGCACGCATCTTATTTTACTGTCGCCAGAGAGGACCGGTGATGAGCTACTTACTCCTCACGTCCTCAATGGCCTCAACCTTGCCGAAGCCCTAAGGCATGCAACCCCAAACCCACCGTCGACCTTCCTCCAAGTCACACTAAGCAAACTTGCTCTAGCTAGAGCTCGTCCATGCATCGATGAGCCATCATCCATGCTTCTTCTTCTTCTTTCGTAACCCCTACCATTCTCACCCATGAACTCTCGATGTCCATCCATCACAACTCTCACAATGGCCGACCTCAATCTCCAAAGCTTTAATCATGCAAAATCTAACACTATGAATGGGTTCCCTGCATCCTTAGAAGCCATTGCAACAAACTCCATCCGAATAGGTACCCAGAATAAACTTTGATGGTCTCGTCAATGTTTCAATTGTGCCCTAGCTGTCGGTTCATCATGACCCCTATTTGACGATCAGTGAATTCTATCTTCATATGGATTTTCTGGTCGTCCGAGTCGGGTAGTCTGTTGTAAAACGTCGAACGGTCCACCACCCACATAGCAGGCACTTCATATGCAAGCATGATCTTCCAAAATTCATGGAACAATAAATATAGCTCTGAAACTGTGACATGAAATTTGTTGGCCCTTTTATGTTGTTCTCTGCCATTTAAAATATGTTTCGACAAAAAGTTAATCTTATAATTGTTTTAAATTTTAAACATGCTTTTAACTCGTGAAATACATAATTATGTCTCTGGTGATTGGAAAATCATGAAACTAGTAGGATTGTTTTTTCTCCTATATGACAGTTATTGGGGAATGGATTGTTTTTCTCAATCTGATGGGTTGTTCTTGTCTAACTGCCATATGAGTGGAACCTAAGGGAGTGTCTTGTAGGAGTAGGAAGCTGCCTAACTAGGTCCTCATAATTAATGTGGAGCCTATGGCAACATGGACCTGCGGTCCAAGGAACTGGAACGGCCGGATATCCTTTGCTCAAAAAAAAAACAATGTTGACATATCCGCCAGCCATCTCGCGCCTATACTGGCTGAGCATGATTGATAGATTTTTGATGCAAATGGAGAGCATGATTGTTCCACTGTTGAAACAGTCTGTTTTGCCTGAGATGGAAGGATATAGGGACGACTGATATGAAAGGGAGGATAGAGAATCACGAATGTTGTGAGAAAGCACTAATTTATTAGCATTTGACATCTCTACAGCTACTTCATCAATCACAGGGGAACGAAACATCACAGTAGAAAGCAGCACCAAAAGTGAGGGCAGATATATACAGCTAACTACCACTAACCACAGTATGTCGATCAGGTCAAACAAGAAGGCCCATCATCTGCCTTCACGTCTAGGACAAGCTACTATACGTACTCTATATCTAATCGCTCTCTATTCATCTCCATGCATGACTCCCTCTGGCACCAAGGCTTCACGATCGAAAAATAACCAAATCTCATTTGGGCCATCGATCGGAATGGAACACACTGATTAAAAACACCACTAGCTAAAACCTAATGTACTTCCTTAGCAAATATGCATGCTACTTTCAGCTATCATGATCGTTTAGACTTCCTCCGTTTTAAAGCATAGATTGTTTTTTAATTTGGCTATATGTCATATATAAACAAAAAGTATTATAAATTATTGAGAACTTTTACGGTGCTTGAAAAAAATTGGAGCCATTCATTTAAGTAGATCTAATGGTTATATAATAAGAAAAACCAATATAGAGGTTGTTTTAATTCGGGTTCTACTGTGCATTAATAATTTTGGCTTGGCAAAGCTAGTGGTCTTATCTGCAGGATACTCAGCAGCTAGCACCAACAAGAGGGGCGGGGCTGTGTGTTTTGGTTGTGGTATTCAATTTGTTGGTGTGGAGGGTCCGTAGAGAAACAAGACGGATGCGCTGGTGGAGCAGGAATGATACCAGTTGTAGATTTCGAGGAGTTGTAGTCGACGACCTTTTTCATTAAACATTTAGGGTCCCAATTATATTTGAAGTTCTTGGATTTTGAAATTTAGTTGTTTTGATTTGTTCAAACGGGCTCGGAATGGGAGATGCCTTAAAACAAAGATCGACGAGATCTACTTTGGAATTCAAAGTTTTTCTATTTAAAATCGTTTATAGGCCAAAATATTCAATACAAAATTTGCAAAAGTTAGTAGAAAATGGTAGCATCCCACACTAGTCAGGGTGTGTTTGGGACAGCTTAAAATCAGAATCGAGATGAAAATAATCGAAATCCCACCCAAATGCTCTTGATTATTTTAGATTGTCCGAGAATCAGGCGACCAAAACAATCCAAGTTTTAGCTAGTTTGGCGTTTTGCGTACCATAGCCTCCCTCTCGCGTTTTCTCCGCCGCGGGGGATTTTCCAGACGTTACCCCTTCGCCTCCGATTTGTCCCTGTCCGCTCCTCTGCTCCGCTCTGCCGTAGCCGCCTGCTCCCTCTCGCTTCCCCGCCACCAGCTTTGGTCAGAGCCGACCTCTCCTCCCCATCCGCTCTTGCGCTAGGCTGGATTGCTCCCATCGTTGGGCTCCTAGTCCGCCCCCATCATTGGGCTCAGTCGGAGGCGCCTTGAGCGCTTCCCCGCGCTGCGCTTCGGGGCTCTGTCAAAGAAACCCCTCGTGGATGCCCCATGGTGCGGTGAGGAGGCGGGTCCTCTCCACCAGCTCCACCTGGGAGATCCCTCACCCGCTTCCCTGAGGCTCCTGATCGGTTGGAAATGGTCGAGAAAGGCAATGGCACCAGAGGTAAGAAGGGCACATATGTTCTTTTACACCCTTGATTACTATATAATCAGGATTGCCAAACATCCTTGATTATTTATACCAGAGATATTTTAGACCGCGGCTTATAAAAGAATCATGATTGAATTATAATCGATTCTTGTATAAGCGGTCCCAAACACGCCTTTAATTTACAAGTGACCGTGTGGTGCAATGGTAGGGTGCTCATATAGGACAAGCCATACGTGCGCGTATTTCATGAGGCAGATGTTGCACCTGCCTCTACAAACCGACCGTTCTATGTCAACTATAGCCGAAAGTTGAAGCATACCGTACACATGTTCAAAGTTGTACACACTTGCAACAGAATAACTAGCTCACAACACACAAATAACAGCTGAGAACACACAAAGTGCAAACCAGAATAAGCGGAAATCTGTATATTATCACAAACTACAAGGTTCATAAGAAAGCAAACTAACAGCATAATTTTCTTGAGCACTAGCTAACTACAAAATGCGTGAGGAACACGTTATGATGAAAAGATTTTTTTTGAGGGAACGTTATGACAAAGATTATTGTGTACATGATCATGACGAACTTATTATGGAATCATGTGACACTATCTACTACTATTTAGAGAGATTTAAGACATTATGCCACAGCTTTGAGTAGCATATGGCCTAATGGCCAACGCCATCGCTTGGGGTCGACCATAGGGCTCGACCATGTCCTCCTCCTCCGCCGGTGATGTCATCAGCTGGCTCATTGACCAGTGGCGACGACAATGCTGGTAGACGTGCATCATGCAAGCACGGACTAGCACTTCCAGTACCACTACTACTAGTAGAAACGGGAATCATCTTGTCATGCACACGATGATAATTGGTTGCAAGCACCCTAGCAGCTTGCAGATGAGATGATGAGGCCAAGAGGAACATGCAAATGACCAGAACTGAACGCCCTGTAGACATGGTGTTTACCAAAATTTTTGCAATAAGATCTGCTATGAGTTTGCAAATGACTGGAATATGTGTAGATGAGAGTTCTTCCATGAGTTGCAAAACAAAGATATATTCCATGGCATATTTATAGGGGAAGGAATTAAAGTATCTGATGTTGGGAAGATTCAAGGAAGAGCAAACAGGGTCAAGTCTTCGTTGGCGAAGTCAGCCAACTTGGCGTTGTAGGTGTCGTACATCGCACTTCCCTCGCTTGGAGGCAAAAGCTTTTGACAAATTCCCTCAGTAGGACAGCTCCTAGTAGCTATTTTGTTTGGGATTTCATTGTGCGGAAGAGGAAAAAAACCCATAGTTTGTGTTGGATGAAAACATATATCCATGTAGCATTAATTCATGTGGGCCAATGCAAACTATATATCTGAGCACAATACATGCTACAGCTCTTGAGGATCAACGTCAATCGTTCAATTGATGCTGGCATAGTGAACGCACCTGTTCTCTATGTGATAAATGCGGTGGAGGAGCTCTCGGTGCCCCTCTCTCTAGGTTGCCTTGCTCTCGATGCTGAGCAGAGGCCAAAGGATGGAGTGGAATGGAATGATCTATCTTCTGATGATCGTCCTCCCTATCCTAGGTCTGACCTTATCCCTTATATAACGAGATAGGTCAGGTACATGGCGGTTTGGGGGAACGAGTCTACGGTCTACATGCGCTGGAGTCTAGGAGGGCCTTGCAACGACGCGCTATGGACCGTGGCTGTGTCGTGGAGTCGAACAAGACTTGGGCGTCGTTCGGCTGCTCTGTTCTGACACTCTGTGTGTCAGGCTGTGTCGGCTTGGACCGGCCTCCTCTAGGTGGACCTTCTGGAGTCTTCTTGGCGGTAAAGGAGGTCGGCTCTAGGGGCTGACACGGGGGCCGAGAGCCCCCGAGCCCCTGGAGGCCACGGGAAAACTTTGTCTTCTTGTGTCACGCCCCGTGCGTGACCTTGTCGGGAAAGCGGACAGCAATGTCATGCCCAAGGAGCAGCACCGGGGAGCCCCCGAGCCTCGGTAGCTCGGGGTGTCTTCTTGTGCCCGAGCCTTGGCTGGCATCATTGGCCGGGCAGAAGCCAAGGGCCGGGCCAGGGTGTCGTCGTAGATCGAGAGCCTTAGGGCTCGGGCGAGCCCCCAAGCCCTAAGCGGAGCCCGCGGCGTAGTCAGGCTCAGCAAGGTTTCTTTGCTAGAGGGTGTGTGTGAGCGTACCTGTTGGGTATAGCCCCCGAGCCCCTTGGCGATACTGGAGGGGTCGATCGGGGGGTCTTCTTCGTTCGGGAACTATTGGATCCGAGGCTTAACATACCCATGTGTTAGGATCTCGTTAGGAGCCCCCGAGCCCTTCGTGGCCTCACTCGGCGTGATGGCAATGAAGGGCTGAATTCGATCTTCTGGTGACCAAACCCTCCTTGGCGGGGGTGGCTTCCGCTGATAAGGATGTTGTGCCCTGTTCGGGGTCTTCTCTTCCAATGTGATGGATGTTGCTTGGCTGTCGAGGCTGAGCGATGATGGTGCTGATCCCTTCGAGAGTCTATGTTGCACAGGTCTTTGACTCGAGCGAGGGCTCGGCGAACTCGTTTGGGAGTTGCTAACCTTAGGCCCAGGGGTGCCCTCCTATTTGATCGGAGCCTGCTGTGGGTCGGGTGATCGAGAGCGTCTGGGCTCTGGCTCGGGGCCATCTGATCATCCGAAGCATCACACCCTTCTAAGGGCTGCGGTAGCAGGTCTCGATCCTCTCGAGCCGGCCTTCTGGAGCCAACCTTCTGTGGCCATAGGTTGGGGTGCGGGAAGTGCGTCGAGCCTCGGACGGGGCCCTCGTTGGGCCCACTACTCAGCAGCTCCCGACCTAACTCTGAGGAGTTGATTGATTTTGGGGGTGCATCACCCGGTCACTCGTTGATTGGGGGGTCAGGTTGCTCCGTCCGGGGAGCTGGCACAGCCCCCAAGGCCATCATGGGGCCTCCCTATCAGTGGGAGTGGTGGCTTCTGGGCATGTCCCTTCCGCTGATGTCCCACATAGGCGGTTGATGGTGTCGGGGCCATCGTGCCCGGTGGAGGAGTTATGGCATGACCGCCGTGTCGTCCCACTTCGTCTGGGAGATGGGACGTCGGGGCCACGTGGAGCAGATCCTGCGGAGGAGGAGCTGGGGCACTTAGTGTGCGTGGATCTAGGCCGTCGATGATAGCTGGTGGGCCTGAGGGGAGTCAAATCCCCTCAAGTCCCACGAGGCAGCGTGCATGGTGGAAAGTGGAGCGGGGACTTGACTCGTTGTCAGCGGTTCCCTGACTCCCCCTTTACTGCACGGCCGTCATCACGCAACCGCCCTGAGGTGTGCTGTGGGGAATGAAGAGATGCCCGACTAGTTCCCCAGGGTCCCTTCTGGCCGTTGATGGCTGATCGGAGGGCCCGGAGCCGCTCACAGCACATCGTTTGGGCTATAAAGGGAGAGCCCCTAGGGGACGTGGTGTCCTCAATCCCTTCCTCCGGTCCCTTCTCTTCTTCCTCTCAGATATGTTTCTTCGGCGGCCATGGCGATGATGAAGTGCGATGTCTCCCTTCGGGTGAGCCTGTCTTGGTCCGTCGGGTGATTGCTTCTTCGAGGGTGGAAGGATTCCAGCGAGGCAGTCTCCACAACTACATGAGGTGGCGGGAGATACTCCACAACGCTGCGTGGATTCTGCTTCATGTAGTGTGGATGGCTACCGGCCTTTTCAATCCTTCGTTCGTGGTAAGGTCGGCTAATCCGGTTGGGGTTCTCGGCCTGGGCGCCCAGTGGTGCAAGCTTTGCGGAGGGGGTCAGAGCAGTGCCTCGCCGACTTCCCTCTTGCGGGCCTCCCCGCACTTGCACCTGAAGAAGATCTGGGGAGGTCGTCCCTTTCCGGCCCGGGAGGTCCCCCCTCTCCGAGGAGGAGAGGATATCATCACGGGGTCTGGGTGCTAACCCCGTGCTAGATCAAAGCGGGTTTTGCTGCCGTATATTATAATCAGGTCGTTCCCAATTAATGAAATGAAATTGCTTTCGTTTGTAATCCCATTACTCTTGAGTCATGCTCAGAGACTTAGTCCCATATTGGGATGGGCTGTTACGACGATGGCCTCGGTGGCCAAGATCGCCGTGCCCGTGCTACTAGCGGGTAAGTCCATGAGAACCCCAGGTTTACGGTCATTCTGTGCCCCGTTCATGTCCCCAGAGAGGAGATCCTCGGCTTCCTGATTCGAGCCACTTGTATAGTTCCCGAACCCGTCTGTCGGTACTCGGGGCTCGCTGCCTCCCTCGATGGGTCCCTTGAGTGGCTCAGGATCGGTACTTGGACATCACTCTTCTAGATGGTCGGGACGCTTCTGGACGTCCCGGCTACAGCTGCGTGGGCTCGTCTCCCGAGCATGTGACAGAACCGACCAAATTATAAGAATGTAAGTACAAAAACAATCACCGGAGTGATCAAATCCCTGTACTTATGCTCCCATAACCCCGGTAGTCCGTGAAATTATGAATGATTTCAAACAACTTACAACAAGCCAAGATCGTACATGATTCAACACAACATGTCATCTGTTACAACAGTTCACAAGTAACTTACAGTTTACATCCATCGGAGTTCGAAATAAAATATTACAAACTAAGTTTGAGTAGCGGAAGCAACATAGTTTTAAGACATAACTTCAGCAGTTCAAATACATTGCTAGTTCATAGTCACGTCCCACAAAAGCACATCAGATGAGAACTTCTAGTAGAGACCGCGCCCAACGGTCTAGTCTTCATCCCCGGTAGGGAGAAGGTAGTACTTGCAGCAACCGGATAGAAAATGTCATCTGCAACAGATGAGAAATAAACCTTGAGTACGAGAAGGTACTCAGCTAGACTTACCCGTCAAAAACCAGAAATAAAAGACACCAAGGAGTATGCAAGGCTGCTATGAAGTGGAGCTTGCTTGACGACATTTTGCATTAAAAGCTCAAGTAACATAAGTACTCATTTTATGCTTAGCATCAAGCTAATCATCATTAACCTGTCATCTAGATTATCACCTGTTCTATAGCAACCACTTGATTAAGGTCAAACAATAATAACTGTTGGGGGATCATCTCCCCCTGGCGACAGAGGTAACGCGACAGCAGGGTGCGTGCTTAGGACCGCGGTCGAGCTATGGCGCCACCACCGATGGAGCCTTCGGCAACTCCCGTACAGAGGTTTCAGGCGAAGATACAGGAGTTCCGCCTGCTAATCCCGACATGGATATTTTTGTTTGTTTGTGCCGCTGTGCAGGATGCGTGGGAGCGGAGCCCAAGCAGAGACCTTACCTCCGCCTCTGGCGGGCGGAGGTTAGACCTGCGCCGTGCGGGTGAAGGTCCCGGGAGCTGCTCGGTGACCTAGAAAGCCGCTCACGGGAATGTGCCGGGCGAGGCCAACAGGCGGGCGGTGTTCAAATTCTAAGGCAGAGGTGGAACCTCCGCCATCCAAGGGAGGAGGTCCGAACTTTGCTCCTCCGGCGTTAGCACTAAGGCCCTTGAGGGCCAGAGGGGCCGCAAGCGTCGGCCCACCGTGAAGCCGCCTTCATCCCCGGAGAATGACCGGCTACCCTTAGGAGACTAGCCTAGGAAAGGTATCTACGAAGAATATACTGCCACCGTCACGGGGCAGGAATGTAATTGTGATTTGTATCAGTTGGTGCTCTATAAATAGGGGGTTGTAAATGCTCCAAGAGGTAGGTGAATATAGTAATGAAACCCTAGCTTTCTAGGGTCCCACTTATGTTTTCCATAAGACCTCTCCTCCTTAACCTCCACGCGCACCTCGGCGGAGGTCTCATCCAACCATGCTAACCCCCTCGCTGGGAACAGTTTCCCAACATTGGCACCCACCGTGGTTTGGCTGACACAAACCCACAATGGTAGGAAAAAGGAAGGCACCACCTAGGCGGCCAGCAGCCTCCGTTGAAAACATAAGGCCCCGGCGCAATGTCGACAGCACTTACGCCGCACCAATACAAGATGATGGTGACACCGAGACTTGGGACCAGCAGCCAACGTCGGAGGTTCAGCAAGCGCCTAGCCTTACCCCTGAGCAAGAGCTACAGCAGCTCGAAGCCCAACTACAAGCTATGCAGCAAGAGAGAGACAAAGTTGCTGCCGCCTACGCTGCAAGTCAGCAAGCAATGCAAACATCCGCCCAGGCGGCGGAGATCAGGTAGCAGCTCGCCCTTCTGCAGGCTGAGATTCAGAGCATGCAGCCTCAACAACTTCCGGTCAACAATCCAAACCATATGCCTCCGACATACCAGAATGTGGCCAACAATGCCCCAGCTACACCGGCCCCAGCAATGTCGATACCGCCAGCTCTTACCTCCGTCACATCAAAAATAGCAGACCCCCTATCCCCATTATCCAAAGGTATTCAAACTTCACCTTGGCCAGTTACCTACAAGCCGATCACTTTCCCAAAATACAATGGCAAGTCAGATCCTCGCCAGTTCATCATGAGTTTTGAGGCGGCGGTAGCATCGGCCGGTGGCAATGACAGTGTTTTGGCCAAATCATTCGTTATCGCTGCCGAGGGTGATGCCCTAGCATGGTATTCAATGCTCAAGCCAAGCACAATATACTCATGGGAGAACCTCTGGGATAAAATTTTGGAAAACTTCAAAGGCTTCTCTAGCGAGTCCTTGACCTCCACAGACTTGTTTCAATGCAAGCAGAGCTAGGGAGAGCCTCTGAAGGATTACTTCCAAAGGTATGTACAGCTCAAGGCTCGAGCACCCAATGTCTCAGACGATGTAGGCATAGAAGCAGCTATCAAAGGCCTACGCATCGGACCCTTTGCTGCCCACCTAGCCAGAGAGAAACCAGCAACAATGCAGCAACTATATTCAGAATTTGAGAAATACTGCAAATCAGACCATGATTACCGCAAAAGGCTGGAGGAGTAAAACCAAGGCAGACAACACGGAGGTAGAAGCGGGCTGAGGAACGATAATGGACAAAGCCAGCAGCAGTAGAGGTCGGGGCAGGACCAGCAAGTGTTCAATATTGAACACCAAGTTACCAACCAGCAAAGCCAGCCTCCCCCACAGTCTAGAGGACAAGCCTCATCTCAGAGACAATACCTAGGCAAGAGCAATGACCAAGGTAGAACCTAGAACAAGAATCCAAGACAAAGGCAGCGCAAGCAGTACTGTTTTTTCCATGGGGAAGAGAAGGGGCATGTCACCAGGGACTACCCAGATGCCAAAGAAACCCAAGAAAGAATCAAGAATAAAATAGCGCAGCCTCTGTTGCAACCTCCGGCAAGAGATGTGAACCACACCTTCGCTCCATCCATACACCAACAATATTACCCACCTTACCAAAACTACAACCCCAACCAAACCAATTCTCCCAACTTAACCTCCGCCTATTACCCCAGCTTTCTACCAGCCTGGAGGTCACCAAGCCAACCACTTGCTCAGCCAAACCCACAAAGGGCGGAGGCTGGCCTAACATGCATCAACCAAAGACCCCCGCAACTTACTTACATAGAGGGCAGCCAGCCTCTGCCGGTCGTTAATAGACCGCACGAAATGCTACCACTGCCACCAGCACTACCACAGCAGCCCCTAGCACCCAAAAATGAACCCAACCAAGAAAACCAAGTGAACCCTCACACCCCCCTACCAACAATTGGCATGATGCAACCAATAGCGGAGCTTCATCCATGGAGTTCGAAACCAAGTGGCAAAAGAAAGATCACCTCCGGTTGGTGAACAATGTTGCAGTATAGGGTCCAATATGCTGCACGGACTGGTCGAAAACCTCCATCACCTTCTCAGAGCAAGACCTCAAGCTAGAAAGCTACCCTCATGAGACGCAATGGTAATCAGAGCAAACATAGTAGGCTGGGGGATCAGCAGGGTCCTAGTTGATTCAGGGAGCTCAGCAGACATAATATTTGTTAGCGCCTTCGACCAGATGAAGCTCAGCAGAGGCCAGCTGAAACCTTCAGACAACCCACTGATCGAGTTCGGAGGCAAGCAAGTCAATGCCATGGGAAAAATCTCCCTGCCAGTATCCTTCGGTAATCAGGAGAATGCAAGAACAGAATATGTCACCTTCGACATCGTAGACTTGTACTACCCCTACAATGCAATTTTTGGAAGAGGTTTTGCAAACAAGTTTAACATGGCACTCCATATGGGGTACCTATGCATGAAAATGCCCACACTTCATGGCATCATCACAGTACATGGTAGTCAAAAGGAAGCAAGAAACATCGAGAAAGCAATTTACAGGTCACAGAGGAACATTAACTCCATAGACACGGAACCTCCGGACATGCCCAAAGGCACAACCAGTCTTAAGGATCAGGACACTAAGATGGTACCGCTAGAGCAAGTAGTACAAGACAGGCATGTGATAATAGGCGCAAACTTGTCGGCCAGAGAGGAGGCGGAACTCATCGACACTCTTGTCAAAAACAAAGATATCTTCGCCTGGACAGCCTCTGACCTGCAAGGGGTCAGCAGAGATATAATAGAGCATGCCCTAGACATCAACTCGAACACGAGGCCAAAGAAGCAACGACAGAGGAAAATGTCGGAGGATAGGATTCTCGCAGCCAAGGCGAAGGTTCAAAGGCTCCTTGACGCCAACGTCATCAGAGAAGTAAAATACTCATAATGGCTAGCCAACATTGTCCTTGTGCCCAAGAAAAATGGCAAAATAAGAATGTGTATAGACTTCACAGATCTCAACAAAGCTTGCAAAAAGGACCCTTTTCCGCTGTCGAGGATAGACGCCTCAGTCGATAAGGCAGCAGCATGCAGAAGATTTTCGCTACTCGACTGTTTCTCCGGCTACCATCATATTTGGCTGAAGAAAGAAGATCAAGAGAAAACAAGTTTCACAACACCCTTCGGCACCTACTGCTACATAAGGATGCCCGAAGATTTAAAGAATGCAGGCTCAACCTTCGCCAGAATGACAGCGACAGTATTGGGAAAACAGTTCCTCAGGAACATCATAGCATATGTAGATGACATAGTGGTGATGAGCAGGAAAGAGGAAGACCACATTGAGGATCTAAAGGAGACCTTCATTAACCTCCGACAAGCTAGGCTAAAACTCAACCCTGACAAATGTGTCTTCAGAGTTAGTAAAGGCAAAATGCTCAGCTACATCATTTGCTCAGATGGCATACGGGCCAACCCAGACAAAACAAAGGTAATCATGTCAATGGTAGAACCTTCAACCAAGAAGGAGGTCCAGAGGTTAACAGGCAGGATAGCAGCGCTCAACAGGTTCATCTCCAAATGTGTAGAGCGCAGCCTACCCTTCTTCAAAGTACTCAAGGGCGGAGGCAATACGCAATGGGGCAAAGAGCAGTCGGAGGCCTTCTAGAAACTGAAGAATTATCTGGCGGAAGAATTTTTGGTAACAACACCAGAACCAGAGGCCCCGCTCCTACTGTATGTTGCAGCCTCCGACCACGCTGTAAGTAGCGCCTTGATCCAAGAAAAGCAAATAGGTCCTGAGGTTGTCCAGCGTCCAGTCTACTACATTTCAAAAGCCTTAGCCGGTGCCAAGTTAAACTACTCTGAGTTGGAAAAAATTGCATATGCAGTCCTGATCTCCTCTAGGAAGTTGAAGCATTACTTCCAAGCCCACGAGATTACTGTTACAACTTCCCAGCCATTGGGAGACATCCTGAGAAACAAAGAAGCCTCCAGTAGAATAGGCAAATGGGCCACAGAGTTATCTCAGTTCACCATTACCTACGTCCCAAGAACAGCAATCAACTCGCAAGCACTAGTGGACTTCATGGCAGATTGGACACCTCCGACATCACTACCAGGAGTACCACAGCATGATCACGCTACCACGACTTGGATAGTCTACACCGACGGAGGCTGGGGTAACCTTGGCATAGGAGCCTCCGTAGTAATCCATGCACCCTCAGGCCTCCGATCTAGGTATGCAGCAAGACTAGAGTTCCAAGCAACCAATAATATTGCAGAATACGAGGGGCTCATCTTAGGGCTCAACAAGGCAAAAGCTCTTGGGGCAAAAAACCTCATCATTAAAACAGACTCCCAGATTGTGGCCAGGCAAGTAGAGAAAGAATACACTACAAGGGAGCCAGAGCTCAGCAAATACCTAGAGGTGGTCAGGGGAATAGAGCGGAGGTTCAAAGGTTTTACTCTGAAGTAAATACCCCAAGCCAAGAACAGAGAGGCAGATGAACTGGCGAAGGCCGCAACCAACAACTTACCATTACCAGCAGACATCTTCTACCAAGTCCTCCACACACCAGCGACAAAAGGGCTAATGAAGGCATTCCTAGAAGTACTACTCACAGAGTTCCAAGACTGGAGGCAGCCAATCATTGACTCGCTAAACAATGTTCACCTCACGGATGATGAAGCAAGCGCAGCCAGAATGGCCACCAGGGCCAGAAGCTACATAATAGTTGGAAGTTAACTCTATAAGATAGGGGTTGTCCAGCCTCTCCTTAGATGCATATCTCAAGAAGAAGGCAAAGCATTATTGGCAGAGATCCATTTCGACGTCTGTGGTTCACATATAGGCCCAAGAGCATTGTCATCGAAAGCCATAAGATAGGGATTCTACTGGCCTACACATGTCAGGGACGCTAAGCAAGTCACCAAAACGTGTGAAGCCTGTCAAAACTTTTCACCTCACCAAGCAAAACCTTCGGCAGAAATACAACTGATACCTCCGATATGGCCGCTCCAAAGATGGGGTATCGACCTTGTTGGTCCCCTGCCACCTTCGCAAGGGGGAACAAATTTGCAGTCGTTGCAGTTGAATACTTCACTAGATGGATTGAGGCAAAACCACTAACATCAATCACCTCCGATTCAGTGAAGAAATTTTTCTAGCAAAACATATTATGTAGATTCGGAGTGCTAAGAACACTAACAGTAATGGCAAGCAGTTCGATTATGACAAGTTCAAAGAGTTTTGCACCAACATTGGGACCAAGCTAGCCTTCGCCTCAATCTACCATCCAGAGTCCAATGGAGCAGTAGAGCGGGCAAACAGGGCAGCATTCTCCACCATATCCAAAACTCTATTTAACCTCCGCAAAGGCAAGTGGGTTGAAGAATTGCCGAAGGTTGTCTGGTCGCACAACACCACAGCTTCCAGAACAACAGGCTTCACCCCCTTCAAGCTACTCTATGGAGAAGAAGCCATGCTACCAGAAGAGATCAAGCATGAAAGCCTCCGTGCAATGCAGCAGACCATGGCGGAGGATGAGGAATATTCCAAGAAAATGATCGAAGGTATCAGGCTAGAGGTCGTAGATAATATACTCAAATACCAAGACCAAACCAAGAAATGGAGGGACAAATCAATAGTAAGAAAGGACATAAAAGAAGGAGACCTGGTCCTCCGAAGAAAAACAAATGCAGCAACAGCCGAAAAGTTGCAGCCAAAGTGGGAGGGGCCCTACACAGCAACAACAGCCGGCAGACCAGGGTCATTCTTCCTAACTGACGTCGAAGGAAAAACCACGCTTCACACGTGGAACATCAGCAACCTTCACAGATTTTACATCTAAAGCATTGTAAGAGCAGCCTCCGTGCAAGTTATAAGCAAAGGTTAGCTCACATCTCCCTTCCTTTTTACTTTTCTCAACCAGGTCTAGACTTTGTTTTCCTTAAGTTTCTTTCCTTTCAACTTTTCGGGCCTGCACTCTTTTCCTCACAAGGGGAACTCCTTGCGGAGGTGAGGTTTTTAACGAGGCAGAACCCATGTAAAAACCCTCCAAATCTATGAAGAGGTTTTCCCCTAAAAGAAATGATCTCATTTTATGCTAGTCAAAAGTGGCCAGCAACGAAGCCACAAAATTCGACAAAAGAAATATGAAACAAGAGGACCTCCGTTACCAAGAGCCGGAGGTTCCCTGATAACGGACGACCTCCGCGGCCAAAAAAGGCCTAGCCCATGAAAAAAGACCTACCAAGCCGTAGGCATCACGGAGGTACATTCCAATTGGCAAAAAAGCCACGCAATATACAAAGTGCAAACGCACATATCTTCGCTTGAGGCATCGGAGGTCAACAAACCTAGAAGAAGTCCCAAAATGATTCAAGCACTAGGAGTATTAATTGCTAGGGATACGAATAACATTAATGCAAATTTGCAAAATCGCCAAAAATTTATATCATATCACCAACAAATCAGTAGCCATTTAGTAGAGCATTTAACAATACGACGCATCCTAGACTATAAAACCCGATAGCATCCCCGCAATCTTCACTCTGAGAAAAGGAAAGTAGGGAGAGTAGAAAGCCAGCATCAGCTAGACCTAAACACCGCCCCAAAGGTCATGGAGGCAGGTGTATCCTTACCCAACATAAGCATATAAGGAACCTTGCGAAGACTCGTACAAGAGAGAGCAACCACAACCTGAAACCTACTATAAGCATCCGGATAGCCTCCGCAAGCTGATACCAGCAGCCATGAGCCAACCGCCATTACGGAGGATCGCACGAAGACTCGTAATATCCCCCATAAACCAAGTCAGCAAGCGGGCATAGACCGGCATCACACATGTTCCACGGGTGTGCGCACAACCATCAACCTCCGCCCGTGAAAAAGAAGGAGCTCAACAACAAGCCAAAGACGTGTGCAAGAAATACTTCCTCAACCTCCGATAAATGATCAGACCGTGTGAAGGTCCTCCAAGAAGCAACCGACAATCACTCAAGTTGCACCGAAGCCTCCGCAGCACCTACAAGATCGAACACGAGCACCACCTCGACTTCTTCACACACCACCACACAGAAACCAACAGCTGCAAGAAAGCATATAGACGGAGGTTGCAGCCATAAACAAACCTCCGCGGTAGACTATGAGGCTTGACAAACACCACCCTCATGCGGGAGATATGCAAGATCAAGAACCTTCAGAGGAACAAGCGGAGGCCACCGATGCAGGCAAACCTCTCATGGAGCAAGGCACAGCCACCCCCCTTGGGCACAGCGCACAGGTTCATCTTCACATGATGCAAAGGGGGAATAAGGCGGAGGAACGACTCCCAAAGTAGGCACGAGCCAGCTCTCCACAACATCCGGAGAAGGAACATATTGCAGAAACATAAAAATAGTTGTAAGACAAAATCATCAATAAAAAAATAATACATTCAACATTTTTTAGACGATCAGTAGCATTGCATAAAACCTCCGAGAACAATTAATAAAATAGAGCCTAAACAAAACAATATTACAACTAAGAGGGCGGAGGTCCCCTCCATGCTAAAGAGTGTGTAAACTCGGCTCGTTCATCATCAACATCCCGCTCCACATCCTCAAACATAGAGGCAGCGGTGGAGCCTGGGAAAGACCTCCTCCAGTACCCCCAGAGTTCACTCACAAAAATGCCATTCAAATAGAATGTCAACAGAGCAAAATCCTGCGTAGGCCCTCGATTGGAAACCTGCGCAGGATTCAAATATACAAAAAAAACTTTAGGGTTTATATTACAAAGTGTAGCAAGATGCTATACAAAGACCTCTCTCCTAGCAACACAAATCTGAGCCTAAATCTACACCTCAGAATCTTCCAGAGCCGCTGCAGATGTTGTACCGGCACCTGGAACGGCTCCACCTTCGCCTAAAAAAGAACCATCCCTAGACGTGGTAGCAGCGGTCGAGCCTCCGGCAGCCTTTTTCTCCTTGGAAGCCTCCGTAGCATTGGTCGAGCATCCGACAAACTCTTTTTCATTGGAAGCCTCCGCAGCGTGGGCAAGGATGAGCAATGGCGCCGCAACAGCTGTAGGCGCAGCACCAGGAGCCAGAGCAGGGGCGGGCAAAGATATAGACCGACCAGAGGAAACCCTCCCGGCCTTCTGTAATTCCTACACAACCAGAAGAGCATATAAAAAACAATGAGTACACACGGGAAAGTACAACCAAACTAAATTACCTTAGCACGACGCTCCTCCGCCATCTGCCTGGCAGACGCTCTACCAAAAAGAGTCCAAAACGACCCAATAAAGTTGCGCACGGACTTCCACCACACGTCAGAGGCCTCACCAAGTGAAGAAGCATCAGCTAGAGATTCATGTCCCACCTCCGTAGCGTGGGTGCACCCTTTCCACATCAACATTTTGCCAAAGTTGGTGGTGCTAGCAAGAGCAGCAAAATATACTACACCACCAACAAAGGAAGGCACCTTCTCAATGTGAGATTTCAACCACGTCAACAAGTTGAACGCACTCGCCTCTTCTAGAAGGATGAAGGTTTGACCACCAAACTTCTCCACCGCCGCCTTGTAGGTCTCGGCAGTAATTAGGGCAAGCCCTTCTAGTGCCTTCATCTGCTTCCTCAGCAGAGAAACCTGCTCCTGCAGAGCTACACCTGACTACTGCTCTTTATCAAGCGCATCACGGAGATTATCGCAAGTCTCATTCGCTTTGCTCGCGCACTCCACTGCTAGTACCTCTGATGTTTGGGCCTCTTCCACTTGCCTCTTCAAATGAGCTACCTCACCCTCAGCTCGCTCCTTGTACGAAAGCTTGCCACCTTCAGACAAAGGTCCGCAACCTCCGACACCTCACCGGAGAGCCTAGCCACCTCGGCAAAGAGCTTGGCATTTTTGCCAACCAAGACTTGAACCTCATGCTTCAGCGTTTTGATAGCGTTGTTCTGACCTAGCATCTCCGTTGTCATGCGCTCTTCCATAGCCAAGGCCATATGGTGACCCTGAAAAACAAGCACCTCTTTACGTAAAAACACAAAAAATATAACCCAAAGCAGCAGCAAAGCAAATCAAGGAATCTCCGCAAATTAAAGAAGCATGCTCACCAAGCTCTGGTGCTCTAGCTCATGGGGAGAAGCTTCTAGTAATCCACCTTCTTCAAGCCCTCTCGGAAACGATCTAAAAATGACACAAAAACATGAGATCCATAAGCAAACAAGCAACAATACGAAACAAACAGAAGTAAGATAACCTCCGATAATGGTGTGGACTTTGCCGAGAGACTTGATCCAACCAACAAGAACGTCATCAGACATGGTAGCTAAAAAAAACTAGTCAAAAGAAGTTTTAAGAAAAAAAAAACGAAGGCAAAGACCCTGCAACTCACAAGTCGAAGCCTCCAAATTCAGCCCGGTCGGTTGCGGTGAAGGTTGAACCATGGGAGGAGGAGGCGGAGGCATACCAAGTCTGGCATACCCGATCCTTGAGCCGGCGGCGAGCTCTCCTTTGCTCGCAAGACTCCCAGTCACAGAATCTATGGAAACAAACAAACATTCAGGCAAAAATAACATTGAAAAGAAGAAAACATAAACCAAATACAACAAAAATGAACGGCGCCCTTACTGAGGTGAAGGGGGAATGTCCCAGACGCAGCATCAGGCGTATCCTCCTCTTCTTCAGACACTAGAGCATCCCCTCCAGCAAATGTGCCTTGAGCTCCACCAGTGTTCTCTACTGAGCCCTCTTCCAAAGCAGAGGCAAAACTCGTGGTGGGGGATGCAGACACGACGGAGGTAGCCTCAATCTTCTGCTTCTTGGACAATGTCTTCGAACCAGCTTGGCCTTTCCTTTTCTTGGATTCCGCCGCAATAGTCGCATTCTTGGTAGCAGCCTTCTGCTTCTTCTTCTTCTTCTTCTCAATTGAGGCTAGAACCTTCGGAGGAACAACGTGTTCCCCGTGATGAATCCCTAGCTCTTCAAACACCCGGTTTAGTCACGGCGTAGTGCCCGACTCAGACCTCCGGACAAGGTACTCCTTGTCACTCATGGCACCAACGATTGCCTGTGCGACTTCCTCAACCCCCGCAACAAAAGCATCGCGGTCCTGATCAGGGGGAAGCATCCGCCCAAATCGAGGGAACGGGACACCCTCCGGTGGGCCGAACACGGGGACCTAGACCATCTCAATTTGGAAACGATTATTCCTCCGCCCAAGCGGCCAGTAGTTCGCCGCAACCTTCTCTTCGACCAGGTCCCGACCCCTGGAATATCGGCACACCAAGGCAAAGGCCTTGTCGCACGACCACCTCTCGGCAGAGACCCGTGCTGGAGGAGCGGCCTGACATAGCAGGGACATCTCAGACATTACAGAGGCCAGAGGGTAGATGGTCTCCTTCGACCCATCGTCGTAGGTGAGGGTCTGGCCAGTCATCCTCACATAAAACCAATCCTCCATCCACCCACGATCCCACTTCTCCTTCTGGCACAAAGAGAGCTCCAGTTTGTCGACTCCTTGAAATCTCTTAGCCATGAAAGTGCAGCTCCTGTATGAGCTACAAGTTCCACACCATCCACTGTCACCTTCTTTGGTTGCTTCTGCAGTTCAAAGTAGCGCAGAAGGTGTCTATGTTTGGGACAGCCCTATAAGACTCACACCCAGCAAAACTTGCTCAAAGTTAAAAAAGCATTGGGGGTCAAATGATGTAGCTGAACACAAAAAGCCTCCAAAACCTCACCAAGAAAACTAGTGCATGGAAATCGAAGGCTGCAGGAAAAGAAATCCCTAAAAACCACCGTGTATCCTTCCGGAGGGTTCGGAGTAGTCTCACCATCGGGCAGAGGCACGGCACGAACAGCCCTGAACCACCCATCCTCACGCATCTCCGTGAGGGTCACCTCAGTAACAGAGGAAGGACCAATGTACCGGGTCTTGGCCGGCATAGTGTCAAACTCTTCCAAACAAAGCTCGTCGTCGGAGGTTTCCAAGCCTTCAAACTCCTCCAACTCGCGAGAAAGCAAACTCTTGGTCAAGCACTCCTCAAAGCATGCGCTCCACCTAGATGCCCTCATGCCAAGAAGGTGGTGATACAGGCCAAAGAAAGTGGAACGGCGGGGAGCGGAGGTCAAGGTGGAAGCCACCGCCGAAGACCAAAAGCCTAGAGCGAAAATGTGAGTGCGCAACGGGCCAAGAGCGAGCAGGGGAGGCTGAGAGCTTTGACAGCAAATGAAGTAGTGGTACCCCACAGAGAGGGGACCCCCCTTATATAGTGTTCACCGCAACCGTTCGCCTTCCAAAGGGAACGGTTGCGATCCCCAATGCACCAACGGCTACATGTCTCATCAATCACCATCACAACGGTCAAATCCTGACGGGCCAGGGGGAGATACGACCTCCACCTCCTGGGCAACGTGCAGGCACAACATCATGGAATGGCAACCTCCGTCGCAAGGTGGCGAAGACCAGTTTAGAATTCACGTCGCCGAATCCAACCGCGATCTCTAAAGGGGGGAACTATTGGGGGATCATCTCCCCCTGGCGACGGAGGTAATGTGACAGTAGGGTGCGTGCTTAGGACCGTGGTTGAGCTGTGGCGCCACCGCCGATGGAGCCTTCGGCAACTCCCTGGCGGAGGTTTCAGGCGGAGATACGGGAGTTCCGCCCGCTAATCCTGACTTGGATATTTTTGTTTGTTTGTGCCGTTGTGCTGGATGCGCGGGAGCAGAGCCCAAGCAGAGACCTTACCTCCGCCTCTAGCGGGCGAAGGTTAGACCTGCGCCGTGTGGGCGGAGGTCCCGGGAGCTGCTCGGTGGCCTGGAAAGACGCTCGCGGGAATGTGCCGGGCGAGGCCAACAAGCAGGCGGTGTTCAAATTCTAAGGCAGAGGTGGAACCTCCGCCATCCAAGGGAGGAGGTCCGAACCTTGCTCCTCTGGCGTCAGCACTAAGGCCCCCGGGGGCCAGAGGGGCCACAAGCGTCAACCCACCGTGAAGCCGCCTTCATCCCCGGAGAATGACTGGCTACCCTTAGGAGACTAGCCTAGGAAAGGTATCTACGAAGAATATACCGCCACCATCACGGGGCAGGAATGTAATTGTGATTTGTATCAATTGGTGCCCAATAAATAGGGGTTGTAAATGCTCCAAGAGGTAGGTGAATACAGTAATGAAACCCTAGCTTTCTGGGGTCCCACTTGTGTTTTCCATAAGTCCTCTCCTCCTTAACCTCCACCCGCACCCCGGCGGAGGTCTCATCCAACCACGCTAACCCCCTCGCTGAGAACAGTTTCCCAACAATAACCAAAGCAGGTATAGTAAAGCCATCATCAACATCATCATTCCTGAACCTTCCATTATTTAGTGTATCTACTATGGAGATACTCTCGTCAAGTTCTCACTAATTGGGAGAGACGGTGACTCGAATCGAATTACACTTAGCTGAGGGGGTATTCCTAACACTCACCTGGCAAACCCCGCTAAAGGCAGCCGTAGATCACCATTGGTACAACTCAGGAATCGCGGGCCCGATCAGCACCGCACTCTCAGGGACACTGTTGATGGTAGATAACTATCATTTTTAATTGTCAACAAGAGTTTAAAAAGGGCATAAAACAATCACCATCATAGACTTAGGGGTTTAAACTGATAATTTCCATGAGTTTTGGTGAATGTCTATTTTTTACAGGGATTAATCAGAAAAAGACCAAAGGATGGGCCACATGTCAGTATACATTGAAGATTTGCGGGCTACGACAATTAAAGAACAATCTAGAAGACACGAGAAGGTGAATCCCTGAAGGTGGGGCCCACCTGGCAGCAGGCCAGGGCGTCCGCCCAAGAGGCTAGGGCGCCTACCCTGGTGGGACCTCCTGTCAGCCTCCCCTTCTACGTCGGTGCTAAACCGCATTTGAGGATCAATCTTCTTCGTTGGTTTAAGTCGGTTTGATCCTATGGCCAAGGTTAATTTGCTAGGGCTATATAAATAGGCGAGGACCCCCAGGGTTTAGAGAAATTCACAGATTAGAGGAAGCCATCAACAGAAGTAGAGATCATAGATCATCTCTCCACTAGAGAATTAGAATAGCTACTCCAATTCTTCAATTTCTACATAGGTTTAGACTAGCTAGGTTTAAGAAGAGTTGAGCAATTGTGCTCGGGATTTAGTGTCATCATCATCAAGTTTGGTATTATCTTGTATCTCTCTCTATGACTTTATTCTAAATATTATTATGTTTCTATTTATTATGTTCCTAGTTTGCTCTAGTAGTATATTTGATATAGTTATGATTGATAATGAGTTTATGTATATGTTTGCAAAGCGCTTAGCTCTTTACTCGAGGGGGCTAAGTGGTAGATTACATGTAAGCATGGTGCTTAGATGTTGTTTACCTGCAAATGCACCCTATTGGCCGGGTCATGTGGTAGTTCGCGGATGTGACAATCTCATTGAGTCTTATATAGTCCACTCCCCGTTGATAGGACAAGTAGAATGGTATTATATGGGAAGTCTTGCTATGTTCCTGATTTTCCTCAGTAATGTTTCTTATACATAGATGAAGAGTCGTTGTGCTATAAATGATTGAGTACGTACTAGAGTAGATGAAAGACTTAGTAGACTAGAACCTACCTAGGAATTTAATCTCTTGACTAATCTCCTATCAACCTACCTTTATGATGAGTAGTCTGTCTCTAATCTCTGAGTGTGTTATCCTTTGAGCTTATAATTCATTATTTATTTATTGTGGCTTACCCCATGCCAAAGTAAGTGACTGTGTGATTGATTTCTCATAAGTAGTCATATTTTGCAAGTTTATCTCTAGCTTAATTCTTTAGCTCTTCCCTAAGCTAAAATATAAATAACGATACCTAGAATATTTTCCAGTGAAATGCTACAATGGTATTTAATCTATGCGCTTGCGGATTCCCTATATAATTCAATATATTTTATTTCAAGAGTTTAATTTAATACCTACCTACACACTCTTGGCATTGCTGCTGGGGATGACAACCTAGTAACTAAGGTGATGCTAAGGAGTGTCAACAAGCATTTCTGGTGCCGTTGCCGGGGAAGGAATAGGCTATAAGAGAAAAATTGCATAAATAGATACTTTAAAAATGAGAAATCATAACAAGGCACCTCTGCTTTGGCAGGTTCACCCCTGTTGTTTTTCTATGTTTCTATTTTATACAAGGTATTGCAGGATTGATTCTAATTCACTCAACTCTTCATCATCAGAATCAGATCAACCAAAGAAGGAGCTTGTCACTAATTCCTGAAGCTATGGCTGAAAAGACCCTGCTTGAATTCTCTGCTCCAAGAGTTGAGAATATTCGCATAGGTCCAACCCTGCAACTTGAGAATCTTGAGTTTGAGCTCAAGCCAAGCCTCATCAATATGGTGCAAGCTACCCAATTCAGTGGAAGGGTACACGAAGATGCAAGTGCACATTTGCAAGATTTACTGGAGATTTGTTGCACTATTGTCATCAAGGACATTGCCCAAAATATAATACTACTTAGCCTCTTTCCATTCTCACTTGTGGGAAGAGCAAAGTAGTGGTTTTATTCTAATAAAGAAGACATCAATACATGGGCAAAGTGTTCAAAGGCCTTTCTAGCAAAATTCTTCCCTGTAGGCAAGACCAATGCCTTAAGAGGAAAGATTACCAACTTTCAACAGCAGAAGACAGAAACCATTTCAGAAGCATGGGAGTGTTTTCAAGGATACATCTTAGATTGTCCTCATCATGGAATGAAAGAATGGTTACTCATGCAAGGCTTTTACATGGATTAACTCAGAAGGCTCGTGAGCACCTAGATGCAACTGCTGAAGGATCATTTTTGTCACTCACTCTTGGGATAGCTAAGATACTTAGGGAAAAGACAGCAGATAACCAAAGCTGGTCCTAAGACAACACTCAACATTGTCACCAAAGTGAAGAAATACTTGAAGAAGTGAATGCGCTGTCTACTAAGATGGATAATTTACTCAATTGGCTTGACCAGAGGGCCAAGTATAAGGAAGACCGAAGAGCTATAGAAGATGCATACAAACATGAATCAAATATCCTTGCCTTCAAATATCCACGACAGAGAATTAGTCATGCAGCAATTCAGAATAAATAATGACATCAATGCAAAGCTTGTTGTTAATGATAAAATCCTGGAAGATATAAATGCTAAAATGAACAACTTTTCTTCTGCCATCAATGATCAACTTAATTATAATAAAAAGTTAGAAGCAAAGATAGCACAGCTAGCTGCTGCATTGCCAGTTGCCACTAACCTTGAGCAGGTAAAAGCTATAAGTAGAAGAGGTGGGAAGTCTACTAAGGATCCCCCTTATCCAAAAGGGACAAGAAGGCATCGACAGAACCAGCAATAGCAGAAGAAGAGAACAACAATGAAGTTGAAGAATTGTTACCATCAGAACCACAAGAGTGGGAGATGTGACAAGATTTCTATGACAACTTATCTACCATTTCCTCGTAGAAACAGAAGACCACAATCGGATGAGCAGTTTGGTAAATTCATGGAGGTTATTCAGAAATTATATGTCAACATACCTCTGCTAGACGCCATACAGGTCCCTACATATGCCAAATATATCAGAGAATTCTCGACAAGAAGAGACCACTGCCCACCATTGAGGTAATCAAGCTGACAGAAGAGTGTAGCGCGGCCATCCTCAATAAATCACCAGAGAAGAAGAAGGATCCAGGATGCCCCACTATTGATTGCTCAATTGGAGATCAACATTTCAATAATGCACTTTGTGACCATGGAGCAAGTGTCAGTGTGATGCCCACAACTGTCTTCTACAAACTCAAAATTTCAACGCTCGAGCCAACATCAATGTGTTTACAATTAGCTGATCAATCAGTCCGATATCCTATGGGTATTGCAGAGAACATTCCAGTCAAGATAAGAGACTTCTTCGTGCCAGTGGACTTTGTGGTACTAGACATGCAACCAGACTCAAAAGTGTCACTCATCCTCGGGAGACCCTTTTTGTGCACTGCCAATGCACACATTGATGTCGGAGTTGGAGAAATCAAGTTTACTATAAATGGACAAGAAGAGCGTTTTGCCTTCAAGCCAAGGCCAGAGCTTAATTCCACTGTAAAGATGGTATGTCAAGAACAGCAAGAAGAATTCTCAAAGACATCATCTCTGAGATTGGAAGCATCTGAAGAATGAAATATATGGAGGTCTTGTTCGGAGGACCCTAAAAAATCGAACCCTCGCCGGAAGGTAAATCGGTATGTATCCATGTCTACTCTTTCATCTTGCATAATTATTTTCTTCATAAGCATATTTATTAGCATTACAAAAATATATATATGTTTTCACTTATACCTAGGGCCCACATGTCATACACTCCATCTCGCATCCATCACATCATATTATTTCATCCACTTCCACTCACCTTCATCTTCTGCCAACATACACCATCCAAATCCACCGAACGAGCACTCATCTGACCTAATGGTAAAGCAAGGGAGGCAGTGGAGAAAATTCAACCCAAGTGGGCCCAGGGGTAGGGCGGCCACCCCCACCACCAGGGCGCTCGCCCTGGCACCTCCTCCTCTATATAAATCCTCTCTCCCTCGGCCCTTATTCATCACAAGCACACCAAAAAACCATAGCAGCTTCAAGTTTCTGATTTTGAGATCAGAATTTTAGTATAGGCCAAGAAGAAGTGAGTAGGAAGTGAGAGAATAAAGAAGAGAGTGAGAGTGATCTTGTTCTTGTGAGAGGAGAGGAAGGAAAGTCGTGCTGCAATAATTTAGAAAGATCACAACAAAATTTAGTAGAGATGCTGCCCAAATAGAGTTTGAGCAACTAAAAAAATTAGGGGAGGTTCTGTCAGAATTCCAACTAAAATATTTTCTCGGACGACTAACCCCTGGAACGACTGACTTTTGGATGGCTAACCACTAACTGTTTTCCTAACCTTTTCCACGAGCTGTGTTTTTGTCAAGATTTTGCTGGATGGACAGACTTCTAAGGGCTACCAAGGGGGCATTCACTCGTCAATGGTCGGGACGTTCAACCCGGAGTTCATCAAGAGCAGCATCAGAGATGAGTGTCGACCCTTCGGCCTATCAAGGACCTGCATCTTCTTCAGCATCACCGAACATCCTCATCAAGGCACCCCAGCTCGGACTAAAGAATGAATGAGAGAAGAACATCTACAAGAAGTTGAAGAACAAAGAGTTCACCCACACTCCAATGCTTCACAGCGAACTCCTACAGGAGGCAGGTATGGATTCTGAACTTGACCTTATATTCGCATTAGTGGGGTGTTGATCTTTTTGGAATATAACTAAGCAAGGGTCAAAACTGTTAACTATTGAATTCTTATGCACCCTTCAAACCACTGCAACTGGGATAACATTTAGGCTTTTCCGATAAAAACTTTCTTTGGGCTAGAGAGACCTTAGTACCCTCCTAAATTTCCTAGCCGATACTGCTTTAGATTTGGAACAAGCTTTAGAAGATTTTGACAAACATAAACTTTGGAGAGAACTTTCTAGAGATGACATTTTTCTCCAACCCCGTGTTAGTGATATTGAGCATCCAACACTTCGATTCCTACATAAATGGATGGGCTTTGTTTTCTTTCCACGGGATGACCCACGTAAAGTTAGAGAGGGAGACTTGCAATTAATGTATGCAGCTGTTAAAAAGATACGAGTCTCGCTAGTGCGTCTTTTAGTGGAACACTGGTTAGCCACACCTAATTTGAAGGGGGCTGTTGGTTGCACTTCATTAGTCACCCGTATATCTTTTGGTTTAAATCTGTTGGAAAATGCACCTCTTGAGTATATAAATGAGTTTCGACCATACATTGGATATGAACATTTTAGACATGCACACCTACTGAAAAGAGAAGGAGATGGATTGTATATGCTTTATCCTCGAGGCAGGATCCGGTTACCTAACCCGAAACTGAGCCTCTATTTTGTGAGAACTTTGTTGATTGACTTTTAGGCGTCACCTGTAAATCTTCGGGCACCACAAAAAGCTGCTTCGCGAGAATGGCATATCAGCCATAACCACAGTGACACGGTGCTGATCCCGGTCCTGAAAGACCGGCACACACTAGCTACACTGGCTGGTGTCAACCTGAACCCCGCATTCTGAGAACGCCATGGGAGTACCAAGCTCCCCAGCAAGAGGAAGATGGATGGCCCCAAGGAGATGAAGAATAGTGGCAGCACAGACCTTACAGTCAAACTCACGCAAGACACTCATTTGACCCATATGGAGCATCGTCATCAGGCGCACAACAGCAAGATTTTCAGCATGGACGAATGTCCGATGCTGGATTCCAGTACACTCAGCAACATTATGAAGAAGAGTTGGCATTTCGCCAGCACACTGACAACTCCCTCCACACCATATAAGAGAAACAAGCTGCCCAAAGAGGGATGCTAGAAGAACAGCACCAATGGCAAGGTGAGACGAGTCATACTCTGTCTCAGATGCATCAAGAACAAGCACATGAGAACCAAAACCTCGAGACACTCCTCAACTACTTCCGTCTTGGCTGATCCACCACGACAACATTTAGCTTGGGGGAGAGCACCCCCCATCTATCTAGGTATGTATTCTTTTCCTTTACAATTTCCTTTTATGTTTCTATTTAAAAAAACCCAAATAAATATTTCCTGCTTATTTTTAGTGTGTTTTTAAAATATGAAAACCAAATAAAAAGAGTGTGTATAAAGGTTTGCTTTTAAATTTTAGTTTGAGATTGTGAGAATAAAATAAAAAGAACTTGAAGAAAAATCATGATGGAAATGATGAATAGTTGCTCTGCTATAATTCCTTTCAAGTACCTAGTTTTCAATCTAGAATTCTCCCAAATTTTAGACACGACTGTGTAGACATGAAAATTTACTCTAAACTTTAAACTGTGGGAGCATATGCTTAAATGAGTCTAAGTAATTGACTGGCATGATATAAGGTAGTCTGAGCTGCTATTTATCAAGTTCCCAGTGACACTAAATTCTGGAGATTTACTTTTGAAAGTTAAAAATGCTACATGATGAGTTTCCTGTGTGACAGAGTGTGAAATTCCTACCACAACCATATATATAATTAGAATAGAAAACCTTCACATGTTTACTGCTTGCAATTGTATTGAGTTTGGTCAAGCTCTATTGACCTTTAGGAGCTTATCATGCGGTTAAAATCAAGATCACGTACACACCACCTATATATGCTGCTTCTACACTGGAAGTATGCAATCACATCTTTTTGTCCAGATACACCCGGAAAAAATTTGTTCTACTCTTACACTGAGAGTAAAGCATCCAAATCCTTGTTTCAATACCTATCTACTAGCCAAAAACCTCAAAATAAATACTCCAAGTTTTTATTGTCATTCCTCTCTAAAATATTGTTTGAGGCTAGGCTGCTGTTAAAAAAGAGAGAAAAGAGAAGAAGAAGAAGAAGAAGAAAAAAAGAAACAGAATGACAAGTGTCCAAAAGAAAAAGAAAGAGATATATATATGTAGCCTAAGTCCTCTCTATCTTTCAAAGTTTAAAATGAGAGAAGTTATCTTCAAGTAAAGGACCATTCTAAGATTAGATTTTCACCCATTCTTTTTATCACTTATATTTTCTCCACCATATTTTAGCCACTACCACATATTTACATCCACACACATGCACATCTTGATTTGATTTGTATGACAAGTTCCTGTAGGCCCATTTTTTTTATTAGACAATATATGCATTGCAAGTATGTATAAGTTTTCTCCACACCTATGAGCTCCACATAAGCTTTATTAGATGTAGGGTGAGAGAAAGAGAGAATTTCTGCCTGAACCACAAATACTACATATTTTGAGAGAAAAGGCATAACTCTTTTATTGCCTCAGTAAGGATCCAAAAATACCACATATTGAGAGACTAGAGAGGGTCATACAAAAAGGAACTCTGAGTTTTATTTTGAAATATTTATGAAAAAAACTCCAGAATAGAGGTGGAGCAAAGAGCCTAAGACATAGTGCTTGACTTAATTGTTCTGTCTTTCAATTGCCCAAGATTAAAGAAAAGGTAAAAGCCCCATGGTTGGAAGAAACATGAGTAAGTTTGAAATGTCAGGACAGTCCACTCTATTTGGTGAAGAGTTTTTGTTTGAATGCATGTGTACTTTTAAGGCATTAAGGCATTGATGCAACTCCTGATCCATCTTTAGGATTAGCTGTTTTGCTCGGGACACGCAAAGGTTAAGCTTGGGGGAGCTTGTTGATGGTAGATAAGTATCATTTTTAATTGTCAACAAGAGTTTAAAAAAGGGTATAAAACAATCACCATCATAGACTTAGGGGTTTTAACTGACAATTTCCACGAGTTTTGATGAATGCCTATTTTTTACAGGGATTAATCAGAAAAAGACCAAAGGATGGGCCACATGTCAGTATACATTGAAGATTTGCGGGCTACGGCTATTAAAGAACAATCTAGAAGACACGAGAAGGCGAATCCCTGAAGGTGGGGCCCACCTGGCAGCAGGCTAGGGCGGCCGCCCTGGAGGCTAGGGCGCCTGCCCTGGTGGGACCTCCTGTCAGCCTCCCCTTCTACGTCGGTGCTAAATCGCCTTTGAGGATCAATCTTCTTCGTTGGTTTAAGTCGGTTTGATCCTACGGCCAAGGTTAATTTTCTAGGGCTATATAAATAGGCCAGGACACCCAGGGTTTAGAGCAATTCATAGATTAGAGGAAGCCATCAACAGAAGCAGAGATCAGAGATCATCTCTCCACCAGAGAATTAGAATAGCTACTCCAATTCTTCAATTTCTACATAGGTTTAGGCTAGCTAGGTTTAAGAAGAGTTGAGCAATTGTGCTCGGGATTTTGGATCATCGTCATCAAGTTTGGTATTTGTAACAGAACCGTCCAAATTATAAGAGCACAAGTACAAAAACAAGCGCCAAAAGCCTAAATTTTTGAACTTGAGCCCATATAATCCCGGTAGTCAATCGAAATCACGAAGGATTTCAAACCAACCCGATTACAACCAAGATCGCATCATTCAACATAACACATCACACGTTACATTTCATAAGTACTTAAGAGAATCTTACAATACCTCAGAGTTGTAATTATTACAAACCAGTTTTAGAAAGTAGCGGAAGCAAAAGTTGTACAGACACTTAGTTCAAATACGACTACCAGTCTTACAGATCACGTTCCCACAAAAGCATTAAGGGAAGTAGACTAAAAGACGATCACGCCCAAGTGATCTAGTTCTCGTCACCCGCCGGGTGGAGGCAGTTCTTGCAGAAGCCCTGGTAAAGCATGTCATCTGCAACAGGAGGGAATAAAGCCCTGAGTACGAGAATGTACTCATCTAGACTTACCCGTTGAAACAGAAATAAGGACACCAAGGATCATACAAGGCTTTCTTTAAGTGGAGTTGGCTGACATTTCATTTGCAGAAAAGCATAAATAGTAGTAACCATTTTTAACCTGTGCTAGCAGTGATTTTTAGCATTAACCTGTCATCTATCTTAGCACCTGTGCTAAACAATCACTTGATTATTAAAAAAACATTATTAACCATAGCAGGTATAAATTGAGGCAACATTTAAATCATCATCCGATCAACCCTCTGTTCAATTAAATTCAATCTATGTTGCCGCTGCTCAAGTCAAGTGCTCACTAACCGGGAGCGACGACGATTCGAATCGAATTCCTATCCAGCTGGAGGGGTATTTCTAATACAAACCGCACAGACCCCGCGCCAGGGTCGCACAAGTCACCTTTGGTACAGTTCAGGAATCGCGAGTTTGACTGATGCCGCATCCCCTAGGGCAACACTCTACCAGGTGCTAGGGACTTTAACCCCCCTTGGTCTTACGCCAATGTCCCCAAGCATATCCTTACTTCCTCCAGAATGCGCACTTGACCCCCCCGATTCCTGGCCTGAACTGTATTACTCAACTTCGTGGTCGGAACGGCTTATCCGACCAACTAAGTGTTAGACTGCATTCAACATGACTCAAGGACGTACAACGAATTGGTCCTTAAATGACTCAGACGGGCATAGCTTCGCACCCAAGACGTGAAGTGTCTTGCGGCTGCACTATCGAACTCCCGTCCGGTCTCAAATTTATTTTTAAGCATGGTTCCTTCCACGATAGAAAATATAGCCAACCGTGACCCACTTTCTCCTAAAGCTCGCGGATGATAGTAAATCACCCGACTTCTACCGTACTAAGCATTGCTAAGCATATACCACGTTCCTGAACTGTAAATAGGAATTGCAGGATAATTTCTGGACAAGGAAGGATATGTGTAGCAAGTGTCTCCAACCAATTCCTACCACTTAATGCATCAAACATGTAAAAGTACTCAAATGCTATTTATAAATATATTGGGTTAGCATGCATCGGAGCTTGCCTTTTAGAAAGGATGAGGGATGATGATCAGGGCACTCTGGCAGCTCTTCTTCGGGAACTCCTTCACCGGCCAGCACCTCGGGCTCCTCCGGCTGCTCCTGCTCCTCCTCCTGATGCGCTCCCTCGAACTTCAGAAGCGTCACCCCCTCTGGTACACCTATTGCATGGATGCACAGATAAATTTCATGGATGCATAAGAATGAGTGCAACATGCTCGGTGAATGCAAATGTGAACTGCAGTAATAATTTGACACTCTATTCAAATCACTTTACCAATATGTGCAAATCTCTTCTCCGGTAGAGAAGTACTTACCAAGTCAACACAACCTAATATATAATTGCTCTTCCTCAGTTAAGGACCTAGCACCTAAACAACCAGCAAGAGCAACATTACTTAGGCGCTCACAAACACATACACATTTCATCAAAACTAGAATCTGGATAACAGCTCAGTCTTTTAACCATAACTGGAGATCTAAAAATCCAAATCACATGAAATAAGACAATCTAGAAAGCTTATGAAATGCTCTACAAATAATTTTCAGACCTCAAGATCTGATTCCCAAATTTACCTAGTCGAATTCTTAAAGTTCCAGAAATCTGTCCTCTCCAAATAGAGAGCAGCCATTTCTGGACAGCAACTTCAAACTACTAGAACTCCTAAACTACTAAGCCAAATGGCACTAAATTTTGACACAAGCTAGTTTAAGAAGTTTACTACAACTTTAGTATTCACAAGATTCCCAGCAACCACTTTTATCAAAGCCTAATCCCAGAAATGCTACCAACTGTCCGGAAGGCCGAATAGTGTAAAAATTAAATATTTACTTATATGCCAAACTAACCTTTTGACCAAACCAAAGGCACCACTAGTTCACATATGGCACAAAACCACCAGAAAGTAAGGTATGCCAATTCAAATCATTTATTTTAATACCTTTCCTAATTTAATTAGTTAATTAAGTGGGAAAATAAACCTAGATACAAACTGTTCAAAAAACTCTACCAAAATTACAGAGAATCCTACACACTACCAGGAGACTACTATAAAAATTTGAGCCAAGGTTACCAACAGGAATTCCCTGCCCAAAATTATCAAGCCATCAGGGCTGATTCTAGCATAATTAAGAAATCCTATTGAAAAGTATCAAACAACAGAAAAAATATTTTTCCTAGCAATCCTAAAGTACTAGGACACTATCCACAAATTTTCATGATCACTAGACACATAGAAAAATTATGAAAAATTCATTCAAGTATCACCAATTATAAAATGACAAAGGCATAACTTGAAAACTAGTCAAGCACTGACCCTAAAATTTTTACCAGAGCTAGCATATACCTAGAACAGCACACTCACCAAATTTCATAATTTTTAGAGCAATAGAACTCAAGTTATAAAATTAACAAGTTTGAACCCATTTTAAAACACCTTTCAAGTTTCTATTTAGGTTCCCCAATTTTGATACATAACGTGTACATATTATATTTTTCCTAAATACTACACTTTATACAGAACCTAACAAAATTGGAATCACTTCATTTGGATCTACATTTCTTGAGATATGGATTTTACAAAATAGCATACAAATCTATGAAAATAATAAAAGAAAAACCAAAAACGAAAACCTAAACCGCTACTGGGCCGGCCCACTAATCCGTGTGGCCCGCAGCTACTCCCACCCACGCCTGTGCTGACAGCCGGGACCCACATGTCGGTGACACAGAGACAGGGGAGGAGAGAGCAGCGCACAACAGTGAGCTCCAGCTCGGCGGCGGCGGGCGCTCCAGCGAAATCAACAGCGCCAACATGACCTCCGGCCTCCTCCAATTCGATTGAGGTAGGGTGGCGGGGTTAGGGCAAGGTGGAGGTGGCACGTCGCCGGTAGTGGTGGCTCGACGGTGATAAGCCACCGTACGCCGGCCATCCCCGGTGACGAGCGAGTCAGGAAGGTGGGGGAAACGGACCAGTGAAGCAAGGCGGAGAAAAATAGGTGGTCAAGAGAGGCAGGGATACGACGGAGCGACTGGACCACGTGCACCGAGCAGCGGCGACGCACTAGCCACTCCGGCGAGGTCGGTGTTCCAGCCAAACGACGAGGAGATACGGGGCTACATCTTCTAGGGGTGTACTACGACTCAAGGTGACTCACAAGCGCACACCAGGGAGGGCAGAGACGGACGAGACGAGGCTAGCCCCGACGGGTTGCCACCGGTGGCCATGGCGGACGCAGCTGGAGCACGACAAACCCGTGAAATGTTTCGGTCCGTACAGGACATTACCGGGAGTAACATCTTACCATGAGCATCTACGCATGATGAGGGAATGGGGACGGGGGCTAGGGAAGTATGGGAGAGGTAGAGATGAGCTGGCCACGGTTGCATGAACGTGGCGGCGCGCCGAGCAGCTCGGAACGGTGGCGGCGTGGCCAATGTAGCTCACCTAGGGCTCGTTCGGTCCGGTGGTGTGGTCGACGGTGTTCTTGAGGTGGTGGCAGAGCTGTGGGTGTGGTGTAGTGGGATGCGATTCAGTGACGCGCGCGCGAGCTCGGTGGAGCAATGGCGACGGCGAGCTCCGGCCTTGGCTTCTCCGCACAAGTGGGTGGAGAAATGAGGCTGAGGAGAAGCGTTTGGAGCGGCGCTGCCCTTTCTGGCGTCTGACAGCACCTCTCCAAGTTGCCCAGTGGACGGCGCGTGGCCTCCACGCGTCGAGCACGGCCTGCCAGCGGTCGGCATTGTTGGAGCTCTGAAATTTCAAATTTCAGTTCAATGGCCGACTGACGAGCGATCTTGGGCACCCTATAGCTCCTAATCCGTGCTGATTTGGGTTATGGCATACTTGACACTATTGTAGTACTAAGTGAGTTCTACAACTTTACCAATTGGATCAAGAGCTGGATCAGCATGGTTTGGGAGTTACAAAGCTCCAAAGTGAGGTATACGAAACTGAAACTGGTTTCTGGGACTTAGCAAAATTTCAACTCTGAAACAGCAGTGCATTTCTGGCTTGTGGGGCAATTTTGGACATGTTGTGAACATTTTCATGAGTTGTCACCTTTACAACTTTTATTCTCTATAAAATTTTCTACAACTTTGTTTAAGGTTTCTCTTCGACGCAAGATCTCTAGGTTGGACTTTTTAAACAGTCAAACAAAAGTACTCTAGAGGTCAACACCCAGTCAACATCACTTAGAAGGGCAATTTGGTCATTTTGGTTAACATGAACATTGTTCTACTAATTACCCTAAGTGTAGTTAAGGTGTTATAAAACCTAGCTAACCACTCTACACATTGGTTACACAAATTTCCAAGTGTCACATAAGTTGAACAAACAAAACAAGCAATTCACTTCACTTGTTTCACTACCATGTTGCATATGTTTCAAACCTTTGTTGCAACAATTAAACTTGTCATGCTATACTAACAACATTGCCATGTTTCAATGTATGAGACCCTCATGTTACATCTACAAGTTACACCAACCACATTTCATAAACAATCAATTAGAAAACAAGTACATTTGAGTATGTTGCATACTCATGTTGTAGTTCAACAGATGCATAAATGAGATAAATGATGCTCATGCTTATGGAATGCAAGTGCAAATGTGGAAGCCAATCACCTGGGGTATTACAGTATTATCTTGTATCTCTCTCTACGACTTTATTCTAAATATTATTATGTTTCTATTTATTATGTTCCTAGTTTGCTCTAGTAGTATATTTGATATAGTTATGATTGATAATGAGTTTATGTGTATGTTTGCAAAGCGCTTAGCTCTTTACTCGAGGGGGCTAAGTGGTAGATTACATGTAAGCATGGTGCTTAGATGCTGTTTACCTACAAATGCACCCTATTGGCCAGGCCATATGGTAGTTCACGGATGTGACAATCTCGTTGAGTCTTATATAGTCCACTCCCCGTTGATAGGACAAGTTGAACGGTATTACGTGGGAAGTCTTGCTAGGTTCCTGATTTTCCTCAGTAATGTTCCTTATACATAGATGAAGAGTCGTTGTGCTATAAATGATTGTGTATGTGCTAGAGTAGATGAAAGACTTAGTAGACTAGAACCTACCTAGGAATTCAATCTCTTGACCAATCTCCTATCAACCTACCTTTATGATGAGTAGTCTATCTCTAATCTCCGAGTGTGTTATCCTTTGAGCTTATAATTCATTATTTATTTATTGTGGCTTACCCCTTGCCAAAGTAGTGACTGTGTGATTGATTTCTCATAAGTGGTCATATTTTGCAAGTTCATCTCTAGCTTAATTCTTTAGCTCTTCCCTAAGCTAAAATATAAATAACGATACCTGGAATATTTTCCGGTAAAATGCTACAATGGTATTTAATCTGTGCGCTTGCCGATTCCCTATATAATTCAATATAGTTTATTTCAAGAGTTTAATTTAATACCTACCTACACACTCTTGGCATTGCTGCTGGGGATGACAACCTAGTAACTAAGGTGATGCTAAGGAGTGTCAACAGACACCATGCCACTAGGACGATCAGGACCTCCAGGTACCTGCCCTTGGACACTAGCAATTTGCAATGACTCCCCTCCGAGGCGCACTCAAACAGACCGGTTTTCGGCCTAAGCCGAGCTACTCGGCTTCGCGGTCAAACACTTGGGTCCAGCCAGCTAAGTGAAAGGCATGCGTTCAACATGAACAGGAAAGGCTCCAAGCATCGGTCCTTAATCGACACAGACGGAGTCACTATAAGCATAACGGTACCACAAGCCTCCGCCCGGTCTTTATTCAATTTAAACCAGGTTCTTTTCCACGATAGCAAATATAGCCAACCGTGCCAGACATATCCCTAAAGCTCGCGGGTGACAGGGTATCACTCGACTTCTATGTTTAAAAGCAGGGCTAAGCATCTACTCGATCCAGATCTACATAGGATTAAGGTATACTTTCTGGACAAGGATATGATATATATGCAGCAAGTGTTTCCAACTAACTCCTATAACTTAATGCAGCAATACATATAACATATATACCCAATTAATTTCATAAAGTAGGATGCTTATGATGCTCCAAGGCTTGCCATTCACGAAGTTGCAAGGCGTGTGGTCCGGACAATCAACCTCGACGTCTTCTGGCACTTCTCCTTATGCCTGCACCTGAAGATCCTGCGGCGGGGGCAACTGATCCTCCTGGCCCGTTCCCTCAAATTCCAGTAGGGTCACACCCTCTGGCACACCTATTGCATGCATGTGCATAGAATCAATATCATATATGCATAAGGGATAAGATAACATGATGAACATGTTTGAGAATGACAGCAAGAAAACTCCACGTGATTATCATTCGCTGACTAAGTGCGTGCAGTGCTCTATTCAAATCACTTTAAAGAGTAGGTGCAAATCTCCTCTCTGTAGAGTAAGAGTGCACGCTCGCCGAGTTTACACAATCTAAGGTATAATTGCTCATCCTCAGTTAGAGGCCTAGTACCTGCATCTATCAACTTACTTCAATTAGCCTAAGCATCTAAACATCCCAATCATGCTTAAGCAAAGCAAACAAGTCATTGGGCAATTTCAGCAACTCTGAGCATACAACGGCAGTCCAGTAATTTACTCATAACTGGAGATTTATAAATACAAATGACTTGAAACAGACAATCTGAAAAGATTATGAAATTGTCTACACTTCATCTTTATACATCTTAGCATGATTCCCAAGTTAAATAAGTCGAATTTATATATTTACAGAATCTGGTCCTAACAAGACGGAGAGCAACCGATTCTGTGACCCAACTTTAAACAGCTGTAACTCCTAAACCACTTGGCCAAATGCCACCACATTTTAACAGAAGCTAGATACATAAATTATCTACAACTTTTGTATTCACAAGTTTCCCAGCAAACCACCTTAACATGGTGAACTTTATAAAATTCCCAAAACTGTCCAGAATTGCCAAATCCAAGAATATAATTATTTGATGATGTGGCAAACTCACTTCTGGACCAAAGTAACATTACCAACACCTTATACATGACTCATGAACATCAGAAAACATAGTGTCCACCACCAAATAAACTTATTTAATACATTTCTTAATTTATGTGGATAATAAGGTATAATTATGAACATACATTAAAACTACTCAGATCAATCTACAAAAATTACAGAATCCAACCTAAGCTCCTAGTAGACCACTGTAAAATTTTCATTGCACTTGAACATGTATATCACTCTATACCAAAAATAACAAAACAACATGTTTATTTGAGCATAAATAGGAAATCATATTGAAAAGTATCAAACAATAGATTTCATATTTTTTCTAGTTTCATACTAACATAAGAACACTGTTCACCAAGTTTTACCTTTACTGGATTTATATATTAATTATGAAAATTAGCACAAGAATCATCTAATTAAATAACTAAAATTCATAACTAAATCAGACAGTGCCCAAAAATCATGAAACTTAAACTACAGCCTATACACAGCATTAATAGCAGCTCATAAAATTTTCGTAGCATTTGGACCTATAGAATGAGAGATATGATTTTCCCCTTTTTATCCATGAATAAAAGAGATAAATAATAACTAATTATTTTATTAAATAAAATGGAATGTTTCATATTTTCAATAAAAACTATACAACACACGGAGCACAACAAAATTAGAACCACTCAATTTGGATCTACCAAACTCTAGATATGAATTTTACAAAACAGCAGCGAAAACTAGATTCAAATCTAACCCTAAACACTAACTGAGCCATTGACAGGCGGGGCCCGCGGGGTCAATGGCCCCACCGGCCAGTCGTAGCCGGAGCAGGGGACGGTCGTTGACCGGCCACAGCTCGACAACGGCGAGGAAACCGGCAAAGGGGGTGGCACCAACGTGCTCAGCTCGTTGTCCCACGCCGATTGGTGGAGAAAACGGACCCCCTAGCTACAAAGGAAGAGGTCGCCGGTGGCAATGGTGGGTGCGGTGGCGCTGCGCAAGGTGCGCCGGACAACTCCGGCCATGGCGGCCTAACCTAAACTTGGCGTGAGCATCTAGGCTACCTAGGGCTCTTGCTACGCTACGGAGAAGAGGGAAGAAGGATGCCAGAGAGCTCGGTCGCGACGAGCGTGAGCATGGCGGAGCTCCAGCGAGCTTCCCACAGCAACAGAGTCAGCAATGTATCCTCACTAGTGCTCGGATGGCTCAACGGAGAGGACGCGAGATAGAGGGGATGGTGGCGAAGCTGTGGGTGAGCTTTGGCGGGCTGCGGTGCGGTGGCGCGCGCACGCGACGGCGGCGGAGCTCGCGGTGGCGAGGGCGCTCCGCTGTGGCTGCTACACAAGGTGGAAGGCGAAGTGAGCGAGGCAGAGGCGAGCGCGGGGGCGTGGAGGTAACTGAGGCCACCCCAGCCAGACCAGGGGGCCCGCGACCGGCGTGCGGTCGCCATGGCGTGGCCACACGGCGGCAGCGGCCTGTGGCCGGTCGGCCACTGAGCCTGGCTCTGATTCAGAGCTTCTGAAGATGACTGAAACCGCCACCTTCTCAACCCTATAACTCCTAATCTAGCTTGAATTAGTCAAAAGCGTAATTAGCAAAAGTTGTAGAGCTACATGAGATCTCCAACATTGCCAATACAAGTTTGAGCTGAATCGGCCTGGTTAGAAAATTACAGGGCTCCAAAGTAGGGTAAAATGAAACTGCAATGCCATTTGGACTTAACCAAATTGGCTAAGTGCCAAAACAACACCCAAAACTGCCTTGTGGGGCATTTTTTAGAATGTTCTGTCCATTTTCATGAGATGACCATTAAACAACTTTTATTCCTAACTAAACTTGCTATAAGTTTGTTTAAGGGTGCACAAACATGCTTTGACTTCTAGCTGCACTTTTTAAACAGTCAAACAAAAGAACTCTAAGGGTCAACACAAGTCAAACTGGTATTTAAAAGCATATTTAGGACTAATGAACTTCATGAACATTATTCCTAATGACATTCTAAGTGTAGTTAAGTTGTTTAAGAAGACAATTGACACCCACTTGCATGGATCACACATGAGCATACACACATACAAGCATATAACCAAGCAAAGCATATAGAAACAAGCATGAAATGATAACACTTATCAAGGTATGATGCTTATGAATGAGATGATGATGCACATGCTCATGTGATGCAAGTGTTTTAGTGCAACCATAACACTAGGGTGTTACAGCCCTCCCCCTTATAAAAATCTCATCCTGAGATTTGGAAAACGTACCATTGAGTAAAGAAAGTAGGATAAGCATCCCTTAAATAATCCTCCCTCTCCCACGTTGTGTCACGCTCACTATGATTACTCCAAACCACCTTGTATAGCTTAACTACTCGGTTTTGAGTTACTCTTTCTTGAACATCCAGAATAGTCACCGGCTTCACCTCATAAGCAAGATCAAATTTCAATTTGATGTGTCTCACTTCTACTCTTTCTTCGGGAACACGGAGACATTTCTTTAACTGAGAGACATGGAAGATTGGGAAGATAGCTCCCAATTCAGGAGGTAGCTGAAGCTTATAAGCTACTCTCCCACTCTTTTCTAAGATTTGATATGGACCAACATATCAAGGTGCCAGTTTTCTCTTTACCCCAAAATGCTTCACTCCTTTCAAAGGGGATACCTTCAGATATACATGGTCACCTACCTCGAGCTCAATAGGTTTCCTTCTCTTGTCGGCATAACTCTTTTGTCTAGCCTGAGCAGCCGCCATATTTTTTCTGAATAGCACAGACCTGCTCCTCGGCTTCTTTTACAAAGTCAATACCATAGTACCTCCTTTCCCCAGGTTCCACCCAGTTCAAAGGAGTTCTACACTTGCGGCCATACAAAGCTTCGAATGGAGCTATTTTGATACTCTCTTGATAATTGTTGTTATAAGAAAATTCAGCCAATGGCAACCACTTCTCCCAAGAACCCTTGCAAGAGATAAGGCAAGCTCTAAGCATGTCCACAAGAATTTGATTAACCCACTCAGTTTGCCCTGATGTTTGTGGATGATAAGCGGAACTACGGATTAGATGAGTACCAAGATTCTAATGTAAGCACTCCCAGAAACGAGCTGTGATTTGAGGCCCTCTATCAGAAATGATAGACTTGGGCACACCATGAAGATGTACCACTTGTTGAAAATAAATATCAGCATACATATGGGGATGATAATTGGTCTTCACAGGAATGAAGTGAGCAGACTTCGTCAAACGGTCAACGATTACCCAAATAGAGTCAAAACCCCTTTCAGTAGTTGGCAACCCGACAATAAAGTCCATAACAATCTCTTCCCACTTCCAACTAGGAATAGAGAGTGGTTGCATCAAACCAGGCTTCATGTGGATAGCTTTGACCCTACAATAATTATTGCATCTAGCAACATAGGCTGTGATTTCTTTCTTCATTTTGGTCCACCAAAAGTAAGGTTTCAGATCTTGATACATTTTACTACTACCAGGATGAATAGACAATTTAGAAGAATGGGCTTCAGCCATGATTTGGTTCCTAAGTTCCTTGTCCTTGGGCACTACGAGTAGATCTTTGAACCAAAGAATTCCCTTGATATCAACTCGGAAGTGCTTGGTTTCTTGCTCCTTCATCTTTCGTTTGATGTGAAACACACCCACATCAGTCTTTTGAAGCTCGATAATTTGACTTCTAATAGAGCAATCAACAGTGATATTGTGGAGCACAACTGGATGAAGGAGATGGGATAGATGAAAATCTTCGTCGACCAGATAGTTGTAATGAGATTTTCTACTCAAGGCATCAACAACCATGTTTGCCTTGCTAGGATGATAGTGCACTTGAAGATTGTAGTCCTTGATCAACTCTAACCATCGTCGTTGATGCATGTTCAACTCTGGCAGAGTGAAGATGTATTTGAAACTTTTATGATCTGTAAAGATGTTGCACACATTACCGAGTAAGTAATGTCTCCAAATCTTCAGAGCATGAACAACTGCAGCTAATTCTAAATCATGAGTGGGATAGTTGACTTCATGCTTCCAAAGCTGGCGTGAGGCATAAGCAATGACTCGGCCCTCTTGCATAAGAACACATACCAAACCGGTGCCTAACGCATCACAATATATATCAAAAGGCTTCTCGATATTAGGTTGTGCCAAAACAGGAGCAGAAGTCAACAAAGTCCACAAGTATGGAAAGCCTCCTCACACTCCAGAGTCTAGACAAACTTCTCATCCTTTTGAAGCAATCGAGTCACAGGCTTGGCTATTTTTGAGAAATCTGGGATGAAGCAACGATAATAGCCAGCCAAACCAAGAAAACTCCGAACTTCATGAACCGAAGTCGGTGCCTTCCAATCCAACACTTCTTGTACCTTGGTAGGATCAACAGAAATACCATCCTCAGACAACACATGACCTAGGAAAGGTACTTTCTTCAACCAGAACTCGCATTTGCTGAACATGGCATAAAGCTTATGGTCACACAATCGAGTTAAGACAACTCTCAGATGCTCGGCATGCTCTTCTTCATTCTGAGAATAGATGAGAATATCATCGATGAACACCACCACAAATTTATCTAACTCAGGCATGAATACTGAATTCATCATATACATGAAGTGTGCAGGAGCATTTGTCAACCCAAAGGACATGACAAGATACTCATATAGCCCATATCTAGTAGAGAAAGCAGTCTTAGGTATATCTTCAAGACGAATCTTGATTTGATGATAGCCAGATCTCAAATCAATCTTAGAGAATACCTTAGCTTTAGACAACTGATCAAACAAGATATCAATACGAGGAAGAGTATATTTGTTCTTGATGGTGATGACATTGAGTGGACGATAATCCACGCACATGCGTAAAGATTGATCCTTCTTCTTCACAAAGATAGCAGGACAACCCCATGGAGAAGAGCTAGGACGAATCAAACCCTTCTTCAAAAGCTCATTCAACTGGATCTTGAGCTCGGCTAACTCGTTGGGTGGCATATTGTTGGGCATTCTTAACGTCATTACCAAAAGTAGACTTAGTTTTCTAATTCTGATAACGGCGCCAAAAATGCCGAACCTATCCCTCATGCCACTTAAGCCAAGTTGTCATCCCCAGCATGACATGAGAGACGCGGTATTGAAATATGCAACTGCTCTTCTAAATAAATAATAAATAAGATCTGCAAGCGCACAGATTAATACCGATGTAGCATTTTAACCGGGAAGTATTCCAGGTATCGTTATTTATATTTTTACCACTGGGAAGGGATTACTAACATCAATGTTGATTATGGAATGGAATATAGGAATGAGTATCAATCATTGCATGTATAAGTGAGAGCATTCATCTATCTCTTGCATACAGGGGTAAGTGTCACATAAAATATAGATAAAGTATGAATGGTGACAAAGATAATTAATCTGATCAGCTAGCCACATATAATAATGATAAGCACCTCAACAGATATTCTAGCAAGTCATTAGCATGGTATTAGGACGAACTACAAGGATATTTCCTAAGTTATTCTTAACTATAAAGTCTAGCATATCATAGTTAGTGCAAGTACACTTGGCAATCATTGCGAGAAAGGACTACGCCCATGCATAGTGATATTATCAAGGAAGATGAGAAACATAGCAATCACTCCCCCGTAATAATGTTGCTCTGCCTGCCTTACACACGGGAGGGGGACTATATAAGAACCAACGAAGCTGTCACCATCGCGGACCACCCCACGATCCGGCATATAAGGTGCAATCGCAGATAAATATGGTCTAAGCACCACGCCTACACAATATTTATCATTTACCCATGGATCCGATGGATAAACGCTATACGATCCTAAACATGTATATAATTCCAATCTAACTAAGCCAAGCGTATAACTACGATAAACTAAGAACAATATAATTGCAATAAACAAGTAGAGCATAGTCATAATCAATATATTGAAATAGAACAAAGTTGTATTCATAATATTGAAGAACAAAGATGAACAATGAAGAACAGTAAAGGAATTACCAAGAATCCTCTTGACAGATCCGGAAACCAATCGAAGATTGACTCCTTCTAGTTCTAATCCTATGTAGCTATGCTATACTAGAGATCTAGTTGATGTGGTGGCTCTAGGGCTTGATCAGAGACTCTCCTCCTGAGATTAGGGTTTGAGAAATTGATAATGAGGGAGTGCCTCCTCCAGGGGCCAGGGGTCCTGCTTATATAGCCCCCTCAAGTGAACGTGGGCCGTCGGATCAAACCGACATTAATCGCACGGTTTTCCTTGATCCCTTAGGTCGGTGGAGCATAATCCGCGAGACGGAGCCTGATTGGCTCTCAGGCCAGGGCGGCCGCCCTAGGGGGCAGGGCGGGCGCCCTGCCTCTGGGCCCGTTCGGCCTCCCGTTCGATCTCGTGGCTTCTGGAGTCTTCTAGATGATAGAAAATCGGTGAACACGTTATTATCTCTATGTAAACCCGACGTGTGGGCCTTTCCTCCATATTTTCTGATAACCCCCTACAAAAACAGACAAACACCAAAACTCGTGGAATTCTGTCAGATAAAACCCTAAGTCTAGGTGTTGGTTGCATTTGGATCCTTTTCTTTATTTATTTAATAACTATATTTGGTACTTAAGGACCGTCAACACATATGATAAGGTCTTCTAGAGATAGGATCAGTACCTAGAATTAGCTCGATCTTGAATTCCACATAACGATCCGGAGGTAATCCGGGCAAGTCATCAAGAAAGACATCTAGAAACTCACATACAATAGGAACATCAGCAATTGCCTTTGCTAGAACAACATTAGCCACATGATGGAGAGCCAGATCATGAGGAAGTTGCACTAAGAAGGCCACATTATTGATAGGATCTCTCAACATGACCACATGAGTGGAGGTGTCGATAAGAACTCCATGGCCACTCATCCAGTTCATCCCTAAAATCACATCGATCCCCAAGCTTGGTAGCACTACTAAATGGGAGGTGTACTCACGGCCCTCGATGTTGATGCATGCATCCCTCACTAACTGATTGGTGGCAATATTGTTTCCGGCCGCACTAATACAATACCCACCCTTATCTATAGTAGCTATTCTCTGCCCAAATTTGGATGCAAAGGATGGACTTATAAAAGAATGCGAAGCACCATAGTCGAACAGTACAACTGTGGGATGATTGTTAACTAGAAACTTACTAGCAGTGACAACCTCGCCAGCGAGGATCTCTTCAATAGTGGTGAAATGAGCATGTCCCCGGCGCGTTGTTCTAAAAAGCATTCTTCGGAGGAAGAGGGCAATTCTTAGCCCAATGACCAGTCTTGTTGAAGTTCCAGCACGCTCTGTTGGCTGGTGGAACATTGGAGCTGCCCTGCCCAGAAGTATTCTTGGGAAGAGCAATAGTATAGCCCTTGCAAAAGCCAATTTTAGCCTGATTCTTCTTTTGCGGAGGGCGATACCTAATGTTTGCAGCCGATGGACGATACTGATTTTTGGCCACCACAGGACCTTTAGAATGAGAAGCCCCTGCCTCATAATTTCTTTTGCGACTCTTAGAAGCAGCATAAATAGCATCGTTGTTCTCTTGAGTTAGAGCATCACTAATAAACTCATTGAAAGTTGTACACTTGCTGTTGCCCATAGACTTCATCAGCTTAAGGGAAAGTCCCCTCTTGAAGCTAGCAATCTTCTTGGCATCTGTGTCCACAAATTCTGGGGCATACCTCGCCAAGTTATTAAAAGCCTAGAGGTACTCATTCAAGCTATTGTTGCCTTGGGCCAGCTTCATAAACTCTGTATGCTTGATCGTCATAAGGCCAGGAGGAATATGATGCCCCCTAAAAGCTTGCTTGAACTGATCCTAAACAACCTCAACATTTGTAGGGAAGGTGGTTTGGTGATGATTCCACCAAATACCTGCGGGTCCGTGCAGCTAATGTCCAGCATATGATGCCTTCATACCTTCAGTTACCCTGAGCAAGTGAAACTTTTGCTCTTTGGTGTTCGGCCACTAATCAGCTTGAAGCGGTTCTTCTGCCTCTCTGAAGATAGGAGGTTTGGTATCCGTGAAGTCCTTGAAGCTACTATATTGATTTGGCTCGGGTCCCTAGCGGACATAGCGATCATCACGGTTGGCCATCTGACGCATAGCCTCAGCCAACATGCGCTGATTTTTAATAACCGTTTGCATAAGCTCAGCTGGTGTAGGCGACGACGGAGGAGGAGGCGGTTGTTCCTCATCCCCATTGCCACAACCCCGACGAAGGTTGTAAGACATCTGCAAAATGCATAGTCAGTGAGCACTAATGATGTGGAAATTTGTAGATGAATTGTGTAATTATGCCAAACTGATTTCATTGGAGAGAATAAATCCATACAACAAATAGAGGCACAATACTTCATCACAATAACACAACAACATCAATCGCATCACTTGGCGCAATAGTGCGATGTACTTAACAAAATGACAATTTCATCGACAACAAAGACGGAATTAATGAAAGGCTCACATAACATGGAGCACAACCATGTCTGATAGGTTACATCAAAACCATCGAGGTTCCAACCTTACCTCGAAGATAACATAGGGTTCGATATTACATCCCAAGGATCAGCTTACAACAAAGCTACATGTCCATGCATGAGGGTCAACAAAAGACTAGATCTAGCGTATTAGCTAAGTGCTAAGCTAAACTACGCATCATCATATGATTCAGCATCAAAAATAGCCTCTCCATCCTCATCGCTGATGGGCTCGACCTCCTCATCCTCATCTTCTTCCACCTCAGCAGGTGCGGGAACTCTAGGACCATCAACTTCCATCCCATCATCTTCAGCTACAATCACATGAGGACCAAGATCTGGGTAAATTGGTGGTGGGTGAGGAATTGGGTTCCTCACATTATTGAGGCGATGAATCTCCACTAGGCCTTCCTCAATGCGATCATTGAGGTAATTCTGCATTTCCATGGCATTGATGTGATCCTGAATCCGGGCCTGACGCCTTTCTTCTGCCAACTCCAGGGCTGCATCCCTGTGTCGAGTCACACAGCCCAACTCCTGTACTGCCTCATCTCTCTCCATGGTGAGGTTCATAAGCTGATCATGAAGCTCATCTCTATCACGAGCTACTTGCCCCCACTGTTGTAGGCGGTAATTAGCAATGCCCCTGCTTTCTTCAAACTCTTGACGGGCCACAGCTAAATCTTTAGCTAGCTTACGGGCATGCTTCCTAGACTTGCGCTGAGCGGCTAGTGCCCTTTGAGCCTCATCTATCACCCTTGAAAGCATATACTGACAATCATGGTCCACCTTCAGCACTGCCATCATGGCACTCATGGCCACATTGTCACTTTGCACTCGCTCGCTGTGGCCCCGAACCAAAGCACCGCGAGCATTCTTACCAACATCTTGGGTCCACTCTGCTGCTAATGGAGCAATACGGGGGATGGATGCGGCCGGTCCACCAACCAGCTCATCCCCAAAGTTCTGAGCAATCTCCATGATCACGTCCAAAGCAGTAACTTGCGTGGCTTCCCACGGGCTATGCCCATCAGACTCCGCACGCCAACCACACCACAGTGGATTGGTGGGATGCAGTGGCACCACAAGCACAACCTCATACCAAGGTATGTCTCCCAATGGCTCACTCTGTGTCCAAGTATAGCGAGGTGCCTTAGTGTAGCCAACAGAGCTTAGCATTCTCCAGAGCAGGGTTGGTGTGCCAAACTGCTCCAGAAAAGTACCACAGTGGGGTGGGAGCGCGGGTGCTGCCATCTGTAGAAAAAAGGATGCAATTTCTTGTAAGAAGGTTATTTTTGAGAGGCAAAAAATTTAATAAATGGGATAAGCAGTTTATAAGGGAGGGAGTAATGCAAGAATGCAATGTATGATTGAACATGATGCATGCACGATCCGTATGTCCTCACAAACCTAAGAAAATTTAAGTTCTAGCGGAATATACGGTGGCATACACACGTTCTCTCAAATAGCGGTAACTAGTCGATCTACACAGTGCATTGTTATGGTACCTGCAGAAGATTTCATTTTAGCCCAACAAGTTCCCAAGATAAAACACACAAAGAAAGCCGTAAACTAAATACTCTCCATACATACATCCCCCGATGCATATACTTCGATATCACAGCTATCTGATAGATGTACCAACAATTAAGTACTTTCATAAATACATGGTTGAACATGTACTTATGCCAGTAACCACAGCTAACTCTCCCCTAGACCGACGGTTGGACGGTCATGCTCTCATAGCTCACACTTACCAGAGCGTAGAGGTATTTGATCCATACATTACCACCTAAGCGGATGGCATCCATACAATAAGATGCCATATGGACAACGAAATAGAAAGCAAGCAATCACCTCCAAAGTTAGTACTTAAATAAGCCACCTAAGAGTCCTTAATTGGGCATAAAGGATATGTCCACTGGCACACTTAGCTTAAAATTTAGATTTTTCACAAAAGCTTTTGTTTTAATTACACAAATGACATGTTTAGTGTTGAACCTTGCTCCGATGCCAGCTGTGATAGAACCGACCAAATTATAAGAATGTAAGTACAAAAACCATCACCGGAGTAATCAAATCCCTGTACTTATGCTCCCATAACCTCGATAGTCCATGAAATCACGAAAGATTTCAAACAACTTACAACAAGCCAAGATCGTACATGATTCAACACAACATGCCATCTATTACAACAGTTCACAAGTAACTTACAGTTTACATCCATCGGAGTTTGAAATAAAATATTATAAACCAAGTTTGAGTAGCGGAAGCAACATAGTTTTAAGACATAACTTCCGCAATTCAAATACATTGCCAATTCATAGTCACGTCCCACAAAAGCACATCAGATGAGAACTTCTAGCAGAGACCACGCCCAACGATCTAGTCTTCATCCCCGGTAGGAAGAAGGCAGTACTTGCAGCAACCGGATAGAAAATGTCATCTGCAACAGATGGGAAATAAACCCCGAGTATGAGAAGGCACTCAGCTAGACTTACCCATCAAAACCAGAAATAAAAGACACCAAGGAGTATGCAAGGCTGCTATGAAGTGGAGCTTGCTTGATGACATTTCGTATTAAAAGCTCAAGTAACATAAGTACTCATTTAATGCTTAGCATCAAGCTAATCATCATTAACATGTCATCTAGATTAGCACATGTTCTATAGCAACCACTTGATTAAGGTCAAACAATAATAACCATAACAGGTATAGTAAAGCCATCATCATTCCTGAACCTTCCATTATTTAGTGTATCTACTATGGAGATACTCCCATCAAGTTCTCACTAACCGGGAGAGACGGCGACTCAAATTGAATTACACTTAGCTGAGGGGTATTCCTAACACTCACCCGGCAAACCCCGCTAAAGGCAGCCGTAGATCATCACGGGCCCAATCAGCGCCGCACTCTCAGGGACACCATGCCACCAGGACGATCAGGACCTCTAGGTACCTGCCCTTGGACACTAGCAATTTGCAATGACTCCCCTCCGAGGCGCACTCAAACAGACCGGTTTTCGGCCTGAGCCGAGCTACTCGGCTTCGTGGTCAGACACTCGGGTCCGGCCAGCTAAGTGAAAGGCATGCGTTCAACATGAACAAGAAAGGCTCCAAGCATCGGTCCTTAATCGACACAGACGGAGTCACTATAAGCATAACAGCACCACAAGCCTCCGCCCGGTCTTTATTCAATTTAAACCAGGTTCTTTTCCACGATAGCAAATATAGCCAACCGTGCCAGATATATCCCTAAAGCTCGTGGGTGACAGGGTATCACCCGACTTCTATGTTTAAAAGCAGGGCTAAGCATCTACTCGATCCTGATCTACATAGGATTAAGGTATACTTTCTGGACAAGGATATGATATATATGCAGCAAGTGTTTCCAACCAACTCCTATAACTTAATGCAACAATACATATAACATATATACCCAATTGATTTCATAAAGTATGATGCTTATAATGCTCCGGGGCTTGCCTTTCACGAAGTTGCAAGGCGTGTGGTCCGGACAATCAACCTCGACGTCTTCTGGCAATTCTCCTGATGCCTGCACCTGAAGATCCTGCGGCGGGGGCAACTGATCCTCCTGGCCCGTTCCCTCGAATTCCAGTAGGGTCACACCCTCTGGCACACCTATTGCATGCATGTGCATAGAATCAATATCATGTATGCATAAGGGATGAGATGACATGATGAACATGTTTGAGAATGACAGCAAGAAAACTCCACGTCATTATCATTCGCTGACTAAGTGCGTTCAGTGCTCTATTCAAATCACTTTAAAGAGTTGGTGCAAATCTCCTCTCTGTAGAGCAAGAGTGCACACTCACCGAGTTTACACAATCTAAGGTATAATTCCTCATCCTTAGTTAGAGGCCTAGTACCTGCATCTATCAACTTACTTCAATTAGCCTAAGCATCTAAACATCCCAATCATGCTTAAGCAAAGCAAACAAGCCATCGGGCAATTTCAGCAACTCTGAGCATACAATAGCAGTCAAGTAATTTACTCATAACTGGAGATTTATAAATACAAATGACTTGCAACAAGACAATCTGGAAAGCTTATGAAATTGTCTATACTTCATCTTTAGACACCTTAGCATGATTCCCAAGCTAAATAAGTCAAATTTATACATTTACAGAATCTGGTCGTAACAAGACAGAGAGCAACCGATTCTGTGACCCAACTTTAAACAGCTGTAACTTCTAACTCACTTGGCCAAATGCCACCAAATTTTAACAGCAGCTAGATACATAAATTATCTACAACTTTTGTATTCACAAGTTTCCCAGCAAACCACCATAACATGGTGAACTTTACAAAATTCCCAAAACTGTCCAGAATTGCCAAATCCAAGAAAATAATTATTTAATGATGTGGCAAACTCACTTCTGGACCAAACTAACTTTACCAACACCTTATACATGACTCATGAACACCAGAAAACATAGTGTCCACCGCCAAATAAACTTATTTAACACATTTCTTAATTTATGTGGATAATAAGGTATAATTATGAACATACATTAAAACTACTCAGATCAATCTACAAAAATTACAGAATCCAACCTAAGCTCCCAGTAGACCACTGTAAAATTTTCATTGCACTTGAACATGTATATCACTCTATACCAAAAATAACAAAACAACATGTTTATTTGAGCATAAATAGGAAATCATATTGAAATGTATCAAACAATAGATTTCATATTTTTTCTAGTTTCATACTAACATAAGAACACTGTTCACCAAGTTTTACCTTTACTGGATTTATATATTAATTATGAAAATTAGCACAAGAATCACCTAATTAAATAACTGAAATTCATAACTAAATCAGACAGTGCCCAAAAATCATGAAACCTAAACTACAGCCTATACACAACATTAATAGCAGCTCATAAAATTTTCATAGCATTTGGACCTATAGAATGAGAGATATGATTTTCCCCTTTTTATCCATGAATAAAAGAGATAAATAATAAATAATTATTTTATTAAAGAAAATAGAATGTTTCATATTTTTAATAAAAACTATACAACACACGGAGCACAACAAAATTAGAACCACTCAATTTGGATCTACCAAACTCTAAATATGAATTTTACAAAACAGCAGCGAAAACTAGATTCAAATCTAACCCTAAACACTAACTGAGCCATTGACAGGCGGGGCCTGCGGGGTCAATGGCCCCACCGGCCAGTCGCAGCCGGAGCAGGGGACGGTCGTTGACCGGCCATAGCTCGACGACGGCGAGGAAACCGGCAAAGGGGGTGGCACCAACGTGCTCAGCTCGTTGTCCCGCACCGATTGGTGGAGAAAATGGACCCCCTAGCTATAGAGGAAGAGGTCACCGGTGGCAATGGTGGGTGCGGTGGTGCTGCGTGAGGTGCGCCGGACAACTCCGGCCATGGCGGCCTGACCTAGGCTTGGTGTGAGCATCTAGGCTACCTAGGGCTCCTCCTACGCTACGGAGAAGAGAGAAGAAGGCTGCCAGAGAGCTCGGTCGCGACGAGCGCGAGCATGGCGGAGCTCCGGCGAGCTTCCCGCGGTGATAGAGTCAGCAATGTAGCCTCACCAGTGCTCGGACGGCTCAACAGAGAGGACGACGAGATAGAGGAGATGGTGGCGAAGCTGTGGGTGAGCTTTGGCGGGCTGCGGTGCGGTGGCGTGTGCACGCGACGGCGGCGGAGCTCGTGGTGGTGAGGGCGCTCTGCTGCGGCTGCTGTGCAAGGTGGAAGGCGAAGTGAGCGAGACAGAGGCGAGCGCGGGGGGGCGCGGAGGTCATTGAGGCCACCCCAGCCTGACTAGGGGGGTCGTGACCGGCGTATGGTCGGCACGGCGTGGCCACGCGACGGCAGCGGCCTGTGGCCGGTCGGCCACTGAGCCTGGCTCTGATTCAAAGCTTCTGAAGATGACTGAAACCGCCACCTTCTCAACCCTATAACTCCTAATCCATCTTGAATTAGTCAAAAGCGTAATTAGCAAAGTTGTAGAGCTACATGAGATCTCCAACATTGCCAATACAAGTTTGAGCTGAATTGGCCTGGTTAGAAAATTACAAGGCTCCAAAGTAGGGTAAAATGAAACTGCAATGCCATTTGGACTTAACCAAATTGGCTAAGTGCAAAAACAGCACCCAAAACTGCCTTGTGGGGCATTTTTTAGCATGTTCTGTCCATTTTCATGAGATGAAGATTAAACAACTTTTGTTCCTTACAAAATTTGCTACAACTTTGTTTAAGGGTGCACAAACATGCATTGACTTCTAGCTGCACTTTTTAAATAGTCAAACAAAAGAACTCTAGGGGTCAACACAAGTCAAACTGGTATTTAAAAGCATATTTAGGACTAATGACCTTCATGAACATTGTTCCTAATGACATTCTAAGTGTATTTAAGTTGTTTAAGAAGACAATTGACACCCACTTGCATGGATCACACATGAGCATACACACATACAAGCATATAACCAAGCAAAGCATATAGAAACAAGCATGAAATGATAACACTTATCAAAGGTATGATGCTTATGAATGAGATGATGATGCACATGCTCATGTGATGCAAATGTTTTAGTGCAACCATAACACTAGGGTGTTACAGAGTGTCCCTCGCACTTTAGGTGCTTTGGGCAACCTTGAAGCCCGGGGGGCGGCCTTAGAACCCAAGGCAATGCCCCTTCTGGAGGCCCCTAGACCGCCATGCGGTTGGGTGGCATGATCCAATGAAGGATCAGAAGACAGGCAAATTCCTGCAAAGAAAACGGAATGGGCACAATAGAAGGTAAAGATGACATAGCTAATAATGCGGCGGTCGAGGCCATTCCGTTAGCCTTGCCGATCCCTCGCTCGGTCCTCTCGCGCCATTCATCCCGTCCTTGCCTCGCTCGGGGGCCTTCTGCAGTAGTCAATAGGTGGTTAGCTCAGTCGATCCTTTGGTGCAGCCGAGATACTACTAGAGTGGCTCGGGTTAAAGGAGACAATTATAGAGACAAGCAAAGCAAGAGGGTTGGGAGGATGGGACTTATCTTGGTTTTTATTGTTGGAGAGGTAGGCCGGCGAAGGAGGTCGGTAGGCGGGTTGTGCCTCGTGAGGTGGCGCTTCCGGGTGAATGGCTCAATGTTGGCCTTCCCTCATGGGGAAAGGTTGGAACTCAGGTCAACCCCTTCTGGGGGGGCCGAGCGCCTAGATGGAGGGGCCAACTGAGCCATCGCGGCCGCCAGGAGCCTTCGCCGCCCCGCCAATGCTCGGTCGGTCGAGCGCCGCTGCTGCCTTGGCTGCTTTCTCCGCTAGTGCCCTTCCTATATCGCGGCCAGGGCCGTCGGGAGTGTAGGGTGCGATGAGTGTGGCTGCTTGGGCGACATAGTCCTACTCGCACTAGTAGGCTTCCTCAAAGCTGCACTCGACGGTGATGACCCCCTTTGGGTCAGGCATCTTGAGCTTCAGGTAGGTGTAGTTGGGAACGGCCATGAACTTGGTGAAGCATGGTCGACCGAGGAGGGCATGGTAGACACTGGGGAAGTTGACCACCTCGAAGGTGAGCGGCTCCTTGCGGAAGTTGTCCGGCTGGCCGAAGGTGATGTTGAGTCGAATGCGCCCGAGGGGCACGACTTCCTTCCCGGCATGATACCGTAGAACGGCGCCATGCTGGGGCGCAAGATACTCCGGAGGATGCCCATCTTATCGAGGGTGCTGGCGTAGAGTATGTTAAGGTTGCTGCCCCGTCCATCAGCACCTTGGTGAGGCGCGTGGTGCCCACAATCGGACTGACCACGAGCGGGTAGCGCCCTGGATGAGGGACGTGATTGGGGCGCTCTTCCTGGTCGAAGGTGATGGCTGTCTAGGTGTCACACCCCAAAATTTTCAATTTTGGGTTGTGCATGAAAAATACTAAATAAAATAAATGATTTCAATATTTGAATAAATTTATTAGATAAAGTTAAGTTGCTGCTAATTTAAATATAGAAAATTGTGGTTTTAAACTTTTTCATATTAATTTGATAATGTGGTGTTTGTGTGATGGTTGTCTTTGGTGTTGGTGAGTGCTATTATTTTTAAATTACCATAGGACGACGTTTACTTCTCATCAGAAAACTTTTTGGTATTTTCTGGATTTAAAATTTTAATTTCCGTGAGCTTAATCTTTTTCCTTGATCTCTTCATCAATTTTTTCATGATCCCAAACCTATTTAGTTGAGTTCCTTATCTCCCCAAGAGTCTCCAGAATTTTTTCCATGATTTTTCTGAGCTCCGGGCTATTTTTCGCGGCCAAAAAGGTAATTCTAGATTTTTTGAAATTATTTTTATTCGCGGAATTAAAATAATCCCGAAATTAAGAAATTCCGAAAAATTTCCAAACCCTACGACTATATATATGCCGGCATAGCCCTCGACGTCCTGGTTTCAGAACTACAACCCTTATCGCGAGCCGCCGCTCGTAGCTCCCTCCACCCCTCGCCGAAGTTCTTCATCTACAGCTTGCGTTCCGGCGAACTCTCCGACGAGCTTTTCCGGCCAAACCGTCGCGTCTCGACGCCAGCCACCACCACCAAGAGGCAGTCCTCGTCGTTCTCTACACCGTGGTATATCCATTTGCACGAATCCATCGTCGTTTCATCGAGTTTCCATCTCATCTTACTTCTCTCCAGCGAGGTTCCACCATGGCTCACCGGAGCTTCTCCAAGCCCAAGGTGGAAGATGATACTATTTACAGTTTTGCCACTAATCTTGTTTTAATCATAAAATCTCTGTTTTAACTCCGATTTGACCCGTTCAAGTTACGTTAGATTCGTATTTGCAAGCTCTACATGTTAGTGTAGCTGTACAGTAGGTTTAAAAATTTTAATTCTTGAGTTTATATTAAAATACTACTGTCCCAAAAATAGAGTCGCCGTGAGAAACGTGCTGGTCAAACTTTCTCAACTTTGACTACGTTTGTAGAAAATGCGTGCAACATTTATATCTCCAAATAAGTTTATTATAAAAGTATATTTAAAGATCTACCTAATGATACTAATTATGTACCATAAATATTAATATTTTGTTAAATATATTTGGTTAAAGTTAAAAGCTGTTGACTTTTTGGGAAACGAGAATGACTCTATTTTTGGGACGGAGGGAGTAATTATTATCTATAGGAAATCTTAGAAAATTCATAACTTTCACGTTTTAAATCCGAATTTCGTGATCTTTACGTCTGTGTGATCGTAGTAACATGTAGAAGAGTTCTACAAACTTTTTATACTATTTTGCTACTATTGGTGTACTGTTTTAATTATGTCTCTTTGTTTACTTCGTGTATGATTGCTCGGATGATTGTGTGTTGATGCTTGATGATCGAGTATAGACGGTGAGCAGTTTCTTGACGATCAGGAGTATTATTTTGAGCCAGACCAGTAGTATCATCAGGAAAGCTTTGATCAAGGCAAGTATAACATAGGACCATCCTTGTTGTCCTATTCACTAAAATTATCATACATATGCATGTGTCCTCCTTGACAACCATAGAGATTATAACTTAGCTATTGATATCTTGTTTCCTTGTCACCTATTGGTTATGCATTAGGGTAGCTATTGCTAGTGCTTAATTATGAACAATGATCTTGTAATTTGATTAATGGATTAAGCAACCAACCATTAAGATGATTTTATTACTGTTGAAAAGAGGGCTAGAGCAAGGGGTTATATTGTTGCTCTGGTTTCTCTCCCTAAGGACTTATCTGTACGTGATTTATCCGGGACATACAGTACAGCTGTGAGGGCTATATGGCTTTGGCTCTAGTTGTTCAAGAGACATTTTCTAGCTTATTAGTGGTTACCTTAAATGGCGTAAGAATAGCTTGACACGTTGGGTGTAGGACAGCCTCTAGTCTATGACTATAGCCGAGAAGGAATTGTGCCATTTGAAAAGGGGGCTTCCTACATCTGCCTGCTGAGTGAATCTAATGGCCCTAACTTGTTAGACGAACTTTTGAATGGCTTTATATGGTTTTCAGTGTTTTTGGTGTAATTAACCCATGCATTTGGAAATCATGACTCACAGTGAAAGTGTACACCTCTACGCAGAGTTAAAAACTGGTATACTAGCCGTGCCCACGGATACGGGCGGCCTTGGAACATTTACAGATAGATGATCACCATTGTTATATCCTGTTTTAATAACTGTTGATATTATTATGTCATGATAATGCTATTTTATTATTCTTATTACAATTGATCATTGACTCATTAATGGGATTTGGATTACCTTGATGCTACTCAATTGCCAATTATATAATGAATAAAAGCTAAATGCAGTCAAACAGTGTCTAGCCTTTTGTGCCTCATGAACCCTGTGTTATACTTGTTGAGTTCGACATGGACTCACTCTTGCTATTTCCCCAACACTCCAGTATGTAGTAAGGTGCTGCTTAGAAGAAGGATCAAAGATGTAGTGGAGTTTTCAAAAGTCTATCAGAAGTGTTTGGCATACGAAGCCACCAGTCAGCCGTCCCTGAGAAGAATGGAGCCTGAAGTTTAGTCACTGTTCCGCGATACTCTGATGTAAGTGTTAATATAGCTATGTATACGTTATATAATAACATTGTTTCTAATACTTTTTCATTCTGACATATATGTGGACTTCCTGGGCACACATATGATTAGCCTGGTTTTGTTCTTTAGAAAAACCGGTTGTGACACTAGGACCATCGGAGTCATGTCGGAGCGGCGAGGGAGCGAATGGTGTTCACCTCCTGTTCGGTGATGTGGCGCTGTCGGTGGGATTCATACGCTTGGGAGCCCCCAAAGATCATGAGGCAGCGCTCGGCCTAGAGGAACTCAATGTCTTCCTCCTAGGCACCGTCCGCTGGGTCGTCGGCCTTTAGGGCAAGCTTCTGGGCCTTGCCCTATTGGCCGAGGGTGCCACGGATGTAGCCCTTCAAGGTGGTGCAGTCCTTGAGGAGGTTCTTTGCTTGCCCCCCGTGGAACGGGCATGGGGCCTCGAGCGCCTTCTTGAAGTGTTCTAGGTGTTCGCCTCACTCGTGGGGTTGAGGTCTGGCGGCGCGATCGGCCACAGCCACCATCTCCTCCCCGCACGCTTTCGGTCCTTGATCCTCCTATCGTGGCGTCGCTGGGATAAGCCGGGGTCATCACCGCCATCGCCTTTGCTGAGGTGACCAGTGGCCTTGGCTTTGCCACTGAAGTTGGCCTGGACCACCTCCTCGTTGGTGGTGTACTGCGTGGTGACATCCAGGAGCTCCCGCGTTGTGTGTGGGGTCTCGCAGCTGAGTGTGTGGATGAGCGCCTCGTAGGTCGTACCGCAAATGAAGGCATTGATGATGTCAGTGGCGGTGATGTTGGGGAGCTCGTTGCGCTTGGAGAAACACTGGATGTACCCCTAGAGGGTCTCGTCAGACCTCTGCCTGCAGTTGTGGAGGTCCCACAAGTTCCTGGGCCAAGTGTACGTATCCTAGAAGTGGACAATGAAGACCGAACGGAGATCGCCCCAGCAGTGGATGTTGCCAGGCTTGAGCTACTCAAGCCAAGCTCTAGTCGAGCTTGACAGAAGTAGGGAAAGGTACTGGATGGTGAAGTTGTCGTCTGACCCCACGGCCTTCATGGCGAGGCGGTAGTCCTCTAGCTGGTGATCTAGGTTGGTCTCACCGTCGCACTTGGAGATGTGCGTCGGTGGCCAAAAACGCATGGGGTAGGAACCACCGGATCGTTGCCCCGAACGCCATGGGGCCAAAGTGATCCGGGGCGGTGCCCCGGCCCCATCGCTCAGGGGTACAGGACTGTGCCTGAGCATGGCGCCTGGCCTCGATGGTGTCGTGGACGTCGCGGTCGTCGCCAATCTGATGGCGCGCGAGGACACTGAGGAGAAAGGTCACGCCTTCGCTCCTACCGAGGCTTGGCGCCCCAGGTCCATGGCCGGTCGGAGCTATTGCCGGAAGTGTCACCGTTGCTCCCCCTGCCTATGGGGCATGAGCGTCGGAGCGGTCCCATCGGGAGAGGCCATCATCTGGGATGGCCGGGAGAGCACGACGTGGCGCTGGGATGTCAAGCTCTCGGCCTGCTGATCGAGAGCGACGCGGAGGAGCCACTTCGCCTCGTTCAGCCGCTCGTTGGTCTTCGAGTCCGGCGTGTTGGAGATGTCTTCCAGGCAGTGGCCGCCATGTTGTACGCCACACGGGGAAAGCAGAGGCCGCTGGGAGCCCCAGTGCGGGCGTCGTCATTGTCGCCGCCGAGAGGGTGCATGGCTTATTGCCGCGCAAGGTCCTGCCTTTGGTGCTCGAGCTCTGCCTCGGCGGCCTCCAGGTCCACCTACCGAGCTCGCAAGCGATCCTCCTTCTCCTAGAGGTATGCGCGCAGCTGCGGGAACTCTGGTCCGACGGTGTGAGTCCGGGCGCCTCCTCGGCAAGAACCTCACCGTTGATGTGGTAGCACATGTGGGGTGGAGTGCAACAGTCGATGTCGTCGGAGTTGTACTCCGATCCGTTCCCCGAAAGGATCTCGAGAAAGGTGCGTAGCAACGGGACATCGGTCCCCACCGTGCCGAAGAGGATGGCGCTCCGTGGTGCCTCGCGACTGATGAGGTGCTCCAGCTCCATCTGGAAAGATGCCGCCTTGTTCTTGATCCCAAAAGGTAGGTCTGGGAGGTAGTACCAGAAGCGGTCAGGCGACGGGAGCACCTCACCAGTGGTGATCTGGTTATGGACGTTGGCCAGCATGTAGAACATCTGGCAGCGAACCGACGCGGTGGAGTTCGGGCCCAAATCGCGCCAGATCTATCGACTTAGGACCTCAAGATTTGCTCCCAAAAGTCCTGCGGAGGGGGCGACGTCGGGGGCGCGTTGCCCGCCGGTGCAGCCCCGTGGAGTGGACGAAGCTCGTCGTAGCAGTCGGTGACATAGGCCAGGCTCCCAAAGTTGAGGACCTAGCCCGGAGCGAAGGCGCCGGCCATGATGGAGAACTCGCCGGGGAAGCAGACACCGCCGTCTAGGGCGGCGCTGCTTGCTCCAGCCACCGTGAAGCCTGAATCGCACTTGACGCTACCCCCTACCTGGCACGCCAGCTGTCGTGGGGTCGAAACCATGGCAAGCATTGTTGCTCGAGTTAGTGTCAGAGTACGGGTCTCCGGTGGCTCAAGTGGACTCTAAGAACACAAGAATCACAGAGGGGACGCAACGGTTTATCCTGGTTCAGGCCAATCGGTGCCCTACATCCAGCAGCTGATGATCCTTATACTCAAAAGCACCAAAAATTGGGGGGTTACAACAGGGTTGTAGAGAGAGATTTGGTAGGGGATCAGCTCGGTACTAATCCTAAGGTTGCCTCACCGCTAATGGAGCCTTCCTCTTATTGAGGAGGAGGAAGACGACGGGATGCGGTGGAGGAGCTCTCGGTGCCCTTCCCTCTGGGTTGCCTTGCTCTTGATGTTGAGCAGAGGCCAAAGGATGGAGTGAAATAGAATGATCTATCTTATGATGATCGTCCTCCCCCTCCTAGGTCCGACCTTATCCCTGATATAACGAGATATGTTGGGTACATGGCTGTTTGGGGGAACGAGTCTACGGTCTACAAGCGCCGGAGTCCAGGAGGGTCTTGCAGCAACACGCTGTGGACCGTGGCGGTGTCATGGAGCCGAAGAAGGCTTATGCGTCGTCCGGCTGCTCTATTCTGACACTTTGCGTGTCGGCTGTGTCGGCTTGGACTGGCCTCCCCCAGGTGGACCTTCTGGAGTCTTCTTAGCGGTGAAGGAGGTCGGCTCCAAGGGCTGACGCCTGGGCCCGGGAGCCCCCGAGCCCATGGAAGCCACGGGGAAGCTTTGTCTTCTTGTGTCACGCCCCGTGCATGACCTTGTTGGGAAAGCGGCCGGCAATACCATGCCCAAAGGGCAGCGTCGGGGAGCCCCCGAGCCTCGGTAGCTCGGGGCGTGTCTTCTTGTGCTCGGGCCTTGGCTAGTGTCGTTGGCCGGGTAGGAGCCAAGGGCCGGGTTGGGGTGTCGTCGTAGATCAGGAGCCTTAGGGCTCGGGCGAACCCTCGAGCCCTAAGCGGAGGTCACGGCGTAGTCAAGCTCGGCAGGGTTTCTTCGCCAGAGGGTGCGCGTGAGCATACCCGATGGGTATAGCCCCCGAGCCCCTGGGCGGTCCTAGAGGGGTCGGTCGGGGGGTCTTCTTCGTTCAGGAACTATTGGACCTAAGGCTTAACATACCTATATGTTAGGATCTCGTCAATGCTCCTCCAGTTCGTAAACATGGAATAGGAGTCAGGTACAATTATTTATTTAATTGGGTTCATCACCTGCAATGTTTTCCAAAACGCTAAACGGTAAACAGTCGGTCACCCGCCGTTTAGCCATTATTTGGCCTAAACAGTCCATTAAACGGGTTAAACGGCCAATTAAACGGGCTAAACGTATGATTAAACGGAAACGGCATACCACTGTGTAGCATTTACACGGTGTTTAAAGGGCTACACGGCCATTTAGGCAAACAGTGATCACCTGTATACCATATTAAGTTGTATGTATTGATCAGTGTAACCTAGAAGATTAAGCTTGTGAGAAAAAAAGGTAACCAATTCACTTATGTTCAACACAATTAATGTTCTCTAATTTCGATAAGTTCACAGGAAAATTATTGACATCTACATCATCGAATTAATTTCACTATAAAGTCCTATGAGATATGACTTGTGAGTACATTTATTTTAATAGGTGCTAATATTTTTCTAGAAACTTGGTTGAAGTTAAAGAAATTTGACGTAGGACAAAGCAAGTAACCAATAAAATGGAAAGAGTAGCGTGCATCCAAAAGGCAAAAAAGAGAAAAGGACATAGGAAGAACAAGGAGCTCAAATGAGAATGACACTTTGTCTTAATCGTGTGCTTGTGGCATATTCCTTTTGTACGAACTATCAATGGGTGTATGTTTAATTGTGTAACTATATATGGCTACTGATTCAATAACTATATATCAACATGATTTACAATTATATTTCATCAATTTATTTTCTGCAATAAAATAATTAATGTAACGCTTAGTTAGTTACCTTAGTATTCTGAAGAGTTCTGTATGATATGCACACTATCCAATTTTGGGGAAACCAGAGCGTGGACAACATGATTCAAGTTGCTTATAGATTTATAGTAAACTAATCCAAAATATTATTCCAGTACCATGAATATGAAGTAGAAACTGCGGATCATGTCGTGTTCCTTGTGCTTCTAGATTAGGTGCTGTCTTGATTCCTGAATATATGTAATAAAAAATTATAATATGTGCCTGTATAATGATAAAAAAGTGGATTTGTCTTGAACACTTCTCGACAAAGTTGGACTCTCATATTTTTTAGCAAGAACAATATTTGATAATAATATCTTTATTGCTATATATACAAGCACTCTAGCTAGTAGTAACATTTTCACCAAAAATAAAAACAAGGGTGCAGTTAATGGGATTCAAGAACAAGTCTCTTGCCTAGAAGACATGGGTGCAGTAAGGTCGTTGGAGTCAGCCTTTAATCCACAAGAATTTAGTCAAAGACGGCAATGAGTTAGTATTGATTTGTATATGTCTGCCTCAGACAGCTAGCAGCACTAAGCATGCATGATCTTTGGATGCTCCTCTATTTCAACATGGTTTTAATACCGACCTCGACAGGAACACACACATATAATCGATGAGATCGACCTAACAGGATGTGCTAGTAACCCTGAATCTCATGAAACCTACTGATAAATAAATGTTTAGTTCGTCCACTAGAGAGGAAACTGATCGAGTCTTAGCTTCCCTAGAGAATTTTCTTCTCTTACCAATTCCATCGCGAAGATAAAGTCATGCTTTTGCAAAGACAAATTTGTCCCCGCGGAGACTTAGACATAACCTCTCATGGCTGGCGTTGCTACTGTATGCTTTATTTTCTCCAGTGTGCACTTGATGATCAATCTTGTAATAAAATTTTGCCCAGCCTAATAAGCTAACTGCAATTTATTTACGTATATATCCTAGCAGTTTGGAGCATGCATGGGACCGCAGCCTGTGTACCTTGCTCTGTTGGGTCCGGCGTCCAAAAGTACAAATCAATTCCTAAGTTGTCTTAAAGTCAACTGCTGTGTTTATCACCCCCAGGATGCTCTCAGCTATGGCATATGTACTACTCCATCCGTTCCAAATTATAAGTCGCTTTGACTTTTTTGGTTCATCCATTTTATTATGTATCTAGACATATTATTATATCTAGATACATAGCAAAATAGATGTACCAAAGTCAAAGCGACTTATAATTTGAAACGGAGGGAGTATATGTTTAGGTTGGTTTTCATTTGGGTATTGTCAACCTTATTGCTAAGGGGGGTTCAGGTACTGATATGCATAACAAGCAAATTTGTTCACGACAGCTGACTTGATGAAAATGTAATGTCAAAAATATATCCTCAAAATGTAACATGTATCCTGCAGTTGTATTTTGTACAGAAGCGACTGAACGACTTCTGATTCTGAAGTGGGAGATCGATAAATTTGATATTCTTCATGATGAGCACAATAAATTGGAGTTCCCACTGACAACGAAAAAAATGAAACACAAGGCTCAAGTGTTTCTTTTCTTGGCAGCACTTCATTTGAGCCGCACAAGAGAATGTGGAAGTCGAGCCATGGGCGCCGCTGAAATGCAAGATGTTCTTGTGGCTAGCCTCGCGCAATAGATGTTGGACAACGGATCGCCTAGCACGCAGGGGCTTGCAGCATCCTCCTTAGGTTGTTGTCAGGAAGGTGACGGGCAGTGTTGGTTGTCCGACAACAGAGAAGGCGGATGATGGCTAAGCACTGTTGGGCCGGATTAGGGGAGTTATTAGTCGGCCTGTTTGCCAAGTCGGTTGGGCCCAAGGCCATGTACATGGGGGTATATAACCCGAGTTCCTTAGTGGAGAAAGTTATCGAACATCTGAATTGGCATTCTGTATTCGCCTATTACATTTCTGTTGCAATTCAGTTACGTTTCAGTTGACTACTTTTCTGTCGAGTTCTTCAGTTATCGTTCATCTGTTCTTCAATTCCTATCGTTCGTAGTAGAATCCACTCAGCTCACCGTCAGGCTTGATCCATAGCCTGACAGTTGTGCCATCAGGAGGAAGAATCCATACAGCACTTGTTTAATGCATGCGTCTTCGCACGCCAGGTCTGGGCCTCGGTCGGTGCTTGGCAGATTGGGGCAGAAGGACTTGGCCTCGAGTATATATGGGCATGCAGCCGTGGGCGGTTGGCACGGCCCAACTCCGACGTATTCCAAGATTGGTGGCGCACTGGCGCAGGACAGCGCGGTGCACCCCAAAGACAAAGCGCAAAGGTGTGAATTCTCTTGTAATAATCCTAACAGCTTGGACGATTTGAAAGCATCAGAACCGCTGCGTTTTCGAAGGTTGCACCCCTGATGTCCGAGCAGTGCTACAGGAGACTAGCGAGCAGGTTGTGTTGTGGGTTATGGCCGGTGCTAAGGCCCTTGGGGAGATTCTGCAGGACTCTTCCTCCGCACATGCGCGCTGAGAACGATCGCGACGCACGCATGCCCTGACGGGACCGACGCGCACCCGCGTAGAGAGGAAGCAGCGCATGGTGTTTTGGGCCAACACAGTTTCTCCTTTCTCTTGTCTAGTTTCATTTGAGCCGGCCCATTCTACAAGTTTTTTTTTCTCTTTTGAGACAGCGGGGTTGTGGGTGATGAAAGGGCGGGGGAATGGTTTCAAATCAAAACAGATATAAAAGTATTATTTTCAGAATTCATATATCTTATTTTTTATAATACTTTATACGGGATTAACAATTCAACCCGAACAGGAAAAAAAACTTGGTCATCAAGTTTTAAAGAATCCAACAAAAATGAGTACATCATATTTGTCGAAGATGCAAAAATAGCTAAAAATAAAAAGCACATGTCGGTTCTATTCTTCGATACCAAAAACATTGCCACAAATACCCTGAAAAAAAGACAAAAAAAGGTAAACAGATTAAAAAATGCATAAACTTATAAAATTCATAATAGGTTTAAAATTTTGAACTAACACATTATGAACTTTGAATTGCTAGGCTCAAAAACTTTACACTTAGAATTTATAAAACCCTTATAATGCTAGGCTGAGAACTTTGAACTCATAATTAATAAACTTTCAACTACCACATCAGAAGCTAAAAAATATTTGTACAAAAACTTTAAGCTAGAACATTATAAAGTTCAAAACCAAAAATTTACACTTAGAAACTTTGTATTGCTAGGTTGAAAAACTTTAAACTATCACATTAAAAACTTCATAATCCTAGGTTAAGAACTTTAAACAAAAAATTTATAAACTTTGAACTACCGCATTACAAACTTTCTATCACTAAATTCAAAACTTTGAACTATCAAATTACCAACTTTACTTTGTAGTGCTAGGTTCAAAACTTTACACTCAGAATCATAAAACTTTGAGTTTATAACATTACAAATTTTGTACTGCTATAGTTTCAAACTTTGTACTATCACATGATGAAATTTGTAGCCCAAACTTCAAAACTTTACGCAGAGTTACTAAAAAAAATTTTAGACTATGATATTACAAACTTTTTACTCCTAGTTTGAAAAATTTTGAACTAACGCACTATATTGTAAAAGTTTGTAGTGCTAGCTACAGAACTTTACACTCTAAAATTATAAAACTTTGAAACTATCCAATAACAAACTTTATATTGTTAGGTTAAAAACTTTAAACTATCACATTAAAAACTTTATAATCCTAGGTTAAGAGCTTTAAATAAAGAATTTATAAACTTTAAACTACTGTATTACAAAAATTCTATCACTAGGTTCAAAAACTTTGAACTATCAAAATACAAACTTTACTTTGTAGTGCTAGATTCAAAACTTCACACTCAGAATCATAAAACTTTGAATTTATAACATTACAAACTTTATACTGCTATAGTTTCAAACTTGGTACTATCACATTATAAACTTTATAGCCCAAGCTTCAAAACTTTACACTTGAAATTTATAAACTTTGAATTATGACATTACAAAGTTTGTACTTTTAGATTCAAAACTTTGAATAATCACATTATAAACTTTGTACTGTTAGGCTGAAGACTTTACAATTAGAATTAATAAACTTTGAACTATCGCATTACAAACTTTGTACTGCTAGGTTAAAAACTTTAAACCATCACATTATAAACTTTGTATTGTTAGATTGAAAATTTTACACTCAGAATTTATAAAAACTTTGAACTATGACATTGCAAACTTTGCACTACTATACAAACTTTGTACTGCTAGGTTCTTGTCAAATATATATGCTGCAGAATCATCTGTATGTATCAAAATTTGCATATTCTAAATCTTTCTAGGCAGCATTCATACTTGAAAAAAATGACATGTATGTATATTTAAGAACTTGTTATTGTGTCATTAAAAACTTTATACAAACTTGATACCTGCTGATGTGCACCTTGTTTTTCAATTATAAGGATTCCGATTGATACCCTGAAAGAAACAAGGAAAAGGGGAAAAACTAAAGTATATGAAGTAATACAAATTGCAACATGAAATATTTTAAAAAAGAGAGAGAACTCACGTGTATTGAAGAATTAGTTTTGTTCTAAGATCATACAAAGAATAAGGAAAGGGATGTTTATAGGAAAACAGAGCATTAAAAGCACAACAGTACATAACCAGAAACCAAAAAAAGCATGGGACACACGACTTCCTATTCAGTATTAGCTCATAAAGTACCTAGCTAACTATTGGGTTGTATTGGATCCAAGCAGTCTTAGGTGGTTGTTTTAGCTAGCGCATCCAAAACCACACCAAAAAGCTAAAAAATAGATAGCTAAAAAAATTAGCTAGTGAACTATGTATTAATCAGTTGTCTATTGGATGCTATTAGTTCGTCTTAGCGAGAGACAACCAACTACCAACTAATTGTTAGCCTGTAGACACTACTCATCTATGCACAACAATTGGATAACCTGTCAAAAAGCATAGGTGCACGCTCCTTCATCATCAGTCAACTTGTAATTTTTAATTTGTTGGGCTTTAAGCACACCACAGCTAGCCAGATTATGATGTGTTATAGAAATGCGCCTCAATTCTCAAAACATCTAGAACATGGTGGCTGCTATTTGACAGATACAACCTTGATCCTCACACAAAAAGTGGTTAGAACATGACTGCTATTGTCAAAAATGCAATCTTGGTCCTCAAGCACAAGGACTAATCTGGGATAATGATCTTCTTCCTCAGTCTAAAGGAACAGACCACAAAAAAGGCATAAAACTACAATTAATTTCTAACATGTTCTAGAACCAGTCATGCCATGGTGTTATCTAACTATTCACATAAACTCACTATTCAAAATACATCTCATCTTTACCAAAACTAGAGAAGCTTACATGAGGGGCAGAAATAATAGTCCTAAAGGTTAGCACAACACAAACCAGGCAAAAGAATATATAAAAAGAAATGAGAAGGAAAGCACAAAAGTCAGACCTCAAGCAATCCAAATGATCTACCAATGACGGGTAGAATGCAGTTCTAAACTCAAGTTGCGAAAAGAAATAGTGGACTATTTATAATACAAACAGAAATCAGAAGTACCGGATTATAGCATTTCGGCTTGGAAATCCACTATAAAACAACATAATTGTCTTTGTTCCAATGAGACAATCATTTTGCAAACTCAATACTCTGTTCCATACCATTAGGACGGATCAGCTTGCTCATAGGCTGCAGTTGATAGTTTATTTTTTATATTTTTTGCCAAAAGAGTGCATAGAGGAGTTTCCAATTGAAAAGCAATAGCTAACATCATCTCTATTGCCTAGGGTTGTTAATTCAAAAAGATTCAGGAGAATATGTGAACACTGACTTGTAGAGTACTTGAAGCAATGTTTCCCAAAGCAACATATCTCTATCAACTAATAAGTAGGCTGGTCATGCAATAGCTTCACTTCCACCTTATCAAGTACTATTTTCAGATGTTACAGTTGTGCATCCTCACTGCGAGGTTAGTTATCTTCCTGTTCATTCTATATCTGTTATCCACATCTTTCACAGTTCAGACTTTGAGTGAAATGACATGTTTTAGTCTGTTGCCTTTCGTTCCTATGATGAAATGGCCATGATTAAGGTACCCGAAGCTGAAAATTCTGGATAATACTTATAAACCAACTTTCAAACAAAAGATTATAGACAAGAGATCCTAGTACGTAAATAGTACCGCTTATAGTACCGCTTATATAGTATTATAAGTTTGCACCTGTTCGGTAATGCATGAACCTCGTTGTTGGCTGTTTTCTAGAGAGTTCAAGCAAGATACACAGGGCCTTTTGACTGCAAGTCTACAACTATGCAATAGTGAATTTATCGCTAAAAGAAGCCTCGTCACATTTCAAACAAATTTTATGTTATTTTCTGATTACAGCTTTCTTCATATGCAATATGTCTATTAAAGCACATGCAGGCCACCCATTATCTATAATATCCAAATAAGTGAACACTATAATATGCATTAGCTACTAACAGCCTGCGACGCAGATTATTGGGCTCTAGCTGTGGCAGGTTTGTAGCTACAGCACATACTAGTTGTTTCCTTACAGCTGCAGCTGATTGCCAGAATGGGGGAAAACATGTTACCTGCAAAAGAGTAATAGGTATCTCAATGAGACCCTGTTGGAGAGGAACAGGAGTTATCAGATATAATAGGCCTTTTTGAATGTCAACACCCCCTGACGATGCCTACACAAAAGTACATCACATCATTATTATTTGCACACATGGTCCGCACAGATATCAGATAAATGCATTATGTGCTGCTAAAAACCGTATTATTCAGAATAAACTAGACTTTGTTAACGACCTGCATGCTGTATCGACACAAAACTTTCTCCAGCTGCAAATTAGTTGGGGCCAGGGCCCAAAATTAATAATGATACTAATTACAAAACAATTAAGGGTTCCACTCTAAAAAATGAGCTAGGTAGCTAACCAAATCCAAGATGCTTTTGCATTGAAACTAATAACAAAACAAAACACAAAAAGACAGTTGAATGAAATATTACCTAGCCCAACACAAATAAGAGACTCATTTGGTTCCTAGGGATGCTTTAGAAACTGCCAAACCAACTATGGTTGCATTCAAACTACGCCCATATCTCACCAGTAGCTACTTGGGCAAAGACGAATAACCATGTAACCATGTTTGATGTTCGGGACTTCCACTAACTATGGAAATACAAGCCAAAATGCTACCACATTTTCTGATTTACTATACAAAATCAGAGCTCTAGGATAGAACTTGGAGCATGTAAATATTCATGATGTTGATAATATCTTATCAAGGATTGCAATCTACTATATGTTAATGACTAAACTAATAATACCTAAAACTTACGGTAACAACAACTAAATCAAAATGATGTTTCCAGTTGCAAAAAATACTTAATAGGACATGAACCTTCAGGATATTTGTCACCACAAGCTCTCAGGATGTAGATCGACGAACCCAGAAGCTCTCAACAGGATAACTAAACTTGTAGATCGGGTAAAACACCACAAAATCTGTGACCGCCGAGGGGGGAAGAACGGGGAGCGCAGGTGGACAAGGAGGCGAACCTGGAGGAGCTGGAGTCGTTGGAGGCAGTCGCCGGTGACGACATCCACGACCTTGCAGCGCGAGCGGCCGGTCCTAGGTGTCACAGACTGCAGCCGCCCGGGATCTCGACGGGCGACGGATTCGTCGGCACCCCTCGCTCGTCAGCCCTCCGCCGCTCCGCCTCTGCCTCGAATCGAGGCCGCGCCGCAGTGTCCGCCCCAAATCGACGCCTCGCTCGCGACAAATCCGCCCAAATTGAAGCCGCAGCAGCGACGACGGAACTCCATCTCAACGACGAGGGGGGCTTCACCAGCGTCGACGAGGGAGGAGCTGAAACGTGATTTCCACGAAGGGAAATCCACAGAAATGAATTGTAAAATGATAAAACATTCCGTCAATTTACCCAAATCTCAGTGATACATAAAATCATACATGAATATCAGAGTACAATAGAGAGTGTAACACCCTAAAATTTGTATTATTTTGAAATAGAGAAATTGGGTTTATTTACGCAATTTTGTGAGCATTCGAATTTATAGAAATAATAATTTTCAATAAATAAAATCAACTATAAGGTTAGATACATGTTTGTGCATACATGCCGCTGCATATTTTTATTTGTGTTGATTGGTTTTTATTACAAGAAGAAAAGGATTTCAAAAACTATTTGAAAATGTATTTGAAATATTAGAAAAAGAAAAGGAAATAGAAATTTAACTCTTCTCGGTTTTTGGCCCGAAGGCTTCCCTCCTCTCTTCTTGGCCCAGCCCGCGCCTGCTGTTCTTGATCGGGCCGAAGCCAGCAAACGGGCTGGCCCAACCGGCTGCTGCCACAGGCCGCCGCGCCCCTCCTCTCTTTTGTCTCAATGACACGCCGGGCCCGCGCCACAGCATCGTCCCCTTCCCTTGCTCGTAACCGAGCCGGTCACCGGTCGGTAGAGTCCGACGCCATCCCAATGTCCGCCTGGCTTGGACCGCACGCCAAGCCTCCCCTCTTAAATAGACGCCGCGTTCGCGCCGCCTCTCCACAATTCTAACCCGAAGCCATCGCCCTTGAGACGAGCTAGCCACCGCAACCCAAGCAGCTGCCGTCGTTCAAGCTCGGTTGGACGGATTCGTCAACTCCGTCGCGTCATCGTCACCGTAAGCTAGTCGTCGAGATTCGCAACATGAATGCGAAGCCTCCGAGCCTCTTTTTCTTTCATCTCCCGCCGTGGTTTGCTCACTGTGCGTCGCCATTGTCACAGGACCTTCGTTGCGCCATCCCGAACTGTGCCGCGTCCCCAATCCATCTTTGGCCATGTTTTCGTCTCTGGTGAGTTTGCATCGAGTTTCTCTTTCTTTCAATCTTTTTTTCGAGCTCTGTAGTGGTTTCTAGGGCTGGATTCAAGAACGCCGGCGAGTTTTCTCGCCGCCGGCCATGTCCACCGCCACGCTCGGCACTGTAGCTGGCCGGAGTCCCCTCTCCTCCCTTCTAGTCTGATCTCGGCCGTTCAAATGAGATCCAACGTTCCAGATCGTAAGATACCCCTTCGGGTGTCACTTTTTCTAAAGAGTCCCTCAGATTTTCTATAATTATGCCCGCCATCTCCGATTAAAAACTCAGTTTTTATTTATTTTAAATCGTAATTAAGTTCAGTTTATTTACGATTTTGCCATTGTCTTTAATTGCTTATAACTTCTTCGTTTTAACTCCGATTTGACCCGTTCAAATTGTGTTAGGCTCATAATTTCATACTCTACATGTTAGTGCTACTGTTTAGTAGGTTTTCAACTTTTAAATTTTTGAGATTAGATTTAATCTATTACTTTAATAAAGTAAATCTCGTTTAAATCATAACTTTTCCGTTTTAGCTCTGATTTACGTGCAATTCGCGTCTGTGTGATCCTAGTGAGATGTAGATTCGTTTTACAAACTTTTCATCTTATTTTACTATTATTGGTGTACTGTTCTAATTGTAGCTTTGTTTGCTTTGCATGATTGCTCTTGGATGATTGTTGTTGACGTGTTAATCGAGAATAGACGGTGATCAGTTCGTTGGTGATCAAGAGTACTATTACGAACCGGATCAACAGGATCAGCTAGATCAAGGCAAGTATAGCATGGGATTATCCTTGTTACCTACTCACTTTAACTCACTTAATTCATGCTGCATGTGTCTCCTTGTTAAGGATGCCTTAGTATTGATCTTGTTCCTTGAATCCTATGGTTATAGCATTGGGTAGTTGCTAGTGCTCACATAAACAATGATCTTGTAATTTGACTAATGGTATATGCAATAACACTAAATGATGATTTTTAGCAATAGGGAACAAGAGGGCTAGAGTTTTCTCTAGATTCCTCTCCATAAGGACTTATTTGTAAGCGAACATCCGGAACTTACAGTACAGCTGTGAGGGCTACATGGCTCTGGCTTTAGTCATATAAGGGGACCTTTTCTAGCTTGTTAGTGGTTACCTTTATGGCGCAAGAGGGGTGTGTTCCGGGTCGGGTGTAGTGCGGCTCCTGTCCTTATGAGTATAGGCTGCATGTCATTGTGCCATACGGAAGGGGGGCTCTACATTTGCAGGACATAAAAACCTAGCGGCCCTAACTTGTTAGACGAACCTTGGAAAGACTTCATAGTGAAACTTAACTGTCCAATGGGGAGTCATGACCTCGGACTTTTGGGGATCGTGACTCGCAGTGAAAGTGTACAACCTCTGTATAGTGTAAAACGGGTATATCAGCCGTACTCACGGACACGAGCGGTCTTGGACCCTTACGGAATAGAGATCACTATTAATTTACTTGTTCTTGCTATTCATTATTCTCTTTACATGATCATGCGTTTGTTATGGGAACATCACCTATTTGTTGCTACTCAATTGCTTAAAATATGATCAACTAAAAGCTACATGCAGTTAAACCTGTGTCTATCCTTTTTGAGCTTCATAAACCCCATGTTACACTTGTGGAGTACTTTTGTGCTCACCCTTGCATTCCCCCACACCTCAGGATGGACTCCCGAATGTGTAAATAGTGATTACTACTTCCCCGAAGATTACTAGACTTGTGGTCAACCAGTTGACGTGTCTGTGCTATGGAGCTAGCTACCACAAGAATTATTCTATATTTCCGCTTAATTACATGAAGACTCTGTGATATTATTCGTTATGTAATAAACATTTGTGATGATACTATTTATATTTGTCATCTTATGTGTGATTGATCTCTAGGGGCACATAAGATTATACATTCCATTTGTTCCTTAAAAATGGGTGTGACAGATTGGTATCAGAGCTATGTTGACTGTAGGACGCAAGCCTAGTTAGTAATGGTCGTTTTAGTTCCCTTTTCTTCACTTGTTTCATGCTTATCACCTTACTCTTGATAATTGCTAAATTGTTATGCTCCTTTCGCCTCATTCTATTGTGAAAATATTGCTTCTATTCTAACTTACTCTTGGCCTAAATTCTGTAGATGCCTCGTGCCCGCAAGACTGCCCGTATCACCACTGGAGGCTACTTTCCACCCCGTTCCCTGTACGAATCAATGGAGCCACATGAGAAACCAGAAGACACTGCACCAACCCTGCCACCATCACCAATGCAGGCGCCAGAACCAGATTTGCCCCAAGAAGAACTTGAACCTAAAGAGGAGGTTATCTACTTGAGTGATGATGAAGATGATGAGCTTGCCCAAGATGGAGAACAGCCCTCGTCGCCTCCACATGATGTTTCCGCTGAAGTTGGTGTGCCGCCCCTTCCTATGGGTTGGATTACAAAGATCCATCACAAGTCAAGCTATGACACTCCTTCACACCACCGACTGGTTGACATGCTTAGTGCCTACTTCACAAATTGGGATCCGGCGTTTGAGTATGTCTGCTGGGAGCACAAGCATCCTTTGGAAGCTACTTACTGGAAGTGCAATGTGCGTATCTTCGTTAAGAACGAAGAGATGGATACTTATTTGCTGGACAGGTGCTTTTCTCATAGTGGTCGTCGTGCCACTATAGAAGATGGCATAGAAGATGCAGCCTTTGAAGCATGCTTGGGACTTCGTCACCTCCGCTATGATGTTATGCAAGATGATCAATATCATTATTTTCCCCGTGGAGACCCGGAGCAAGGACGGGTAATGATGAACCTTGGGAATTTGGAACTAATTCCTCGAGTCATGGTGGATTTTGTCCATGACATGATGGTGAAGAATCGTCGGTTGGTATCCCTGGTTAAAGCTTTGGGAAAAGACGTCAAGAGGTACCAAGAGGTGATAGATGGTCTAAGGATTGATCAAGGCATGGAGGCGATCTATGACTATCATGAACATCAAGCCCGTCCCTAGGAGTTGGAATACCATTTATGTAATAATACGATAGTACGAGTAGTGTCGAGTTAAGTTGAGTTTTGTGGTGTCGTGTGAACTTTGTGTGGTTAGTTGAGTTATTATTGTGCCTATGTGTGAGTTGGTTTTTCCATGTAATGAGTGCTGGAGCTTTGTGGGCTTGTCTACAAAAGTTCCTAGTTAAAGAATACTAAGTTTAAGTGTGATAAATAAATAGTTTAGTTGGGTTAACCTTTCTCTCTGTTCTGTCTTTTCTAGAGCGGTCTGCCTTTCCTTTTATGTTCAAAATTAACTGTTCAGTGAAAAATTCTAAAAATTTTATGAGAGTAACTAGACCCACGTACCTTTCCAATGCCTCTGGAATCACCTTTTTATCTATTCTGGATCATAAGATATAATCGTTATAAGATGATGTTACTGTGCAGTCTGAAAATCAGAAACAGTTTCTGTTATGTCCTATTTTTGGTTAACTTCGTGATAGAATCTGGGTTTGTGAGTTAAATAAAAGTTGTAGATAATTTCATAAGCTTTCCAACCATATAAAGTACACCTCTACTGGATATTTGTAACTCGAGATAGGTCTGTTTTACCGAACTACTGAAATTGGGATATGTCCAGAAGGTTATCAGATTCCGTTCTCTATCTCTAGAACTATTGGTAATCTCTAAAGTTTGATATTGTATTGGATGACAGATGTCTGGAAGAGGATGTAACGTCCCGCCTCCTCGAGGCCGGGCCCGCTTACATCTGGCCGCTTTTCTAGGACATAGACTACCCTCACAGACCAACACAAGTCTTTTCTGCGCATTTTGTCCTCACTCGTGCGCACCCGGGAAGAACTTTCCGGTCGGTCACCCATCGACCCAGGCCAAGCACGCTTAACTTTGGAGTTTTTTCGAGATGGGCTTCCGAAAAAGAAGTTGCAACTTGTTTGTATGAGTATCCTGTTAATCCTGTTAAGCCCTGGACCGGGATGTTACATCCTCACCCTCTTAAGAGACCGACGTCCTCGTCGGTCAATCCTAAGCCAGGAACGTTCTCTCTTGGCCATGTCCGTGTGTCCAGTGCCAGCGCATATGCCATGTTGTGTGACCACTCTGGGTCCACACCAGCCATGCGCACCATGCCTGCGCAACTGCGACACACGCGCCCGTAAAACCGCGAGAGTCGACTCTGATACCATTCTGTAACGTCCCGCCTCCTCGAGGCCGGGCCCGCTTACATCTGGCCGCTTTTTTAGACATAGACTACCCTCACAAACCAATACAAGTCTTTTCTGCGCATTTTGTCCTCACTCGTGCGCACCCGGGAAGAACTTCCTGGTCGGTCACCCATCGACCCAGGCCAAGCACGCTTAACTTTGGAGTTCTTTCGAGATGGGCTTCCGAAAAAAAAGTTACAACTTGTTTGTATGAGTATCCTATTAATCCTGTTAAGCCCTGGACCGGGATGTTACAGAGGACGAGGTTGAGGTCATGGTCGTAGAGTTGGTCCACCACCCACTATTCATGAGCTTTTGGCAATACAGACACAGTTGATGGAGGCACTGGTGAACAATCAGCAAAATCAGCCAGTTGGAGGAGCACCTGCGCGTGATAAGTGTGGTGAATTTTTGAAGGGTCATCCCCCAGTGTTCACTCATGCCACTGATCCATTGGAAGCCGATGATTGGCTTCGTGCGGTGGAGAAGCAGCTCAACATTGCTCAGTGTAATGATCAACAAAATGTGTTGTTTGCTTCGGGACAACTTCAAGGAGCAGCTCAAGACTGGTGGGATTCATATCAGTATGGCCATCCTGTAAATGCTCCCGCCGTTACTTGGCAGGAGTTTACAGAGAGTTTTAGGTCCTACCATATACCAGAGGGAGTGATAGCGCTGAAGGCAGAGGAATTCCATAATTTGACACAGGGATCTATGCCTGTAGCTGAGTATAGAGACAAGTTTGCTCAGTTGTCACGTTATGCGCCGAATGAGGTGGCTAATGATGCCGATAAGCAGCGACTTTTCTTGAAGGGTCTACATGATGGTCTTCAATTGCAGCTGATGTCCAATGCTTACCCAGATTATCAAACATTAGTGAATCGCGCTATTGTGGTGGATAATAAGCGCAAGGAGATGGATGCCAAAAGGAAGAGACTTCAAGGACAGGTATCTGGAAATAACACTCGCCAGCGCACTGGTTTTCAGCAAGGCTATCAGCAGAGGTATTCGCCTAACCAATGGAATCGTGGTCAGCTTCCTCCACGTAATCAGTTTCTGCAACGTCCTCCTTATCAGCCACAGAATGGCAATCAACGCCCTCAGCAGCAGAATGGGAATCAGAATCAATGTCAGAGTACCCCCAGCAACACCCCAATGAAGACTAGTGCTCCTAACACTCCTACTAAGTGTTTTCGTTGTGGAAAAGAAGGTCACATGTCTTATAACTGTCCTGAGAAGGCCAATCAGCAAACCCTCCAGAAGCATAATAGTAACCAGAAGCTACCATACTACGGAAAGGTGACTCACGTGTCTGAGGAAACTGCAATGGCGGAACCTGAAGTTATGCTCGGTATGTTTGATGTCCACTCCATTCCTGCCACTGTTCTTTTTGATTCTGGAGCTTCGCATTCATTCATATCTCAAATATTTGTTAAGACACATAGCATCCCTTTATGTGCCATGGAAAACCCCATACTCGTCAATTCACCTGGGGGAAGTATGCAAGCTTCCTACCAATGCCTCCCTATTAGTTTAATTTTAAGGGGGGTAGAGTTCAAAGTGAGTCCTATAGTGTTGAGAACAGCTGGGATTGATCTTATTCTGGGACTAGATTGGATGAAGCAAAATCAGGCAGTGATTCAGTGTAAGGAAAAGGCAGTAGTCCTGACAACACCGAAGGGAGATCGAATTAGTGTGGAGATTGTAGTGCAGAAGCAGCAGACAGCTACAGTAAATCAACTTGATGATAATGTTAATCAAGAGGATCCAGTTGTGGATGAATTTTTGGATGTGTTCCCCGACGACTTGCCAGGTATGCCACCCGACCGCGACATTGAGTTTATTATTGAATTATTGCCTGGAACTGCACCTATAGCTAAGTGTCCATATAGAATGGGGGTTAATGAATTAGAGGAACTTAAGAAACAAATAAAAGAGTTACAAGAGAAAGGTTTCATTCGTCCTAGCTCTTCACCGTGGGGAGCTCCAGTGATCTTTGTTGACAAGAAGGATGGTTCTCAACGGATGTGTGTTGATTATCGGTCACTCAACGAGGTAACTATCAAGAATAAGTATCCGCTGCCTAGGATTGATGACTTGTTTGATCAGTTGAGAGGTGCTTGTGTGTTTTCTAAGATTGATCTTCGCTCTGGTTATCATCAATTGAAGATTCGTGCTACTGATATACCAAAGACAGCATTCACAACCCGGTATGGCTTGTATGAGTATACAGTAATGTCTTTTGGCTTGACTAATGCTCCTGCATACTTTATGTATCTAATGAATAAGGTATTCATGGAGTATCTCGATAAGTTTGTAGTAGTATTCATCGATGATATACTGGTATACTCCAAGACTAAGGAAGAACATGCTAAACATTTAAGGTTGGTCCTGCAGAAGCTCAGAGAGCATAAGCTCTATGATAAGCATAGTAAGTGTGAGTTCTGGTTGAAGGAAGTTGCCTTTTTAGGTCATGTGGTCTCTAATGGTGGAATTTCAGTGGATCCTAGCAAGGTAAAGGATGTGTTGAATTGGAAGCCACCAACCGATGTGGGAGAGATTCGTAGTTTCTTGGGATTGGCTGGATATTATAGAAGATTTATTGAAGGGTTTTCTAAGCTTGCTAAGCCAATGACAGCATTGTTAGAAAAGAATGCTAAGTTCGTGTGGTCTGATAAGTGTCAGGTTAATTTTGAGGAACTGAAGAAAAGATTGACAACAGCCCCGGTGTTAGTTTTGCCAGATTTGAGTAAGAGTTTCTCTATCTATTGTGATGCATCCTGTTTGGGTCTTGGTTGTGTGCTTATGCAAGAAGGCAAAGTAGTGGCCTACGCATCTCGATAGTTGAGGAAGCATGAGTTAAATTATCCTACTCATGACTTGGAGTTAGCAGCAGTGGTGCATGCTTTGAAAATATTAAGGCATTATTTGATTGGGCATAAGAGTGATATTTACACTGATCATAAGAGCTTGAAGTATATTTTCACCCAGTTAGATCTAAACTTGAGACAACGTCGATGGTTAGAGTTGATTAAGGATTATGATTTGGAGGTACATTACCATCCAGGCAAGGCTAATGTTGTTGCTGATGCTCTTAGTGGAAAGAGCTATGCTAATGAGGTACAAGTAATGCCTATGTCAAATGAGTTGTGTGCTGAGATTGAGCATTTAAACTTGGGTATTGCCATTAATGCAGTGGAATTGGTAATAGAGCCTGTATTGGAGCAACAGATACGCAAGGGTCAGTTGATAGATGACAAAATGAAGGAGATAGTGGAGAATATACCGAAAGGTAAGGCACCTGGATTCCGTTTGGATGATAAAGGAACTCTATGGTTTGGGAAACGATTATGTGTGCCTGAGGACAAAGCTATAAGAGAAACAATTCTACGTGAAGCTCATGAGTCCGCTTACTCTATTCATCCTGAAAGTACCAAGATGTATATGGATTTGAAAGAGAGGTATTGGTGGTATGGTTTGAAAAGAGATGTTGTGGAGTATGTTGCACTATGTGATACATGTTAGAAGGTTAAAGCTGAGCATCAGAGACCTGCAGGATTATTGCAACCGATGCAGATACCTGAGTGGAAGTGGAAAGAAGTTGGTATGGACTTCATAGTGGGGTTACCACGCACTCAGAGAGGTTTTGATTCAATATGGGTTACAGTGGATCGTCTGACTAAAGTTGCTCACTTTATACCAGTCAAAACAACATATTCCAGTGCAAAGTTGGCTGAACTGTATTTGGAAAGAATAGTAAGTTTGCACGGAGTTCCAAAGAAGATAGTGTCAGATCGAGGTACTCAATTCACATCATATTACTGGCAGAAAGTACAAGAGTCATTAGGGACTAAGCTGAATTTTAGCACAACATATTATCCTCAGACGGATGGGCAAACTGAAAGGATAAATCAGATATTGGAAGACATGTTGAGAGCTTGTGCTTTGTAGTATGGTACTAGTTGGGATAAGAGTTTTTCTACAATAATAGTTATCAGAAAAGTCTACAGATGACACCTTTTGAAGCCTTGTATGATAGGAAGTGCAGAACTCCGTTGTTCTGGAATCAGACAGGAGAAAGTCAAGTGTTCGGTCCCGATGTGCTTAAGAATGCTGAGAAACAAGTAAGAATGATCAGAAACAATTTGAAAGCAGCTTAGTCACAACAGAAAAGTTATGCCGATACTCGACGGAGAGAGTTGACTTTTGAAGTAGGAGATTATGTCTACCTGAAGGTGTCACCTATGAGAGGTGTGAAAAGGTTCAATCGGAAAGGAAAGTTAGCACCCAGGTATGTCGGTCCTTTTAAGATCTTAGAGAGACGTGGAGAAGTGGCATATCAATTGGAATTGCCTTAGAGCTTAGCAGGTGTGCATGATGTGTTCCATGTGTCTCAGTTAAAAAAATATTTGCGTGTACCGGAAGAACAAATACCGTTGGAAGAACTCACTGTTAAGGAAAATCTCACTTATGAGGAGTATCCAGTAAAAATTTTGGAGACAGCGGAAAGAGTTATTAGGAGCCGAGTTATAAAGATGTGTAAAGTTCAGTGGAGCCGATATTCGGAAGTAGAGGCTACATGGGAAAGAGAGGAAGATTTAAGAAAAGCCTACCCACAGTTGTTTGAGTAAGCATCGTCCGAATCTCGGGACGAGATTCATTTTAAGGGGGTAGAATTGTAACACCCTAAAATTTGTATTATTTTGAAATAGGGAAATTAGGTTTATTTACGCAATTTTGTGAGCATTCGAATTTATAGAAATAATAATTTTCAATAAATAAAATCAACTATAAGGTTAGATACATGTTTGCGCATACATGCCGCTGCATATTTTTATTTGTGTTGATTGGTTTTTATTACAAGAAGAAAAGGATTTCAAAAACTATTTGAAAATGTATTTGAAATATTAGAAAAAGAAAAGGAAATAGGAATTTAACTCTTCTCGGTTTTTGGCCCGAAGGCTTCCCTCCTCTCTTCTTGGCCCAGCCCGCGCCTGCTGTTCTTGATCGGGCCGAAGCCAGCAAACAGGCCGGCCCAACTGGCTGCTGCCACAGGCCGCCGCGCCTCTCCTCTCTTTTGTCTCAATGACACGCCGGGCCCGGGCCACAGCATCGTCCCCTTCTCTTGCTCGTAACCGAGCTGGTCACCGGTCGGTAGAGTCCGACGCCGTCCCGATGTCCGCCTGGCTTGGACCGCACGCCGAGCCTCCCCTCTTAAATAGATGCCGCGTTCGCGCCGCCTCTCCACAATTCTAACCCGAAGCCATCGCCCTTGAGACGAGCTAGCCACCGCAACCCAAGCAGCCGCCGTCGTTAAAGCTCGGTTGGACGGATTCGTCAACTCCGTCGCGTTGTCGTCACCGTAAGCTAGTCGTCACCGTAAGCTAGTCGTCGAGATTCGCAACATGAATGCGAAGCCTCCGAGCATCTTTTTCTTTCATCTCCCATCGCGGTTTGCTCACTGTGCGTCGCCATTGTCACAGGACCTTCGTTGCCGCCATCCCGAACTGTGCCGCGTCCCCAATCCATCTTCGGCCGTGTTTTCGTCTCCGGTGAGTTCGCATCGAGTTTCTCTTTCTTTCTATCTTTTTTTCGAGCTCTGTAGTGGTTTCTAGGGCCGGATTCAAGAACGCCGGCGAGTTTTCTCGCCGCCGGCCATGTCCACCGCCGCGCTTGGCACTGTAGCTGGCCGGAGTCTCCCTCTCCTCCCTCTCCAGTCTGATCTCGGCCGTTCAAATGAGATCCAACGTTCCAGATCGTAAGATACCCCTTCGGGTGTCACTTTTTCTAAAGAGTCCCTCAGATTTTCTATAATTATGCCCACCGTCCTCGAATCCGATTAAAAACTCAGTTTTTATTTATTTTAAATCGTAATTAAGTTCAGTTTATTTACGATTTTGCCATTGTCTTTAATTGCTTATAACTTCTTCGTTTTAACTCCGATTTGACCCGTTCAAGTTGTGTTAGGCTCATAATTTCATACTCTACATGTTAGTGCTACTGTTTAGTAGGTTTTCAACTTTTAAATTTTTGAGATTAGATTTAATCTATTACTTTAATAAAGTAAATCTCGTTTAAATCATAACTTTTCCGTTTTAGCTCCGATTTACGTGCAATTCGCGTCTGTGTGATCCCAATGAGATGTAGATTCGTTTTACAAACTTTTCATCTTATTTTACTACTGTTGGTATACTGTTCTAATTGTAGCTTTGTTTGTTTTGCATGATTGCTCTTGGATGATTATTGTTGACGTGTTAATCAAGAATAGACGGTGATCAGTTCGTTGGTGATCCAGAGTACTATTACGAACCGGATCAACAGGATCAGCTAGATCAAGGCAAGTATGGCATGAGATTATCCTTGTTACCTACTCACTTTAATTCATTTAATTCATGCTGCATGTGTCTCCTTGTTAAGGATGCCTTAGTATTGATCTTGTTCCTTGAATCCTATGGTTATAGCATTGGGTAGTTGCTAGTGCTCACATAAACAATGATCTTGTAATTTGACTAATGGTATATGCAATAACACTAAAAGATGATTTTTAGAAACAGGAAACAAGGGGGCTAGAGTTTTCTCTAGATTCCTCTCTATAAAGACTTATCTGTAAGCGAACATCCGGGACTTACAGTACAGCTGTGAGGGCTACATGGCTCTGGCTTTAGTCATATAAGAGGACCTTTTCTAGCTTGTTAGTGGTTACCTTTGTGGCGCAAGAGGGGTGTGTTCCGGGTCAGGTGTAGTGCAGCTCCTGTCCTTATGAGTATAGGTTGCGTGTCATTGTGCCATACGAAAGGGGGCTCTATATTTGCAGGGCACAGAAACCTAGCGGCCCTAACTTGTTAGACGAACCTTGGAAAGACTTCATAGTGAAACTTAACTGTCCAATGGGGAGTCATGACCTCGGACTTTTGGGGATCGCAACTCGCAGTGAAAGTGTACAACCTCTGCAAAGTGTAAAACTGGTATATCATCCGTGCTCACGGGCACGAGCGGCCTTGGACCCTTACGGAATAGAGATCACTATTAATTTACTTGTTCTTGCTATTCATTATTCTCTTTACATGATCATGTGTTTGTTGTGGGAACATCACCTATTTGTTGTTACTCAATTGCTTAAAATATGATCAACTAAAAGCTACATATAGTTAAACATGTGTCTATCCTTTTTTGAGCTTCATGAACCCCATGTTACACTTGTGGAGTACTTTTGTGCTCACCCTTGCATTCCCCCACACCTCAGGATGGACTCCCGAATGTGCAAATAGTGATTACTACTACTTCCCCGAAGATTACTAGACTTGTGGTCAACCAGTTGACGTGCCTGTGCTATGGAGATAGCTACCACAAGAATTATTCTATGTTTCCGCTTAATTACGTGAAGACTCTGTGATATTATTCGTTATGTAATAAACATTTGTGATGATACTATTTATATTTGTCATCTTATGTGTGATTAATCTCTGGGCGCACATAAGATTATACATTCCATTTGTTCCTTAAAAATGGGTGTGACAGAGAGTTTTACATAAATTATTCTCTTCGCCTCGCAGGGCGAAACACACTCACACAAGCATCCGGAACAGCATCCGACGTAGATAGCAGCGGAAAACGATCTCCTGGAACCAGCTCGAGCGTAGAACAGACTCTCTAGTCCTCCCAATCATCGCCCTCATAGTCGTACTCGGGCTCAGAACCTGTCAAAAATCTATCAGTACACTTGGTACTGGCCACGCATCGCCCACCCTATGCTTGCAATGCTTTGTGGAAAGTGGAATGCATCGAGGGAAGTAGAAAGAGACCTATTTAGGTCGTGGGTTTCCTATGCAAGTCGTTAATATTCGAATAATAAGATATTCATCAGTTTTTAACCCATCTTAGTCACACATTTTTCCCCAATCCCATCACACACAACACATCTCATCTCACTCTCTCTAGGCGATGAGATTGACTTCCGCTCAGATCTCGCCTCAACGGCCAAAGCCGGAATCCAATACGAAACTCAGGGGAAAGGTAGAAAGGACTCCTCTCTCTAATCAAGTGAAGTGTAGGTCATGGGAATGTCCATATCCGTGGACGCGGCTATACGTATAGATCGATCAACTCTGCAGAGTGTGTACACCTGGTAATCCACAAGATCGCCATCCTCGATGATTCGGCTCGTCTAGGCTAATTCCGACTGCCTCCCAACCGGTACAGTACCACCCTACCACTCAGCCCTGGGTCACCCCGGAGTCCACCGAAACGCTGAGACTATGAGACGTAGTACCGGGCCCCCAAGGTCACTACGCTGTCTTAGGAGGGTGTGGGTTCCCATGCCCGTACCTCCCTACACTATCACCTTTCAACCTAGTAATAGTGGTACCGCCCTAGTCAGTCGGGTAATCGTCTCCCGCCCATCGGAAGCAAGTGGTGTGCACGAAGGTCCCATGGTTCCGGTTCTCAAGACATACCAGTCCTTAGGGGGACCAGGCAGGATATCTTCTTAAAGGGGAAACACCGTCTTCCCTGTGCCATGACAGCACCTCCACCAGGGATAACCAACACCCCAGTTCACCTCACAAAATACCCGCCATAGGTAACTCTCGTGAGGGATGCCTAGGTCACACCCCTCTAGCAAGACTTGCCCCAAAGACTCGTCGTAGGATCCTGCCCGATCGACTCAACCTTCACCACTCACCCAAAACACACGCCAAGATCTCCACAGTTCCTTTATCAGGTTTACCAAGTTCTCGACACTACATGCCTTATACATATACGCCTCTCATTCACCGGCATCACATCACAGATATAATGCGAGTAAGAGTAAAAGCAGTAATATGTAACATGCGAGCATCTAGCCTAACAGCAGGGTGAGCAGGAGTAAGGTTGCAACAAGGTAAAGGGCTCAAAGTAAAGCATCTACCATGCAACCTATCATCATATTATTTCATATAAAGTAAAGCACTGGTAATTCTATATTTGCATGCGTAATAGGTTCTATGGAAGTGGGTGGGGTGTGGCACCTGGCAGGTCATCACCCAAGTCCTCGCTGTAGTCGGGGTCGTACTCCTCAGTCGGCAGGTCCTCCAGCTCTGTTAAACGTAACGTAGAGTCGCATTAACGACTCCTATAGAGGTGCACAAAGAAGCAACAGAAATTCAAAAGATCCAAATGCACTCAAACACAAGCCTAAGATGTAGAGCTCATTTTTAGAAAAATTTAGAAATTGGTTTGGTATTTTTCTGAGTTGAAATGAATTAGTTATGAATTTCTAAAGATTAAATGATTTTCTGAAAAAGAAAAAGAAAAGGAAAATCCCAGGCAGTGACACGTGGCAGCATCCGATTGGCCGGGAAGAATATGCACTGACAGGTGGGTCCCGTTGACTTGTCAACGGTCAACGGTCAACCTTGACCGGGCCGGGACCGGGCCTTGGTGGGCTGGGTCAGGGCCGGATTGGGCCGGGCCGGCCCAGACACGTGTCAAGCTGTGGCTTCGCCACGTCACGCGTCTGGGTTTCAAAAGGTCTGCGGGTCCGTGCGCTCGGCTCATGGTGAACAGACAGGTTCGGTCCATGGGTTTTGAACGCAGTTCACGGTGGACCCGGTCCACCCTCTTCTCTTTCCCCTCGGCTCATGGTGCACCGAGTGCACCTAGTTGTTTCTCTGCTCCTCTTTCCTTGCTTCCTCTGCTCGGCCGCGGTCTCACCGGCGGCGAGCGGCCGTGCTCACGCTCTAGGGGCTCAAGGGCAGTACTCGTAGGCTCGAGTGCACCGCGTGGTCTCAAGGAACTCATTAGAGGGGTCAAAGGTGCGGATTAGAGTTTCTAGGGGGCTTGTTCATGGCGGTGGCGGCTCGGCCGGTGCGGTGAGCGACGGCAAGGCCTCCACGGTCATTCCGAGGTCCAATTCGGCCCTAGAATTTTCAATTGGACACATCAGCAGGGTGCTAAGGTCACCGTTGAGGACCTCCCCATGTAGCAGAGCACGTGTCCGCGGTTGGGTGTGCGGCGGCGCTCCGGCACCTCCTCTGCTCCGGTGAGGAGTCACCTAACGGCGTCTTTCCCCTCCGCTCTCTACTGCAAGCGGCGTTCTCCATCACGGTACACTGCATGCGCTCTCTTCCCTTCTATTCTACCGACTTGAAGTGACGAAAACGCGACGTCGCCATGGCGTTCACAGCCATGGTGCTCGTGCACAGGGCGCGTGTGAGCTGCAAGCGTTCCCAAGCCGGTACGGCTTCGCAGGGCTATGCTGTTCTCTTGCGCGTGCGCGTGCATGTGTATAAACGTGAACGATGTTCGGGCTTCGGCCTTGATCCTCCCCGGTGCGGGAACGGTCGCGGCGGCGCCCTTGGTTCACGGCGGCAGCGGACATGGCGACTGCACCCTGATAGGCGAGGTGGTATGGTGGACTCACCCGCTGTGGTGATGAAGAAAGGATGGTGGTGCAGGCGTATCGATGCAGTGACGAGGCGGTGTCGTGCAGGGAGAACAGCAACGTCAACGTGGTCGTTCGGTCGACGCTCCGGGCTCCGGCGGCTCCTCCTCGGCGGCTGGCGGCTCCGATGGCTGCCTTCCCCCTTCTTCTCCCCTTCTTTTCCCCCTCCTTCTCTTGGTCGTGGCGCGAAGTGGTGGCCACCAGGGTGGTGGCGGAACGGATGGAGAGGCTAGGGCACCCCAGGTGCCGCCTACTTATAGGGGTCGGCGATCATGGAAAGGCGAGCGGCGGTAAAGAGGTTTGGGGCCACGTGGAGGCGATCGACGCGATTGTGCTAGGGTTTTGGGGAAGCCAGCTAGTGATGATCGGATTGGCCTCACCAATTTTTGGAATCGCAGGGTGGTTATGGAAAGGACGACGGCGTCAGGCGGCGGTGGGGGTCACGGCAACGTCACGCATGTCACGACACTGATGGGAAGGCGGTGCACGCTGGCCTACTTGCGTGGTGTGCATCCGTGCGTTGATGCTTAACCGCTCGAGCACGGACGGCTGGTGAGCAGGGAACCGGGAGAATCTTCCCTAGCCGAGCGGTTTTGCTCTGCTTTTGCGAAGCGAAGGAGGCGTGGAAGGGATGACAAGCGGGGCTCGGTGGGCAGCGACGCAAGGGAAGGGCACGGTGTTTCGGCAGGGAGCGAAGAGCGAACGGCTCGTGGTGGGGTTGGGCCGACTCGGTGCGCTACTGGGCCGCATCCGCCTCGTGGGCCAGCCGTTGCGGGTGAGGTTTGTCTGGAGGTTGGGCTGGCTAGAAAGAACGGGCCGGCTGCGGTGGTGGCTAAGTGGGGCAGGCCGGCTGGGGTGAGCGGGCTGGCTCGGAAGCTGGGCCGAAGGGCTTTCTTCCTTTTCTAGTTATTCTTTAAAGCTTTTCTATTTTGTTTCCTCTCCTTTACAAATTCATTTGCTAAAATAATTACCTCTTGATACTATTTGCTTAGTCGTGTGTTGCCGACATGAGTAAGCCCTAGTGGGGTCCACTAGAGGTCGTTTATGGTTTCAATTATTTGCCACGGTTATAATTACATATTTATTTAATTTAAGCAACTCATTAAATAAATGTGACTATTTTTATTTAACAATACAAAGAACATAAGAAGCAACTCATGATTATATAATTAAATGCAAAATGTAAGTAACTAGACTAGGTGTTACTTGTGCAACTAGGGTAGATTTCCTATATGACACCCCACCAAACATACGTTTATTTTAGAAAAAATTTGTAGTTGTGATTTTTGTTTCTTGTAAATTTCTGGGTTGTTACAGGAGCTCACCAGGTGCCACCCAAATCGATGCCGCACCGCGACGACAGAGATTCCATTTCCGCTTCGAAGAAGGTGAAACGAACCTGGTGAGTCGGGAGAAAGGGAAAGGAACGACACATGTGACGGAAATGGAAAGGAAGCGGATAGGAGACGTGGATGCTAGAAAAGGTAGCCGCACGTCACTAACTGGTTGAGCGCGCACGCGCTGTATAAGATTTGTGGAGATTCTGGGTTAGGAAGATGGATTTGGCTGTTTTATCTATCAAGGGCAGGAATGTCCTCAAAAACTAACCCTTGCCGTGAAATCAGATTGTTTTACTATCTTAATACAATGACGCGCAGTTCTCTTGCACGTTCGAGAAAACTAACTAGTCATCTATGTGGACACACACGTGCATACTCCTTAATATACTACTGCGACCGTGGCGGTAGGAATCAACTTCAATTGAAGTAGGAACTTGAATATAGAACCCTTTTACTGATTATTCAATCCATGTTTATGGTGGTTTTCCTCAGGTCATGCGGAACTAGAACTGAGCTCAACAAGTGAAGCATAGGTTCCATCCTTTACACGCATTAGTTCTTCATGCCTACCTTTCTCCAAAACTGCCCCGTTCTTCAAAACAGCGATGATATCTGCACCTCTGATTGTTGACAAGCGATGCGCCACCACCACAGTGGTTCTACCAACCATCACCTGGTCGAGCGCCTCTTGAACCACTCGCTCTGACTCCGCATCTAGCGCACTTGTGGCCTCATCCAGCAGTAGTAACTTGGGGTCCTTTATGATGGCCCTTGCGATGGCAACGCGCTGCTTCTGGCCACCTGACAATTGGCTCCCTCTTTCACCAACGATGGTGTTGTACCCATCAGGCAGTGCGGCGATGAACGTGTGCGCATTGGCTGCTTCAGCAGCAGCAATGACCTCTTCTTCAGATACTTCCCCTTGCTTCCCATAAGCTATGTTGGCGCGGATTGTGTCATTGAATAACACTGGCTCTTGTGCAACAAGCCCAACTTGCTGTCGAAGCCAGCTAACTTTGAGAGTCTGAAGTTCCACATCGTCAAGAAAGATCTTACCAGATTCTGGGTCATAGAACCTTTCGAGTAGGGCAATCACCGTGGACTTCCCGCTTCCACTCTCCCCTACTAGTGCAACAGTCTGCGAGGATAATGTCATTGAAATTAAGTTATATATGCATCAGATGAAATATGTAAGTTACATCTAAATTTCAACAAAAAAAATAACCTTTCCAGAAGGAATTCTCAATGACAAATCCTTGAAGATTTGAACATTCGGTCTCAATGGATACTTGAAGCAGACTTTCTGGAAATCAATGTCACCCCTCACACTTGTGATGGTCACACCCTCCTCGCTGTTGTAATCGATCTTAGACTTATGGTCAATAATTTCAAAGATAGAGATGGCTGAATCATTAGCCTTGGCGCTGTCTGCCCCAACTGCACTTGTTCGCGAGACCCCACCTGTAGCTAAAGCTAATACGAAGAAAACCTGAAAGCCAGCCATTGGATAATAGTTAACCAATAATATGTGTACTGACAAACTGTATATGGAATAGATAAGAATTCATCTCACCCTAAACACTTCTGGAAATGTTGCTGTTCCTTGCTGAACAAACTTTGCACCGACATAGAAGCACAGAGCATACGTAAGGTAGAAACCAAGGAATGAGAAGCCAAACCCCAAGCCACCAACAACACCTTCCTTTATCCCTTGCCTTCTTGGAGATTCACACTTCTTCTCATAGGCGTCCATCACCTTATTTTCAGCAGAAAAAGACGCTACAGTTCTGATGCCACCAACTGCATCAGTTGCTACTTGACTTGCTTCTTCATACCTCAACTGCACCCCACCAAACAGTTAGACGAAATGAAATAGAAACAGATTGCAATATGATAAATGCTTGTATAAACAATACCTTAGTGCCTGTACCTTTGCATTTCTATTGAGACCTTTCAGGAACACTATCTGAGCATAGGTTTGGAAAGCCACAAAAGGGATCACAACTGTGATAATCAGTGCCAGCTTCCAGTTTGCCACCATTGCTATGGTGAAGCCTGATATGATAGTTGATGCGGTCTGGACATTAAGTGCTAAATTGTCTCCAACTAGTCGCTTTACATTCAGAGCATCAGTCGATAGCCTTGCACAAACTGATCCACTGATAGAATGTGGAGAGTTATGGTATGAGTAAAGCTTATAGTAATAGTGCTAGCAAGCATATAGAGCCTTTCATCAAACAACATTTAAACTTTTCGTAGAATTGAAACATAAATAAACACATGAATGACGACTGGTATTGTTTTTTATAATACATGCCAATGTTCTTATATTTGTTAATTCTACTAAGAGCAGCACTAAGATACTGATTCATAGTCATAGATCTCTAAATAACAATGAGAAAAAAGATTAAACACACACCTCGAGTGTTCTGGTTTATCAAACCAATTGATTTCTTGGCACATTATACTTCGGAACGTCATTGAACGTATGCGCTCCACAAGCTTTCCACCTGCTAGTCCAAACAGGAAGTACTCTATTGGAATCAGAACAAATGTGTAAGCACCTAGCACAGCAAACATGCTTGCCCAGAATCTGGAATCCTTCAGTAGTTCTTCTGGTGGCTCGTAGAACACCTTTATCACAGTTGAAATCAATATGCCATATATTGGAAACATAATACCATGCATGGCAGCAGTTATAGAACCAAGTGCAAGAACAAAAGTTTCTGGCTTGTTCAGATGGAAGAGTCTGCCAATTGAAGCTTTCTTCTGAGAGCTAGTCACTTTGTCTGTAGCTTCTTCTATGTCAGGAGCATCACTAATTTCCATTGGATCAGGTGAGCCAAGTGGAGCAGGGATAGAGTGCCCAAAAGAGGAGACTTTACTGGTTGATCTCCTGGAAATACTTTGGCTCCTTGGTTTGCTATCAATAGATCTGGAGCCAAAACTGTTTGTAATTTTCATATCAGGGTGGACGTTTTCTGCCTCTTGTTGAGTCTCATGTAGATGAATCAGCTGAGAGTAAGCACCTCCAGGTATCTTCATCAGGTCAACATGTGAACCTGCTCAGAATTCACACAAACAACTGCCACGTTATTTATCTACCTAGTTTGCAAGTTGACTTTCAAGTTGAACAAAAGGAATAACACTTTTTTTAGGATAATTCCCCATATGCCACCGAAGGTTCACACAATTCCTTACTAGCTACTCCTTTTTTGGGATCCACATGTCATTGAGACAATGAGTAGCACATAAGGAATTTCACTGAGATTCAGGGGGTGTTTGGTTCCCCTTGCTTTTTTAACACCTATCACATCGAATATTTGGACACATGCATGGAGTGTTAAACATAGACTAATTACAAAACTAATTGCATAGATTGAGATTAATTTACGAGATGAATCTATTAAGCCTAATTAGTCCATTATTAGTATCCGAACACCCTATGGTCAACCCCATGGTTAACACCTGTTAAAGTTTAACAGGGCGAACCAAACAGGCCCTCAGTGGCACACAGGGGATCTTTCTGACATTTATGGCTATTACAGCATGTGGGAAAATGGCTATGTATCTATAATAAAATAAAAAATTTGAGCAGTTTGCAAAATGAAGAAATGATAGTTAGGAAAGCTGAAAATGGGAACTACATAGAAATAAGTTTTCTAAATGTTAATAAGCAAATATATCCACTTATGTACTTTTTAGTTGAACATTTTTTCACATGGGTATACCTTGCTCCACCATCTTCCCGTGCTGTAGGACAGATATCACATCAGCATTCTTCACCGTGCTTAGGCGATGAGCAACAACAATTGTTGTCCTTTCAACCATTATCCTATTCAATGCTTCTTGAACTATCTGCTCCGATTCCATATCCAATGCACTGGTTGCTTCATCTAGTAGTAAGATCTTAGGGTTCTTTATGATTGCTCTAGCAATTGCTATTCTTTGTTTCTGCCCTCCAGACAGTTGAGTTCCATGTTCCCCGACCATTGTGTCAAGACCCTGCAATGTTTGACAAGATATATTGATTAATAATGGGAGTAGCAGAAAATTAGCAACTAGGTAAACGTTATTAGTGACGTAATAGTTCATTTGTACATTTGGTAACTTGTCAATGAATATAGCAGCATTGGCAAGTTCTATTGCTCTCTTGATCTCTTCAAGTGTTAGCTTTTCTGTTCCGTAGGCAATGTTTTCCCTTATTGTAGTTGAGAATAACACTGGTTCTTGGCTGACAAGACCAATTGTTCCTCTCATCCATCCAAGCTTCATTCTTCTAATGTCAACCCCATCAATCAAGACTTCTCCAGCCTGCGGATCATAGAACCTTTCCACCAAACTGATTACAGTTGATTTCCCACTGCCACTGTCACCAACTAGGGCCATAGTTGTTCCACTTGGTACTTGCAGCGAGAATCCATCAAAAATCAAATGTTCAGGCCTGGTGGGATAGCTGAAGTACACGTCCTTCAGTTCAACATCACCCTTGATATCCTCCAATATGATACCTATGGTATCATCTATATCAATATCTGGCTTGCGTTCAATTATCTTGAACATTCTATATGCTGCTCCTTGACCTTCTGCGAAAGCTGTTACTGATGGTGTTGTCTGGCCTAAGGACCTGCAGAAGAGAAGTATATATATATATATATATATCCGAAATCAGTAAATATAATGAATGGTCTAAAAATAGATACATAATATTTTGTCTGAAAGATGCATGATTTAATCCTTATTGGGAAGTTTATTTGGTATCAGAAGTTACACAAATGTTTTCCTTGGAAGCACAAATAGTACACTTTACACTTTATTAGACAGTCACAGTCACTGTGACGGAGTTTGAGGCTCATCCACACAGAAACATAGTTCACTTATCATCATTGTCATTGTTCATTTAAGAAAAGTTTAAATGATCATGATCAGTGTACGAAACTTACATTGCTCCCATTATGATAGCCATGATAACAGAAATGACCATGCCACCATTATAACCTCGCTCAACTATCAGTTTAGATCCATACCAAACAGCCAACCCATAACTTGAAAATAATATTGCCATTATTAAACCAAATCCAAGGCCATTTACAACACCTTCTTGCAGAGAAGATTGATATGCCTTTCTTATGAACGTGTTATATTTTGTTATAGCCTGATTCTCTCCATTGAATGAAACAACCTTCAAATAAGCATAAACCGATAAACCAGGTAAGTAGGATATCAGGAAGTTACTGGTGATGATAGGAAATGGATAAATAAACAAAAAATAAAAAGTGTTTCCTAGTAGCACTAACTGTCCTAATGGCACCGAGAGTTTGTTCCACAACATTTCCAGCATCACTATAGTCTGCTTGCATTCGGGTGGAGAGTCCTGTCATCAACTTTGAAACAATTGCACCGGCAATGATAATTGGAGGGACAGTTGAAAGCATAACAAGGGCCAAGAGCCATCCTCTCGTGAATGCAATGATGAAGCCACCAATGAAAGTAGAAAGGAGCTGTATGGACTTCCCAACCTAAAGAGAATTTAAGCAGGAACACTTTAGGAACTAAGTTTGAATGTGGCGTCAAACATTGCCCAAAGGGAGAGTTTTGCATTGCATGCAAGCTTCACTTAGTACTAGAATAGTAGTTGCAAATGTCCATATTATCAAAACCGTCAGTAACAGCTTAGTTTTATCTGTTTGCAGTTCACCTCTTGCATAATATACAATCTCAAAGCATAGTACCTTTTCTCCAATTGCGTCTTGGATGAGGAATGTGTCCCCTGCCATCCTCTCAACCGCTTGCCCAGCACTCATTTCCATGTCAAAGAATGCAATATCCTGTCTCAGAATTGCCTTGAGATACAAGGCTCTGATTCGTGCCGCCTGTCTTTCTCCAGTAATTGTCCAACATGATACCTCTAGGGAAATACACACAAATTATCAAAATGGAAGAAGGGTTGTTTCTACTAACAATATGCTGTCGTAATAGAAAGTCAGAAAAAAAAACTGAACTCGGTATAAGCAAAAGCAATAATTATCTACTATTTGACAAATTCCATATAGAGGAAGTTGATATACATCGTAGTTTGCTAGGAGGAAATCCACTTACGGAGGGTTGAAGCTATGCCTGATCCAATGGCAAGATAAACAAAGTTCATTATCACCTGAAACAAGAATGGGGCTCCTTGGTCAAAGATGTAAAGATGACAAAGCCATTACCCCTGACAAAGCAAGCACCGATCATTTGACCCCTGTCGCATGTACTACTGTACGTACATGTTGTGTATGACCAGTAGTATAAATGTGTTTCTTATTTGACAGTAGCTTTGGGCCGAAATGTGTCTTATGGGCCAAAAGCAAAGTGCAAAAGGGAAATAGTATTGCTTCCGTACTCCAAATCTATGATGATGATGAATATCATGTAGCGGTGGCTAGGTTATTATGTACCTGGACGACCCTGTGTACGACGCCGTCGGCGGTTCCGGAGCCGAAGGCATCAATGACGTCGCCCAATATGAAGGTCATGAGCGGCTGTGCCATCCCGTTCGCCACCGCGGCGACGGCACCCACGGCCATGAGCGCGGCGTCCGTCCTGTCCGCGAACGCGAACAGCCGGTGCAGCGCCACACGCCCCACCGCCTTCTCCTCCCCGCTAGCGCTAGCCATGGGGTTAACTAGTTCACCTTCACCGCCGCCCTTGTCTCTTTGTTTTTATTTGTTTCTTCCGGATTAGTACATCATTACATTGCGCGCGCGCGGAGACCCTTGCGCCATCTACTCCTGTGTATAGATGGAAAGGGATCACGTACGTGCGAGAGTGGTATGTTTTTTTTTCATATTAAAGGAAGTTTTTATTAAATTCTCAAAGCATTACCACAAGGAGGCACGCAGGCCCAAAAATAAAAGGAGATCTACACATCCAATAATATCAATTAGTAGATTAGATTGCCACACTTGTGTCCAGAGAAAATATCCTTGGCTACCTGCATCAACTGTTGCGAGACCACCATGATCAAGTCTTAAGAAGCCACTTTATGTAGAATAGCTCAAATACGTAGCCAGTGGATGACCGAATAGATACCTGCACATGAAGAATATACATTTTTTAAAAAAAAACAATATCATTTTTCTACTAAGCCAAAGTGACCAGCAAGTAGCAGCCGCTCTAAGCAAAAGTTGTGATTTTAATTCTTTACTGAATCCTTCTATAACCATCCACCAAACAAGTGAGAAACATTGTAGGGTTTTAGTTAGTCCAGTAGCCACCTGAATAATCGACCAAATAGAGCGAACTAAGTGGCATTAAAAAACAGTTGCCTAATTATCTCATCTTTATGACAAAATCAACGCGTTTACTACATGCCAGTTGCGCTTAGCAAGATTATCCTTGGTCAATACAACTCCTCTTCGAAGCACCATAAAAAGATTTTGATTTTTAATAGAGCTTTTAGTTTCCATAAACTTTTATTAAAATTGGGACATCAACGAAACATATACAAACTGATTCTGATCTGATACTTTGTTCAGAACTGCCACATAGTACATACTCCCTCTATCCCAAAATAAGTGTCGTTCTCGCTTCCTGCAAGGAGTCGAGTGTTTTAAACTTTGACCAAATATATACAAGAAAATATTAATATTTATAGTACATAATTAGTATCATTAGATAGATCTTTGAATCTATTTTTATAATAAACTTGTTTGAAGATACAAATGTTGTTAATATTTTTCTACAAGACTAGTCAAATTAAGAAAGTTTGACCAGCACAGCTACCATAGCGACACTTATTTTCGGACAGAGGGAGTATAGCTAAGTCGATTGATATGAACAACGACGTCGACATTTTAATTCATTCGTCTTAGTTAGACCTGAACATTTTGTGGGCCGGGTTGAAAAAAAACTCTAGCTATTTCGGGCCAAAATAATCCCGCTCATGACCATTCCACCGGACGAGTCAGGTTTATTTTTCAGATCGAACTTGGGCAGGCAGGCCGCCCACACAGTTTACAATGTAAAATAGGTAAAATAAATATTTTGGGATGGGCTTCGGCCGATAAAATTTTTCTAGGCAATGAGACTTTTGTTGTGATGATTGGGCAACGAGATTTGTGCCCAGGCTCTATCCACTATGGTTTGTGAGCGAGCCAAAATCTAGTGGGCTCAGACCAGGCTCATGTTAATACCATTTTATAGAGACGGGCATGTTAAATGCTTTCTAGAATTCGAAATCATGATCACAAATCTCACATCAGACATCTTTACCATTGCACTACACACTTGTAAGTATAGGATGTTATATTTTTATACTAACATTTCGTAATCTTATATTGAATGTTTTGACCACTAAATGATGTCAAATAAAGAAAATTTCAACTATAATTGTCAAGCACTACAGCTTTGGTACAAAGCATGCCTCCACTCATGATTATTTAAGAATTTTGAAATTTTAATTATCAAAATATGAGAACTTAAAACAAATATTTGAAATTCTAAATGACTTAAAATAAAAAATTTATCAACTACAAAACTGGTACTAACCATGTCAACATTTACTGTCATTTAGAAATTTTTAAACTCTTGTTTCAAATTCTAAGAATTTCAAACACATATTCTTGACTCTAAATGACTTCATCAAATCAAAAAATTATCAACTACAAAGTTGTAGATTGCATCGAGAACTATAACTTTAGTGTAGATCACGTTAACATTTTGGTATCATTCGAAAATTCTAAAATTAAATTTCAAATTTCTAAGAAATTAAAACAAAATTTTGGGACTCTAAATAGTTTTAAATAAATATTTTGTCAACTACAATGTTATAGATCACGTCAATCTCTACAATTTTGATATAAAGTTCGTATTCATTCGACTACAATTTTGATATTTTCATGCAACTATTTCTAGAGACAGGCCTCTTGATAGTGTTGTCTCGGTTAATTGATTTGCGACACATTTATAATATCCACTTCTCTTAATAGCCGGTTTCAGAGATGGGCATCTTAAGAAGTCTAGCCCTTACATAGGATCTCAATATGGAGTATGGTGTGGTCATGTATAGAGTACAATGGCTTTATGTAATTCTATGTGCTTAGATTTTTAATCAGCTTTGGTTGTAGATGCGCACATCAGCTATTTGTGCTAGTGACTGATTAGTAAGAGCAACTCCAAAGGCTTGGCTAAAATTAATAGCCAAATTCTATTGTTTAGCCATTTTTTAAAATAGAAAACTTCTCAAAAAAGAAGAGGTCCAGCTATTTTATAAATTAGTCAGATAGGGAAAATTAAAAGATAGCAACCTTCCTATTCCTATTTTATAAAAGTCAAATACCACATCTGTTGGAACCTATTTTTTGCTATACAAATTCTAAAATAGCCTCCCAAAGTTGCTCTAGGACTGCAAAAGAGAACACCACGTGAGGGCAGTTGTTCACGCCATTTACTCAATAGCAGATTATGTCAGAACCTCGGAACCAAACTCATATTCTAATGATATGTTAAACAGACATGTTAAAAAAAATGATAGTTGATAAACATGCTCTGATGATATGGCTTACTTCTTTGCTGACCCAATCAAAAAAAAACTAACTATGGCTCTTCAATTTTTTGTTTAGGGTACCCAACCACGCAAGATTGGGAGACATACCTAGGTGATGATGTGGTGGCCGGAATTGTGCGAGGTCAGGGCCCCAGGGATTGCTGCAGCGACGATGGAAGGCCCTGGCGGAGACTGATCGTGCATTTGATAACGACGAGCCGGTTGTGGGACGGGCCTGGCGGAGACGGAGACGCACGCTGGCCGCTGCTCGCCCTTCCTTTCCTTTCTTCCACGGGCAGGAGGAGCTGAACTACGGTTTGCGCGCTCGTCCACTATGATGAATATGTAGACGACGGCCTGAGCGATCGTTGATGGTGCCGTGGACCGTGGTGGGGTGGGGGAGGACTGAGGAGGCGATGGCGTGGGGAATGCGGCGCACTCCCCGCCTCCTGGAGCCCTGGTGTTTCGTAATCAGCGATCGCCGTGGGTGCGCCAAAGGGAAGGCAGATAGGGCTGAAATTGTAATGTCCCTGCTGCATGCATCCATGCAAATCTGGGAGCCAATGAAAGTTGCGTGAGGGATGGAAGGTGTAACTCCCCACTGCATGCACATCCATGCAAATCAGAATAATAATGTGGTGACCGCCGGAGGATTGCGTGAGAGAAAATCAGAGAGATTTTGATTGGCTCACGATCATGAGTTTTTTTGTGCAAGCCAAAAGAACAACTGATTCGAGGTTCGCTTGAGCTTATCAGTCAGAATCAGCCAGCCATTCAACAGTATTTTTTTCTCACAACAAATCAATATCAGCATCAGCAGCAGCCGCAGAAAACATCAACCGAACAGGACCGAAGAAAAAAAGACCATCCAACACATTCATGTGAGGGATTATTTGCGGGGATTATGGGCGTGGCTTGAATTGCAGATGAAAAAAATGACCGTGAAAAAAAGTGGGTTACTTTCCTTTAATTGAAGCAATTATATGGGAAGTTTTTGGTGCGGCCGGGTAGACCGATGTCGGGAGGTGTGTGCCTTTTAGTTGTAGACATAGAGATTTCGTTTTAGTTTGTTGTTTATATATTACTAGTAAAATTGCCCGTGCGTTGCAACGGGTTAACAAAAAGCTTATACTAATTTTTATTCTACTGAAGATTTAGGTTTAAAAGAAACAATTGTTTATGTCAAAAGTTTGAATTTTGTTTAGTGTGTAAATGTCCATGGGCAGTTGTGGTTTGTCTCCACCTCGTCAACCTCTTCTCAAACACTGCTACTATCACCTCAGGCTCGTCCATGCAAGACATGATGTCCTTCCTATGTATCTTCTAGAATGTGCACTCGCACCATGTCACTATGTTGTTGCTTTCAGCGTAATAATGCGGTGCAGGACAGGGTACTATGTGGTCAGAACACCAGCACCTCACCTAATCCACCGCTGAGTAGTGTCCTAGATAGAGCCTCATCGTGGCCGCTGACCTTAATGGGATGCTTCACATATAGCAAGACCACTGAGCTTGCAGAGATTGGAGCCTCAGTTGCCGAGCTTGGCTCTGCACCCACGGAGTGGCACCACACTCCGTGAGCCATGGAATCTTGATCTTCCTATCAATTCATATTTATGAAGACGCTCCTATGCGGTGGCGGCAAGACCCAGCGTAAGGCCGAGCCATGCAAATACACAAGTTTTGTAAGTGGCTGATTTGGCATCATGCGGGTAGCCTCACTATTAACCGAGAGATAGACTTGTCACGTGTGGTGGTCTGGTCTCGAGTGCTCTATGCTCGTACGTTGTATTTTATTTGGATTGTTTTTTCTTTTAAACTTTATCTCAATCAATATGCGTCCATTGTACATAAAATGTTACCATAGATTCTATATATCAATAGAAGATTACTATAAAAATTTCACTGCAAAAGGAAAAGGAAACATCCTATATCAATTTTTTGAAAGAAAACGTAGATATGTAATCACACAAAATATATTTTTTCTCAAGCGTAGGCTCAGAGGACTTAAAAAATAGTTTTGCTAAGTTTTTATCAATTTCTATAGTTTTTCACATAATTTACAAGTGTTTTACCAAGAAAAAAATGGTGTATACCTAGTCAAGAGGACTTAAAAAATAGTTTTGCTATTTTTTTTTTGTCAATTTCTATAATTTTCTGATAATTTAGAAGTGTTTTACCAAGAAAAAGATGAAAAAAAAAAGTTTGGCCACGGCTTGGCTTAAGGCCCACGTGGCGGATTTGAGCCCATTAGCAAGAGGCCCAACATGTGTTGAACTTTTACATCAAGAATTCCCAAGTTTCTTAAATTCAGTTTACATCCTTCCACCTTTTATTTACATCTTGTACTTTTGCACCTAGAACCTTCCTTCTCTTCTATTTTTTGTTTCTACTTCTCTTCCCAAGAACCACGTCGATCCCACGCAGATCCGTCCGTTCCGTCCGTGCTGGAGGCGGATAGACAGGCAGAAAAATTGTGGCGGAAACTTTTAGATGGCGGAAATTTTTCCTTGGCCGCCGGCGTTGAAACGGTCGAACTTGACGTACCTGTCCTTGCCCAGCTTGTTGGCCTCCGAGCAGGAGCCGATGGTCATCGTCGTGTAATTGTCAAACCACGGCGACGACATGGCCGTTCGATTCGCAGGAGAGGCGGACCAAGATTTTCTAGGCCGGCAAAAAGGTGGCAGACAGAAATTTTGAGGTGGAAACAAGAAGAAATACAGAAATTTTCACGATTTATTATCTATATAAGTCTTTAAACGTGGTGAGTTAGCTACAGTTTCTACAGTGTTAGCTACAGTACCGGGTCTCTGTGAACAGTGCCACCCGTTAACTACAGTACCGGATCCAGAACAGTACCGACCATGTGAACAGTACTTATCCCGGTATGAACAGTACTAAACCCAGTATGAACAGTTCACCCCGCTTGCAACAGTTCTACCCGCGCGAAGCGCGGGGGACCTGGCTAGTTATTATTATATATATATATGCCCGTGCGTTGCAACGGGAGGAAAAAAAAGCTATCAAACGTTAATAGCAAACGAGGATAGAATTTTATATATGTATTTATGTTTTACTCTTTCTATAAACTTTAAAAGCTCTAATTTATCTTATGATGACCATGTTACGTGCATTAGGCGTGTATCATTGGTGTAGATGCAGAGCCGGCCACGATGACATCCAGACTCGTCTTTTTGGTGAGACAGTGCTGTTGATATAGATGTGGAGCTATTATGAATGGCGTCCGGGCTCGCCTCCTCGATGCGGCAGCATATTAATGCCAACAAAAAGTTAGATAAAAAACTCACTTGAGTTGAGTTTTTGCATGCTAGCCGTCGTTGATGATTGTATAGATACATTTATTTAGACCAGATTAGCCAATAAACTATTTAAATTTTCTACTCACATTTTGATTAGGTGAATCACATGTTAATCTAGGTTTGAATATTTTCTAATCAAAATTATGTTAACAACTTGGTAGTAGAAAAAAATCATAAAGAAAAAATCAGGGTTCAAAGATTCATAATAATTATTCTTTAAAAAAATTAATCAAAAAACCACCTATGAGAATAACGGATGCAACAAATAAAAAATCAGATGGAATACCAACAAAAAAATAAACGAAAGAAAATTTATATGGCAGAAGTTTTACCTAATCTATACCTAATATTTAAAAGAAAACATTTCTATTATTTTTTTTGTTTCCGCCCCTTTACTGTCTAAAATTGCTCGCTAATTACTGGCATAACGTGGTCCATGAGACCCACATTTATTTTACACTCCATTTATTTTCTCTTGAACACACATGAATGTCTAGTTTTCTGCGACATCATGTAATGCATTCAGCTAGTAACGAATTTCTAGTTTTGTACCACATGATGTTCTGCATTCTAGCTAGTAATGAAATTTTGCCTGAATATTGTCAGAGCCTGCTTTCCAATGAGGTATGGTGGTGGGGAGGACGGACCGCAGCCTCTTCCTCCTTGTGTCGACCTCGAGCAGCCATACCTTCCTGTCCTTGTCGTCGAGGTAGCAAGAGTAGTCGTTGCGGACCCTAAAGCACACGACGTCAGGGTCGTCGGAGCTCACGACGGGGCACTCCAGGGGCACGTGCGGGAGGCTCCCGTACTCCGGCAGCACCCAGAGCTCATCGCAGTCCAACACTCCGTCTTGAACCCACGTCATCGGCTCCTCCGCCATCGTCGTCCTCAGTTTCATCGTCCACGTGGTCACCGTGAAGGCGAAGCGGGATCGCTTGCACGTGCTCGAGCCAGGGCCACCGCAGCAGCAGCGGGAATCAACGCTCGCGAGCCTCACCGCGCCAGCGCCGGCGGCGCACATGTTCCGGGAACGCTTCATGCTAGGTGGGTCATCGTTGTTCCTCGTGTATTCCTCGTTGGCCTCCTCGTCGTCGTCCCCGACGAGGTCGGCCGGCAGCCGTACGTACCGTAGCTTGGGAGGGCTCGCCTGGTCCGCCGCCATGTCGCAGAGGAGGAAGCCGGTGAGGTAGTTGAGCCAGCACAGGTACCGGTCTCCGACAGGGATGACCGCGACGGTCTGCCACCAATCCCGCAGCAAGTGGACTTTGCCGCCAGCGCCATGCTCTTGGACGATCCGCACAGCCTTCTTGAGCTCCCAGCCGCCGCCATCGCTGCAGCCGCCGACACGGAGCACGCAGAGCTCGGCCGTGTCGCGTGGTTCCTCGAACGGCACCTCGAGTTGGGCCACCAGAAACTTGTCCTCGCCCCGCCGTATTCAATGTGCGGACGCTGTCGTCGTCGTCCCGCCGGTAACCGCTCTCGTACAGGCAAGGGATATGGCGTTCGGGGAGCAGAATCAGCCGTGGGGGCCGGGACCGGGACCGGGAGGCGCCGCCACCTGCGCCTGCCGTGTACACGAAGTAGTCGTATATACCAGAAATTATTCGGACCACAGGCTACAGGGGTCTATTGGGCTGGCTAAATTGGGCCGTGAGAAAGGCCAGACCACCTGGCGGACAGAAATCTACGGTGAAAACTAAAAAATGTGCAAAAATTTTCATAATTTATTACTAGGTATAGATACTGCTGAAAAGCAGAACAAAAAAAAATCTATGAAGTCTTCTTTCTGATGGATCAAACGGTTACTTCATTGATTCCTCTGGTGAGAAGTGAGAACTGCCAAATCATTGAGCACTGCTCGCGCTGAAATCAGATCTGGACAGCGCACGTGGTACCAGAGTAAAACAGGCATGACTCCCTCGTTCAAAATGTGTTTCGGGTGAATGACCGTTGGAAAGGTAATTTCATAATATTTTCATCGGAGCAATGTTTTGCACATGTTCTGCTCAAGACGCAGGGGTAAGTCCATGAAGAGTGGCAGCATAGAAGGTGACGAATAATAAGATTAAGGATATGGAGATGACGACAATGAAGAAAGGCTTGGGCAATGCTTTGGAGCGAGCGTACATGATCAAATCTAGAAGTTTAGCACAACAATTTCTGTGGAACATCAAAGCATCTTGAGCATCTCCAAGAGTACCCAATAATTTATTCAAAAAATATGGTGTTTTAGTATTAGGAGGAATAAATAAGATCATCTCTAACAGTTTCTATTAATTTACGAAGACAATTTTACATCAGGAATCCTAGAATATTACTAAATTATCCCAACACTTTTATATATTCTTTCTCTCCTATACATTTGCATCAGTAACACTTTCCTACTCTTTATTCTTTTTCACGCCCTTCTACCTTTAGATTGGGAGATGATACGTGCGTCGTAGAAGCATGGATCTTTGTGTGCTTTGGGTGATTTTTTCAAGTGCTAAAAGATTAGGAGATGGTATTAGGAATTATTGGAGATGTTTTTTCTATTCTTGCCAAAAAAAAATCCTAAATTATGAGGTTTTATTGAAAAGAGATGCTCTTATTAGAACAAGAAAGCACATGTGGTATAAGGTATGCTGATGTGTCAATTTTGTTATTTTAGACTAAACAGTTTGTTACTTTAGAGAAACAACGACGACGGCCTAAAGATTTTCTTCGTGAGATCCTATTTAGAAAAGAGCCCTATTTTACTGACTTTTGAAGAAGTGCTTCTGCATTGCAATCGGAGAACATGATGGATCAAGGCTAAGCGCTGAGGTGGAAGCTGATGCCTGGATCAACTATCCCGATCAAGCTACATCAACCCAGTGGTGTTTGGTTTGCCTGTTAAAGTTTAACAGGTACCGTAGCACTTTCGTCTTATTTGGTAATTAGTGTCCAATTATGAACTAATTAGGCTTAATAGATTCGTCTCGTAAATTACTCTTAATCTGTGCCGATATGCATATAATTAGTCTATATTTAGTACTCCATGCATGTGCCGCAACATTTGATGTGATGTGTGTTAGGCCCCGTTTGGCAGGGCTTCTCCAGCGGCTTCAACAGCCATTTGGAGCCGTTTTCTGTCAAACGGGGTAAAATAAAACGGCTTCACCGATGGAGCCCCTAAAAACATGGTCTCACATGCCTTTGAGGTGGAAAGGAGCCAAAAATAATAGCTTCTCCTGGCTTCTTCTCCAGCGTCGTGACCCCCTGTCCTTAGTACTTGACGAAATTACGTGAATTGCCACCGGAAAAAAAAGCGCCACACCTCGTCATTCTGTTCGCGACCTTTTCTCTTCCCTCTCGTACGCCTGTACGCGTCCCGCAGAAGAGCGCCGTCGGCGGAGGCCCCTGGCCTGGCTCGGCTGGTCATATTTATCAACAGCTAGCAATATTCTTTGATTTGGATGTTCGTATTTTTTATCAATAGCTACTACAATATTGTGACCAGCATACATTTATTATTTGTCACTTTTGATATATTATTTATCGTGATTATATATGTTTGCATTATATCATGATATATGATTTGTGTACTGTATCATCACCTTGAACGGGCATATTTGTTTGAACAGATCCGTACTGTGTAAAAAGCAATGCAATACTATTGGTTGTGAGTTCCTTGTGTTATTTTTTATTTGTAATTTTTAAATTTTATTTATAATTTAATAACTTTTGAATTTAAAATGTTAAATTCAAATTTACTTGGATGAAAAAAATATAGAAACGTACATCTGCATGCATATACAAACGTGAAGCGTACACAAGGGTATGTTGGACATTTGACCTCTCTCAGGCATGCATGATACAAAGGTGAAGCCCTTTTGTCAAACAGTTTACTAAAACGGATTTAGCTCCACCAATAGAGCCGTTCGTGGAGCTGAAGCCAAAAAAAATAGCTCTACTAGTGAAGTGAAGTCCTGCCAAACGGAGCCTTAAAAAGAAACAGAGGCAACCAAACGGGGCCTCAGTCATACATGTTATAAAAAAACAGAGATGCCCGATCGCATGATGTGCCTACCCCGTATACGGTTGTGCGCTTGCCCACCCCTTGCGCGTACGCATGTAGCTGCGCGCCTGTGCCTGCTGCTGCCGCTGCTGCTGCGTGCTTCGCTTCACTTCCGTGCTGCATACCCATGCCAGTGCATGCAGGTGGGGGACCACCCACGCCCGTGCCTCCCCCCGCATGTTGCTGCGTTGCTTCGCTTCTGTGCTGCGTGCTCGTGCACGTGCAAGCAGGTGGGGACCACCCACGCCCACTTTTGCTTCCCGTGCGCACGCAGAGACTGCTTGTGCCCGCGGGACCGCCTCTACATGCGCCTGCTTCCCATGCCTGCTATTGAAAACACTTGCAACATAAAGCACTTACTACAATATACCCTATAACAGGTGAAACATTTAAAACATACTCTTGCAATATGCAGATAAAACACTTGCAACATATATTTAAAACAACTAAAACATATACTTACAACATATATGTATAGTCATCGCAACATATGCAACATCCAGATGAAACACTCCGCATGTGCCTCGCTTCCTACGCCTGCTAACGAAAACACTTGCAACATAAAAGCACTTGTTGCAACATATATCTAAAACAGGTGAAACATTTAAAACATACGTTTGCAACATATGTGTATAGCCACTGCAACATATGAAACATCTAGATAAAAACACTTGCTATATACTCCCTCCGTCCATTTATCTCCTTCATCTAAGCAAATTTTTTTTCTAAAAGTCTCATTCGTATTAGTCTGGGACCACAGGTTTGGCTTCTCGTACGTGCTGCGTATTTGGTGCTCATTGGCTGCTTCTTGTCTGCATTTATTGCTTCTTGGCTGCTCATTGGTCGCGACTCCTTGGCTCCTCCTTGCCTTAAATGCAAATCGGCGTTGTTTACTCCTCCTTGGTCATTGCGCCAAAGGCTAATACGATGGAGACTTATGGACGGATGGAGTACGTCTAAAACTGAAACATTTGAAACATATATTTGCAACATACGTGTATAGTCATTGCAACATATGCAGCACTAGATCTAATTTTGCAACGTCTAGATAAAACACATGGTGCAACATCCAGATGAAACATACATCTAAAACGCATGAAACATACGGAACTCGATACCAACACAGAGCTCAATACCATGGAGTGGCGCTGAGGCCACCGGTGCTAAGCTCACGTGCACACACAAATTAGTTTTCCTTTCAATATGCATGCATGCGCACATGTACGCGCACACACACAACTAGCGGCATGCATCCTTAAAAAATAACGACATGCATGTTGCATTGCATATGAATGGAAGGATTTCACGTGAGACAAAGCTTACGCGTGTTTTCGCGCGATGCAGACCACGTGTGGCCGCTTGGGGACCGGGAAAGAGGTGGGGACCACGGGCGGGACACGATGCAAACGGGGCCACACGCAGCAAATAGGATGAGTGTCACAGAACCTCCTAATTATAATGGCCCACATGTACCTGTCATTGTCATAATAACCTCTGACAGCCGTACTTATGTTCCTCATAACTTAAAAGGTCTGCTTTCCTCCGAAGAGGATCCAATCACAGGAGTATTGCAATATTACAACAGTTTATTCAAAATACCATCAGAGTAAAGTAGCGGAAGTCTTACAATAACTTAAGTTTACAAACCATAGTTTCTAAACCTCAAACCTTATGTAGCATTATTACAAACTAGTAATAGAGAAGTATCAGTAGTAACTTTATTATAATCACACAAACGAAGTGCCTTACCCAGAGGCCACACAGTCTACTCGTCGTCACTTTCTTCGGCCACAACGGTCATGCAACAAGGCTCAAAGCAGACTTGTTCATGAACCGCACCTGCAACAAGGGGTTCAACAAACCCTGAGTACGAGAGTACTCAACAAGACTTACCCGACTAAGAAAAAAACTCCAAGGGCATGCTAGCTTTAGGGAATCAAGGTACGGGTATTCAAGAATCAAATTTTTCTTTTGCAGAAAAGCTTACTAAAGTAGGTCCTTACCTTTAATATTTTACTTTTACCATTGATGGTTCATTAACCAACTCTAGGTGATCCTAATCTAGATCAAAGTAATTATCATCAAGACATTTTTCATTCTTTCTTTCAATTCCAGTTCTTAACTACGATGTTGGTGCAAGGCCAAGACTCCTTTCTCGTGGAGTAACGACGATTCGAACTGCTTCATTTACCCAGCTGGGGATTCCTAACCACACGACATATGTAGAACCGAATTTTGCATATATCAACTCTTACCCGAGTAACCCAAAACCAGAACGTGTCCATCGCTACCCGAGAGCATAGTACTCCTCGAACCCGGTCCAATTCTAGCCCCGAGGGTACACGCTACTCTCGCCATCTCTCCACTCCCAGTGCGAGGTTAGACGTTCTCATAATAGACTAGTCGAAGTAAGGCTTTACCCGACATGGGTACATGGCTAGTACTAATAAAAACTCCAGGACGCGAGGGCCAACAACGTACGGTCCTTAACTGATAAGATGGAAACACTACATTGATACTCCTTTCCCAATGCAAGTTAGCAGTGGCCAAACCACACGCCCGATCACACAAGTTCATTCTCATATTTTAATATTCATTAAGTATGCCGTCATGGCCATGTAAACATTCATTTAAAAAGCTTAACTCATAAGCATAGCGAAGCATACTACGCATTTTCAGTAAAATAGGTATCAAGGGTGATATCACAATAATCAAGGATGATAATGCATCAATTGTGTTATCACTCAACTCCTAAGTACTTAATGCAGTAAACCATAATAATAATAATAAAGATTTATAAATCTCAAGGTAGGGTTTAAATGCACCGGGGCTTGCCTTGCTCTGACGCGACGACTGACTCGGACTCGAGGACTCCGACTTCCGGTCCAGAACCCACCGACGACAACTCTTCTCCGGAGGCTTGCTCGGCAACTTCAACTTCTTCGAAAGCGGGAACTATACGAGTATAGAACATGCTTCAACATGATGCTCGATGATAAATATGATGCTTGATGATGATATGCCACAGTTTACGACTTGAGTACAACTTTCCTTCGCGGTACATTCGCAAAACAGTAAAACCTACTAACTAATAACGATAACTTAAGCGATACTAGCTTTTATTACCAAATATGTTACTAATGAGCTCAAACATGAAATTAAGGTGCCAAAGATCACCAAGGACTAGTGACCTAAGGACATCACTCAATCAAAAGGGCACACAACACTTAAAGTTATCAATTTAACATTTATTTAACATTTAATTAATTAGGGCATAATTAATATTTGATCATACTTCATCTAAATAAGCTTAAACTTTTTCTATGGATTAATCATGACCTAAAACAGTGTCAAAATAAATTTCATGATTTTTGGATTAATATTTTAATTACTAAATTCCTGGAAGTTGCATTTAATATGTAATTGAACTAATTAAATATCCTGCACAAAGTAATCAAATTTAGCATGTAATATTTTTCCTAGGTAGTTTACACCTTAAAAAGCTTACACAAAATTTTTCATGATTTTTTGGAGCTCTACAGAATTTTTAATGAAATAAACAAATATTAGTACTATTCACATTTTGCAAAAAGAAAAACAAAATTCAACTCGGGCCGACTCCCTTCTTCTCTCCTTCTGTCTCGGCCCAACCGAGTGGTCCGCTCGCGCGCTCACCCGCGCGCTCGCGCCTGCGCTCGCTCGGCCCAGCACCGCGCGCGGCCAGCCCAGCCTAGCCGCGCCCGCGCGCTCGCCCGCTCTCTCTCCCTCTCTCGCTGACAACCTGGCCCCGCGTGTCATCTTCTTCCTCCGCTCCCTCGCTCTCTCCCGCGTGCTCGGCCATGCCCACGCGGTGGCCGGCCGGTGATCAAGGCGTCGGTCGACCAATTGACTCGACCAAAACGATCTACACTACCCTGCGAATCCACTACGCCCTTCTACAGCTATGCTCGAGCTCCGGCGACCCCTCACCGACGATGATGGCGGGCCACGGTCGACGGTGAGCCGCGGAAACGCGTCCCCAATAGAGTAGCGACTAAATTAACGCGAGGAAAACGTTCAGGGGCTCACATCGGTTACGATGGCGCTCTCGGTGATGACGGAGAGGGGCCGGAGTGGTCTGACCACGTGAGGGCAGTGATGGCGGGGGGTCCGACCGGGCGCGAGGAAGACGGTGGCTATCCGCGCGATACGGGCGGTAGAGGTGGAGGTGAATGGTCGGGGAGATGCGCGGGAGCGAGGCGGTTGCGGTGAGGTGGTTGGCGTGGCCGGAGGTGGCTCGATAGCGGCAGCGGCGAGCGGCAGAGCTAAGCGGCGGCGGTGGCAAAAACAGAGAAGCAAAACTGCCCACGGTGAGCTCGGGCTATATATAGGAAACGGTCAAAACTGCCCACGGTGAGCTCGGGCTATATATAGGAAACGGTCACGGCAACAACACTGGAAGGCACGCGTCATCGCGCTGGCGTTTTTGGGCGTGCGCGAGAAGGTCCTGGACGGCCACGGCGGCGCGCCGACGCCCATACCGGCCGGTGGGCGGCCGCCATTGGTTGGGAACTGTAGCTCCCCCCAATTTTGTAAAATCAAACTGCATTTCTCAAATTACTCCCAAATTCATGTAACAACTTGAAAAATTCCCAAGATATGAAATCTTCAGAATTTTAAGCTCTACAAGTTTTGTATTGAACACTTTTTCAAATTCGAACTGGATTTTGAAATTTGAGTTTAAATTCAAAAGGGGACACTTTTTGGAAATTTGATAATTTAGAAATTACTTTGGATTTTATATTGAAACTTCAGAAACTCCAAACACTAAAGTTGTACATCTAGCCAAGGCCTACAACTTTTATATTCAAAACATTTTCAAAATCTACCTCCATTTTGAAATTTGAGTTTGGGGACAAAAGGGGGTCAAATCTGAAATTTGCTTATTTTCAAAATTGCTCCACATTTTACACTAAAACTTTGAAAACTCAAAACACCAAAGTTGTAGCCCTTCAAAAGTTCTACAAACTTGGTTTTAAACTTTTTCCCAAATTTTACTTAGATTTTGAATTATTTCAAAAGGGGTAAAATAGGGTTTTGGAATTTAGGGTTTTCGGAGGAATTTTTAATTGAAATTTGTTGCTACCTTAATTGGTGATTACTTAATGATCAAACTATCATCCAAGGGCATCATTTGGACAAGCATGACATGGTTGACCAAATGCCACTCTTGGTTGAACAATTTAGTTTTTGAAACTCTTTTAACATTTCCCCAAATTTAAATTTAAATTCGAATCGGAAAACTCGTGACAAGTTTTTGGATTCTAATTCAAACTCAAACTTGGAGCTTCCTTTTACATGTCGTACTTGAGTTCATACCCTACACTTGACATTAGTGTGTAACACAGTCACACACCTCAAATTACGCAGGGCATGGACTAAGTATTTGCGGTGGCATTCGAATTTAGGGTTTTTGGTTCGGATCACACCATTGAGAAGCACATTCAATCTAGATAAGTAAACTCATTTTAGTTAATGCATAACAAGGTTGACCTAATCATGGATGCTTTGCGATGTATTATGATGACATGGCAGATTAATTAGCAACTATAATACTTGGAGTGTTACAATGAGGTGGATGCGGTGATTGAGGGCGGGATTTCTATGATTGAGTAATTGGTGATTGATTTTCTTTTCACTTTTGCCGGATCGACAACATGCGGGCAAGGCTACTCCTCGCATGACCGGAGAAAACTGATTAAGGAAGGATCACGCGGCACGCAACGCGGGCAGCCTCCATCAGGAAGGACGGACGCCGAGAGCATTACCGTACATATATTACTCTAAAAAATACTCTCAGAGGCCGTTTGGATCATTTTATTTGGAGGAATTAAAATGTACTTAATAAATTAAGTTATTTGACTTGGAATTTGACATTCCACCATTTTTCAAAGTTCATATATAAGCCTATCTCAAATTCATAGGGTTGGAGATGAAAATTGATTCTATAGATCACCATTTTATATTAACACGCTCTTCAACTCGCTCCCCTACGGTAGAAATGCAACATATAAGTATCTCTCTCATATAGTCAACAATAATATACAAATATAATACATACACAACTATATTAGCTTAATTAATACGTGTCTAAATTATGATTATTAAAATAAATTTAATTCCAAGGATCAAAGGGGTCTTAAAAAAACTCAGTCATACACTGGCCCATACACTGAAGAAGAGGACCATCTCCGTCATGGGTTGTCTACGGCCAGCCCAATACTCCACCTTCATCTGGCCCATCCCCGGAAGCCACCGGAACGGTGAAGCCGTGAAGGTGAGGCCTCTCATCCTCGACGCTCACCCTGGCCGTTCGGTCCTTCGGTTCGGTTCGGTTCTTTGGTACCTATACAAATTTGGTTCCTTAGAAAACTGGTATCGGTCGGTTCTTTAAAAAAACTCGGTACCAAGAAAATTCAGTATCGGTAAATTCGGTTCGGTTTCGGTATTTACCGAACAGTACCGAACTAATCACAGAGACATGTAATAGCAGGTTCAAAAGCTAATTTTGGCATGATTTCATAGAGAATAATAGTGCAAAATACATATACATATAAAAGTCCACAAGACTATAAGTGTGAGTACCAAAAATACATAATATAATAGTCTATAATAATACAATCAATAATATAACAACACTCAAACTCATCACATTTCTGGTAAATTCTGGAAATTCAGTAAATTCGGTAAATTCGGTGCGGTTTCGGTATTTACCTCGGTAAATTCAGTTCCTGGAAACTCAGAACCGAATAGGGAACTGAATTTTTCGGTTTTGGTAAATTTGGTTCGGTTCTCGATAAATTCGGTTCGGTACCCGGTTCTCGGTATTTCGTGCCCAGGTTGACTCGACGCCACTGTCCACTGGGTCTGGGTAGCTGTGCAGTGGGCTTGTAAGACTGTCCGCACTCATGGACCTCTATATTTATCCTCTAAAAGGCCTAGTTATCAAGATTCTCTCCTCTATATTTAATTCTCTTACACCCATCCATCCTCTATATCATCCTCTATCCACTGTGGGGTTCACTTGTCACTTTATTTAAATATATGCATGTGACATCATGTTTTAAATGATTTATTAAAATGAACTTAATGGTGCAACCAGAATTTAATTTGGTTAATTAGCTTATGAGTTATAACATTTTTTGCAACTTGAAACGGTGAGGCCTGTCCAAGATTCTCTCCCCTCTCTCACACGCGCATGCCACGCTTAGGCTGTCCGCACCGCAGACCTGTAAGCACAACTGCAGCACGCACGCGCGCCTGTAAAGCCTGCAGCGCGCGCCTGTAAATCGCCAGCAAGCGTAGCGGCCGCACAGCGCTGCGCCAATTCCAGCGTACCGGTAGCACACACGCTATATACTGTAGAGAGAGAGTAGGTGAGAGAGAAAGGGGATTGAGGGAAATAAAATATGGAATAGTAGATATAGAGTATGAGATAGAGATAACACGGTGCAGAAGAAATGGATATAGAGTAGAGAATCTCGATGACTATAATAGAATATTTCTTTTTAGAGATGAAAATAGAGGTGGATAGGTGCGGATAGCCTAACATCCGGTAAACAGACGTCGGCCGCTAAATATGAAGGACGAACGCCGGTAGCGGACGACCATAGCGTACCCGCTGCAGCTGGAAAGCACAGCTGGAATTTACCGGATGCGTTTACAGGCACCGGTGCCGACAGTCTAAGACTGTCCGCAGTGGCATACTCTAAACAATACTCTAAAGCTTTAGAGTATGAATATAGAGTAAAAACTGCTGCACTGGATACTCTAAAACGATACTCTATCCTTTCTCTCACTCTATATTTAGAGTAGTACAGTGTTTACTCTATAATGCGCAGTGGCGGGCCCTACTAGCTAAACCAAGGAAAAAAATATTATAACTCATAAACCAAAAATTCAAATTAAATTTCGATTGCACCATTAAATTCGTCTCAATAAATCCTTCAAAACTAGATCACTCATGGATATATTTAGATAAAGTGACAAGTGGGTCCTACGGTAGATAGAGTGGATAGAGGATGATATAGAGGATGGATGGGTGCGGGAGAATTGAGTATAGAGGAGAGAATCTTGCTGACTAAGATATACAGAGGATGGATATAGAGGACCATGAGTGCGGATAGCCTAAGCTTTCATCCCGTCGCCGCCGTCGCGCTCGCGCACCTCCTCCAGCCGCCTCGCCTCGTCCGCTCGGGCTTGGACACGGAGCAGCAGCGCCCCCGCCCATGCCGCTGCGGCGCGGGGCCCCTCCCTGCCCCGGCTGCCCGCCGCGGGCTCTGGCCGGTGTGCTGTGTGGGGGCGGCGGCTCCGCGGGGGGCCGGTGCTGCGCCCCCATCCGCCGGGCATGCTTCCTGCGACCGACCACGGAGAAGAGCGGAGGGGCTCTCGGGTGAGTTCTTGCCACTTCACTTTATGCATGTTCTCGTTGTTGCTGAACTTTAGCTCGATTTCTGCATCTCAAATTCGATTTGATCCCACACCGAACTAGTAGTCTCATGATTTTACCAATTTGTTTATAGAAAACACACCTGACAATTTATGTGACCTCTGCAAATTTTTAGACCAAAGACCTTTTGGTCCCGCTTTATGCTCCCTTCGTTCCAAATTATAAGTCGTTTTGACTTTTTGTTTGAACATAGATTTTGCTATGTATATAGAAAGCAACACAATATGTCTCCTGGGTTTACCAGCTTACAAAAGAAAGCATTGAAAGTGTTTTACACAACCAAGCCTCTACAAACCCGATTACATGAAACAGAAGTCTAAAAGCACCAATATCTCACCAAACGAAGCAGAAAAACGACTATCCAGTTGGGGAGTAAACAAGTTTCGCAGTTGATGACCTCTGCAAATTTGATAAGCTCATTGCATTCATATGGCCGTTTCATATCACCAATTGTATTGTTTACTGGAAGAACTTGGGGACCAAAAAGGGCAGCAACAGCAAGAAGAAAGTTTTCGCACACATCCAAATATTTTCTACAAAATGAGTCTGTACTTCAGATGATAGTTGAAGAGATTCGATTTGGAGCATCAGGGTAGCAATTTTCAGTGGGCATCTTGATTTACTATCAGGACCTTGTATCAAATGGTGATTTGCCATTTATTTTGATTTTTTGACCTAAGCTTGGTATTTAAGTCCATAATATTGAAAATTAGTCAACGAAACCACATAAACCTATTAGGTTGACCATAGTTAACAAAACAAATAAACTTGATGCCATTTATAAACCTGCATTAAGAAAATGTCAAGAAGTAAAGCATTATGAAATCTAGGTTACAGTGATAAGCAGTCTTGCCTTCTTTTATTGTTTTTTTTTTTTGTGGTTAGTTTGCTTGCTACCAGGGTGGAGCTTTGTGTAGACCAAAGTGGGCCATGACCCTCTTTAACCTAGAAAATTTGTTAAAGGAACACTTAATTCCACCACTTAGGTGTTGATGAATTTCTTTTTTTTCTCGAACTACGCAGGAGAGCTGCGCGTCATTTCATTAAGGTAGAAAAAACAGTACACAAGTCCAGAAGGACCCAGACCCGAGTACAAAGAGCAAACACACACACACCACACCTCAGGAACTAATCTAGAAACACGCCACAAAGAACAAGAAAAACGACCAGCGACCAAAGGACCTAAGCACCAAGGGCCAGCAACCTGGGCATGAGGTCTTGGAGCTTTGAAGCCCCTGCTGAACACCAGAGACCACCCTCCATGCTCACAACCCTCAGCACTACCTGAATACTCAGCCTCGAATTCTCAAACACACAATCATTGCGGTGCTTCTAGATCTCCCAAGCCACCAAGATTATTAAGGAGTTGAGGCCCTTACACGCTTCTTTAGGTACAGCTCTGAAAACTTTTCTCCACCAAACAGAGAAACGACCCATTGAAAGATCAGGTGCTAATTGTACTATGCCCAAGAGCTGAAAAATCGAAGCCCAGACTTGATGAGCAAACACACAGCCAACCAAAAGGTGACTGGTTGTTCTAATCTATTCCCCTCTAATAGTACCTCAAGTTTGATTGCCCTCCTCTCAGTTTTAGTTCAAACTCCACCACTGGTAGCTACTACATGCTTAAAACAGTTTTAGATAAAGAAAATGAAAATAGCAGAAGCAACCTGTTTCTAAACAATATATGCTTTGGGGCATGCAATTTCGACCACAGGGATGAAAAACATTGATGCATTGGTTTTCTTATTTGCAACAACTACAACTTTTAATCAAATCATCAATGTCTATAATTTATTTTGAAGGATATCTAAAGCATGGAAGTGCAACTCAAGGTTTAATGGTCTTATTTTCACATTGCCAATTAAATAGTCTTTTTATGCATTCGTGTTAAAAGTCATCAAAGTTTACTGGAATCACAAACTGTGACGCAGCTTTGACAAAGTATCAGTTTAGTTCTGATCAATTGTTACCTACTCTTAGTTTATTTTCACTTTATCAGCTTGTTAGCTTAAGCACCAAAGGTTTATAAAATTAGCTTGAGACAAGAATATTTGGTTCCCTTTTTATCACATTCTTGTGGAGAATTTTCTCTGCCCCTGAGAAGCATTAGTACAATGGTTTGATACCTCTACTTTATTCTAGGTACCAGATGAAAAACTGCCGATGGAGGCCAACTTTTGCCTTGGAGACTGGTGGGCCGTCTAACACCGATGGCCAAGACTTTGATGAGGACAGTGGTTTTCTTGGTAGGACTAGACTGGGAAGACTCATCCAAGCTGCTGCAAGGGAGCTACTTGACAAGCTGAACTCTGCCAGAACAAATTCGCCAACAAAGATATTCCTTGTCCTCCTTGGTTTTTACACAGCCAATGCCTTGGCAACAATACTAGGGCAGACCGGTGACTGGGATGTTCTAGTTGCTGGTGTTGTAGTGGCTGCCATTGAGGGAATTGGCATGCTCATGTACAGAAAACCAATTACCAGGCCTCCTGGTAGGTTTCAATCTTTGATTTCAATGGTGAACTACTGGAAAGCCGGTGTATGCCTGGGCCTTTTTGTGGACGCCTTCAAGCTGGGTAGCTGAGTTTACGCAATCATCTTCTGTTATCTGCTTATAGTGCTGTTTTTTTTTGGGTATCTTGGGATCACAATAATGCCAGGATATGGTTCCATGATGTCCGTTGCTCGAATTCTAATAGCTGCCATTTGGCTCAAATTCTGGGAGCAATGGCTGCTGAGGTATTCAATTTTTTCGAAGTTAATGAAGATGTTTGGAGCAGATATTATTCTGAGGTGACAGTATTCATCTTTCCAGAATCGAAAGCCTTGTTTGGTAACTACTGCAGGCTGTTAGGCACTGTTTGGCCTGTAAACTGTAGATATGCTGTAGTTTTTCTCACCTCCATGTCATTTAACCCTACTCTGCATTTATGCTTATTCAGAGAAAAATAGAAAAGAGTTGTCTTTTTAGAAAAATGATTGGTTGTATTTCTTCCACTGAGACATGGTACTTACCTTGTAATAGTTTGTGCATGTCAGCATGTGATGAGTTGGATACTTCTTTCATCCAGGATTAGTCTATATCTTGCAATATATGTCATTGTTTACTGGTCATGTCCCAATGGCTTTTCTGGTAGGTTAATTGTTACCAAAAAAAAATGCTTTCGCTTTGTATACTCCTTTTAATTGTGGAAGTACTGAAGTCATTCTACATGTTGTCTAATATGAGTGTGCGAAGTTGTTTTCCTTCTCATCACTGGGTGATGTTATTTGTTACGTATACAACCAATTTGAACAACTCTGCAACTCAAATAGTTGAGAGCAGTTGGATGATTGATTAATTATGATCAGCCAAATCATTCTAACATGGTCAATTGGATAATTTATTACTTATGATCATTGGGATCAAATCATTCTGTACATGAAGCATTTCTCTTCTCATTATGTTTATAGATTGATCTCATTATGTTTATAGAAAGATTTAGGTGTTACGAGTGGGTTGTATATGATCCTGTTTATAGACTATAGTTACATGATCCTGTTCATCATGAAACTGGGTATTATAGTTACGTGATCCTGTTTATTATTAAGCGGGTAATATGTTCATTATTGCTTCTTCGTATGGTTGGTTTCTCTATGATTTCTGTACGAAGTAGCAGAGCTCCTATCATTTTCTCTCCTTTTGAGCGGCTTGTAGAAACAAGTAGGCGAGCAACGTCACCTATCCTTTCTCCCTCCCCTAGCATCCCATCCCATGTCACTGTGAGCAACCCAACCCATAGCCACCGGAAGATGAGAGTTCCAGCTCCGGCTCCTCCTCTTCCCGCGCTGCTCTCCCGCTGCTCCTCGGCCCCGCCGCGCGGCCTCCTCTCCTCCCCCCGCACGCCGGCCGCCTGCCGCCCGCCTCCGGCCGTCGCCCGCCCTGTCTCCGTCTCCGTCGATGCGCCGGCGGCCGCCGCGGAGCCGGCTGTCTTGGGCGCGCCCTCCGCGACGCCGCGCCGTCGCCTCATCCTCCTCCGCCACGGGGAGAGCACCGCCCGAGGCCGCTCCACCAGAGGTATGTTCAAACGGCGGCGTCCAAGAGTCCCCGTGTGTCGATTTAATTTACCCTGCACTGCAAACTGGATAAGAAGGAGCATTGGATGCAGAGGAATGGTGGTGCTTGTTTGCCGTTTCTACTAACATGTCGTAGCTGTTGCCTCTAGCTCTGCGTTTTAGACTAATTGATTGAATGTAGTGGTATAGTGCTGTTATGATCTGACCCAAATGTGTTTTCCTTTGTGGTTGCTGGCCCAAATATGTGTCCTGATGTCAGATCATGACAGACCTCTAAGCAAGGCTGGGAGAGCTGACGCAATCAGCGTTTCTAATAAACTCCAACAGATGGGATGGATACCGGAGCTTATCCTCTGCAGGTGTGTTACAAATTCCAATTTATGTAAGACAGTGAATCAATTGTCATGAGTTATTACCATATACCAATATAAATTATGAAAGCTTCATGGTGCAATTAGTCTCTGTTACCTAACTGAATGGTTGTGCTTTTTTTTTTTTGGTTTCATTTTGCTTTTGCAAATTCTGTTGTATCTGTTCAGTTTTCTAACGTTTCTTTCCTGAAAAGTCAATATAGGTATAGTGTCTCTTTATTGACTCAGTTTTTATATCAGATTACCACCTTCTGCTTCATTTGTTTTATTGTTCTTTCTCTCTCTTTATTTTCCTATAGGAACGGTTATCCTGCATTTGCATACGTATATATTGGTGTTCCTATGTTTGTGTCTCGTCAAATACATAGTTGCCCCTATTCCTTTTTTAGTACCGTGTCCGTGTTTAAGGGGAATGACCCTGCAAAGGCTATTCTATTACTCATCATCTTGCCTTCTGGCCACAGTTGCAACTGGTGCTTTTAAGAGAATGAACACTTATAGAATTCAATACCTCTATTACAATACCGTCTTTCTTTTCTGGTCATGTTATTTCTTTCTCGAATGAAATTTGATTTGGTCAATTAATATGCCTAGCAATAGAATGTGCGACTCATGTTATCGTTGATAATAACTCTCCTTCAACACAGTGATGCAATGCGTACAAAGGAAACTCTTAAGATCCTGCAAGAGAATGTCCAAGGATTGTCTGAAGCAGTAGTGCACTTCATCCCAAGTTTCTACTCAATTGCGGCAATGGACGGCCAAACTGCAGAGCATTTGCAAAAGGCGATTTGTAAATATTCGAGTGATGAGATCTTAACTGTGATGTGAGTCTTTCACAAGTTTTCATTGATTATCATTTGTTTTCAATGGATACCTTTGTCTTCCTATCATTTTTCCCTTGATCTGGGATTTGTATGTATCTCATTGCCAGACGTACATCATGACACTTGTTTAGAATAATAACTACTCAGGTGCATGGGGCATAATAAAGGATGGGAAGAAGCCGCCTCCATGTTTTCTGGTGATTCAGTAGTGCTTGAGACATGTAACGCTGCATTGCTAGAGGCTGCAGGCAAATCATGGGTTGAGGTTAATATTGGCCTTGTGCAAACTAAAGCATGCTTCTTTTCATCTTTTCCCAAATATATATAGTTTTATGTACCATGCATCCAGCAGAATTTACCGAATTTGTCCATGACATGGTTTGCAGGCATTTTCTCTGGCTGGTCTGGGTGGATGGAAGCTTCATGGGATCGTAAAGCCATGAATTGTTGTAACTAAAAGCTAGGTGTAATTTTTGTAGCTGTTTCTTAATTCTCATTAATTAACCTTTGTGTAGTTGTTTTTACATGCCACTGAAGCCGTCAGTCTGAAGGTATTAACGTGGATAGATAGATGAGATGAGTGAATCCTTGCCATCCACGGTCCATGAGCTCTGTCGGTTCTGCAAAAGATGAATAAGAAAACACAAATGAAAACTGAATACCTTACTATACACATGAAGCAAAATCGAATACCTTGCATTATCACTCCTTTCACCCAGGCAACTAATGATAAGAGACTAAAGATGCCACCAGTGAAATTTTAGAATTTTTGTCGCGCCAAGTGAATCTGACGCTGTTGAATAAAAAAACATAAAGTCTACAACACTGATGGTAAAAGTTTACTTAACCCCCTGAACTATCAGCCAGTGTCTAACCTACACCCTCAACTATAAAACCGTCTGTTTTACACCTTGAACTTTTCAAAACCGTTCAAATTACACCTTGGAGCGGTTTTGGACGGCGGTTTCACTACAGTAACCATGGTTTGCTACAGTAACAACGTTTTGCCTTTTCCTTTTTCTATTTATTTATGCTAAATCTTTGAAAAATCATAGTAAATCACAGAAAAATCATAAAATAGAAAATCTAATTTTGTTGGACTCCACATGAGTAGATCTACATAATGAATATATAATATAGTATACTTTAGTACAAATTTTTTCTGTAGCTTTAAATTAGTTAGAAAATCAAATTTTGTTTGTAATTAATTGAAATAATTCATAGCTACATCTTCTATGGTCCAATTGTGGTGAAATTTTTATGATGAGGTTATTATTATATGCTTGAACTATAGTAAAAATTTCATACTCATTGGATCATATATAACTTAGTTATAGATTTATTTAGGTTTATGTTTAGGTTTATGCTTGTTAAATATAAATAAATCTATAACTAAATTATACATGATCCAATCAGTATGAAATTTTTACTACAGTTCAAGCATACAATAATTAGTTCACTATAAAAATTTAACCACAATTGGACCATAAAAGCTGTAACTATGAATTATTCCAATTAATTACAGACAAAATTTGATTTTCTAACTAATTTAAAGCTACAGAAAAAAAAATTGTACTAAAACATACTATATTATATATTCATTGTGTAGATCTACTCATGTGGAGTCCAACAAAATTAGATTTTCTATTTTATGATTTTTCTGTGATTTACTATGATTTTTCAAAGAGTCAATAGAAATGGAAAAGTCAAAACCGCCGTTACTGTAGCAAAACCATGGTTACTGTAGTAAAACCGTCGTCCAAAACCGCTCCAGGGTGTAATTTAAACGGTTTTGAAAAGTTCAAGGTGTAAAATAGACGGTTTTATAGTTTGGGGTGTAGGTTAGACACTAGCCGATAATTCAGGGGGTTAAGTAGACTTTTCCCAATAAGCAAATAAGCAATTCTGCTAGAAACTCGATTCGACTTGTGAACGAATAAGCAATTCATCACGAGCACTGAGTGGGTCGGCGGTCTCTCCTCTTCCCGTGAGAAAGGTCCGAGTGATGTGTTTCCTAGGAAAGACGGCCTTCAAGGAGGCACGTCGATATATTGAAGACATGTATGGTTTATGTGTGGTCCTAGACAAACTATATAGAAACCCGTGGTGGATAGACGAATCTCTAATCCTACATCTGTGACGATTGTTTTACCCTCACAGCGTCATTGATATATGTGTCTTCTTTATGCCTTTCGGTCGTAGTGATTGCTTCTCCTTCTGTGTAAGCCTCCTCAAGATCATCTTCTTCGGCTGGGATGGCTTCTCAACTTGACGTGATGCACATATGAAGAGGAGGTCCAGTTGAATATGTGGGAGGGGAAGAGAGCTTTGGTTTCAATTTGTGGGAGAGGTGGGGTGATGTGGAGGACGCAGATACGACAGATCCACCACGAGCTTAATTTGTGGACAATTTGTGGATCAATGGCTGATTTGTCAAGGAGGTGGAGGGGGATTGGAGGACCATCGATGAACAGAATGGAGATGGTCATATAGCGAACAAGTGGAAGAAATTGCGTGGACAAGTGGAGAAGAAGGATTTTTTTTAATCACCTTTGATACCGCGTACACTATAGCCACCGAACCATCGAAGGCCTTATTTGGATACGCATGTATTCGTCTCAATCCACATGTGTTATGTGGATTGGAGTGAAATTAAACTAAATTCCATTCCATTCCACTCCAACACATGTGGATTGAGGTGGATACATATGCATCCAAAAAAGGCCAAAAGGTACATCAAACATTACTTATACAGTTCGGCACCCCTGTTGCAGCTACCCTAAGGTCACCCCTAAAGTTTGCCATGTAGGACTTAATTAAAACCTTACTTTTCTCATAGTTTTGGTGACCTAATATACCGATAGGTTTTTTGAATTTTGCTTTTGAGCACTTCGAATTTTTAAAGCTAGAAGATGACAAGTTTTTGAAAATCTTGAGTAATGAAGCTGGAGCTGTGCACATAAAAAACATAGTTATCCTATTAATTATTTTTTTGGATGTATTGTAGCTATGGTTAAGTTGTTTGTGCATAGTCAAATCTGCCTATATATCTGAATTGAAGTTCACGTAGTCTTATCCTAAACGCTAAACTATAAACAGTGTCGGTCACTTTTTGTTTAGCATGTAAACGCTTTAGACGATATTTCAAGAGAATTAAAATGGCCTAAACTGTTTACACAATATTACTAAAATATGCATATTTTTTATGTAAAATCAATTATTCTAGCATTTGTACATATTTATGCAAGTAAAAATCAATTATTTTAGTATGTATATATTTTATGCATGTGAAAAGAATTAAATATACATATATATGCATGTAACAAATCAAGTGTACATATTTATGAATATAATAAACTTAAGTATACAAATTTATGCATGAAAACTGACATGGATTGACCCGGTGTTCGCCTACACAGCCGTTTAGCCTGTTTAACATCATTTATGTCTATTCCGTTTAGACCGTTTTTTGACCGTTTAAACGGTCAATTGTTTAATTTATGTTTACCCCTAAACAAAAAAAAAATCACCTTAGCGATGTCCTACAGCAGATGATCACGATTTCATAATGGTCCTAGCAAATTTTAACATCAGCGGCGTGGACTGCTAATACATCTTTGTTCAGTGTCCTAGAACAAAATCTGCTTATAATGTAATGCTAGTCACCGGTAGACTTGATGAACTTATGAAATAAATAAAAATCAATAAGCCTTTAAACAATTGCGAAGCTCATTTTTGTGTGATATCTACCGTGCAAGGAATTGAAGGTGCTATCACGCTTATTGGTAAGCAAGCATATACTTGTTTCAGATGACTAGTAGTAGAGATATACCGTCTTTTTTTTAAAGGGAGAGATATACCTTTTAAGCTGAGGTAATATTCAAGTGAGACAACATATAATACAGAACACTTGCCAACTTTGGGGCATAGATGGCTTCTTATCCGATCCATCAATAGATTAGCAATGTGAAATACCACAAGGAACACTTAATACAAGAAAAGTTTTCCTATGTCATTAATAGATCAAAAGTGTGTTTAAGCCGTTCGGTTGATGGTTTCTGCGGCTGATAAGCCGACTGAAGCTGATTTGCTGTGAGAAAAAAAAACATTGTCCCATAGGTGATAAGTCAGACTGATAAGTTTAAGTGAATAGGAAAACCGGCTAGACCGTTTATGTGGGCTTAGGAGCGGCTCTACCACCAGACGCACAGAGCTAGACCGGTTGGGCCGGTTGGGCATAGGGCGAGCAGGCAATCCGGCCTAGCTGATTCCCAAGCTGGCTAGGCTGGTTTGGCAGCAGCCATGCAGAGGAGGGCGGCCACTAGCGCAAGCAAGCCTAGCCTAGCCGGTTTGGCAGATGAGCTCGTCTCCTTATCTTTCTCTTCCGGATCTTCAACGTGATGATCCAAAACATGCTATGGGATCCCCTTGTTGCTACAAACATTATCGCAATGCCTTTTTTTTTATCGTCAACACTTGTATTCAAAGTAGTGAGTACTCCGTATGTATGCATTTTTATACAAGTACGTATACTTGTATTGCAATACTATGAGCCTGTTCACTCGGTTTATAATCCGTCTTTTTCAATTTGTTTTTTCAGCCGGAACAGTATTTTTCTCTCACAATAAATCAGCCAACAGTGTTTTTCAGCCGGTTTATCAGCCCAACCGAACGGGGCCTATAGCTCATAGGAGTACTAGGAAGTATGCCTTTACTGTTACATGGTCACTTGTTCAATATGCGTGCATGTGTCAGTCAAAAACACTGACTTAACCACAAAACAAGCTCTTAGGTCCTTCTATGTGCATATAAACAAAACGGTAATGCTACGTGCAGGGCGTCTATTCGTCCGGCGACCAACCACTTTTTTTACTATCGTGCGTCGGCCAGATAAGGATAAGAAAAGGAGACCTCCCGTGCTCTGCTTCCTACTATGCATCATCCATAACGTTCCCTTTCTTTCTTTCCCCAAAACTCTACCGATGCTACCTCCACTACTCAAGCCCCCACGCCCGCTGGACCTCCCTTGCCGCTACTCCTACTCCAACGCCCGCCCGCCTAACGGCGCAGGCACCGCCACGTCGCCTGGGGACCACTTCCTCCGGCGCCAGCTGGCCACCGAGGTTGTCGCGCGCGTGCTCGCGTCTGACGACGCCACCAGGCACAAGGAGAAGCCCGAGCCCTGGCGTGGAAGCCCTCCGACCTCGCGCTCCTGCTATGGCTGCGGCGCCCCGCCGCAGACGGGGGAGAAGGCCGTATCAAGATATGACACATGTTGCAAATGTATCTTTCAAATGTTTTAGAGGTACGTTGCAAGTGTTTTATGCGGATGTTGCAAAAGTAGATCGAGACGTTACACATATTGTCATGGCTATACACGTATATTTTAAGTATATGTTTCTAATGTTTTATCTGGTTGAGACATATGTTACAAGTGTTTTAATTGGATGTTGCAAAAGTAGATCTGCATGTTATATATATATATATATATATATATATATATATATATATATATATATATATATATATATATATATATATATATATATATATATATATATATGTGTGTGTGTGTGTTGTGTGCGCGCAAGTGTTTCAGGTGTTCTCATACATATGTTTATTTGTAAGTGTTTTTTATCTAGATGTTGCAATATTTTGCCATGGCTACACACATACTTTCAAGTTTTTCTAGTGTTTTACAAATGTTTTAAACATATGTTGTAAGTGTTTCAACTATTTTAAACGTACGTTGGATGTTGCATATGTTAAAACCCACCTGCCATAGCTATCTACTGCAGCGGTTGAGGCGTTGCCGAGTGGGCGCCCATGTGTCGTTGGTTGACGCGGGAAGTCGGGACAGCATGGGCCCCGCTTGGACGCGCAAAGCGAGCAGGCATGGGAAATGAGGTGCAGCTGAACGCACGCGTGCGTGCGGAACATCCGGACGCGCATCTCCATAAACAAAATGCACTACCCATTCAAGAGGAGACACCTGGTTGGCTATACATCACGAAGGCCGAAGACCTTCAACTTCAAGAGACTTCGTTTTCAATCGTACGTCTCGCAATTTAGGTCTTGTTTGGATGCGCGGTAGCACTTTCGTTTATATTTAGTAATTATTATTTTATCATGGTCTAAGTAGATTTAAAAGATTCGTCTTCTAAATTACAGATTTACAGATAAATTATATAATTAATTATTTTTTTATTTATATTTAATGTTCCATATATACGTACAAAGATTTGATGTGATGAAAAATCTTAAGAAGTTTTCAATTTTTCGTCCTAACTAAACGATGCCTCCAACTCGAAGGTTGGCCATTTCTCTCTGTACAAAGACGCAAACGGACAAAATACATCAAATTTGCAGCCCGTTCTTCGGGACCGATGATGGACGACTTTTCTTTCTGTTGGTTCGAACAAGACATGATCGAATGCAGGCCGGAACAATCGAATCAAAGCATCGAACAGCAAGTCAGCAACAGCTAGCACGAAGCACCGGGCGTTGTACGCATCCTCCGCGTCAGGAATCGCGGGCCCACCACCGCCCGCAGCCCCACGCATTCCGTCCCGTCGCGGCGTCGCCCCCTTCTCCCCTCTCCCCTCTCCCCCGAGCCGTCCGCGAACCACCCCGCGCCACCTCCGATTTCTTCACGAGACCCCGGCCTCCTTTCTAGAACCTCCTCCGCTCCGCCCAACCCCTTGACCGGGTCACGCCCGAGCGAGACTAGCGGGGTTCCGGCGCCGCCGGCGGGGGAGATGGCGCTGGAGCTGAGCCTGGCCTCGGCTTCGCCGCCGGCGGGCGGCGGCTTGGCGCAGCCGCCGCCCCTCGCCCCGCCCGGGAAGGAGCAGCAGGTGGCCGGCGTGGGGATTCTGCTGCAGATCTCCATGCTCGTGCTCTCCTTCGTCCTCGGCCACGTCCTGCGCCGCCACCGCTTCTACTACCTCCCCGAGGCCAGCGCCTCGCTCCTCATCGGTACATACGCACGCCACCATGCCTTACCTACCTCCCTGGCCGCCCTCCTACGGCGTGTGAATTTTTTTTGGAAGTAAGGAGTCCCAATGGAACACGGGAATTATTTCAGGGAACTAGGATGGTCGAAGGGATCCATCACTTTTGTGCACCTGCAGCAGTAGGAACTCAGGGGTATTCCAGGCTGAAATGCTAGGCATAGACGCATAGTGGCTACTCACTGTGGTACACTGTGGCTGTGGGCGATTCATTTAGGACGATGATTTTAGATGCTACAAGTCTTAGTTCTCAAGTTCATTTAGTATGCTTTGTCGAAATTCTTACAAAATTGTCGTAAAACTTATCAAAAACATAATGGTTAGTTCATCAATGCTTTTGTTCCTTGACATGTTGACTATCATCAGCACCTGTCCGAACAGCTTTTAAGTCAGTGGCATGTATCCTCAGGATGCAATGCCTACGTTCAGTTTCACATCTCTAGTTTCCTCTTTTTTTCAAGCAATCATCTCTAGGCTCCTTGCTCCTTGACACACTGACGAAAATAACTGCTGAATGTTAACTCAAAATGGCCTACTTTGGTCAATACTTTTTTTCTAACTTTGCCGTGCTTGGATTGTTATGGACATAAACCTGAAATTCATGTCACCATCCCTTTTTTATAGCACTAGGTAAATTGTATTTGTGGTTACTTTTGACTTGGACAAAGGAGATTTCTGTTTTGTTTCTATGATTTCTATTTGAAATCCCTATTTGCGATGTCATGCTAAAAGATGTTGATAGTGCAAGTTTATTTGTGGGTAAATGGTTATGGTAGTCCCCTTGAAGAAAGTTATCCAAAATGTGCCCTCCAGCTAGGCAATGTGAGTCATTGAACTATCTCTAAAGTATGGAAATAAGAACCTTTGGTTGAGTGAAAAGACGAAAAATCATCTTCGTGGGGTATGTAATCTTGATTACTGAAATTTATTGCAGTAATACACATTGAGTGGTACCTTTGAAAGAAAAAAATTCTTCTATTGAAGCCTATGGGTCTGTCATGGTTTTATGTTGACTGATGTCATAAGGTGACTTGGTAGCTTGTGCTAAATGGTACATGATGACTAGATTAGATCAGAATCATCTTTTTCCTTCATCCTCATATCAACAAATGCGGTGATGGGATATTGCCTAACTTGAATGGGGTGCTAGTGCTCATTAGGGAGGAGTTACAGCTCTGGTGTTTGGCTAGGGCTCAATGGGTTTCTCATCTCCTTGCTCTTGCCCCAACTGACAGTTGATTTGTTGGCTGAGGTTGTTTTTTGACTTGTGATTATTTTTAGTGGCTTGGGACAAAAGGCTATGTTGTTTTTTGTTGTTTTTATTATTTTTAGTGGCGAGCATGTATAAATGGTCTGTGGTGTCTGTATGGGTTCTAAACCATTTTCTTCTTCTTAATATAATCATATGCATCTCTCATGTTTGACTAAGAAAAAAATTATGTCAACAAATGCATACTTGTAGCTGTAGGGTAAAGCATGCTGGGAGGTTATATCCATTGCAGTCAAGCAAAATTGCTTCCCAAAACATCACACAAGAGGACTTAAAAAGTTTTTTTTGGTATTTATTATGGACTGACAAATTTCAACACCCAAGTTTGATCATCAGAAACAAAAAAATTAAATGCACAATTCCACGTAGTGATTCACAATAGCTTCTGTTGTTTGATCAATGAGAACCACCGGAAAAAGTAGGCTTCTTGTATGTAAAGTGTGCTTCTGTGAATCACTCAGGTCACAGGTCAGCCAATCAGAATCAGTAAAAAGAATGTAGGGAGAAACAATTGGGTGCTTTCCATTATTCTTGTTGTTATTGTACCTTCTTAAATTGGTGCTTCCCTTAAGGTCTATTTATTTGATTTTTGGCTCATGCATAGTGCAGTCATTCTTTAACTTTGCAACTTCAATGTTTCTATTGCAGGCTTAGTTGTTGGTGGCCTGGCTAATATTTCAAATACAGAGACCAACACAAGGTTTGTATTGTTTTTGCAATTTTATTTGTTATACATCTTCAATATCTGTTCGTTCATTGTGATTTAAAATTTGCACAAGTTTTGAGCATGCTACGATTGATTATGTCCTGTTTACTTCAATTTGCAGGACGTGGTTCAACTTCCATGAAGAGTTCTTCTTCTTGTTCTTATTACCTCCGATAATATTATATCCTTTTTTGCAATTATTTTCTCCTATTACTTGGATTTTCTTGATGAAAAGAAAGGTCTACTACCTAACATCATGCTTATACATAGCATCCGTACTGGAGTACTTTCAAATATTAAATTTGTATTCCTTGACTTCAATATACCCAGTCGGGATTCAGCTTATCTCCGGTTAGTACTTCACCATGGCTACATTTTTCTTTATCTAAGCTACCTTTTGAAATCTCTTAATTGGTTTACAGAAACCATTCTTTGCAAACTTTGGGGCTATCGTAACCTTTGCAATTCTTGGGACATTCATTGCTTCTGTTGTAACAGGAGTTCTTGTGTAAGCAATTAACAAACTCTATTTACCAGATTTGCTGAAATATTTTGTTTCCTGAGTCTATTCTTTATTATACTGCAGCTATCTTGGTGGGCTGACATTTCTAATGTACAAACTTCCACTGGTTGAATGCCTTATGTTTGGTGCTCTTATATCTGCAACTGATCCTGTCACAGTGCTATCAATATTCCAGGTGCCTGGATTTGTTTTTGTTGTAATTCTTGAACTTGTAGTTTGATATCATCTTCAACACCATTTTATTGAAATGTTTGGCCTTATCCCTATGTTTCTTATCTATGAAATTAATGCAAATTTTGGCCAGGAACTCACCAGTTAATAATTAAAGTTGTCTCTGTTCTTCGAAGAAGCTCCAGTGTTCTAGTTTCTCATTTATGAAACATTACATGCGGTTTATTGATACTTTAGTTGTTAGTGATTTTAAGTATGCTCTTTAGCCTAGGTTTATTGTAACTATCAGTAAATCATACCTTACACATTAAGTTGTGGATTTGAAAGAGATGTGTGGAATTTATTTTGATCATCCTAGCATTTTTAAAGCCTAACCAGCGCAATTATGCAGCCTATTATTCATTTGTTCAAAATAGAAAGCTCGTCATAGAAAGTTTTGCTGACTACTAAAATAAATATTAGCTTATGCAGTTGCATGTCAGATAGTAACCTAAGCTATAGTGCGAAATGAACAATAGATGGCTTGGAACTTAAGGTTATCTGGAAAGGAAAGGGCTCATTCCCACTATCTGATAAAAAGTGAATAAAAAATCTTAGTGCCATTATTTTCTCATAGAGTTATAACTGTTTATGGTAGTTGTAAGTTTCAAAATGAAAATCCATGATAATCAGTATATACTGATGATTCATCAGAACAGATGTCGTCTTTAGCTGTAAAGTTAATGTAGATTTCATCAGTTTAGTGAAGTTGTGCTAAGCAACCATTCTTACATGCTCTATTAGACGTCCTTCCTTCTTAGTCTTCCATTAAACAGATTCTGTTCCAGTGCTAACCATGGCCCAGATTTAAGTACACATTAGGCTGGGAAAATGTCTGATTTTGAAGATGTTGTCCATAGACTGATAATATACAACTCTTTGAATTTGTTTCTGTACAGGAACTGGGCTCTGATGTTAACTTGTATGCTTTGGTGTTTGGAGAATCTGTTTTGAATGATGCGGTCTGTTTTCACTTCTTTCCAGTTTACATAAGAATAGTCCGTACTTGTACTTATGACTAACTTGCCTGTATCCCTGTTTGGAATGGACAGATGGCAATTTCTCTTTACAGGTCTGCCCTGGCTCTGAGCTGATGCATATTTTTTCAAAACCATATGCTTCTTGCTTACATACATACTTTTCTTCAGGACAATGTCATCAGTCAGAAGTCATGCAGCAGGTGGCGAGAACCTTTTTATGATGATTCTCCAATTTCTTGAAACCTTTGTTGGTTCAATGTCATCAGGTTGCACTTTTGCTCCACATTCAGTTCCACATGGCTCTAAAGTTTACAAAATTTTGTCCTCTACTATCGTGTGCATATGGAATTTGGGACTTCACGTATTGCCAGATTTAGTACTGGGGAATTTCCATTTCTACCATTTTTTAAAATCTAAGGCTTTGTCTCTTGCTGAACCTATAAATAGGCAATATACAAATGGTCTAGGTGCAATTTTGTTCCAACTGAATCTGCTGCAGCATTTGCCTGTTTGGTTGTTTTTACATCTACAGTCTTGCAATAAGCATTGGTAAAATATCATGTTACCAATCTAACATATAGTTGAATACTGGGCTACTCTTTACCAAAAGGTACACGGTCTCACAGAAGCACGTTGTTCCTGTTCGCTTTCTTTAAACCGTCCTGGGTCAGATTCCTATTTTTAGCTTCCTATCATATTTATTTGCACCTTCACTTTTGGAAACAATATCGATTTGAATAGTGACAGTATCATGTTGAGCTGCTGGACCTTGCAGTGTCATGGAGTAGTTTTGTTTTAATGTTTCAAGTCTTTGGTGATCAGTTATTTTAACTACAACAAATGCATATCATTTCCTTATTTTTCTCCTATCATTCTTGAAACAACAAACCAAGAGAGACTCTCTTGCTTAAATGATATTTGTTGCATGTCTCTTTTGATTTAGGGATGGATTTTTTCTGGGAATAAGCATACTTTTCACTCTTATAAAGTTTCTCTGATTTTTGTATTTTTTCCCTGTCCTTATTCATTCACGAGCTTATATAACCATTCCATATCCTGTTTGCAGGTGTGGGAGTTGGATTTATCTCTGCTCTTATATCCTTTTTCCTAAGTCTTAAATCCAAAAGTTTGTTTCTATTATTTCTATCATATGAATGAATAGCTATACACACCTATTACAATTGATCTGTTGATCTAATGTAATGTGCTTTTAATTTTTTTCGTCAGATGTATTGTGGTACTTCAGCAGTAGTTTTCAGTGAACGAACAGTATTTTCCTCTCACAACAGATCAGCATAAGCATCAGCATAAACCAAATTTCAGCGAAACGAACAGGATATTTTGTCTTTTTGCCAACTTACACAGCAAATTTGTTGGCAACTTGGCATACCTTTTTTTTACTTTGTTCTTGCCTAATACATGTAGTAGTTAGTGAATCTGTAGTGTTGACTTCTAGAAAGCTTGATGCAAACTTGGAGCATTTTATTTGCTATTGTACGCCAACTGTTTGCTCTACTGCACATTGAGTTACTATATGATCTTGTGAGCCCTTGACCACTCAATACCTATTCAAATATGCTGGATTGGACGTTGATAAGTAAGTCACCATGCTGCCTGTTTTCACTTTTCAGTATTTCTTTTGTTCCTACTGACTGATATATGTTAATTTATTTACTGATCTGCTTACTCTTTCAGTCTGCAGAACTTGGAGTGCTGCCTTTTTGTTCTCTTTCCATATTTTTCGTAAGAATACTTCTAAACTTCAATGTATTTTCCCCTTTTGGGTGATCTATTTCAGTGGAACTTTGTGAACTATATGTTGGAGTATGTTTAGGCCCATGTGGCTAAGGCCCATGTGGCCCATGTATGGAACTATATCTAGCTACCCTTCTAGGGTTAGCCCTAAGCAATAGAGACACTTCATTCAACATGGTATCCAGCCAGGTTTAGTTTTCCCTTCCCCCCCACCACCCAGCCGCCGCCGCCAGGGCTTCTGGCAGCCGCCGCCGGCCAGCCTGCCATGGCTGGCCGCCCTCCTTCTCCCCTCTACTCTCCCCTCCCCCCTCTCTCTACCTCCTACACCTGGGCCCAGATCTTGGCCGGCACTTCTCCTTCTCCTGGCGCCCCCTCTCCTCCTCTGGCCGGCGCTGGTCCGATCCGCCCGGCCCTCTCTGGCGCCGGGGTGGCGGTGCCCGCCACTGGTGCCCCTCCAGCCGCCACCTCCAGCCGTGTCCTCCCTTCCTCCCACCTCCTGCAGCAGCGCCCGCCCATCCTTCTTCTCCAGCCGCTGCAGGGCGCCATTCCTGCTGCCCGCCGCCCCTCACTGGAGGAGCCGCCGCCGGCCCCTGGTGCCATGGCCGGCGGTCCCGTGGCTGCTGCTCCGCCCGCCATGGGGGCTGCTGCACCAGGCGCGGCTGCAGCCCTGGGGGCCGTGGCCGCCCGGGCCTTCTTCCCCTCCATGCTGGACGGCTACAGCCCCCCGGCCGCTCCCTCACCTCCCTCCCCTCCATGCTGGACGGCTGCATCCCCCCATCCTCCCTCACCTCCATGCTGGCCTGCTGCAGCACCCCAGCCCTGGGCTCCAGTGGTGGCCGCCGCTCCTCCTCTTCCGGCGCCACTCGCTCTGGCCGCCCTTCCTCCAGCATCTCCAGTGGCAGCTGTGCTGCCCGACCCCACTGGGCCGCTGCATCTCCCGGGTGCGGCCCCAGGGGCAGCCACCACCTCCGGCGCTGCCACCTCACCCGTGACAGTGCCTTTCCCGGCCGCCCCGGCTCCTTCCGGATCTGGTCCAACCTCACCACCGCCACCATGGACTTCCCCGTGGCCGTGGTCCCGTCCACCACCGACGACTCGGGCCATGCGCCGGTGCCGTGTCGCACGCCGGGCCTCGTCGGCTCCCTACCCTCTACCCTCGGCTCAGTCCCCACCACCGCTGCCGTCGGCCCATCTTCCTGGCGCCGCCACCACCGTGGCCGCGGACACCGCGGCCGCTGGCGCGGGGGGATCCGGCGCCGCCAATCTGGCATACTCCTTCAGCACCACCGCCAGCCCTGATTGGATCGCCGACTCGGGCGCCATTTTCCACACCACGCCCGATGCGAAACTCCTTTCTTCTCTTCGTCCTCCCCACCCTTCCTGTCCCTCCTCCATCATGGTCGCCAATGGCACTTGCCTTCCTGTCTCCTCCGTGGGCACTGCCAGTTCCCACGGCTCCTTTCATATCCCTGATGTTCTTGTGGCTCCCGGTATGGTTCACAACCTTCTCTCTATTCGTCGTTTCACCACTGACAACTCTTGTTCGGTTGAGTTTGACCCCTCTGGCCTCACTGTGCGGGATTTGGCCTCCTGGGTTCCTCGGCTCCGATGTAACAGCACTGGGCCTCTCTACACCCTTCGGTTTCCGGCCTCAGTTTCACCTCCTTCGCCTTCCTCAGCCGCGTTCGCCGTCACTCCTTCCTCCACCACTTGGCACCGTCGTCTCGGCCATCCTGGCCGGGATGCCCTGATACGGCTCGAGCATAGTTCCGGCATTCGGTGCTCTCGGGCTCACGATGATCACTTGTGTCATGCGTGTCAGCTAGGCCGTCACGTTCGCCTTCCCTTTCAGTCCTCTTCCTCACATACCACTCGTGTCTTTGATCTTATTCACTGCGACTTATGGACTTCTCCTGTTCTCAGCATGTCTGGCTATAAGTACTACTTGGTGGTGGTCGATGATTTCTCCCATTACTCCTGGACTTTTCCTCTGCGTGCCAAGTCCGAGGCTTTCCCCACTCTTAGCCACTTCTTTGCTTGGGTTTCCACCCAGTTCGGCCTCGCCATCAAGGCTGTCCAGTGCGACAATGGCCGTGAGTTCGATAACTCAACCTCCCGTGCTTTCTTCCTTTCTTCCGGTGTCCACCTGCGCATGTCTTGTCCGTATACCTCCTCTCAGAACGGCAAGGCAGAGCGTATGATCCGCACCACCAACGACATCATGCGCACCCTTCTGCTCCAGGCCTCTCTACCCGCTCGCTTCTGGGCTGAGTGTCTGCACACCTCCACATATCTCCTTAACCGACTTCCGTCCACTGCCTGTCCAGCTCTTACGCCTAACCACGCTCTTTTCGGTACCCCTCCTCGGTACGACCACCTTCGAGTCTTCGGGTGTGCGTGTTACCCTAACACCGCCGCCACCGCTCCTCATAAGCTGGCTCCCCGGTCGACCCTCTGTGTCTTTCTCGGATACTCTCCGGATCACAAGGGTTACCGATGCTTTGACCTTACCTCTCGCCGCGTCCTCATCTCTCGCCATGTCGTGTTTGATGAGTCGGCGTTCCCTTACTCCGCCCACTCTCCACCCACTCCTCCCGCTGACCCTGCGGAGGCTTCCTTCTTTCCCACTGACACGGCGATTCCGCCACCCTTCTCCCCCTACCCTCCGGCGCGCTCTCCTGGTGGTCCCGCCTCGCCTCTGCCGGACTCACCCCAGGACCTTCCGGTGCCTGACACGGTCGAGGCAGCCCCGGAGCTTCCACCCTCGCTCCCTGTGGCTTCGCTGCCTCCCGTTGTGCCCGATGCTGCTGTTCCAATCGCGGGACCGAGCACACCGACCCCAGCTCCTCCCGGGCGCTTCGGACTCGTCTACCAGCGTCGGCGGGAGACGCGTCCGCCCTCACCTCCTCCCGGACGTTTCGGGATCGTCTACGAGCGCCGGCGTGTGCCGCCTCCGCCGCTCTCGTCACCAGCGCCGTCGTCGCCGGCGCCTGCTCCGCCGGCATCACCACGCTCTCGCGCCGACCCGCCGGTGTACCACCCGCCTCTTCTTCACCGGGACCCTCGTCACACTCACCCGATGGTGACGAGGCAGGCGTCGCGCCCGCAGGCCCTCACCGCCGCCGCCTGCGAGCCGGCGATCTCTCCGGTACCCTCTTCCGTTCGCGCGGCCTTGGCCGATCCTCACTGGCGCCGCGCGATGGACGAGGAGTACGCGGCCCTCCTCGCCAACCAGACGTGGGACCTAGTGCCTCGTCCGCCGGGTTCCAACATTGTCACCGGCAAGTGGATCTGGACGCACAAGAGGCGGGCTGATGGTTCCTTGGAGCGCTACAAGGCTCGCTGGGTCCTCCGCGGCTTCACTCAGAGGCCCGGCATTGACTATGCTGAGACTTTCAGTCCCGTGGTGAAGCCAGCTACAGTCCGCACCGTCCTCTCCCTGGCTCTCGAGCGCTCCTGGCCTGTGCATCAGCTGGATGTCAAGAATGCTTTCCTTCATGGCACTCTGACTGAGACGGTCTACTGCAGTCAGCCGGCAGGCTTTGTGGATGCCTCTCGTCCTGACTTCGTCTGCCGGCTCAACAAATCTCTACGGGCTCAAGCAGGCACCCCGGGCTTGGTACTCTCGATTCGCTACCTTCCTGCAGACTCTTGGGTTTACGGAGGCCAAGTCTGACACCTCCCTGTTCATATACCACTATGGGGGTGAGACTGCTTACCTGCTCCTCTATGTGGATGACATTGTTCTCACTGCCTCCAGCGAATCTCTGCTCCACCGCATCATTGCCTCACTCCAGAAGGAATTTGCTATGAAGGATCTTGGGGTGCTCCACCACTTCCTCGGCGTCACTGTTGAGCCCCGACCTTCCGGCTTGTTCCTCCACCAGCGGCAGTTCACTTGTGACATTCTGGAGCGAGCCGGGATGACCGCCTGCCAGTCCTGCTCTACACCGGTGGACACCCAGGGCAAGCTGTCAGAGGCTGGGGGTCCGCTGCTTGGACCAGCAGACTCCACCGCCTACCGGAGTCTTGCTGGCGCACTTCAGTACCTCACCTTCACACGGCCGGACATCACTTATGCCGTCCAGCAGCTCTGCCTCTACATGCATGCTCCGCGGGAGCCTCACCTGGCTGCTATGAAGCGGCTTCTCCGGTACCTCCGTGGCACCCTTGGCTACGGGCTGCTCCTCGGCCGGTCTTCCACTGCCGAGCTGGTTGTCTACACCGACGCTGACTGGGCGGGCTGCCCGGACACCCGCAGGTCCACCTCCGGCTACGCGGTCTTCCTCGGCGGCAACCTGGTCTCTTGGTCGTCCAAGCGCCAGCCCGTGGTTTCCCGCTCCAGTGCCGAGGCGGAGTACCGTGCCGTGGCCAACGGCGTGGCCGAGGCCGCCTGGCTCCGCCAGCTCCTGGCTGAGCTTCACCGCCCCCTCGCCAGGAGCACGCTCGTCTACTGCGACAACGTCAGTGCGGTCTACCTCTCCACCAACCCCGTGCAGCACTAGCGGACCAAGCATGTGGAGATCGATCTACACTTCGTCCGCGACCGGGTGGCCATCGGCGACGTCCGAGTGCTTCACGTCCCGACCACCTCCCAGTTTGCGGATATCTTCACCAAAGGCCTCCCTTCCTCGACCTTCTCCGAGTTTCGCTCCAGCCTCAACGTCTCCAGTGGCTAGTTGTGGCTGCGGGGGGGTCGTGTGTGTTGTGCTCTCACATGTTTTCTTTCTTGTTCAGTCTTGAACTCCGCTGCGCCGGTAGTTGAGACTGCGGGGGGGTGTTGGAGTATGTTTAGGCCCATGTGGCTAAGGCCCATGTGGCCCATGTATGGAACTATATCTAGCTACCCTTCTAGGGTTAGCCCTAAGCAATAGAGACACTTCATTCAACACTATATACAGGTACATGTTAGCAGAAGGACTTGGCTTGTCAGGGATTGTTTCGATATTATTCACGGGGATGGTAAGTGCTATTGCCATTCACCATATTGTATCATTCATGCTTGTACTGTGGCTATACCTGACACATTTCATATTTATCCTCAGGTTATGAAGCATTACACATATTCCAATCTGTCAGACAGCTCACAGCGCTTTGTTTCCGCCTTTTTCCATTTACTGTCATCTTTAGCTGAAACATTTGTGTAAGCATCAGGAGCACTTTTAATTGAGTAATTGCCTAATTGGAAAATATAACCATGCACTTTGTTCCTTATTTGCTGTTCCTTTTCTTTTAGGTTCATTTATATGGGATTTGATATTGCTATGGAAGAGCATAGCTGGTCACATGTTGGCTTCATCTTCTTCTCAATTGTATCCTTAAAAATCATTTTGACTTTTTAACTAAAGAACAATTACTGGTTGTGGACTTTCAATTGTTTAGCTTAATTTTGGTTCCTTGACTTATTCAAAAACAGATATTCATAGTTGTTGCAAGGTACTACTACGATATCCCTTTACAACTGTAGTAGTTACTAGATTACATAGCCGTATATCTATGTTTGTTTCTCTATAGTTTGTAGCAATGCTTATCTTGGGACTTACATGAATTTTATCATTGTGCAATGCCTATACTGAGATTTGAGGTGTTTGATTTGAGGAATCGGGTGATCCATCACCTTCTTGCTTCTTATTTTCATGTTTGCTTTGAGGAATAGAATTGGTTGATCCATGAACAATTCATCCTTGACAAGCACTCTATTTTATGTTTGCTTTGACGAATAGAAGCATGAGGATGGAGTCATCATTGTGTGTCTATGGCAGTAAAGTACTCTAGAAAAATGATCTATTCCTAAATCTATTCCAAAAATTTGATCTATTTTATCCAAGTTAAGCCTCAGTGCATGTGACAAACAATCTGCTGCATTCTTACTGCTTTCATTTGTTGGAGGAATTTATATCCAATATGCTATGTTTTTTTATTGTTATTATTTTGCTTTGCTTCAAGATAAACTTATGCATCTTTTTAATGTATAGGGCTGCAAATGTCTTTTCTTGTGCATACTTGGTTAACATGTCTCGGCCAGAACATCGGCGTATACCTCTAAAGCATCAAAAAGCACTCTGGTTCAGTGGTAGGTGCCATTATAGTTATGATTTTGTACTGTAAACTGACACTATGAATCTCATTGCTATTTTTTTTTGGGAAACAGGTCTTAGAGGGGCCATGGCTTTTGCACTTGCTCTGCAGTCTGTGCATGAACTTCCTGAAGGACATGGAAAAACGATATTCACCACTACCACAGCCATTGTTGTTTTGACGGTAGTTACTTAGTTTTGACACTTAGTTTTGGCCACAGCACACCTCACATAAAACAGAGTGCCATATGTGATTAAACGCACCAGTGTCTTTTTTACAGCTTGGTAACATACATGTAGATTGCAGTTCCATGAGATAATGCATTAGGGTTGTAATTCAGTTACAACTACAACTGTCACAGTGCTTGTAGTTTGGTGCACTCGTAGCATTTGCTGGTTGCCTATTGCAAAGCTAAAATGTAAATTCTGCGAAGTCATATATATTAAATTTAGTAGCATGCACATTCTGTTTCTGTCAAGCAAACATGTTTTCTTTGTAAAAGGTTGAAATTATAGGCTTTCTGAAATGCCATATGTTATGGCCTCACCATCTGTGAATATGGTGGTCAGGACGGTAACCGAAGAAAGTACCGTCTGGTGTGCTGCTGGGCCAGGGATCTCAGGAACTTGGTTGTGGGACAAGCGTGGTTTCCCTCCCTGGTTTAGATTGTATTATTGCTCACCTATCTTCTACCTGTGGCGTGATTTTTCTAATTAACTAGTATGTGTGGGCATGTTGCTTTCATATTTTTATTCCTTCTTTAATAAAATGACACTCTACTCTCCTGCATGTTCAAAGAAAAAAAGTGCTATATGTTGGAATGATACACAACATAACCATTATATCTTTACAAGTCTACTTTATTGCTTTTTTTTAAACCTCTACTTTATTGCTGTGATCAACTATGACTAATCACCCAGGTACTTCTCATTGGAGGGTCGACAGGAACTATGCTTGAAGCTTTGGATGTTGTTGGAGATGAAAACACATCAATAGAAGTAAGACTTGCTTATCTTATAGCTTACTTGTATGAGACGTGTGATTATGACCATTATATAGTATTTGGAATATCTAGTGTTCACATTTTGGTATGAGTTCATAGACATTCAATTTCCCTAACGAGTTACTTGTATTTTATTTTTCTCGAATACGAAGGAGAGCTTCATATCTTTATTATAAGTTACTTGTATTTTAACATTTTATAAATGGAAGAATCTGTCTTCTAGTCTCCACTAGGATGGGCACCTGTAAACTTCTGTGCAGTTTGCTACAGCACACTCTGGCTATTGTACTACAATAACTTTAGTTTATGGCATGGTTGAGGGTGAAAGCAATGAAGATTGCGTGGAATATTGGATTAGATTGATTGAGAGACCTATGTACGTATATATAGGGGTGAGGAGATCTCGTGGTTTATAGAAACAGGACCAATCGAGATCTCCTCATATCTCTCTAATCAAGTATGGGCTGACCGGCTATACCAAGTGCAGACCAAAAAGTGGGGTGGCCGACTATACCAGGCACAAGCCCCTACCATATACACGCATAGCACAAATATACATTCTAACAGAGGGGAGGGGCCTGTTCTTTTGTTATTGTGGCATCTGAGTGAGACAGGGAGAATACCATAAATGTAGCCAAAATATTAAAATTACAGTACCAAAATTTGGCTATTTTGTTAAGGGTTTATTGGTACTGCTCCGGACAGACCTAGACTATGCTTAGTGGAAGTGTGGTTTAAATGATTTTAAGTTATTTTACTCTTTTGTGTCACACTATTTCCTTGCTTTTAACACATATGAGGCCCTTAAAAAAACATCTGAGGCTACTTTAACATTTCTATTTTCACCATTCTTAGAATTACGAGGACAACAATGGTTATATGCCTCCAAGTTATGAAGAAGGTACATCATCTGGGGGAGGATTGAGAATGAAACTCAAACAGTTCCACAAAAGGTATTTGTTCTGTGTTTTCATTTGCTTACAGGTCATGTCACAGAAACAATAGCTTATCCTTTTCTAATGATAATGCAGCACGACATCATTCACTGCCCTTGACAAGAACTATCTCACTCCATTTTTCACGAGTCAAACAGATGACGACGATGATGACTTCAGTGAGTGACTTATTTGTTTAACAAATTGTGCAGTAAATGATGTCACCAAACTATGGAAATTGATAGTTTGTGTGCTACTTATGATTACTTGTGTATCATAATTATCTTTGTCCTCTATATAGTCTACTAAATCTTGTCAGTCTACTTAGCAATTCATGATGAGCAATTAGTTCTATCTACAAACACTGATTCTCCCACTTATTTCTGAGATTGTTTGCTCTCTAATTCATTGTGGCAGGTCAGCAACCCCAAAACAGAAGGATAGCGTTTTATGATCAATAGTAGAATTTGACACTACATATCAAGCTAAATACACGGAGCAGAACTGACGTGCGTGACAGCGTGTGTGAGATTTGGTTGAACAAAATATAGCAGGAGCATACTTAGTTGAGTAGCATATGGCAGAGCATATCTGTATACTGTAGGACAGATATCATAAGGCTCGAATCAGTTGTTCCCCTAGGGGATGAGGATGATGATAGCCAGGCAGCATGTATATATTCTAGGCCGCCTTGAGAATTTAGTGGGACTCAGGATGAAAAGCAGTGTGTTGTTGGAACTTTGTCTGGTTATACCTTGTGTTAGGTTGATTGTAATAAACCAGACTGTTGTTCAATATGTCGGCTATTATGCGCTTGTTGTGAAGTGACGTGTTGCACCAGTTGTCTCACTGGCTGGTTGCGGACTACAATGGTGCCATGGCTGAAAGTACGTTGAGTTTAAGAAAAATTATTTTGGCGTTAACTTTTGCTCCTACTTCAACAAAGTAGTTAAGTTTTGAAATGGTTGGCGTGGTTTAAGCTGCAACTGGAAATTTAGCTCAGGTATTGCAATTAGCATGTAGCTACTGAGTTAGCTAGTGAGCTGGAGCCTATGATGGAGGCTCCGGATAGTTGTCCTCTACCATTCTTCTTGTGACAGGAAGGGGAAACATGGTACGTACATAGATTGTGAATACATTTTGAAATTGCTAAGATCATTATAATAGAATAGAAAATACAGCTATCTAAATTAGCTAAATATATACAAGGTTCACCATGGAAGGGATACGAGAATAATGTAATAGATGTACTCTCGCAACAGCAGTGAACTTCTAGCTAGTATCTGAACTGTAATGGTCGATAAATCTAAGATCATATATATAAACATATAAGCGCTTTAGCTACTCGACAAATTTCTCCACTTCGCTTATGTCAACAAACTCGTTCAGTCCACTTGCCAGCAGAAACCTAGAATCGAGAAGCACAAAATTAATAATTTCTACTAAAAGCTAAGTAAGGATAATTAATTAGGATCTGCTCAGGGCTATGTTTCTCTGTACCTCTCATGAAGATCCTTTGCCATGGATTTGCAACCACCAGGAACATAGGATTGCATGTTCAGTGCTATGTTGGGGGTTATGCACACTTTGACGAAGGTGGACCATGCCTATTGCTCTCTGCTGATTCTCGTCGTAAAGTTTCGCTCTGCTTTCACAAAGTATATAGTAAGTAAAGCATCCGATAGTCATCGTGATGGCAATGCATGGGTACGACTTGTGGTGAGTGGTGAAACATGTATGCATGTAGATGATACCTGTACATGTATGCATCAACATCGATGGGCCGATCATTTGAGTCCTCAAGGCATCCCTCGGCAACTGAGCAATCCCCGCAGCCATCGAGCACCCAACCGGAAAGTTTGTCCTCCTAATAGTCAATTTGTAGTGAAATTAATTCGTGCAAAAAACTTATACAAATGAAGGTAACAAAAAACTTGTGTATATGAGTTTACCTGGATGTATTTCTTGAAAGCCTCCACTGCCTGTGTAGCCCTTTCTTTGGCATGCTTGGGTTCACC